>CM038142.1:252974828-254289397 GCA_021437245.1 Aegilops speltoides | reverse complement strand
GTCTTGGCGGCCCCAACTGAGAAAGAGCCCATGCTCCTCTACATCGCCGCCACCAGCCGGGTGGTCAGCACAGTCATCATGGTCCAGCGCCCAGAAGAAGGCCGAGCTCAGCTAGTCCAGAGGCCGGTATATTATTTGAGCGAAGTATTGTCCACCTCCAAGCAGAACTACCCGCACTATCAGAAAATGTGCTATGGTGTGTACTTCGCCTCCAAGAAACTCAAGCCCTATTTTCAAGAGCATCCCATCATTGTCGTATGCACTGCCCCGCTTGCCGAGATCATAGGCAGCCGGGATGCATCCGGCCGAGTGGAGAAATGGGCCATTGCGCTGGCTCCGTACACCATTTACTACCAGCCCCGCACCACCATCAAGTCCCAAGCGCTGGCCGACTTCCTCATCGACTGGGCCGAGACCCAGTATTTGCTGCCGGCTCCAGACTCCACTCATTGGCGGATGCATTTTGACGGGTCCAAGATGCGCACCGGCTTGGGAGCCGGCATCATCCTCACCTCTCCCAAAGGTGACAAGCTCAGATACACATTGCAAATCCACTTTGCCGCCTCCAACAATGTGGCCGAGTACGAGGCGCTCATACACGGGCTCCGACTAGCCAAGGAACTCGGCATCCGCCGGATCCTGTATTATGGCGACTCGAACTTAGTGGTTCAGCAATCATCTGGCGACTGGGATGCCAAGGACGCAAACATGGCGAGCTACCGCTTCCTTGTCCAGCAGCTCAGCGGATATTTCGAGGGGTGCGAGTTCCTTCACATGCCACGAGCCGATAATGAGCAAGCAGATGCCCTGGCACGGATAGGCTCCACCCGACAAGCTATACCAACCGGCGTCGCCCTCCAACGCCTCCTCAAGCCATCTGTCAAGCCATCTCCGGAATCCAGTTCCATCTTCGTACCGCCTGACCCCGACGCAGTCAGATCCGACTTCGGGGACCAGGCAGGCGGCCCGGGGACTTCGGCAGCCGGCTTGGGGACTTCCATAGTCGAACCCGGCCCGGGGACTGCCGTAGCCGAACCCGGCCCGGGGACTGTAGTGGCACAGCAGGCAGAGGCCGACTCCAACTCCTCACAACCCAGCCCACCCACCCTGGTTGCAATAGCCGTCTTGGCAGTCGAAGAAATCACGGCCCCATCATGGGCTCAACCCATCCTCCGGTTTCTGGTAAAGGGAGAACTACAAACTGACAAGATCTCGGCCAGACAAGTCCAATGCCGAGCCGAAGCCTACATAGTAATGAATCAAGAGCTAGTTAGGCGCAGCGCTACAGGAGTCTTCCAGCGCTGCCTCGAACAAGAGAAGGGCATAGCAATCCTTGAAGACATCCACCAAGGCGAGTGAGGCCACCATGCCGCCTCCAGGGCGCTCGTTGCCAAAGCCTTCCGCCACGGATTCTTTTGGCCGACTGCATTGGAGGATGCCAAGGAACTAGTCAAACACTGCAAAGGGTGCCAAGTCTTCGGCTCCAAGCAACACCTGCCGGCTTCTACACTCAAGACCATCCCCATCACTTGGCCCTTTGCCATTTGGGGACTGGACATGGTAGGACCATTCAAGACGGCACGCGGCGGCATGACACATCTGCTTGTCGCCATAGACAAATTTACCAAGTGGATCGAAGCAAAGTTGATCAAGAAGCTGAATGGGCCGACTGCCGTGACATTCATTGCTGACATTACAACCCGGTATGGCGTACCACATAGTATCATCACCGACAACGGCACAAATTTCGCCAAGGGAGCATTGGCACGTTTCTGCGCGACACAGGGCATCCGACTGGACTTAGCGTCCGTTGCCCACCCGTAGTCAAACGGCCAAGTCGAGCGAGCAAACGGCCTCATCCTCTCCGGCCTCAAGCCCCGACTGGTTGTGCCACTGGAGCGTTCGGTCGGCTGCTGGCTCGATGAGCTGCCGGTCGTCCTCTGGAGTCTGCGCACTACTCCAAACAAGTCGACCGGCTTCACCCCGTTCTTCCTTGTATATGGTGTTGAGGCTGTCATCCCAACTGACATCGAGTTCGATTCACCTCGCGTCACCATGTACACGGAAGCGGAGGCCAAGGAAGCAAGAGAAGACGGTGTTGACTTGCTAGAAGAAAGCCGGCTGTTAGCCCTCAGTCGGTCCGCCATCTACCAGCAAGGACTACGCCGGTACCACAGTCGGAGAGTGAAGCCAAGAACCTTCCAAGAGGGAGACCGTGTGCTCCAGCTAATCCAGCGAACAGCCGGCCAGCACAAGCTCTCAGCCCCTTGGGAAGGCCCCTTTGTCATCAGCCGGGCTCTGGGAAACGACTCCTATTACCTAATCGACGCACAGAAGCCGAAGGCACGCAAGAGAGACGACTCCGGCAAGGAGTCGGAGCGCCCGTGGAACACCAATCTTCTTCGAAGATTTTACAATTGAAATGCAGTATGTATCACGCTATCTTCGTATTAAGTATGAGACAACGGGCCCCCGAGGAGTTCTCGGGGACTGCCCTAATTTATCTATGTACGCCGGGTATCACTCCCATGATTACCCTACTGCACTTACTTTCTCTGTCCGGCACTGGGTTCGACTAGGTCGGCCTGGGGACTTGCCGCCTTGAGTTATGTCCAAGTTCTACCTGCAGTCAGACAAGTAATGTGCCGGCACCCAAGCCCTCTCTTGTGGGAGTCACAGCTCGAAGAATCAGCTACCCGACTAGCAAGAGCTAAAGGCAGAAAGGATGCCCACATGAAAAAATGGCTAAGGACTAACGAACTTACATAACACAAGCCGGCTTCCCCCCTCGCCAACCGACTGTCGAAGCAGTCGGTGTTGGGGAACGTAGTAATTTCAAAAAAAATCCTACGCACACGCAAGATCATGGTGATGATATAGCAACGAGAGGGGAGAGTGTTCGTCCACGTACCCTCGTGACCGTAAGCGGAAGCGTTAGCACAACGCGGTTGATGTAGTCGTACGTCTTCACGATCCGACCGATCCAAGCACGGAACGTACGGGGCCTCCGAGTTCAGCACACGTTCAGCTCGATGACGATCTCCGGCCCTCCGATCCAGCAAAGGCTCCGGAGATGAGTTCCGTCAGCACGACGGCGTGGTGACGATGATGATGTTCTACCGGCGCAGGGCTTCGCCTAAACTCCGCGACGATATGACCGAGGTGGAATATGGTGGAGGGGGGCACCGCACACGGCTAAGGAATGATCCGTAGATCAACTTGTGTTGTTCCTAGAGGTGCCCCCCTACCCCCGTATATAAAGGAGCAAGGGGGGAGGGGGCGGCCGGTCTAGTAGGGGCGCGCCAAGGGGAGTCCTACTCCCACCGGGAGTAGGACTCCCTCCTTCCTTGTTGGAGTAGGAGAAGGGGGAAAGAGGGGGAGAGGAGGAAGGAAAAGGGGGCTGCACCCCTTGTCCAATTCGGACTAGAGGGGGGCTGCGCGCCTCCTTCCTTTCGGCCTCTCTCCTCAATTCCCGTATGGCCCAATAAGGCCCATATACTCCCCGGCGAATTCCCGTAACTCTCCCAGACTCGAAAATACCGAATCACTCGGAACCTTTCCGAACTCCGAATATAGTCGTCCAATATATCGATCTTTACGTCTTGACCATTTCGAGACTGCTCGTCATGTCCCCGATCTCATCCGGGACTCCGAACTCCTTCGATACATCAAAACTCATAAACTCATAATATAACTGTCATCGTAACGTTAAGCGTGCGGACCCTACGGGTTCGAGAACTATGTAGACATGACCTAGAACTATTCTTGGTCAATAACCAATAGCGGAACCTGGATGCCCATATTGGCTCCTACATATTCTACGATGATCTTTATCGATCAAACTGCATAACAACATACGTTGTTCCCTTTGTCATCGGTATGTTACTTGCCCGAGATTCGATCGTCGGTATCCAATACCTAGTTCAATCTCGTTACTGGCAAGTCTCTTACTCGTTACGTAATGCATCATTCCGTAACTAACTCATTAGCTACTTTGCTTGCAAGGCTTATAGTGATGTGCATTACCGAGAGGGCCCAGAGATACCTCTCCGACAATCGGAGTGACAAAACCTAATCTCGAAATACGCCAACCCAACATGTACCTTTGGAGACACCTGTAGTACTCATTTATAATCACCCGATTCGTTGTGACATTTGGTAGCACCCAAAGTGTTCCTCCGTAAACGGAGTTGCATAATCTCATAGTTACAGGAACATGTATAAGTCATGAAGAAAGCAATAGCAACATACTAAACGATCAAGTGCTAAGCTAACGGAATGGGTCAAGTCAATCACATCATTCTCCTAATGATGTGATCCCGTTAATCAAATGACAACTCTTTTGTCCATGGTTAGGAAACATAACCATCTTTGATAAAACGAGCTAGTCAAGTAGAGGCATACTAGTGACACTATGTTTGTCTATGTATTCACACATGTATCATGTTTCCGGTTAATACAATTCTAGCATGAATAATAAACATTTATCATGAAATAAGGAAATAAATAATAACTTCATTATTGCCTCTAGGGCATATTCCCTTCAGTCTCCCACTTGCACTAGAGTCAATAATCTAGTTCACATCGCCATGTGATTTAACATTAATATTCATATCTGTATATGATTAACACCCATTGTTCACATCGTTATGTGACCAACACCCAAAGGGTTTACTAGAGTCAATAATCTAGTTCACATTGCTATGTGATTAACACCCAAAGAGTACTAAGGTGTGATCATGTTTTGCTCGTGAGAGAAGCTTAGTCAACGGGTCTGTCACATTCAGAGCCGTATGTACTTTGCAAATATTCTATGTCTACAATGCTCTGCGCGGAGCTACTCTAGCTAATTGCTCCCACTTTCAATATGTATCCAGATTGAGACTTTTAGAGTCATCTGGATTGGTGTAAAAGCTTGCACCGATGTAACTCTTTACGACGGGCTCTTTTATCACCTCCATAATCGAGAAATATTTCCTTATTCCACTAAGGATAATTTTGACCAATGTCCAGTGATCTACTCCTAGATCACTATTGTACTCCCTTGCCAAATCAGGGCAGAGTGTACAATAGGCCTGGTCCATAGCATAGCATACATTTATAGAACCTATGACTGATGCATAGGGAATGACTTTCATTCTCTTTCTATTTTCTGCTGTGGTCGGGATTTGAGTCTTACTCAATTTCATACCTTTGCAACACAGGCAAGAACTCTTTCTTTGACTGTTCCATTTTGAACTATTTCAAAAATTTATCAAGGTATGTACTTATTTAAAAAATCTTATCAAGCGTCTTGATCTATCTATATAGATCTTGATGCTCAATGTGTAAGCAGCTTCACCGAGGTCTTGCTTTCAAAAACTCTTTCAAAACACTCCTTTAAGCTTTGCAGAATAATTCTACATTATTTCCGATCAACAATATGTCATTCACATATACTTATCAGAAAGGCTGTAGTGCTCCCACTCACTTTCTTGTAAATCTGAGCCTTTCAAAAGTCTCAGATAAAACCATATGCTTTGATCCACTCATCAAAGCGTATATTCCAACTCCGAGATGCTTGCACCAGTCCATTGATGGATTGCTGGAGCTTGCACACTTTGTTAGCATCTTTAGGATTGACAAAAACTTCTGATTGCATCATATACAACTCTTCTTTAATAAATCCATTAAGAATGCAGTTTTGACATCCATTTGCCAGATTTCATAAAATGTGGCAATTGCTAACATGATTCGGACAGACTTAAGCATCGATACGAGTGAGAAAATCTCATCGTATTCAACCCCTTGAACTTGTTGAAAAACCTTTTGCAACAAGTCGAGCTTTGTAGATAGTAACACTACTATCAACGTTTGTCTTCCTCTTGAAGATCCATTTATTTTCTATGGCTTGCCGATCAACGGGCAAGTCCACCAAAGTCCACACTTTGTTCTCATACATGGATCCTATCTCAGATTTCATGGCCTCCAGCCATTTTGCGAAATCTGGGCTCATCATCGCTTCCTCATAGTTCGTAGGTTCATCATGGTCTAGTAACATGACTTCCAGAACAGGATTACCATACCACTCTGGTGCGGACCGTACTCTGGATGACCTACGAGGTTTTGTAGTAACTTGATCTGAAGTTTCATGATCATCATCATTAGCTTCCTCACTGATTGGTGTAGAAATCACTGGAACTGATTTCAGTGATGAACAATTTTCCAATTCAGTAGAAGGTACAGTTACCTCATCATGTTCTACTTTTCTCCCACTCACTTCTTTCGAGTAGCAACGAATATCTTGCCTTCGGATCTGTGATAGAAGGTGTACCCAACAATTTCCTTTGGGTATTCTATGAAGACGCACTTCTCCGATTTGGGTTCGAGCTTATCAGGATGAAACTTTTTCACATAAGCATCGCAGCCCCAAACTTTAAGAAACGACAACTTGGGTTTCTTGCTAAACCAAAGTTCATATGATGTCATCTCAACGGTTTTAGATGGTGCCCTTTTAATGTGAATGCAGCTTTCTCTAATGCATAACCCAAAAACAATAGTTGTAAATCAGTAAGAGACATCATAGATCGCACTATATCCAATAAAGTGCGGTTACAATGTTTGGACACACCATAACGTTGTGGTGTTCCAGGTGGCGTGAGCTGTGAAACTATTCCACATTGTTTTAATTGAAGACCAAACTCATAACTCAAATATTCGTCTCCGCGATCAGATCGCAGAAACTTTATTTTCTTGTTACGATGATTTTCCACTTCACTCTGAAATTCTTTGAACCTTTCAACTATTTCGACTTATGTTTCATCAAGTAGATATACCCATATCTGCTCAAATCATCTTGTGAAGGTCGAAAATAACGATACTTGCCACGAGCATCAACACTCATTGGATCGCATACATCGGTATGTATTATTTCCAATAAGTCAAGAGCTTGTTCCATTGTTCAAGAATGGAGTTTTAGTCATCTTGCACAAAAGGCACGGTTCGCAAGCATCAAATGATTCATAACCAAGTGATTCCAAAATCCATCTTTATGGAGTTTCTTCATGCGCTTTACAATCGATATGACCAAAAGCGGCGATTACCACAAATAAGTTGCACTATCATTATTAACTTTGCATCTTTTGGCATCAATATTATGAATATGTGCATCACTATCGAGAGCCAACAAACTATTTTCGTTGGGTGTATGACCATTGAAGGTTTTATTCATTTAAATAGAACAACAATTATTCTCTGATTTTAAATGAATAACCGTATTGCAATAAACATGATCAAATCATATTCATGCTCAACGCAAACGCCAAATAACATTTATTTAGGTTTAACACTAATCCCGAAAGTATAGGGAGTGTGCGATGATGATCATATCAATCTTGGAACTACTTCCAACACTCATCGTCACTTCCCCTTCAACTAGTCTTTGTTTATTCTCAAACTCCTATTTGAGTTACTAATCTTAGCAACCTAACAAGTATCAAATACTCGGGGCTACTATAAACACTAGTAAGGCACACATTAATAACTCAGTATATCAAATATACCCTTGTTCACTTTGCCATCCTTCTTATCTACCAAATATTCGGGCATTTCCGCTTCGGGACCATTTCCTTTGCGATTAAGCACTCGGTTTGTGCTTTGGTCCAACTTTGGTCTTCTTCACGGGAGTGACAACTTGGTTGTCTTTCCGCTTGAAGTTCCCTTTCTTTCCCTTTGCCCTTCTCTTGAAACTAGTGGTCTTGTCAATCATCAACACTTGATGCCCTTTCTTGATTTCTACCTTCGTCGATTTCAACATCACGAAGAGCTTGGGAATCGTTTACGTCATCCCTTGCATACTATAGTTCATCACAAAGTTCTAGTAACTTAGTGATGGTGACTAGAGAATTCTATCAATCACTATCTTATCTGGAAGATTAACTCCCACTTGATTCAAGCGATTGAAGTACCTGCATAATCTGAGCACATGCTCACTAGTTGAGCGATTCTCCTCCATCTTTTAGCTATAGAACTTGTTGGAGACATTATATCTCTCAACTCGGTATTTGCTTGAAATATTAACTTCAACTCCTGGAACATCTCATATGGTCCATGACGTTCAAAATGTCTTTGAAGTACCGATTCTAAGCCGTTAAGCATGGTGCACTAAACTATCAAGTAGTCATCATAATGATCTTAGCCAAACGTTCATAACGTCTGCATCTGCTCCTGCAATAGGTCCATCACCTAGCGGTGCATTAAGAACATAATTCTTACAGGCAAAGAATGAGGATAAACCTCAGATCACGGATCCAATCTGCATCATTGCTACTAACATCTTTCAACATAGTTTCTCTAGGAATATATCAAAATAAACATATGAAAGCAACAACGCAAGCTATTGATCTTACAACATAATTTGCAAAATACTACCAGGACTAAGTTCATGATAAATTTAAGTTCAATTAATCATATTACTTAAGAACTCCCACTTAGACATACATCTCTCTAGTCATCTAAGTGATCACGTGATCCAAATCAACTAAACCATAACCGATCATCACGTGAGATGGAGTAGCTTTCAATGGTGAACATCATTATGTTGATCATATCTACTATATGATTCACACTCGACCTTTCGGTCTCCGTGTTCCGAGGCCATATCTGCATATGCTAGGCTCGTCAAGTTCAACCTGAGTATTCCGCGTGTGCAAAACTGGCTTGCACCCATTGTAGATGGACGTAGAGCTTATCACACCCGATCATCACGTGGTGTCTCGGCACGACGAACTTTGGCAACGGTGCATACTCAGGGAGAACACTACTTGATAATTTTAGCGAGAGATCATCTTAAAATGCTACCGTCAATCAAAGCAACATAAGATGCATAAAGGATAAACATCACATGCAATCAATATAAGTGATATGATATGGCCATCATCATCTTGTGCTTGTGATCTCCATCTCCGAAGCACCGTCGTGATCACCATCGTCACCGGCGCGACACCTTGATCTCCATCGTAGCATTGTTGTCGTTTACGCCATCTATTGCTTCTCGACTATCGCTACCGCTTAGTGATAAAGTAAAGCAATTACAGATGCTTGCATTTCATACAATAAAGCGACAACCATATGGCTCCTGCCAGTTGCCGATAACTTCGGTTACAAAACATGATCATCCCATACAATAAAATATAGCATCACGTCTTGACCATATCACATCACAATATGCCCTACAAAAACAAGTTAGACGTCCTCTACTTTGTTGTTGCAAATTTTACGTGGCTGCTACGGGCTTAGCAAGAACCGTTCTTACCTACGCATCAAAAAACCACAACGATAGTTCGTCAAGTTAGTGTTGTTTTAACCTTCGCAAGGACCGGGCGTAGCCACACTCGATTCAGCTAAAGTGAGAGAGACAGACTCCGCCACCACCTTTAAGCACGAGTGCTCGTAACAGTGAAACCAGTCTCGCGTAAGCGTCTGCGTAATGTCGGTCCGGCCGCTTCATCTCACAATACCGCCAAACCAAAGTATGACATGGTAAGCAGTATGACTTGTATCGCCACAAAGCCGAGGCGGGCGGCGGCGCAGAGTGGAGGGCGCGGGCTCGGCGGCTCGGGCCTAAGCGCTGGCGCGGGCGGGCCGGCCGTGGGCCTCGCGGGCCGCGGCGGTAGAGGACGGCGCAGGGACAGGTGGTGCGCGACGATTTGGCATGGGGCGGTGGCGGACATGTCCGGGCGAGGGGGAGGAAACGTCCGATGACGCGAGGAAGAGGAAGGTAGGGTTTGCGTGCAAATTTGGACGGGGAGGACATATTTATAGGTAGAGGGAGCTAGGAGAGTCCAAATGGAGAGTGGTTTTCGCCCACACGATCGTGATCGAACGACCGAGAGCATGGAGGGGGTTTGGATGGGCTAGGTGGGCTGTGTGAAGAGGTGCTGGGCTGCAAAGAGAAGGGGGTTTCAGTTAGCTCGGTTAACCGTTGGGGCATCAAATGACCTCCAAATGGAACGAAATTTGAGGGGCGGTCTACCGGTGATATACCAAGGCCACTCGGCAAATCTCGGCCCATTCCGAGAACTTTTTTCTCCCGCTCACGAAACAAGGTCTGAGAGGGGCGACTGGTGCGTGCGAGTGTGAAAGGGCGCGGAACGGACAATAGAGAGAACCGGGGAACCCGAACGAATGCAAGTTTTGAAAAACATGCAAATGAAATGCAGATGATGACCTGGAAAAATGCAACACGCAAGCAAATGACATGGCAACAACGACTAATAGCTGGAAGACACCTGGCGCATCGAATTCGGGGCGTTACAAGTATTCATCACTCGAGTTGTCAACAAGTAAATCATCATCACCTAGCAAGTCATCTTCATCACTACTGAAATCAACATACTCGGGGTGTGTTACCTTGGGGCCTTCAGCCATGAGGCATCTCCCAAAACCTTCATTTGGTGAATCAAATATGTCATAGGAGTTGGTTGACTCAAGTCCTGGACCAGCAACACCTTCATCTTGAGTATATTCAGAGTCGGAGTGATGACTTGTCTCAGAGTGGTGGTCGGACTCGGAGCCGGATACCCATTCACCAACATGAACTTGATATCTTCGTTTTGTGTAGCTCCTTGATGACTTGTCCTTCCTTTCCTACCCGCAAAAAAAAGACTTGTCCTTCCTTTCTGAATCCTTGCTTCTTCGAGAGGTTCTTCGTTCATAACGATCATCTCTACTCCTTCTCTCTCTTGGTGGTGATTCTTCCCTTTTGCTTCTCCTTTTTGGTGAGTCTTCTCTTATTTTGTTGGGAGTCGTACACTCATTGGAGTAGGGTCTGGGTCTTCCACAATTGTAGCAATTTCGCTCACGACTAGAAGATCTTTTGTCATTGTAGGACCTTGACTTGGAACTTCTCTCCTTGCTTCTACTCTTGTAGAATTTGTTGAAGTTCTTCACTATTAAGCTCAATTCTTCATTGAAGGCTTGTTTCTCACTTGATGATGTAGGAGCATCACATGAGGCTTTGTAAGCACCACTAGACTTGTTGTGAAGCACTTCTTTATCCTTGAGTGACATCTCATGAGCAACAATTCTTCCAATGACTTTAGTTGGCTTGAGATCTTTGTAGTTTGGCATCATTTGGATCAAAGTGAACACGGTATCATATTTTCCATCCAAGGCTCTCAAGATCTTTTTGATGATGAATTTGTCGGTCATCTCTTCACTTCCTAAGCCGGCAATCTCATTTGTGATGAGAGCAAGCCTAGAGTACATTTTAGCGACACCTTCACCATCCTTCATTTTGAACTTGTCAAGTTGACTTTGAAGCACATCCGACTTGGATTCCCTGACGGAGTCGGTACCTTTGTGCATATCAATCAAAGTATCCCAAATTTCCTTTGCATTCTCAAGACGGCTGATTTTGTTGAATTCTTCGGGGCACAATCCGTTGAAGAGGATATCGCAAGCTTGAGCATTGTATTGCAACATCTTCAATTCTTCCGCGGTATCTTCACGATTCGATTCTCTCCCATCGAAGAATTCACCTTGCAAACCAATACACACAATAGCCCAAACGACGAGGTTATGTCCAAGAATATGCATTTTCATCTTATGCTTCCAACTAGCAAAATTAGTACCATCAAAGTAAGGACCTCTGCGGTGGTAATTTCCCTTTCTAGACACCATACCCTCCTAGGTTGTGAAACCAAGGCTATGATCACTAAAGCTATGGAAATCAAGGCAAATGGAGACCAAAGCTCTGATACCACTTGTAGGATCAAAAGTATGTCTCGAGGGGGGTGATTAGACTACTTGACCAAATAAAAACATAACCTTTTCCCAATTTTAATTCTTGGTAGATTTTAGCAATTTAGCACAAGTCAAGCAATCACAATACAATTCAAGCAAGCATGTAAGAGTATATGAGCAGCGGACAGTAAAGCATGCAACTTGCAAGAAAGTAAATGGGAGGAGTTTGGAGGGAGCAAATGCAATGTTGACACGGAGATTTTTGGCGTGGTTCCGATAGGTGGTGCTATCGTACATCCACATTCATGGAGACTTCAACCCACGAAGGGTAATGGTTGCGCGAGTCCAACGAGGGCTCTACCCATGAAGGGTCCACGAAGAAGCAACCATGTCTATCCCACCATGGCCATCGCCCACGAAGGACTTGCCTCACTTGGGTAGATCTTCACGAAGTACGTGATCTCCTTGCCCTTACAAACTCCTTGGTTCAACTCCACAATCTTGACGGATGCTCCCAAGTGACACCTAACCAATCTAGGAGACACCACTCTCCAAAAGGTAACAGATGGTGTGTTGATGATGAACTCCTTGCTCTTGTACTTCAAATGATAGTCTCCCGAACACTCAACTCTCTCTCACAGATTTGGCTATGGTGGAAAGATGATTTGAGTGGAAAGCAACTCGGGGAAGGCTAGAGATCAAGATTCTTGTGGTTGGAATGGAATGTCTTGGTCTCAACACATGAGTAGGTGGTTCTCTCTCAGAAAATGAGTGGTGGAAGTGTAGGCACGTTCTGATGTCTCTCTCCACGAATGAAGAATGGGTGGAGGGGTATATATAGCGTCCACACAAAATCTAACCGTTACACACAGATTCCCAAACTTGGTGAGACTGAATGGTAAAACTCGGTCAGACCGATTCAGGTGAAATTATGAACGTTAGAGTTTTCGGTGGGACCGATACAATCAACTCGGTGGGACCGAGGTGCTAGGGTTAGGGCATAACGTGATCTCGGTGTGACCGATCACAGGAACTCGGTGGGACCATTTTCAGTAATAGGCACATAGAGAGTTGGTCAGACAAACTCGGTGGGACCAATTCACTCACTTCGATGGGACCGAAGCGTTACGAAAAGGAAACAGTGAATTTGCATTGCAGACTCGGTGGGACCGATTCGCTCATCTCGGTGGGACTGAAATGTTACAAAAAGGAAACAGAGAATTTGCAATCCCATCTCGATGAGACCGAGATCCCTATCGGTGAAACCGTACAGATTAGGGTTTGTGGCAGTGGCTATGTCAAATGAACTCGGTGGCGCCGGATATATCAAATCGGTGGGGCCGGGTTTGACTTTCAGGTTTAGGACATATGTGGAAGTGACAAAGTGGTTGAGGGTTTTTGAGCATATCACTAAGCATTTTGAGCAAGTAACCCATTAAGCAACACCTCATCCCCTTTAATAGTATTGGCTTTCCTATGGACTCAATGTGATCTTGGATCACTAAAAAGAAAATGTAGAGTCTTGAGCTTGTTGCCAATATGTGTCCTTAGCATTTTGAGGGGTCACGTGTCTAGTCCATGTTATGCCAATCATTGAACTTTCTGAAATGATCATCTTGAAAGAGCATTAGTTCAATGAGCTATATGTTGTTAAGAATTACCAAAACCACCCAGGGATTAGTTGCACTTTCAGTAGTGAAGGAGAGTCAATGAATCATGGTGAAAGTAACTAGATGAAATTCTAATGTGTCCTTAAGAACGTTTAAATCACTATAAGAAGTACTTCCGGCTTGTCCTTAGCAATAATAAGGATTGAACCACCTCGCGACACCTTTCTACTTTGGTTAGTTGTTACTTGCTACAAATTATTTTACTATCAAACTATCTTTCACAATTGTCTTACAACACTTGCAGAGAATACTTTGCTGAAAACCGCTTATTGATTCCTTCTGGTCCTTGTTGGGTTTAACACTCTTACTTATCAAAAGGATTACAATTGATCCCCTATACTTGTGGGTCATCAGCGCACCACTTGGCCACCGATCGATTAGTTGTTTCAAATGGCCGCAATACTTGCTCACGGCCTCTTGGATGGTGTACCATCGATGGTTGAGCGACTTAGTCCTGGGATTGCGGATGAGTTTGTTGTGGTAGGGCTCAAAATTCTTGTGCTCATGGAGCCAAGTATGAATGTTAGCCCAAAATGTTGCGCCCTTTTGCTCCGTGCCATAGCCCGGATCGATGCTAGGGTGAATCACGCCAGTCCCACAACAACTCGTCCTCCCTCATGTTGAAGCTTTCTCCTCTACCCCTCTTATTTGGACGACCACAAAATCCTCCGGAACAAGGTCTTCATTGTCGTCCTCCTCCTGCCTGGCCGGTGTATGAATCTGGATAGCTAGTGTGCATGCCCGATTGGGTGTACATGCCTAGTTGCTGGGCGTGCACCTCTAGCTCCGAGTCATCCACATGCCCATCCTTGAAGTAGCCTCCGGCTTGGTCGCTCATCATGCCCATCATCTCACTGTCCATGTCGTTGTACATCATCTCACTTGGTTGAGACATACCAACGGATAGAGAGCAGGCACCGAGCTGCTCCACACCAACATTCATGATCGAACAAGTTGCAGTGATGCAGACTCACGCGAAACGGAGCAACATCGCATTGACGTTAACACAATAAGGCATGTGCCCGACAGCGGATGGCAGAGACAGGCTGCCAAGCTATTAGGTGGTGTAGAAGTAGGGAGGATAGTATTGTTCCAGTTAGGAAAGCGTGTGCATGGACGACGGCGCCCGTTTCCCAGGCCATGTCCCCTCCTACACCCCGTCTACAACCACGCCCACAGCCCACACCGCCCTTATTTTTGTCGGCCGCCTCTTTATCCTTTGCCTTCTTTTTGAGGCAATAGGCTTGCCGTGTCGCCGACTTGATATTCCAAGTAGTTGCCTCGCCAAATCATCCACCTTCGTTATCCCCGGTAGCTTTTCGTATGGGTCCATGCGGTGGCAGTGACGACGAAAAAGGGAAGGAATTGGGTGGGGAGCTACGAGATGGTAGCGGAGAGCTGAAGATTGTGAAAACAGTGCCCAGCTCCAAATGAGTAGGCTCTGCCTCGGGTTTGGGTGGTCTGGGGTTGTGTGAGTCCTACGTGGCGGGTGTTCGAACTCCTACAAAGCCTCTTGGTTTGCTTTTAGTTTGTGAGAAAACGGACACCCAGACTGATCTCTGGACAAATACGAGACAATTGGATGGCTTGTGGCATCTCAAAACTTTGTCCGGATGGTTGCGGGAGGTTTGAGGGTCCGTGTTGGAGAAGCCCTTATGCCATTTATATGGAAACACTAAAAATCCAACGTCATATTTTTAGGCATGACAAATCTAATGTTTTTCATGACAATTTATATTGGCAAAGATGACAAATTTAGTTTGCAAGCACAACAATTTTTTGTAGAAAAAATTAACTGAGGAAAATTTGTCATGTTTGCCAACTAAACTTGTCATCCTCGGAAAACATAACTTGCCATGAATGTTGGATTTGAGATGGTTCAAAATCTGAGGTCAGATTTGTACTGGAGTCCATTTATTATGCGTTGGGTTTGGGGGGTGATGTGTTCATCTCATTCAATTCTATAACTAGATGGTAAATGCGGCTTACCGCACCCCCGCACCCATGTCGGGTGCGGTCATATCCAACCTGGTAATAAAGCTATCAGATCAAAGGTGCAAGAACAATATCATGATGCAACAATCAAATGGGCATTTTCATCAGAATTAAAACAACTCAAAGCCAACCCTGTAAACAACTCAAAGCAGTCCAACCTTATGTCTAACAATTTTATTAGCCATTAAGCAACAAAATGTTGTATCCATAACTATAATGAAGGTGGTACAAAAAGATATTGTGGAGGCAAACAAATACAAAAGGAGACCACTGATACACAATTGGGATTTTTCTCAAAGACACATGAGGAAGCCAACAGTTATTAATAGTAACCCGGTAGGAAGCGACTTGGTGCACGGCGATTGTCCAACGCAATGATCCAGCGTCTGTTATTTCTCTAGGAAGCATTATTCTGGTAGAAAGAATCAAAATCCATTACAGAGTTAAATATGACTCGATAAAAAACATCAAATTTAGTACAATGTGGATGGATATTTCACTCACACAAAAGGTGACATACATATATACTTTTCACAAAGGGTGCCTAACCCATACTAAAATAGCTATGAGCATGGGGAAATCAGCAAGAGAAGGCAAGTATCAACAATGGTATGAACCGAGCGCATCGAGTATCCATCCGTAAACATATGCAAAAGGATTAACCAGTAAACACCACCAAAATGGTATCTCTTTCAGGAGCAACTGGGCAAATGGGATGTAAGAAAGCCACATCACAAGATATTATTCCTGCATCATAAAAGCATTACAATTAGATAATTATGATGGAATGTCTCAAAACTTTGCTGAGCAAATGGAAATAGTAAACTCTTTGATGCAATGACGGGTAAACCTCTAGTGCTTAACTAAATAGTTAATGTTGACCCTTATTTAAGAGCACAAAACAAATATAGTCAACAATCTAAAGTTATCATCGACAATACACATCATAGCAATAAGCACCATACATAAGCATGACCCTTTATTAGAAATAATGCCCTGCGTGACCTATGACTGAAACTACAATCAGGATAATGCACAGGCATAAACTATGTAATAAACTGGGTGTTCTTGGATGCTCACCATATTGTTTCATATAAAGCAATAGTGTAGGTTGATTTTCTAAATCTTTCATGCTATTGATTAGAAGCAATAATACAAACAGATTTTCTACATTACATACCATTGATTAGAAGCAATGGTACAAACTGATTTTCTAAATCTTTCATGCCATTGAATAGAATCAATAGTACAAACTGATTTTCTACATCTATTCACTACTGCAAGATGCTGCTAACGCGACACTACAATTAGAGACCCTTCGATGAAACTGTGTGTGATGTAATAATCGCAAACAGTGATGTAAAAAACCATCAAAAAAGATTCAAAACATTTGCGATGACGGATGCATCAAACACGATTGAGAATTTAGTTGCCTGTGCGATGAGGGGCATATGGTTCAGTTGAATGAACTGTTTGCGATGAGGCAGAAGAACAGAAACCGGCAGCCGGATGAAGGTGTGTGCGATATATGGCATACGGTTCACTCGGATGAATTGTTTGTGATTAGGCGAACAAAAGAAACGGTCAGCCAGATCAAGGTGTGTGCGATAGATGGCAAACAGTTCACTCAGATGAACTATTTGCATTGAGCAAAGATAACAGAAACGGTTCAATTTAACAAGATGTGTGTGATACGTAGCAAACATGTCTATAATCAGAAATGTGTGCGAAGACCGATAATAACACAGACAATTGCTGTTAATAAGACGTGTTTGTTGTGCATTGGGATTGCATAGAGAACAACAACATATATATACACGCTTATAAGGACATGGTTGCATAACCAAATTAAACATCCAATTACATAGGTGGCTACTACACACATGACATTTGCACACACCAAAGTAAACTATTATATGCATAACTACATAGGTGGCTACTACACACATGACATTTCCACACACCAAAGTCAACTATACATTACATGCATAATTAACTAGGATAAATGATCATATGATCATCATCTACTTCATCTGACGCTTGCCACTGCCGCTCTGCTTGTGGCTCGATCTGGCCTCGTCGATTTCGGTAACAAGGCACTTCCTCATGTCAACGATCTGCCTGTGCATCTCGTAGCATGTGTACATGCTCTTTGCCGCGAACCTGATGTGAGGTTCATCGAGTTGCCGCAGCCAGGCCCCGTGCTAGGATACGGGACATGTTCTATTGGCATCCTGCTTCATCTTTTCGTAATATGGATCGATGATGGCCGAGTAGAGTTCAACCAGGGAGTCCTTCTTCGTGCTTCCCCAGACCCTGTAGTGCTCATGGATTTCGACAAGGTTCTTACAGGCCAAGCCTGTAACCCTGAGCGCTTTTACATCGTCGGTGGTTTCCACCATAGCGAACTTGTAGTCGGTGTTGTTCACAAACCTGGCGAAATGGTCGCAAAGCTCTATGGCCATGCAGTAGTGGTAGACGAGGACATGATGGCGCGCGCACAACTAGGCGATGGCAACCTTCTGATCTTTTCCAGGAAGACCGGCGATGCACTGGAGGTCGATGCCGACACCTTGTACTTGTCTCCAGGAAACAACTGCTCCACAGTGTTGATGTAGTCCTCCACCACGGTGTGTACACCACCGTGAGATCCATATCCCTCGCGTGGGTCTCGACTTTATGCTCGTTGAACTCCATTGGAGTGCTGCTAGATATCCTCTCTTTATGTGTCGTCGTGGGTGTGCTTGTTGTGTTGTGGGTGAGATTGAAAGGTTGAAGAGACTAAGGTTATAATGGCCGCGAGAATTAATGGGGAAGCCAGACGGACTAGAATATCTGCACGCCCGGATGGCAGTTCTATTTTGCAGCGTGTAACTCCATCGTATCACACGTAACTTCATCGTGGCAACGTGCGCGGTGCAACATCATGCATATGGGCCCCCAACGTGATCGTGCGCAGGCCCCAACCACTGGTAGAGCGCGCGCGCAAGGACGCAGCAGAGCGCTCCGGGCGCCTCAACGGCGAGCAACCATATATATATGCATATAGCAGTTGAACACGCAAGGAAAAGTTGTCCACAAGCCAAGCGCGTGGAGGTACGCGAGCAGAGCGCCCAGACAGACAGCAAAGCACGCCGACGAACGCGAGAAGTGCGCGCCATGGCGCCTAACGATGAGCAGAGCGCACCGAGGGACGCAAGCAGAGGCCAGCACAGTGATACATGGCAAATAAGATGAACAGTGCGAGCGATGGCAGAGACATCAAGCACGAATCAGATTAGAGTTGCGTGTGCGGTACGTGGCATACAGTTGATCCATCCGAGCTATTTGTGATGGAATAAGCCATGTGTGTTGTGGGCAAACGCTTGCTGGTATATAATCGTTTGTGATTGATGAATTCATCACCGACCGGTTACCTAGTGTCGTCCGTGTGCGATGTGATATGCTCTGTCTGCAGAACATCTATGCTCTGTGTACAGAAGAACAACATATATGTATACTTGTGATAGGACATGATTGCAAGACCAAATTAAACATCCAATTACGTTATAGAACAAATACCATAAATATTGCAAGGTTCAAATTCTAGCATTACAAGGCCCAAATTCAAATATTACAAGGTTCAAACTATTCAGACACATAAAATTCATCTCCTTTAGAATCTTTTTCATGCATTATTTCTACAAAAGGATCAACCACGGAGAAGTCATATAGCGTCTCGATACAGTGACTTCCGAATAATCTGTCATATGAAGTTACAAACTGAAATTCAGCTTGTGCAGAGTCTTTTCCATTCAGCTGTAGACGCCTGCGCTCTTTAGGAATCCATTCGCTTCTGCACAGTAAATATAGGGCAAACCTCATTACCTTGAGCAACCTTGCTTTCTCAACAAAGAACCTGGCAAATTTAATTTCTGGTGTGGTGCCTCGGTACTCGTTAAAAGTAATTTCTGTGAGATGAAGATCAAGGCATTCAATGGGATTGTTATATTCCCCAACATTTTCTACTTTCGGGCCTCTTTGATTTGCAGGAATTCTAAAATACACAAAAAGAGTGAAATGCCACCTTCAATCTTTCATGATAAACTTTTATCATGAAAGCATGTCGGGCGAAGGAATAAAATGCGTACAACACTAGCATCTCAAAAAAATGTATTGAGATCCTCCAAATTTCCTTTAGAAATCATTCTACAGTTGTCATTGTAATCATGGGTAAAAGTAACAAAAAAGTTGAGCTCCGTTGTGGTTAACAATTAATAGGAAAGGAGCATCACCTTGATGTAAAACTTCTCCGTGCAAGGAAAGCATCAAAGGAATCTAACAACTTCATCCAGATCGGGGCCAACAGATTGTAGTGCCAAGATCTTCACTATGCGCAAAGGTTGGGTCAAGCTTGTGGGAATCATTTTCTAGATGACAGGCAAAGATATAGATCAACAACAATTAGATAAAATGTGATGTCCGATAATACATAAGAAGGAGAAGAAGAAGACTGTTGTACCTGAACGATAAGGATCCAGTAACAAGTTCGTTGAATTCAGCACATGAATAGCCCAACACTATCAATTTCGGTGTGTGAATGACCCTGATTCTTGCTGGACCTAATTTATCATGTACATACAATCTCTCGAGGAAAGGCGCATTCTCAATGACAATATCGTGAAACACCTCAACTGACAGCCTTGGGCGGCGCCAGCAATGCACATAAATCGCACGGACATTCGTCAAGGTGATGTGGAGGCTATTGAACCCATCCATCGCATGAAGACGAAGGTACTCGAGCACTGTACAGCCGATGAGCAGGCACTCCAAATCCTCCTTCGAGATGCGGATGGCAATGATCTTGAGGTGCTTAAGTTTAGGGAGATGAAGAGTGTGCGCGGCATCGATACGGGGAAAATGCACCACCTGAATGTAGTGCGGCGCAGTGTGGGCGCGAGGCGGAACACGAACAGCGGCAGCGAGCAAGGACATCTAGCATGAAGGCTGAGCTCCTCGAGCCAATCCAGGGCTGGGGATAGGAACCAGTAGTGCAACCTGGGTTCGATCTTGTTGTGGGGATTGAGCCTGCAGATAGCAAGGCGTCTACCAGCCCAGGGTGCGTGTCGAGGACATGGGACAAAGCTTCCAGGATTTGTTGTGCCCCGCTATAGAACTCGTGGTCAATGATGATGTCAGAGGGGTGGTGTGCCAGAGGGGGCGCCACCACCGCGAGAGGACAGTGGTCCACGCGCCATATTTGATGGGGAGGTGGGATATGATGGTTACCCATATCTCGTCGGGGAGGTTGTTGATGAAGTCCATGTTCGCTGGAGGCTCTTGCGGTTCTGGCTCGACCCGCCCTCGCTTGTTGGTCGGCTCGTCCTCCATCTCGTAGCAGGCGGCGATCCTTGCCGGCGGTGCTTGTAGATGAGAACGAAGGATTGTTCTACGTACCTTACTGAGGCGGCCAAAACAAAAGTCCAAAACCAACAATAAATTGCAGCACTCACGGCGTGCGTGGCGGACTGCTCATAGCTGGTCCCGTCTAATCAAACAACTGCCCACGGTAGTAACTGGTTAGTTGAACGCCCATGGTTGGACTAATACGACCGTTTGCAATAATAATGTGGTGTCTACTTGTTAAAAATGGCTAGGAAAATCAATGTATAAAAAGGCGAAACGAACCCTGAATAATTTCATATGTTTAGCGCAGTTGCATGTTGCCTCTGTAAAATAAATCAAGGCAGGAAGATACAGCGTATGTCGTTTCGCACATAGATCATGTGACCAAGTTCCCTCTTGGAACAATGAGGCTTCTTGATAGAAGCTCCGGTTTGTATGAAAGAAAATATGGGTCAAAGCCTAGTTGAAAAGGGCAGCAATATCTAACCCCAGCTTACAGAAGGTACAGAAGCACGATGATTAATTGTTCATCAGGTTTAGACACAATCCAGATCGAACAGGACAATAACAACTAACTCAACCAAAGTTTTCGGCACTCACAATCAAATGGATCGGTCTAATCCATAAAATCAAGATCCTGGACCAGAAAATCTACTAGTACATGAAGACAAGTTGTTGTAAATAGAATTTTTATGATATCATAATATCACAGTCTATTGGTGTCCATATGACAGCACGGTAAGTTTCATGAATTTCAACTTAGTTTTGGATTCATTGGATTTTAAAATCAAGATTCTAGATGTTAGAAATTTCTTGCGTGGGGACTAAACATGCACCCAGGGACACGTACACATATGATTTTGCAATCCATTTTCGTGCACTATCACAGGTCTCATGTAGATCAAATTTGATTTTTTGCACATTTAAATCCCTTGGAAAACAATAAATGTATAAAAACAGACAGATGTTATCTATTTTTTCAATTTTCAACAATAAACTCCTTTGGTCGCATGTTCGCTGCAGAAAAAGTTTGACATACATCATTGGGCCACATGCACGTGGTGGTCCTAGGACACTCACTCGCGTGGGCCCGCGAGGTCGCGGTCCAGCACTATGACATGCGATGAGAGAGGTTAATTTGACCAGCAAGGATGGTCATTTTTTGGTTTTTGTTATACGTATGGCAGGAGTATATTTATAGTACGCACTGAAGAGGGTGGCTGGGGTCAATACTACGTGTCATATAGGACACTCACTGGCGTGCGATGCTTCCATCCGTGGGCCCGCGAGGTTGTCATCCATCACTTTGACCCAGCAAAGGTTGTGTGGCGGTAGGAGTATATAGTATGCGTCGAAGAGCGGAGGAGGGGGCCGGGGTAGCACATATATACTACACACGTCATGAATCGATCTCGCTCCGTGTGGGGACTTTTCGGTTTTCGAGGCAGGTGCCACAAAGAAGTTGTGCATATTGGGTATTAAAAACATCACCAACACATTGGGCCACATGCAACGATGGTTGTCACTCATTCGCCTGCGAATCTTCCCTCCATGGGACCGCGAGGTCGTCGTCCATCTAATATATGAAACAACGAGAAAGGTAATTTGACGAACAAGGAGGATTATTTTCGGGTTGTGTTACGGTACGTAGGAGTATATATTACGCGTCGGAGAGGGGAGGGGGCAACATATATATACTACGTGTCATGAACCTCGGTTCGTGGGGGACTTAGAGGTTTCCTAAGCAAGTGCCACATCAAAGTTCTGCATATATATTAGGTATTCAAACATCCCAACCACACATCTCCATACATGTGTTTGGCTCACAAGCAAGCGATGGCGGTTGTCCTCTAGCACTCACTCACGGGGTTATCGGCGAGATGCTTCGTCCAACTCTGTGTGCCCGCTTGGTCAATCACTTCGACCGACGGCGATAGAGGTTAATTTGACTTATAACTAGGAGGGGATTGAATTTTGGTTTGTCTTATATGGTTCAGTACATGATAGAGGCGAGGGGCCCGATCTTTCAATGAGGTGATAACCATCGATTTGGTGGAGACGACTTTGACGATCCGACTACAAACGTGCATGACGTTCCGCCTTAGCAATTGCTAAACCAACTCCGAGAGGTTATTGACCACGCCGGAGCACGATCAACCTGACCACGAAGGTCTATTCCTGCAAGCAATCGAAGAACAAGCAATAATATGAATAAGCAATCTGACTATTGCGGGTATGGATGAAGTATTGATAAAAGTGGAGTTTCATAAGCGGTCTTGGTCTGGTCGTTGGACACAAACGAAGTACACGAAGTTGCAGCGATGGCTAACTTTTAACTCAATAAAACCCCAATCTAAACGATGCCTTAAGGGCTATATTTACGTGGAAAAGAGAGGGGATTTCGTCCACCCTAGGCAAGGTGGGACTAAAACACCTCCTAAGTTGTTTCCCCTACAATATGGACTCTAAAAATAGATTACATGGGCCTGGCCCAAAATAAGGTGGCGCAACACCAATAATAAGCTATGGACGAAATTTATGAAAGGCCATCATGTATATTTCGTCCATCGTCTTGTATGTCATCATGGTGGCTTCAAAGTCCGGAAATCTCCACTTGAACCTTGGTTCTTGTTATCTTCGCATGCACCTTCATCTCCGTGCTTGACGATGCTCCAATGTTCATCCTTCTTGTCCGTGCTAGGCCCTTCAATTGCAAGCAACACAAATGTATCTAAGTTAGGCAGCATCATAATTCTCATGAACACTAGAAACATTACCAAGAAACGAAAGTACCTGATAATTTAATTGGCGTATGCGAGCTCTAGCAATTGTTCCAAGATGTAAAACAACAGGGGATATGGGTGTAACTGTGGTAGCCATGTCCTCATCAATACATGCAACTATACTTCGCGTGCATGTGTATGCATGAATCCCTCCCATCGGGTCGAAATGGGGGGGCGAGCACGCGATGCATCATGAACTAGATCTGTGTGGGTACTGTGCATTTTTCGACACATGCATGCGCCACATCAAAATGTTGTGCTTTTGGTATTCAAACATATATGCATGCATCATGCATGTCCATACATATGTTTGGGGCACATACATGTAGTGGTTGTCTTTGGACACTCTCCCTCGCTTGTTTATCATCGACGGCAATGATGTTGTGGAGACATGAGAAAGGTAAATTGCAAGAAAATAATAGTTATGATGATTGCACCCAAAACGGGGAGAAATCATTGATAAGTATAAAGCATTTATCTACTTCAAGTTACCATCTCAATGTTAGGCATATTTGCATTTCATTTCTGGTCCAAAGATAAACATTAAATACAAGATGACATGATTATTTGTAACCGCGTTGAGTCTCGAAAGTTATGAAAATGGCAATGGGGAACATGAGATGAATTTTGCCACAAGTATCATATTAGTACCCCAGAAAAAATGGGACATCATATGACAGTATCAATGAGCTTCAATATCGCTTCAATATCACTAGAAAAAAATACACTACATCGCTTGATTTGCCCAACGATGAAAGATATTCAAGAAACAATATGTCTGAATCAACCGAATCATAGCAATACTAGATCAATGTGGGAATATACCTACAGTTTTAGATAGGAATGATGCAGCCAATATAAATGAAAATCTCAAATTATACATGTATATGTTCTTGAAACACATAAACTGGACAGGAAATCTAAGCCCACCTCACACAGAGTAGCATGCGGTGGAGCAACCAATCCATATTTTGAAGTATTGGACATCAAAGAGCAAAAGCATTATTCCAAAATTTATTATTCGGTAGATATATGATACATTCTTGATAACTGAAGTTCTCAAATAAATAGGAACAACATACAGAGCACCTCCCAGTAACTCATCGAAACAAATCGACTGATGAACGCATGAAATCGTAAAATTCTGTGAGCGCAACATGTATGGTGAAAACTGACGGTCAGTCTTAAGGTATGAGGTATAGTTTTTTATTTCAAGCAAAATCAAATAGAGAAAATCAAAAAAAATCTAGTACGCAATGAAATTTAACAATGTTTATATCCCCAATCAGTCACTCTCCTCGCCTTTACACACAGGCCAGCCACACAAGGGCCGCCATGAAATTCATACAATTAAGACCATACCAACTCCTAATAAATAGCTAGCACATATTTAGATGAAACTCCAAATGAAATATGTGAGTAGACAAAAGCAAATACAATTTACACTAATAAGAAAGAAAAAGAATATCATGTAAAGCAAGACTATAGCAGGTTTGAAGAAGTAAGTAGGATGTGCTTCAATATTTGGATGTCTAGTTTCTAGACTACGAGCAAAACTCAAATATAGATATGGTGATATGATTGGTTGAAAGTTGTCACCATCTAAAGAGTAATAGTGATTGCGGTCTATTAATCAAGTATTGACGTAAAATGCACTGACGGCTTTAGGTAGCATTGCCCAAGATCTCATATCAGAACATCCATCCGAATATATTATGCAGAGTATACTGACAGGAGAAAAATGTACTGGCAATCAGGGTGGCATTGCCCAGGATGCATATGATTGTTGGAAATCTCACAATAAGCTTGTGGTTGGAGAATGTAAGATTTACATAGGCGCGTCATGCCCGTGACACCTCTTGGAGCCTTTTTCATACTGTGACAACTCTTGCAGAGGATGAATAATCAACCAGGAGAGAAACCCGGCGTAACCACCTGCAGATCTAATACAGAAGACACTTACGTAAACACGAGGAAGAAAAAGGTAGCAAGTCTCGTTACTTTTAAAGGCTTGTTTGAGCAGGAGTATCAAAATCTCACCTCTACTCTGCTGCACATATTCCATTTGGTGTATGCTGTGTTTGCAGTTTGTTATATCTTCCTTCTACTGCAATTGCTAGCAATTCATATAAAGACTCGAGGCATCAAAATTAGAAATAATAAAAGTAGAAAACACCAATCTATCTATGAAAATTTTCACTTGAGTCATCATATATCCATGCAAAAGATAAGATTAGTACAGAAAGGCTCAACATATTTTCAATAG
Organism: Aegilops speltoides; assembly: GCA_021437245.1. Classification (NCBI taxonomy): domain Eukaryota; kingdom Viridiplantae; phylum Streptophyta; class Magnoliopsida; order Poales; family Poaceae; genus Aegilops; species Aegilops speltoides. The sequence goes on along the minus strand of CM038142.1, from coordinate 254,263,574 downwards.
GAACTCAACTTTAAACTTTCTCTGATTGAAATCTCTGAGCACATCATATAGATATCACCTATGTCTTCATTGATATCACACCCATTGGATGACCCAATTACTTTTAAAGGCTTGTTCAGCAGGAATAAAAGCAGAAAAGCATAATGCACATCCTGATTCAGAGCATGAGACACGAAACAGAGATATTGTAGAGTTTTCTAAGAGAGACATCCCTTTCACCTATATGAGTCTAAAATTGTTCTTTCGTATATCTTATGAAAACTATGAATATGACATCAGTGAATGTACATATCTATGAGAACTGCAAAGCTGTGGAGTATCAGGCTGTAAGAAACCTTAGATGTTCATCAATTGCAGTTGGCTATCTTCAGTCCTAACCAAAAGATGTTATCCCACAATTTAACTTGGCTTACCAATAAAAATAGCAGAACGCATGGTACACTAATTCGAATGCATGATAAAAATAGATATAAGTTGGATAAGAGGAATGCAGTATGTGAATGCAAGGCGGCTAACTGCTGATGCTATCTCTTGGCCATAAAACCAAACTGACAGCATCAGCTGTGTAAACTCTGCACTAAAGAAGTCCTTTTTTAGCGATTTACCAGTCTTTGCATTCTTCCCACTAAACCATGAGGTCATATGAGTTGTACGGCATCTCACACTTACAGTACCTTCACACAAAAACACCAAATGAGACCACCATACACCAGCCATCCCCAAAAAGCAATGCAAATCAAGAGATAGCTAAAGGAGGCAGGGCACACATCACATACACGGTGATAGTCGGGCTGAACACCCTGGTGGGCCTTGTACTCGCATCAGTAGAAGAAGTCTTTGGGGCGATGTTGTTCAGCTTGTGTAGTTCTTGAAGTAGTGCACGATGCAATTTCCCTCGATGGTGTGTGCACTCTGCGCGTCGAAGTGGTCGGAGCGGAGGAGCTATTTGGCCCCGTGGAACTGCCACCAACTGCTACTTCTTGAGCTTGCGTTGGTTGTTCTCTTGAAGAGGAAAGGGTGATGCAGCAAAGTAGATATAAGTATTTCCCTCAGTTTGAGAACCAAGGTATCAATCCAGTAGGAGAAGAACGCGTAAATCACCAATACCTGCACAAACAATCAAACACTTGCACCCAACGCGATAAAGGGGTTGTCAATCCCTTCACGGTCACTTCCAAAAGTGAGATCTGATAGAGATAGATAAACAAAAGATAAAATATTTTGGGTTTTTTTGGTTTGTAGATCTAAAAATAAAAGATTTGCAAAATAGTAGATCGAAAACTAATATGACGAAAATAGTAGATCGGAAACTAATATGATGGAAAATAGTAGATCGGAAACTAATATGATGGAAAATAGTAGATCGGAAACTAATATGATGGAAAATAGTAGATCGAAAACTAAACTGATGGAATAGGTCTCACTAGAGGCTTCTCTCATGAAGGCAAATAATACGGTGGGTGAACAAATTACTGTCGAGCAATTGATAGAAAATCGTAAAGTTATGACGATATCCAAGGCAATGATTATGCAATATAGGCATCGCGTCCATATCAAGTAGACCGACTCCTGCCTGCATCTACTACTATTACTCCACACATCAACCAACTCCTGCCTGCATCTAGAGTATTAAGTTCATAAAGAACAGAGTAACGCATAAAGTAAGACGACATGATCTAGAGGAATAAACTCAAGCAATATGATGTAAACCCCATCTTTTTATCCTCAATGGCAACAATACAATACGTGCCTCACTACCCCTACTTTGTCACTGGGTGAGGACACCGCAAGATTGAACCCAAAGCTAAGCACCTCTCCCATTGCAAGAAAAACTAATGTAGTTGGCCAAACCAAACCGATAATTCGAAGAGAAATACAAAGATACCAAATCATGCATATAAGAATTCAGAGGAGATTCAGATAATATTCATAGATAAGCTGATCATAAATCCACAATTCATCGGATCTCAACAAACACACCGCAAAACAAGATTACATCGGATAAATCTCCAAGAACATCGAGGAGAACATGGTATAGAGAATCAAAGAGAGAGAAGAAGCCATCTAGCTACTAGCTATGGACCCATAGGTTTGAAGTGGACTACTCATGCTTCATCGGAAGGGCAATAGAGTTGACGTAGATGCCCTCCGTGGTTGAATCCCCCTCCGGCAGGATGCCAGAAAAGGCCCCAAGATGGGATCTCACAGGAACAGAAGGTTGCGGCGGTGGAAAAGTGTTTTCGTGGATGCCTTTGGTGGTTTGGGAATATATGTGAATATATAGGAGGAAGAACTAGGTCAGGGGGATCACGAGGGGCCCACAAGGTAGGGGGCGCGCCCACCACCCTTGTCGCCACCTCGTGGCTCTTCTCACTTGAACTCCAAGTCTCCTAGGTGTCTTTTGGTCCAAGAAAAATCATCGTGAAGTTTTATTCCGTTTGGACTCCGTTTAGTATTCCTTTTCTGCAAAGCTCAAAAACAAGGAAAAAACAGAAACTCCACTGGGCTCTAGGTTAATAGGTTAGTCCCAAAAATAATATAAAGTAGCATATTAGTGCATATAAAACATCCAAACATATAATAGAATAGCATGGAACAATCAAAAATTATAGATACGTTGGAGACGTATCACCGGCCGCCCTTGGACACCTCCAATAGGTAGTACCAGGGCACACACGTACTCCCCCGTATGTCCGACTCCAGGCTCTCCACTCAGGCCACGTATGACGCTTTATGCATGTCCGAAAACTAGCTCATCAAACAAAGACCAAATGATGTAGGGTGGAAACCCTAAGGCTGATCTTTCACGAAATAGAGGGGATCCTATGAAGAACACGAAGAACACGAGGGGAAATACGAGGGAAATCACGAGGGGAAACACTCAAATCCACGAGAACGATCACACATGTGCTAGATCCATGAACACAAAGAGATACACGATCCGAAGTCAACAAAGGATGATTCAAACGGTAACTAGTTCATCTCCGTGAGGAGGTCTTGAGTCCGCGAGGGTTCTTCCCGTGAGGGGTCTTGAATCCAAGTGTGGATCTTCTGCGTAGAGGTCACGGTTTCTCGATGGAGTAGAACCACATGGACGAGCAAAGCTCTATCTCTAAAATGAGATAAACCTATGCTAACCCTAGAATGATGGAGGTGGAGGAGTATGTATAGTCTAGGGTCACGAAGGGGTAAGTGAGGGCGAAGGGGTACATGGGCTTCGCCCGATACACTGTGCGCAGGCAGGTGATGTCGAACGTCCGACAGGCGTCGTTGTTCGGTCGCTCGTGGGGGTCCGGACGTCCGGAGGGCGTCGGACTTCCGACGTTTTGGCTCTGGTCGCGGAACACCGGATATCCAGATGGGGTCGGTCATCCGGTTGCTGATGAGTGTCGGACGTCCGATGTCGTGCGGTCGTCCGGCGCTGTAGGATGCCTCGGCTAGAGTCGTTCTGGCTGATGGAATCTCTAGGCATCGGACGTCCGGAGATCGTTGGTCATCCGGAGGTCGTCGGACGTCCGAGAGCTGTAGCTTCCTGGCATCTCTTCTTCTTGTTCCTTGCACTTGGTGTCCTCACCGTCTTGTCCAATGCTCCTAGTTGTTCCATGGTCTTCCTCTTGGTTCCTGGTCATGCATAGCACATACATTTGAGGTAGTAGCCATGTCTCACATGTAGAAAGTGACGGTTCGGAGAGGAGCAAGTTCACCTTGTGTCCAATGGTGAATGGTCGAGGTCTCATCGTATGTCCTCTTGGGGCTTGGGGAGTAGTCACAATGTACATGGGGATGATCGTAGGATGCTCCACATCATCTCCCCCCCCCCTTGGGAAAGAGCCGACCACATATCGTAAACCACATCACCTTGGAAACGGTTGTCGTGGACGGACTTGTAGTTGGACAGATTTGAAAAGACATGGCGCAATCCAAGTACTCCAAGGTGTCGCCGGAGTCGTATACATGCAAGAAGAGCACACACAAACGACACTCGGAAATACAATGGTTAGCGCACATAAAGTGTCCATCGTGTAAGGATGAGTCCGTGAGACAAGATTGTGCGTGGCAAGACACATGATGCTTATCCAAAAGATGTAGAATGATATCAAAAGCATTCATGGGAGCAAATTCATTTGTTGTGCACACAAAGGTATGGTAATTGGCATGGTACACAAATCTACAAATTTTATCATTGTCCAAAATGATGTCATAGTGTGATGGTTTATCAAGAGCATGAACATGGCAATTGATGCTCAATGTTAATATGTTATCATGCAATTGATAGTTGGCAATGTGATCATTATGTATGAATATGCCATCAAGGTATATCACAACAAATTTGCTAAGAAAGTGCACAAGGTGATATATCATGGATGACATAGAAATACAAGATGCAACAAGGCAATCATAATGTGAGTCAATCCATGCATAAGATGCAAATTTTTTATGGGTAGTGTTATACCATGGCTCAATGTCATGGTAGAACTGGTGGTCTGGTGGTGCTTCCAAAGTAGGTGCATTCACTAAGCTCGAGCACTCGTCAACTTGAAGGTCCATAGGGTCCATCTCCCATGTTGGTCCTCCATCCAATAGACGTATCATGTTGACAAGAAGAAGGAGACAACACTGAAAGAATGACCCATCCAATATGCATATTTGAAGATGGCTCAAAGGTAAGGAGTTCACCTTTAGTACCTTCTCAAAACATTTGGTGCCGCACATCATGTACTCCTTCGCATAACCAATATGTCTCGTGATGTCACTGCCTTGTGAATCCTTCAAAATGAGAGAACATGACAAACACTCGAAAAAACAAATGAGGTTAGCGGAAATGCAAAACCAAACATTCATGTGGTGAAATACCCAACAAGTGTTTTCATCATTCTTGTCATAAGAAAGTACAAGTGTAGGGCATGCATGGTATGTAGGCATAAGATGCTAACACAACCAAAGACATTAAGCTCCATCAAACAAGCACGCTTCACAAGTAAGATGTCCAAGTCTCCAATATCAATAAGCATAGCATGGTTGCACTCACTACATGTGAATATGAGAGAGGCAACTAATGGAGACAAGAGACAATGATCAAAATACATCATGTGATTGGCATGAACATACATGTCATCAACCCAATGAAATGAGCAAGAATGGATCATGGGTGATGCAACCAAGCAAGTAATCATATGAATCAAGTCATGCAAGCTAGTAGTGCGAAGATGCAACATACTAGAAGGAATCATGGCGATCATGTCATGTGTGCAAATAGTGGGCATGAATAATGCATACGACATAAGCATGAAAGCAAGATAAGAGCAATGTATCATCATTGTAGTGGCAAGAAGTCCTATGTACATAGCAATGGGACATCATGGCTCTCCCAACACAAGAATCAACGATAGCATGGGTCACGAAGGAATCATGGCAATAGCTACTAGCATCTCCACCAAGCATGCAAATACACATAGTAGTAGTATAATGGTGAATCGTGGGTAAATGCAAGCAAAGGTCACAATTGCATGGCAAAATCATGTAAAGAGGCATAACATGCAAAGTGAACATGATAGAATGGGCATAAGGTGACAAATGGTAAATAGCCCATAGTCGTGTGAGAGCCAAGTAAAAGAGATGCACGTAGTCGTTGCGCGAAGAGAGCGGTGGTAAGGACAATTCACGTGATCCCAAAATTGTCGTTGCTCTCAAGAGCTCGTTTCGTCAACTCATGGGATTGTGAGGTTGACGAGTTTGCATAAGTACCTACACAAAACAAAAACAAAGGGAAAATTGTGTGTGCATGGTATATGTACACATGATCCATTATGATGCACACGTGCATGTGTTGGTTAGCGCAAAATAGCCAATGCTCAAATAAATGAGATGCGTGATATAGAAACATGTCATCCATCATGAGAGGTTTGTTGTTATGTATATCATAATGGATACTCAAGTTGTGTAATGTATCATGAGAAATATGTAGAGCATTGTTATTCATGGAATGCATATGGTGCACACAATCATGGGAATCATGCAATGTATGGAATGCATCAAAAACTCCTAATATTTATGAGGAAACAATGGGGGTCTCCTCGAGCATCAATGGAAACATCACATTGAGAATATTGACAACATCCAGAACAAAGCATATTTGGTTCTATGTGATCATGGCATGACATAGTAGATGAATTGCGCATATCATGTAATGGAAGCATGGCAATATCATTGCATGAAAAACAAAAGCCAATAACCATCATCTCGTCATCTATGCCATAAGTGCAAATGAGATTTATTTTAATGGGGCATGCATAGTTACTTTGTAATGAAACAATATGAGAAATCTCACTCATAGTGTCGGTGTACTAAAGTAGGGGTACCTTAGTATGGCTATGGGTGTAACAATGGTATTGATGTCCTCATCATCCTCCCTTCTTGAAATGAAGTCGTCCTCGACGGAAGTTCATCTTCCTCACCCAAATATGGCTTCAAATCTGCAATGTTAAAAGTGGGACTAACCCCAAAATCTGCAGCAGCTCAAGTTTATATGCATTATCATTTATTTTCTCCAACACCTTAAAGGGACCAGCAAAGACGTGGCATTAGCTTTGATTTGCGCAAATCAGAAATCTATCCTTACGCAAATGTAACCAAACAAGATCTCCAGTGCAAACACAACATGTTTTCTACCCTTATCTCCAAAGAAGTTTATATTTAGCATTCATATGCTCAATGTTTTCCTTAGTTAACTCATGCATTTTTAAAATCAATTCAGACGTTCTTTAGCATCAAAATTAACCTTCTCCAAGATGGAAGAGGCAACAAATCAATAGGTGCACGAGGTAGGAAACCATACACAACTTCAAAAGGGCACATCTTAGTAGTAGAATGCAATGAACGATTATAAGCAAATTCAATATGAGGCAAGCATTCCTCCCACATTTTCTTATTTTTCTTTAGAACAGCCCTAAGCATAGTAGACAATGTTCTATTGACTACTTCAGTTTGACCATCGGTTTGGGGTGACAAGTAGTACTAAAAAGCAGTTTAGTCCCCAACTTAGCCCATAAACATCTCCAAAAGTGGCTAAGAAATTTAGTATCATGATCTGAAACAATAGTATTTGGCACACCATGCAAGCGAATAATTTCACGAAAGAACAAATCAGCAACATTAACAAAGATCATCGCTTTTATGACATGGTATAAAGTGTGCCATTTTCGAGAATCTATCCACGACAACAAATATGCTATCCTCCCTTCTTTGTTCGAGGTAAACCTAAAACAAAGTCCATAGATATATCCTCCCAAGGAACACTAGGTACAGCAAAGGCATATATAAACCATGAGGATTGAGTCGTGACTTAGCTTTTTGACATGTAGTGCAATGAGCAACAAAACGCTCAACATCCCGCCTCATCTTTGGCCAAAAGAAATGTGTAGCTAGTATATCCTCGCCTTCTTCACGCCAAAGTGTCCCATTAGTCCTCCTCCATGCGCCTCCTGCAACAACAAAAGACTAACGGAGCTAGCTGGAATGCATAGCTTGTTAGAACGAAACAAAATCCATCATTAATGACGAACTTGTTCCATGTTCTACCTTCTTTACAATTCTGCAATACATCGCTAAATTCAGCATCATGCACATATTGATCTTTGATGGTCTCCAAACCAAATATTTTAAAGTCAAGTTGTGAAAGCATAGTATAACGACGAGACAATGCATCAAGAATAACATTTTCTTTACCCTTCTTGTGTTTAATGACATAAGGAAAGTCTCAATGAATTCAACCCATTTAGCATGTCTACGATTCAATTTAGCTTGACTTTTAATATGTTTCAAAGATTCATGATCGTAATGTATAACAAATTCTTTGGGCCATAAATAATGTTGCCATGTTTCTAAAGTCCTAACAAGAGCATATAATTCTTTATCATAAGTAGAGTAATTCAGACTAGGCCCACTCAATTTTTCGTAAAAGTATGCAACAGGTTTGCCATCTTGTAATAACACACCTCCTAATCCAATTCCACTAGCATCACATTCAAGCTCAAAAGTCTTATTAAAATCAGAAGTTGGAGTAAAGGAGCATGTGTCAACTTAGCTTTCAATACCGTGAAGGCTTCTTCCCGTCTGCGGTACCCCAAACAAAAGGCACATCCTTCTTTGTAAGCTCGTTGAGAGGTGCAGCAATGGTGCTGAAATCTCTCACAAAACGCCTATAGAAACCAGCGAGGCCAAGGAAACTCCTCACTTGTGTGACCGCTTTGGGCTGCGCCAACTCTCAATAGCTTCAATCTTGGCTTTATCAACTTCAATTCCTGTGGAGTAACAACATAGCCAAGAAAAGATACTCGGTCGGTGCAAAAGGTGCACTTCCCAAGGTTACCAAACAAACGTGCATCACGAGAGCATTAAAAACAGCACGTAAATGTTCCAAATGTTCTTCCAAAGATTTGCTATAAATCAAGATATCATGAAAATAGACTACCACAAATCGTCCAATGAAAGCACGTAAAACTTCGCTCATTAATCTCATGAAAGTACTAGGTGCATTAGTTAACCCAAAAGGCATGACTAACCACTCATATAATCCAAACTTAGTTTTAAATGCTGTTTTCCATTCATCTCCCAATTTCATACGAATTTGATGGTATCCACTACGCAAATCAACTTTGGAGAATATTGTAGAGCCACTCAATTCATCAAGCATATCATCTAGCCTAGGAATAGGGTGACGATAACTAATAGTAATATTATTGATGCCTCTACAATCAACACACATACGTGACGCACCATCCTTTTTCGCACTAGAATAATAGGAACAAAGACAAGGACTAAGGGATTCGCGTATATAACCTTTGTCGAGCAGCTCCTGTGATTGACGATAATCTCCTTCGTCTCCTCCGGATTGGTACGGTATGGTGCACGGTTGGGTAATGATGCACCGGAATTAAGTCAATTTGATGCTCAATCCCTCGAATAGGTGGTAATCCGGTGGCACGCCTTGTGGAAAGACGCCAACTCCTCTGCAAAATGTTAGTGACAAGGGGGCAAAGAGGAAGGCACGCCTCGAATGAAAATAATGCCTCTTTGCACACAAAAGCATAGCAAATAGATTTGCTAAAATCTAGCTCATCAATATCGATTTGGTGGCAAGTAAACATGCACTTTTCAATTTAATTTCGTAAAATACAGAGATGGTTTATTATTAGGCTTCATGTGTCGCTCAAATTCTTTTGCCACAATCTGATTTTCACTCTTATTTTTCTCCTGTTTTGCTTTATTAGCTCTATTAATATCATCTTTCAAAATGGACTCAGAGTCATAGGAAGCAAAGTAATATTTTTATCCTTATGAACAAGAGTATACTTGATTGTTTCTACCATGGTGTACTGAAATTTTTATCAAATTGCCATGGTCTACCAAGTAACAAGGAACATGCTTGCATAGGTACCACATCACAATCAACATAATCAGCATATGTAGAGATACTAAAATGCACACCTAACAAAGACGTGTTACCTTCACCTTGCCGCTGTTGTTGAACCATTGGATGTAGTAAGGATGTGGATGTGGTCTTGTGGTGAGAGATAGCTTCTCCACCATCTCCATGCTAGCCAAGTTGTTGCAGCTCCCTCCATCTATGATGACGCTAATAGAACGCTCCTTCACAACTCCCTTTGTATGGAACAAATTATGCCTCCGATTTTGCTCACTTGTGTAACTGCACACTCAAAACACGCTGAGCAACTAAACATTCATACCACAAGATCTTCAAGAGCCATGTATTGTGTCTCATGATCGTAATCATCTCCACCGTGTTCCTCATGTGTAATAAGAGCCAAAGTCTCCTCATCATAGTCACTAGCGGACTCATACCCACCATCCTCGTGAGCAATCATCACACGCTGAGATTTGCATTCTCTCAAGAAAATGTCCTCTTCCCTTACAACGACGACAAATAATATCACTTGTGTGCCTGCTGACGCCATGGAAGAAGAAGAGCTCTGGCAGCCCGCAGTGTGCTCTTGGCGATAGTGGTGGTTGTGACTCTTTCTTGTATCACGGTTGGAGGTGGCACCAAGGAGGTGATGGTGCGGTGGAAGTAGATGATGCACGTGGTGTCCACGATGAAGGTCGACCTGCGAGAAAAGTTAGTGCGCGCCAACGCTCATCGATCCTCAAGACTTCACGCTCAGCTTTACAAGCAAGATGGAATAAACGAGTGATATTATTATAATCCTTATAGTCTAGAATGGTCTCAATCTCTATTTAATCCACCCGAAAACGTGCAAGCATAGCTTCATTCTCCTCAACAATACCACATCTAATCAAGCCGCTTTGTAATTCCCGATAATATTCTTCTACGAAATTTTTTCCTTGTCTTAAACGCTGCAATTTTTGAAGTAATTCACGTTGATAATATGGTGGAACCCAACGAGCACGCATAGCAGTTTTCAAAGCAGCCCAAGTAGTGGAACAGATATAATCTACAATGTTCGACCACCAAACACATGCAAAGCTAGTGAAAGCACAAACAATGAAGCAGAACACGTCTCTCCTCGTGATATTGTAAACATGTAAATCGTTGTTCAGTTTCTAACTCCCAAGTAAGATATATATCGTGAACATATCTACCCTCAAATGGTGGAATATTCAATTTCAGTTTAGGGAGATGGTCATGATCTCGCACTGAGGGGAGCCCTAACATTGCCATTATTTGCATGTGGACGACCGGTGGTTGTGGTGCTGGTGGTTGCACGTAGTTCGATGTTGAACAACCTCATCCTCATAATCTTCCACATAATCATCCTCGCTTGTACCAGGCAGCAGAGGCGAGGAGCCAAAGAAGCACCAACAACAAAGAGCAGCGCACCAGAATTTTGTCCTCGCTCAATAGGAACACGCCGAGCTCGCCCATACCGATTCGGAAGGGCGTAGTTGTTGTCGCAGCAGAGGTGCGATAGGTGCAGCCGGCGGTGGTTGTGGAAAACGCGACAGCAATTCATCAAACTTGCTATCAAGCTTTGTTTCAAACGCCTTCTCAATGCCATCTATCTTCTCCATGGCCTCGTCAAATCTGTTTACCACATCTTGCACCGTCCAATCATCATTTGTCAAACTTATCATGTAGCCGTTTGTTTGTCGTTCTCCCAATCAGCCTCATCGGCCCGTGTTCCTGCCATGGTTAGCAAAGAATAGAAACACTCAAGAATATGATCCTCTGAGACTACTAGGAAGTGGTGGTGGTGGTGTGGTGGACACCACAAATCCGTGAAGCAAATCTCAAATTCTTACCGCCTACCCACCCAGCGAAGGTGGTGATCGGCAACCGTTGTAGTCAAAACTCTCAAAACTTGGCTATAGCGATTACGGGGAGAATCAAATGCACGACGAGATGTATGTGGAGCTGGGAAGGCTTATAATATGGTAGCAAAAGGGTCAAGAATAATCAAATCAGAGATGCAAAGTTGAATAAACGCCAACGACGGTCTCGTCTTGGGTCCTAGGCTAGACCGTGCTAGAGACGCGAGCCTAGAACACTAACAAAATCACGGTACAAGACGTAAACAAGGGAGGAGCACACTCTGAATTTTTTTTCTTTTTTTTTCTTTTTTTTTTGCACTTATTTTTCCTCTTTTTTTTTTTGCTCCGCAACAAATTTTTTTCGGAAAAGTCTACAAATGGTCTAAAAACTGCCTAGCCGAATTTTCCGCACTTGAACTATTTTTTTTTTTTGAAACGGAACTATTTTTCTTCTCGGATGGCTTGAAGTTGGGGAGTCCTCTGCGTCACGACTCGGAGTATCGCGTGATCTGGAAATCGAGAACAATGCAACAATTATCGGACTCGGACTAGGACTGGTGGCGGAGATGAATCTGTGGAACTTCGGATCGGTGGCGGAGATGAGTCTGTGGAACTCGGATCGGCGGCGGAGATGAATCTGTGGAACTCGGATCGGTGGCGGATATATGTTGCGGTGGACTCGGATGGGCGTGATGGCGGCGGATATGTGGTGGCGATATGGATTCGGATTGGCGGTGAATATGTGGTGGTGTTATATGGCAGCGGCGACGGACAACCTGTGAATGTAACTCAAACTCTAAAATACTAGACGCTAAGACCAGCAACTTGACACGACGATGCAACCGCAAATTCAACAAAGCAAATACGAAAAAGATTATGCAAAGGCTCAGATTGGTTCGGACGGGATGAACTAACCCTAATTTTTTTGGCTTTTTCGTGGACTATAGGTATGAAGAATGACTCGATCTAAACTACGAAAAATCAGTAAAATCTCACCGAGCAACCCGAAATCTGATACCACTTGATAGAGACAGAGGTGTCCCGCCTTTCGATGAGATGGTGGATTTCGCTTTGGTGGAAGTCCCCGAACTTGTGCATAACAAATGTATCCAATTTAGGGCAATTACCAAGAAACGAAAGTACCTGTAATTTAGTTGGCGTCTTGAGCTCTAGTAATTGGTCCAAGATGTATAGCAGCCAATGGTATTGATGTCCAAGGCTTGCACGGCGGTGCCCGCCAAGATCCTCCGTAGTCCCTATTGGAGCCATTCAAGAACAAAGTGTTTTAACTAAGAAGACAAGGCCCCGGCAAGAGGAGCTTGCCGGGAAGGACAAGGCCCCGGCAAGAGGAGCTTGCCGGGAAGGCCAACCAAGCCATTTCAAGGAACTTGCCGCGACGCGCCGCGCGTCCTGGCAAAACCCGGCGAGCGACAAGCTTCCGGGCGCGACAAGACAACGATCATGCAAGGCGGTTACCACTGCGCTGTGCCACGCCCAAAGACATCCGTCGACGTGTCGCCACAGGACTGTTCCAGGCGCACGTGGCGAGAAGCTGTGCAGCCAAGCGGTGCGAGGTGGCAAGTGGAGATGACGAGATGGCCATCGTGGCGAACGGTGGCGCCCCTAACGGTCGCTTTTCTGCACTGTTTAGGCGACGCGGACGGGCATTAAATGCTCTTGTCCCCTGTCGTCAGAGTTAGGTAGGATCCACTATAGAAGCAGTTGTACCAACCACCCTTTTTACATTTGTACCCTTGCCTGCGTTGCCACCTGTCGGTGACCCCTTGAGCCTATAAAAGGAGGCCCATGCACAACGTAGAAGGGTTTCGACTCATTCGAAACCAGAACACTCCCACGCTCTCGAGCAAGAGCATAATACAACCACAAAGCAGCAGTAGGAGTATTATCTCTCCGGAGAGCTCTAAAGCTGGGTAAAAATCGCTCGCGTGGTCCGCCTCGATCCGCTCTTCGTGCGCCCTCCGCTCCCTGCCGGACCAGAAGAGGCCCTGCCCCATAGGTGTTCGTTTCCCTGGACATCTTTGGCGCGCCAGGTAAGGGGCGTCGAGGTTGCGTGAACCCGATCTGGCGTCCACGCGAGCCAGATCTTCATCCGTTTCATCATCTCCATCGACATGCCACCGAAGAAGAAGGCTTCGGAGGTGGCTGCTCCGTCCACGTCGATCCTACCGCCACCGGAGCAAACGGGTGGTGGGGTAGACGCCGGCGGGCGAACGGGCGCTGATGAGGAAGCTCAAGCTGCCGCCAGGTCCAAGGACAAGGCCGCGCAAACTTCGGCGTCCGTACACGCACCACGTCCATCTTAGGAGGCGCGAGACCGACAGCGTCATGGTACGCGCAGTACCATACGCTCGTTGGACCAAGGTCGAGCGGGCGGATCTCGAGATGCTCAAGACCAGCATGCACGCCAGCCTGCTGGCACGAGCAAGACACGGTCGCCTGGACGGGATCCTGCTCCTTCTAACATAGTTAGGAGTCCGAGCATATCCCGATCCTCGCACCGTTCGCCACCACCACCGAAGACTCCAAAAGAAGCGTTGGCCCGAGCCCAACTGTCCTGGATTACCCTTCGACGGCGGACAAGATCGACGGTTGGAGGGCCACCATTCAGAGCCTCATCGGCTTCGCCAACGGCGACACCCCCCGGCAACCGAGCACATCGAAGCCGCGGCAAGACGCCCAGGCGCGAGCCGATGGCGACAAGACTGGTGGGGGTGCAACCACCGTGCACTCCCCGCCCCGAAGGCCAAGATCGCCGACTCGCCAGGTCAACCTCGACACCGACTCCACGGCGTCGTCAGATCCACGAGCTCGTCGCGATCAACGCCAAGTTCTTCAAGAACGACAGCAAGAGGACGCCGACATGCATCGAAGGCCAAGAGAAGCGCGGCGTCAATCGGACCAGCGCTACCGGGCCCACTGTCGATATGCATGTGCCGGGGAACCAGCGACTTGTCAGACGCGATAGGTTGCCCTGCGTTCACTCGTGAGCTACGGCAAGTCCAGTGGCCCAGTACCAAGAACTTCAAGCCAGATGTACCAGAGAAGTATGATGGCAGGTTGCATCCGTCGGAGTTCCTCAGCATCTACACCATCGCGGTGCAAGCTGCCGGGGGGCGCGACGAGAAGATCCTTGCCAACTACTTCCCACTGGTACTCAAGCCCAATGTTAGATCCTGGCTAATGCACTTGCCGGACGACTCCATCTCCTCATGGGCGGATCTGTGCCATTAGTTTGTCGGCTGTCACAGGCGGCCACAAGCCCCATGGCCAGGAGAGCGATCTTCATCTGCTCGCTCAGAAGGAAGGAGAACCCCTGCGCAAGTATATTCAGAGATTCAGCCAAGTGCAGCGCAACATCCCAAATGTCCACCCCGCCGCGGTCATCAGCGCGTTCCATCAGAACATGCGTAACCGCAGGATGCGGGAGGAGATGGCGATGTGCAAGATAAGAGATGTTAGCGAGCTCTATGCCCTGGCCGACAAGTGTGCATGTGCTGAGGAAGGGAGGAAACTCCCCGGAGAGAACACAGGAGTAGGGGGGTCTGACAGTGAGGATGCTGCCCCGGCAAAGAAAAACCGGCGGCGGAACAACAGAAGAAGGAAGGGCAAAGATGTGGTAGCTGTTGAGCAGTCCGGCAACGGAGGTGGCGCCAAGGAAGCAGAACCTGTGGCGGCCGCCGACAAGCAGGGCGGCTCCGACAAGCAATATTGCAAGATCCACCGCACCAAGGGCCACGATCTCCAAAGTTGCAAGAAGGTTGAGCAGCTTGTCGAGCAGCAGAAAGCTGAGTATGAGCGACGCGGCAAGGAGAAGGCCCAGGAAGGTACTGGCGGATCCGGCAAGAAGCGTCCCGGCAGGGGAGGACGCCGCAGCAAGGCCAAGCAGCGGCAAGGAGACATGCCTCCCCGCGGCCGCGACAAGGATGAAGATGAAGACGAAGATGAGGATATGGAAGATGACGAGGCCGACGAGCAGGAGTTTCAGAAAGCAACAGAGGTTCTGTGCATTGACGGCGGTGCTTCTCTGCATACTTCGCACCGCCAGCTCAAACAGTGGGTGCAGGAAGTTAATGCAGCAGAACCACCAGTTGAGTCACGCAAGCCTCTGAAGTGGTCCAGCACGCCTATCATCTTTGACATTGAGGACCACCCTGATCGCATAACTATGGTCGGGTGCTTGCCGATGTTGGTTTCACCAACTATCCGCAACCTCAAGGTCACAAAGATGCCGGTTGACGGCGGGGCTGGCTTGAATCTGATCTCCTCCGCGGTACTCAAGAAGCTCCAGATCCCCGACAGCGAGCTCGAAGAGACCGGCACATTCCAAGGAATCAATCCGGGAAGGAGCAAGCCGAAGGGGAAGATCACGTTGCCAGTAACATTTGGCAGCGAGCTGAACTTCAGAACAGAGAAAGTCACTTTTGACGTTGCTGATTTTCCATTGCCCTACAATGGGATACTCGGCCGTCCAGCGCTCGCCAAGTTCATGGCAGCCTCTCACTATGCCTACAACGTGCTCGTGATGCCAGGTCCGATAAGTGTCATCTCTGCCCCTGGCAACAAGAAGGATGCCCTTATCTATACCGACAAGATCTACCGGAAGCAGCAGCCGCAGCAGATCGCAGGACACTTGCCGCTGAAGCTCCCGGGGGGAAGAAGAAGACCAAGTCCGGCAAGAGCTCTGATGCCCACTCCGGCAAGCGCACCTCTTCGGAGTGCTGCGCTACCGTCGAGGACGCACCATCGAGCTCCACCGGCAAGTGTAAGAAGGCGAAGGCAGCTCCGCCAGAGACCAAGAAAGTGGCCGCCAAGGAGGACGGCACTGGTGGTACCTTCACCATCGCCACGCCGATCCTAAATAGGAAAGTCGCTCGTTGCTTTCTCTGCGGGCGAATGTCGATGTGTTTGCATGGCAACCATCCGACATCCCCGTGTTCCTGAAAGTAATTGAGCACCACCTTGTCGTCTGTCCTCATCGCGCGCCCGTCAAGCGTAAAGTCGAAAACAAGCGGGAGCGCCAAGAATTCATTGCGAAGAGATTAAGAAGTTGGAAGCAAGCAGGCCTTGTCGAGGAGTGCTCCATCCAACGTGGCTGGCCAATCCGTAGTCGCGCGCGCAAGGCGAACGGAAAATGGAGGCTCAGATTGACTTCACTGATGTTAATAAAGCTTGTCCCAAAGATCCATTTCCCTTGCCGCGCATTGACCAGATTGTCGACTCCACGGCAGGATGTGATTTGCTTTCATTTCTTGATGCATATTCGGGATATCATCAGATCTTCATGGCAGAAGAGGATGAGGAGAAAACCGCATACATTACTCCATGTGGCACATACTGCTTTGTACGGATGCCTTTCGGACTAAAGAATGTTGGTTCAACATTTGCAAGGGTAGTTCACGAAGCTTTTGAGCCATAGTTGCACAGAAATGTAGAAGCCTACATGGATGACATAGTGGTCAAGAGCAAAGACAGAGCAACTCTGATCCAAGATTTGGACGAGACCTTTGCAAATCTGCGCAAGATCAACCTCAAGCTCAACCCCGAGAAGTGTGTGTTTGGAGTCCCTTCCGGCAAGCTTCTCGGGTTCTTTGTATCTCAGCGGGGGATTGAAGCCAATCCCGACAAGATCAAGGCCATTGAGCAGATCGAAGCACCGAAGCGCGTCAAGGATGTACGAAGGCTTGCCGGCTGCGTAGCTGCTCTCAGCAGGTTCATCTCTAAGTCTGCTGAGCACGCCCTGCCATTTTTCAAAATATTGAAAAAGGCAGGTCCAATGAAATGGACTCCGGAAGCGGAGGCTGCGTTGCAGGACTTGAAGAGATACCTGTCCTCCACTCCAATACTTGTCGCACCTAAGCCGCAAGAGAAGTTGCTGCTATATCTAGCGGCAACCAATCAAGTGGTTAGTGCTGCGTTAGTAGCGGAAAGAGAGGCGGATGATGAGCCAGCAACCACGGCAAGCGCGTCCAAATGACAAGCGGGGCTTCCCGACAAGCTCGGTCCCGACAAGGATGGATCTGCGCAGCCACAAGAAGAGAAGCGAAGAAGATGGTGCGGCGCCAGTTTACTTTTGTCGGTTCCCTTCTGCAGGGGCTAGATCAAGATACTCGGTGTGCGAAATTGCTTTTCGCCTTCTCATGGCCTCGAGGAAGCTGCGCCATTACTTCCAAGCACATGAGATCACAGCTGTCACTCGCTTTCCGCTGAAGAGGATATTGCGTAATCCGAAGCAATAGGCAGGATTGTCGAGTGGGCACTGGAACTGTCAAGCTTTGGCCTCAAGTTTGAGAGTACTTCAACTATCCAGAGCCGAGCATTGGCAGAATTCATAGCAGAATGGACGCCAACACCTAATGAAGAAATCCCGGAAACGAGCATCCCCGTCAAGGAAGCAAGCAAAGAATGGATCATGTACTTTGATGGTGCCTTCTTGCTGCAAGGCGCCGGTGCGGGCGTGTTACTTGTCGCACCCACCGGAGAACACCTCAAGTACGTGGTCCAGATGCATTTTCCCAAGGAACAAGTGACAAACAATACTGCAGAGTATGAAGGTTTGCTTGCCGGACTCAGGATTGCGGCAGACCTTGGGATCAAGAAGCTTATTGTTAGGGGTGACTCACAGCTTGTCGTCCGCCAAGTAAACAAAGATTATCAGAGTCCGTTGATGGAAGCTTACATTGATGAAGTGAGAAAGTTGGAAGAGCATTTTGACGGCCCGCAGATGGAACATGTTCCGAGAGCCCGAGCACGACGTTGTCGATGGCTTCGCCAAAATGCGCTGCATTAAAGTTACAATGGAACCAGGGATCTTTGTGCTCAAGCTGACTCAAC
Organism: Aegilops speltoides; assembly: GCA_021437245.1. Taxonomy (NCBI): domain Eukaryota; kingdom Viridiplantae; phylum Streptophyta; class Magnoliopsida; order Poales; family Poaceae; genus Aegilops; species Aegilops speltoides. Next base: position 254,245,433 of record CM038142.1, on the reverse strand, counting down.
CATCTGTAACACCAAAGAATCGGATAGAGCAAGAAGAGGAAGTTGATTTCCGGTGACTACTTTCCGACAGAGCTCCCCGAAGCCGCCGCCAAGAAGGTCCCCAAGATCAACACCAAGAGTGCTGAGGAGCAGTCTGCTCCGACAAGCCCTAAGGTTTGTTCCGTTGAAGCAGACGCTCCCGACAAGTTTTGCTCCGGCAAGCTTGCCGGGGAACATCAAGCTCCGGCTGAACCGCAGCTTCTTGCCGTAGAAGCAGATGTTCCCGCAGCAGCATTTGTGCCTTTAGTCCTTGTTGTTGAGCCGCAAGCTCCGACATGGGCGCAGCAGATTGTCCGTTTCCTTCAGACAAGAGAACTTCCCGAAGAGCAAGAAGAAGCGGAGAGAGTAGCCCGGCAATCAAGTATGTACCAGTTTGTCGACGACATACTGCATGTATGAGATTCAACGGAGTGAAATTGAAGTGCATTCCCCGGGAAGATGGACAGAAGCTGTTGGCGGAGATACATGGAGGCATATGTGGTCATCACATTGGCGCAAGAGCACTTGCCGGCAAAGCATTTCGGCAAGGTTTCTTTTGGCCAACAGCCCTCCAGGATGCAACTGCACAAGTAACCAAGTGTGAAGCGTGCCAGTTCCATTCCAAGCAGATACACCAGCCAGCTCAAGCTCTCCAGATGATCCCTTTATCCTGGCCATTTTCGGTCTGGGGGCTCGACATCCTCGGCCCCTTTCCCCGAGCTGTCGGGGGCTTTGAGTACTTGTATGTTGCAATTGACAAGTTCACAAAGTGGCCGGAAGTGGAAGCGATGAGGAAGGTGACGCACAACAAGCGATCAAGTTCTTCAGTCGATTGTTTGCCGCTTTGAGTCCCTAACAGATCATCACCGACAATGGCACACAGTTCACGAGCCGCACCTTCATGCAAGACGTCCAAGATCTTGGCGCCAAGGTTCTGCTTTCGCTTTTGTTGCTCACCCGAGAAGCAACGGTCAAGCGAGAGAGGCAACGCTGAAGTGCTGCGCGGGCTCAAGACCAGACTTTCGGCGAGCTGCACAAGTGCGGAAAGAATTGGATTGAGGAGCTGCGGTGGTTCTTTGGTCGATCAGACGACGCCAAATCGAAGCTCTCGCCGACACCTTTCGCTCTAGTCTATGGAGCAGAGGCAGTTCTCCCCACGAAACTCGTATACGGATCGCCTCGAGTGCTCGCTTATGATGAGCTTGAGCAAGAGCAGCTGCGACAAGATGACGCGCTGCTCCTTGAGGAAGATCGTCTTCAGGCTGCTATACAAGCTGCTCGATACCAGCAAGCTTTGCGCCGCTACCATAGCCGCAAAGTCAATGCCAGAAGTCTCGAGGAAGGCGACCTTGTTCTTCGGCGCGTTCAATCCGCCAAGAATTCCAACAAGTTGATGCCGAAGTGGGAAGGCCCTTATCGGGTGAAGCGAGTCACTAGGCCTGGCGCTGTCCGCCTTGAGACCGAAGATGGCCTTCCGGTGAGCAACTCCTGGAACATTGAGCATCTTCGTAAGTTTTACCCATAAGGCGCGGTTGCCGGAACCTGTTCCGGCAACCACCTTTTGTACAAGCCTTGCCGCTGTTGCATGTAACCCTTTGTACAAAGCCGGGCGCAGATCCCGTGCATAAATAAAGATCATATGCTCCGCACGTCTTGTCAAATTTCATGCCTTTTTCTTTTTTGCATGTATTATCTGACACTTTGTGCAGCACTTACCCCCGGTAAGCAATAACGAGCCTTAAGGCTCCATATCTTTATTTTCTCTTCTTTCTTTTTCTCAAAAGGAAGGTTCCCTCGCCCACAAGTTCACCGGGGGGGAGGAGAAGATAATGGTGTGGACCAGCGCCGCTCAAGAAAGTATCACCTTGCCGGACGCAGCATTTACGTAAAAGCTAAGTTGCCAAAGTTTGAACACAATCAGTTTTAAAATTTTTAAGTTATCTTCCTTGAACGACCGTGCTTTGTATGGAAAACCTGTGCGCGGAGGAACCAACTCGTAGCTAGTTGCGCCCTTACTTTGTTTCGAGTCCGCTCAACAACTTAAGTGTGCTGCGACTAGTTGCGACAAGGTTTCTTGCCGGAAGCAACGCCGCCAGCAGGCTGCTGATGTTCCGCACTCAACGCTCGTGGCAAAGGTGCCTGCGCCGGCAAGTTCCCTTAAAGCGTAGGGTAAAAACATACAGAGGAAGGAATCAAGTAAAGGAAATAACATAGCAAATACTGCCCAGAATAAAAGTTATATTACAAAGATAACTTGCCGCGCTCTAATAGATTGTTCCCATAACGTGTCTAGCAGCGGCAAGAAAAGGAGAAAACATGCGGCCTAATCCACGCGGCCGCCATCAACCCTCCTGACTTCATTCACCTTGTCCACAATGGGCGCGACAAGGGCTTTGAGCTCTTTAAGATCAACACCCGCCGACAGCTTCTTGAGGACGTTGGTGAGGTTGAGGCCTGGATTGTGGAAGACCACCTTCACCAACACCTTCTCCAGAACTCTGGCGCAGATCGTGCGCGACTCGTCGGCCAGCTGCTTTGGGATCCTTTCCCGGAGCTGCTGGAGAGCCGTCGCCACACCCTTGAAGAACAGAGTGAGCTTGGCGCTGGGCTAGAGGTTCTCGTCGGAGGAGTACCCGAAGCCCTCCATTTCCAGTTGCACCAGCTCCTCGTCGATGACCGCGGCAATGTTCACGAGGCCCTCTGTCCAGAGCTCCACAGTGTCCCTGAAGGTGTTCTGGCTCTCGGCGGCCCTCGTTAGCAACGCCTCGTTGGCCTTGATCTCCTCTTTCAAGTCCTCCTCCCGCTTCTTGGCGCCTTCCAGCGTCTCAGTCAGCGTGGCCAGCTTCAGCTTCAGATCAGCATTTGAATCTTTGGCGATGCTCAGCTCTTTGCCCCTCTCAAGGAGACGACCCTGCAGCTCACCATGGGCAAGGGCGTCCTTCTCACGCTCGCGCTGGAGCGCGGCAAGCTCTTCATTCTTCGCCTTGAGAGTGGCTTCTAGCTGCGTCACCTTCACCTCCAGATCCTTCTTGGCGGCCTCGGCAGCTGCAGCAGCATCCTTCGCTTCCTTGAGGGCCCCGCCAAGTGTCTCCTCGTGCGCGGCAAGCTCCTCCTCATAGCTGTCCAGATTGACCTTCCGCTGCGTCAGCTCGCCTTCTCGCACGGACATCTCCTCGGCGGCAAGCCGCTGCCGCTCTTCGGCTTCAGCCTTCTCGAGGAGGAAGGCCTTCCGCGCCTCGGCAAGCTTGTAGGATCGAAAGTATGTCTAGAGGGGGGTGATTAGACTACTTGACAATATAAAAATTCAGCCTTTTGATAAAGACAAGTTTTTGGCAGATTCACGATTATGATCAAGTCAAGTATCACCCTACACATGCAATTCTAGAGTATAGGCAGCGGAAAGTAAATTGCACATGTAGTAAAGAGAGGTGGAGAGGATCAAACGCAATTTGGAGACACGGAGATTTTTCTCATGGTTCCGATAGGTGGTGCTATCGTCAATCCACGTTGATGGAGACTTCAACCCACGGAGGGTAACGGCTGCGAGAGTCCACGGAGGGCTCCACCCACGAAGGGTCCACGAAGAAGCAACCTTGTCTATGCCATCATGGCCTACTCCCACGGAGGGCTAGCCTTACTCGGGGTAGATCTTCACGAAGTAGGCGATCTCCTTGCCCTTACAAACTTCTTGGTTCAACTCCACATCTCGACGGAGGCTCCCAAGCGACACCTAACCAATCTAGGAGGCACCACCCTCCAAAAGGTAATAGATGGTGTTGATGATGATGAACTCCTTGCTCTTGTGCTTCAAATGATAATCTCCCCAACACTCAACTCTCCTCACTGATTTGGCTGTGGTGGAAGAAAGGATTGAGTGGAAAGCAACTTGGGAAGGCTAGAGATCAAGTTTCATATGGTGGGAGTGGAGCTACTTGATCTCAACACAAGGGTAGGTAGTTTTCTTCTCGAAAATGTAAGGTAGGAGTGGTAGTTCTTTCGATGGCTCTCTCCACGAGTGAAGAGGGGTGGAGGGTATTTATAGCCTCCACACAAAATCCAACCGTTACACACATTTGACCAATCTCGGTGGGACCGAAGTTGACAACTCGGTGAGACCGAAAATTCAAATCATGTGAACGTTGGGATTTTCGGTGGGACCGAAAATACAATCTCGGTTAGTCCGATTCGTGCAAAGACAAGAGCTTGCCAATCTCGGTGGGACCGACTTCATCATCTCGGTGACACCGATTTGATGACAGAAGGTTACAGAAGCTTGGCAACTCAAGTTTCGGTGAGACCGAGTTCAGAATCGGAAAATCCGAATCTCGGTGTGACTGAGTTTGGAAAATCGGTGGGACCGAGATTACTTATGAGTGTATATTTGTAGTGAGAGTTGCTGATAGTTTAGGAGATATATCACTAAGCACTTTGAGCAACCAGATCATTATCATAACCTCATCCCCTTTTAATAGTATTGGGTTTCCTATGGACTCAATGTGATCTTGGATCACTAAACCAAAAATGGAGTCTTGAGCTTTTGCCAATGCTTGCCTTAGCATTTTGAGGGGTCCACTTCTTCAGTCCTTGCCATACCCATATCACTGAACTTTCTGAAATGATTCTCAAGAAACTATTAGTTCAATGATATATATGTTATTATTAATTACCAAAACCACCCGGGGATTAGTTGCACTTTCAATCTCCCCCTTTTTGGTAATTGATGACAACATATAGATCAAAGCTTCGACAAAGGATATAATCAATGAATAATATCGTCGCTTTGAGAAGTATGTGATAAGCAAGAGCTCCCCCTAAATTTGTGCATTATTTAAGATTTGCGTTTGAATGCAAATGCACAATCGATTAGGTTCATGGGTCACTCTTCCATGTCACATACATCTTGGTGGAGCGCACAAAATGATAAGAATGAATAGCATGCACCCAATCACCAAGACATGAGTAAATGGTCATACAAGATATGAATAGCATATGATAAGCATTAAGCACACATTAAGGCATAGTACGACCAAGCACTCATTAAGGTAGAATGAAACGTAGTATCAAACACACAGAATGTCTCGAAAAACAAAAGTATCTCAAAGAAACCGCAAAAGAACGAAAGAGCAAAAGCGACAAAGACTCTCTCTCTCGAAGTCCTATGATCTATACAATTTCTCCCCTTTGGCAACAAGTTACCAAAAGTTCAAAAGTATAGAGCTAAGCGTCACTTGGGACTCTGGCGGCGGCTCTGTGCAGGTTGATGGAGTTGATATGGCAAGATCGGCGAAGACTTCACCGATGTCTGTGGAGCCGGAGGAGTGGTCACCGAGCTGGAGCCGGAGCAACCGATGGAGCTGTGGGAGGTCTTGAGGCTGTAGTCCCGGTGTCTCCTTTGGAATAGCAAATGATCGGGTCTTGTGGGAACCGGAGCAGTTGTTGATAATCATCCTAGACTAGGTCATCCTGCATCTCACGCATGAGCTCTTCCTTCTCCTCTTTGCTTCCTCAATATCTGCCTCAAGCTTGTTGTGCACTTGCACTTCAATCAGCTTCACATCCAGAGCATGGATCTTGTCTTCAACAATCCTTTCAAGACTCTCCTGAGACTGTACAATGCTGGCCAGGCGTTGTTCAATCCTCTGGGTAGCTTCAAGGAGCTGCTCTCCAACACTCTTTGGTTTAGCTGCTGCTGCTGCTTTGCTTCCTTCTCGCCTTTGGCTTTCTTGGCAGCTTCAATCTTTGCTTGACCTTCAACCGACGTTGGATCCTCCTCATCCATCACAACAACATTATCCTCATGCTTAGGCTGCGTGGCAAGTGTGGTCTATCCAACAAGTATGTGCCGTGCCAAACTTGGCATTGATAAGCATCTGAATGTGCGGGCAAATCCACATGACCTCTTCGTCACCGCAGTCCTCTTGATGGTCTCAACTATCAAGTCCATCACCTTGAAAGGTGCCTTCTCATCAAGTATATGCAGCATGTTGATAGAGTATCCTCGATCATGCGATGATCTCGGACTTGGGCATCAAGGTATGCCTCGAAATAGTGTTTGTGGTAGGTAGACCTGCTGGAGATAATACTGATCGAGCCGAGCTTCCAGATTCCTAAATCCTTAGCCGGAACCTCGTTGTACATATTCTTCATGGATTCATGGTTCTTCTTGGGAATACCATAGACATCAACATCATCCTCTCTCTGCCTTTGGAGCATTCGAAGTGCTGCCCATTCTTCAACAGTTGAAGAGAATCTTTGGCCTTCACCATCCATGTGATCTTTCCATCCGGATAGAAATGAGCTGTGGCATAGAATTGCATAATCATTTCATCATTCCAACTGGTCAACTTCGACCTACAAAGTCTGCAACTCCACATGCGGTGAAGCTCTCATGCACATGTGGAAAGAAGTCTTTGTGCTCTTCATCACAATGTATGCCCAACAACATAGCGAGTGTGCGCAACTATGGGCTTCTTGTCCATCAGCCACATCCTCATAAGTCCTGCTGCTCTCTGGTGTGGAATCTTGGATCAACAGCAGTTCTTCTCCTCACAGGATATGGATCAGCTTGTCTCCATAGCCTGAGACCTCTATCCTTCCTTTCCTTCATGTTCTCGGCTTGAGGATGAGCATCATTGTGTAGTGGCGGTTTACGCCGAAGTTTCAAAGAAAACTGGTGCCTCATCATCGACACACCGGTGGCACATCATCTTTCTTCTTCTCGAGATGCGGGGATGTTCTGACAGGTCTTCTTGGGCTTGGCAAAGAGGCTTTCTTTGGAGCTGCCTTGGCTGGAGCAGATTGCTTGGGCTTAGAAGTGGCTCCACCGATGGCATCACCCATGAACTTAGACTTCTGAGGAGGAGGCTGGGTGCTTCCTCCTCCTCATCTTCCTCTTGCTGCATCATCATGCACAATCCTCTTCCTCTTGGAAGTTTTCTTCACCTTGCTTGTAGTTTCCTCTTCCAAACTCAGCTTCTTGGCAACAGTGGACTGCTTCACTTTTCTGGTGCCTTTCTTTGTCTGCTGACCTTGAGGCTCTTTGGCAACAACCTTTCTCTTGGGTTTGGAGGAGACCTCTTCCTCAACAATGAAATCAGAATCTTCTTCATCAGAGTTCCTCTTCTTTCTGGCCCTGGTGGCTGCAGGAGGCAAACCACTTGGTGTACTCCTCTCACCATCATCTGAAGAGCTTCGGGATCGGGACTAGTGCCCGCCTCGGAATATCGCAATAGGTGACTCAGACTGTTCGGCTGTCACGGCATCGACATGGTGACAACCCGTGAATAGATAAGGTGTAGGCGAGTAGAAGAGTTATCACAAATCGCGAAGATTTTGCAAACAAAATGAGTTCAAATTCTAGTATTAGGTTTTCACGAAGACATTTCGGTCGACCGAGTTTAAAATTCGTGAATCCGAAGTGTTCAAACAGAAGCATTCACACCACTTTCGGTTGGACGAAGTGGGTTTCGTCCCGCCGAAAACACTAGGGTTTCACTAAATCCTCATTTCGTCGCACCGATTTGCACAACTTCGGTTGGACCGAAGGTGCGATCTAATGGCCAGAGGCCAAATCGGTCATACCGAGAATGTAAAATCGGTCTTACCGAGATGTGTTCGCGAAACCTAACCCTAAAACTTTTACTCGAATCTAATCCAAAGGAACTAATCTGGTGTTCGGAAGATTTCAAACGTGGCAAGATTATAGGCAAACCAAACGTGCATTGAATCGGAGATGGGAGCACGAGTGGGATCAAACTCACCCTAACTTGGTGGAGTTCCTCTCGGCGGCAACGGCGCGAGAAGATGTCCGCTGACGGCGACGGAGACTGCGGCGAGGGCGCCAAAGCGACGACGGAGACGATCCGGAGACCACGGCGACGGCAAAGGGGGGTGGGGCGGCGGCGTTTGAAGTAGAAATCAACGCAGCGCCCTCGAGTATATATACCCTTTGTTGTCGGTGGGACCGAGTTGTAAAACTTCGGTGACACCGAGATGAATAACTCGCAGGCGTTATGCACTTCGTCACGCCGAAATTCACAACTCGGTTTCACCGAGGTGAAAACCTAGATCAATCCAAATGCTTTCGGTTTGACCGAGTTTGAGTGGGTTGGTCTGGCCGAAATCACTTAGAAGGTTTTGGAAGTTAGCCTTTGACGGATCGGTGGCTCCGAGTGCTCCTCACTCGGAGGGTCCAAAAATGACTTGTTCAAAGTTTGTGATGTAAGCATGAATAGAATTTGAGACAAGAAAGCATAGATAGCTAGGGGAGGTACTTAGGCATTCTTGTCCATCCATTTGGTCAGAAAAAAAATCAAAACGACCAAAACAACAAATGGATGTCCTCGAATGGATAGAATCATGCATCCAACATGCTCACACAATAAGATAGCAAATGAAATATGTGTCAAACATGCACCATCAAAAACTCTAGCTACTATCACACAATTTTTCGATGACTAGGTCATCTTTATATGAGTATATTGACTTAGGAGTCAAATGAGAACATTTGATCATAGGTCATACTCATCGTTTAAGCACAAGTGGGGTTACCACTTTTACATAAAGCATTAATGTGTTCACATCGTTTGAAGATGCTTTAGCTCAATTCTTTAGAGCAAAGCTCCCCCTAGATGTGAGAACCCCTTTTAAAGGGTCAAACTAACCTTGGGTTGTCGTAGAAGACTTCATGTAGATGTTTAAGATGTGGATGCTCAATGTTGATGAAGATCATCAAGAGTTGGGAGCAATCCTATGGATTCGGGCACTTTCAATACCTACATGGGTTAGTCCCACAAGGAACAAACAAGGATATCCATGGACATAGATTGAAGTTCACAATAGATGATGTCCATGAAAGCAATGATTACCTTGTCCCTTGACTTACCAACAAGAGGGTTTGTGACTCCATGAACTAGTGCATGATGTGGAAGTTGATTGCACAAGTTTTTGCCAAAATGAATGTGAGTGAAGTATGTTGGCGGAGTCACCCTCAAGAACTCTCTAGTTCTTCTTCTTCGGGATCCACATCATCTTGATGGAAATCCTTGGGGTTGTAGTTGAGCTTGACGAAGTAGAACTTGACGTTTCCTTGGGAACCCACTTGACCATGGCTTTAGGTGCTTCAATAAATGCATCAATCTCCTCTTGAAGCTTGTCCTTGCCTTTTAGCTTGTGGTCTTGTGGTGGAAGGTCATCTTGAGCTTGTTCCACATTGGAAGAAGTAGGATTGTACTTCTCCTTTTGAGGAATAAACTGTGGAGTGGGATATTGACCTTCTTCCCATTCAACACCTTCGGGTTGAACTTTCGCTCAAAACCAATTCCTTGATTCTTCCGGTGCCTTCCTTGCTTGCGAACAATTTCCTCAAAGTTCTTGCTTCCGGCAAGGCTCTTGTAGACACCTTTCTCTATAATCCCTTTCAATAAACTATTTTCTTGCTCAAGTGTAACTTGGCTTGAAACATTGTTAGTGGAATCAAGAGAACTACTAGAAGCAACAATATTGGATTTAGCATAGTTATTGTTACTACTAGATGAAGAATTTTTCTTATGCTTGTCATGCCTAGTTTTAATGGGAGGCAAGAAATTAGACAAGAGAAGTCGTTTGGCAAGATATGAAGAACTCTTCTTTCGAAGATCGTCATTGATTGCTTTTAGAAACTCATGTTCTTGCTCTAGAGTGAGCTTCTCGAAGCGTAGCTTCTCATGAGATCTTAGGAGCTCTCTATGATCTTCTTGAGTTGTTTCATGAGCTAACTTAAGAGTGTTTAGTTCTTTAGTTAGACGCTCAATCTCCTTCATAGCATTGTCATTCGACTCTTCTCGACTATAAAGACTACTAGCATGTTCATCATTACTAGGCTCACTAGATTTGTCATGTAAAAGCTCATCTTCACCAAGCAAGTCATCCTCATCACTATCAAAGTCAATGAATTCAGGTGTGATACCTTGGGGCCTTTAGCCATGAAGCATCTTCCAATTCCCTCATTTGGTGAATCAAATAAGTCATAGGAGTTGGAGTTGGAGGACACAAGAGCAAGACCGCAACACCTTCATCTTGACTCAGAATCGGAGTTGGAGTGATAGCTTCTTTCGAATGATTGTCGAGTCGGGCCGAAGACCCATTCACCTACATGAGCTTGATGTTTTCTTCTTGTGTAGCTCCTTGATGACTTGTCTTTCCTCTCCTAATCCTTGCTTCTCCGAGAGGGTCTTCGCTCATAACGATCATCTCTACTCCTTCTCTCTTTCGAGGTGACTCTTCTCTTGAGCTTCTTCTTCTTGGAGATTCTTCTCTTCTCTTGTGGGGAGCCGAGCACTCATTTGAGTAGTGTCCGGTCTTCCACAATTGTAGCAGCTTCGATCACGACTAGAAGATCTCTTTTCATCATATGATCTAGACTTTGAGCTTCTCTCTTTGCTTCTACTCTTGTAAAATTTGTTGAAGTTCTTCACCATTAGGCTTATCTCTTCATTGGAAACTAGCTTGTCACTTGAGGTTGTGGGAGCATCAATTGTAGCTTTGTAAGCACCACTTGACTTGTTGTGAAGCTCTTCCTTATCTTTAAGTGTCATCTCATGAGCAACAATTCTTCCAATGACTTGGTTGGCTTGAGATTCTTGTAGTTTGGCATCATTTGGATCAAAGTGCACACGGTGTCATACTTTCCATCCAAAGCTCGAGAATCTTCTTGATGATGAATCGGTCGGTCATTTCTTCGCTTCCTAAGCCGGCAATCTCATTTGTGATGAGAGCAAGCCTAGAGTACATTTCAGCGACTCCTTCACCTTCCTTCATCTTGAACTTGTCAAGTTGACCTTGAAGAACATCTAGCTTTGATTCCTTCACGGACTCGGTACCTTCGTGCATTTCACCAAAGTATCCCAAATCTCTTTTGCATTCTCAAGACGGCTGATTTTGTTGAACTCCTCGGGACACAAAGCATTGAAGAGAATGTCACAAGCTTGAGCATTGTTTTGCAACATCCGCAATTCATCCGTTGTAGCCATGATCCGAACTTTTCCTTCCTCAAGAATTCACCTTGCATACCAACACAAATAATGCCCCATGCGGCTGGGTTATGGCCAAGAATATGCATTTTCATTTTATGCTTCCAACTAGCAAAGTTTGTACCATCAAAGTAAGGACCTCTCTTAAAATTACCCTCACTAGACGCCATACTCTCCTAGGTTGTGAAACCAAGCTTATGGAGTCCAATGCAATGGAAACCAATACAATGGAGACCAAGGCTCTGATACCACTTGTAGGATCGAAAGTATGTCTAGAGGGGGGTGATTAGACTACTTGACAATATAAAAATTCAGCCTTTTGATAAAGACAAGTTTTTGGCAGATTCACGATTATGATCAAGTCAAGTATCACCCTACACATGCAATTCTAGAGTATAGGCAGCGGAAAGTAAATTGCACATGTAGTAAAGAGAGGTGGAGAGGATCAAACGCAATTTGGAGACACGGAGATTTTTCTCGTGGTTCCGATAGGTGGTGCTATCGTCAATCCACGTTGATGGAGACTTCAACCCACGGAGGGTAACGGCTGCGAGAGTCCACGGAGGGCTCCACCCACGAAGGGTCCACGAAGAAGCAACCTTGTCTATGCCATCATGGCCAACGCCCACGGAGGGCTAGCCTTACTCGGGGTAGATCTTCACGAAGTAGGCGATCTCCTTGCCCTTACAAACTTCTTGGTTCAACTCCACATCTCGACGGAGGCTCCCAAGCGACACCTAACCAATCTAGGAGGCACCACCCTCCAAAAGGTAATAGATGGTGTTGATGATGATGAACTCCTTGCTCTTGTGCTTCAAATGATAATCTCCCCAACACTCAACTCTCCTCACTGATTTGGCTGTGGTGGAAGAAAGGATTGAGTGGAAAGCAACTTGGGAAGGCTAGAGATCAAGTTTCATATGGTGGGAGTGGAGCTACATGATCTCAACACAAGGGTAGGTAGTTTTCTTCTCAGAAATGTAAGGTAGGAGTGGTAGTTCTTTCTGATGGCTCTCTCCACGAGTGAAGAGGGGGTGGAGGGGTATTTATAGCCTCCACACAAAATCCAACCGTTACACACATTTGACCAATCTCGGTGGGACCGAAGTTGACAACTCGGTGAGACCGAAAGTTCAAATAATGTGAACGGTTAGTCCGATTCGTGCAAAGACAAGAGCTTGCCAATCTCGGTGGGACCGACTTCATCATCTCGGTGACACCGATTTGATGACAGAAGGTTACAGAAGCTTCGCAACTCAAGTTTCGGTGAGACCGAGTTCAGAATCGGAAAATCCGAAATTTCTAGGGTTTGGATTTATGGCTGAGGTGGTTCATCTCGGTGTGGCTGAGTTTGGAAAATCGGTGGGACCGAGATTACTTATGAGTGTATATTTGTAGTGAGAGTTGCTGATAGTTTAGGAGATATATCACTAAGCACTTTGAGCAACCAGATCATATCATAACCTCATCCCCTTTTAATAGTATTGGCTTTCCTATGGACACAATGTGATCTTGGATCACTAAACCAAAAATGGAGTCTTGAGCTTTTGCCAATGCTTGCCTTAGCATTTTGAGGGGTCCACTTCTTCAGTCCTTGCCATACCCATATCACTGAACTTTCTGAAATGATTCTCAAGAAACTATTAGTTCAATGATATATATGTTGTTATTAATTACCAAAACCACCCGGGGATTAGTTGCACTTTCAAAGCTGCGCCCTCTCCTCTGCAATGGACCGGAGGGCCTCTTGGTTGCGGCTCTGGAGCTCCTCCGCATGCTTCTCAATGTCTACTCCCTTTCTTGCGACAAGCGCTTCCCGGACTCCAGTTTGGCTTGTCGGGCGCGGTAGAGCGACACCAGCTTCCGGAGCACCCTCCTCCTCGAGACTCGCCATTCTTCTTGCTTTGCTTGGTGCGTCAACCATCGTCGCCCAATGAGGCAAGCACCTCTCCGTCGAAAGCTTCTCCCTCGACCGGCGCCCTGGAGCTTGACGCCCAGGGGAGCTTGATGAAGACACCGTCGCCGGCCTTCAAGTAGGCACCGGGCTGGGGCTCTTCGGAGTCTGGCGCTGCGTCAGCGGTAGAGGGATCGGCGGTTGGCGTAGCGCCTTGTGCTCTTGCAGCCCCCGGGTCGTCAGTGCGATCGCCGGACCCCTCGCCAGCTCCTGCGCCAGCAGCCTTGGCGGCCTCTTCGTCGGCAGGATCATCAGCACCGGCCTCTTCTTCGGTGGCAGCGGCTTCCGTCGATGTGCACAAGACGTTTCTCCTCGCCGGTGGCCTCGGTCTCCATCGGCTCCGTGGAGGAGGATCCAAGACAGAAGAGGGAGAAAAGTCAAGCAAATATCCAAAAAGAAGATCAGAAGAAGAAGAACCCAAGGGAAGTTTTCTGACAAGAAGGATTACCTGTGCTGGGCTCTGTAATCATGGGCTCCACCACCGGGGGATCACTGGTCCTGTCTCTTGCCGGAGAACTGCCCCTTGTCGGGGACCTTTCCCTTGCCGGAGAGCGCTCCCTTGCCGGGGAATCCTCCCTTGGCGGCGTAGTCGAAGCAGATAGCACCTCATGGGCAGCTTCTGGTTGCTCCTGATGAGCCTGTTCTGCTCCTACACAAGCAAGCCAACAATCAAGATATCATCAAAGAAAAGAACACCCATGCGCACCTGATAGCAGGAAGTAAAACTATATACTTACGCTGGGGGCTGCGCTGGGGGCTGCGCTGGGGGCTGCTTCGGGGAGTAGTTGTCGGGTCCGACAAGGTGGTCTCGGACGCGCCCTCTGTTGTCACAGCAGGATCGTCCTCGATGACAACCACGGGGACCTTGGCCCTCTTCGCCGCTCTCTGGGCCAGAGTCCTGGAAAGGAACAAGGTTCAGAAGAAAGCAGATCAGATACAAGACAAGAAACAGCAAGAATTGAAGAAACATAAGTACAACAAAAAAAAGTCTTACTCCTCCTCCTCTTCTTCCTCCTCGCCGGAGCTGAGCGCGGAGAGGTCGAAGTCCGGTACTCTTTCGGCGCGACGAGGCGGAGGAGTAGGATCCCTTGGACGCTTGGCGGGAGCTGCGGCAGGATCAGAAGCGGCGGCCCGAGAAGACCCCGCTCCAGTTGCCGGTGCGGCGTGAGATACTCCCGTGGCAACGGTGCTTGTTGCGGTGGAGCGTGTCCCGCGGCGCGGCGGTTGTTGGCCCGTCTGCCGCCCTGCTATGTCTCCGGTCCTGTGGAGGCGCCTTCTTGGTGGAGCTGGGGGCTGCACTGGGAGCTCCGCTTGCGGCAAGTTGCTTGAAGACGGTTGGCCACTTGCGCGCTCGGCGGGATCGCTTGATTCAGCTTCGAGCCCTCCCTCGCCGACGATCTCCCCGACAAGCTCGTCTCGATCGGCAAGGCTTGCCGCCTCGGCTGCCTCTGCCTCCTCCATAGTAAACCCGAACTCGCCCGCGGCGGCCGCCGCCACCGCCTCTTCTGCCCTGGTGGCAATGCGCCGCATCTCATCGTCGGTGGTGTCGCGGGTGAGGCTCCTCTGCTCGTCGGCGCGGACCGCCACCTCCACCAAGTCGTCGAAGAATTGCTGCACGACGTCGTCGGCGGGCTCCTGCCAAGTTGGAATAATCCCATGCGAGTCGCACTCCGGCATCATTGCGTGGATGCGATCGAGCGAGGAGTTGTTGCACAACGGGACGACGCCCTGCGGCAGCCTGAACCACTCAGGATGATTGGGGTCGTGCTTGAACAGCTCCTTGAGCGTCCCATCCAACTCCAAAACAGTGAAATTGAAGTTGAGGCCCGGGCGCAGCCTCATGATATCCGCCGGACCTCCGAACAGCCAGGCGGGTCTCCCCCTCTCCTGCAGAGGGGCGACGCGGCGGCGAAGAAAGTCCGCGCCAACAGCACCTACAGTGAGCCCAGCAAGCCTGAGCCGCAAGATCCGGGTGGTGGCGATCTTCAGTCTAGCATCGTCCGCCGCCAGGGCGCTCCAATCGCCGCCGCGCACTACTCGGGCTTGGCGCAAGTTGGTGAATGGCTGCGGGTTCTCATCAACAATCCAACACCATTCCGCTCTCCACTCCTCCCATTTGCTACGGAGCTCTCCTTCCAGATAGACCTCCTTCATGCCGGATCTCGAGATCCAGGCGATCCCGCCAGCTAAGGGCTCTCCTTTCTCGACCCGGGGCATGAAGTAGTGGCGGAAAAGGGCTACGTTTGGGTGGATTCCGACAAAGTTCTCGCATAGATGTGCGAAAACCGCCATGGTCAGAACGGCGTTGGAGGTGAAATCAAGGAGGTGGAACCCGTAGGTGTTCATGATATCACAGAAGAAATCGGAGAAGGGCGGGCAGAGCCCGCAATAGAAGAACAGTGCGAAGAAGGGGTATCCTTTTGGACACCGTTTCAAAGTGGAAGTGGCGGCGGAAAGTGCCTGCGTGCGCGGATGCGCTCGCGTCTCCGTCGACCAGAAGAGATAGAACCATTCCCTCAGCTCCTTCGCGGAGAGCTCGGGGAAGTGCCCGCTCCTTTCGCAGTGCCTCAAGCCGCAGTGCCTCGGCCGACTTCGCACCCTTCCCGGTCTTCGGAGCCATGGCGGAGGCGGTGGGGGAGATCGAGGGCGTTGGCGGCGACGGCAGCGATGGGGGGCGGAGCGCTGCTCTCTTTCGGCTTTGGGAAGCGGAGGGGAGCGGCGGAGATTTCTGAGACTGGAACCGCAAGTGGCGAAGGTGGGGGAACTGCCCCTATTTCCCCTGCTTATAAAGAGGAGGAGGCAAACGTTACGCTTTTTCCGAATAAAGAATCACCCACGATCTCTCCCACGACGCCGCGTTCGACGCGTGCCGTTACGGGGGGGCGCGGTGGATACGGAGTTAGATACGATGTGGACCCAGGCCGCGCGTGCCCGTGCCCTGTTTTGGGCCTGGCCCAACAGCGCTCGGCACCGTGTGTGGCCCAGGCCCGGGGGCTCCTGTCGGTGTACTAAAGTAGGGGTACCTTAGTATCCCGAACTTGTGCACGGGCAGTCACAGCGCCCCGCGGCAAGGCTTGCCGGGTGCCCGCCAAGATCCTCCGTAGTCCCTATTGGAGCCATTCAAGAACAAAGTGTTTTAACTAAGAAGACAAGGCCCCGTCAAGAGGAGCTTGCCGGGAAGGACAAGGCCCCGGCAAGAGGAGCTTGCCGGGAAGGCCAACCAAGGCATTTCAAGGAACTTGCCGCGACGCGCCGCGCGTCCCGGCAAGACCCGGCGAGCGACAAGCTTCCGGGCGCGACAAGACAACGACCACGGCAAGGCGCTTGCCGCGGCGAAGCCACCACTCTATGCCCACGCTCCAGCACATCCGTCGACGTGTCGCCACAGGACCGTTCCAGGCGCACGTGGCGAGAAGCTGTGCAGCCAAGCGGTGCGAGGTGGCAAGTGGAGATGATGAGATGGCCATCGTGGCGAACGGTGGCGCCCCTAACGGTTGCTTTTCTGCACTGTTTAGGCGACGCGGACGGGCATTAAATGCTCTTGTCCCCTGCCGTCAGAGTTAGGTAGGATCCACTATAGAAGCAGTTGTACCAACCACCCTTTTTACATTTGTACCCTTGCCTGCGTTGCCACCTGTCGGTGACCCCTTGAGCCTATAAAAGGAGGCCCATGCGCAACGTAGAAGGGGTTCGACTCATTCGAAACCAGAACACTCCCACGCTCTCGAGCAAGAGCATAATACAACCACAAAGCAGCAGTAGGAGTATTATCTCTCCGGAGAGCTCCGAAGCTGGGTAAAAATCGCTCGCGTGCTCCGCCTCAATCCACTCTTCGTGCGCCCTCCGCTCCCTGCCGGACCAGAAGGGGCCCTGCCCCATAGGTGTTCGTTTCCCACGACACATAGCATATGACAAGTTGGGTTACCAAACATGATGTGACCAATAGAATTTTCACATGATATCCTATGGAGCATAGCATCACAATGAGGCAACTCAACATGCTCATCAGCATATTCATCATAAATTGGTAAGTCATGACATGAGAAAGTCACACCAGCAGGAAGCATGGTAATAGGTGTGTCAACATCATGCAAACAATCATTGGTAAGATAGTCCACTAGTGTGACAACTGAAGCACCGTCACCTATGTTACCTTTGGAGCGTCGCTCATGTGTTGTAGGTGAGGTTGCAACTTGATGGTACCATATGGGGGGTGCATCTTCTTACACCATGGCCATCAGTTTTCCCATTGGAGGGATGAACTCGTCGAGGGTAGGCATGTCGTCATGTATGAGACCTAGCACCAAAGAAAACACACTCAGAGTAGAGGCTAAGTCATTAGAAATCATATTGGCCTCACATGCCCTATCAACCACCTCGCTCACTCCATCTTGGATGCTCTCACTCGTATGGTTGGTGGAGTCACTCACTTGGCTCTCAACCTCGCATAGGATGTGTGGCATGCTCTCATGTGTGGGGCTAGTGGTGGTCACGCTCATCTTCTCATAGGAAATGCACTCAATGTCACATACGGTGGAGTCACTCATATCACTCGTGGTGGGGTGGCTCTCCTCACATGGGAATTGGGTCATCTCGTCATATGTAGGTGTTGGAGAGATGTCGGTGCAAATGCTCCATGCTCAACTCCTATCACCGCCTTGGTTGAAGGGATAGTCCCATGCTCAACCTCCTCATCCATAATGCCTCCGAAGATGAATGTCGTAGGGTGTGGCAAATCATCACTCTCCTCCGAGACCAAAGTGAGGGTCTCATGTGCGGTCTCGTAGCTTGACTCAAAGTATGAGTTCAATATGGGCGACGTCTTCATGTTGTTGAAGAGGTTCATGCTCGTCGCCTTAGTCGAAGGGGATGGCCCTTGCTCGACCATCTTATCGCCCTCGTCTTGTAAGAGGCCCATATGATGTGCCACCTCATAGCTCATCTCCATGACCGAAGGGAATTTCCCATGCTCGGTCATCTTCCTTGAGGGGCTTCCGAAGATGGAAGTGTCGCCCTCGCTTGTAGGTGGTCGCCTTGGACTTGATGATGTCGATGTAGGCGTAGTCATGGGAATTAGGCGAAGATGCCGTACGTCCAAAGGCGAAGATGCCTTGATAGCACTTGGCGAAGATGCCGAAGTGGTTGTTGTAGTCGTAGCTCCCTCTTGGTGGTGCTCGTCTCGCGGTCTTCTCTTTTGCTCATGGAGTTTGGCCATAGCTTGATGTAGAGCTTGTTGGGACTTGTAGGTTTGCGCTTGTGGAGCATCTTCATGTTCATGATGTCGTTGTCGTGCTTGAGCTCGTCGTAGATGTCATTCGTCGTCGTCATGCACATGTTGCTTTGAGGTGACTTGCCCTTCATGACGCTGTGGATCACGAATGTGATGGTGGTCACCATGGAGATGTGGACGTGGACGAATTGCGCTTGTGTTGTGTGGGCGCTCCGAAGATGATCGACTTGCTCGCCGTCACCTTGAGGATGATGAAGGGGAAGAGCGGTTGACCAACAAGGTCCGAATCTCCTCCATCCGTGCATGCCTCTCCTCCTTTTGTGTGGAAAACTTGTTGTCGAAGTAGTCTCTTGTATGTGCTTCGGAGTGTCGTATGTCGATGGCGAAGTTTTCGATGCGCTCTCGCAATTTTGAGTGTGTGTCTTGCATTTGTCGTTGTAGATCGAAGATGGACGTTTTGGTGATGTAGTTCTTCGCGCCGTCGTTGTTGTCGAAGACCGGAGATGAAATTCCTTGCCTATCCATCACAAGACTCGAGCAAATGTGAGTGGGAGAAAGAGAAGAACTAGACCAATGTACCTTATCCAATGTTGAAGATGAATCAATGATCACTCAATAATGTAACAAGGAAATAATACAATTGGTATCGGATCTTGTCGATTCTCACACCTACACAAGTAAAGCTTTTGGTGGAGCTTGGTGAGGATAGTGGCACAAATATTTGATGCAAAATGTTAGCAAGAGTCAATAATATTGAAAGAGATTCACAAATTCGCAAGTAAAACAAGTAGACCAATAGCAATGGGTGGCACACAGAAACACACACACGGATAGATAAATGGGGTCGTGCAACCAAGGAATGAGCACAAAATGTGGAATCCACGGAAAATGCTCGTGTTGCACAACTCAAGAGAGACACTAGCACAATTGCTCAATACGTGGATACAACACTTGTGCACAACCTATAAGATGCCAAATGTATCAGCTTTCTATCCCAAGTATGTATGTATGTATGTATGATGTTCTGGTGGTATGATCCAAGATGGTCGGATATGACAATCTTATATGCAATGTGGTAGGATGCTATGGCTATTGCTTACAAGCTTCTTTGCTCTCTTTTTCTTTGCTTAAAAGCTTATTTTTTTATGTTACGGGCAATATGCGAAATGCACAAACGAAGATAGCAATTGTGTATATGCGGAAACAATCTTGTGACACAAGGGATGGTACTATGATACCAAGACGACACCAATATGATATGGTATGTATGCAATGGAAGGTGTAGATTTATGATCACTAATGTGCACAAGTAACGTTGCTGGCAATACTCAATGGATAGTCTTGATAGGTAAGTGACGCAAAATGGGCTAGGGGTTAACAATCCAATGGCAAGGAGAGTATACAATGAAGGGATACCATGATACCAAGATGATATAGAGGTTACCGTCTTGCTTACGGTTAGGGTGTCAAAATGGTGAAGTGGTCGATGTCGAATCCTTGGTGGAGTTGAGCGGCGGTGTTGTCGATGTCGAACATTCCTAGTTAGCCGAAACACCCTAGAAAACGAAAAAACCGCAAACTCAAAATCTCAATGGAAAATGTCAAATGGTGGTAGCGAAAAGCGGTGGTGGTTTGCACTCGGGAATGCGGAAGTAGAATGATGGGCTATGCGAGTCGAAGTTGAGGTCGTCGTCCCTAAGTAGCTGAAACACCTTAGAAGACACAAGCCACAACTGAAACAAAATTGGGTTAAATTGGGGTGGTGGTAATGTATGGTTGGCAAAGTTATGCGGAAGTGGTCGTGGTGGTTTATGACGAAGTAACCGTCCCTAAGTAGCCGAAACACCTTAGGAGACTCAAATTACTACTCAAGCAACCACTAATACTATGGGGAATTAAATGGGTTAGGTTGCGGAAGTCGGTGGTGGTTATGCGGATGATGTGGTGAAGGCCTTAGGCAAAGATGCCAAAGTTCCAAATTTAATGGAGTCAAATGATGGTGGTAGTATTTTTGCAGGTTGGGGGATGTCAGTAGCTTCAAAACGAGCTAAAGAACGTCAAAATTCGAGTTCGAATGAATTAGTTATGGACGAAATAAAAATCAGCCGAAGTTGATATCTATAGGTGTCGGACGTCCGAGAAATGTCGGATGTCCGGTGGACGGACGTCCGAAAGAGCTCGGAAATCCGAGAATTCAACTCTGGACGGGGGAGGGGGTCGGATTTCCTGTAAGTACCGGTCGTTCGGTGGTTCCGGGGGTTACGGACATCCGAGAAAGCGTCGGTCGTCCGGTGGGTAGGGGTCAACGCGGAATTTTAGATCCGGGACGCGATTTTGGGTGGAAATTGGGGATTTGGGGGACAAAATTGAGGAGATTTCGTGGATGGAAAGTGGGTAAACTTGTGAGGATGCTAGATCCACTCGAAACACAACGAACCCATGGATCAAAATCAACAAAACATCAAACCAACAACATCACAAACAAATTGGGGCTATTTTTGGTGGGGATTTTCGAAATTTAGGATGAAATCAAACAAAACTAGGCTAGAAAAAGAGGGGTAGGGACTCCAAATTCGTGATCAACGTGGCTCATGATACCAAGATGATGTAGGGTAGAAACCCTAAGGCCGATCTTTCACAAGTGGAGGGGATCCTACGAAGAACACGAAGAACACAAGGGGAAAGACGAGGGAAAATCACAAGGGAAAACACTCAAATCCACGAGAACGGTTACACATGTGCTAGATCCATGAACACAAAGAGATACACGATCCAAAGTCAACAAAGGACGATACAAACGGTAACTAGTTCATCTCCGTGAGGGGGTCTTGAGTCCGCGAGGGATCTTCCCATGAGGGGTCTTGAATCCAAGCGTGGATCTTCTCCGTAGAGGCCGTGGTCTCTCGATGGAGAAGAACCACATGGATGAGCAAAGCTCTATCTCTAAAATGAGCTAAACCTATGCTAACCCTAGAATGGTGGAGGTGGAGGAGTATATATATAGTCTAGGGCCACGAAGGGGTACATGGGCTCGGCCCGATACACTGTGCGCAGAAAGGTGGTGTCGGATGTCCGACATGCGTCGGTCGTCCGGTCGCTCGTGGGGGTCCGGACGTCAGGAGGGCGTCGGACTTCCGACGTTTCGGCTCTGGCCGATGAACGCCGGATATCCAGACGGGGTCGGTCGTCCGATTGCTGATGAGGGCGGTCATCCAGGCACTGTAGGATGCCTCGGTTGGAGTCGTTCTAGCTGACGGAATCTCTAGGCGTCGGATGTCCGAAGGTCGTCGGACGTCCGAGAGCTGTAGCTTCCTGGCAGCTCTTCCTCTTGTTCCTTGCACTTGGTGTCCTCGCCGTCTTCTCCAATGCTCCTAGCTGTTCCATAGTCTTCCTCTTGGTTCCTAGTCATGCATAACACATACATTTGAGGTAGTAGCCATGTCTCACCTGTAGAAAGTGACGGTTCGGAGAGAAGCGAGTTCACCTTGTGTCCAATGGCGAATGGTCGAGGTCTCATCGTATGTGCTCTTGGGGCTTGGGGAGTAGTCGCAGTATACATGGGGATGATCGTAGGATGCTCCACATCACCAAATATTGGTGCAAATGGCGATGCTGTAACATGAAGGAGAGTACGTACCTCGGGCGACCTTGGTGGTGCCCCTGATGGTGTAGAAGGAGATAGCTTTCTCGATCTCCGAGGAAGACTGCACCCCGAATCCGATCCATCTGCCATTGACCAGAAAACTAGCGCTCGAGCCCTGGGCTCCCCCTCTCCCTCGAGCGCGTGGTTGTGCAGAGGTTGCTGGATGTGGATGCATCTTCCACCAGAGAGTTCATCCCGACGCGCCGGGTGGCTCGCGGTGGATCTCCTTGACAACCGCCGTCAGCTCCTCCTCCTAGCCGCGTCTCATTTACCTGCGGCGCTGCATCCGCGTTAGACAACGACAGAGAGGAGAGGATTCGGCGACGCTCGTGCTCGATGACGGTTGGCTTCCGTGCCCTCTTTTCGGGCCACATGATGCGCCCACGAGTGAGGGCGAGTGGAGGCGGCCTGTGGGGAGAAGGAGACTATCGAGGAAGGCGACACAAGGGCGTGCGGACAGCGCCGTCGGCAAAAGGGGTGGAGGAGGAGGAGCGCATCTGGGTGGAGCAAGCCTCAAATCCTACCTCTCCCTCAGAAGGAGCAGGGGCGCAGAGTATCAGCGGCCGCGATGCTTACCGGCGTGCAACGACTCGAGGTGAGGCGAGGAAGAGAGAGGAGAGCAGGGGTTGAGAAGGGGCGGTGGCGGCGACACTGACGTGAGGGAGAGAGAAAAGTGAGAGAAACCTTAGCCGTCTCACCCGATTGGGGACGGGGCAACTAATCCCGATAAGCCACTTGGCACCGGGTCAGATGAAATGTCCGAACTGCCCTTGGCGGCCAACGGAAATTATAGACGGTGGCACGCCTCCCGTGCCCATAAGAACTAGCATTGTTTACGCTCGCCTCCAGTGTCGCTGACAACTACGACCCACCTTGACTTGACCCCGCCTGTCATGGAGAGTGAGGGTGGCAGAACGGAGGCAAAAAACGCCAACACTATTCATTGTAGTAGTGTCGGGCTCGATCCGACGACTAGGATAAGTTCAGTTGGAGATTCGACGGACATGATTCGTTTGGGAATTGGATCCGACGGCTGAGAGGGCACATGCCGTGAGAAGGCTCCATTCACGCCCAGACTCTAAGTCTCTAACAATGGGTAGTACAAGGTTTGTTTTGTAAATGTAGCACTAGCACATCTCGTCTCTTCGTTCCTCACGCAGTGGCCCACGAGCCCTTGGTGCAGCAGGTGCACAGGATACGTTCTCCCCCCTCTCCGGTCCGCAGCACAGGGCCGCCGATCTCCTCGTCTTTCAGGAAACGGTGCTGCCTCCGGCCCCACGGGATGGCCTCCGGAACCTCGGCAGGTCGCGAGCCGTACGACGAGGAGGCCGCGAGCCGCCGCCCGCTCGAGCTCGGCGTCCGCGACTCCGCCCCCGCTTCCGCCTCCGACCACCGGTCTGGTGAGCTCCCTATTCTCTCCTACTTAGGAAGGTTCGCCTATATGCAAGGATCCGGTGCGGCAATGCATCGAGGGGTGTTGGAATTGGGGAAACCCGAATGGGGCGTAGTTTCTTGTTGCGTGGTAGAAGCGGGGATCAAGTTGAATTGTGATGAGCAAGGGCTAACATAAAGCGTAATTGACTGTATTAGCAAATTCGACTTCTCAGTGTTAGCATTGTTCGTGCTCGTGCGCTCCCGTGCGTTAGTTGGTGAAAATGTGCAATGCAGCTGCAATAGTTAAATTACATTTTTTTTTGAGAAACCATGATTTGTAGATTACACCATGGTTTGGGTACACTCGTCGAGCATTACATTCCTGACACTCCTAGGGACGTCAGCGATCAGGTGGAAATCACCATCGCTCCTAGCCTTGGCAGCAATCCCATGGGTGAGCTTATTCCTCGTTCTGCTGACCACGTTGATGCTGACAGTGGAGATTGTCTTCAGCTGATCCTTAATGTCAGAGACCAGAGGCGTTGTAGGGTGGAACCCTAAGTGAAGATTTTTCACGAATTGGAGGGGGGAATCCCCAAGAACAAGATGAACACAAGAGAGAAAACAAGAGGAACACTCAAGAACAAGTCCAATCACACATCCACTAAACCAACAAACACACAAGATCCACAAGGTACATGAACAATCAAAGGAAACAAGGCACATGGTAGAGTTCATCCCAAATCCTATGAAAGAGATGAGGGCTTGATGATTCACTTGGGGAATCCTTCTCCCTTAGGAGGGCTTGATGATCCTATGGATCCTTCTCCCTTAGGAGGGCTTGATGATCCTAGGGATCCTTTTCCCTTAGGAGGAAACCCACAAGGGGAGATACATGAGCTAAGCTCTATGATTTGTGTCTATTCTTAGCTATCCTCTAAATGAGCTAGGTGGGAGGTACTTATAGTCTAGGGACGAAATAGAGGGAGAGGGGGATACAAAGGTCCAAAATGACCCTCCAAACGCACACACACTCGGATGGGTCCAGCACTGAAGCAAAGGGGTCCGGCACCCGGATCGACAGAGGCACGCGCCAGCGTGGTGGTGACCGGGCCGAGGCGGGCAGTGAGAGGGCCTGCACCGGGTGCCAAGCCCGCACCGGGGAGAGCAATGCCCAACAATGGGGCCGGCACCGAGGCTTAGCTGGCCGGGCACCCGGCGGCGGCGCAGCCAATGAGCAGGTAGGTCGGGCACCGGGCCAACCAGTGGCGCACCTGCGTCCCAGGAGGCCGGCCGGCTGCTAGGGGCCGGCACCGGGAATGTCCACGTCTGGGCACCAAGTGTCCAGGGTCTCCGTCCTCTCGTTCTTCACGCTTCTCTCCTTCTCCTTCTTCTTGTGTGTCCGGGTCTTCGTCCTCGCCTCCACACGGTCATCTCCCAAGTACCTAAGAAAGCATAACATCTCCGTTTGAGGTAGGACCCGATTCATATGCGATTCCGAATGAGACTCGAAGAGGAAAGAAGTGACCTCGTTGTCGATGTTGCGTGCACGTGCTCTTGTCACCGGTCCTCTCGGTGCTTGCGATGGTGATGGCGTGTCCATGTGGATGGACGAGGGATGCTCCGCATCATCTCCCCCCCCCCTTGGGAGAGATCCGTCCACGGATCGTGATCTTCATCACCATGGGAAAGAGATGGCGTCGCCTTGTAGAAGTGGACAACCGCCAAGTACTCATCGTCGTCAAGATTGAAATGGGCACTCTCCAATGTCGCACCGTCTTGTAATTCCTTCAAAAGGAGCAAAGATAACAAGCACACGGAAAAACAAATGTGGTTGGCATTAAAGCAAAACCAATCATTCAAGAGGTGATTCACCAAACAAGTGTCGTCATCAAGCATAGCATATGGTTTGACAAGGGAGTGTGGCATAGCATGTAAGCACATAAATTTAGCATAATCAAGGACATCATGGCAACAAGCATGTAAATGTGAGGTAGAGATGCACATATGTGTGACAAGAGAATAAGCATCTACCTCAAGGTCATAGCAAGCATGCATAAGACTCTCAATGAACGGTCTATGGTAGGCATAAGAGTCATTCACAACGCCCAAGAAGATGATATGACTAAACACATGCAAGTGCAAGACAATCCAAGCATAATGTGCATAGGGTGTAGTGAAAATCGTGTGGCACTCAACACAATAGAAAGAGCAATTGTTCATCATGTGTGAGGCAATCAAGGCAAGCATGTAGCAATCAATGGGACATGGCATATGTGAAGGAATGACATGGTTGCAACCAAACATGTGATAGGAGAGAGTAATCCAAGAATTGGATGCAACATGAGAAAGCATAGAAATCAAGTCGTGCAAACTAGTGGAGCAAAGATGCAACACACTAGAGGAACTCATGGCAATCATGTCATGTGAGCAAATAATAAGCATAGACAATGCACATGACATATCACAAGCATGAACACAAATCAAGATCATAGTATCATCATAGGCATGGGTCATAGGTAAAACATGGCAATAACAAGCAATATCTCCACCAAGCTTGCAAATACACACACAAGTGGTAGAATCAATCATCATGGGTAATGCAAAGCATGGGTCACAAATGCATGGCAAAGGCATAGGAATGAGCATATCATGCAAGGTGAACATAGCAATATGGGCATAAAGTGAGAAGTGGTAAATAACCCATAACCATGTGAGAGCCATGTAGAAGAAATCTTGCAAGTCTTTCTTGCCAAGAGAGCGATGGGAAAAACACTCCAAGGGATCCCAAGTCATCGTTGCTCTCTAGAGCTCGTTTTGTCAACTCGTGGGATTGCGAGGTTGACAAGTATTCATGGGTACCTACACAAAAGAGACACAAACCAAAGAAAGTGTGTGCATGGTAAATGTACACGTCATCCATCATGATGTGTATGTGCACGTGTGAGTTAGTACGAGATAAGCATCGCTCAAAGAAATTTGATGCATGGTATAAGAACATGTCATCCATCATGAAAGAATAGTTGTTATGTATGACACGATGGGGACACAAATTGAGAATGCAAGTATATGGCACATCACTAGCATGTTTATTCATGGGGAGCATATGGTGCACACAAGTAGTGGGATCATGCAATGGATAGGATGAATCAAAATCTCCTAAAATGTATGAGGAAACTATGCGGGTGTCCTCATGAGCAATAGTGGAAACATCATATGGAGAAAATGGAGAACATCCAAAACAATGCATATCCGAAGCTAGGTGGTCATGGCATGGCATATGAGATAAATGATGCAAAGGGAGCATATCAATATCATCACAAGAAAAACAAATGCCAATAACCATGGGCTTGTCATCTATGCCATATGTGCAAATTGGGTTAATTTTAATGGCATATGCAGTCACTACGATGAGATTGCAAATATGACATATTGTTGATCTCATGCATAGCATATGACAAGTCAAGCGGATTGGCAAACATGATGTGACCTAGAGAATTGTCACAAGAAATCCTAGGTAACATGGCATCACAACTAATAGACTCCATATGAGAATCATCATACTCATCATAACTGGACAAATCATCGCATGGGGTAATCGCACTAGCATGAAGCATGGAAATAGGTGGATCAACATCATGCAAGCAATCAATGTCAAGAATGTCCACTAATGGGACTAGAGCATCACCTTCACCTATATTACCTTGTTCATTCCACTCAAGTGGTGTAGGTGAGGTGGCAAAGACCAAATGGTGGTCATCATCTTCATCTTGATGGAACCATGTGGGGGGTGCATCATATTCCACCATGGCCATTGTCTTCTCCAAAAGAAGGACGAAGTCGTCTCGGATCGGCGCATCATCATATATGGGACCTAGCACCAAATGAGAAGACACAATAGAGGTAGAGGTTAAGTTGTTAGAAATCGAAATGGCCTCACATGCCGTATCAACTACCTCACTCTCTCGATGTGGTGGTGGCTCGCTCACTCCCTCAAGGTAGGTGCACTCAATGTCACATATGGTGGAGTCACTCAAATCACTCAAGTGGTGGTGTTGGTGGCTCTCCTCACATGGGAATCGTGGCAACTCATCATATATGGGGCTAGTGGTGAAGTCATGCTCACTCTCAATATGGTGGCACAAGTCACTGAAGTCATCATATGTCGCCGTGGTCGAAGGGAAAATCCCATGCTCAACCATCTTGTAGTCATCGCCGTGGATGAAGGCCAAAGATGGCACATCATCACTCTCGTCGTGGATGAAGGCCGAAGATGGCACAACATCACTCTCGTCATGGATGAAGGCCGATGTAGGCGTACTCGTCGTAAGTAGGCGAAGATGACGTACGTCCAAAGGCGAAGATGCCTTGAGAACACTTCGCGAAGATGCCGAAGTGGTCGTAGTAGTCGTAGCTCCGTCTTGGTGGTGCTTGTGTCGCGTTCTTCTCTTGTGCTCATGATGTCTAGCCGTAGCTTGATGTAGAGCTTGTTGGGACTTGTAGGTGTACGCATCGCGAGCAGCTTCATCTTGATGGTGTTGTCGTGCTTGAGCTCGATGACGTTCCGAACATTGGCCACTTGAGTGTCGCCGCCTTGAAGATGACGAAGGGGAAGAAGACTTGTAGTTGGCCACCATGTCTCGTACTTGATCCCTTTGTTCGGCCAACTTGGTGTCGAGGTAGTCCCTTATCCTTGCTTCGTTTTGGCGAATGTCGATGGCGAGTCGCTCAATGCCTTGCATTGCTCGTTGTAGTCCGAAGATGGACGTTTTGGAGATGTAGTTGTTCGCGTTGTCGTTGTCGTGGAAGACCGGAGATGAAACGCCTTGCCTATCCATCATAAGACTCATCAATAAACAATACCAAGTTACCTTTTCCCAAAGTTGAGAATGTATCCCGTTTCACTCAATGTGAGATGAAAGAATAGTGGAATTGGTACCGGACTAGTTCACTCACACCTATCAAGTTAAGCTTATAGTGGAGCTCGGTGAGGATAGTGGCACAAAAATTTGATGCAAAATGTTAGCAAGAGTCAATAATGTTGGAAAAGATTCACAAATTCGCAAGTGAAACAAGTAGACCAATAGCAATGTGTGGCACACGGAAACACACACACGGATAGATAAATGGGGTCGTGCTGACCAAGGAATGAGCACAAAATGTGGAATCCACTTTAAAACGCTCGTGTTGCACAACTCAAGAGAGACGCTAGCACGATTGCTCAATAGGCGGATACGACACTTGCGCACAACCTATAAGATGCAAAATGTATGAGCTTTCTATCCCAAGTATGCTATGTGTATGATGTTCCCGATGTTCTTCTCAAGATGATCGGATATGACAATCTTATGTGCAATGTGGTATGATGCTATGGCTCTTGCTCACAAGCTCTTTGCTCTCTTTTTGCTTAAAAGCTTATTCTCTATTTTTTTGATATGGCCACTTATGCGAAATGCACAAACCAAGATAGCAATTGTGTATATGCGGGAGCAATCTTGTGACACAAGGGATGATATGATGATACCAAGATGATACCAATATGATATGGTATGTATGCAATGGGAGGTACGGATCACTAATGTGCACAAGTAACGTTGCCGGCAATACTCAATGGCTAGTCTCGATAGGCAAGTGACGCAAAATGGGCTAAGGGGTTAACAATGTAATGGCAAGAATGTACAGTGAAGGGATACCACGATACCGAGATGATATAGAGGTTAGCGTTCTTGCTTACGGTTAGGTTGTCAAAATGGTGAAGTGGTCGATGTCGATGACGACCTCGCGGCGATGATGAGTGGCGGTGTTCTTGATGTAGATACCAAGATGATGTAGACCCGTCCCTAAGTAGCCGAAACACCTTAGGAAATGGTAAAAAACCGCGAACTCAAAATCTCAAGGAAAATGTCAAATGGTGGTAGCGGAATGCGTTGGTGGTTCCGGAGTTAGCAATGCGGAAGTGGTGGTGGTGGTTGATGATGAAGCAACCGTCCCTAAGTAGCCCGAAACACCTTAGGAGACTCAAGTCACCACTCAAGCAACCACAAATGCTATACAACAACAACAACAACAACAAAGCCTTTAGTCCCAAGCAAGTTGGGGTAGGCTAGAGGTGAAACCCATAAGATCTCGCAACCAACTCATGGCTCTGGCACATGGATAGCAAGCTTCCATGCACCCCTGTCCATAGCTAGCTCTTGGTGATACCCCAATCCTTGAGTCTCTCTTAACGGACTCCTCCCATGTCAAATTCGGTCTACCCCGCCCTCTCTTGACATTCTCCATGCGCTTTAGCCATCCGCTATGCTCGGAGCTTCGAGGCTCATACTGGATATGCCCAAACCATCTCGCGATGTTGGACAAGCTTCTCTTCAATTGGTGCTACCCCAACTCTATCTCGTATATCATCATTCCGACTCGATCCTTCCTCGTGTGGCCACACATCCATCTCAACATACGCATCTCCGCCACACCTAATCGCTTGAACATGTCGCCTTTTAGTCGGCCAACACTCGGCGCCATACAACATTCTGGGTCGAACCGCCGTCTGTAGAACTTGCCTTTTAGCTTTTGTGGCACTCTCTTGTCACGAGAGAATGCCGAAGCTTGGCGCCACTTCATCCATCGGCTTTGATCCGATGGTTCACATCTTCATCAATACCCCCATCCTCCTGCAAATTGACCCCAAATACCGAAGGTGTCCTACGAGGTACCACATGACCATCAAGGCTAACCTCCTCCTCCTCCTCACACCTAGTAGTCTTGAAACAAGACATCATGTACTCGGTTTTAGTCCTACTAAGCCTAAACCCTTCGATTCCAAGGTTTGTCTCCATAACTCTAACTTCCTATTTACCCCCGCCTCACTATCGCCAACTAGCACCACATCATCCGCAAAGAGCATACACCATGGGATATCTCCTTGTATATCCCTTGTGACCTCATCCATCACCAATGCAAAAGATAAGGGCTCAAAGTCGACCCTCGATGCAGTCCTATCTTAATTGGGAGTCATCGATGTCGACATCACTTGTTCAACACTTGTCACAACATTATCGTACATGTCCTTGATGAGGGTAATGTACTTTCTTTGGGACTTTGTGTTTCTCCAAGGCCCACCACATGACATTTCGGTATCTTATCATAGGCCTTCTCCAAGTCAATGAACACCATATGCAAGTCCTTCTTTTGCTCCTATATCTCTCCATAAGTCCGTCAGTACCAAGAAAATGGCTTCCATGGTCGACCTCCCGTGCATGAAACCAAACTGGTTTTTGGTCACGCTTGTCATTCTTCTTAAGCGGTGCTCAATGACTCTCTCCCATAGCTTTATTGTATGGCTCATCGACTAATTCCACGGTAATTAGTACAACTCTGAACATCCCCTTGTTCTTGAAGATTGGTACTAATATACTCCGCCTCCATTCTTCGGCATCTTGTTTGCGAAAAATGAGGTTGAAAAGCTTGGTTAGCCATACTATCGCTATGTCCCCGAGACCTTTCCACACCTCAATGGGGATACAATCCGGGTCCATCGCCTTGCCTCCCTTCATCCTTTTTAAAGCCTCCTCGACCTCGGACTCGGATTCGGCGCGACAAAACGCATCTTTGGTCTCATCAAAGAGTCGTCCGGTTCAATGGTAGAGCTTTCATTCTCCCCATCGAAGCGGCTTGTCAAGTACTCCCGCCATCTATGCTTAATCTCCTCGCCCTTCACCAAGAGTTGGCTCGCTTCCGTCCTTGATGCATTTGACTTGGCCAATATCCTCGTCTTCCTCTCTCGGATCTTGGCCATCTTATAGATGTCCCTTTCGCCTTCCTTCGTGCCTAACCGTTGGTAGAGGTCCTCATCGCCCGACCCTTGCTTCACCAACAAACTCGCTGCGGCCTTCTTCGCCATCTTGTACTTCTCTATGTTGTGTGCACTCCTATCCGGTATAGGCGTCTGAAGCAATCTTTCTTCTCTTTAATCGCCTATACGGACATCATCATTCCACCACCAGTATCCTTATCTTCGCTTCTCCTTCCCCGGACACTCCAAACTCCTATGAGGCCACCTTCGAATGCAAGTCGCCATCTTCATCCACACATTGTCCGCATCCCTCCTTCCTCCCAAGGGCCCTCCTTAATGACCCTCTCCTTGAGCGCTGAGCTACCTCCCCTTGAGCTTCCACCACTTCGTTCTAGCGACTTTAGCCCGCTTATCCTACCGGACACGAATCCGAAGCGAAGTCGGCAACCACCGACTTATCTTTGGGTACAACACTCTCTCGTGTATCACCTTACGCCTAGGCACGCATGCCTATCTTCCCTTCTCGAGAGGATGAAATCAATCTGGCTAGAGTGTAGGCCACTACTAAAAGTCACCAGATGTGATTCTCTCTTTCTAAAGAGGGTGTTGGCTACAATCATGTTGTAGGCTAGAGCAAAGCTTAAGACATCTTCTCCTTGATTCCCGATGCCATAGCCAAAGCCCCATGCGCCCCTTCAAAACTCGTGTTAGATGTACCCACGTGGCCATTGAGGTCTCCTCCTATGAAGAGCTTCTCACCAATCGGTACACTCCTAACCATGTCTTCGTGCCTTTCGAGAACTCCCGTGTTCTCATTGTGGCCTACTTGCAGGGCATACTGGCGATAACATTGAGAACCAAGTCCTCAACTACCACCTTGACCAGATAATCCGGTCCCCACGTCTCTTACGCCTACCACTCCATACTTGAGGCTCTTGTTGATCAAGATGCCTCGCCATTTCGTTTGCGGCCGCCCCATGTACCATAGCTTGAAGCGGTATCCTCCACCTCCTTCGCCTATACATCCTCTCCATTTGGTTTCTTGGGCGCAAAGGATATCAACACCTCTCCTCACCGCTGCATCAACTAGCTCCCGGCTTCCTGTCAGAGACCCTACGTTCCAGCTACCTAAGCGAATCCTCCTAGGCTCGGCTAGCTTCCTTACCCTTCGCACTCGTCGAGTCAGATGCGAAGACCCTTGCTCATTTTCCACTACATCCGGGCGCCGATGTAGCGCGCCACTAAGGATGCGACGACCCGATCCTCGCTCACTTGCCACCGTATCCGGATCAAGATACGACGCGCCACCTGGGGGGTGACGGCCCGGCCCTTGCCCATTTTCCACCACAGCCGGGTTCCGATGTGGCACGTCGCTGAGAGGGTTACACCACAAATGCTATATGGATCGAAAATGGGTTAGGTTGCGGAAAGCTATGGTGGTTTTGCGGATGATATGGTGGATGGCCTAGGCAAAGATGCCAAAATGCCAAATTTTTTATGGAGTCAAAATGGTGTTGAAACCTATCTATATAGATGGGGATGTCAATAGCTACTCAACGAGCTAAAGAACGTAAAAAACGGACTCCGGGAGCAAAAGTTATGGCCGAAACGGTTTTTGTTGGTGGGCTGTTTCTGGGAGGTGCGGGTGCCCGGGGTTTGGGGGTGCGGGCACCCGGGGTGGTCCGAGGCAAACAGCCCGGGGGTGCGGGTGCCCGGGTTTAAAGTCTGGGCATCCGGTGGTCGGGTCAAGGGCGGGGTCCGGTGCCGGGGTGTTGGATTTGGGCGGAAATTCGTGGGAATATGAGAGAAATTGGTGGATTTCGTGGAGGGAAAGGTGGAGCTGGATGGGGGAATGCTAGATCCACTTGAAACCAAGCAAATCCATGGAACAAATCCAAAAAAATCTCATCAAACCAACAAATCACAAAAAAAATTTGGGACTATTGTTGGTGGGGAATTTTCGAAATTGGGGAAGAACACGCAAAATTAGGCTAGAGAACAAGGTGGGGGGCTCCAATTTCGTGAGAAACCATGGCTCATGATACCAAGATGTTGTAGGGTGGAACCCTAAGTGAAGATCTTTCACGAATTGGAGGGGGGAATCCCCAAGAACAAGATGAACACAAGAGAGAAAACAAGAGGAACACTCAAGAACAAGTCCAATCACACATCCACTAAACCAACAAACACACAAGATCCACAAGGTACATGAACAATCAAAGGAAACAAGGCACATGGTAGAGTTCATCCCAAATCCTATGAAGGAGATGAGGGCTTGATGATTCACTTGGGGAATCCTTCTCCCTTAGGAGGGCTTGATGATCCTATGGATCCTTCTCCCTTAGGAGGGCTTGATGATCCTAGGGATCCTTCTCCCTTAGGAGGAAACCCACAAGGGGAGATACATGAGCTAAGCTCTATGATTTGTGTCTATTCTTAGCTATCCTCTAAATGAGCTAGGTGGGAGGTACTTATAGTCTAGGGACGAAATAGAGGAGAGGGGATACAAAGGTCCAAAATGACCTCCAAACGCACACACACTCGGATGGGTCCGCACTGGGAAAGGGGTCCGCACCCGGATCGACAGAGGCCAGCGCCACGCTGGGCTGGGCACCCGGGCTGCAAGGGCAGGCACCGGACTGGGCCGAGGCCGGCCGGAGGGGCACTGCACCGGGGTGCCAAGCCGGGCACCGGGGAGACAGCAGCTCAGCAGAGGGCGGGCACCGGGCTAGCTGGCCGGGCACCCGGGGCGGCGGCTGCAGCGCCCAGCAGCAGGGCCGGGCACCCGGGGCCAACCAGGCCGGGCACCCGGGGCGTCCATGGAGGGGGCCGGCCGGCTGCTAGGGGACCGAGCACCCGGGAATGTCCACGTCCGGGCACCCGGAGTGTCCAGGGGTCTCCGGTCCTCTCGTTCTTCACGCTTCTCTCCTTCTCCTTCTTCTTGTGTGTCCGGGTCTTCGTCCTCGCCTCCACACGGTCATCTCCCAAGTACCTAAGAAAGCATAACATCTTCGTTTGAGGTAGGACCCGATTCATATGCGATTCCGAATGAGACTCGAAGAGGAAAGAAGTGACCTCGTTGTCGATGTTGCGTGCACGTGCTCTTGTCATCGGTCCTCTCGGTGCTTGCGATGGTGATGGCGTGTCCATGTGGATGGACGAGGGATGCTCCGCATCAAGTGGGAAGCATGCAGACCTGCAGGTCCAGTCCGCCCTCAGCTCTCGTCCAATAGCCATGCAGTCTGTTTCTAGGATCAGATACCCATTGTACAGCTTACCACTTCAGATAGTCCCATCAGTATCGCGGCTGCCTCAGATTCCTCTACCGATGCGCAACGGGGCAGGCGTCGGCCAACAAAGATGAAAACGAGGCCCGGTGGTCACGCGCTACTGCGCCACCCCAACTGTCGCCGGACTCCTGCAAGTAGGCAGCATCTGTGTTAACTTTAACCAGTCCTATTCAGGGCGCCATCCACTGGTTCGTTGCTTGGGGTATCTGCATGTATGGCTTTGGGCAGTGGAGAGACCATGGCTTTTTGCTGTCAGCTCGATCCGATGCATGCAAGGTTTCTACCAGGTCAGACTCAAACCTGAGCAAGAATTGGACAGCTCCAGAGACAGTGTCCTTGCCATCTCCATGGATCACATTATTCCGTAGGTGCCATGATTGCCACAGAATCAACATGACTCTACTTCTGCACTGCTCATTTAGCGAGGAGAGGAGCACCTGGAACCAATCAGTACCGGTCATTCTGAATGCATGTTCTTTGGGAATTTCCCAATGTGCCCTCATGGCCTCCCTAAGTGCCTTGCTTCTGGTGCACGAAATAACAGCATGGTACTCACTCTCGCTTTCAACTCCGCAAATATCACACACATCTTCCTTCACTATTGTTCTTCTAAAAGTGTTGTGTTTCGTGGCAAGAGATTGTGTAGCGACTCTCCATCCAAAGATCTTGATTTTTTCTGGTTGTTCGCTTTCCAAATTACATCCCATACGCTCCTATTACCTGGATCTCTTGCTGAGCTAGAGGCCGTTGCCGTTCCATTTCTCTAATGAATCAGCAAGCTTGTATGCGCTTTTGACAGTGAAGACACCAGTTTTTTCGTAATGCCAGGCCACACAGTCATCCACCGCATTGGAGGGTATTCTTATTTTGCAGATCTCATCCGCATCAAACTTATGAAAAATCTGGTTTATTAGTTCCGTATTCCATTCCTTGCTGTTTGGCCTCATCAATTGGTTAACCCACCTTAGCCTTGATCTCCTAGTGAAAGTGGCCACTTTTAATCCTTCTTTCCTTGGGATCCATTGATCCCGTTGAATTTGGATCTTCCTTCCATTCCCTATGCGCCAGATCAAACCTTTTTTTAGCAGTTCTAAACCGAATTCGATCCCTCTCCAAGCTGGGGAAGCATCCGAAGAAAATACCGTATCAAGCAAGTTTCCGTTTGGATAGTATTTTGATTTGAGCAATCTAGCACAAAGACTCAGGTTTCTGGATTAATCGCCAGCCTTGTCTAGCAAGTAGAGCTTGGTTAAACAAATGCATATCTCGAAAACCGATGCCTCCATTCCTCTTTGATTTTGTCATGTTTTCCCAAGACATCCAGTGAACCTTCCTGTGGTTATCCTTGTCACCCCACCAAAAGTCCCTGATGACTTTCTCATAACTCTCGCAGAAGCTTTGGTTTAATTTGAAAACTCCCATGACATATGTTGGTAAGCCTTGTACAATCGATTTGACGTGTACTTCCTTAGCCGCTTGAGACATGAATCTTTCGTTCCAATCATTGCACCTTTTCCCAAATCTGTCTATGATTGGTTGGAACTTCTCATTCTTCATCCGTCCCTCCGGTGTCGGTAGTCCTAAGGCCCCGTTCAGTCTGCAGGAAAATCAAAGGAAATCTACAGGTTTGAAAACCTGTAGTTTTGTCTACCTCTGACCCGTTCGTTTCATAGGAAATTGGTACAGAAATTTGAAGGAAACCTTGCCTTGGAGGGCTCATTCCAGAGGATTTCACAAATCCAGTAGAACCTCATTTTTGTGCGGATGCCCGTGGCAAGGCACGACGGCTCCAAATAAAAAATTAAACTATACTAGTCATGCACGAGGAAAGAGACAAACTCACAGAGTACATGCGGATAGAAAAATAACATAGAATCTGCCACTGTATACACAGTCTTCGTCAGTAACAAAGTTTTTTACACCTATGCTTCAAACACCCCGCATGCTTCTCTTCCTCTCCTCTATAACCCTATGGTCTGGTACTGTACAATCAATCATAATCCTTCGCAGTTTTCTGGTCCAGTGTTTTCTATACCCGCAAACCGAACGCAGCCTAAATATTTACTTTCAAAGTGGAGGAAACCACCCCAAGCACAGTCATGATTTCCTCCTTGACATGGACTGGTCTGGCCTCGCTGAACAGAAGAGAGCATTTGTTCTGGCTCAACAATTGACCCGTACATCTCTGAAAGGTGCTCCCGTACTCTTGTGGCTTGATCAACCGAGGCTTTAAAAAACAGGAGGCTATCATCAGCGAATAGGAGGTTGGAGATCCCTGGACTTCCCCGAGCAATCTTTATCGGGGTTATGGACCCCATCGCATTTTCTCTGTTTAGGAGTGTAGCAAGGCCATCAGCTATGAACAAGAATAAATAGGGACTTAGTGGATCTCCTTGTCGTAGCCCTCTGGTTGGCGCAAAGGCTTGCAATAATTCACCATTGCATCTCACGGAAAACTTGACCGAGGTCACACATTTCATCACCCAGTTGGTCCACTTTTGATTAAATCCTAGCTTCCGGAGTGCACCCTCCAGGAAGCCCCAATCAACTCTATCGTAGGCTTTAGCAAGATCCAGTTTATAGGCACAATGATTGTCTCTCGAGTTTTTGCTGTGCTGGATTTTGTGGAAGCATTCAAATGCAATAATCCCATTGTCTGTTATCATCCTTCCAGGGACGAAAGCACTTTGAGTTTCAGAAATAAGGTCATGAAGAAAAGGTCGGAGACGATTAACTAACACCTTTGATATAACCTTATAAATGACATTGCAGAGGCTGATGGGCCTGAAGTCCTTGATGCTTAGTGGATCGTTACCTTTGGGAATCAGCACAATGGTTGTTTCATTACAGTTTTTTTTTTAGAGAAAAGGCATCAGCCGAGCCCGAGATGGGGCTCGAGCCTAGCCCGGCTTTGAATTAACAAAGCCATCAACTGGCCAGGATTACACGCATACGCCCGCAGGCAAAAGAAAGAACAACAAGGCGGTAAGATACATAGATGATGTTCTAAAAAAAAGATACATAGATGATGGACAACACAGAACTAAGCCTCAAGCACTATGGGGCTGAAGATGGTCATAATAGAGCGAGGCCGAAGACGCCGAGGTCCCCCTCCAAGAATGCTGCACCGGGAACAAGATCACATAGGCTCGAAGAAGAGGAGGGCCGACACCAGCGGGGCATGCCGTCGCCAAGCACTTACGGGTCCCGGCACGGCACATCCAGTACACGATCTTTGAAGCAGGCCACTACCTCCTTGCCTGGATCGAAGGCACCGCATAGTCGCAAGATGGGATGGATGTTGCCGGAAGAAGACCACATAGGGAGGGTCGGCGCATCCCCAACGAGATGCCGGGGCTCTCGTTGAGCAGAACATCGCCGCTGCAAGCATCCAACACCAGAGGGGGAAGTTCCAAGCTAGGACAAGAGGGCCACACCGCCGCCGCCGCGACCCACCACCCCCAAGCGCCACCCAACCCCAATGCTCCCAAAGCGGCGCCTTCAAGAAGGGAACGGCACCGAGAGCACCGCCGCCGCCCAACAAAGTTAGGGCTTTCGCCCGGGAGACCGAGGAGGAGGGGAAATGAGGGGATCAGTCCATACCGACGCCTCCAAGGAGGGGAACGGCGCCCTCGGGCATCGCAGTCGATGCGACCGGCCAGGGATTTCGCCCGAACTAAATCCCCGCCACCAGCAGCACCACCTGTCCGGAACCGGTGACCAGGGAAGCACGGCCTGACCAGGCAGGCTCGCACGCCGAACAGAGGAGGGGAGCAGGGCCGGTCCTGAGATTTCGGGGGCCCGGGGCGAAACTAGAATACTAGGCCCTCAATTTTGGAATATTATTTTGATATAAAGTAGGTAATGGTGTTAATAAAGAGAATTAGAGACATTTATTCTCTAAATGATGTCGCCAGCTTAGGTGGACACGATGCGATCTCCTCTCGACATGGCTGCGTGAGGGAGTTAACAGGACATCTTAGATAAGGGCCCGCCGATAACAAATGTTGATCACATGCATCCACGTAAGGGTGGGATCATGTAGGAGATCAAGCCAAATTAACTTTACTATCAAGTGAGCCAAATGCACTCGGACCCGCTAGCGTAAGATCGAAATAAAATTATGGAAGGAGCCACCGATAGTAAGAGAAAGTTATGTGACATAAAGTATAATCAGCATACAAGTTGAATATTATTGGTTTATTGGTTTATAAAAAGGCAATCAACCTTTCAAACATAATTATATTAGCAGTACTACTTTTATTTTTGAGTTGGACATATAAATTAGGACCGTACAAATCAATATTTACCGTATTATCTGAAATTCATTATCGGTGTAATACACGTCGAAGTCACCAGCTAGTTATTTCCCGTGCATGCCGCTCCTTTCTTTTTTAGCTGCATGCCGCTAAAGAGAAAAATTGGTAAATGCAGCCTTATTTTTCAGAATGATGCAGCCTTATTTTTCAGAATTTTGGCCCAACAACCACTTGACTGTCCATATCAAATGCCAAGCAGAAAAGGCCCATGGCCCAGTTAGCCAAAACAGAAATAACGATTCGGCTTTCGTCTTCCTCGCGGAGATGCATAAAAGCTTCGAGGTCTCCAATGGCGCCTCCAACAGTTCCTCGCACATACAGGTTGGGGCGGGCCCTCGGATTCGGGGCCCGGCGGCCGCCTGCTCGCCCTCGTGGCCGGGCTCGAGGGAGGCGCCAGATCTCAAGACCGGTCGCCGCAGAAGCCGCCACTGACCGCCCTCACCACCAGGATCCCGCCGCCCATGCGGCCAGGACACCGGATCCACCATCCGCACAGCCACTCGCCGCAGAGCAGGCGGTGCCTCTCCATAGGAGCCGTTGCTCCAGATCTAGAGCTCCCCGCGCGGAAGCAGGGCAGCCAGAAGCCCCGCCGTCACCCTCCTTGGCCCCGGGCTTGCCCGGCGGCTGCCTCAGGCGGCGGCGAGGGAGGGTGGGGGAGGAGGGAGCCCGGCGACGCGCCTAGGGTTCGCCCCCCGAGTCGCTCGAGCGGGGGTGGGGGGGGGTTGTGTTTTTGTCCTCCTACCCCCATCCCATTAAATTACAGTTAGGTAAGCCTTGGGGTAGCTGTCTTGTTTTTCTTGCCAATAGTGCCTAAGGGCAACTCCGACGCGGATCACCTATTGGTAGTGGTGGATCCAGGAATTGAACCTAGCCGGGGCGAAACATTTGAGGCCTACATTTCGGAAGGTATAAATGCAAGTCCACTCAACAAAACTCATGAAATTGAAGTACTAAAAACATGATGAAATAACATAAAAAGGTCTTAAAAACTACCGGCATAGACTCTTGCCGCTTGACATGCTCACTTGATGCCACAATTCGACTCCATAATACCAAGCGACACCTACAACATGTGACCCACTTTTTAATTACAACAGCAACAACAACAACAAAGCCTTTAGTCTCAAACAAGTTGGGGTAATCTAGAGCTGAAACTCGTAAGATCTCGCAACCAAGCAAGCTTCCACACTCCTGTCCATGGCTAGTTCTTTGGTGATATTTGGTGATATTGCAGTCCTTCAGATCTCTCTTTATGGACTCCTCCCGTGTCAAGTTCGGTCTACCCCGACGTCTCTTGACATTATCAGCACGCTTTAGCCGTCTGCTATGCATTGGAGCTTCTGGAGGCCTGTGCTGAATATGCCCAAATCATTTTAGACGATGTTGGACAAGCTTCTCTTCAATCGGTGCTACCCCAACTCTATCTCGTACGTCATCATTCTGGACCCGGACCTTCCTTGTGTGGCCACACACATCCATCTCAACATGCCCATCTCCGCCACACCTAACCATTGAACATGTCACCTTTTAGTCGGGCAACACTCAGCACCAAACAACATTGCGGGTTGAATCGCCGTCCTATAGAACCTGCCCTTTAGCTTTTGTGGCACTCTCTTGTCATAGAGAACTCCAGAAGCTTGGCACCACTTCATCCATCCGGCTTTGATTCGATGGTTCACCTTAGACAGTGCTAGTACTACACTATCTCCATAGACCTGTTCAAGGAAAGGTTCCCACGTATATAGCATTTTTGCAAGTAGAAATCGTACGAACATAGTATTACCATCCTCCACACCCAAGTCTCATCTTTCTCAAGGTTGTAGACCATATTGTTCTGTATTTGAAGTTACAACATCAAAGGATGAAGTAGAATGGATATTAGGTGACCTTATGTCCGCTTGTGTGTCCAAATGGTCCATCTTCTCACAAATTTTCTCACAAATTTTCTGCATAAAACACAAATAACAGACATACACCTATGCTCAATCCTCTCTTGTGCCACATAGGCTTATAGGTTTGTTTTGTGTTCTCTACTTTGTGCAACATTTAGTTGTACAACTTGCAGGGATGTACCTAGAAATTCGGTGCTCAGTGCAAACATCTAATATGTAAAAAAGAAGGTTAAACGTGATGTTGTAACAGGCCCCATGTATTAAAAATGCAGAAAAAATTCAGTAATCATAGCGGTAGTGTAATTTTTTCATGTTTTGAAGGGAACACTTGAATGGAAGAATCAGTAGAAAAACATCTAATATGTAAAGCCCTCGAAGGAGAATCGAGAGAGGAGACGAGGACTAAATTTGCAGCGATTTAATTGCGGTGATTTGCTGCTAAGCACTGGAAAAAGAGCGTGGGCTGTTTATCCGCCTGTCATTTGTGAGTTTCCTTGTGAGGGTGTGTGAGAAAAAAGTTTAGAGGGAAGGAAGACGAAGACAGATGGGAGAGATGTGAGTTGGGCCGTGAGTTTGGAGTTGTTCCCAAAGAGTATGCAATAATGATGGAATTGGTAAACCAAATCCATGGTTTAACAACGAACTGTGTTAACCGATCATTAGTCTCCAATCGTTAGTGGAATTCCTATTATAGGTAGAAATGCTTCTGTCGCTGGCTTGGACTCCTTTTCTCTTAATTTTTAACCGATCATTAGTCTCCAGTCCTTAGATTAGTAATAATTAGTACAGTTAAAAAATATGGGGCACTCAAAGGTTTTGGGACCCTGTGCAACTTCTCCGGTTGCACCTGTCTATATACGGCCCCGACAACTTGCATATTGGATCTGTTACAACACGACCCCTTTCAACCTTTCTTCCGCATTCTCTCTTTCCCCACATTTTCCCCATGATATTTCCGTTACGTCAACCAAAATATTCTGCAAAATTGGACGACATTAATACAACATGAAGAATTTACCTGCTTACTGGCATACTCATTCCCGTCATGGTACCTACTGTAGGAAATATTGTGCCTAGATATCAGGTGGGATGTACTAAAGCTGATACAAGTAAGAGATACTCGGAGGGATGGCATAAGAAGCAATCTAGTACAGATGATGTACGGAAGAGCAAGTCAGGATACTTCACGGCATTCGGGGTGGACCTATCTCCTGATAATATGGCAGTTGCCATTGTATATTTTGTGCAAGGGGTCTTAGGCCTTGCCCGACTTGCTGTGAGCTTTTACTTAAAAGACGATCTTCACCTTGATCCAGCTGAGGTACCTGGTCTTTTTCCCTTCGTTGTCTTTGTGGTCCTGATATTTAGAGATTTGGTCTTGTTACATGCATGTGATAATTTACCTTGTAAGCAATAGATGTTAATAAGTGACTAATATGGTTTATGTTATATAGACTGCAGTTATATCTGGCTTCTCATCCTTGCCCTGGTTGATCAAGCCAATCTATGGCTTTATCAGGTCTCGTGAAAGTTCCCCATACATTCTTTTCTGCTGTATGTATATGTGCATTTGGTGGCACTGACTCCGCTGCTCTTGCCTTCCAGTGATTCTATTCCACTATATGGGTATCGAAGAAGATCATATCTTATTCTGTCAGGATTTCTTGGAACACTTTCATGGAGTTTGATGGCTACAGTAGTGAACAGTAAATATGGTGCAGGATTCTCTATTCTTCTTGGATCACTTTCTGTTGCCTTCTCAGATGTTGTAAGTATGAGCTAAGTATTCTGCAAGAAAGTTATCTTTTCCAACTTTTCAGATCGAGTGTTAATTTCGAGTGACGTATTTTATTTGTACAGTCTTGAGCATGTATTTAAGTGCTGATGCTCTTGTGTCATTGGGATCACCTTCCATCATACAGAAAGGCAGACACTAATAACACCAACTTGCTAGAACTATGGCTGCTTTGTAGCCCAACCACCAAACAATACACAATAACACAATGAGTAGAATGGATCATTTGAGGCCCAAATTCTACTACCAGACATGTACTCAGCTTGAGAACCCTATACGCAATTGTCCAGTACTACTACAATACTACACTAAGTTGCTAACATAATGATACTATTTTGTAGACATGTTAACAATTCATTAAATTTGTTTGCTTTTATGTGTATTTCTTTATGATTCAAGGGGTTTTTAAGTTCCGGTCAATGCCCACTTGTGTTTTCATGTCTGTTTTGTATTCGTTCGGTGTCCGTTTCCGGTAGTATCTGTTTCCGTATTCATTTCCGGGGTTTCTGTATTCGTTGCTTCTGCAAAAATATATGAAAACAAATGTGGTAGCACTCAGTTACGTCCGTTTCCGCTCCGCTTTCATCCCTAGTCACAAGGTAATCAAAACAATAGAAAACATGCTATCACAGAAACAATATACAAACAGGCTAAGATGCGAGTAAATCTAACAGTCTAAGCACAGACAAGGTTTTCACAGCGTGCACCACTTAGTGAAAATCTAAGCAGTGGAAGAGAATCGAAGTACTGAAAAGTCTTCGCAACAATCACAGAGAAATGAAAGGGGAAATTGTTCGGAACTCAGAGGAAAACAATAAGTAAAGAGTTGCAAGGAAATAGAACTAGTTGGTTGACGCAGACACAGAGATTTGTTTACCCCAGTTCAAACTGCTGCCACAGATCTACATCTGGGCTGGAGAGGCTGAGCCATAGCTCTGAAGACATATAAGTCTTCACATTATTCTCCTCAGCCGACCATCCGCAGCCATCCGATGCGGAGTGGACGCGATCCAGGCTTCATAACTCCGCGAAGCGGTACGAGCGTCCGTGGAGCGTCAGATCGCAGATGGACGGCTCTGGGGACTTCGCGCCAATCTATTTGAATTCAAACTTAGGGAATCTCGTTTCAGGTGTTCTGCTTGTCAGAAGATCGTTGCTTGGGTCCTGACAGAAGGCTGCGTACAATAGACCCAAAGTGCTCGGACCCTTCTCCGGTTGTTATTAACCAATGCAAAAGACAAGCTCTTTATTCCCTACTTCCTCATCAG
The DNA here is from genome assembly GCA_021437245.1 of Aegilops speltoides. Taxonomy (NCBI): domain Eukaryota; kingdom Viridiplantae; phylum Streptophyta; class Magnoliopsida; order Poales; family Poaceae; genus Aegilops; species Aegilops speltoides. The sequence continues at coordinate 254,201,852 of CM038142.1, read as the reverse complement.
TCAGTTCCAAATTTTCCTAGATTGTTACCGAGGGATATTAGCTAGTTTTAAGTTAACTTAAATTGTTCTAATTGATGGTTGCCCGACATGTATTGGATGACGGTATCCGTGCGCTTTTGTTGTAGCTAATTTGCTGATCGATGATGTGAGACTGTAATGCCATTTTTTCTTGAGGATATTGCGATTACTGAACATTTATCTATCTCTAGTTGAATTTTGCAATGCGATTGACAGATTGTATACATATTTCCTGTGTTATTTGAAGTTGCCAAACTATTTTAGGCCACACCAGTCTCTAAATTGAGAACATCTAGCCAATGCTGCCATTGTGCATTGAAAATAATCAAATATATCTAAATAAAGATTATCTTTTAAATAAAATCAACACCTCATCTCTTATCACATCTGAGTTGTTCCTGACATAAATTAGGACAAGATTACTATTATTTAAATATATTGTTGCTTCCTAGATTTGTTTCAACAGACACCTGTGAAAATAATGCAGGTCGTAGATTCTATGGTAGTTGAGAGAGCTCGTGGCGAATCACAAAGTACATCTGGATCTCTCCAGTCTCTATGTTGGGGGTCCTCGGCATTTGGTGGAATTGTGAGCGCATATTTCAGTGGTTCGCTTGTGGATGCATATGGAGTAAGGTTCGTCACATAGCTTCCTGTAACCTACTGAAGCTCCACATGTTCTCTGGTGCAGTACACTGATGAAAATATTTCTGTAAACACAGATTTGTCTTTGGTATTACGGCATTTTTACCATTGATGACATCTGCTGTTGCAGTTCTTGTAAATGAACATCGCCTGACTCCTGGAGAACATGCTATGTCAGTCTCTGGTTCAGGATTCATTGAGAGCTCAATACAGCACATCAAGCAGCTATGGACTTCTGTAAAGCAACCTAACATTTTCTTGCCGACCTTGTTTATATTCCTCTGGCAAGCAACACCACACTCAGAGTCAGCCATGTTTTTCTTCATGTATGTATCAGGTTGCCACAATTTCACACAAGTCTGCAATTACAGTATCTCTGATGGCGTACATGATTATTGTTTACTGTTGTGTGGGAGCTAGTTTTAAATGCAGTGCAGTAGTTCTATGAAATATAAATTACAACTGGTTACTGGATCCTTCCTCTAGCTCATCCTTAATTGTATCAATTTGATTTCATAGGTTTGACGTTTGAGGTACAACAAAACATCAACTAGAGAAATTGCCACAAGATATTGATGATCGTAGTTAAGCTCTACATTGTTATATCCAGGTTGCGTTGTAGCAGCTGGTTAGCGTATGCATAACTTTCCATTATGTATTTCAAAATGTATGATTACTGTTTAACTTTGTAATGTTTCTTAGTTGATTGAACTTTCATGCTCCCTTATTGTTGATCTCAGCACAAATAAGCTTGGATTCACTCCAGAGTTTCTAGGACGTGTAAAACTCGTTACTTCCATTGCATCCTTGCTCGGTGTTGGAATTTATAACTACTTTCTGAAGGCAGTTCATCTGAGGAAAATATTTCTTGTGACAACCATCATAGGTTCAGCCCTTGGAATGACACAGGTGTTCATTTTGCTTTTATTTCAGTGCAGCGGCAGTTATTTTGCATCCTTCCAAGTTAAAACCTTAGTGTGTTGTATGTCCTCCAGGTTCTTCTTGTCACTGGGCTTAATAGGCAGTTTGGGATCAGTGATGAGTGGTTCTCCATTGGAGATTCGTTAATCATCACGGTCCTTGGCCAGGTATGTAACACGACTACTTTTGCTGATTGATGGCAAACTCTTATTTATTTTGTATTACTACATTTACTGTGGGACGTGAAAAATTTAGTTCATTGCATAATAATAGTGACATGAAGTCTAGTTGCTCTTCATATGCCTGACAATAAGCCTGGCCAATTTGAACTTTCAAAACTTGTAATTCTCAGCATTACAACCACTCTGGGGAAGTATTCTCCTGTCCCAATGTAGTTACATCATATCATTACTTAAGTTTTGACGTCAACTTATCTGGCTTTGAACTGTTCTTACAAGGCTTCCTTGTGCCTTGAGTTGTTCTCCTTGCATGTAACTGTATATAACCTGAATTATGTTGCAGGCTGCATTTATGCCAGTTTTGGTGTTAGCTGCAAAATTGTGCCCTCCAGGAATGGAGGCGACTTTGTTTGCCACTTTGATGTCCATTTCTAATGCTGGAAGTGTGACTGGTGGTCTTGTCGGTGCTGGTCTAACAAAGATTTTTGGAGTCACTAGGGAAAGCTTCGGAAATCTACCTCTGTTGATTATTGTATGCAATCTCAGTTCCTTGCTGCCCTTGCCTCTTCTAGGTCTCCTTCCAGACGAAACAGGAGACTCAGATAATGAAGAAACAAAACACAGCTGACTGAGGTTGTCTTTTAATGCGTTCAAATTCTCAAGTATAGTATGGCTTAGCCCCATTTCAACTGAGGTAATAGACATGGCTGTTCCCCAGTACTAGTTCAGCAAATCAGCAGGGAAATATAATATACTACAGTTTTCACTGCTGTCATGAAAACACCAAGATCAATCATCTTGATTTGGTTATCAGAAAATGGAACCCGATGCTATGGAGCAGAGGTACTTCTCTTTCTTTTATGTAGCCAACATGTAACAAGACAATGTGATCTCTATGTAACTAATGTAACCCCATGAAAAGGTTAAATAGTAACCTAACTCCCTTACCGATTTTGGATATTTTACCCTGTGGGAGCTGTACTACGGAGAGTATTAGATTATGAAGAAACAAACACATCTCCATACCGTGGATTGTGATACAATACCAGGTCTTCTTTTCTGTACTCTTATAAAATACTCAGTTGGTAATGATGGTGTGTCTGTTATCCGTCATTTCTGACCATTAGAGCTTGCATCTAACGATGTAAGTTGTGGCCTTTTTCAACAATATTTCACTTCTCTACTCAAATTTCTCTACTCCTATAAAAGACTAAGTTGGTGATGATAGCGTGTCTGCCATTTGTCATTTCTAACCACTAGTTCTGTATCTAACGACTGTGATGTAAGTTGTGGCCTTTTTGCAACAATATTCCACTTCTCTGCTCCAATTTGCAGAAAACCTTTTAGTATCTTGAAACCAACCACATTCCTCCCTTACCTCATCAAAACAGCCCAAGAAATATGTTTTGAGTGAAATATAAGATATTTTTAGTGATATGTATATCAAAACTAGACTGTTTTCTTTCAAATTTGTGAATATGTATTATTCTACTTTGGATTCGTTGCAACGCATGGACACATTGCTAGTAACATTATGTTTTCATCTGGATGCATCCCGTTAAGGGCCAGTTCTTTTGCTGGCTATTTTAGACTTCTAGAATAAGTTGCCCCCTACCCAGCTTATTCTGGAAGCCCAACCAAAATATATTCTTAGAAGCCTATTAGTCAGGACTTAATTAGTGGTCTTTTAAAAAACTAAATTTGGTTGGGCTTCTAGAATAAGCTGGGTAGGGGGCAGCTTATTCTAGCTTATTTAGAAGCCAGCAAAAGAACTGGCTCTAAGGTGAGGAACAAATAGGAATTGCAAGCACATATGGAGCATTAAAGAAAAGTAACACAAATTTGCATTATAGTTGTAGTTTCTGTGGAGTTTGCGACAGGAACATGTACTCTTTGTAAGCGCAGACGTTTGTCCCTGGTGTGCCTTGAGGTCATCTCTGAAACATGATTCTAGTTTCTCCACACATGAAATCACAAATAATAAAGCTGTGGTTCCAATATCCTGCAGAAAGGTATGTTCCCCATTAGTGGACTTTGGAAGACGACCTCAAAGCTTTGGTGCAGCGTATTGGTAGAATGATTTCTTTTGAGTCTTGTCTAGGGCACATCTAGACGTGCTCTCATTATTGCACATCTAAATGACTCAATCAAACTAGAAAGAAAAAGAAAAAAAGAATAATGAAAATGCTTGCACGGATCTTCTCGTAGAATCAATGGTATAGGACTTAGACGTGCAAAATACTTATGACATCTAGATGTGCTCTAGCAAAACTGTTTCCCTTTTCTATCTACAACAACTAAGCCTTGACTTCTTGGACGGCAAGAGGCCGGACAAGCAAAGACCCCCATCAGGTCCCATTGCCTAGAGAATGAAACACGCAATCACTTGTCCCTCGATTGAAAGTACTCTAGCCGATCAGACTGGCTGATTTATGTGACCTTTTGCCCAAAGTTTAGCCGGATTTGACCCCCACCCGAAAGTATTTTGGGATCTAACCTTTTTGGCTACTGCCAGACAGTCCGGCGGTAGGGTTGGATAGGCTATCGTCGCAAAGTTTGGCGGTAGACTTGACGACAGCCCATAGACGGCCGTTTGTGGTCGCCTACGTGGCAAAGGACCCTACCACCAGGGGCCCTGGCGGTAGGGTGCTCGATCCTACAACCAAGCACCCTGTTGGTAGGGCTATGTAGTGGATAAGGTGTTGGTGGGGCCTGCACCCACCCATTCATCCCCAATCCCTTCTTCCTCCCGAGCCCACCCTCTCCCCCACTTCCCCCATCAAAGCACCCACTAGATCTCTCTCCATTGCTAGAGATTTGTCCGGTGGATCCGGAGCATTTGCATCACCCAAGGTACCTCTCCCACTCCCCCTTCTTTTGGTTGGTTGAAATCATGTATTTTTGTTGGATTTGCTCACGTTGTTTGAAGCCCTAGTTATTGCTCTTGTTGTGCATTTATGGCTATGTGTGTGCTTATTGTGCCTAGCTTTGTTGTGGGTAGCAAGATCTTGTGCCAAGGGTTAGTGGCTTTGTGTTGGAAGGTTTAGGGTTAAGGCAATTTTGACAATTTTTGTCGAGTTGTTTGAATGCAATGCATAGAAGTTCCTTGCTTGAACCCATGGATGACATGATTTTTTGTCCATTGTTCTTAGATGGATAGACTTGTTAATTTGCATTACTGGACAAGGCGGCATTTTTGAATGGAAATGCCGATGAAGGGGAGGATTGATGTTTTTGACACAAGCCCAAGCTATGATGATGTTGTAGTTAAAGTGAGAAGCATGTTACATTGGATTAATCCAAGTGATGAGGTGAAACTTATTGGGAGGTATGATGTGGAGTGGGAGTAAAGTCTCGATTAAAGAGTATGCCCATCACCTCCGATTTGTATTAGAATGTGTACAAGGATAAAGTTGAGGGATCACAAGACAAGTCACTTGAATTATTTGCCTCAAAGGTGAAGTTCCTCGCCTACAACTCGACTTGAACCGGAGTGTGTCATCCCCACTACATGATAGTAGTGTCGAGTTGTATGCACGCAATTCTTGTAGCCAACCACCAAGTAGCCAACCCAATGAAGAGGAGATCAATGTTAGAGCCATAGTAGTTTGAGGTGATCCTATTGCTCATGTGGATGATGATGCTCTTGCTCATGTTGATGAAGATGCTATTGCTTGTGTTGATGATCATGCTATTCCTCAAGATGATGCTTACGTGGAACAAGAGATTCATTACCATCCCATTGGTGACTTGGATGTCATTGTCTACCAACAAGACATGGACCGTAACCTCCCTTATAGGCATATGTGTGGATATGACTTGGACGACGAGGGTCCGGAGGAAGAATTGGACGAGGATGGATTCACGGCGCAAGAAAATCAAGTCTACAAGAAGGTCAGTGGCAAGAAAAGAGGACCCTCTTTGTTTCGTGCTCTTAGCTTTGCCGACAAGGCCGTTGTTGATGGTGGCATGAGATTGGGGTTGGTTGAACCATCACCTTGCACGAATATTGCTGATCCAAGGCCCTAGGATGAGGACGAGAATGCTCATTTGAATAAAGGCATCAAGTTTGGGTGCTTGCAAGAGTTCAAGATTTGGTTGAGTGACTATGCCATTAGGAGCCATAAGCCATATGTTGTTGGTCATTCCGATCAAAATGTGCGCTACACCATCAGATGTGACAAAGAAGGTTGCAAATGGAAGGTCCGTGGAAGAAAAATTCATGAAACCGGGCAATGGGAGTTGAAGAGTTGTGTGGCCACTCACACGTGCATACCGCCGGACAAAGCTAACCGAAGCAAGGGCCACCGTCAACTCAACTCCGAGTTTCTAGGATACAAATTGTTGAATGAGATATCCCACGATCCAACCGTGAAGGTCAAGCTACTCATGAGTTCGGTCTTTGAACGATTCGGTTACGAGGTCAAGTATGGGAAGGTATGGATGGCCAAGGCAAACACTATTAGGATGTTGCATGGTGATTATGTGTCCGCGTACAATATTCTACCAAGGATGTTGGGAGCCATTGCTCATCGGAACCCGGGCATGCGCCATAGAGTCGAGTCAATTGACGGAGTGTTTCACCGAGCTTTCTGGAGCTTTGGCCAATGCATTGAGGCATTTAAGCATTGTCGGTCCGTCTTGTCAATTGATGGCACATTCTTGACCGGCAAATACAAGGGCACATTGATGGTGGCAAGGACCCATTCATCCATTGACAACGTGTTGCCGGTGGCATTTGCCTTGGTTCCTTCCGAGCATGATGACAGTTGGGAGTGGTTTGTGGACCATGAAGGACGAATGTGATTGGCAAGAGAGAGGTGTGCATCATATCGGATAGGCATCATGAGATTCTAAGCAATAGATGTTGATATTCCTGGCTTTCCAAAGCTCCAACACCATTGGTGCATGAGACACTTCATGACAAACTTTTACTATGCATGCAAGAGCAAGAAGTTTTGCAAAGACCTTACCCATGTTTGTGTGGCATTCAACACCGACACATTTCAGAAAAATGATATGACAAACTCTTCTTGGCATTGAAAAAGAACAAAGGGGGGAGAGAATTCTTGACAAGGCATCTTCCGGAGAAGCATAAGTGGTCGCGCGCTTGCGAAGAAGGTGGTATGAGATACGGAGATATGACAAGTAACATGGTGGAATGCTTCAACAACGTTCTCAAGGGTGCCCGTTCATTGCCAGTGACTGCCATTGTGAAATATACGTTCTTCAAGCTCAACGAGTATTTCCTAAGGCATTCCCGAGTCACTGCCAACTGGATAGGTGAAAATAAAGACTATCCCTTCAAGGTTGAGGACTGGTTGAAGTATCAAGCACACAAGTCCTCACATCAACAAATCATTAGACTTAATGAAAAAAGAAATTATCTACCAAGTCAACGAGCCGGGTGGCACAACAAGGGACGGGGTGGCGTACGGTGGTGTTTTGTACGAGTTGCACCTCAAGAACCGGTGGTGTCAGTGCGAGAGGCCTCACAAGTACCATTGGCATTGCTCGCATTTGATGACCGCGGCTAGGGAGAGAAACTTGCGTGTTTCAGATGAAACCACCGTGCGGCTGCATGAGTTCACATACGAACAAACGAGGTTGACATGGGCGCCTCAGTTCCGTCCCTTTCTAGATCCTTCGCAATGGCATGAGTATGATGGGCCACATATTGCTCCCGATCCCAAACTCATGGTGCCTACCAAGGGTAAAGGAAGAAGAAAGAGGTTAGAAGTGACATGGATGATCTAGCTGGATACACTGGAATGAAACAATTTGGTAGCGGCCATTTCATGGAGCCACTGACATCAACAATTATGGACAATGTGACGACCCGTGACACAATGCTGGGAAATGCACCAAAAGGCCAAGGACCGATGCCAACACTCCCACTAGTAAAACGGGTGGCCGGAGAGGAGGTTCCGGTAGCACACGAGGAGGTAGGAGTGGTGGCCGTGGAGGACGGACGAGCCTTAGAGGTAGTGCACGAGGAGGCACTATTGGTGACTGTGGAGGACGAACAAGTCTTAGAGGAGCCCGCGTAGGTTGTCGTGGTTCCGGTGGTACTAGGTCGCAAAGGATTGATAGAGGAAGGCCTATTGATGTCCTGCTTAACCCCGATGGTTGAAATAATATGAATGGTACTTGTTGTTTTGCTTATTGTTTTGTTGTCTTAACCTCTATACACATTTATTTACTTTACTAACATCCACTCTTTTTATAGGCATGGCTTCATCCGGTTCCATGACGAGGCCCCTTGTGTGCTAACCGTGAAGACATGCCGAACAAGTGGGGTGCCGCCAAGTTGGACAAGGTGAAGGAGAAGAACATGAAAACTCCATCATGTTGGTGTGGAGATGTTTGCAAAGTGAAGGTATCCATTGACCGGAAGAAGTCATGGACTGAAGGAAGAAGATTTTTCTATGTGTCCCAACTATGCACATGATCGTGCACATCCAACTAACGCCTATGATGTGTCGCCGGTATGCTCAAAGGGTATTCTCAAGCTTTGTTTCATCTCGAACTTATGTTACTAACAACTAGTTTGTCTATGTAGTCACCGCCTCCGCTTTGCAAGTACTTCACATGGATAGATCAAGATGTGCCAGAAGATGTCAAAAAGGACCAACACCGAGATTGTCTTAGGAGGCAAAGGTTGTTTGAAGAACAATTTCGAAGAGCCGAGGAAGTAGAGCATGAGAAGGAGAAGATGGAGCGAAAGAAGCGCGAGGAGGAGGGTGCACACAAAGAGAAGGTTGCTCGTGAAGAGGAGAGGGCAAGAAAGCTTGCGAAGAGAAGGTTGCTCGTGAAGAGGAGAGAGAAAGAAAGCTTGCAAGGGCTCGGGAAGCCCAAGAGGAGGATGAGGCACGTGACAAGAAAGGAAAATGGCCTCGTGTGACCCAATAAGCACTATGCTTTTGACTCACGCATTTGTCAAGAACTATTTCTTTCATTCTCGCATTTGTCAAGAACTATTTCTTTCGTTCTCACCTGTCATGACCTACAAACTATGTATTTTATTTCCGAATCATGAACTATGTCGCAGACCTATATTTTGTTGTTGCCGTGAACACTATGTGCATGATGATGTTAACAAGGAAAAACAGATGAAAAACAAAGTGTTTCCTCTGTTTTTTAGACCCTACCGCCAAGGTTCTTAGCGGTAGCCCAAGAAAGGCTACCACCCATGGTGGTAAGCTGATGGCCACGCACTGTAGAAATGTTCTGAGACATGAAAACCTGGAACTTTTACGGTAGCCAACCTACCGCCAAGGCCCATGGCGGTAGCCCTACCGCCATGCACCCCAGCGATAGGGTGCCCACTGTGCACTGCAACTCTTCTCTGACGGTGAAGGAGGATTTTCCTGGGGTAGGGTTCACCACCCTACTGACATGGGCCTTGGCGGTAGCCCTACCACCGTGCTCCCCGGTGGTAGGGTGCCCACCGTGCACTGCAACTCTTCTGTGACGGAGGAGGAGGTTTTTTTCGTGGTAGGGTTCACTACCCTACCATCGAGCTCCCTGGTGGTAGGGTACTTTGCATGTCCTTTGGTTTAATTTTAATTCATTGCGTCAACAACAAATGACATATGTTCGAATACTAACGACATATGTTGAAATAACATAAAACATTCCCAAGTAATTCAAATGGCCTAGAGCATTACTACAATAACAAGAGTTCAAAGGACCTAGAGCATTCGTCCAATTACATGAGTTCAAATGACACGATTTCGAACTAGAGAAGCGCAAGCATAAATGTTCTACCCGGAAAGTAGCCCGTAATAAGCTGGAAAGTAGCTCCTAATCACCCTAATACGTTCGGCTTGTGCATCACGCTTTGGGTTAGGCTTCGGTCGATACTTGGCGGAACCCGCCCAATGGATCATCAAACCCTTTTCCTCACGGAACTAGGCCCATCGAGCACGCCGGGTTGGATTCTACGACAGTCCTTGATCGATTCCATCCCATGATCTGCCCAGGCTTTGCCAAGTCCAGCTCGGTGAATTCATCAATGCTTACGGAGATCCCTATCTCCATTGCCAAATTGTATCTACAATCATCTTCCTTCTGCTACGACTCGTCAACTAGCTTCTCTTTTTCTTTCTCGAGCTTTTTAGGGAACTCACATAACACATACTTGTTGAAATCCCTCATAGCTGTGTTTGCTTCTTCACAACTCTTAATCCATTTTTGAAGCTCCATCATCATCCTAAGACGTCGTTCTGCTTCACACTTCTCATACGCTATTTGCACCGAGGACTTGTTTTCCATGCTACATGGCATGGAACAAAAAAGAACTTAAATTATATTATATAAGACAAACGCAAAACATAGCTTATTTACAAATGACCTAAGACACGAAGTTCTCACGGGTTCAAATGACATAGGGTACATAACATAAGGACGAGTTCAAATGGCATAGGTTACATAACATAAGTAGAAGTTCAAATGACATAGGTTACATAACAAAGCAAATGGTAAGGGGTACATGCCATTATAGTCCAAATGACACTATGACATCATGTAGTTCAACCCCCTTTATCCGTCCATCAACACGACATCTTTGTCGTACGGTCCCGGGTTGCAACAAATGACATCCTTTCTTTCACGGACCCAAGCCCAACGAGAAGCCCGACTAGCTATCGGCGATGATGGTTGCCTAACTAGCCATTCAATGATCTGGCCAGGTTTTTTTAAGTCCATCTGATGCACTTCATCCCTTGTTCCGCACAATGCAATTTGCCTTGCAAGAGCATGTCTATGAAATTTCTCTTCCTTCTCGAGCTTGCTTATGTTTTTCGCTTTAGCTTCGTACCCCTTGTCATTGTCGTCGCACTTCACACATAGTACTTTCAAAAGTCTCTACAAGCCGCATTCAACGCATCGACGACTTCGACCCACAGCTTCATCTTTTCCTGAATGACTGCTCGTTCACACTCCGCCACCGCCTCCGCAGAAGTTTCAAAGAAGTTGATCGGTCCCATCCTACAAGTCAAGCAGTAACTATAACAGTCATCCAAGACCAAAACTTAACCCTAACCCTATCACTAAACCTAACCATTTCTTGACAAAAGCACTAACCCTAGGACTAGATCGAGCTATCCCCAACAATGATAGGCACACAATACATAGTGTAAACACCAAGCTAACCCTAAATGCATCATATAAATTGATTTGACCACAACACAATTATGAACTAGTGTTTCAAAGAATGTGAGCCAATCCAACAAAGATACATTATTCCAAGCAACCAAAATGAGAAGTGAGAGAGGTACTTTAGGTGATGAAAGTGCTCCGGATCCACCGGACAAATCTCAAGCAAATGAGAGAGATATGGGAGGACCTTGAGTGAGGAAAAGAGGGGGGGGGGAGAAGACTTGAGCTCGGGTGAGTGGAGGATAATGGGGTGAATGGTTGTGTGGGGTGGGGTGGGGGGGGCACAGCCCCCACCGCACAACCTTATCCACTGCACAGCTGCCTACCGCTAGGGCTTTTGGTGTTAGCCTAAAAGAGCCAACCACCCGGGACCCTGGCGGTAGGCACTTTGCCATGTCAGCCTAGGGAGACGGCCATTGGTGCCTGCCGTTATGCCTACCGCCGGGGTCCTTGGCGGTAGGCCGTGTTAAGCTATCGTCGAGGACTGTGGCGGTAGCCAAAGGGTGAGATCCCAGAATACTTTTGAACATGGGTCAGATCTGGCTAAACTATGCCAAAAAGGTCAAAATACCAAATTTGGCCACGAGGGGCCGTGAGCCCGTGACGACAAGAGCCTCAGACTAAAAGTAGAACAAAGAAGTCAAGTGGACCACCAAGAAGCCAAGCAACTTATGTACATCATGATTTAATATCGCACCTCTGTTTGCCCTCTATTTATTAGTGACATATAATTGTGAAAAATATAGCGAGCCCAAACGGGACTATTATCACCTACCACCAAAGGGCGTAAAAACAAACTTCATCATAGACACAAGTCTCAACATACCATACACATGCAAATAGTCTCATCAAATCATGTCATCATCATCCAACACAAATGATGTTTCTCATCATCATCGATCTTGGAATTGTGATACAAGTTATGATATGTCTCGAATGCATGCAACTACATCGTCATCCCATACACATGTTTCATCATCCATCTAGAGAATGATATAGAAGAGAAGAGCTATCACTATGAGTAAGAGGGGAATTATGTAGTACATGAGGCGCTGGTTCTGATTCCTCTCTTGCGCTAGTGTGAACCTCAAGTAACTAGCTTCCGTTTCTTATCTGCTATCGAACCCTTTGTGGCTACCGCCCGAGAACCGCTACACTTGGGCCTGACACTCTGGCCACTCGTCATACACTCCACCAACCCTCCCTATGTACACGGCATAGCACTTCTTCGTCATCGAGGACCTATATACCTGTTAGAGTTGCATCTTCATGAAGCGAATTCAAAAAATAACATGTAACATAATATACTTGAGCAACCCGAAAAGAAAGAGTTAGCAAATAGATGCAACATATAGTAAACATAATTTATAAACGTAGGTTCATCGCACCCAAACTAATTAACTAGATGTACGCAGGTCATCATACCCAAACTAACAAATTAACGTTACGCAAGTTCAGCAGGACCGTTGACATCACAAAGTTTCATTGCTACATAAAGTACAAGTTCAACTGACACACCATCATCGACATCATTAATCACTGGAAGTTCCATCCATCCATATCCGGGAGGATGCACCCTAGCTTCATGAACGGCGTTAGGTCCTGATGTTGTAGGCCTGTGCGAGTTCGGACGTTTGCTCGCGATATAGGGCTGTGGTGGAACATCCCCTTCTCTCCAGTGACTTCTTTCACGATGATTGTTGCAATGTCCCTCTAGATGCGAAAGAAGTCATCTTTGAGTTTATAGTCCGGTTCTTCTCCTAAGGATTCTGCCCATTTGCGGATATGATCATCGTTTTTGGTTGCCATACGAAGCTGTTGGTGATCCTTTCTGAACTCCATCATGAGATGAAGGAGGTAGAATCCATCGTTCTTTCTTGCTGTCGGTTGATGGATGCAGCAGAAGGTAGTTTTATGCGAGAAACCCGGCCTGCTCTTCCTTTGTTTCCCGATCTCGATGTGGCCAACCTTCATGCTGAAGGCATGGAGAGCATCATCCAGAATATCCATTATGTGGGTGTAGTCCTTCTCATAGTTTCTGTACAAGTATAAATACACAGCGTGGGAGACGCGAGGTAAAAGAACGATAAGGACGACGCGCCCGTCGCTGCGAAAAAAATAACACCTAAAATTATCCTCCATTTGAGAAAAGGAATGATTGAAATGTACGAAAGGGTTGTCCGTCAATGACTTACATTGGATGATAAGGCAGGAGAATCGTTCCTTGTCCTTATTCCTCATCATGAAGTTTTTGATGTACTCCCTAGCAGCTTTACGCTCAAAGTCACCGAGACTCAAGAAGGAATCATGCATGTAGTATGGATCCGCCACACAGGTTTGCGAGGTTTGTTCTCGGGTGATGAAAAAGTTCATATGTAGCACAAAAAGGCGGACGATCGTAAAAATCGAGTTGCCTCATGAGAAACATCTCAAAGATGTGATCAAACCGTAGGAAGAACACCTCCGTGGCCAGTGTGTCGACGTAGCACTTGCTCTCAGGCACACGAACCGCGTAAAGTGGATTTCCTAGATCGTCCAAGGCGAGAAGGCTTTTCTCAGTCGACAACACATGGTCGTGCAGTCTCCTGAGATCCCTTGATATGCCCTCTAACGGTTTCGGCTGTAGGATTGGCTCGCCCACGACATGGTACATCGCCGCACCTTTGATCGGTACATGGTCTGGAAAATCGATCGGCAGAGCCGACTGGCTATGAGAAGCTTTGGCTGCAGCAGAGCCTCTCTTCGGCGGTCTCTTCCTCTCCTTTTTCTTTGGTTGGCCTTCCAGACCCTTCCTTACCCCCGCCACCAGTGTTGTCGGGCTAAGAACTGTATGACCCTCAGCTAGTTCAGCCTTCGTTGAGGTGGCATCTGGAGGCGTGGCCTCTGAGGATTGCATGAAGAGAGACTTCTTGCAATCAACCCTAGGACGTTCCTGCCCGAGCACATCATCCATCTCCTCATCCGCATGCTGATAACCCGAGTCATATGGCTGACTCATCATTTGTCTGTCGTCATAGGCGCCTGTATTGAGAAAACAAAGAGGGTCCTCCTCGTCCATCTCATCATCCATTCCTTGTTCCACATGGGTGATTACATTATCCACTATTGGACCTCCTTCCTCACGTCGTCCCCTGCTCTGACCCAACACGAGATCCAGCGCTGGTGATTGCATAGGCGGGGTGGTGTTCATACCTGCCTGCTGATGTCTAGTCACTAGTGTTCTCTCGTTCGCCTCCACACGAAGAAGATTCTTCAGCCACAACTTCCAACCCTTGCATTCTCCAAGCTGCATCGGGGTCTCGTTGTCCTCTCCCCCGAGCCGTATAGGGGAGCCAAATCCTCGTGGCCCGCTTTGACACTCAACAAGTTAACTCTGAAGGTTCCAACGGGCATCTGCTAGCTGTGGAACATGCATTCCAAGGGCTTCATTATCATTGCTTTTCCCACGTCCACCTTCTGGCCGTTAATCATGTAGAGTACGGTGCATGGGGTTTCGTCGGCTGCGAAGACATGTCTGCGGCGTAAGACATCCGAAAGACAACAAAAATGAAAGATTATAGATATGGTGGTGTGATGTGTAATTACCGTGAGGGCGTCGAGGTCAGCCATAGTCGAAGGCCCACCTAGCACACCAGAGATAGAGGACAGTGTCGGTGTCAAAACCGGCGGATCTCGGGTAGGGGGTCCCGAACTGTGCGTCTAGGCGGATGGTAACAGGAGACAAGGGACACGATGTTTTACCTGTGTTCGGCCCTCTCGATGGAGGTAAAACCCTACTCCTGCTTGATTAATATTGATGATATGGGTAGTACAAGAGTAGATCTACCACGAGATCAAGGAGGCTAAACCCTAGAAGCTAGCCTATGGAATGATTGTTATAATGGTTGTTCGTCCTACGGACTAAAACCCTCCGGTTTATATAGACACCGGAGAGGGCTAGGGTAACACAGAGTCAGTTACAATGGTGGGAGATCTACATATCCGTATTGCCAAGCTTGCCTTCCACGCCAAGGAAAGTCCCATCCGGACACGGGACGAAGTCTTCAATCTTGTATCTTCATAGTCTTGGAGTCCGGCCGACGATGATAGTCCGGCTATCCGGACACCCCCTAGTCTAGGACTCCCTCAGTAGCCCCTAAACCAGGCTTCAATGACGACGAGTCCGGCACGCATATTGTCTTCGATTGCAAGGCGGGTTCTTCCTCCGAATAATTCATAGAAGATTGTGAACACCAGGATAGTGTCCGGCTCTGTAAAATAAATTCCACATACCACCGTAGAGAGAATAATATGTACACAAGTTCAGTCTGCTGACGTATCTTGTGGTGTGACATCACACCACTACCAAGCCTTTACGTTTTTATTATACCACCTTAGCGCGTTTAGCGAAGCGGTTTCCTTGGCACGTCTTGTCGAAGCAGAGATCGTGTTCCCCTTATTCCGGGATTCCCATCAATACGGACGTGGGTAACCCAACCGCACCATTGATTGTGGTGCTTGGGAGATAAGCGAGTTTTACTAGGCCGGTGGGGACGCATAGTCTTCGTCCGCCCATATATAAGGGGATAAGGATCCACCTTTTTTACCTACGCCTTCTTCCTCCTTTGCCTATCCATCTCCGCGCACTCGAGCTCTAGTGCCCAAGTCCGCACATCTCGCCTCAACCCTCTCCAGCCATGTCCGGAGCGGGAGGCAAGTGGATGGCCTCCTCCGTTACGGAGGGGCACATCGAGAAGCTGCGGGGCGCCGGATACCTGTCCAGCGATATCGCGCACCGGCTGCCTAACGAGGGGCAGCTCATCCCCACCCCCAGGCCCCATGAGAGGGTCGTATTTCTTCCCCACTTCCTCTGCGGACTGGGCTTCCCACTTCACCCCTTCGTCCGGGGGCTCATGTACTACTATGTCCTGGACTTCCACGATCTGGCGCCAAACTTCATCCTCAACATCTCGGCGTTCATCGTCGTGTGCGAGGCCTTCCTCTGCATCCAGCCCCACTTCGGCTTATGGCTAAAGACCTTCAATGTCAAGCTGAAGGTGGTGAAGGGCGTCCAAGCGGAGTGTGGAGGCGCCATGGTGGGCAAAATGCCCAACGTCATCTGGCTCGAGGGTGCCTTCGTGGAGTCCATCAAAGGGTGGCAATCGGGGTGGTTCTACATCACCGAGCCGCGTGACCCTAAATGGGCAGCGGCCCCCGAGTTCAGATCTGGTACCCCCATGCAGCTCACCTCCGGAAGAGAAGGGCTTGCTATGGGGTAGTTCGGAGGAGCCGACCGACTCGATCCCCGCCTCTCCACTCGTGAACAAGAAACTCAAGCTTGTCAGCGTGATCCAGTCATACTCGTCGCGGATTCTCCCCGCCAAAGAACGGGCTTTCAATTTGTGGGAGTTTGATCCGGCACAGACCGGACATTGAGCGGGCTCTTCGACCTGACGTCGGCTGCACGGAGGGTGCTGTTCAAGGCGAGAAGCCCTGCATCCGCAATCAAGATCGCGGATTCAAGACGCAGCCTTGGCCGGCAAGGTAAGCTATGTTATCCTTTATGGGACACTCATTTCTTTCATAGTTTGACTCTATGTGGGATCTAAAACTCCCAATGCCTTTAACAGGACTGGCAGAAGACATCCGGACAGGTTAACTGTCTGGCTCCCCTTCCCGAAGACCCAGCGGACACCCGTTTAACAGGGCTGCTGGTCCCGGCCCTTTTCGTGGTGCCGGAGAAGAAGGCCAAGAAGAAATCCACGGGAACCCGAAGGAGTTCCCGACGCCAGGTGATATCGGACTCATCATCCGATGACTCCGAGGCGGACTCCTCCCCCGAGGAGGAGGAGAAAGAGGCCTCTTCCCCAGTGGGGGGAGAGAAGAAGAGGAAGGCCTCCCCAACAGGGGCGGCCAAAGGGTCCAAGAAAGGACGGACCCTTTCTCCGGACTGCTCCACCAACGCCGACGACGGCGACGAGGAGTGGCCCTCTAGGGCCAAGCCCCTGGCAAGATCGTAAGTGTCCGAATTCCTGGATGATTTATAATTTCTCTTTTTGCCACGTGGTGTCCTTCTATTACCGTATACAACCTGTAGTCCGGCCAAGGACGATCTTCCCGCTTCATCGAGTGGGTCCTTGGCTCTGTCGGATATGGATTCCCTTCCGACCGCCTCCACCCCTCGTGACGCTGATGACGCCGAGGTGGGATCCCAGGAGGGGACCCACCAGAATGGGGAGGCTCCGGAGGTGCCACAGGGCAACCTCCCGGACTTCGCACCGGACTCCGCACCGGAACCCGCAGTGGTTCCGGAGTTCGGCAGGCGACCCCTTCGTAAGAAGGGCAAGACTGTGACACCGGCGGCTGCCGTGCAACCGGAGGCACCGGATAACTTGTTGGAGGCGCTCAACGGCGCTTCCATCGAGGAAGAACACCGCCTTGTCGAGTGCGGTGATTGAAAAGTTCACTTCGCCAAGAGCGGGCTGACCGAAGCTCGCAGCAGCCTTCTAACGAGCTTTGAGGTAAGAATTTTAAGGCATGTAATATAATACCGCATAGACGGTAGCCTCGATGCTCGGTTTGGTGTTGGAAAGAAAACCGGATGAGGATCTTACAAAGATATCTGCAGGAGTTCTAAAAATATGTCGATATGGGATTGCAGTTGCTGCTTATTTCTTGACCTCTGCCAGACCGACCGCAGAGGTTGATGCTTTGAAGCGAGAACCTCGAGCGGTCCGAGAGCGAGCTCGGCCGTGCCAAGAAGCAGCTCGAGGACAAGGAAGGTGACTGACACCGTATTGAATTTTTACCTTACAGAAAAGGATTTTGGTTGCAAGAGAAATAACAAGGATAACATGGGTACTCCAGGGGCCAAGAACGAGGTGGCGACCCTGAAGGAGGCCGTGTCTGCGGCCGAACGTAATGCGGCCGCGGAACGAGCTGAGCGAGAGAAACAGGAGGCGCGGGTGGCAGAGGTGCAGCAAGAGCTCCAGGCTCTCGTGGAAAAGCATGAGAGTTTGGAGCACGACTCGAAGACTCGAGAGTCCGAGCTTGTATCGGCTCTTGAGAGTGCCAAAGCCGCTAAGGCCGTAGCCCATAAGGCCCTCTAGGAGATTGAGGCGGTGAAGAAAATAGCGGCGGGTAAGGCATTTTTCATGCGAAGCAAGCATGTGAATGTGAATTACCTGTTACTTACCCGAATTTGGAGCTCTCCAGGAGCGTTTGCAGATCTGCCTCAGCGCGTGTCCGATCTGCCGCATTCTACTGGGCCGAGGAGGGGAGCTTGACGGAGAAGGTCTTTTGGTCTCAGTATGCTGAGGCCGGACATTCGGTGTAGCGACCCGACCCGAATGGGTCAAGTCTCTGTGCTTACGTGTCATCCCTGGATCGGTATGCTGACACACACAGTACTCGAGGATTTATAACAAAGGTAAATCACATGTATAAAGTAGCGTAAATACTATTACCTCAATCCAAATAGTGGAAGCAACAAGGTTGTGGATTCCCATCAACACCAACGGCAAAGTTGAGTATAGGAAATCGTAACCCTAACGTATCACTTACTCGTCGTAAGATCCTGCAACATGAGGCGTTGCGAGCCATCGAGGGTCGATTACATTGAATGTACTGGCAAATTCACACCATAGAGCAATGATGAATAAAGGCTATCACTACATGCATATATGGCTGGTGGAAAGGCTCTATGGTTACAGTTTTTGCGAAAAGCCAATTTTTCCCTACTGCGAAGGAATAAATTTATTTAACTATCATGGTGGTGGTTAAACATTGAGAATGGTTGACAACATTCTCAATGCCAATTAAAAGTACTCATTAACCCAACAATATTAATTAAAGTAACATGATGAGATTCGCAGGAAAATCAAGTACTAGATACTCAGGATGTCCATAACCGGGGACACGGCTAATCATGATTAGTTTGTACACTCTGCAGAGGTTCGCGCACTTTTCCCACATGACTCGATCGCCTCCGTTTGGTTTCTCGCACTACATGGTGTTTGAGAAACGGATGACCGAGACATAGTCTTTCAGAAGTGCTAGGACCTTACATGTGGGGTAGACCGTACCAACCTACATCCCCTACATCTGCTAGTCCACCCCGTAAGAGTTCGCACAACTTAGTCAACTATGCTAGAGCCCATAATAGCATGTGGCTGCACACGTAAGTTTCTAGTTTGAATAATCTCATGATCCCTTTGAGCACGGGTGGCGGTCCAAGAAAAAGCAGACAAGTCACTGAAACCTGGTGCCTAGACAGTAAAGTCTGGAGTAACCAGTGCCTCAATCCACCAGGATGTGTGTTTAAGTTGTCACCTTATATAAACCATTAATTAACAATCTCACATCCGTCATGGAAATTCACTCACCCAATCCACGTCTACTAGCATAGCATGGCATAATAAGCAAGCGTGAAGTAACTCCCAAAGGTTTGATAATAAAACAGGTAATAGGTACTACCTCATCTACTTCCCATCCCACAATTTAATTAGATCCTAATCATGCAATGTTTGAGGATTGGTCTAATGCATAAAAACTGGGTATGAGAAAAGGTATGATCAAAGTGTGAACTTGCCTGCAATGTTGATGAAGATAATTCGCACTCAAAACTCTTGATAGTTCTACTCGTCACACTCCGGTCAATCTATTGTGAGCAAGCAATAGTAACCACACATAGGCATTCACTCAAAAGATCGGAAAGAACGAAGAACACAATTCGGAAAACATCAAAATCAATCAAATAACTCTTGCAACATAAAACAATTTCTAACAGTACCAAAATGAAGTGAATTTGGCCTTATCAGAAAGTTTAGGTCAAGAGCTTCGAGTTGCAAAAAGAATCACTCAAATCGGAGTTATAAAACTCAAGTTATGATCAAACGAAGTTCAAATTCAAATCTGATCTAATTCAAAATTTAAACTTTCAAAAATATGATTAAGTTATTTTACTGGATAGAGGGGATCATAACGAAGAAGTGGGCGTTGGTTTCGTTGGATTTGGATAAACGAGTATAAAGATGTGGGCGTTTGAAGTACAGGGACTAATCTGTGAAGAAAATATTCACAGATGGGTCCCTGGCCGAAAATAACAGAAAAAGAAAATAACTAAATGACGAATGTTCGTTTATAAGACCTAAACACTGGACGTTCGCTGTTTAATAAAACCAGAAGAAAACAGATCTAGTCTAGGGTTTAAAAAAACCGATTTAAAAGAAAAACCGGATCGGTTTTCTCGGGTTATACCGGTTCGGGAGAGGGGAAACCGGCGGCGGCGGTGACGGTGTTCTCCGGCGAGGAAGACGGCGGCGGCGTCGGTTGCGAGCGGGGAGGCGGCTCCGGTCGCTCTCTGGCTTGGGCGAGACCACGGGGAGGCGCGGCGCGACGAGGGGACTCCGGTGGTGGTGGCGGCGTCGGTGGAAGCGGGTAACGGCGGCAGATCTCGCCCGGCGGCGACGGATGCAACAAAAAGCGGCGGTGCGGCAAGAGCAGAGAGAAAAGAGGAGAGAGGGGGCGGCGGCTTCGCCTTTTAAAGGCGGAGGAGGGGGCGGTGACGTGGGGAAGGGGGCAGAGGAGGCCGGAGTCAGCACGGCTCCATGGCGGCGGACTCGGGAGGAGTCCCGGTCGGCGACGGGAGGGAGACTCGCGCGCTGGGCTGGGCTGGCTGGCTGGGCTTATGCCCAGTTGGCCCGCGGGGAGAGGAGAAGATCTTTTTTTAAACGTTATTTTTACAGAAGAAGAAAAATTCAATAAACTAAAATATACTATAGGCATATAATATATCAAAATTTTCAGAAAATTATTTCCAACAACATGGACATTTTTCTAAGGTCAAATAAAATCCACACAAATTCAAATAAAGCAAAGAGTGCTTCTGCCCTAGTAAAATCCAATAAAAATCATTTTTAAAATACCAAAATTAATTCAAATTTATTTCTCTCCAATTTTCTGATGTAGGGAATCATGTTACCCTAATTTCAGATATTTTATTTTTTGGAGGAAAAATAATTTGAATAGAACTCAAATAACTCCAAATTGAAAATAAATTCAAAAGAACTTTGAATTTGATCCTTTTAAACTCCCAACTCATATTTCATATGTTTTGAAGAAGTCATTTTATCTTCTCTCATGAAAATCATTGGGTTGCTTGAAGTTTATGAATTGAAAATATTTTCCAAATGAAATTCAAATATTTTCAACACCCCTTGTCATTTAAATAAATGGAAGAAGTCATGTCATCTTCTCTCCAGGGTTTTGTGGTGAAAAGAATTTGAATTCACGGAGGTCATAAAATGCAAAAAGAAAGTTTGGGAAAGTCCTTTTTATTCCCTCTCATTTAACTTTCAAAAAGTTTTAAATTTCACTCAATCAATCACAGAACAATCAATCTATCTATTTAATATAACATTCCAAAATTTAGAATTTTGGGATGTTACAAACCTACCACCCTTAAAATGAATCTCGTCCTCGAGATTCGGAGAGGCTAGCAAGAAATAGGTTAGGGTTTGGGGGTCTTCTCAAAATCCATCGATCGTCTCCGGGGTGTGGGATGCTACCACCCTTAAAAACATTGATACGGTTCCATCAAAACTCATATACTCCATCCTTAATCCTGACAGTGTCGGTCTTCTCAGATCTCGGAAAAAAAATTCCATCTCTGGGCTCTTCCGATAGTGGCATAACCTTTTTCTTAATACTTCTGTCCTTTCATCTTGGTACGGTTATTCCTAGACTGGGTCTTCTTAGCTGACGGGTCTGGCGCCAATACTAAACAACTATCGATATCTCATGGTGGTAAACAATTTATGGTTTCTCCTGCAGAAAACGGGTCTGATTGAGCCTCACCGTATGACCTACGATTGGCAACAACTGCCTTGTACAAGGGGAAAATACTTATGCCATTCTAAAGTTTAAACAAGGTTTAATGTCGTCGTCTCTCTACTATAGGTAAGTCACTCAGATTTACCATCCCACATAGCAAGGCGAATAATAAGAGTAAGTCGGTATGGTGATCAATCCATCCCGCACCCAAATCATTTCCTTGTATATGATTTAGCGAATCTCGCATTCTAACACTCGGTCATCCTCACAAGCATTGCATAATTTCTCTTGTCAACGAACTAAGTTCAGATAAATCCATTGATTCTGCAAGCCAAACAAACATCTATCGTTCCTTAACAACTCTCAGGTTTTGCGTTACTCCTATAAAATCATCTGTGGGCAAGGTCGTAACTTCTTCCACGGTTTTCCTTCAGCAAGAGTGTGCTTGCTTCTTGGCAGGTCCTGGGGTCCGTGGGTTATGGCCCATCTCACCACTTGTAGTCCTTGAACTTATCATCGAGCAACTGATCATTATTCCAACTTCCAACTTCCTAGTATTCTTAAATCCATCCAATTGTACTGTCTTCCTTCCTTCTATTTGCACCAAACTAAGACGTGATTACTCAGACTCATCATGGAATTTCCATTGATCCATATTTCCAACATCATACCTCCTTTATATCCAATAGTAATTCATCTCTTCATCCTCGTGGGATGTCCCACATATCAAGATTAAAACTTACTTATGAAGTCCATACTCCACTTCGTGGAACATCATTATCCTTTCTAGGGTCAAGCGTCCTTACAGGGGAATATTGGCCATCTTTGCATGGCACTTCTTCAACTGGGAAACGTGAAACACATCATGAACTCCTAACAGGCCTTCGGGTGACTCCAACTTGTTGGCCACTTCTCCCATACGCTCCAAAACTCGGTATGGTCCTACAAATCTCGGGGCTAACTTTCCCTTAACTCCAAATTGTTTAACTCCTCGCAGAGGGGACACATGCTCTGTCTCCAATTTCATAGAGTACCTCCTTGCGTTTTTGAGTCTGCAATACTCTTCTGCTTGGACTGAGCTACCTTCAGTCTATCTCGAAGCAACTTAACATTCTCTTCTGAATCCTTGATCATATTTGGTCCAAACAACTGACGGTCTCCAACTTCATCCCACATCAACGGTGTCTGGCTCCTTCTCCCATACAAAGCTTAAAAAGGGGCCATCTTCAAACTAGCTTGGTAACTGTTGTTGTATGAGAACTCCGCGTAAGGTAGATTATCATCACTACTAGATCCATAATCTAGCGCACACGCTCTCAACATGTCCGCCAGAATCTGATTGACTTTCTCGATTTATCCATCTGTCTGCGGATGAAAGGCTGTATTGAACTCTAGCCTAGTACCCAAAGTTTGGTGCAGCTGATTCCAAAACTTTGAGGTAAACTGTGTTCCTCTATCTGATAGGATGGTCCTCGGAACTCCATGCAGACATACGATCCTGGTCAAATATATCTTGGCCAACTTCGCACTTGTATAGGTGGTTTTCACTGGGATAAAGTGAGCCACTTTGGTCAAGCGAATCAACTACTACCCAAATAGAATCATATCCCGATCGGGTTCTGAGAGATCCAGTAATGAAATCCATGCCAAGCTTATCCCCACTTCCATTCGGGTATCGGCATAGGCTGTAGTAATCCTGCTGGCTTCTGAGGCTCTGCTTTTACTCTCTCTGGCATACATCACCTACATACTCCGCAATATCCTTCTTCATACCAGTTCACCAGAAACACTCCTTCAAATCCAAATACATCTTGGTGTTTCCAGGGCGAATCGAGTATTGTGAGTCATGAGCCTCTTGAAGTATTTACTTCCTGATCTTTGCATTATTGGGAACATATACACGGTCCTCGAACCATAAGATTTCGTGCTCATCCTTACGAAAACCTTTGGCCTTTCCTTTGCTCATCCTCTCTTTTATCTCAGCAATCACTTTGTCATCCTTCTGAGTTTCACAGATCTTTCCCAACAATGTAGACTGAACTTCCATTGCTGCAACAAAACCTTTGGGAACAATTTCCAACCGAAGTTCCCTGAGATCCTCGGCTAACTTCTTTGGTAACCCCCCACTTATGAGGGTATTCATCCTGGTGTTCTTTATGGTTGTGTCCTATTTCTCCACAAGGCTTGCATGCACTTTCTCCATATCATTTCCATAAGGCTTCAACTTCTGGGACACAAGCCGAGACTTTAGCAGAGTCAACTTAAATTCTTCCCAAATGGTTACTCCTTGCCATCCATTGATGGTTTGTTACATCCTCTACCAGGTAGTGGCACCTCTTTCAAAGCACTCAAGATCATGCTGGGTCATATCCTTTCTGGCTATAGTGTCATTCTCCATATGATCCTCCATGTTCTAAATCCATCGGTCCGTCTCCAATTGACTCATCGGTCCAGAAAATTACAAGCTCATCTCCATTCATCCTCTATTGGGTCCAAGGGTTTGGGGAGGGATAAGAGAGATCGAGAGGGATGCACACAGTACAAACAATAGTTTTGAAAAAGACAGGTTTTATTGTGGCTGTCGGAAAAACAACAAACAAATGACAGCTCACAATCATCGCATCTAACGTAAGTATAAAACAGGGGTTTGGTCTTCAAATGGTCCATAGATCTCAACGTCATCAAACTCTTCAAGTCTTGTTTCATGTCTCCGATGGCTTCTTCTGATCATGCTTGTCCTTCTCAAGTTCTTTTGCCAAATCATCTCTGTTGATGCGAAGTCTCTCATGACATCCTTTAATATTTCTGGGGTTGCATTCCAAACTTCTGGGTTTGAACACCCTTGGCATGAATCATGGTCCTAATGTCCTTCAGTTCCTGACAAATCTCTGGTATCTCGAGGTTTTGTTCCTCCAGTTCCTGACAAATCTCCGGTATCTCGAGGTTTTGTTCCTCCAGTTTGGCTACTTTCAGCTTTTGGGCCTTGAGTTCTTCACAAAATGCTCCCTTGTCAAATATGACTTCTAAAAGTCCATTTTAACTTCTTGATGTAACACTCCAGATCCTGGTGATACACCAGCTAAGGTTAAAGCTGCATCCTCTTGCTGACAGATGCTCCATCATCCTTCTACCATCCAATCCTTCCATGGATATGCATGCTTAATTCCGCATGGTGACAATAACATGAGCGAGCGATAGCATCATGGATATCCATGTTTCTGCTCTTGTCATTTCCATGAGCTATCATTCCATAGTTGATATCTCCTGCCTTAGGATTTTCTTGACAAAACTTTGAGTTCTAATGCTCCATGTTCCGGTCTTTCTCCGATACACCTTGATCTCGGGTATTGACAACTTCCATAGTCTGTCAAGTTCCATAAGTGTAGCCTTCCTTGGACATAAAAATCTGGGAATTCTTCATATCTCCTAGTCTTCGAAGTCTTTATCCGTCGTAGTTTCCATCATTATAATGCTTGGTAAAATTCTCTTCATTCCGAAGTGGTCTTAGTTGTCCGATATCTGGTCCTTCTTGGAGTGGTCTCATCAGTCTAATCTTCGAGTGGTCAAAAAGGGAAAGGGGTATGGTCTCATTAAAAGGAAATATTTGAATAAGCTTAGAAGAGAAGAGAGGTAAAAGATTCTTTTGAAAAGAAAGTTGTAGAAAAAAATCTTTCCTATGGGCTTGCCAGTTTCTAGGGTCACGTCCTACAGTCAACATGTGCTCTGATACCATCTTGTAGCGACCCGACGCGAATGTGTCAAGTCTCTGTGCTTACGTGTCATCCCTGGATCGGTATGCTGACACACACAGTACTCGAGGATTTATAACAAAGGTAAATCACATGTATAAAGTAGCGTAAATACTATTACCTCAATCCAAATAGCGGAAGCAACAAGGTTGTGAATTCCCATCAACACCAACGGCAAAGTTGAGTATAGGAAATCGTAACCCTAACGTATCACTTACTCGTCATAAGATCCTGCAACATGAGACGTTGCAGCCACAGAGGGTCAGTACATTGAATGTACTGGCAAATTCACACCATAGAGCAATGATGAATAAAGGCTATCACTACATGCATATATGGCTGGTGGAAAGGCTCTATGGTTACAGTTTTTGCGAAATGCCAATTTTTCCCTACTGCGAAGGAATAAATTTATTTAACTATCATGGTGGTGGTTAAACATTGAGAATGGTTGACAGCATTCTCAATCCCAATTAAAAGTACTCATTAACCCAACAATATTAATTAAGGTAACATGATGAGATTCACAGGAAAATCAAGTACTAGATACTCAGGATGTCCATAACCGGGGACACGGCTAATCATGATTAGTTTGTACACTCTGCAGAGGTTTGCGCACTTTTCCCACATGACTCGATCGCCTCCGTTTGGTTTCTCGCACTACATGGTGTTTGAGAAACCGATGACCGAGACATAGTCTTTCAGAAGTGCTAGCACCTTACATGTGGGGTAGACCGTACCAACCTACATCCCCTACATCTGCTAGTCCACCCCGTAAGAGTTCGCACAACTTACTCAACTATGCTACAACCCATAATAGCATGTGGCTGCACACGTAAGTTTCTAGTTTGAATAATCTCATGATCCCTTTGAGCCTGGGTGGCGGTCCGAAGAAAAACAGGCAAGTCCTGGAAACCCAGGTGCCTAGACAGGCAAGTCCTGGAGCGACCAGGTGCCTCAATCCACCCAGATGTGTGTTTAAGTTGCCACCCTAAATAAACCATTAATTAACAATCTCACATCTGTCATGGAAATTCACTCACCCAATCCACGTCTACTAGCATAGCATGGCATAATAAGCAAACGTAGAAGTAACTCCCAAAGGTTTGATAATAAAACAGGTAATAGGTACTACCTCATCTACTTCCCATCCCACAATTTAATTAGATCCTAATCATGCAATGTTTGAGGATTGGTCTAATGCATAAAAACTGGGTATGAGAAAAGGTATGATCAAAGTGTGAACTTGCCTGCAATGTTGATGAAGATAATTCGCACTCAAAAATCTTGATAGTTCTACTCGTCACACTCCGGTCAATCTATCGTGAGCAAGCAATAGTAACCACACATAAGCATTCACTCAAAAGATCGGAAAGAACGAAGAACACAATTCGGAAAACATCAAAATCAATCAAATAACTCTTGCAACATAAAACAATTTCTAACAGTACTAAAATTAAGTGAATTTGGCCTTATCAGAAAGTTTAGGTCAAGAGCTTCGAGTTGCAAAAAGAATCACTCAAATCGGAGTTATAAAACTCAAGTTATGATCAAACGAAGTTCAAATTCAAATCTGATATAATTCAAATTTTAAACTTTCAAAAATATGATTAAGTTGTTTTACTGGATAGAGGGGATCATAACGAAGAAGTGGGCGTTGGTTTCGTTGGATTTGGATAAACGAGTATAAAGATGTGGGCGTTTGAAGTACAGGGACTAATCTGTGAATAAAATATTCACGGATGGGTCCCTGGCCGAAAATAACAGAAAAAGAAAAGAACTAAATGACGAACGTTCGTTTATAAGACCTAAACAGTGGACCTTCGTTGTTTAATAAAACCAGAAGAAAACAGATCTAGTCTAGGGTTTTTAAAAAAACCGATTTAAAAGAAAAACCGGATCGGTTTTCTCGGGTTATACCGGTTTGGGAGAGGGGAAACCGGCGGCGGCGGTGACAGTGTTCTCCAGCGAGGAAGACGGCAGCGACGGCGTCGGTTGCGAGCGGGGAGGCGGCTCCGGTCGCTCTCTGGCTTGGGCGAGACCACGGGGAGGCGCGACGCGACGAGGGGACTCCGGTGGTGGTGGCGGCGTCGGGCGTAGGCGGCGGTGGAGCGCGTGGCAACGGCGGCAGATCTCGCCGGCGGCGATGGGATGCGGCATAAAGGCAGTGGTGCGGTGCGGCAGAGGAGAAAAGGGGAGAGAGGGGGCGGCGGCTTTGCCTTTTGAAGGCGGAGGAGGGGGCGGTGACGTGGGGAAGGGGGCAGAGGAGGCCGGAGGCAACACGGCTCCATGGCGGCGCAGCGGTAGACTCAGGAGGAGTCCCGGTCGGTGACGGGAGCGAGGCTGGCGCGCTGGGTTGGGCTTCGGCCCAGTTGACCCGCGGGGAGAGGAGAAGATATTTTTTTTAAACGTTATTTTTACAGAAGAAGAAAAATTGAATAAACTAAAATATACTATAGGCATATAATATATCAAAATTTTCAAAAAATTATTTCCAACAACATGGACAATTTTCTAAGGTCAAATAAAATCCACACAAATTCAAATAAAGCAAAGAGTGCTTCTGCCCTAGTAAAATCGAATGAAAATCATTTTTAAAATACCAAAATTAATTCAAATTTATTTCTCTCCAATTTTTTGATGTAGGGAATCATGTTACCCTAATTTCTGTATATTTTATTTTTTTGGAGGAAAAATAATTTGAATAGAACTCAAATAACTCCAAATTGAAAATAAATTCAAAAGAACTTTGAATTTGATCCTTTTAAACTCCCAACTCATATTTCATATGTTTTGAAGAAGTCATTTTATCTTCTCTCATGAAAATCATTGAGTTGCTTGAAGTTTATGAATTGAAAATATTTTCCAAATGAAATTCAAATATTTTCAACACCCCTTGTCATTTAAATAAATGGAAAAAGTCATGTCATCTTCTCTCCAGGGTTTTGTGGTGAAAAGAATTTGAATTCACGGAGGTCATAAAATGCAAAAAGAAAGTTTGGGAAAGTCCTTTTATTCCCTCTCATTTAACTTTCAAAAAGTTTCAAATTTCACTCAATCAATCACAGAACAATCAAACAAACAATCAATCTATCTATTTAATATAACATTCCAAAATTTAGAATTTTGGGATGTTACATCCGGTGCCCCTTAGCGACCAGCTGAAGCAGCTGGTCGAGCTCCACAAGGTAGCCGAACAGGCCATGAAGGGCCTCATAGTTCGGCTATGGCCCAAGGAGGCCATGCACGGAGCTACTTGACTGGTCTGGCGGCGGTGGTGGATCGTGTCCACAGGTGGAAGTCGTCAAGCGATCTGCTGCATTGAAGGTGCCGTCGGGCCTTGCCGTGCAAAAGTGCATCAAGGTGATGGATGCCGAGAAGCTTCGATGGACGCACCGCGGCGGCAAGCAAGGAGTATCGCGCGCCGAAATGTATTATAAGAGTGTCTGAAGGGAGCCCGCAATGATTGCGGATGAGTGCTCAAGGATGTAATATTTGAGTAAAATCACATTATGTTATCCTGTCTGCTGAAAACTGTGTTCATATCGCTAAGCAACGCTTATTAATTTAAAATATTACCTTACATGCGGCTGTTTATCAAATTTGAGAGATGGCAAGTCGTCGGCTTCAAATTTCCCATGCCACTAGTCTTTGGGGTGTTTGGGATAAACTTGGCGCTCTTGTTCCCATGTTTGGGTCCATCTAGGAGGCGCTCAACACAACGAATGAGGCAACGGACTTATAATGCTTGAACACTCTCACTTAGCCATAGAATTCTATAATTTTAAATTTCGTGAAGCCCTAGTGTTCGGAAGACCGAGTTCGGGGCACTATCACGCTGGGCGGACAAAGCGGGTTCCTCGCTCTAAGCGGCATAAGTCTTTAGGGACTCGAAAAACCTGTTGAGCAGCGACCAGCTCTCGCCTTATCATGACAGTCGGTTTAGCTTTCTCCATCGAGGCGCCGCCCGGCTCAGCCGGGCGCTATCGCGTGGTTCTCCAGTGCTACCTTAGCCGATAAAATGGAACGTAAGGTACCAAAACATGGGAGCCGGCAAACCCAACTATTGACCCAAGACATGATTGAGCCGATGCATATAATGCTATAAGTTCGGGTGCCGCACTTGTGAAAGTGTTCGGACTTATCACACCATAATCTGGGAACTTAAGCCCTGGTGTATTCGGCCGTACCAAAGTGTCGGATGCAACATGTAAATGCGAACATATATAAGAAAGGAGTGCGATTGTAAGCAAAAAGCGGCGCATTGTTTATTCGAAATCTTGCCATGAATGCAGAGCGATACAAATAGTGCGGTAAGCAAGGGATTGGACTATTTTAACATGTCCCCCTCCAGGGGTAGGCTGCGGAATGGTGTATTAAACAGATTTAATGCTCGTAATGGAGACCACCTGAGTGTTCGTCGTAGCCTTTCTCCTTCCCTGGCTGTTGCATCGTGAGTCCGGCAAGTCTACTGCCGGACAAGGCCTCTGGTGAATGGAGTCCCGTGGGTAAGAAAAAAAAGGAAAAGCCCGACATACTTGGGAGCCCCTGGTGTGGTTAAGCCGCACTCTGGGCCTGTCATGGTCGTGCCCTTCCCCCTATGCCCATGGTATCTCCAGAGCGTAATGATGTACGCGAAGGACTAGTCTTGCAATTATGCAAGGGCTGGGGTTGGGGCCGCATTGCTACGTGTGCTCGGAACGTGCCAGGTGGTCTTGTTGTATGTTACTCCGGGCGCGTTTGGCAGTGTCCGGTCGCTTAATGGCCGGACTCGAAAATTGCCTTAAGAGGCTGCTCTGTACTTCTGCCGCGAGAGCTGCTGTGTGCTCCTCCGTTTGGAGGGAGCGTTCAGTGTTTTCGTTGACCGTGATGACTCCTCGAGGGCCTGGCATCTTGAGCTTGAGGTATGCGTGATGCGGCACCATGTTGAACTTTGCAAGCGCGGTCCGTCCGGCGGAGCGCGATAGCCATCTGAGCGGGACTATGTCGAAGATTAACTCCTCGCCGGATGTTATCCGGGATCCAAGACCACTTCCAGTGTGAATGAGCACTGTACAATTGGCCTCTACACCGGTATGGCGCTTTGAAGGTCGTCTTTGTAGGTTTAATCCTTGAGGGTCTATGCCCATCTTGCGCACTGTATCTGATAAAGCAAGTTCAGGCTGCTGCCGCCGTCCATCAGGACTCTGGTGAGGTGAAATCCGTCGACGATTGGGTCTAAAACCAATGCGGCAAATCCGCCGTGGCGGATACTGGTGGGGTAATCCCTTCGATCAAAAGTGATTGGGCAAGAGGACCATGGATAGAACTTCGGGGCGACTGGCTCCATCGCATATACATCCCTAAGTGCATGCTTCTGCTCCCTCTTGGGTATGTGGGTTGCGTATATCATGTTTACCGTCCGTGCTTGTGGGGGAACCCTACATCCTCTCTTGTTCGGGCGGCGGGTCTCTTCCTCGTCATCGCTATGCAGCCCCTTGCCATTGTTTTCGCAATTAACTTGCTCGCTGCTTAAATACCCAACAATCCCGTTGGTGTGATTAGCTGGCTTTTGAAGTGCCATGTATCCGCAAGAGCGGTCGAGTATTCGGTCCAAATTGGACGGACCCGGAGTAGTTCTTTTGAATGGCTTTTTCCGCTGACCGGGTTTTGGAGCCTCTGAATCCGGCGTTGACTGCCGTGTCCTCAGTGTTATCGCCGTTAACGCGGCGTTTGTTTTTGTTTTGACGCGACCTACCATTGCGGTCCTTGGTATCCGGACTGCCAATTTTTTCTTGAGGTTATTCTTTGCGGGCTAGCTACTGTCCTCCCCGCATGAAGCGGGTCATGAGTGATGTGAGGGCTGCCATGGATTTCGGCTTTTCTGTTCTAGGTGCCGGCCAGCCACTCGTCACGGATGTTATGTTTGAAGGCTGCGAGGGCCTCTGCATCCGGACGGTCGATGATTTGATTTTTCTTTGTTAAGAACCGTGTCGAGCTATCGTATCGGCGATTCGTCTGGCTCTGAATCATGTGGCTTAGGTCATCGGCGTCGGTGGTCGCACATATGTGCCCGGAAGTTGTCAAGGAATGCGGCTTCCGGTCCTCCCAACACCAATTGACTCTGGCGGCAAGCTGTTAAGCCAATGCCGAGCTGGTCCTTTAAGCTTGAGTGGGAGATATTTGATGGCGTGAAGATCGTCACCGCGGGCCATGTGGATATGAAGGAGATAGTCTTGATCCAAACCGCGGGTCTGTTGTGCCATCGTAGGATTCAATGTTCACGGGTTTAAACCCTTCAGGATTTGATGATCCATTACTTCATCCGTGAAGCATAGTGGGTGTCTGGCGCCTCAGTATTGGGCAATATCACGGCGTAGCTCGGCGAGCTTTGTCTCTTGTGTTCGCCCGCCGGAGTTCTCAGATCCGGTCGACGGTAGTCGTCTCGCATCGTGGGCGCCCACGTGATCCGTCAATCGATCTTGATTGTCTTGCCTTGTCCTCAATATGTCTCTCAAGTCCGCGAATTCCCCATGGCCAGACTTTTCGGCGGTCTTGGGCACGGTCCTAATGGAGGCCTAGAGGCCTCTCTCCACGCCACGAGGTGGTCGGTCCGCCAGTGTGCGCTGGTGATGAAGGTTTATATGCCTCCTCCTCTAATCGGGGGAGCAACTTGCGTTTGGGTTAGCTTTTGGAGGGGCGTTCGAGTTCACACTCTTCGTCCGCAAGGACTTCAGTCCATCTGTCGGCTAGCGTGTCTTGATCAGCTCGGGCTGTTCTTGCTTTTCTTTAGGCTGTTTCTTTGTGGCCATAAGCATGCGTTTAAACGCTCTTGTTCGACGGGATCCTCGGGCACGATGAATTAAATCGTCGTTGAGGCTTGCCTCGTCTCGGAGGAGGCATGTAATTATCATCCTCTACCTCTTCGCCCGCGCTCTCTCGTGAGGGCTGGCTTCTCTGTCCTCTGTGATGAATCTTCTTTGGAGGGGTTATCTTCGGCACTCTCGGGGTGTTATTATCTCCGTGCGGAATCTCCATTCTTCTTTGTGGCGGGATTTAGGCGGTGTCACGACGCCGCGCTTGGGCTGTTTCTTGGAGGAATCTGCCTCCGCGCTTCTTCGCCATTCCCATCCTTTGGGATGTCCACCATGTATATGTCGTATGACGAGGTGGTCTTCCAGTGCCCCGTAGGCGCTGGTTCTTGGTCATCTCCGGAGTCGTCGTCCATGCCGTCGATGTCTTCGGAGTCGTAGTCTAGCATGTCGGTTAGATCATCGACAGTGGATACAAAGTGGGTGGTGGGTGGGCTTTGAATTTCTTCGTCGTCCGCATCCCAACCGTCCTGACTACAGTCCGGCCAGGGCTCTCCAGATAACGAGAGATACTTTAGCGAATTCAGGATGTCACCAAAGGGTGAGTGCTGAAAGATGTCCGCGGCGGTGAACTCCATGATCGGCGCCCAACCAGATCCGATTGGTAGGGGCGTAGGAGGTTCGAAGTCCGGCAAGGAGTCCGGCACCTCGGAGTTATGGGCTTTACAAGGGGCGAGGTCGATATTCGCTTCATCGCCAGAAGGTTGCAGCCCCGGGCGGTGTCTAGCCATCCGTCCTCGTCTGCGCGGTCGGCTCGAATTAAGGGTCGGAGCGGACTTATGTGCGACCTCGAGGCCTTGTCCGTGGCGAGCTAAATCATGCCCATTGTGATAGTGCGGCGCTTTTCGGTATGGTTTCAATTGTCGGAGATCAAGTCTCCGCGGATGTCGGCCGTGAAGTTTAGACTTCAAATCTGACTGATGGCGGGGGTAGCTTCCAATATGCTCCAGGATGGCCAGCTTAATTGGCCCGAAGTGCAAAGCCGCTGAACACGAAGATCTGTCCGGGGAGAAAAGTCTCACCCTAGACCGCGTTGTTGTTGATAATTGAAGGAGCCATCAAGCCTATCGATGATGACACAGAGGAACTCTCAATGAAAGCACCAATGTCGGTGTCAAAACCGGAGGATCTCGGGTAGGGGGTCCCGAACTGTGCGTCTAGGCGGATGGTAACAGGAGACAAGGGACACGATGTTTTTACCCAGGTTCGGGCCTCTCGATGGAGGTAAAACCCTACTCCTGCTTGATTAATATTGATGATATGGGTAGTACAAGAGTAGATCTACCACGAGATCAAGGAGGCTAAACCCTAGAAGCTAGCCTATGGAATGATTGTTGTAATGGTTGTTCGTCCTACGGACTAAAACCCTCCGGTTTATATAGACACCGGAGAGGGCTAGGGTTACACAGAGTGGGTTACAATGGTAGGAGATCTAAATATCCGTATTGCCAAGCTTGCCTTCCGCGCCAAGGAAAGTCCCATTCAAACACGGGACGAAGTCTTCAATCTTGTATCTTCATAGTCTTGGAGTCCGGCCGATGATGATAGTCCGGCTATCCGGACACCCCCTAGTCCGGGACTCCCTCAGACGGGCTGCTTTGAGCGGGTGCGGGAGTAGGTGCGGTTGCGAGAGTAGGTGAAGGTGCGATGTTCACCGAGTTGCTCCCGACAAAGCTGGGCATGGGATATATGTCCCATCTTGTTTGAATTTTGCTTCGTCCATTCTATAATGGCCGGAATCAAGCTATTAACCGATGCCGTGAACTCATTTCTATAGGCAAATAAAGCTGCATCGACTGCCTGCTAAACCAACTCTTTTTTGGCCGGTTCTATGGCCTCAACTGCTTTCTTCTCGGTCTCAGCTGCATTTTTCTCAAAAGCAAGCTTTACCTTCTCATTGATGTTCACCTGACTGAACTTCTTTTTCTTCCTTTTGGTCTCCGACGCCGTGCACATGTCCATATTGCATCCGCTGGTCCAAAGGGCGTCCTTTGAGCATGTTCAACGCCAAGTTGAGAGGGGTGTCCCAGTTGGGCCTCGCCGACGACTGAGACGACGAGTCACTTTCGGCCGCAATCCTGTGTTGCTCCTTCTTCAAAAGGAATGTGAACCGTTTATGAATGTTACTACAACGTGTAGTCGACTTGAGAAGAAACTAAATGTAAGGTGGCAAAATAATAATTACCAGTATTCGAATCAATTTGCCCGTGATCGGGTCCACATACCAAACCTTCTTTTCTTTGTCCCACTTGTACCGGGCCCTGATGAAGTCACGCTCCCGCAGGCCGGTGAACTCCGCGAAGGGGTTTGGGAGCCCCGCAGCTTCACGTTCTGCGCCCTCCTTATCCCAGGTGGGCCTCTTACCAAGGTAGCCACGACTTCCGAGGCGGGGGGGGGGGGGTCCCTTGTTCCTTTCCTGAAGCCCCTTGTATTTCTCAAACTTAAGCTTGGCTACATCGGTAGTGCAGGCGTCCTTGAACTTTTCGGACTCCTCTTGAGTGAGTGTTGGATTGTCTGCCAAAATCTTGGCCAGGGGTTCGTTAGCATCAGTCGCTCGTTTCAGCCTCCCTTTCCAGGCGGCCAAATAGTTGCTGAACATGCCCATGGCGTGGTTGTTAATATTTGCCATGACATCATCATCTCATGTGATGCGGAGCATCCGACGATCATCCTCATGTACACTAAGACTACTCCCCAAGCCCTAATTGGACATACGACAAGACCTCAAACATATGCCATTGGACTTAAGGTGAACTCGCTCCTTTCCAAATCCTCCCTTACCGCATGTAAGACATGGATGCTACCTCAAGAGCGGACCTTGTGCATACTCAGGTACACCCGAGGAGACCATGTAGAGCCCAAGGACCAAGGCCAAGTGTGCGCGAGAGCGAAGGAAGGAGAAGGAAGAAGAGTCTGCTGCTACAGCAGCCGGACATCCGGCCATGTCCCGGACATCCGGTCAGGCCCGGACATCGGGCCCAACGCCCGGAAATCCGGCTTCCTTCTATCCAGAGAGCACCAGAGTCGGCCAACTCAGCCCGGACATCCGGCCCGTCGCGAGCCGCCGGACATCCGGCCCAACGCCCGGAAATCCGGCGCCCCATCACAGAAGCTGGACCCTGCCAGCCCGGACATCCGGCCCCAGTGCTCGAACATCCGGCGTCTCGGGAAGGCCGGGACATCCGGCCCCCCTGCCTGCGTGCAGCGCATCTTGGCCGAGGCCCATGTACCCCTTCGTCCCTTAGACTTTATGTACTCCCCCACCTCATCCTAGTTAGGGTTAGCGTTGATTCAGCTCATTTGTGAGATAGAGCCTCGTTGATTCAGCTCATTTGTGTGATAGAGCCTCGCTCATCCATCCGGATCTACTACTCGTGAGGGATCGACACCTCTTCGGAGAAGATCCACCAGGATTCAAGACCTCCATCCGGAGAAGACCATCTTCAAGACCTCCTCACGGAGAAGAACCAATTACCCTATGTATTGTCCTTTGTTGGATTTGGATCTTGTACTCCTTTGTGTCTCGATGATCTAGCGCATGTGTGACTTGTATTCTTGTTGGTTGAGTGTTTTTCCCTCGTTCCCCTCCTCGTGTTCTTCGTGTTCCTCGTAGGGATCCGCTTCAAACGTGAAAGATCGGCCTCTAGGGTTCTACCCTACATCATCTTGCATCAGAGCTAGGTTGATCACGTTTTTGGAGCCCCTACCCCTTGTTTTTCTAGCCTAATTTTGTGTGTTCATGCCTAAATTCGAAAATCCCCACCAAAAATAGCCCCAATTGTTTTCTTGTGATTTGTTGGTTTGATGATATTTTATTG
Organism: Aegilops speltoides; assembly: GCA_021437245.1. Taxonomy (NCBI): domain Eukaryota; kingdom Viridiplantae; phylum Streptophyta; class Magnoliopsida; order Poales; family Poaceae; genus Aegilops; species Aegilops speltoides. The sequence continues at coordinate 254,165,700 of CM038142.1, read as the reverse complement.
ATTTTGATCCAGGGATTTGCTTGGTTTCAAGTGGATCTAGCATCTCCCCAAGTTTCCCCACCTTCCATCCACGAAATCCATCAAATTTTGCCCCCGAAATCATCAATTTCCGCCCCAAAATTGAGTTCCTCGAGTTCATCTTTGGATTTGGAGCCCGGACATCCGGCCCGACCCCCGGACATCCGGCCAGCCCGGACATCCGGCCATTAGCCCGGACATCCGGCTCCTGGAGCGAATTTTTGCGCGCGGTTCTGGACATCAGGTCCCGGAATCCGGCCCGAGCCCCGGATGTCCGGCCCGTGGCAATTCAGCTTTTCCCGTTTCACCGTTTTGACAATAACTAATTCATCCAGAGTCTGATTTTGACGTTCTTTAGCTCGTTGAGAAGCTATTGACACCCCCCATGCCACAAAAATAACACCAACATCATTTGACTCCATCAAAGTTTGTGAATTTTGGCATCTTCGCCTAGGGCTTCTACCACATCCTCCGCTTTAGCACCACCGACTTCCGCAACCTAACCCATTTTGTTCACCATAGCATTAGTTGTTGCTTGAGTAGCGATTCGAGTCTCCTAAGGTGTTTCGGCTACTTAGGGACGGTTTCTTCTTCATCAACCACCACCTCCACTTCCACATAACCTTGCCCACCATACACTTTCCACCACCCAAACTTAACCCAATTTTGTTTGAGCTTGTTTGAGTTGTGGCTTGTGTCTCCTCAGGTGTTTCGGCTACTTAGGGACGACAACTTCAACTCCGACACGTATATACCCCATCATCCCACTTCCGCATCGCCATGTGCAAACCACCACCGCTTTTCCGCTACCACCATTTTGACATTTGACGTTTGAGATTTTGAGTTCGCGGTTTTTCCATTTCCTAAGGTGTTTTGGCTACTTAGGGACGAGTCTCCATCATCTTGGTTTCTACATCAAGAACATCGCCACTCATCATCGCCACGGACGGTAAGCTCCATATCATCTTGGTATCGTGGTACCCCTCCATTGTATATTCCCCTTGCCATTGCATTGTTAACCCCTAGCCCATTTTGTGTTACTTGCCTATCGAGACTAGCCATTTCAGTTTTGCCGGCAACGTGACTTGTGCACATTAGTGATCATACTTCCCATAGCATACATACCATATCATCGTGGTGCATATATTGGTACCGTATCTTGTGTCACAAGTTTGTTCTCGCATATACACAATTGCTATCTTGGTTTGTGCATTGTGCAAAGTGGCCATACAAAAAAAGAAATAAAGCTTTTAAGAAAAAGAAAGAGGGCAAAGAAGCTTGTAAGCAAGTGCCATAGCATCATACCACATTGCATATAAGATTGTCATATCCGATCATCTTGGATCATCTTGAGGGATACACCGGGAACCATACATACATAGCATAGTTGGGATAAAAGTCCATATATTTTGCATCTTATTAGGTTGTGCACAAGTGTCGTATCCGCCTATAGAGCAATCGTGCTAGCGTCTCTCTTGAGTTGTGCAACATGAGCGTTTTCCGTGGATTCCACATTTTGTGCTCATTCCTTGGTTGCACGACCCCATTTATCTATCCGTGTGTGCGTTTCCGTGTGCCATCCATATTGCTATTGGTCTACTTGTTTCGCTTGCAAATTTGTGAATCTCTTTCAACATTATTGACTCTTGCTAACATTTTGCATCAAATTTTTGTGCCACTATCCTCACCGAGCTCCACCATAAGCCTTACTTGTGTAGGTGTGAGAACCGACAAGAATTGGTACCAAATGTGCTATTTCCTTGTTACACATTTGAGTGATCATTGATCCATCTTCAACATCGGTCAAGGTACATTTGGTCTAGTTCTTCTCTTTCTCCCACTCATATTTGCTCAAGTCTTGTGATGGATAGGCAAGGCATTTCCTTGCCGGTCTACAACAACAACGACGGCGTGAACAACTACATCACCAAAGCGTCCATCTTTGATCTACAACGAAAAACGCAAGGAGCACAATCTAGATTGCGAGAGCGCATCGAGAACATCTCCATCGACATTCGTCACTCCGAAGCAAGGAAAAGGGACTACATCGACAAGAAGCTTTCCGCACAAAAAGAGGAGCAAGATGCAAGGATGGAGGAGATTAGAGCCTTGATCAAGTCTTCTTCCCCTTCGTCATCTTCAAGGCGGTGACGTTCAAGCCACAAGTCTTCCGAGCGCGAAAATGATGCAAGCGCAATTCGTCCATGTCCACATCTCCATTGCGACCACCATCACGTTTGTGATCCACATCATCATGAAGGGCAAGTCACCTCCAAGCAACATGTGCACGACGACGACGAACGACATCTACTATGAGCTGAAGCACGACAACAACATCATCATCATGAAGATGCTCCACAAGCGCAAATGTACAAGTCCCAACAAGCCCTACTTCACGCCAAGTCCAAGCTTCATGAGCAAAAGAGAAGACCGCGAGATGAGCACCACCAAGACTGCGCTACGGCTACCACCACCACTTCGGCATCTTTGCCAAGTGCTTTTGAGGCATCTTCGCCTTTGGACGTACGACATCTTCGCCTACTTCCCACGAGTACGCCTACAACGACTTAAACAACAAGGTGACCACCTACAAGCAAGGGCAACACGTCCATCTTCGGAAGCCCCTCAAGGAAGATGGCCGAGCATGGGAATTTCCCTTCAGTCATGTAGACGAGCTACGAGGTGCCACATCACATGGGCCTCCAACACTAAGACGATGACAAGAAGGTCGAGCAAGGGCCATACCCTTCGACCACGGCGATAGGAGTTGAGCATGGAGACATTTGCACCTACATCTCTCTGACACCCACATATGGAGAGATGCCCCAAGTGCCATGTGAGGAGAGCCACTACCACATGAGTGACATGAGTGAGTCCACCATACGTGACAATGAGAGCATTTCCTATGAGAGGATGAGTGTGACCACCACTAGCCCCACACACGAGAGCATGCCACACATCCTATTTTGAGGTTGAGCGCCATTTGAGTGACTTCACCAACCATATGAGTGAGAGCATCCTTGAGGGAGTGAGTGAGCCAGAACACTTAGTGAGTGAGGTAGTTGAGATGGCACGTGTGCCACTATGATTTCTAATGACTTAACCTCAACTCCTAGTGTGTTTTCTTCTTTGGTGCTAGGTCTCCTACATGACTACATGCCTATCCTCAACGAGTCCATCCCTCCAATGGAGACGACGATGGCCATGGTGGACGATGATGCACCCCCACATGGTTCCATCAAGATGAAGATGACAATGAGGGGATGTTCAACACGTCACCTACAACACATGAGCGATGCTCCAAGGTAACATAGGTGATGGTGCTTCTCTTGTCCCACTAGCGGACTATCTTACCAATGATTGCTGGCATGATGTTGATCCACCTATTTCCATGCTTCATGCTAGTGCGACCTCTTCATGTCTTGACTTGCCTATTTATGATGAATATGATGATGAGCATGTTGAGTTGCCTAGTTGTGATGCGATGCTTCATAGGATATCATGTGAAAATTCTATTGGTCACTTCATGTTTGACAATCCTTTGAACTTGTTATATGCTATGAGTGAGATCTCCCATATTGCATCATTTCAATCTCAACATAGTAACTATGCATGCCCCATTAAAATCAATCCCATTTGCACTTATGGCATAGATGACGAGATGATGGTCATTGGCTTTTGCTTATCTTATGATGATATTGCCATGCTTCCTTTACATGATTTGCGCAATTCATCTACTATGCCATGCCATGATCACATTGTTCCAAATATACATTGTTTTGGATGTTGTCAATATTCTCCACGTGATGTTTCTACTCATGCTCCTGAGGAGACCCCCATAGTTTCCTCATACATATTAGGAGATCTTGATGCATTTAATACTTTGCATGATTCCCATAATTGCATGCCCCATATGCATTCCATGAATAACAATGCTCTAGATATTTCTCATGATGCATTACATCCTTTGAGTCTCCATTATGTCATACATAATAACAAACCTCTCATGATGGATGCCATGTTTCTATATCACACATCTCATTTATTTGATCATTTGATATTTTGTGCTAACTGATACATGCACGTGCGCATCATGATGCATGATGTGTACATATACCACGCACACACAATTTTTCCTTTGCCTTTGTTTTGTGTAGGTACTCATGTATACTCGTCAACCTCTCAATCCCAAGAGTTGACGAAACGAGCTCTTGAGAGCAACGATGCTTTGGGATCACGTGAATTGTCCTTACCACCGTTCCCTTCGCGCAAGGACTACGCGCATCTCTTTTACTTGGCTCGCACACGGCTATGGGCTATATATCACTTGTCCCTTTATGCCCATACTATCATGTTCACTTTGCATGTTATGCCTCTTGACATGATTTTGCCATGCAATTGTGACCCTTGCTTGCATCTACCCATGATTCACCATTATAATACTTCTATGTGTATTTGCATGCTTGGTGGAGATACTTGGTTCTATTACCATGATTTCTTTGTGCCCCATGCTATTGATGCTTGTTGTGTTGGGAGAGTCATGATGTTCCATTGCTATTTACATATGGCCTCTCGCCAATACATTGATGATATTTTTCTCATATCTTGCTTTCATGCTTGTGATATGTCATGTGCATTATTCATGCCCACTATTTGCACACATTACATGCTTGCCATGATTCCTTCTAGTATGTTGCATCTTTGCACTACTAGCTTGCTTGACTTGATCGCTATGATTGCTTGCTATGTTGCATCACCCATGTTCCACTATTACTTGCTTTCTTGGGTTGATGACATATATGCTCATGCCTCTCACATTATATATCTTGATCATTGTCTCTTGTGTCCATTAGTTGCCTCTTTCATATCCACTTGTATTGAGTGCAACCATACTATGCTTATTGATCTTGGAGACTTTGACACCTTACGTGTGATGTATGCTTGTTTACTTGAGCCTCTTGTATTTGGTTGTTCTTGCATCATATGCTTCCATACTATGAAATGCTCCCTTGTAACTTCTTATGATGAGCATGATGCATCCACTTGTTGGGTATCTTACCACATGAATGATAGGTTTTGCACCTCCGCTAGCCTCATTTGTTTTTCCGAGTGTTTGTCATGTTCTTTCATTTTGGAGGATTCACAAGGCGGTACCATCATGAGCCATATTGGTCATGCAAAGGTCTATATGATGCGTGACACCAATATTTTCGACATCCTCATAAAGAAGAACTCCTTCCCTTTGAGCCATCCTCAACTTTACATATATGATGGGTCATTCTTTCATTGTTGTTTCCTTCTTGTTGTCTACATGATACATCCCGTGGATGGAGGAGCGACATTGGAGATTGGCTCTATGGACCTTTACATTGAGGAGCACTCGGACTTATTGGATGCACCTTCGGACTTCCACTCATGCCACGACATCAAGCATTGGTACATCAACAGTCCTTTGGCACATTGCACTCACACATCCATATTTGTTGATTGTGCTCCCACATGTCATGCTCGATGGACATATCATACTCACCGCAAGTTTGTACCCTATGCATGGATTGACTCACATTATGATTGCGTTGTTGCATCTTGTATTTCTATGTCATCCATGACATATGATCTTGTGCATTTCCTTAACAAATTTGTTGTGATCTACCTTGATGGCATATTCATACATCATGATCATATTGGCCACCATCAATTGCATGATAACATACACATATTCAGCATCCATTGCCATGTTCATGCTTTTGATACACCGTCTCACTATGGCATCATTTCGCACCGTGGTTGCATTGATCATATTCACAACACGTTTGTGTGCACAATGAATGCTTTTGCTCCCATGAACGCTTTGCATATCATTCTAGATAATCTTGATAAGCTTCATGCGCTTTCTCACGAACAATCTTACCACACGGACGCATTCTTACATGATGGACACCTTGTGTGCGCTATCCTTTGTATTCCTGAGTGTTGCTTGTGTTTGCTCGTTTTGCATGTATACCATCCCGGCGACATCTTGAAGAACTTGGGTTGTGCCATGACTTCCACTCTGTCCAACTACAAGTTTGTCCACGACAACTGTTTCCATGGTGATGAGGTTTTCGATCCGGGGTCGGATCTTTCCCAAGGGAGGGGAGATGATGCGGAGCATCCAACAATCATCCCCATGTACACTATGACTACTCCCCAAGCCCCAAGTGGACATACGACGAGACCTCTAACATACGCCATTGGACCTAAGGTGAACTCGCTCCTTTCCAAATCCTCCATTACCACATGTAAGACATGGATGCTACCTCAAGAGAGGACCTTGTGCATACTCAGGTACACCCGAGGAGACCCTGGACAGCCCAAGGACCAAGGCCAAGTGTGCGCGGGAGCGAAGGAAGGAGAAGGAAGAAGAGTCTGCTGCTACAGCAGCCGGACATCCGGCCATGTCCCGGACATCCGGCCCAACACCCGAAAATCCGGCTCCCTTCTATCCAGAGAGCACCAAAGTTGGCCAAGTCAGCCCGGACATCCGGCCCCGAGGCCCGGACATCCGGCCCGTCGTGAGCCGCCGGACATCCGGCCCAGCGCCCGGAAATCCGGCGCGCCATCACAGAAGCTGGACCCTGCCAGCCCGGACATCCGGCCCCAGCGCCCGGACATCTGGCGTCTCGGGAAGGCCCGGACATCCGGCCCGACGCCTGGACATTCGCCCCTGCCTACATGCAGCGCATTTGGGCCGAGGCCCATGTACCCCTTCGTCCCTTAGACTATATATACTCCCCCGCCTCATCCTAGTTAGGGTTAGTGTTGATTCAGCTCATTTGTGAGATAGAGCCTCGCTCATCCATCCAGATCTACTCCTCGTGAGGGACCGACACCTCTTGGGAGAAGATAAACCTGGATTCAAGACCTCCATCCGGAGAAGACCATCTTCAAGACCTCCTCACGGAGAAGAACCGGTTACCCTATGTATCGTCCTTTGTTGGATTTGGATCTTGTACTCCTTTGTGTCTCGATGATCTAGCGCATGTGTGACTTGTATTCTTGTTGGTTGAGTGTTTTTCCCTCGTTCCCCTCCTCGTGTTCTTCGTGTTCCTCGTAGGGATCCGCTCCAAACGTGAAAGATCGACCTCTAGGGTTCTACCCTACATCACCATGGGTGTTCTATGCGGTCATCCCGGCCGGGGAACTGGGGACAGCCGGACTAGGGGGTGTCCGGACAGCCGGACTATCATTATCTGCCGGACTCCAAGACTACGAAGATACAAGATTGAAGACTCCGTCCCGTGTCCGGATGGGACTTTCCTTGGCGTGGAAGGCAAGCTTGGCAATACGGATATGTAGATCTCCTACCATTGTAACCGACTTTGTGTAACCCTAGCCTCCTCCGGTGTCTATATAAACCGGAGGGCTTTAGTCCGTACGACAACATACATTACAACAATCATACCATAGGCTAGCTTATAGGGTTTAGCCACCTTGATCTCGTGGTAGATCCACTCTTGTACTACCCATATCATCAATATTAATCAAGCAGCACGTAGGGTTTTACCTCCATCGAGAGGGCCCGAACCTGGGTAAAAACATCGTGTCCCTCGTCTCTTGTTACCATCCGCCTAGATGCACAGTTCGGGACCCCCTACCCGAGATCCCCCGGTTTTGACACCGACATTGGTGCTTTCATTGAGAGTTCCTCTGTGTCGTCATCGATAGGCTCGATGGCATCTTCAACCAACAACGCTGTCCAGGGTGAGACTTTTCTCCCCGGACAGATCTTCAGATTCGGCGGCCGCGCTGCGGGCAATTCACTTGGCCATCTAGAGTAGATCGAAGCTACGCCCTGGCCGTCGAGTCAAATTCGGAAGCTTAAACTTCACGGCTGATGTTCGCGGAGACTTGATCTTCGACGGACTCGAGCCACACCAAGCGCCGCCGACTTGTGATGATGGGCATGATCTAGCTTTGCCACGAGCAGTGCCTTGGTGGCGCGCGGATCCGCTTCGCCATTAGCCCGGAGCCGATCGCCCGGATCGAGGCCGATGGATAGACGCCGCCCGGGCTTCAACATCCACGGCGATGGGCCGAACACTAAACTTGTCCCTGCGAAACTTCGTGGTTCCGGCGCGGACTCTCGCGGACTCCGAACCTCCGCGCCCTACCAATCGATCCGGATTAGGCGCGGTTATGGAATTCACCGCGCGGACATCTTCCAATACTCGCCTTTTGGCGATATCTTGAATTCACTAAAGCATCTCTCGTTATCGGGAGAGTCTGGCGGACTATGGCGGGATGGTTGAAATACAGACGACGAAGAAATTGAGCCCACCCACCACCCACTTTGTAGCCACATCGCCGATTTATCTAACCGACATGCTAGACTACGACTCAAAAACATCGGCGCTATGGGCGGCGATGCGGAGATTTACAGAACCAGCGCCTACAGGCCTTTGGAAGACCACCTCGTCATATGACATATACATGGTGGACACCCCAAAAGAAGGGGACGACGAAGAAACAGTGAGGCGGACTCTTGAAAGAAGCAGCCCAAGCGCCGGCGTCGTGGCGCGCTCTAAATCCCACCACAACAAGAATGGCGATTCGGCACAGGGATAATAATACTCGGAGAGTGCGAAGACAATCCCCTCCAAAGACTCAGCGCAGGAGGATGTGAAGCAAGCCCTCACAAGAGGCGGCGGGAAGAAGGTCGAGGATCATAACTATATGCCTCCCTCCAAGACGGCAAGCCTCAACGATGATGAATTCGCTGCGTGCCGAGGATCCCGTCGAACAAGAGCGCTTCAAGCGCGGGCTTATCGCCACAACAAATAGCCTAAAGAAAAAACAGCAACAACTTTAAGCTGATTAGGACCTGCTGGCCGATCGATGGACCGAGGTCCTCGCGGCCGAAGAGTATAAACTCGAACGCCCTCAAAAGTTACCCAAGGCATAAGCTGCTCCCCGATTAGAGGATGAAGCATACATACCTCCATCACCAACAAGACGATATGGTGACCGACCACCCGTGGTCGTGACGAGAGCATCGAGTGCCCCACCAAGACCATCCCCCGGCATCGCTCCAAAAGTACGAAGCCAAGAGGGAACGCGCCGGACTTGCGAGACATATTGGAGGACAAATCAAGGCAATCCAGATCCATCTATGGATCACGTGGGCGCCCTACGGACCACGACGAATACCGTCGCGCCGAATACAATAACCCTGGCCGGGCCGAACACAGCAGACAGCGCTCTCTCGAGCTGCGTCGCGATATTGCTCAATATAGAGGCGCCGCACACCCGCTATGCTTCACTGACGAAGTAATGGATCATCAGATCCCCGAAGGGTTTAAACCCGTAAACATCGAATCTTACGATGGCACAACAGACCCCGCGGTTTGGATCGAAGACTATCTTCTCCACATCCATATGGCCCGCGGCGACGATCTCCACGCCATCAAGTACCTCCCACTCAAGCTTAAAGGACCAGCCCGACATTGGCTTAACAGCTTGCCCACAGAGTCAATTGGGTGTTGGGAAGACCTGGAGGCCGCATTCCTTGATAACTTCCAAGGCACATATGTGCGACCACCAGACGGCGATGAACTAAGCCACATCATTCAGCAGCCAGACGAATCGGCCAGACAATTCTGGACACGGTTCTTGACGAAGAAAAATCAAATCGTTGATGTCCGGATGCAGAGGCCCTTGCAGCCTTCAAACATAACATCCGGACGAATGGCTAGCCCGCACAGGGGCAGGAAAAGCCGAAATCCATGGCAGCCCTCACATCGTTAATGACCTGCTTTTGCGCGGGAGAGGACAGCTGGCTAGCCCGCAGCAACAATCTCCGTAAAAATTCTGGCAGTCCGGATACTAAGGACAACAACGGCAGGTCACGTCGAAACAAAAACAAGCGCCACATTAACGGCGACGATAAGGAGGATCTGGCGATCAACGCCGGACTCGAGGCTCTAAACCCAGTCAGCGGAAGAAGCCATTCAAAAGAACCACTCCGGGTCCGTCCAATCTGGACCGAATACTCGACCGCTTATGCCAGATACATGGCACCTCTGAAAAGCCAGCTAACCACACTAATAGAGACTGCTGGGTGTTCAAGCAGGCCGGCAAGTTAATTGCCGAAAACAATGACAAGGGGCTAAACAACGACGACGAGGAAGAGACCCGACCGCCGAACAACAGAGGACAGAAGGGTTTTCCCCCACAAGTGCGGACGGTGAATATGATATACGCGACCCACATACCCAAGAGGGAGAGGAAACGCGCACTAAGGGGCGTCTATGCGATGGAGCGATCGCCCCAAAGTTCAACCCATGGTCCTCTTGTCCGATCACTTTCGATCGAAGAGACCATCCGACCAGCATATGCCATGGCGGATTCGCGCATTGGTTTTAGACCCAATCGTCGATGGGTTCCACCTCACGAGAGTCCCGATGGGCGGCGGCGGCAGCTGAACCTGCTTTATCGGGATACGGTCGCAAAAATGGGCATAGACCCATCAAGGATTAAACCTACAAAGACAACCTTTAAAGGTGTCATACCAGAGTGGAAGCCAACTATGCAGGCTCGACCACACTGAAGTGGTCTTGGATCCCGGATAATTTCGGGCGAAGAGTTAATCTTCGACATAGTCCCGTTCGCGGCGGCTATCACGCTCTGCTTTCGGACGAACGCGTTTGCAAAATTCAGCGCGTGCCGCACTATGCATACCTAAAGCTCAAGATGCCAGGCCCTCGTGGAGTCATCACGGTCAATGGGAATACGGGCGCTCCTCCGAACGGAGGAACATACAATGCTCTCGCGGCGAAGTCTGAGCAGCCTTCTAAGGCAATTCTCGAGTCCCGCCGTTAAAGGCGGATACAGAAAAAGCGGCGCGGAGCAATGCCAACCAAGACCACTGGCGCGATCGAGCATCGCGTAGTAATGCGGCCCCAACCCTCGCCGCACATGATCGCAAGAATAACACTCGCGTACATCATTACGCTTTGGAGATACCATGGGCACAGGGAGGGGCACGATCGCGAACGGACCCAGTGCGGTTCGACCACACCGGGGCTCGCAAGTGTGCCTCCTTTTTTATTTCATTTTCTTCTTTTATGTATACAGGACTCATTAACGGAAGCCTGTCCGTGGCGAACCCGCCGAACTCACGATGCAACATCGGGGACTAAAGAAGGCCGCGGCGAACACTCAGGTGGTCTCAATTACGAGCATTAAATTCGATTATATACACCAAGTTCGCAGCTCATCCCTGGAGGGGGACATGTTTACTTAGTCCAAATCCCTTGCTTACCGCGCTATTTGTATCAGTCCGCTCTACTAGCGGACTTTCTTTCATAAATAATGCAGCATTCGCAATTGCATTACCTTATATATATATGCTCATTATGTGACATCTTGCACCCGTATATTTTGGTACGGCCCAATACACCGGGGGCTTATGTTCCCACCCCATGGTGTGATAAGTCCGAACACTTTCACAAGTGCGGCACCCCGAACTTATAGCATTATATGAATTAGCTCCGAATCATGTCTTGGGTCAATAGTTGGGTTTGCCCGGCTCCCACGTTTTGGTGCCTTACGTTCCGTTCCGTCAGCTAAGGTGGCACTGGGAGAACCACTGCGATTGCGCCCCAGTTGAGACGGGCGAGCGCCTCAGTGGAGAAAGCTAAAACTGACTGGCATGATAAGGCGAGAGACTGGTCGCTGTTCGAGAGGTTTTTCCGGGTCCTTAAAGACTCACACCGCCTCGAGCGAAGTTCCGGACAATGTCCGATGAAGGCGTGGATAGCGCCCCGGATTCGGTCTTCCAAATACCAGGGGCTTCGCCGAAATTTAAAATTATAGAATTCTATGGCTAAGTGAGAGTGTTCAAGCATTATAAGTCCGGTCGCCTTGTTCGTTGTGTTGAGTGCCTCCCTCGATGGACCCAACAATGGGAACAAGAGTGCTCAAGTTTATCCCGAACACCCTAGCACTCATGGCTTGGGGGATGAAGCCAACGACTTGCCATCTCTCAGTTTTTATAAACGGCCGCACATAAGGTAATATTTTAAATTAAACAAGCGTTGCTTATACGCGCACATGAACAAAGTTTCAGCGCACAGGATAATACATAGCAAATTCACACAAAGATTACATTTCGGGGGCACTCATCCGCAATATTGCGGGCTCCCTTCAGGACAGTTTTATAATACATCTCGGCGTGCGATACTCCTTGCCCGTGGCGGGGGTCCGTGAGAAGCTTCTCCGCATCCAACTTGCCCCATTGCACCTTTGTGCGGGCAAGAGCCCGCGAAAGCACCTTCAATCAAAGTGGGCGCTTGATGACATCCACCTGGGGCATGCATCCACCAGCCGCCGACGAGGCCAAAGTAGCTCCTGGCATGGCTGTCCCAGCCACACCGGACTATAAGACCCTTCATGGCCTCCTCGGCTACTTTGTGGAGTTCGCCACCGCTTCACCGGTCGCTTAGGGGCACGGGTGTCCGCCTCGGCATCTTGAGACCAGAAGACTTTTTCCGTCGAGCTCCCCTCCTCGCCACGATAGAATGCGGCTGCATCGGACGCACTACGCGGCAGATCTGCAAACGCCCCTGGAGAGCTCCGAATGCGGGTAAGTGTCAGGTATTTTACATTAACATGCTTGCTTTGCATGAAAAATGCCTTACCCGCCGCTATTTTCTTTATATCTTCAACCTCCTAAAGGGCCTTATGGGCCTCGGCCTTGGCGGACTTGGCACTTTCGAGAGCCAAGGCAAGCTCGGACTCTCGAGTCTTGGAGTCACGCTCCAAACTCTCATGCTTTTCCATGAGAGCCCGGAGCTCTTGCCGAACTTCCGCCACCCGTGCCTCCTGCTTTTCTCGCTCTGCCCGTTCATGTCAAGACTGTGTTCTGCTGCAGACAAAGATCCTTCGAGGTGGCCATCTCGTTAGTGGCCCCTGCGATACACATATTATCCTGGTTAATTTTAGTGCAACCAAAATCCTTTTCTGTAAGGTACCTATTCAAAGTGGTGTTACTCACCTTCTTTGTCCTCGAGCTGCTTCTTCACATGGCCGAGCTCTCGCTCGGACCGCCGAGATCTGCTTCAACACATCGACCTCCGCCATTAATGCGGCAGAGGCCAGCAAAGACAGCCTGCAAACCCATATTGACATATTTTTAGCAACCTCACAGATATAGTTAGATCCTCGGTCGGCTTTTTCTTTCCGAACACCGAACCGAGCATCGAGGGCTACTTGTCTATGCGGTATTACATTACATAATTTTAACTTCTTACCTCAAAGCTCATTAAAAAGGCTGCTGCGAGCTTCGGTCAGCCCGCTTTTGGCAAGTGAACCTTTTGAATCACCGCACTCATGATAGTGCGGTGTTCTTCCTCAATGGAAGCGCCTTCAAGCGCCTCCAGCAAGTTATCCGGCGCCTCCGGTTGGACGGAGGCCGCCGGTGTCACGGTCTTGCCCTTCTTTCGAAGGGGCCACTTGCCGGACTCTGGAACCACTGCGGGTTCCGATGTAGAGTCCGGCGCAAAGTCCGGGAGGTTGCCTGACGGCGCCTCCGGAGCCTCCTCCTGATGGGTCCCTCTCTGGGATCCCACCTCGGCGTCCTCGTCGGCGCGTGGGGTAGAGGCAGGCGGAAGTGAATTCACATCCGAAGAGGCCAACGACCCGCTCGATGAGTCGGGGAGATCGTCATCGGCCGGACTACGGACAGAATACGGCGTTAGAAGGACACTACGTGACATAAAAGATATTGCATATCAAGGATCCGGATACTTACGATCTCGCCGGATGCCTGGCCCTTGGAGGCCACTCATCCTCGCCAACGCTGGTGTTGGCGAAACTGTTCAGGGGGATAGCTCTTCCCCTCTTGGACTCTTCGGCCTCCCCTATTGGGGAAGCCTTCCTCTTCTTCTCTCCCCCCTCCGGGAGAGAGTACTCCTCCTCCTCCTCCTCGTCTTCGGGGGAGGAGTTTGCGTCATCGTCAGACGCTTGATTGCGGGAACTCTTTCGAGTCCCCGCGGCCACCTTCTTGGCCTTCTTCTCCGGCACCACGTGCGGTGCCGGAACCAGCAGCCCTGCTAAGCGGGCGTCCACTGGATCTTCTGGCATGGGAGCCGGGCTGATAAGCTGCCTGGCTTTCTCCATCCATTCCTGTCAAAGGAAAGGAAGGGATGAAACCCTCTTATAATCAATTCAATTACTATAAAGTGTCCCGTAATGGGGTTGAATCACTTACCTCGTCAGTTGGATACTGCGAGCTGAATCCGCGATCTTCCGTCGCGGATGCGGGGGCTTCGGCGCCCTTAAACAGCACCCTCCAGGCGCCTTCGTATGTCGTATCGAAGAGCCCGCTCAGCGCCTGGTGCTATTCCGGATTGAACTCCCACAGATTGAATGCCCGTTCTTGGCATGGGAAAATCCGGCGGATGAGCATGACTTGGACCACGTCGACGAGCCTGAGATTATTGCTCACCAGCTTACGGATGCAGGTTCGAGTCCGATCACCTCTTCGGATCGCCCCACAAAGAAGCCCTTCTCTTTCCAGAGGTGAGCTGCGTGGGGCGCCAGATCTAAACTTCGGGGCTGCCGCCCATGTGGGCTTCTTGCGGCTCGGTGATGTAGAACCACCCCGATTGCCATCCCTTGATGGAGTCCACAAAGGCCCCTTCGAGCCAAAGGACGTTGGGTAATTTACCCAACATGGCGCCTCCGCATTCCGCTTGCGTGCCCTTCACAACCTTCGGCTTGACGTTGAAGGTCTTGAGCCACAGGCCGAAGTGGGGCTGGATGCAGAGGAAGCCTCACACACGACGATGAACGTCGAGATGTTGAGGATGAAGTTCGGCGCCAGATCGTGGAAATCCAGGCCATAATAGAACATGAGCCCCCGGATGAATGGATGGAGCGGAAAGCCCAGTCCGCGGAGGAAGTGGGGAAGGAAGACGACCCTCTCGTGAGGCCCAGGGGTAGGGACGAGCTGCCCCTTGTCGGGCGGTCGATCTGCGATATCGCGGAGAGCTATCCGGTGTTGCGCAGCTTGGTGATGTGCTCCTCCTTAACGGTGGATGCCAACCACTTGCCTCCCCCTCCGGACATATTCGGAGAAGGTCGAGGTGAGATCTTGCGAGCTTAGGCGTTGGAGCTTGAGTGCGCGGAGATGTGTAAGCAAAGGAGGAAGAAGGCGTGGTGAGAAGGTAAATCCTTATCCCTTATATATGGGCGGACGAAACCGTGCGTCCCCCACCGGCCTGGTAAAACCCGCTTATCTCCCAAGCGCCACCATCAATGGCGCGTTGGTTTACCCGTCCGTATTGATGAGAATCCGGAATAAGGGGAACACGATCTACGCTCGACAAGGCGTGCCAAGGAAATCGCTTAGCTAAGCGTCTTTGGTGGTATAGTAAAAACGATTCAAACAAAGGCTTGGTAGCGGTCTAATGTCACGCCGCATAATACGTCAGCAGATTGAACTAAGTGTACATTTTATTCTCTCTACGGTGGAATGTGGAATTTATTTTGCAGAGCCGGACACTATCCCGGTGTTTATGATCTTCTCTGGATTATTCAAGGGAGGAACCCGCCTTGCAATGCCGAACATTATGCGCGCTAGACTAATCGTCATTGAAGCCTGGTTCAGGGGCTACTGAGGGAGTCCTGGACTAGGGGGTGTCCGGACAGCCGGACTATCATTATCTGCCGGACTCCAAGACTACGAAGATACAAGATTGAAGACTCCGTCCCGTGTCCGGATGGGACTTTCCTTGGCGTGGAAGGCAAGCTTGGCAATACAGATATGTAGATCTCCTACCATTGTAACCGACTCTGTGTAACCCTAGCCTCCTCCGGTGTCTATATAAACCGGAGGGCTTTAGTCCGTAGGACAACATACATTACAACAATCATACCATAGGCTAGCTTCTAGGGTTTAGCCTCCTTGATCTCGTGGTAGATCCACTCTTGTACTACCCATATCATCAATATTAATCAAGCAGGACGTAGGGTTTTACCTCCATCGAGAGGGCCCGAACCTGGGTAAAACATCGTGTCCCTCATCTCTTGTTACCATCCGCCTAGACGCACAGTTCGGGACCCCCTACCCGAGATCCGCCGGTTTTGACACCGACAGATCTGCTCCAAACGTGAAAGATCGACCTCTAGGGTTCTACCCTACATCACCATGGGTGTTCTATGCGGTCATCCCGGCCGGGGAACTAGAATCTCTTATGCAACTTCGTTAGGAGCAAGTGCTCGAGATGTGGTTTACTCCTTAAGTCATTATCGTTGAGGCTCATGGTTTCCCGTTGGATGCATCCGACTTGGTTGCCATAGCACTTGCGAGCTTCATCCAACGCTATTAGCTCGAACTTGCCAGGGTGCACCTCTATGACCAACAGTCTTCCGATGTCGAGTTTGTTAGGGCATCGTGTCCTCTTCTTCTTCTTCTTCTTCTTCTTTTCGTTAGTGGCTTCGGCGGTACCTTGCATGCCGGTCTTGGCGCCGCCATCGGTGCCGGTGCCATCGGTGTCAATGTCGGCGGCAGTACCATCGTCCGCTATGACCAGGTCGCCCTGCAAACCTTGTCTGTGCTGACTAGACAAAAAGTCACGCTATTCATGTTCAGGGTCATATTGTATGTCGTCGGCAGAGTGGTTAGAAGCCCCAGTTTCTTCATTGTTTGACATGTTTCCTATGATTACGTCTGCTCCTTTAATTCTTAAACTATAATAAAATGAGTAATGACATAAAACAAGGTCTATGGTTTGCCGAAACGCTGTTTCATTCCCATCCTAGTAAATCTCGGGCACTCGATATGCCTACTTTCTAGCACAAGTCATGCTGAAATTCACGGGAAATTTTGGCATGACTTTGCTAAAAAGTGGACATATCGAGCACCTGAAATTCACCGGAACGGAAATGAATCAACATTCTGGCAAAACATAGGCCACTCAGAGTTTCTGCATATAGAAAAATGGCCCTGCTTGCAAATTTAATATCACTCAATGGATATCATCATCGCGTACTCAAAGGAGATTGACACGTCTCCAATGTATCTATAATTTTTCATTGTTCCATGGTATTATATTATATATTTTGGATGTTTTATATGCATTAATATTCTATTTTATATTATTTTTGGGACTAACTTATTATCCTAGAGCCTAGTGCCAGTTTCTGTTTTTTCCTTGTTTTTGAGCTTCACAGAATAGGGTACTAAACGGAGTCCAAACGGAATAAAACTTCACGATGATTTTTCTTGGACCAGAAGACACCCAAGAGACTTGGAGTTCAAGTCAGAAGAGCCACGAGGGTGGAGGGCGCGCCCAGGGGGGTAGGGTGCGCCCCTTACCTTGAGGGCCCCTCGGTAACCCCCTGACCTAGATCTTCCTCCTATATATTCGCAAATATTCCCAAACCACCAGAAGCATCCATGAAAACACTCTTCCACCGCCGCAACCTTCTGTTCCCGTGAGATCCCATCTTGGGGTCTTTTCCGGCACCCTATGGAGGGGAATTCGATCACGGAGGGCATCTACATCAACTCTATTGCCCTTCTGTTGAAGCTTGAGTAGTCCACCTCGGACCTACGGGCCCATAGCTAGTAAGTAGATGGCTTCTTCTCTCTCTTTGATTCTCAATACCATGTGTCTCCTCGATGTTCTTGGAGATCTATCTGATGTAATCTTGTTTTGCGGTGTGTTTGTCGGGATCCGATGAATTGTGGATTTATGATCAGTTTATCTATGAATATTATTTGAATCTCCTCTAAATTCTTATATGCATGATTTGGTATCTTTGTATTTCTCTTCAAATTATCGGTTTAGTTTGGCCAACTAGATTGGTTTTTCTTGCAATGGGAGAGGTGCTTAGCTTTGGGTTCAATCTTACGCGATTTCAGCCAGTGACAAAGTAGGGGTAGCGAGACACGTATTATATTGTTGCCATCAAGGATAAAAAGATGGGGTCTACATCATATTGCTTGAGTTTATTCCTCTACATCATGTCAGCTTACTTAATGTATTACTCAGTTCTTTATGAACTTAATACTCTAGATGCAAGCAGGAGTCAGTCGATATGTGGAGTAATAGTAGTAGATGCAGGCAGGAGTCGGTCTACTTGATACGGACGTGATGCCTATATTGCATAATCATTGCCTTGGATATCATCATAACTTTGCGCTTTTCTATTGATTGCTCGACATTAATTTGTTCACCCAATGTATTATTTGCCTTCATGAGAGAAGCCTCTAGTGAAACCTATGGTCCCCAGGTCTACTTTCCATCATATTAGTTTCCGATCTACTATTTTGCAATCTTTTACTTTCAGATCTGAAAACCATAAAACCCAAAAAAATATTTTATCTTTTGTTTAGTTCTATTTATCTATCTCTATCAGATCTCACTTTTGCAAGTGACCGTGAAGGGATTGACAACCCCTTTATCGCGTTGGGTACAAGTTTTTGATTGTTTGTGCAGGTATTGGTGATTTGCGCGTTCTTCTCCTGCGGGATTGATATCTTGGTTCTCAAACTGATGGAGGTACTTATCTCTACTTTGCTGCATCACCCTTTCCTCTTCAAGGGAAAAACCAATGCAAGCTCAAGAAGTAGCAGGAAGAATTTCTGGCGCCATTGCCGGGGAGATCTACGCCAAGTCAAGACATACCAAGTACCCGTCATAAAACTCTCCATCTCTTGCATTACATTATTTGTCATTCGCCTCTCGTTTTCCTCTCCCCACTTCTAAAATGATTTTCGAAAAGATTTGCCCTTTTATTCACCCTTCTTCTGTTCGTCTTTTCGTTTACTCGTGTGTTAGATTGCTTGCTTTGTCATGATGACTCAAGAGAATACCAAATTGTGTGACTTTTCCAATACTAATAATAATGATTTTATTAGTACCCCGATTGCTCCCGCCACTAGTGCAAAATCTTGTGAAATTAATGCCGCTTTGCTGAATCTTCTTATGAAAGATCGATTTTCTGGCCTTCCTAGTAAAGATGTCGCATCCCATCTAAACAATTTCGTTGATTTGTGTGATATGCAAAAGAAGAAAGATGTGGATAATGATATTGCTAAATTGAAGCTATTTCCGTTCTCACTACGAGATCGTGCTAAAACTTGGTTACCAATGGCGCCTCTCCACCCACACACCCACCCACCCCTAAACCCTAGCACACCGGCGATCTCCTCCCCCTACCACTAAATTGGAGTTTGGCTCCGATCATCCTCTCTGGCGTCCTCTGATCTACTCCTCCATACCATCTTTGATGGGTTCTCCCTCTGGATCTACCCTTGGCTTGGACTTCTCCAAGGGTAGAGTTTTTGCTGATGAGATTATAATGCTTCTGGTCTTTTGGTTCATCCCATGGAGAATCTGGGTTCCTTCACCCTGGTTGTGTCTTTTAGTAGGCATGATTTCAGGCTTACGGAGGACTCGGTGGTGATTGCTCTTGAATCTGCACTTGGTGGTTCGGCCATTGAGTTCTTGGTTTCTTCAATAAGTGACAAGGTCTTCTCTTTTAATGTTTCTTGCAAGGAGGTTGGTTTTCATATTGTGGAACTCAGATCTTTCTCTTGCCCTCAATTCAAATGCTATTTCCATCTTTGGGGCAATGGAGGACCTAATTGGGGTCGTGAGTTCAAAATTTGGAAGAAGGAATGTGATGCTGAATGGATTTTGGTTAGTTCGTCCAAACGCCGGGCCTCTCTGGGTTTATTGGCCATGCATCACCCTCCGGCGAAATCTTCTTTCAAGTCCTCTCTTGTGGTTCATAAGAAAATAACTTTTGCTGCATTTCAAAATTATAATGTGTGCAAAGGTTATAGGTATCCTGCTACGGCTGAATGCATTGCTGCCACCGAAGATGCTGGTTATTCTAACCCAGTGCATGAGTGTGTGATTATCTGGCCCTCTACCACGGCCGACCTGCAGTGGACGGTGGCCTCACCGCCGATCATCTTTGGCACGGTGAGCTCTCCGGTGGTTTGAGATCGCCTTATTTCTCGCCAAGGTACACAATCTACGCTTCCTCTGTTGCATGCTGACGTCTCCCCTGGCTCAATTCCCGATGCTGGGCTTTCATGCCATGTTGGGCCATTGGACGTGGATGGCCCTGGCCCCTCCTCTAGCCATGTCGGGCCTATGGATGAAGGCAGCCCACGCCCTACCTCTTTGGATATCCCTTCCTCGCAGGATGCTAATAATGCTTTTGCTGATTTAATTGATAATATGGTTGATGAGATCTTAACGTGCCAAAAATGCCATTTATATGGTCATTTTGAAAGGAATTGTGCATCAAATGTGGTTTGTTTGGCCTTCTCACGTCCGGGCCATAAAAGAAGGGATTGTAACAAGATTGCTATTGAGAAGGGATTATTTTGGAAACAGAAATACCCCCGGCTTCTCCGCTTCCCAATACAGGTCTCGGGACGGCCGCCACCCCTGCTCCTGTCCACGTTATTGACTCGTCTTGTTCATGTGACGAGCTATCCTTGCCAAGTCCCATCTGCTCTGCCCCCAAAACCCGCATTGGCAGCCCTCCGTTGATGTCTCCCCTGCCATCTTCTCCACCGAGTGCTAGCTCGGATTGCATGGCTGTTTTTGCCATTAATCCTCTTCGGTATGTGCCGGCTGGTCACCACCCTATCGATGGTGGTGCCAACCGACTGCCTCGGACGTTCGTCACCCCGCTGGCTCCTATCGTCCGGCGTCATGATGATTTCTTGGTTGCTGAAGTCATGCCGCTGCTCCCGCTCGACCAGATTGGCCCTGCCAGAGAAGTTGTTGTGGATTTCTTGGAAGCCCGTGGTGTTCAGGTTCGTGCAGCGCACCCTTAGGTATGTGGTGTTGGTCTGTTTCGTGTGAGAGATGCTGCTGTTAGTTTCTCGCTCTGTCAGCTTCCTCCGCAACCTCTTGGTAATGATACCTTTGTGAGATTTTTTAAGCATGATGAAGGAGTTGGGTTTAGGGGCACCCAGGGTTTTTGGGATGATTGTATTATGTTTCTTGGCATTCCTTTGGATCTGCGCACTACTGAAAACATCAGAGCTGCAGTAAATACGTTTGGCAAGTTCCAGCATTGGGTTGAGGATGATCCATATTTGGTCAGATCGATTGTGTTTGCTTCTTTTCCTGAGGACATGTTAGTCCTCGTGATGTGGTATTTACGGATTATGCTTCCTATGGGGGGGTAAAGGTTTCCTGGACAACTCCCTGCTATATTCTTGGAACTACTTTTGCGGATCAAATGCCTGAAGATGAAGACCCGATGCCCATTGACGGTAACCCGCACCCTCTGCCAGGTGCTCCTATGCCAGAGTTTCATAATTTTGTGTTGCCGTCGTTCCTGCGATTGGTTGGAATGACTTGCCCCCTATTCCGTGTCCTATGGATGATCATGTTGCCAATGGTAACTGGGGGCATGCTCATTGGGGAGACGAGGACGAGGTTCAGCAGAATGCTCCAGCTAATGAGGTGCCTCCAGCTCAGGATCAGGAGTCTGTTGTCATTGATGTTTCTCTTCAGTCCAATTTTGAATTGCAGATGCCCCCATTCAGAATGCTGCTTTCGAGCCTCAGCAGCCTCAAGATTTGCAGTTCAATGCCAATATTGGGCGATTGTCCCCTACCACCCCCTCTGATTCAGTATGATAGAATTGTAGTGGGTGCTTTCAAAGTTGTTTATGGTCCCGTGCTTGGTTCCGAGGGCTTGAACGTATTGCATGAAGCCGCGGCTTGTGAATTGGGTGTCGTTGTCAGTGATGACTCTGACAGGTACCCCAAAGCGGCATACCAATCCCATCAAAAACTTGATAGCTGACTGTGTGGTTACCTTCCTCATGAGCTCCACCTCTGGCCACTTTGTAAACTTGTCGATGGCGACGTACAAGAATTCAAAGCCCCCGGTAGCATGGGGGAAGGGGCCCATGATGTCGAGCCCCCAGACCGAGAATGGCCATGAAAAGGAATTGTCTGGAGAGCTTGAGCAGGCTAATTGATATTCTTGGAGTAGAACTGGCAGGCTTCACATCTGGTGACTAGCTCAATTGCATCTTGAAGGGCCGTGGGCCAGTAAAAACATTGCCGGAAAGCTTTTCCAACCAAGACCCTTGATCCAATATGGGAGCTGCACATGCCTTTGTGTATCTCTACCAACAGTTCCTTTCCCTCTTCCCAACAAATGCACTTCAACTTCACACCATTGGGCCTCCTTTTGTATAGTTTGTTGTTGACGAACTGTTACATACTGGCCCTCCAGGCTACTCTTTTAGCTTCTTCTTGCTCTTCGGGAAGATCTCCTGTTTGGAGGTAGTGGACTACGTGTTGTGCCCAAGTTGGAGCCTGGGGATCGACAACAAGAACAAATGGCACCTCCTTGTTCGTGGGAGCACACACCTCGACCACAGGAACCGGTGGCTCGGCGGGATGCTGCTGCTCACCAGGTGAAGTGGAGTTGTTCCCGCCAACCTCTCTGCCGAGGGCTTCAGGAAGCTCTACCATCTTTGCTGGGATACTGAGGGCTAAGTAAGGTGGAGGACAAAAGTCCCTGGTTCCACAGGAAGCTTTTGGGCAGCACATTTAGATAGATGATGACCAATGATGTTTTCCGCACGTGGTACGTGCTTTTTTTGTAATCCGTCAAAACGCTCCTCCAACTTTCTCACCTCCTCAACGTATGACTCCATCAATGGGCTCTGGTAATCCTTGTTCACTTGCCTCACCACGAGCTGTGAGTCTCCTCGAATGATCAACTTCTTGATTCCAAGTTTTGTTGCAATCTTGAGCCCGGCAAGGAGTCCTTCATACTCTGCAGTGTTGTTGGTAGCCTCCTCCCGAGGGAAATGCATTTGGACCACGTGCTTCAGGTGTTTTCCAGTAGGTGCGATGAAGAGCACGCCAGCTTCCGCACCTTGCAGTGAGAAAGCACCGTCAAAGCACATGATCCATTCTTGGGGCGCTTCTGTGCCAGGAATAACTGTCTCCAGCGCCTCTTCGTCCGGGGTGGGCGTCCACTCCGCAATAAACTCAGACAGTGCTCTACTCTGAATGGTTGATGTGCTCTCAAACTTTAAACCAAAACTGGACAACTCCAAAGCCCATTCCACTATTATGTCAGTGGCCTCCGGGTTCCTCAGTATGCGTTGCAGAGGAAATCGGGTGACAACCGTGATCTCATGGGCTGGGAAGTAGTGGCATAGTTTCCTTGAGGCCATGACGAGGCCAAAGATCAACTTTTGCATGCCAGAGTAACTTGATCTAGCCCCCTGCAACAGGGAGCTGACAAAGTAAATTGGCCGCTGCACCACCTTCTTCCTTGTCGTAGTCTTGGGGTTGCCTTTGCTTCTCTGCTCTTCTTTCTCTTGATCTGGATCTAACCTTGCTGGGATAGGTTCGGTTTCCTCTCCGGAAGGGACTGTAGCCATGGCCGTTCCTTCATCTACTTCCCGCTGTGCCACCAGTGCTGCACTAACCACTTGATTGGTTGTCGCTAAGTATAGCAGCAACGACTCTTATAGTTTAGGAGCGAGTAAGGTGGGAATAGAGGGAAGATAGGTCTTTAGGTCCTGCAGCACTGCTTTTGCCTCCGGGGTCCACTTCACTCGCCCTGCTTTCTTCAAAATCTTGAAGAACGACAAGGCGCGCTCGGCTGACATGGAAATGAACCTGCTTAGCAAGGCAACACATCTAGTCAAATGCCTCACATCTTTAACTGACATGGATGCTTGAATCTGCTCGATCGCCTTATCTTGTCGGGGTTGGCCTCTATCCCTCTATGGGACATGAAGAAGCCAAGTAGCTTGCCAGAAGGAACGCCAAACACACGCTTCTCTGGGTTTAGTTTCAAGTTGATCTTACACAGATTTGCAGAAGTTTCTTCTAAGTCCTGAATGAGCGTTGATCTGTCCTTGGTCTTGACCACTATATCATCAATATAAGCTTCAATATTCTTGTGCAGCTGGGATCCGAATCCCATTTGCACAGCTCTTGGAAAAGTGGACCCGACGCTCTTCAACCCAAAGGGCATCTGTACGAAGCAGTACGTGCCACATGGGGTTACGAACGCCTTCTTCTCTCTTCGTCTTCCTTGGACATGAATATCTGGTGATACCCAGAGCAGGCATCCAAGAAGGAAAGCAGATCACACCGGAGGTGGAATCCACGATCTGGTCCATGCGCGGCATGGTGAATGGGTCCTTTGGGCATGCTTTATTCAGATTTGTGAAATCAATGCAAAGCCTCCACTTCCCATTCGCATTGTGCACTACCTCTGGGTTCGCCAACCATGTCAGATGCAATACTCCTCCGACCAATCCAACTGCTTCAAGTTTCCTGATCTCCTCGACCATGAAATGTTGCCACACAAAGGCTTGTTTCCTGACCTTCTGCTTGACGGTCGGGCATGAGGGCAGAAACCAAGGTGGTGCTCGATTACCTCCCTGGGAACTCTCGGGATTTCATATGGTTGCCAAGAAAACACATCGACATTCACCCACAGGAAGGCAACGAGCTCACTTTCCTGTTTATCGTCGAGGGCGGAGCTGATAGTGAATGCACCATCAGCCCCAACCAGCCCTGCCGGGACCTTCTTCATAGCGGGTGCATCAATCTTGGATCTCTTGCTAGTGGAACTCTCCGGCAAATCATCAACGGGTGCAACACACTCTAGAGAGGCGCGCTTCTTGGATTCCTTGTCAGTGCCCCCATTGACTTTCTTCCCTTTCTTACTTTCCTTGGTGGGAGCGGTAGCTTCCACGGCCTCAGTGGCGACTACTACCTTGTACATCTTATCTACGCATATGATTGTGTCCATCTTGTCTGATGGAATGGAAATGATGCCCATCGGCCCTGGCATCTTCAATGTGTTGTAGGCATACTGAGATGCCGCCATGAACTTAGACAGGGCTGGACGACCAAGGGTTCTATTATACGACAGGGGGAGATCAATGATAACCCACAAGTATAGGGGATCGCAACAATTTTCGAGGGTAGAGTATTCAACCCAAATTTATTGATTCGACACAAGGGGAGCCAAAGAATATTCTCAAGTATTAGCAGTTGAGTTGTCAATTCAACCACACCTGGATAACTTAGTATCTGCAGCAAAGTATTTAGTAGTAAAGTAATATGGAAGTAACGGTAACAGTAGCAAAAGTAACGGTAGCAGTTTTGTAGTAATTGTAACAGTAGCAACTGTAAAGTAAATAAGAAAAGCACAATATGTGAAAAGCTCGTAGGCATTGGATCAGTGATGGATAATTATGTCGGATGCGATTCCTCATGTAATAGTTATAACATAGGGTGACACAGAACTAGCTCCATTTCATCAATGTAATGTAGGCATGTATTCCGAATATAGTCATACATGCTTATGGAAAAGAACTTGCATGACATCTTTTGTCCTACCCTCCAGTGGCAGTAGGGTCCTAATGGAAACTAAGGTATATTAAGGCCTCCTTTTAATAGAGTACCGGACCAAAGCATTAACACATAGTGAATACATGAACTCCTCAAATTACGATCATCACCGAGAAGTATCCTTATTATTGTCACGTCGGGGTTGTCGGATCATAACACATAATAGGTGACTATAGACTTGCAAGATAGGATCAAGAACTCACATATATTCATGAAAACATAATAGGTTCAGATCTGAAATCATGGCACTTGGGCCAAAGTGACAAGCATTAAGCATAGCAAAGTCATAGCAACATCAATCTCAGAACATAGTAGATACTAGGGATCAAACCCTAACAAAACTAACTTGATTACATGGTAAATCTCATCCAACCCATCACCATCCAGCAAGCCTACGATGGAATTACTCACGCACAATAGTGAGCATCATGAAATTGGTGATGGAGGATGGTTGATGATGACGATGGCGACGAATCCCCCTCTCCGGAGCCCCGAACGGACTCGAGATCAGCCCTCCCGAGAGAGATTAGGGCTTGGCGGCAGCTCCGTATCGTAAAACGTGATGAAACTTTCTCTCTAATTTTTTCTCCGCGAAAGCAAATATATGGAGTTGGAGTTGAGATCGGTGGACGTCCAGGGGGCCCACGAGGCAGGGGGCGCGCCCTAGGGGAGGGGGCACGCCCCCACCCTCGTGGACAGGGTGTGGGCCCCCCCTGATGCTAATTCTTTCACCAGTATTTTTTATTAATTCTGAAAAGTTGCTCCGTGGATGTTCAGGTCATTCCGAGAACTTTTATTTCTGCACAAAAATAACACCATGGCAGTTCTACTGAAAACAACATCAGTCCGGGTTAGTTCCATTCAAATTATGCAAGTTAGAGTCGAAAACAAGGGCAAAAGTATTTGGAAAAGTAGATACGATGGAGACGTATCAACTCCCCCAAGCTTAAACCTTTGCTTGTCCCCAAGCAATTTAGTTGACAAACTGAAAGTGATAAAGAAAAAATTTTACAAACTCTGTTTGCTCTTGTTGTTGCAAATATGTAAATCTAGCATTCAAGTTTTCAGCAAAGATTATGAACTAACCATATTCACAATAACACTTAGGTCTCATGTTTACTCATGTCAATGGCATAATCAACTAGCGAGCAATAATAATAAAACTCGGATGACAACACTTTCTCAAAACAATCATAATATGATATAATAAGATGGTATCTCGCTAGCCCTTTCTGAGACCACAAAACATAAATGTAGAGGACCTTTAAAGATCAAGGATTGACTAAACATTGTAATTCATGGTAAAGGAGATCCAGTCATAGTCATACCCAATACAAACTAATAGTAATGCATGCAAATGACAGTGGTGCTCTCCAGCGGGTGCTTTTTAATAAGAGGGTGATGACTCAACATAAAAGTAAATAGATAGGCCGTAGAGGTGCCAAAGCTCGATTTTGAAATAGAGATGAATAACATTTTGAGCGGTATACTTTCACTGTAAACATAACAACTATCAGATCTCGATATATTACATGCTACACACATTATAGGCGGTTCCCAAACAGAATGGTAAAGTTTATACTCCCCCACCACCAACAAGCATCAATCCATGGCTTGCCCGAAACAACGGGTGCCTCCAACTAGCAACAATCCTGGGGGAGTTTTGTTTAATTATTTTGATTTGATTTGAGCATGGGACTAGGCATCCTGGTTACCAGCCATTTTCTCGTGAATGAGGAGCGGAGTCCACTCCTCTTGAGAATAACCCACCTAGCATGGAAGATACAGACAACCCCAGTTGATACATGAGCTGCTCGAGCATAGAAAACAAAATTTCATTTGAAGGTTTGGAGTTTGGCACATACAAATTTACTTGGAACGGCAGGTAGATACCGCATATAGGAAGGTATGGTGGATTCATATGGAATAAATTTGGGGTTTATGGAGTTTGGATGCACAAGCAGTATTCCCACTTAGTACAGGTGAAGGCCAGCAAGAGACTGGGAAGCGACCAATTGAGAGAGCGACAACACTCATGAACATGCATTAAAATTAATCAACACCGAGTGCATGCATGAGTAGGATATAATCCACCATGAACATAAATATCATGAAGGCTATGTTGATTTTGTCTCAACTACATGTGCGAACATGTGCCAACTCGAGTCACTCGAATCATTCAAAGGAGGATACCACCCTATCATATCACATCACAACCATTTTAATAGCATGTTGGCACGCAAGGTAAACCATTATAACCTCCTAGCTAATTAAGCATGGCATAAGCAACTATAATCTCTAATTGTCATTGCAAACATGTTTATTCATAATAGGCTGAATCAGGAATGATGAACTAATCATATTTACAAAAACAAGAGAGGTCGAGTTCATACCAACTTCTCTCATCTCAATCAGTCCATCATATATCGTCAGTTGTCACTTTCATATACTAGTGGGAATTTTTCATTATAGAACTTGGCTTGTATATTCCAATGATGGGCTTCCTCAAAGTGCCCTAGGTCTTCGTGAGCAAGCAAGTTGGATGCACACCCACTTAGTTTCTTTTGTTGAGCTTTCATATATTTATAACTCTAGTGCATCCGTTGCATGGCAATCCCTACTCACTCACATTGATATCTATTAATGGGCATCTCCATAGCCCGTTGATACGCCTAGTTGATGTGAGACTATCTTCTCCTTTTTTGTCTTCTCCACAACCACCATTCTATTCCACATATGGTGCTATGTCCATGGCTCACACTCATGTATTGCGTGAAAGTTGAAAAAGTTTGAGATTATTAAAGTATGAAACAATTGCTTGGCTTGTCATCGGGGTTGTGCATGATTAAATACTTTGTGTGATGAAGATAGAGCAACAGCCAGACTATATGATTTTGTAGGGATAACTTTCTTTGGCCATGTTATTTTGAGAAGACATGATTGCTTTGACTAGTGTGCTTGAAGTATTACTATTTCTTATGTCAATATAAACTTTTATTTTGTATTCATTTGGATCTGAACATTCATGCCACAATAAAGAAAATTACATTATGAATTATGCTAGCTAGCATTCCACATCAAAAATTCTCTTTTTATCATTTACCTACTCGATGACGAGCATGAATTAAGCTTGGGGATGCTTGATACGTCTCCAACGTATTTTTATTGTTCCATGCTATTATATTACCCCTTTTGGATGTTTATGGGCTTTATTTTACACATTTATATCATTTTTGGGACTAACCTACTAACCGGAGGCCCAACCCATATTGCTATTTTTTGCCTATTTCAGTATTTCGAAGAGAAGGAATATCAAACGGAGTCCAAACGGAATGAAACCTTCGGGAGCGTGATTCTTGGAACGAACGTGATCCGGAGAGCTTGGAGTGCAAGTCAAGAAGCAGCCGAGGAAGCCACGAGATAGGAGGCCGCCCCCCCATGTAGGGCGCGCCCCCTGTCTCGTGGGCCCCTCAGCCACCACCGCGTTTCTTCCTCCTATATATACCTCGCACCACGAAAACATCCATGAGCACCACGAAACACAATTTCTACCGCCGTAACCTACAGATCCGCGAGATCCCATCTTGAGCCTTCGCGCACTCTGCTGGAGGGGGAATCGACCATGGAGGGCCTCTACATCAACATCCTTGCCCTCCGATGAGTTGTGAGTAGTTTACCACACTCCTCACGGGTCCATAGTTATTAGCTAGATGGCTTCTTCTCTCTTTTTGGATCTCAATACAATGTTCTCCCCCTCTCTTGTGGAGATCTATTCAATGTAAACTCTTTTTGCGGTGTGTTTGTCGAGATCCGATGAATTGTGGGTTTATGATCAAGTTTATCTATGAATAATATTTGAATCTTCTCTGAATTCTTTTACGTGTGATTGAGTTATCTTTGCAAGTATCTTCGAATTATCAGTTTGGTTTGGCCTACTAGATTGATCTTTCTTGCCATGGGAGAAGTGCTTAGCTTTGGGTTCAATCTTGCGGTGTCCTTACCCAGTGACAGCAGGGTTTGCAAGGCATGTATTGTATTGTTGCCATCGAGGATAAAAGATGGGGTTTACATCATATTGCATGAGTTTATCCCTCTACATCATGTCATCTTGCTTAATGTGTTACTCTATTCTTATGAACTTAATACTCTAGATGCATGCTGGATAGCGGTCGATGTGTGGAGTAATAGTAGTAGATGCAAAGGTGAGTCGGTCTACTTGTTATGGACGTGATGACTATATACATGATCATGCCTAGATAATCTCATAACTATGCGCTTTTCTATCAATTGCTCGACAGTAATTTGTTCACCCACCGTAATACTTATGCTATCTTGAGAGAAGCCTCTAGTGAAATCTATGGCCCCCAGGTCTATCTCTTATCATATTTTCTTTCAATCTACTTTTATTTGCATCTTTACTTTTTGCATCTATCTTATAAAATACCAAAAATATATTTATCTTATCTTAATATCTTTATTAGATCTCACTTTCGCAAGTGGCCGTGAAGGGATTGACAACCCCTTTATTGCGTTGGTTGCGAGTTCTCAGTTTGTTTGTGTAGGTGCATGGGACTTTTGAGGAGCCTCCTACTGGATTGATACCTTGGTTCTCAAAACTGAGGGAAATACTTACGCTACACTTGCTGCATCACCCTCTCCTCTTCGAGGAAAACCAACGCAAGCTCAAGACGTATCAGTGTACTTCGTTTGTGTCCAACGACCAGACCAAGACCACTTTCGGATCCCCACCATTATCAATACTTCATCCATATTCACAATATTCAGATTTCTTTATCATATTCTTGCTTGCTTTTCGATTGCTTGCAGGAATAGACCTTCGTGGTCAGGTTGATTGTGCTCCGGCATGGTCAATAACCTCTCGGAGTTGGTTTAGCAGTTTCTAAGGCGCAACGTCAGGCACGTTTGTAGTCGAATTGTCTAAGTCAACTCCACCAAATCGATAGTTATCATCTCATCGAAAGATCGAGACACCCCGCCACTATCACTATGCCTCTATCAAAAAATTATAGGGCATCCCAAAAGGCGCAACATGGCTCGTCAGTGCGATCAAATTACCCTGAAAGTTGATTTCACGGGCCGTCCCTCGATTTTGTATCCACAAAAGGAAAACAATTTGGCCATACGAACTCCATTTGAGCTGCAGCACCCGCTAAAACGGTCACAACTAAACATGGTATGCGTCCATCACCCTCTTCATCAGCGTCGACAACATTTCGGAGTCTGGATCGAGGTTGGAAAACGAGTCTCGGATGATTTTATCTTTGACATGTACCCTACCACCCTTCTGTGAGCTCACCCATGGACAGATATATGGACAATAACATATAGGGCAATGCACCATCCTTCCATTATCAAACCAGAAAGACTATAGGTTCAATCAGGATGGAAGGAGGAGGCTCTTCATTGCATCGAAACCCAAGAATTCATGCTTTACATGGTCTATCGCCTGCCCCGCTACCACCCTCACTTTTTCACCGGCAGATGCATTATTCTTTAATGGTAAAGTACATAACAGATCGTCCTCATTATGTTTATGCACTCGAAAAGTTTTAGGGCATCACGAAACTTAAAAGATGGCTCGTCGACGCGATCAACTTACCCTGAAGATGAATTCATGGGTCGTCCCGAGTTGTTGTATCAACAAAAGGACCACAATTTGGCCACACGAACTCCATTTGAGCTCCATCACCCACCAAAACGGTTACAACTAAACGTGGTGCGCGTCGATCACCCTCTTCGTTGGTGTGATCAACATTTCGGGGGCTGGATCCAGGTTGAAAAACCGAGTTTTGGATGATTTTATCTGTGACGTGTACCATCTGTCCATTTTTTAAACCAGAAAGACTGCAGGTTCAGTCAGGATGGAAGGAGGAGACTCTTCGTTGCATCGAAACCCAAGAATTCATGCTTTACATGGTCTATCGCCCGCCCTGCTACCACCTTCACTTTTTCACCAGTAGATAAATTAATCTTAAATGATAAAGTACATAACAGCTCATCCTCTTTATGGTTTTGCACATGAAAAATTATACGGCATCCTGAAAGGTGCAAGATGGTTCGTCGGCGTGATCAACTTACCCTGAAAGTTGATTTCACGGGCCGTCCCACAATGTTGTATCCACAAAAGGACCACAATTTGGCCATAGGAACTCCATTTGAGCTCCATCACCCGCCATAACGGTCATAAGTAAACGTGGTACGCGTCCATCACCCTCTTCATCAACATGGACAACATTTCGGGGGGGGGGGCGGATCCAGGTTGAAAAACTGAGTTTTGGATGTTGCTATCTGATGTAGGGTAGAACCCTAGATGCCCGATCTTTCACGATTGGAGGGAATCCTATGAAGAACATGAAGAACACGAGGAGAAATCACGAGGGGAAAGACGAGAGAATCAGTCAAACCAACAAAACTCGATTACACATATGCTAGATCCTCAAAACACAAAGAGATACACGATTCAAATCCAACAAAGGATGATACAAGTAGCTAGTTAATCTCCATGAGGAGGTCTTGAGGGGTCTTCCCATGAAGGGGACTTGAATCTGCTTGGGGGATCTTCTCCGAAGAGGTCGTGAACTCGGATGGAGAAGTAACCAAGTGGATGAGCAAAGCTCTATCTCTAATATGAGCTAAAACCATTGCTAACCCTAACTAGGAGGAGGAGGAGGAGGTCTATTTATAGTCTAAGTGCAAATGGGGGCGAAGTGAAAGGGTACATGGGCCTTGGGCCTGCAACTGTGCACACACAGACAGCGGACGTCCGGTCCTTACTGGCCTTCTGGTGGCTCGCGAGGGTCCGGACGTCCGGTAGCGTTCAGACTTCCGCTATTTTCGTTCTGTGAAGGGGGCGCCGGATTTCCGGTGGATGCAGGACGTCCGGTCGCTAGAGGGTGTCGGACGCCCGACCGTTATAGAGTGCTGTTGGCTGGCCTTTCTCTTGGTTCCTGGACATGCATAGCACACACGTTTAAGGTAGTTGCCATGTCTCACATGTGGAAAGTGACGGTTTGAAGAGGAGTGAGTTCACCTTGTTTCCAATGGCGTATGTTCGAGGTCTCGTCATTTGTCCTCTTGGGGTTTGGAGAGTAGTCGGAGAGTACATGGGGATGAACATGGGATGCTTCGCATCATCTCCCCCCTTGGGAAAGATCCGACCTCGGATGGTGATCCTCATCACCATGGAAACGGTTGTCGACGGACTTATAGTTGGACGGAGTTGAAGAAATTGTGCAATCCAAGTACTCCTAGGTGTCGCCGGAGTGGTATACATGTAAAAAGAGCAAACACAAACGACACTCGAAAATACAATGGTTAGCATACACAAAGTGTCCATCACGTAAGAATGAGTCCGTGCGGCAAGATTGTTTGTGACAAAGCGCATGAAGCTTTCCAAGATGATATAGAATGATATGCAAGGCATTCATGGGAGCAAATGCAATCATTGTGCACACATATGTGCTGTGAATATGATCAATGCAACCACGATGCAAAATGTTGTCATAGTGAGACGGTTTATCAATAGCATGAATATGGCAGTGGATGCTCAATATAATTATGTTATAAGCAATTGATGGTAGCCAATATGATCATGATGTATGAACATGCCGTCAAGGTAGATCACAACAAATTTGCTAAGGGAATGCACAAGCTCATATATCATGGATGACATGGGAATACAAGATGCAACAAGGCAATCATAATGTGAGTCAATCCATGCATAGGGTGAAAACTTGTGGTGAGTATGATATGTCCATCGAGCATGACATGTGTGAGCACAATCAACATATATGGAGGTGTTCGTGCAATGTGTCAAAGGAGTGTTGATGTACCAATGCTCGATGTTGTGGCATGAGTGGAGGTTCGAAGGTGCATCCAATAAGTCCGAGCGCTCCTCAATGTGAAGGTCCATAGAGCCAATCTCCAATGTCGCTTGAGGGAGTCCTGGACTAGGGGGTGTCCGGATAGCCGAACTATCATCTTTGGCCGGACTCCAAGACTATGAAGATACAAGATTGAAGACTTCGTCCCGTGTCCGGATGGGACTTTCCTTGGCGTGGAAGGCAAGCTTGGCGATACGGATATGTAGATCTCCTACCATTGTAACCGACTACGTAACCCTAGCCCTCTCCGATGTCTATATAAACCGGAGGGTTTTAGTCCGTAGGACGAACAACAATCATACCATAGGCTAGCTTCTAGGGTTTAGCCTCCTTGATCTCGTGGTAGATCTACTCTTGTACTACCCATATCATCAATATTAATCAAGCAGGAGTAGGGTTTTACCTCCATCGAGAGGGCCCGAACCTGGGTAAAAACATCGTGTCCCTTGTCTCCTGTTACCATCCGCCTAGACGCACAGTTCGGGACCCTCTACCCGAGATCCGCCGGTTTTGACACCGACATTGGTGCTTTCATTGAGAGTTCCTCTGTGTTGTCACCTTTAGGCCCGATGGCTCCTTCGATCATCAACAATGACGCGGTCCAGGGTGAGACTTTTCTCCCTGGACAGATCTTCGTATTCAGCGGCTTTGCACTGCGGGCCAACTCGCTTGGCCATCTGGAGCAGATCGAAAGCTACGCCCCTGGCCATCAGGTCAGATTTGGAAGTTTGAACTATACGACTGACGACCGCGGAGACTTGATCTTCAACGGGTTCGAGCCACAGCCAAGTGCGCCGCACTGTCACGATGGGCATGATCTAGCTCTGCTGCGGACAAGGCCACAGGGGTCGCTGAAGTGTCCGCTCCGACCCTTAGCTCGGAGCCGACTGCGCCAATCGAGGACGGGTGGCTGGACACCGCCTCGGGGGCTACTACCTCTACGGTGATAGAGCCGAATACCAACCCTGTCCTCTGTGAAGCTCGTGACTCCAAGGTGCTGGACTCCTCCTCGACTCCGAACTGCGCGCCCCGCAATCGATCCGATTAGGCGCGGTTATGGAGTTCATCGCATGACATCTTTCAGCACTTGCCCTTCGGCGACATCCTGAATTCACTAAAGTCTCTCTCTTTATCACGAGAGCCCTGGCCGGACTATGGTCAGGAAGGTTGGGATGCGGACGACGAAGAAATTCAACGCCCACCCACCACCCACTTTGTAGCCACTGTCGATGATTTAACCGACATGCTCGACTTTGACTCAAGACATCGACGGTATGGACGGCGATGCCGGAGATTTACCAAGAACCATCGCCATACGAGGCCTTCGAAGGCCACCTCAACTCACGATGTATATATGGTGGATACACCTAAAGGAAGCGATAACGAGGAACAATGGGACGCTGCGACGGATAATTCTCTCGAAAAGCAGTCAAAACATCGACGTAAGCGTCGCCCAAAGTCCCGCCTCGACAAAGACAGCACCCATACAGACCCAGCCATAGAGCAGGGTGAACCGATGGACGACGAACATGCCTTCGAGCAACCATCCGAGCAGGATAACTTGGATAAACAATCCGTCCCCGGCGAAGATAACAGTCCGGACGATCTCACGCCGGACACATCGTCGGAGTAGAAAAACCTCCACAAAAGGCTCGTCGCCACTGCACGTAGCCTGAAGAAGCAGAAGCGGAAGCTCAAAACTGCGGAAGATGCAGTCAGAATGAGATGGAGCAAAGTACTCAACACCGCAGACAAATACGGCGATAGCCGCCAAACGAAGAGCTACCCGAAGCGCAAACTACTGCCCAAATTTTACGAGGAGGCCGTAGAGCCCCCACAATCAAAGAACAAAAGGGCCGCCCGATCAGATAGACGATCACATGGCAAACATAGAGCGGCAAGTGGCGCCGTACACAAGCCGACACGCGATCCGCATAAGGATCCGCACCAAAAGGATGGCCCAATCAGGTCTATCTACGGGCCAAGAAAGCAAGATCTAGAAAGCAATGCAACACGTCGAGTATTCGAACATCACGGCACACCCAAATACGGCGCCGACACCCCTATGTTTCACCGATGAGGTCTGGATCATGAATTTCCAGCGGGATTCAAGCCCGTAAACATAGAGGCATACGACGGAACAACAGACCCTGGAGTCTGGATTGAGGATTACATCCTGCACATACACATGGCTAGAGGCGATGACCTCCACGCCATAAAATACTTACCCCTCAAGCTCAAAGGGCCAGCCCGGCATTGGCTCAAAAGCCTCCCAGAAAATACCATTGGAAGTTGGGAAGAGCTCGAGGATGCGTTTCGGGCAAATTTTCAGGGGACTTATGTCCGCCCTCCGGATGACGATTTAAGTCACATAACTCAACCCGAAGAGTCAGCCCGAAAATTCTGGAACAGGTTCCTCACCAAAAAGAACCAAATAGTCGACTGTCCGGATGCCGAAGCCTTAGCAGCCTTCAAACATAACGTCCGAGACGAATGGCTCGCTAGACACCTCGGCCAGGAAAAGCCAAGAACAATGGCCGCACTAACAAGCCTCATGACCCGCTTTTGCGGGAGAGGATAGCTGGCTGGCAAGATGCAGCACCAGCGACCCAAGTACATACGAGGTCAGGGATGGAAATGGGAAACCAGGACGCAACAAGGACCAGCGCCGGACCAAGGGAAACAGTCCGAAGAGCACGACAGTCAACGCCGGATTCAAAAGCTCTCGGCAGAACAACAAAAAAGTGCCTCCTAAGGACAACAGCGACGAGCTATCCAACCTAAACAAAATCTTGGACAAGACATGCCAAATCCACAGTACCCCCGGGAAGCCTGCAAACCATACCAACAGAGATTGTTGGGTCTTCAAACAATCCGGCCGACTTAACACCGAACACAAGGGGCTCGACACACCAAGTGAGGACGACGACGAACCCCACAAGCAGAGCACCGTAAAACAAAAGAATTTCCCAGAAGAGGTTAAAACAGTAAACTCACTTCAAGTGACAACAGGGAAAAATAGAGCGGCGCCCATTGAAATACGTGCCGCACGGTCCACCCCAGCGGTGTCCCGACACTGGATGTCAAAACCAATCACTTTCGACCATTAGGATTACTCCGGAAGTATCCGGAACGCAGGATGGACTGCTTTGATATTAGATCCTATAATCGACGGACTACAATTTACACAAGTCCTAATGGACGGCGGCAGTGATCTAAACCTGCTATATCAGGACACAATCCGCAGAGTGGGGATAGACCCAACCAAAATTCGCCATAGCAACACTTCCTTTAAAGGAGTAATGCCAGGCCCATATGCCCATTGTATGGGCTCTCTACCACTAGAAGTTGTGTTCGTCTCATCCGACAACTTCCGTCGCGAAAAGTTAGTCTTCCACATCGCCCCATTTAAAAGTAGCTATCAAGCACTATTGGGACACAAAGCTTTTGCCCGCTTTAACGCAATACCGCATTATGCATCTCTTACACTTAAAATACCCGGTCCACGCGGCATCATCTCATTAAAGGGAAACTTCGAGTGTTCGTCAAATACGGAAGAACGTGAGACTGCCTTGACAGCCACACACTAATCCGACTTTGCTGATCAAAGCACCTAAACAGGTCATTCAGACCCCAGACACGGTTAGGCGAGTCCGGTATAAATAAACAAGGGGCTTACTAGCCGCGTACCCCCTTACAAGGGGCTCCACAACAAGAGACAATAAAGCTCAATTTTATTCATTTTTTTATAGTACTTTGTTTATTTCAAAATACATTTTTCGCACGATCCTTTTTTTTCAACTAAGTTCTTCTCTTTTACAGATGAACACCGTGCTACACCCGTCCAGGATACGGCACAATGGAGACACAGGCGCAGACGTGCAGTAGGGACCCGTTGCAAGGATTCTTTTCAGATTAAGACCCCGCATAAACCTTTTTTTACTGTCTCTTGTTGATACACATCCCCCGATTTCTTGCCATAACCGAGGAGGAGGTTGGCGTTTTGGCATCGGCCGCGTCAGAATTTTTTGCGCGTACCTGGACACTAGGGGCTTAGGGTATCGTTCTGCCCGTTTTCATAAAGACCGAATACCTCAGGGAGTGTTCGGCGTCTTGAGTTAGGCCTTATATGCATCAGCTCCGAATCATGTCTTTGGTCAAATGTCGGGTTTTCCCGGCTCCTGTGTTTTGCTGCCTTATGTTCCGCTCTATCGCTAACGCGGCACCAGAGAACTATCATGATTGTGCCCGGTTCGCCGGTGAACACCTCGATGAAAGCCAAAACCGATCATCATGATATAGCGTGAGACTGGTCAACCACTCGATGACCCACCGGAATGTTTAGAATTCCTCCGCATTAACGAAGGACCGTTTCCTGGTCAGGCACATACGCACCCCGAATTCGGGAGAGTGCGGTGCCTCTAGGGGCTATATAGTAGCCCCACCATCGAACTCCTATGGCTAAGTGAAAGTGATAAAGCATTATAGTCCGGTTGCCTAGTTTGCTACACTATCACCTCCTTCACAGGACCAAGACGTTGGATTAAGTGTGAAAATGTGCTTTTTTGCAAACACCCCCGCACTATGTGCGTGGGGGCTGAAGCCGAAGACTGCCATCTTTCAGGTTATATACACATATACATTAACGGCCGCATAGGAGGTACTTCAATACTTGAACGCACAAGTATAAAAAGCCCTTATATTATATTGAAACATGGTTTCACAAATCATACATGTCATTTGAACATAATATTCTTCGAGCATTGCATCTCTATTAAACGAGCACCCTGCAGGACTTCCTCAGAATAGTGCTCGGCAGGTACTCGGCTTCTGTCTGAATCCTGGGATGCAACGTCGGTGGCCTTCATCTTTGCCCAGTATGTTTTGACACGGGCAAGAGCCATCCGTGCACCCTCTATGCATGCCGACCTCTTCATTGCACCTATATGTGGCACCGCACCAAGGAACTGCTGCACCAAGCCAAAATAACTCTTCGGCTAGGGCCTTTTCGGCCACAAATGAGTCACGACATCCTTCATGGCAAGTCCGGACAACCTATTCAGCTCAGCCCATTCAGCCAAACGATCGGTCAATGAAAGCGGACGCTCTGGACTATGGAACTGCGACAAAAAAAGCTCTTCCATTCCGTAATTTTGGCCTCGGAAGTGTGCGTTCGCGTCTGCGGAACTCGCCGCCAAATCCAGATAAGCATCCTCCGCACCCCACAGCTGGCCCAACTGAGCATACTTCGGATCCGTGAACTTCCTCTGTAGCAGAAAGGGCTTTCCAGCCGCGATATCCTCGGCTTGACGTAGCTCCTCCTTTATAGCTCTCATCGCGGAGCGGACATCCTTGGCTTCGGTGGTGGCCTTCTTCAGGTCCTCTTGCTCCACTCGGCGTTCTTTTTCAAGAAACTCGCAGCGGTCGGTAGCATTCTTCAACTTCACGGCCATCTCGGCCATTTCCTCCCTGCTTCGATAGTGAGCAGCCTATTCAGCTTTTAGCTCCTCGGCCGCCCTCAAGGCAGCCGTGTCACTTTTTCTGGCTTGCTCCTTGACTCGGGCTAGCTCCGCCCGAAGGTTCTCCATAGCAGCAGCACCATCTGCATAAAGCATACACATTATAAGGCATGGGCGTCAAGCTCCCTTACCAGGTGTCCACGGAGAAGTTGCATACCTTGTGACTCGTCAAGCCGCTTATTGACAAGCGCGATATCCGCATCCGCCACGTCAAGTTGCCGCTTCAGTTCGGCAAATTGATCAGTCCGGCTGGCCACCGGACGCACGGCCACCTATATAGGACAGGAGACATCTTACAACTGAGATTATGATCCTCGGCGCTGTCACTTTCGACAACGTCGAGTCTCGAGGCTACTATCTATCTGAGGCACATTCTATATGCAAAACTGTCAGAAGGTATATCATTTTTGCGTACCTCAAACCCCGTCAGTAAACTTCTGACGGCTTCATGCAATTCGCTCTCAGCGGATGAAATCCTTTGAATCACCGTACCCATTAACGCACGATGATCTTCTGAGATAGACGCTCGCCCGAGCAAATCCTTCAGCTCCTCCGACCGTACACCAGTTGGTGCTGGACCTTCCGGCCCCGCCGGACTCAGGGAAACCCTCCGCGACGACACCTCAGGGTCGTCCGCCCCGCCTGACGGTGCGGCAGATGGAGGCGTTTCGCTCTCCATCATCTCCGGACGAAGATCCCCCAAAGATGAGCTCTGCTGAGAAGGGCTGAGATCCGAACTACAAGGTAAAACTTCGGTTATCTTCAGAAATAAAAACAGGGATGTCCCTTATTACAAAACTCCCCTTTCTACTTACGGCTCGCTGGAGGGCTGATTCCCTTGGGGAAATAGTGCGGCCGGGGCTTCTCCTGGCGCAGGACCCTCTGGTGAAGATTTCTTCCCCCACTTTGAGGCCTTGGCCTCCGGATCGTCAGAAGCAGTCCTCTTCTCCCCCCGGAGGGAGGGACTCTTGGTCCCGCCTTCTTTGCAAGCCTCCTTCACGGAGGCAGTAGTTTCCTTGTTCCCCCCTTTGCCCTCTTCCAAGGGCGCAGCCTCCAGCATCTTGGTTAACACAGGATCCGGCGTGGTCTCAGGGAGGGGGCCGGACACCTTATTAGTTTGGCTTTCGCCATCCACTCCTGTTCAAAGGACAACTCTTTAAAGGGCAAGTTTATGATAAATGTACGAATAGCGTGTCCGGGCATAGGACTACTTACTTGAGTATCCGGGCGATTGCAGCTCAGACCTGCGTCCTCGGTCAAGTCCGGACACATCTCTTGTGATCCGAAGAACAGTTTGTACATCTCCACGGGTGTCACACCCATAAAATGTTGGAGAGCTCGTAGTCCCTCCGGATTAAATTCCCACAGGCGGAGGGGGCGATGTTTGCAGGGCAGAAGGCGCCGAATCAACTTGACCTGCGCCACTACGACCAGATTGATCTCTCTCTCTTGGAGGTCTCGAATACGGCCCTGCAGCAGAGGTACGTCCTTGGACGCCCCCCAGTCAAGCCCTTTGTTGACCCATGACGCCAGCCGTTGTGGAGGACCCGAGCGGAAGGCAGGTGGCGCCACCCATTTAGTGCCCCTGGGAGCGGTGATGTAAAAGCACTCCTGTTGCCACAAACCAAGCTCCTTTTGAAAAGAGCCCTCGGGCCATGGAGCGTCAGCACTCTTGCTTATAACAGCCCATCCAAGATTTCTGCTGCTGCCCTTGATCATCTTCGGCTCCACTTTGAAGGTCTTGAGCCACAATCCGAAGTGAGGGGCAATGCGGAGGAAAGCTTCGCATACGACAATGAGCGATGAGATGTGGAGGATGGACTCCGGATCCAAGTCATGGAATTCCAGCCCATAGTAAAACATGAGCCCCCTAACGAAGGGGTCTGTTGGGAAGCTTAAGCCCCGAAGGAAGTGAGACACGAACACCACGCTCTCACCAGGCTCGGGAGTAGGAGTAACCTGCACTTGGGCAGGCAGCCTATGCGAAATTTCGCCGGTTAGATACCTAGCGCCTCTCAGCTTTAGCACGTCTTCTTCCGTGATGGAAGAAGGCATCCACCGGCCTTGCAGGTTGGAGCCGGACATTGTCGAAGGTCCGAAGCACCTGAATCTGGAGCTTTGGGTGTTGGAACTCGAGGCGAAGGGCGGATTCAATTGAGATTGAAAAAAAGGAGCAGGCCTTGGTTTCGTTATAAAGAGGTTGAGTACCAAGAGCCGTCCCCGTGGCCCTTTGGGACTTGCCTTCGATAGAGGGGGCGTGCCAATGGGCACGGTTGGGTTACCCATGCCCGTATTGATGAGAATCCTACAATAAGGGGGACACGATCTCTGCTTTGACAAGACGTGCCAAGGAAACTGCTTCGCTAAACGCGCCGAGGTGGAACAGTAAAAATGATTCGAATAAAGGCTTCGCCGTGGCGTGATGTCATGCCACGGAATACGTCAGCAGATTGAGCTTGTGTAAATATTATTCTCTCTACGGTGGTATGTGGAACTTATTTTGCAGAGCCGGACACTATCCTGGTGTTCAAAATCTTCTATGAAGTATTCGGAGGAGGAACCAGCCTCGCAATGCCGAAGACAATCTACGCGCCGGACTCGTCGTCATTGAAGCCTGGTTCAGGGGCTACTGAGGGAGTCCTAGACTAGGGGGTGTCCGGATAGCCGAACTATCATCTTTGGCCGGACTCCAAGATTATGAAGATACAAGATTGAAGACTTCGTCCCGTGTCCGGATGGGACTTTCCTTGGCGTGGAAGGCAAGCTTGGCGATACAGATATGTAGATCTCCTACCATTGTAACCGAGTCTATGTAACCCTACCCCTCTCCGGTGTCTATATAAACCGGAGGGTTTTAGTCCATAGGACGAACAACAATCATACCATAGGCTAGCTTCTAGGGTTTAGCCTCCTTGATCTCGTGGTAGATCTACTCTTGTACTACCCATATCATCAATATTAATCAAGCAGGAGTAGGGTTTTACCTCCACCGAGAGGGCCCGAACCTGGGTAAAAACATCGTGTCCCTTGTCTCCTGTTACCATCCGCCTAGACGCACAGTTCGGGACCCCCTACCCGAGATCCGCCGGTTTTGACACCGACATCGCTCCTTCGTTTGCGAGATGTATCATGTAGAGAACAAGAAGGAAACTACAATGAAAGAATGACCCATCCAATATGCATGTTTGAGGATGGCTCAAATGGAAAGAGTTCACCTTTATGAGAATATCGAAAATGTTGGTGTCGCGCATCGAGCATGCCTTCACATGACCAAGTTGTCTCATCATGGTACCGCCTTGTGAATCCTTCAAAACGAAAGAACATGACAAACACTCAGAAAAACAAATGAGGTAAGCGGAAGTGCAAAACCTATCATTCGTGTGGTAACATACCCAACAAGTGTGTGCATCATGCTCATCCTAAGAAAGTACAAGGGAGCATTTCATAGTATGGAGGCATATGATGCGAGAACAACCAAATACAATAGGCTCAAGTAAACAAACATGCATCACAAGTAATATGCCCAAGTCTCCATGATCAACAAGCATAGCAAGTTGGCACTCAATACAAGGTGATATGAGAGATGGAACTAATGGAGACAAGAGACAATGATCATGGCAAATAAAGTGAGAGGTATGAACGTATATGTCATCAACCCAAGAAAGAGAGTAAGAATGGAACATGGGTGATGCAACAAAGCAAACAATCATAGTGATCAAGTAAAGAAATCTATTAGTGTGAAGATGCAACGTACTATAAGGAATCATGGCAAGCATGTCATGTGTGCAAATAGTGGGCATGAATAATTCATATGTCATAACACAAGTGATGTACGGTAGAACCCTAGATGCCCAATCTTTCACGATTGGAGGGGATCCTATGAAGAACACGAAGAACACGAGGAGAAATCAGGGAGGAAACACAAGAGAAATCACTCAACCAACAAGATTTGGTCAGGCATATGCTAGATCCTTGAAACACAAAGAGATACACGATTCAAGTCCAACAAAGGACGATACAAAAGGTCTTCTCTGTGAGGAGGTCTTGAAGGGTCTTCCCGTGATGGGGTCTTAATCCGCTTGTGGGATCTTCTCCGAAGAGGTCATGAGCTCCAAGGAGAAGTAACCAAGTGGATGAGCAAAGCTCTCACACAAATATTAGCTAATCCTTTGCTAACCCTAACTAGGAGGAGGAGGTCTATTTATAGTCTAAGTGCAAAAGGGGGCAGAATGAAAGGGTACATGGGCCTCGGGCCCAAAGCTACGCACACACACACAGCGGACGTCCGGTCTCTACCTTTCGTCCGGTCACTCGCGGGGGTCCGGACGTCCGGTAGGGATCGGACTTCCGCTAATTACGTTCTGTAAACGGGGTACCGGACGTCCGGAGGTGGCTGGTCGTCCGGTCGCTGGTCATCCGGTCGCTTCGGTCTTCCACAGAATCGGCTCTGGAGTGGAATTGCCGGTTGTCTGGTGGGGGCCGGCCATCCGCTCGCTGGGCAGTGTTGCCGGTCGTCCGAACATCCGCTTGTTGTAGCTCTCGTCGGCTGGGACTTGGGTCGGCTGGGCCTTCAGGCACTGGACGTCCGGTCCTAGTCGGACGTCTGCTAGCTGGAGCGTCAGGCGCCGGACGTCCGGTCCTGGACAGACGTCCACCTCTGGAGCTTCTTCGGTAGCTCTTCTTCTTGTCCTTCGTACTTGGTGCCCTTGCTGTCTTGACCATTGGATGTAGTTGTTTCATGGCCTTCCTCCAAGCACCTGATCACACAAAGTGTTTCTGCTTGAGGTAGTAGCCATGTCTCATGTGTAGAAAGTGGGAGTTCAGAGAGGAGCGAGTTCACCTTATCTTTGATAGCCTTTGCTCGAGCTCTTGTCATTGGTCCAAGTGGTGTCATGGGAGATGTAGATACGTCCATGGGGATGATCGTGGGATGCTCCGCATCATCCCCCCCCCCACTTGGGAAAGATCCGACCTCGAATCGAAACCTTCATCACCATGGTATGGCGAGAGGTCTTTGACACTGAAGATGTCGCTCACGTTGTACTTGTCGCTTGGGAGGTCGATCTTGTAAGCATTGTTGTTGTAGCGTGCTAGCACCTTGAAGGGTCCATCGGCTCGGGTAGAAGTTTGGACTTGCGTTCATTGGGAAAGCGTCCTTGCGAAGGTGTAGCCACACAAGATCTTCGATGTTTAATATCATGGGTTGCTTGTTGATGTTGATCTTGGTCGCGAGTCATTGTACTTGGCGCTCGATGGTGTGCCATGTATCTTCATGCATCTTCTTTACGTAGCTCGCTCATGCACTCGCGTCCATGTTGGTGCGCTCTTGTAGTGGAAGAGGAAGAATGTCCAATGGGGATAACGGGTTGAAACCGTAGACGACCTGTTGTAGGGTCAAACCCTAGGTGGGATCTTTTCACACTTGGAGGGGGAAAAGGAGGAAAAACTCAAGAACACCAAGAAAAAAACTCTCAAACAAACCCAAATATCACATCCACTAGAGTGGCATACATGAGATCCACAAGATTACAAGATCAATCCAAGGATAATAGCACTAGGTAAGTTCTTCCCACTAGGTGAAGTCTTGATGTTGATCTACTCCAAGAGGAGGCCTTGATAATCCAAAGGATTCTTCCCTAGGTGGGGGCTTGATCTCCAAAGAGGAGGGGATACAAGGAGCAAAGCTCACACTATTTAATCTAATACTTTGTTATCCTTCCAAATGGCCTAGGAGATAAGTATATAAAGGCTAGGGATGAAACTTAGGGAAAGGGGGGGTACAAAGGACTAAAATGTCCCTAAAATGCGTAGCCACGGTGGAAGGGTCCGGCACCTGGTGAAACTGCCGGGCACCCAGACCGTCAGGAGCCACCCAGCAGGCCGGGCACCCAGCAAGTGGCGGGCACCCGCCG
Organism: Aegilops speltoides; assembly: GCA_021437245.1. Lineage (NCBI taxonomy): Eukaryota > Viridiplantae > Streptophyta > Magnoliopsida > Poales > Poaceae > Aegilops > Aegilops speltoides. The sequence continues at coordinate 254,120,918 of CM038142.1, read as the reverse complement.
GGTCAGAGCTAGCGGGCGAGTGGCCGGGCACTGGGCTCAAGCCCGGCACCTGGTGGCTCCAGTGGCCGGGTTAGGCATGGGCCGGGCACCCGGGGCTGGTTGGGAAGCCAAGTGGAGGGTCAGGCACAGGGGCAGTGGGCGCAGCCTGTAGAGGTCGGCACTCGGGGCTGCCATGGCTGGGCACCCGGGGTGTCCTGGGGGGTCGGGCCTCCCCATGTCTTCGCGTCCGGGCACCCGGGGTCCTTCCGACCGGGCACCCGGGGTGTCCAGAAGCTTCTCTCCTTCGTTCTTCTTGTTCTCCTTTCCCTTCCCTTCCTCCATGGACGCTCGAGTCTCCATCATCTCCTTCTCACGATCGTCTTCTTGGTGCCTAAGAATGCATAGCGAGTCTCTTTGAGGTAGAATCCAATTCTCATGTGAAACCGAACGAAACTCGAAGAGGAGAGAGTCAACCTCGTTCTCGATGGCGCGTGCACGTGATCTTGTCATTGGTTCACTTGGTGCTTGCGGTGGTGATGGAGTGTCGGTGCGAGTAGTCGAGGGATGCTCCGCATCATCTTCCCCCCTTGGGAAAGATCCGTCCACGGATCGTCCTCTTCATCACCATGGTACTTGGCCAAGTCTTTGACATTGAAGATGTCGCTAATGTTGTACTTGTCGCGTGGGATGTCGACCTTGTAGGCATTGTTGTTGTAGCATGCGATCACCTTGAATGGTCCGTCGGCTCGTGGGAGTAGCTTGGACTTGCGTTCCTTGGGGAAGCGGTCTTTGCGGAGATGTATCCATACTTGATCACCCGGTTGGAACACCATAGGAGACTTGTTGAGGTTGAGCTTGGAAGCGAGTCCTTGTACATGGCGCTCGATCGTGGAACGTGTTTCTTCATGCATCTTCTTGAGGTAGGCGGCTCTTGCACTTGCGTCCATCTTTGCTCGTTCTTGAAGCGGTAGAGTAAGGATGTCCAATGGCGACAAAAGGTTGAAACCGTAGACGGCCTCAAAGGGGGACTTGCCGGTTGTAGAGTGTCTTGCATGGTTGTAGTCGTACTCGGTGATGGGTAGGCACTCCTCCCACTCCTTGATGTTCTTCTTGATCAACACACGTAGGAGAGTTCACAGGTTTTGCACGTGTATAAACAAAGATGATAATTGTGCTGTCAATTCCATCCAATTTCAAATTAGAAAATAAGGAGTAAGTTGAAAATATCAATAGCATAATTTGGCATTGTTCATAATGCGGGGAGCTTCACCACACTACTGGATTACCTTGTCACCATAACAAGCATAGATGAAGGGCAAAGAAAATCATTGTATCTATTTTGGTTAATGTGCATGGCATGTTGTTGATATCATCAGCCACATCAGTAAGATAAAACAGGAGATGACAAGGTGCAAATGTGGGCTGCTTCACCACACACTGGATTATAGATCCACAAAAACAAGCATACATATAGGGAGTATTGAGTAATGTGCATGGTATGAATAAGGAATTTGGTTTTACAAGTAAAACTTAGAACTTACGGTTCTTGCGAACATGCATTTTGGTAGAAACAGCAAACTAAACAGCACTAAACGAGGGAGTATGAGCAAATTAAACAGCAGTTGAGGATAAAGGCTTTAGAAGGACTGACTTACATTAATAGTTAACACCGGCTTTATAATGCCCTTCTCCATGTCAAGGGAAGGATAACTCAAGAATTTCAGCACAAAATCTTCTTGATAAGCATTGTTTGTACTATATATTTTGCAGAGAGTAATTATAGATATGATAATACTGGAAGGGATAGAGGATAATGAAGATAAGATGCAGACTGATGCTACGTAATCAACTACCAATCCCTGGAAGTACAAGCGTTACAGGACAAAATGTACTGACAAGAGCAATGGGCTACACTTCTACACTGGCATTGTCTGTGTATTCTACTTGTTGGTAAGATTAAATATAGATCTGATCTTTTTTAGTAAATGGTGGGCAAGGGAGATAAGATGTAGAATGCTACACAATGAACCAATCCCTCTTCCCATAATACAAGAGTGTTTTGAACAATAGTGTACTATACAAAACGTTCTTATATTATGGGATGGAGGGAGTAGTTGTTAATGTAAGTACAGTGATAGACGACGTTCAGTCCTTACAAGAGGACTGCAGAGCTAAACCTCTTCAAAAACATTGGGTTGATTCTAAATTTATGTAAGAGTCCATACGGATCTTATAGTGTCCACCAAATGGATGATAACGAGGCTAACATGTGTAGTGATGCTACATAATCAAACAACTATGAAAGGAAGTATGGTTATACAGGGCAAGAGGTACTCACAAGAGCAAGGCAGTGTGTAGTATAGTTGCGAGATTCTATGGTCCCTTGAGAATGAATGTTCTTCTGCTAATAGTTTTCGTACAAGTGAGACGTTAAGGAAAATGCAGAAATGTAGTTCAAATTGTGATGTGATATCATAGACAGTACCTTACGCTGCAGCCGAGACCAATGTGTAACAAGATTATTCTAGTCACCGTCGGATAAAGGTAGCACCGGAGACTTTACAGAAATTTCATTTAGAGGCTTGCCATCGAAGTGCGCTTGCCTCAGGTAGGAACGATACTTCATCAACGATTGCTTGAAAAGTGCAAACAACCCTTGCTCCTCTTCACAATCCAGTTTGCTCCTCACCTATTTAAAAGAATGAAATCTTGTGTCTTCTGTCAGCAGAAACATATGCAGTAATGACCATGAATAACATTAGTACATTACTTACATGTAAGTTGCGGAGGAAGACTGGAAATTGCTCCGTGTCTGCAGTATAATCTTTCCATGAAGGAAGCATGCGCACAAATTTCCTGACAACAATATAAGCTTCATCTTCTAAACTAGGAAGAAATGGGACAGGGGTCCTATTTGCTGCAATTGGGGCTCTCTCTGGTTCGAAAAGGGATTTGGCAACTGGATTTGGTGTACTCTTTGCTTGGAATGGGGTTTTTCGTCGTCAGAGAGTCTGGTGCTATCTCAACTCGCATAATCATACTGCTTGTTGCAGCTTTGGGTCTCGCTGAGTTGGGGCATCGAAATGACCAAAGGTAGTAGGGCTAGAGTTTGCTAGAGTTGGGTGTTTTGTGGGTCGTGATATTGCAACTACACCTAATGGGCTATTTGATTTATCAAAGCCACTACCTTTTCCAAATACTTTGCTTGTGCTCCTCCACGATCAGCAATCGCCCTCTTCCTTTTGAACATCTGATACACAAGAACAACATTTGAATGGATAAATATGGTATGATGACATATGGAATATGTACTGAAAATGGATAGGCAGGGCGTATTCACATACACGGTGTATAAACTAAGCTAATGGCAGTTCAACAAAGTAGAATCAATGCAAAGCATCAGTTGCAAGATATGTGCGACCAATATAACCTTGGAAAGTTAGAGCAAGCACCTTGATGGGTGAATAAGATAGGGCATCTTCCTCTGAATCCTCCACTAGGGAGCTACATTGACTTAGGTCTCCCTCTAGCTCAGAATCACGGTTAGGATCATATTCTGAGCATGAATCTGTAAGTGGATAGTGTTTACATTGCATTGCATCCAGACTTGATTTCAGTCCCTTAATGCCAAGTTTGATAGCCATGGCATTGTTCTGCTTTATTCTTTTCGTGCGTGCAAGCTCATAATCATTATGATCCTGTTCAGAATCTGAGATTCATGAAAACATAAAAAGTAGTCAGATTATCTATGGAATGCATTGCGGATTCAACTCGAAGAGTGTCTCCCTATAAACCCCTGCATATGCAAAGTTCACCCCCAACCGTGTTGACAGACCACACACATAAATACAAACCCCTTATGTCTCTATAACAGGCAGACACACATTTCAAAACTGAAGTAGGAACATTGAATCACATGAAATTCGTATTTGAACAAATAAACTAAGGAATTATGAGTGGCATAATGTTTAGCTTCAAGGGTGGAGTGTTGGTAGTGCGACACAAAGCAAGTAGGCAAATTGTATTCCATGTGAAAGAGCAAAGCCTATGTAAAGCTGGAAATGACACTTTCTTTCTATACAATGCAGTGTTCGTTGCCCACACATGATGGAAGAGATCACATAGAGAAATAATATTCACTCATGTCTACGGTTCCAGTATTTAGAAACATGGTGGTCCACCCTAAAAGAATATTGACAACAAATATGACAAGGCAAGCATAGATGTAGTGAATCAATCATTTACTTGTGAGCTTACTAGGACAAGTATGCAGAATTGTAACTGCAGTAAGAGACCGTCTGAAATCCGAATCAAGAATTTTGTATTGTTTGCAACTAATCGACGTGAATAATTTGATATTATATCGAATGAGTAAGAAAGACAAGTAAAATTGTCAACGAACCTGGCTTGCAGTAGTAATCTGGGTCAATGTCACTACGACCAACAATCCAAAATGTCTAGTGTCTGTTCCGAGGGCCGGAATTTTGAAAACCCTGTGAACTTTACAGGCACTAAAGATTACTAAAATACATCCGAACCATTAAGTGTAGGTAGCACTAAGCACACAACAAACTCTAATGGCAGTCATGCCTAATGAGTAATGAATCAATTAGAAAATGGGTGATGAGGAGTGGCTGCTGAGTGTTGAGGACATATCTCAGGATAAATCGGGTTGGCTTAGTGGGTGCTGCATGCTTGAGCCCTGACTGGATTGGGAAGGTAGGCACAGCGGCGCGCCCGGGCAGCGGTGACGCTGTTGGGCGAGCGGCTCCTGACCTCCTGTTAGTCCGGCGTCTCCTCCTAGAGTCATGCCATCCGGGGACGGCAAGTCGCCAAGTAGACAAAGGTGGGCAGTAGAGATCGGAAGCGCGCAGCAGAACAGAGGGGAATCGGGTCCTGGGACGACCCAAAATCCCAGGGAGGGCCGGCCCACCATGGGCACCCTATAGAGATACACACCCAAGCGGCGAACATGCATTTTCGAAACTAATTTAGGAACATTTAGTTGACTAGTTAAACGAATCTGTTTTAATAATATCATATTCGTATTTGAACATCTAAGCATGTTTAGCTTGATGGGTGGAGCAGTGCTATTATGACACGAAGCACGTATTCTGATCGTATAGTGATCATAAAAGGGGGAAACTCTAAGCATATTTTTTTAGCAAAAGAGGGTTTCCCCTCCGATTTCTATTGAAGAAACCAGCACAGAACCAACGTGATCAATTAAACCCTAAGCATGATCAATTAAAACGTACTATGACTGTGCCATAGCAGAGTTGAAGCTGCCAACCGGAGAAATGATATTTAGCGCATCAGGGGATAAGTCCCGTTGTGGTGGAAGAGAAGGTTGTGTGAGCAGCCCCGGCAAAGAGGACGATGACGCCGATGAAGAGAGAGGAGGTGATGCAAGGCTTGGTCCATCGCCGTGGATGAGAAACGTCCATCTCTAGCAGTGGATGATGCGGTCTTGGTAGGGGCTCCGGCATGGTGGAGGACGGTGGCGATGGATGTGGTGGAGGACGGCAGCGATGGGTGGGGTGGCGGACGGAGGCTGGTGTGGGGATGGTGTTCTAGCGTGGACGGTGTATGAATGGGATAATGGAGGGAGAGGTACGGGGAACAATGTTTTTTGGACGCGCCTATCTAAAATATGGGAAAGTTACGAATTTAGGCCTTGTTTAAAATTTGTACGTCTCGTCGGTTGGGGATACGATGGTAATATCGCATCTCGCCAATATTTGCCCAGAGCGATTTCGGGCGAGGAGAGGGTGGTTGGCGCCCATGGTTGGCGCCCATGGTGTATGAACAGGGCTGACAGGTAGGGCGGTTGTGTCACGTCTGGGTGAAGTTACAAACCTGCCCCTAGTGAAAATATTTGCCTACATCGATTTCGCCCGAGTCGACTTTGTTTTGCCGCCCACCGTGTATGAATGGGGAAATGGAGGGAGAAACAGGGGTCTTTCGGACAATCTTCAATAAAATGTGTTTTGCCGCCCGTGTTTGGCGCCCACTGTGTTGGAATGGGCTCAAAGGCGGTCGTGTCACATCTAATTGAAGTTACTAACCAACCCCTATTTAGAGCAGTGGAAATCGGGCCGATGGATTGTCCGTGTAATGGGTAGATAGTACTTTCCATCTCCCAAACACTTGGCTTCAGGCAACCGATGTGGCAGTGGACATTTTGCCGCTTCTTTCAAATTTTGGGACAATAAGCATCCATGTTTACCCTGGCAACTAAATTCAAATCCATTTTGTATTCCTATATGAATTTTTATAAAAGGACGACAAAGATGTATTCCACTATCATATGTGAATATGGTTTACAAATGCCGATACTCAAATTCAGAAGCTAGAATCCATTTTAAAGTGAATTCGAATATTTGGAACACTTCATGTCCAACTCAAATGTCACACGCAACATAATGTGTACTCCCATTTAGATATGTACACAAGCGATGTATCAAGATTCAAATACCGAGTCAATCAACCAACAATGTACAGAACTAACAGACATATAAACACTTATAGAGTATATGTATCAATAATATAAACTAACATACATAAGCCAGGCCGTTTTACTTTTTTTGCTACAACAACATCCTTTTTTAGCCAAGCTACTACAGCATCTTGGCCCTTTCCGATGCGTGCCACTTACGGTCCATCTATACTACTATTATTCCTGAATGCACATTTAGCCCGATTGACATATTTGTAGGTCTAGCACAACAATCAAAAATGAAATGTCTCCGAGTCTTATCAATTAATACAGACTTGTGCTCAAATAAAATTACAAACCAGAAAACAAAAAACAAAAAACAATTATTACATGATCTCTAAAACAAATGGTTTGATTGATTACATGAACAAACAAGACTAAGGTTATTCAGTTATTGAAAGAACATTTCACCTATGATTTACCAAGTGGGAATTTAATTTCCTTTTTTCCTTCAGGACCTTAACAATGTGGTCAGTCTTAGCTTGCTTCATCTTGAAATCCACCAAATATTTAATGGTTGTCTTAAGTACTGCTTGTGATTGTGCTGTTTGCTTCCCCAACATGTCAACTTCATCTCTAAGTGCGTATGTAATCTCTTTCTACCACTAGTTTAGCCTCTAGAGCATCGGTTGGCAATTCATAATGCACGATTAGGCGGTGCATCTGTGGGAAGATACAACGTCCAAGGGACCTCGCTTTTGATCTTGGGCTAACCTGTTTTGCCATTAAAGTTCCAATTGATTCGTAAAAGTTGAAGTTAGCAAAACATCTCAACTGGGAGTTATAACAACAAACCAGTTAAACAAAGGAATTAAAGAGTTTCAATTGGATGCTGAAAAGTAGTTATTAACATCATTGTAACCCGTTGTTGCAAAAAGCAAAGCGCTTAAACAAACAAGTAGCTATTTAAGTTCAGGCAAACAGGTAATTCTTAACAGTAAGTATCAAACACATAGATAGGCGCAGTCTATGATAGGATTAACAGGCTGTGGCATTATGTAATCAGTAGGAAAGTAAATTAAGCCAAGCAACATAATTGAACAATTTTGCAATAAGTGGCTAACTAAAATTCCAAGAAGCAAGTAACTGAACTTACGTTAGTTCTTTGTACAGGCATACTGCAACTTCTTTTTGGCTTACAAGGTTGTACGAAGGAGTCCATGGCATCAATTGCTTGGATACGCAGTCCCAATAATTCTTTCTTCCCACACTGTATTGGCAAGTCGAATGTTTAATCTAGTAAGATGGTGCGTCCTTGATATGTTATATGAGGACGTGTAGTCAGACTAGTTGTATCCACACACATCACACTTGCTTTTACTGTATATTTCATGCGATTACTTTTGGCATATCAAGATCTAACAATCTACAATAGGATGAAAAGACTAGCATCCTTCACATTATTGGCGAGCTCAGTTCATATAAACAAGCAATTCAACCATTCTATGGGTAAATCAAAAGCGCCACTAGAATATTTTTCACTAGCCCAATCATACGCGCAAAAAGGGGCGACGCCACCATAGGGGCTGGTATGGGCGGCCGCCTCGGGTGGCTGCAAAGTGTGAACCTAGTTTGAGTGGTCCAGGTTGGCCCAGGCTAGTTTTGTTCGTCCCAACGCATGAGAAGGCAATGTAAAAAATGAAGAAAAATGTTTCAATTTGGATGGGCTAATAACATAAGTGCAAGGCATGCCCTATAGCAGGCTCGCGGCCCAAACGAGCGTCTCCCATATCGATCGATAGCAGGAAAAATCCCAATTCGTTCGCTCCAGCCTCTAGTCTGGTTCGCTACTAACCTAGACGCCGCTGGACAGACCGACACAGCACTTCCTCATGCCCTTGTTGGAGGGCGGTTGCTGGGCTTCAAGCGAACGGAAGGACAAGAAGATGAAGATCCAATCCCGGGTGTAGCCTGCGTGGGAGGCAGCGGTGACAGCACGGGCATGGGATCGAGCTTGCGCAAATGGACAGTCGCAGCTTGCAAGAGTAGCATGCGCAACGAGCACGTACATCACACTGATTATATCTAATTACACTCTTCAATTTCTGGCCAATAGTTAAACCTGACGATGTTGTAAAACTGCTTGTATGTATGGAATCTATGAGAAAATGAAACCAGTTTGTACTTATTTTATGACTCCCCCAATCAATACTAAACTGACTGAATCTAATGTATCTAATCAAGTTTTCGGTGGAAACATACAAGCTCATGTTGTTCTTGAGCCTGAAGTGTCTAATGAACAGACTGCTAATGAAGGATTTGATGCAAACATTTTACATGCTCCTGGTGATGAACATATAGTGTCTAATGAGGGATCTAATGCAAGCAAATTGCAAGCTCCCATTGAAGGATTTAGTGTCTAATGATGATCTGCTATGTTGAGAGAGAGATAGAGATTTGCAGGCATTGATGACAAGCAAATTATAGTGCATTTTCATGGCTTGAGGAAACGTCGAGGCCATCTAACAGAAAGTCCCCGTATCATGATGTCGGTGGGAAACGACACCTATGGGATCACTGGAATCCCTTCTGCGGTTGCGGGGCGCGGAATCGTGAGAAGAGCGGGACTAGGGGATGGCACACAGAGGATTTACCCAGGTTCGGGCCGCAAAGATGCGTAAAACCCTACGATCCTGCTTTGGTGATTGTATTAGTGTTCTTGAGCTCTTGAACTAGCTCTGGGTGCTGCGAGGTTCAAAAGAGCCGAATCCCCTCTCAGTATGCCATAGGCCTTGTGACACTCGAATTTTTTTTATGGTTTTGTTTTCAGAAAGAACCTTGCCTGGTTTGAAAAAGGTCATTTTTTTAAAAACCCTCTTTTAAGTCTATTCTCTAAAAACTCTTTCCGGATTTGAGTTCCCTTCTAAAAAGAAAACCTTTTGGTTTTGGGATTTTATTTGGTTTTGATCCATTTTTGTTTTGCCATGCCACTTATGGTAAAACGCCCCTCAAAACCCCTCCTTCCACTTGGATACAACCCAAACATTCTGTCCAAACTAATAAAATCCATTCTTGGATTTTATTCCTATTATTTTCTCTTTCCAAATAATTCTGTCTTTTCTTTTGAGCCTAAGTGATTTTCAAAGCAAGTACCCAAAGGCTTTTGATTTTTGACCTCAACTCAACACCCATGTATAGTCCTTAGTACCCACAACCCAGAACCATCTTATCCACTCTTCTTCTTTTCAAATATTTCAAGTTTCACTCACTGCAAGTTTGGACCAGATTTGCCAAATTTGGTGAAATTCATATCTACACTTCTCCAAAAATTCCAACAAAATTCAGGCAACCTCTAGTTGCAATGAGAGACCACTCCACCAAAAATCAGCTCAAGGAAAAATCCCTACATGCCTAGATCATTCTGTCGAACACCTTGCATGCACTGTTTCTGTTAATTTCAGTTAAGTTCAGAGTTGCAGTGTCGATCGTCGCCAGAGATTCAGTCACATGCTCACAGTGCACTTGGCACGTTGCTCACGGCCTAACTTGCTTGTCCGGAGCCTCACATGCGCGCTTGGCGCGTTCCTGGCGTCGGTGGCACCTTGGCCCGCCTGCGCTGGCGTGTCTTGCGGTGGCCAAACCACCGTAGCGGCCGACAGAGAGCAGAACGGCGGCGCAACGCCGTTCGGCGCCGCCCAAGCCTCCTGATGGCTCCGCGTGGCCATCCCCTTGCCAGCACACGCATGCAGCACCATCGCTGTGGCGCGGCACGCACAGAGCGTGCTCTCTGCCGCCGACGGGCTCAAGCCAAGGCTGTTCCGAGCCCACCAAGCTTCGAGTCCCGGCTCGCTTAACGCTCGAACGGAACCCGTGAACCTCCATGACGGCGCTCAGCTCCTAAAACTCCCCGACCAATGCCCTGCACCACCGTAAGCTTCACCGGAGAACCCCGTTCTCGGCCACCGCCTCGGACCACCTATAAAAAGGGCTCCCGAGCTCGCCTCGAGCACACACCTCTCAAGACCACACCAAGACCCCACCAGCCACCAGGGGACCTCCAGAGGTCTCCTCCCCAACCCCGGCCGCCTGCTCCGCCTCGGCCTCCACCTTGATCCACTCCGTGAGGCTGCCTCCGTGCCCAAACCCCGCCACTACCCCTCTAGCTACCAGAGGTCTAGCCCCCTCCTCAATTTGCCCTCCGCAGCACTCTTCGATGAGGTCCACGACCACCCGAACCGCCGTCCGCCGGAGCAAGGGCCGCCGTCGACACAGTGCTCGCCGGCGACCACTTCCACCACCCATAAACACGGAAGTACGTGCTGATCACGAAGGTACCGTCCGATCACTCTACCTCGCCGTGGATCCCGCCGGCGACCACCGCACCTCTCGGGTGCCGTCACGCTCTGTTTCTCTCCTTTTGGATTTTCAAACCCGACAGGTGGAGCCCACCCGTCAGCCTCTCAGTCCTTTCTAAACGAATAGTTTTCTGAAGGCGTCTTCTGCCAAAGTACGCCTCCCCCGGGCCGGGCGGCGATTTTCAATCGAATCGTTTTCTGTTTTTATAAGTGAGCCCCTGGAAACTTTCTGTTTCATTATAGATGGGCCCTTGGGTTAACACCCTTATAACTTTTTATCAGAAAGGAATTTTTGAGTGATTCTTTTTCTGTCCTCTTCAAATTTTTGTCTAGTTTTTTATCATGTTTATTTGAAAAATATTTGGGTCAACTTTCTGTACCCCACGGTATTTACGATAGCGCATGTATTTTTGTGTAGCGTAGATACCGAAGGTGGTGACGGAGACACGAACTTCGCCGAACTAGGCCCCGACTACTCCGAGCTAGGCAAGCATGTTTGAACTCTTGATATGATGAGTGTCTTGGCATGCTTGCATTGAATAGTTACATGTCATGTTCATGAGCATCCCGATAATTCTTGTTTCGTGAAAAGCTGAGACAAGTGAGTTTCGGGAATCCATGAGTTCATGGAAATGAGGTTGCATGGCCACGTGGTGGCATGAAGATGGCTAAGATGGTAGTGTTGTAGCATGCCAGTCTTATGCCAGTGTGTTTTTGACTCCGGTATCAACTCCCGTTCATTCATCTTTCCGTACTGCCACGTGTTTCCCACAAGGTATATGGCTTAGTAAGATGTAAACCACTTCCTGGTACACACCAAATGGAGAGGCCGGGATAAAGGTTCCATGGCCCTGGATTAAAGCCTTTCATCCGGTCAGGGGGCATGGGTGTTTCCGATTGGGACCGAGAGGGGGGCACCCCTTAGAGCGCGCGTATATAAATTTGATCCCATGCTATTCGAGATTGTGATCTCCCCGTCTCAAAGTTTTTCTTGAACGCTGTCAAGGGTGATTCCTGGCAACGTGTAGTGGGATGGGTGTGTACCGGTTAAGTTGTGTTTCTTCCGAAATACCATAAACGGAAGTAGTCCCTCGTGACTACGGAAATCCGTTGGCTGTGGGTATTTTAGTACAAACTCTACAGAGTCAACTCCCCATTACAACATCCTATCCATGACCTAGTTCCGTGTCCTTTTAATCTTATCAATTTTCAGTCTTGGTGACAGAAATCCCGGTAAGCTAAAGGAGTGTTAAGTTCGGTTAATGTTTATTCCTGTGATGGACTAGCCCGTTAACCATCTATGTGGAATATTTTTTCTGTGTACATTAACCCTCACATGTTATGACAATGAACTATAAGCCCTTTCTGTGACGTCGCTCAAACGTCCGACTGCGGCATTGTTAATATTTATTTTGCTATAAGCCCTTTCTGTGACGTTGCTCAGACGTCCGACTGCGGCATTGTATTATTTATTTTGCTATAAGCCCTTTCTGTGACATCGCTCAGACGTCCAACTGTGGCGTTGTTATTATTTATTTTTGCTATAAGCCCTTTCTGTGACGTCGCTCAGACGTCCGACTGCGGCATTGTTATTATTTATTTTTGCTTTAAGCCTTTATGTGGCGCCGCCGACGCCCGATCGTGGCATTTATTTTAAAGCCCTTTATGTGGCGCCGCCGACGCCCGATCGTGGCATTTATTTTAAAGCCTTTTATGTGGCGCCGCCGACGCCCGACTGTGGCATTTCTCTTAAAGCCCTTTATGTGGTGTCGCTAAGACGCCCGACTGTGGTATTTCTTTTAAAGCCCTTTATGTGGTGTCGCCTAGACGCCCGACTGCGGCATGCTTTAGTTATTTATCTTCATTTCGAGTATGCCGCCTGCATAATCGATTGGGTTTACAGCTATTTTGTTTGGGTTTTCGAGCGGACTACCGCCGACTCCCTTTTTACCTCTCTTATTACTACGAATTAAATGTGCCATTGTTAAAATACTCATGACGCATTCATGCATGCATTTGTTATATCTTTTGTCCGAACTGTCTTGCGAGTACTTTCGAAGTACTCACCTGGCTTGTTGATTTGGCCAGATGCTGACGAAGGCGATCTCATGGATGAGGAGTTCGATAGCGAGTCCGACGCTTAGAGGAGTCCCAATCAGTCTCGTGCGACCCTGGTTTTGGTCACTGTTTATAACCGTTTCCGCTACCTAAATAAAATTCATCGAGCCTCACCTCGACGCTCTATGAGCCGCTAGTGTAGTAGTATTGCTACCCACTCCACTGTGTTACTCCACCAACCACTTTTATCTCGAGTCAGTAGTATTGCCACCCCGCCATTGTGCCATATCCGCCATATGTATAATTATTGGCATGCTTGTAATAGTTGTTGAGGGACTTCAGTTCAACCCCTGTAATATATTAATGCTACTGGCTTATTGTATCAAAGTTTTGTCTACTAGCGAGGAGGATTTTCCTCACACTGGACATCAAAAGATCGGTCTCTCAATAAATATTTCTATTGAAAAACCGGTCGTGCCAAGCTTGGTACTAGAGCCAGGCTGACTGTAGGAAGCCACTAGGTGCGATCGCTAATCGGATATTAGCAAAAATAGAGCTATTTATTATTTTTGCAATGTAGTCATTTTCGACGATACCAACATAAATTTATGATCCGACCACTCAGAATTTTTGCCTACTTTTGTAGATGGTCGACAACAATCATGAAGTCTCAGATGTTCGCCAACGAGCCCGATGGGTTCGTCAAGCTTCTCACCTTCATCATCCAGGTGGCGATGGGGCCATCCATGCGCCCAGTCTTCTAACTCTATCAGCACAAGGTCAACGACGGTCTGACCATGCACCAGGCTGCGGTGCAATTCAAGGGAGGGCGTCTTGAGTTACGTCGCTTCCAGTACTTAGGGAGAGCCATGCCTACAGAGAGGCATGCTATGCAGATGGCAGCCCGTGAGGCGATAGCTCGTCTCAGGGAAGACCTTCCGTCAATGAAGAATCGTCGTTACCGCTACCTTCCATGCCACGTGCCATACGCCTGTCACTACTCATACTCTTGCCCCAGAGGAGAGCGAGATGAGGCTTTTGAGATGCTCGTCGGGTATCTCCGAGCTCGAGGTAGCCTTCGACACCGGGTGGACGACCTCGTGGCTGCCGCATGGACTCGGCCCATGGTCAGTGCCGCCAACAGAGGGAGCTCCAGACACCGCACCACCACCGACGCTCGCCTCGCCCTCAAGATCTTATGCACTGCCACTCGCGCCATTCCTCGTCGCCTCCCTTCCACCGAGGAATTCAACCAAGCCATTGCACCCACTCCATCCGCTCAAGGCCACCCATCGCGCCCACACTGCACGTGTTGCTCCATATAGGGCACCTGCTCCATCTACTCAGCGCAGCGCTACATGTCTGGAGCCTATTAGCGAGGAGGAGGTTGAGTCCCCACCTCACTGCGTCTCACCTCGGCAGGCAAAGGAGGTCCTCACCGCTTCTCCGACTAAGTGCGCGAGTCGCCATGCGATGTACCGACTTGTATGATATGTACATAGGTTGTGAGTAGCAGCCTGTTTATGCATCATGTAGGAGCCGGAGAAGTGCACTAGCCTAATAACATGTCAGAATATGTACGATATCCCGAGTGATGTATCAGATAATTACCGCCTGCGTGTAAGATATGTATGAGCAGTCCTTCTCCGTGCGCAAACGATGTCTATTTTAAAAAAAAAATCCTGGAGTGCCCTTTTGGTTTTGTTTGTCCTTGTGCATTTATTTTTGCGACTCAGTTTCTTCTCTTATGAGTTTTGCAAAATGTATCCCCAGAGTGAAAAATGTCTCGTCCTTGGACGCGCTCCATGCCAACTCCGCCAGAGGAAAATTATGATGCACAACACAACAAAAATTTCACACAGGGACAGTCGAGCCAACAGGGCAGTGATTCAGCACTCTCACAAATGTGCCGCCTTTTTTGAGCAGAGTCAGCAACAGCATCAGGAATTAATGAATCACGTCATCAATGTGGGAAATCGCCAAGGACAATTTCAGCAGCAATCCAAGTTGTCTCGAGCTACGTAAGACGCGCCCCCAAACATTTTCTCATACTGACAAACCTCTTGAGGCCGAGGAATGGCTTCGAGACATGGAGAGAAAATTAATTATTGTCAAGTGTTCAGACCATGAAAAAGTGCTATATGCACCACACTATCTGACAGGAGCAGCTGCATCATGGTGGGAGAATTTCCTACACATGCACCCCAACGAGAATAATATAACTTGGGACGAATTCAAGGAAGGTTTTCATGGGGCACATATTCCTAAAAGCCTTATGAAAATCAAGATGAGAGAATTCGATGATCTCAAGCAAAGGACCATGACAGTGTCAGAATGCAACGGACAATTTACACTGTTATCTACGCCAATGAGGAGCGTATGACTGAAAGTGAAGATGGAGAAATTCCTGGACGGCCTGGCGCCTGCGCTTAAATGCCAACTGGTCGTACACACTTTTCCAGATTTCAAGACGCTAGTGGATAAGGCCATTACCTTGGAAAATGAGAGGCGCAGCCTAGAAGATTTCCACAAGCGAAAAAGGGACCAGGAAAATCATGCTCGCAATCCCCGAAGCAAGGAAGATTTTCAGAAAGGTGGTACACACAAAACCCCGACAAATGTCTCACGACCAGTCAAGAATTTCCATGCCGAGACAAAGAGTTCACATATCATCCAGCGTGACTGCTACGCTTAGGAGAAGAAGGGCACTATGCCAAACAAAGGCCTCAAGCCAAGGAACTCGACCCGAAGCCAAACAACGGTGGCAATAATTCAGCGCCTAAGCGCAACAATTTCAACCCCAACAACAATCACAGAAGGGTCACTTGAACCACGTGACTGAGAGGAAGCACGAATGCCCCGGATATCGTGACGGTGCGCTTCCGCCAACACAATACCTGCCATGGTTTTGTTTGATTCTCGAGCTTCACTCATTCGTTTCAAAAGTTTTGCTTTGCAAAATAATTTTTCGATTCTTCCCTTGAAAATCAATGATCGCTATGTCCCCTCGATTAAGCAAGTCACCCAGAGTTACCGCCAAGGTGTGATGATTGAGTTTGAAAGATTGAAATTTCACGCCAACCTTATTGTATTGAGAATAATGGGCTGGACGCTATCTTAGGGATGGATTGGTTAACCACCAACAAAGGTTTATTGATCGCTTCAACAGACCGTAATCCTCACCCATCACCACGGAAAACAATAAAAGTTTCGCCAAAGAGAGGAAAATATCCCGCAACCGAGATTGAATAAGGTGGATATTTCGATTTAAGCAAGGTTCCGTGGTATGTGAATTTCCGACGATTTCAAGAGCTGCTGTATGCCACCGCATCGAGAAATAGAATTCAGCATTGAGCTAGCACCAGGAGCCGCTCCCATATACAAGAAACCATACAGAATGGCACCATCCGAATTAGTAGAATTGAAGAAGCAAATAAAGGAATTATTGGACAAAGGGTATATACGAGCCAGCTCCTCACCTTGGGGTTCACCAATATTATTCGCCAAAAAGAAGGATGGCACACTGAGATTGTGTATCGATTATCGAGCACTTAACATGGTCACAATCAAGAACAAGTATCCAATGCCACGAATAAATGATTTATTTGATCAGCTCGCCAAAGCCAAGGTATTCTCAAAATTGACTTGAGGTCCGGATACCATCAATTAAAAGTACGGACAAAAGATATTCCCAAGATAGCCTTCACCTCCGTGATATGGACTATATGAGTTCACGGTAATGCCATTTGGGCTAACGAACGCTTCAAGATATTTTGTTCACCTAATGAACAAAGTATTTATGAAATACATGGATAAGTTTGTTGTGGTATTCATCGACGACATTCTCGATATACCCAAGACACCAAGAACATGTCAACATCTCCGAATTGTGCTAGGAGAACTCAGAAGATCATTATACGCCAAATTCAGCAAATGTGAATTTTGGCTAAGGCAAGTAGGTTTTCTGGGCCATGTATTAACCCAAGAAGGTATTGCCGTAGACCCAGAAAAAGTCAAGGCCGTACTTGGTTGGAAAACACCAGCGGGCGTAACGGACGTACGAAGTTTTCTGGGAATGGCAGGGTACTACCGAGGATTTATTAAAGGATTTTCCACGATAGCAAAGCCAATGACGCAACTACTCAAGAAGGACAATAATTTTGAATGGACGGAAGCTTGTGAGAAAAGTTTCCAAGAACTAAAGAGGAAACCGACGACACACCAGTATTAACTGTGCCAGACATACACAAGAATTTTGAGGTATATTGTGACGCATCTCGAAAGGGCCTCGGTGCGTATTATGCGCAGAAGGCAAGGTTGTCGATATGTTTCCGCATAACTTCGCAAGCATGAGGAAAATTATCCTAGTCATGACCTAGAGTTAGCAGCAGCTTATCCATGCACTCAAGGAATGGAGACACTTCTTACTTGAAATCGCTAGAAATATACACGGACCATAAGAGCCTCAAGTATATTTTCACCCAACCAGAACTCAATTTACGGCAACGATGCTGGTTGGAATTGGTAAAGGATTATGATGTTGGAATCCACTATCACCCAGGCAAAGCAAATGTTGTAGCAGATGCTCTAAGTCGAACCCCAGTCCAAACAACGACAGCATGACAAACTTGAGGCCTAAGTTTCGGCAGGAATTTGCTAAGCTCAACCTAATGATGGTCACCAAGGCAAGGTGTCAAACTTAGAGATACAACCTACCCTGATAGAAAAAGTTAAAGAGGCTCAGCGTGGTCACCCCAAAGATTGAAGGCATAAAACGGAAGATGAAATTGGGCAAGGCCCTGAATTCATTGTCGATGAGCAAGGAATATTGTGGTACGAGAATAGACTTTATGCACCAAATAATCATGACCTTAAACAATGATCTTGGCTGAAGGCCACACCGCCCAGATTCGATTCACCCCGAGGAGCAAAAATGTACAAAGACCTTCAGAAACATTTTGGTGGCATGGTATAAAGAGGGACATAGCCACGCTTATTGCATGTTGTGACTCATGTCACAAGATAAAGGCCGAGCACCGTAAACCGCCGGACTATTGCAACCAAATAAGATACCCGAGTGGAAATGGGACGAGATCGGATTGATTTCATTGTTGGGCTACCTAGGTCACGACATGGGCATGATGCCATATGGGTCATCACGATAGATTGACTAAAGTAGCGACTTCATTCCCGTAAAGACAACTCACACCACTCGAAGCTCGCCAGCTTTACCTTTCCCGATCGCCCGCCTACATGGAGTTCAAGACCATAATATCCGACAGAGGCACACAATTGCCTCCAGATTTTGGGATCACCGCAACAGCCCCTGAACCCAACTAGCTTTCAAACCGTGATACCATCCATGCATCGATGGACAAACCGAGCGCCAGAATCAATTTTTGGAAGACATGCCGAGAGCATGTGTCCTCACTTATGGAGCCAGATGGGAGGAAAGCCTAGCCGAGTTTGCATACAACAACAGTTACCAGGCCAGCCTGCAAATGGCACCCTTTGAAGCCTTGTACGGGCGGAGATGCCGTACCCCGCTAAATTGGTCAAAGACCGGTGACAGCCGTATCTTCGGCCCAAACATGCTCAAAGAAGCCGAGGAAAAGTTCAAGCTAATCAGGGACCGACTTAAGACAGCTCAGAGCCGACAGAAAAGCTATTACGATCAGAAACATCGTGGAGTCAATTTTGAACCCAGTGAGTTTGTTTACCTGCGAGTATCTCCTATGAGGGGACTGCAACGGTTTAAGATTAAGGGGAAGTTAGCACCAAGATTCATTGGACCATTCTGCATAGTGGCACGAAGAGGCACGGTAGCCTACCAGTTAGACTTGCCCGAAGAATTGTCCGACATCCACGACGTGTTCCACGTCTCCCAATTAAGGAAGTGCGTGAGCAACCCAGAGAAGCAAGTATCCCATGAGAACATCGACGTACAACTAGACCTCACCTATCGGGAACACCCAAAGGAAAATATTGGAAGAATCAAAGGAGAACCGCATGTAAAACCATCAAATTTTTAGAGTTCAGTGGAGCAATCACACCGAGAGTGAAGCCACTTGGGAAAGAGAGGATTTTCTCCGGACAGAGAACCCACACCTGTTTAAGGATCAGCTGAAATCTCGGGGACGAGATTTTTCCTAAGGGGGTAGGTGCTGTGACACTCCAAAATTTTTTATGGTTTTGTTTTCCGAAAGAACCTTGCCTGGTTTGAAAAAGGTCATTTAATTTTTTTTAAAACCCTCTTCTAAGTCTACTCTCTAAAAACTCTATCTTGATTTTTGTTTCCTTCTAAAAAGAAAACCTTTTGGTTTTGGGATTTTATTTGGTTTTGATCCATTTTTGTTTTGCCATGCCACTTATGGTAAAACTCCCCTCAAAACCCCTCCTTCCACTTGGATACAACCCAAACATTCTGTCCAAACTAATAAAATCCATTCATGGATTTTATTCCTATTATTTTCTCTTTCCAAATAATTCTGTCTTTTCTTTTGAGCCTAAGTGATTTGCAAACCAAGAACCCAAAGGCTTTTGATTTTTGACCTCAACTCAACACCCATGTATAGTCCTTAGTACCCACAACCCAGAACCATCTTGATCCACTCTTCTTCTTTTCAAATATTTCAAGTTTCACTCACTGCAAGTTTGGACCAGATTTGCCAAATTTGGTGAAATTCATATCTACACTTCTCCAAAAATTCCACCAAAATTCAGGCAACCTCTAGTTGCAATGAGAGACCACTCCACCAAAAATCAGCTCAAGGAAAAATCCCTACATGCCTAGATCATTCTGCCGAACACCTTGCATGCACTATTTCATTAATCTTCGCTAAGTTCAGAGTTGCAAAGGTCGATCGTCGCCGAGATTCACCACATGCTCACAGCACACTTGGCACGTTGCTCACGGCCTAACTTGCTTGTCCGGAGCCTCACACGCGCGCTTGGCGCGTTCCTGGCGTTATTGGCAACTTGGCCCGCCTGCGCCGGCGTGTCTTGCGGCGGCCAAACCACCGTAGCGGCCGACAGAGAGCAGAACGGCGGCGCAACGCCGTTCGGTGCCGCCCAAGCCTCCTGATGGCTCCGCGTGGCCATCCCTTGCCAAGACACGATGCGGCACTGCCGCCGGCGCTGCACGCACAGAGCACGCCTTCGCCGCCGACGGGCCCGCGCCGCCTGCTCCTAAGCCAAGCCGAAAGCTTCGAGTCCCGCTTGTTTAACGCCTCGAACGGAACCCGTGAACCTCCATGACGGCGCCAGCTCCTAAAACTCCCCGACCAATGCCCTCAGACCACCGTAAGCCACGGAGAACCCCTGCTCAGCCACCGCCTCGACCGCTTATAAAGGGCTCCCGAGCTCGCCGAGCACACACCTCTCAAGACCACACCAAGACCCCACTGCACCACCAGAGGACCTCGAGGAGGTCTCCTCCTCCAACCCTGGCCGCCTGCTCCGCCTCGGCCTCCACCTTGATCCACTCCGTGAGGCTGTCTCCGTGCCCAAACCCCGCGGCACCCCTCTAGCTACCAGAGCTCTAACCCTCCTCAATTTGCCCTCCGCAAGACTTCTCCGACGAGGTCCACGACCACCGAACCGCCATCCGCCGGAGCAAGGGTCGCCGCCGACACAAAGTGCTCGCCGCGACCACTTCCACCACCCACAGACGCGAAGGACGGTTGATCACGAAGGTACCGTCCGATCACTCTACTCGCCGTGGATCGCCGCCGACCACCGCACCTCTCGCACCGTGACGCCTGCTTTCTCCTTTGATTTTCAACCGGCTGTGGAGCCCACCCGCAGCCTCTCAAATCCTTTCTAAACGAACAGTTTTCAAGGCGCCTTCGCCAAAGCACGCCTTCCTCCGGGCCGCATATTTTCAATCGAATCGTTTTCTGTTTTTATAAGTGAGCCCCTGGAAACTTTCTGTTTCATTACAGATGGGCCCTTGGGTTAACACCCTTATAAATTTTTATCAGAAAGGAATTTTTAAGTGATTCTTTTCCTGTCCTCTTCAAATTTTTGTCTAGTTTTTTATCATATTTATTTGAAAAATATTTGGATCAACTTTCTGTACCCCACGGTATTTACGATAGCGCGTGTATTTTTGTGTACCGTAGATACCAAAGGTGGTGACGGAGACGCGAACTTCGCCGAACTAGGCCCCGACTACTCCGAGCCAGGTAAGCATGTTTGAACTCTTAAAATGATGAGTGTCTTGGCGTGTTTGCATTGAATAGTTACATGTCATGTTCATGAGCATCCCGATAAATTTTTGTTTCGTGAAAAGCTGAGACAAGTGAGTTTCGGGAATCCATGAGTTCATGGAAATGAGGTTGCATGGCCACGTGGTGGCATGAAGATGGCTAAGATGGTAGTGTTGTAGCATGCCAGTCTTATGCCAGTATGTTTTTGACTCCGGTATCAACTCCCGTTCATTCATCTTTCCCTACTGCCACATGTTTCCCGCAAGGGATATGGCTTAGTAAGATGTAAACCACTTCCCTGGTACACACCAAATGGAGAGGCCGGGATAAAGGTTCCATGGCCATGGATTAAAGCCTTTCATTCGGTCAGGGGGCATGGGTGTTTTCGGTTGGGACCGAGAGGGGGGCACCCCTTAGAGCGCGCGTATATAAATTTGATCCCATGCTATTCGAGATTGTGATCTCCTCGTCTCAAAGTTTTTCTTGAACGCTGTCAAGGGTGATTCCCGCAACGTGAAGTGGGATGGGTGTGTACCGTTGTTGTGTTTCTTCCGAAATACCATAAACGGAAATAGTCCCTCGTGACTACGGAAATCCGTTGGCTGTGGGTATTTTAGTACAAACTCTACAGAGTCAACTCCCCATTACAACATCCTATCCATGACCTAGTTCCGTGTCCTTTTAATCTTGTCAATTGTCAGTCTTGGTGACAGAAATCCCGGTAAGCTAAAGGAGTGTTAAGTTCGGTTAATGTTTACTCCTGTGATGGACTAGCCCGTTAACCATCTGTGTGGAATATTTTTTCTGCGTACATTAACCCTCACATGTTATGACAATGAACTATAAGCCCTTCCTGTGACGTCGCTCAGACGTCCGACTGCGGCATTATTAATATTTATTTTGCTATAAGCCCTTTCTGTGACGTCGCTCAGACGTCCGACTGCGGCATTGTATTATTTATTTTGCTATAAGCCCTTTCTGTGACGTCGCCCAGACGTCCGACTGCGGCGTTGTTATTATTTATTTTTGCTATAAGCCCTTTCGTGACGCCGCCGACGCTCGATCGCTGCATTGTTATTATTTATTTTGCTATAAGCCTTTTATGTGGCGCCGCCGACGCCCGACTATGGCATTTATTTTAAAGCCCTTTATGTGGCGCCGCCGACGCCTCGATCGTGGCATTTATTTTAAAGCCCTTTATGTGGCGTCGCTCAGACGCCCGACTGTGGCATTTCTCTTAAAGCCCTTTATGTGGTGTTGCTAAGACGCCCGACTGTGGTATTTCTTTTAAAGCCCTTTATGTGGTGTCGCCTAGACGCCCGACTGCGGCATGCTTTATTTATTTATCTTCCTTTCAAGGCGTCGCTTCAGACACCCGATTGGGTTTACAGTTATTTTGTTTGGGTTTTCGAGCGGACTACCGCTGACTCCCTTTTTACCTCTCTTATTACTATGAATTAAATGTGCCATTGTTAAAATACTCATGACGCATTCATGCATGCATTTGTTATATCTTTTGTCCGAACTGTCTTGCGAGTACTTTCAAAGTACTCACCTGGCTTGTTGATTTGGCCAGATGCTGACGAAGGTGATCTCATTGGTGAGGAGTTCGATAGCGAGTCCGACGCTTAGAGGAGTCCCAGTCAGTCTCGTGCGACCCTAGTTTTGGTCACCGTTTATAATCGCTTCCGCTACCTAAATAAAATTCATCGAGCCTCACCTCGACGCCGATGAGCCGCCAGTAGTAGTATTGCTACCCACTCCACCGTGTTACTCCACCAACCACTTTTATCTCGAGTCAAGAGTATTGCCACCCCACCATTGTGCCATATCCGCCATATGTATAATTATTGGCGTGCTTGTAATAATTGTTGAGCGATTTCAGCTCAACCCCGTAATATATTAATGCTATCGCTTATTGTATCAAAGTTTTGTCTACCAAAGGAGGAGGATTTTCCTCACATGGACATCAAAAGATCGGTCTCTCAATAAATATTTCTATTGAAAAACCGGTTGTGACAGGCCTCCTTTTATAGGCGAAAGGGGCTGCCACAGTGGCACATAGGAGGTGGAAAGTGCTACAGTGTTGTGAGGTTATCGCTAGTATTACAGACAAGATGCATTAAATGCGGGCTTAGGTGTCCGCTACTTTATTGGGGACGGGGTGAGGCCTGCCCCGCCGCCGCCCCTCCCGGCTTCGACATGCGCCTGCCAAAGAACGTAAGCAAGGCCACGAGGCAGGCAGCAGCCGAGGTGGCGAGTTGTGGAGCCTCCACGAAGGTCCGTGATGCTGCCATGGATCTCGCCGCCCACTGGTTGGGTTGGCGGCGCGCATTTAACGGTAGTAGGAACCTGGCTGGTGCGGGCCTGGCGGTGGCCTTGCCGGGATGCTTGGCGACGGTCTTGTCGGGTGGCCCGGCAAGGGTCTTGCCGCGGCGCGCCGACTTCCCCGGCAAGGATCTTGCCGGGGGATCCTGTGGGTTTCTTCGGTGGGGACGACCGCCTTCCTATCCCCATTTGATCTTGATTGTTCTATGTCTTTACAAAGATCTGCATGCCACCACGGAGGTGCCTCCCGAACCCTGTCCTGACGTGACTACTCAGCGTCGGTGGGCTCGAAGGTGGCTCGCTCAGTGGGTGTGGGCGAGTTGCCCCGGCAAGGATCTTGCCGGGGCTGCTGGGGCTGCCCTCGGCAAGGGTCCTTGCCGGGGCAACCTGTATTGCCCTTGCAACCTTCGTGGTCTTGATCCTTCGTTGTTCTGCTTTGCTTGTCCCTGTGGCCCTGGCTTTTCTCCAGCTTCCCTCCCTTGCCTTGCTCATGTGCGGTCATGGCAGGCGGTTCTGACTGCCCGTGCATAAGTAAAGGGTCAAAAGCTAGGCCCCTACTTTTGTACACCGACAGGAGCCCCTGGGCCTTGGTCACACATAGGCGCAGCGCGTTGTTGGGCCAGGCCCAGAATGGTGCACGGGCAGTTGCGGCGGATTTTAGCGTGGCCACTGTTCTGCTCGCTGCGCTTCCCCACGACATGCTTTGAACGTGCGACATGGGGGTCATGCGCGCGCATGACGTGGGCATGCTGGTGTCACTTTTCGGTGGACAGTAAAGGGACGGCTTGCATGTCTCTTCAAGACCGCAGGGCCGCCTCCCATTTACTGCATTTGCTTGGGAACCGTCGTCCCACGCGCCCTATTGCGCCCGCTCCCCTCGCCACGTTCGCTGCATGCAGAGCAAATGACAGGTGCAGGGGTCGTGGATAGTCGCGCGCGTGCGGGTCGATTCCCACACGCCTTCAATGGAGCGGGGAGGGCGGTCGATGGCCCTGCATGCTATCATCTCAAGAGGCCGGATTGGCCGAGAGGGGGCGGCCAAGCCTCGCGCCCCCTTTATAAAGAGGGGCACGGGAGGAATGGAGCCTCCCAATCATTCGCCTTCTGCCTCTTCCCATCTCTGCTTCCTTTCTTCTTCTGCTATTGCGAGGGGGCATGGCGATGCTTCATCAGTGGAGGCGAGGGTTTGGGCCAGACAGCGCATCACTCCTCCCCAAGAACTCGTAGCGGCGGAGCCGACCGCTAGAGGGAGGGGAAGGGGGCGAGGCCGAGGCTGCCATGGAGCCCGGGGGAGAGGAGGATGGGCGGCAGATCCGCCGCCTCCAAGAGCCCTTCCAAAGAATGGAGGGCCACGCTGGGATAATCCTGCGAATTCTTCGTCAGTCAGCGCCATCCGCCACGCCGCCTTCGCTTTCGACCCGCTTATGCGTGGGAGATGGAGCTGATCGCCCAGCGCCGCGGGGCTACACATGAGGGGTTGCGGAACAGCGGCACGTGGGTCGACGTCGAGTTCCCCGCCCCTTATGTCATGTATCTTCACTGAGGCTGGAAGACCTTCGCTCGCCTTCATAGCTTGACGGTCGGGCTCGCTCTCCATTTCAAACTAATGGAGGGCGGCCTCCTCCCCGTTAAGATCTTCGGGCACTTCGGGACCCGCGTGAGGTGCTGCGTAGAGAGCTCCTCTGACGATGAAGAGTTCTCCTCGAGCAAGAGTGGCGAGGAAGACAACGGCAGCAACGACAAGGGCAGCGGGCGGCAGGATGACGGGTCCGACTAGGTGTCGGGCACCGCACCGGGGGGCACCGGCGACCCCATCATCCGTGTTGCCGTCTCCTTGAACTTTCGGTCGCCTTGGGCGGCCGGGCGAGGGAGGCTGCGGAAGAGGAAGAGGACGAGCGGCAAGGCCGTCAAGTCAGAGTACGCAGACACTGACACCTTCGTCGCGCATTGGCGTCCTGCCGCCTTGTCTTCGGGCTCCGCCTCCGACACCGCCATCACCATCCAGCCCTTGGACGGCCACCGAGATGTTCTCTTGGTGTCTTCTACCACACGTAGCTCGCTTAGGCGCCCCTTTTGCCCTTCTGTCTTCTCGTTCCATTTCCTCAGGAGAGGGACAAGAAAGGGATTACGGGCACCTTATATCTTTTTAGTCTTGTAAGCCTTCGGGCCTTTGCTAGCTTTGGAACTTGTAATCCCCCTTTTCATGTTTTTCATTTCGTTTGGATTGTTCCTGTACGGGATATTTTTTAATGAAAAAGGGATGTTTGCCGGGGATTTTCGTTCGTGGAAGGAACCCACGACAAGGGGTGAGTCCTTGTCATCCTTAAGATAAACGTTTTTTGTCGGCAACAGGCCTTGCCGTCTTCCCACCTCGCTTGACCTTTCCCACGCTCTTGGTGGAGGCAAGGATGAGGTGGGCTTAGGCCCCTCCTTCTCCTCCCCTGCTGCCGCGGCTACGACCAGATCCAAACCCAAGACATAATTCTTGGGTGCCGAAAAGGGGGAGCACGGTAGCTTAGAGATAGAACGGGGTTTGACGCATCCCAGTCCATAACGAAATGCATGATAGGTGATAAAAGACTTATCTGGATTTGCAGCCCCCGGCAATTTTGGCTTGCCGTGGAAGGGTTCTTGTTCTTGCAGCCCCCGGCAACCCTGGCTTGCCGGGGCCCGGGCGCCGGTCCGTTCCTTTTCTTTAAGGACAGCTCAGCAAGGATACTTATGTGCCCTGTGAACCAAAGAAAGACAGAAAAGAACAGAGAGACACGCACTCAACCTCTAAGCTAGGGGTTAGCCGCCGCTAAGCACTATCAACCCTAACTGAGGAAGAGACTCAACCTAGCATGCATGCTATAACTTAGGGCGCCAGCGCTTCGTTTATTTATGCTTAGGGTCTGCGCCTGGCTTTGTACAAAGGGTTACATGCCTTGCCGGCAAGGCTTGTACAAAAGGGTGGCTTGCCGGGGGGCTCGGCAGCCGTGCCTTATGGGTAAAACTTGCGAAAGATGCTCGATGTTCCATGAGTTGCTCACTGGAATGGCATCTTCGGTCTCCAAATGGACTGTGCGGGTCCGGTGACTCAAGCATCCGATAAGGGCCTTCCCACTTTGGCGTCAACTTGTTGGAATTCTTGGCCGACTGAACGTGCCGAAGAACAAGGTCGCCTTCCTCAAGGCTCCAGGCATGAACCTTGCGGCTATGATAGCGGCGCAAAGCTTGCTGGTCGCGTGCTACTCTCACAGCCGCCCAGAGACGATCTTCCTCAAGGAGCGTTGCGTCATCTTGCCACAATTGCTCTTGCTCAAGCTCATCATAAGCGAGCACTCGAGGTGACTCGTATATGAGTTCCATGGGGAGAACTGCCTCTGCCCTGTAGACCAGGGCAAAGGGTGTCTGGCCGGTGGATCGATTTGGCGTTGTTCTGATCGACCAAAGAACCGCCGACAACTCATCAATCTAGTGCCTTCCACTCTTGCGCAGTGTCAAAAGTCTTCGTCCTTAAGCCTCGCAGGACTTTTGCATTCGCCCTCTCCGCTTGGCCGTTGCTCCGTGGATGTGCCACGGAAGCAAAACAGACTCTGCTGCCGAGATCTTCAACATATTGCATGAAGGCGTGGCTCGTGAACTGTGTGCCGTTGTCGGTGATGATCCTGTTGGGTACTCCAAAACGGCACATTAGTCCCTTGAAGAACTTGATGGCTGACTGTGCTGTCACCTTCCTCACTGCCTCCACTTCTGGCCACTTTGTGAACTTGTCGATTGCGACGTACAAGTACTCATAGCCCCCGACTGCACAGGGGAAAGGGCCCAAGATGTCGAGCCCCCCAGACCGAGAAGGGCCATGAGAGAGGGATAGTTTGAAGGGCTTGAGCTGGTTGATGAAGCTTCTTCAAATGGAACTGGCATGCTTCACACTTGGTTACTAGTGCCGTCGCATCGTGGAGGGCAGTTGGCCAGAAGAAACCTTGCCGGAAAGCCTTGCCGGCAAGGGCCCTCGACCCTAGGGAGCCACATATGCCTCCATGTATCTCTGCCAACAGCTTTAGTCCTTCCTCCGGGGAGATGCATATAAATTTCACTCCGTTCGGCCTTCTCCTGTACAATACGCTATCAAAGAATTGGTACAGGGCAGACCGGTGGGCTACTCTTTCTGCATCTTCCTGCTCCTCAGGAAGCTCCCCTTTTTGAAGGAATCGGACGGTGTGCTGTGCCCATGCCGGAGCCTGTGGCTCGACGGCAAGGACCCAAGGCATTTCTTCTGCCGCGGGAGCGGCCAGCTCCACGGCCATGACCCGAGGTCCTGCTAGAGTCGGTTGCCCTGCGGCAGGGTCGGCGTCCATGGCAACATCCTCGCCAGCTTGTCGGGGCCTAGCTTCCTCCGCTTGCTCTGCCCAGTCAACGGCTCAACAGATGGTCGGGTTAATCGGCACAAAAGTACCGGTTCCACGTAGCTTGAGGGCGCAGCTCGACAGTAGTCGGCGATGTCGTTCTCCGCTCGAGGGACATGTTCCGCTTGTGTACCGTCGAAGCGCTCCTCCAGTTTCCTCACCTCATCTACGTAAGCTTCCATCAACGGGCTTTGATAATCTTTGTTGATCTACCTGACGACGAGCTGTGAATCGCCCCTGATGATGAGCTTCTTAACTCTGAGGTCTGCCGCGATCCTGAGACCGGCAAGCAAACCTTCGTACTCGGCGGTGTTGTTGGTTGATATCTCCCAGGGGAAATGCATCTGGACGACATACTTGCACTACAGGAATCTGCTACTTTGCCATCTACCATGGCGGATGGCAAAGGCATGGATGGCGGACGACAAAGACCTTTGCCGTCAGCCGCGGACGGCAAAAGGTGACGACAAAGTAGGGGACGGCTAAGAGCTGCGTTGCCGTCTGCTTTGGGCAGCTGACGGCAAAGGGTCCTTTGCCATCAGCAGCGGACGGCAAAGAAGATGGACAACAATAAATGCGCTGTTATTCGTTAGGTGGTTAACGGCAGCCTTTGTCGTCTCAATATGGGACGGCAAAGCCTTTGCCGCCACCATCAGAGGCAAACTAACAAATTGGTCACCTCCTAGGAAGCACGCTTGTCACCACGTGGCCTCTTTGCCGTCCGCTGCCGATGGCAAAGAGCCCTTTGTCGTTGGTGGCGCATTTGCAAAGAGCCCGTGATATTGTCTCTTTTTTTCTGTTTTTTAATCCAACAATTTTCACAAAGAAATATATATGACATATATAGATATATTTAACAAAGAAACATATCACATATCCAAAGACATAATTCCATATACATATTACATAGCAAAGTTTCATCAACATAGCAAGTTCCATCAAGTTCCATCCATACACATTGTTCCATATACATATTACATAGCAATGTTTCATCAACATAGCAAGTTCTATCATAGCAAGCTAGATACAATGCAAAGTTTTAGCAAAGAAAAAGCAAGCACTCCATCATAGCAAGCTAGCTTCCATGAAGTTAGTGAAATCTGCAAAATGGTAAATAAGAAAGTTAGAAATAGGTGAATAGAACAAGAAGAAGACTAGAACAAGAAGTATATGTCATTTATGAGCTAACTTAGGTGAAATGGATCATATATGAGCTAACTAAGTTGAAATGGGTTGTTCATGAGCTAACTTTGGTGAAATGGATCATTTATGAGCTAACTTAGTTGAAATGGGTCATTTATGAGCTAACTAAGGTGAAGGGCATCGTTTTTGAGCTAAGTGAGGCGAAATGGATCTTTTTGAGCTAACTTAGGTGAAATGGATCATTTATTAGCTTTTATGAGCTAACTTAGTTGAAATGGGTCGTTTATGACCTAACTTAGGTGAAATGGATCATTTAAGAGCTAGTTTAGGTAAAATGGATCGTTTTTAGCTAACTTAGGTGAAATTGATCGTTTGGGAGCAAATCTAGGTGAAATGGGTCATTTTGGAGCTAACCTAGGTGAAATGGGTCATTTTGGAGCTAACCTAGGTGAAATGGGTCATTTTAAAGCTAAGGTAGGTAAAATGGATCATTTATGAGCTAATCTACTAAAATGGGTCATTTTAGAGCTAACTTGGATAAATTGGATCACTTGTAAGCTAACTAAGGTAAAATGAGTCATATTAGAGCTAACTTAGGTAAAATGGATCGTTTATGAGCTAACTAAGTTAATTATGCAATTTTTGACATAAGTAAGCTTATTAAGTCATTTTGAAGGAAAGGAAGCTAACTCTAGGTCATTATGGTAAGCATATTGGAGGAAATAAAGCTAAGTCTAAGTCTAGAGAAACTTACCGTGATCAGGGAGGTGTAGGAGCGGGCTGGCTCGTGCCGGTAGTCGGAGAAGGATCGTGCGATGCGTTTCTGGAGTTAAGCTGCACCAAAGATCATTTCTAATGTCTCGTTAGCATTATGTGTAACGCCCTCGATGCGGCAATATCTCCCACGTGTCGAAGCACGACTTAGAGGCATAACCGCATTGAAAGCAATGTCGCAAGTGAGGTAATCTTCACACAACCCATGTAATACATAAGGGAAAGAGATACATAGTTGGCTTACAATCGCCACTTCACACAATTACATGAATAAAGCATTACATCATCCAGATACAATCAAGGTCCGACTATGGAACCAAAATAAAATAAGAACCCCAAATGCGATAAAGGTCCCCGATCGACCCTAACCGGGCTCCACTATCGATCAACTAGAATGAAACAACACAAAGGGCAAGATCTTCATCGAGCTCCTCCTTGAGCTTGGTTGCGCCACCGCCGGTACATAGGCACCGCAAACTGGTTTTGAAGTATCTGTGAGCCACGGGACTCAGCAATCTCGCACCATGAGATCAAGACTATTTAAGCTTATAGGAAGGATGGAGTAATGAGGTGGAGTTGCAGCAAGTTTACTAACATATATGGTGGCTAACATACGCAAATGAGAGCGAGAAGAGAAGGCAAAGCACG
Organism: Aegilops speltoides; assembly: GCA_021437245.1. NCBI lineage: Eukaryota > Viridiplantae > Streptophyta > Magnoliopsida > Poales > Poaceae > Aegilops > Aegilops speltoides. The sequence goes on along the minus strand of CM038142.1, from coordinate 254,090,596 downwards.
GTCGATAAAAGTATGATCAAGAAGTGATCCTATAGCAACCTACGCCAAGCATAACTCCAACATCAGTGTTCACTTCCGGACCACGAAAGAGACCATCACGGTTACACACGCGTTGATGCGCTTTAATTCGGATCTGGTGTCAAGTTATCTACAACCGACATTAACAAATTCCCATCTGCCACATAACCGCGGCACGGCTCTCGAAAGTTTATACCTGCAGGGTGTCCCAACTTAGCGCATGACAAGCTCTCGCGATCAACGAAGGAATAGACGCTTCTCCCAGAAGACCCGATCAGTCTCGAATCCCGGTTTACAAGACATTTCGACAATGGTAAAACAAGACCAGCAAGACCGCCTGATGCTACCGACAATCCCGATAGGAGCTGCACATATCTCGCTCTCGTGGCAACACCGATAAGCTAAGCGTCACAGTACCGACGTAACCCAAGTTGCCAAGGATGGTCCCACACGGTGTTTAGTTTGGACCAACACTTAGACAAGCATTGGCCGGGGGGCTAATAATAAAGATGACCCTTGGGTTAATTACTCCCATGGGAAAAGTAGGTGGTGGTGAGGCAAATGGTAAAACCAAGGTTGGGCCTTCTTTGGACAAGTTTTATTCAAAATGAACTGTCGGGGGGTCCCATAAATCACCCGACCGCCAGTAAGGAATGCAAAATCTGGGAACATAACACCGTATGACGGAAAACTAGGGCGGCAAGAGGGAACAAAACACTGTGCATAAGGCCGAGCCTTCCACCCTTTACCAAGTATATAGGTGCATTAATTAAATAAGAGATATTGTGATATCCCAACAAGTAAACATGTTCCAACAAGGAACAACATCTCCATGTTCCAACAAGGAACAAACTTCATCTTCACCGCAACTAACAATGCTATAAGAGGGCTGAGCAAAGCGGTAACATAGCCAAACAACGGTTTGCTAGGACATGGTGGGTTAGAGGTTTGACATGGCAATTTGGGAGGCTGACAAGCAAATGGTAGGCATCGTAGCATTGGCATAGCAAAAGAGCGAGCAAACTAGCATAGCAAAGATAGTAGTGATTTCGAGGGTATGGTCATCTTGCCTGAGATCCCGCAAGGAAGAAGAACGAGTCCATGAAGAAGACAAACGGACGTAGTCGAATGAATCCTCACAACTCCGGAACGAAACCGAAGCTAACGAGAGAAGCAAACCGGAAAGAAGCAAGCAACATGGTAAACACACAAGCATAAACATGCAAGATGCACAAACAAGTATGATGCAAGTCCGGTTTAATGAGGCATGGCATGGCAATATGCACAAACAACACTACAAGTTAAGTGGAGCTCAATATGCAACGAGTTGCATATTGAGGAAACACCACATCAATCATTTAGTTCTCTCTCGGTTATGAGCTACTCAACAATATTAAATGTTGTTAAACATGGCAAGAGCGAAGCATAATTAAACTACCTAGCTAGGCAATTTTAAATGAGGCCGGAAACAACAAACAACAATTCCGGAAAGTCCCCATGTCACTTAGTGGTTTAATGCAAACACCATGTGAATTCCCTCGATTTAAATGGATCAAAGATCCATGCCATTTATTTAGTTGAGTTGCAAAAGATTAATGACATGATGGCATGATGACATGATGCAATGCAAAAATAAAAGAGCAAGCATAATTGAAACACACGGAGGTCACAAAATATGGAAGTCTTCTGGATCGTCGGTCTCGGGGCGTTACAACACTCCACCACTACGAGAGGATCTCGTCCCGAGATCTAGAATGGCACCGGAGGGAAAACGGAAGAGAAAAAGAAAGGTAAAACTAAGTTGCTTCTTTGACCAACGAGTGAAACCATGAACCTTGAGAGGTTGAGCAATTTAAAAGAAAGAGTACAACAGAGATGAACGAGATTGCGAACAATCCGTTAGAAAAGAGGAACAAGGAACATTACGAGGACTTGAAGGTTGCAAAGCTATGAATGATGAGTACAATGGACAAGAAGGAATTGAAATCACTCTGGTTGAAACGAGATAAACAAGGAACAAGGAAGATCAAAATCGGACAAAGACTCGGTTGAAAAGAGATGCAAGATTTGATAAGATGAAAAAGAACTTGAAAGAAAAAGGCAGGACACTCCGGTTAAATGGATAAGCATGAAAAGAACACGATCCTGACAAAACAAGATGATGATTGAAGAGCACAACATCACAATGCCTCTGAAACAAAAGAATAGAAGATAGATAATTGAAATAGAAGAATGGAGAAGAAAATGCCAACATCTGCCACCAACGGAAACAAAAGATTGGATTGATATCAACAAGGAGACGAGAAAATTATTTCACCGGGAGGACAAATGAAGAACTTGGGTCATTAATAAGCACCAAAATAGCAACATTCCTTAGGGAAAGCTTTAGGTGAAATATAGCCCAAGATAACTCCAATGAAGAGATTGATGGATTTAAATATCTCATTCTTGACAACATGAATAACCAAGGGAAATTGTCAAGAGTGACATAACACCATCTCAAAAGGTAAGGTAGAAAAAATTGCACTTTGGAATGCACAATAAAGAATGCTTGAACTCCTCAGAAAAAAACATGTTTTGAGCACCATGTTTATTTTAGAGTATGGCTTGGCAGATCATAGCTTCAAGAGAAATCTTGAAGAACAATTGAAGAATGAAAAGAATCCTTGACGAACCACCACTCCGGTAATAACCGGATGATAAAAAGAAAGAGAAGTTGAAAACACAAGGTGAAGCCTTGCGATGATTTAAATGGAGCTTCGCGACGATATAATGCGGAAAACTTAGAACTCCGAAAGAAAGATGAACAACAAGAAGCCAAGAATTTATTACTCCTGAACAAACTCCGAAGGAAAGGATTAATCACTTGGATGAAACAAGAATAAGAATTATGTTATGCGTATCCTTCACCAATTTAAATTGATGACAAGCAACAGATTTGGCATACTACTTATTCTCGTAGAAAGGATTAAGAGAGATATAGCGTAAACTTCCGAAAAGTCTTCAACGATCCACAGGTAGGATTCGGAAAGAACGAATTAATTGATACGATAACAACAGAAGAGGAATGTTGAAAGAACCACCGTAAGAATTGAAAATGAAAGTAGCAAAGGCACAATTCACCGGGAAGAATTGAAAAATGAATGAAGATACTTGAGGGGATTTAGATACATGAGAACGAAGAGATCAAGAACTGATTAGAGGATATTCGATTGATGCACCGGCAAGATAGGAGAATGATAACTGACAGCTGAGAATGAATAAACCTGAATTGATGGACTCCGGATGACAAACTGAGAAGACTCTTGAATATCTCCTGATGGTTGAAAAAGATTCTCACAATCGAAAACAATTATGAGAGGATGGCAACAAGCTAGCACCATGAATCTTGAAGAGAATAGAGCAAGATTAAAGAGAAACTCTTCTTCGGTCTTCAAATGATGAGAATGACAACGAGAAGCATCACCAAGAATTATTGAGGCACACCGGAAGAATCAAAAGCGAACAGGTTGAGCCAACTATGAAAAGAATTTGAAAGATCTTTGAGAAAAGCATTTGACTGATGATAACTCATTCTACGTCAAACTTGGAGAAGAATTTAGGATAGCTCTGGGAAAATAGAAGAGTCAGGTAAGATCCTGGGAAAAGACCTGTGGGTTAGGGACCACTCAAAAGAACACCGTTGAAAAGATATAAAAGAGATGTTGCACCGGTTGAATTAAATGACTTGAATGAGATACCAATCTCGAAAGAGCTTGAACGAATGTAGAGTGGAAACACGAATCTTCGAGATATCTTGAGCACTCCGGAATAACAAATAGCGAGAAGTAGAATGATAATGAGGTGCACCGATATGAGAAGACATTGAAATGAGGAAAAAGGTATGATCAACAAAACTTGACTTGAATCCACCGGAGAAGAGAAAGGAATGAGGAATGACGAACTAGTAGAACATCTTCTTGAGAACCACCGGTAAGAACATTGACGGAAAAGAATGGAGAAACTTCACGTAAATAAAAGGATACTTGGTAAAGAAATCTTAGTCCTTGAGGAAAAAGGGTGGGTGGGCGGAAAAACAAAGGCAACTTGGAGACGGATGAAACAAACACCGTTGAGAAGAAATGATAATTGGTCTTGCTGATGTTGAAGTGATCGGATCCACTTGAAGAGAAACACGCCGTTGAAAAGGATTGACATGACAATCTCGATTGTCGAGAAGGATTGGTATTCACATCGAGTATGAGAACACCATTTCGAAAGGTATGGAATCAACACTTGACATTGAAGCAACTCGAATACCACAACTCAAAACAAAATAAAGGACTGGCTTGCGTAATAAGCCGGAACAAACATATGATAGAGATTTCGTCCAAGTTTTCGTGGTGGGGCCTACACGGCTCGATCAGACAAAGACCATCATGTACAAGGCAAGGCACATGACATACGGCGCCCCCGAGTCGGCATAGCCAAGGACTCTTTAAGACACAACGAGACCATCAGAAACCAATCGTGAATAGGCGGACCACTAGACGCCGAACCCCAATTTCATATCATACATCCGCCGGAAAGATATCCTAAGAGCTACTTGAATTCCCACCTATGAAACTCCCAAATTTTCCGGTTATGCAATTAGGTGTTGGGGATACAGGAAGCATAATATCTCACCCAAAACTAGCAAATCCTACATCCAACAGTATCCATCCTTCAACACATAACCAAGAAAACTTCGAAATCGTCTCACTCAACCTTCAAAAGCATCCGTTATACAAGTTATGGCGATATTCTCAACTCCCGCCCAAGATCGGGTGGCGCCGAGGTTATCTCACCAACAACTGCATAAAAGAGATTTTCGATGTCGGCGCATTAAACTCGTATTCTAGAACTGCAACGATAAAATTATGGCGACAACACCTCGAGCTCAACTCCCCGGACACTTCCACTAAACCCCGACAGAGGCACCAAGACAATGTTCTCGCTATAAAACCATCGAACGATTCCAAGATACCCGCGTGATCCTAAAATTTTTTAGTGAAATTTGAGAACAGAAGAGTCAAAACTCTACGCCAGATGCCTTACCAAAGCGATGAAGAGACCGGGAGTAAAAAGAATTCCTAACTCTCCGATATATATAATCCTAAATGACTCGTAACATTTTTCTAGACACAACTCGCCGCTAAAATCGATCAAGCAAAGGGGCTCCTAAGGTCGGGAAGGCTCGACACCAACTTGTAACGCCTCGATGCGGCTATATCTCCCACGTGTCGAAGCACGACTTAGAGGCATAACCACATTGAAAGCAATGTCGCAAGTGAGGTAATCTTCACACAACCCATGTAATACATAAGGGAAAGAGATACATAGTTGGCTTACAATCGCCACTTCACACAATTACATGAATAAAGCATTACATCATCCAGATACAATCAAGGTCCGACTACGGAACCAAAATAAAAGAAGAACCCCAAATGCGACAAAGGTCACCGATCGACCCCAACTTGGCTCCACTACTGATCAACTAGAACGAAACAACACAAAGGGCAAGATCTTCATCGAGCTCCTCCTTGAGCTTGGTTGCGCCACCGCTTTCGGTACATAGGCACCGCAAACTGGTTTTGAAGTATCTGTGAGCCACGGGATTCAAAGAATCTCGCACCATGAGATCAAGACTATTTAAGCTTATAGGAAGGATGGAGTAATGAGGTGGAGTTGCAGCAAGCGACTAGCATATATGGTGGCTAACATACGCAAATGAGAGCGAGAAGAGAAGGCAAAGCACGGTTGATAAAAGTATGATCAAGAAGTGATCCTATAGCAACCTACGTCAAGCATAACTCCAACATCAGAGTTCACTTCCTGACTCACGGAAAGAGACCATCACGGTTACACACGCAGTTGATGCGTTTTAATTCGGATCTGGTGTCAAGTTATCTACAACCGGACATTAACAAAACATAACCGCGGGCACGACTCTTGAAAGTTTATACCCTGCAGGGGTGTCCCAACTTAGCCCATGACAAGCTCTCGCGATCAACGAAGGAATAGACGTTCTCCCAGGAAGACCCGATCAGTCTCGGAATCCCGGTTTACAAGACATTTCGACAATGGTAAAACAAGACCAGCAAGACCGCCTGATGCTACCGACAATCCCGATAGGAGCTGCACATATCTCGCTCTCGTGGCAACACCGGATAAGCTAAGCGACAGGTACCGACGTAACCCAAGTTGCCAAGGGATGGTCCCACACAGTGCTCTAGTTTGGACCAACACTTAGACAAGCATTGGCCCGGGGGGGCTAATAATAAAGATGACCCTTGGGTTAATTACTCCCAAGGGAAAAGTAGGTGGTGGTGAGGCAAATGGTAAAACCAAGGTTGGGCCTTGCTGGACAAGTTTTATTCAAAACGAACTGTCAGGGGGGTCCCATAAATCACCCGACCGCGTAAGGAACGCAAAATCCGGGAACATAACACCGGTATGACGGAAAACTAGGGCGGCAAGAGTGGAACAAAACACCAGGCATAAGGCCGAGCCTTCCACCCTTTACCAAGTATATAGGTGCATTAATTAAATAAGAGATATTGTGATATCCCAACAAGTAAACATGTCCCAACAAGGAACAACATCTCCATGTTCCAACAAGGAACAAACTTCATCTTCACCTGCAACTAACAATGCTATAAGAGGGGCTGAGCAAAGCGGTAACATAGCCAAACAACAGTTTGCTAGGACATGGTGGGTTAGAGGTTTGACATGGCAATTTGGGAGGCTGACAAGCAAATGGTAGGCATCGTAGCATTGGCATAACAAAAGAGCGGTCAAACTAGCATAGCAAAGATAGTAGTGATTTCGAGGGTATGGTCATCTTGCCTGAGATCCCGCAAGGAAGAAGAACGAGTCCATGAAGAAGACAAACGGACGTAGTCGAATGAATCCTCACAACTCCGGAACGAAACCGAAGCTAACGAGAGAAGCAAACCGGAAAGAAGAAAGCAACATGGTAAACACACAAGCATAAACATGTCAAGATGCACAAACAAGTATGATGCAAGTTCGGTTTAATGAGGCATGGCATGGCAATATGCACAAACAACACTACAAGTTAAGTGGAGCTCAATATGCAACGAGTTGCATATTGAGGAAACACCACATCAATTATTTAGTTCTCTCTCGGTTATGAGCTACTCAACATTATTAAATGTTGTTAAACATGGCAAGAGTGAAGCATAATTAAACTACCTAGCTAGGCAATTTTAAATGAGGCCGGAAACAACAAACAACAATTCCAGAAAGTCCCCATGTCACTTAGTGGTTTAGTGCAAACACCATGTGAATTCCCTCGATTTAAATGGATCAAAGATCCATGCCATTTATTTAGTTGAGTTGCAAAAGATTAATGACATGATGGCATGATGACATGATGCAATGCAAAAATAAAAGAGCAAGCATAATTGAAACACACGGAGGTCACAAAATATGGAAGTCTTCTGGATCGTCGGTCTCGGGGCGTTACATTATGACACTCAAATGTTAAGACTAGCAAGTAATGTCCATTCAAATTAAACTCACCGTGCTCCCAGGAGCAATCACTGGCATCGGCGGAGCGGTCTGACCGGACTTCTCGCACACAGACTGCACATTTGGTTTTCACAACAGAGTCATACTAGTTAGTAATGAGACTCAAATGTTAAGACTAGCAAGTAATCTGCAGAAGAAACTTACCACAAGGAGTTCATACATGGCCCTTGCCTGCATGTCATTCCGCGTCTCTCCTCCGCCAACATCTTTGTCGCCCTCTCCTCCAACTCCCGCTGCCTCTCCGCCGCCTCCGCTAGAAGTTTCTCCGCTTCTATATCTCTCACTCTGTATAGCAGCCTGCAACACCACTCACATGACCATTTGTAATCATTGATGGAAGCGCACACAATGTAATGGAGAAAGATAGCTGAGTACGTATAACTAACCTTGATGGCGAGTTCGACTGGCCGTTCACGAGGCCTTATCTCAGGAGCAGAACGCGCCTTGATCTCCGGGAGAGTGCTAGGACAACTGATAAGTCCATCTCCCATGGATATGCAGCCATGGGACCTCCCTCCACCAGATATCATCAAGAACTCAGATCAATGGGACCTCTGCTCGGGTTAAAGTCCTCCCTTTCTCGCCTTCCCCGATCTCTATATTGCACGAGCTGTTAGGGGCGGAGATGTTGGTGAAGTTCTTGGATCATCGAGGTCGATGCAGAGAATGCCTTGACTTTCTTGTAAGAGCCAGCAGGGGCCATGGCATACAGGTCGTACACCTCCGCACCTTATCCGCCTTCAGAAGCGTGCCCGAAAGAGAGAAACAAAGTAAATTAGTAATTAGAGGGCTAAAGCTAGCATGATGAATGAATTGCATGAATCATGAAGCAAACCACATACCCAGTTCCGCCTGCTCAAATAAGTTGAGCTGCCTTGGTGGTGTGGCACACCTTCCATTTGGGCATGTTTGTCCTTGGCCTCGCTGTGGGTGGCCAGCCATTCTTTTGAGCACCACCCATCGACCAACACCTCCCAACAATCCATCCAATCCGCACACCATCTCTGAGGGGCCTAAGTTAGCAAATAGAAACTTCAGCGCTACGGCTATGAATTACTAAGTAAAGGAATTAAGTACAAGGCCTTAAGAATTACCTTCATGTACTGCTCCTTACTCAAGAACTTATCGTGGCACTCCTGCTTGGACTTCTTGATACCACGGTCGGCGTAGTAGTCTCGAATGCATCGCACCCGAGCCTCATGCCGTAAGTTCAAGTATGCGATTGCACTCCTTGTGGATAACATCTGCCGCCTCCTCCTCGTATCCCTCCTCACACCTCAGAGAATGTCTGCAATCAAATGAGACAATATTGATTAATACAATTAATAACTAGCTAGTTGAAGATTTTAATTGTGTAAAGGAGAAATTACCGTAACTTTCGATCACCATGTCCGCCTCGCCTTGCACAAGACACCGCCGATAATCTCACCGGCGGGCCAGGCAGCCAAGTAGTGCTTCCGACTCAATCCAACCTCTCGAAGTCGACCCTCACCAGGCAACGTGACAAACCCCGAAAAGTTTTGTCGAATCAAAACTCCAAGGACGGAGTTGGGCCGGCGGACACTTTCATGGTGGTCCCAACCCCGCAAAGATGACAAGGTCAACGATTAGTTATTTGAAGAAACGTGAATGCGTAAGGTACAAAAGATTAAATGCACTTACCTCTCCCCATCGGGGTAAATCAACCACCTCCGCTGGTCGCCAAAGACGGACGGAGCCATGTAGCACCACGCTGGTAGACGCTGCCCTCCTCCCCTCCTCCTCAAAACCACCGGCTCCCGCCATCATCAAGATGGCCACTCGCCCCCGCCATCATCAAGATGGCCACTGGCTCCTCAGCCGACCCACCAAGTACCCCATCCAGACGTGTGCTCCTCCGGGTCTCGTGGGCCCAACTCTCATGGGTCAAGGCCTGCCGACCCGAGGCTCGTGGGCAAGACCCGTGGACCGGAGGCTCATGGACCGAGTCCGTAGCCTCCTCCTCAGACGAGTCCACCCTAGCGCCACGTGCTCGGGTGAAACAGTGGGGCGGCGGCGAGGAAGGCGCCAGAAGAGCCACCCTACCTCCTCTCCCGCGACCACGTGCTCCACCTCGCCCTTCTTCTTACTTCGCCCTCGCTGGGCACCGCGTCGACGAAGAAGGGCCCAGCAGGTCGCCATACTGCCCAAAGAACGCCGGCGGAGAGGTGCATGTGGAATGGAAGACCTCACACTACGCCGACGAAGAAGGGGCCTCGGCGCGCTCCCGACCAGCGCCCACCATCTCGTCAACACCGCCATGACAAAGAATAAACGAAATTAGTACAACATGAAAAAAAGTACCGACATGAATAATAATATGTATATCATCAAGTGTATCATCATCAAGTACAACATAAACAATCGCACATTTAAAACTACCCGATCAACACAATTATATATGATGTTTTTCATAACAAAATCGAAAAATATATGACCTAACTAATAATTCACAAATATATGACCCCGCCGGCCTTTGAAGGCCAAAGAACACCTTTTCGGAGGTGTCGGGGTCGGGTGTCGGTCGGTGTCGGGTTGGGTGTCGGGTCGGGTGTCGGGTCGGGTGCCGTGTCGGTGTCGGGTCGGGTGTCGGGTCAGCTCTGGGTCGGGTGTCGGCGTTGGGGTCGGGGTCGGGGTCGGGGTCTCGGGGTCGGGGTGTCAGGTCGGGATCGAGTTGTCGTGTCGGTGTCGGGGTCGGGGTGTCGGTGTCGGGGTTAAGGTGCCGTGTCGGTGTCGGGGTTGGGATGTCGGCTCAAGCCCGGGGTCGAGGTCGGGGTGCCATGTCGGTGTTGGGGTCGGGGTGTCGGGTCAGGCTCGGGGTCGGGGTGTCGGTGTCGGGGTGGGTCGGGGTGTCGGGTCGGGTCGGGTCGGGGTCTCGGTCCGTGTCGGGTCGGGTGCCGGGTCGGGGTTAGGGTGCCGTGTCGGTGTCGGGGTCGGGGTGTCGGGTCGCCTCGGGGTCGGGGTGTCGGTGTCGGGGTCAGGGTTGGGGTGTCGGGTTGGGGTCTCGGGTCGGTGTCGGTCGGGTGCCGGGTCGGGGTCTTTTTTCCTTTCCTTCTTCTTCCTCTTCTTCCTTTTCTTCCTTTTCTTCCTTTTTTCCTTCTTCTTCTTCTTCTTCTTCTTCTTATTATTATTATTATTATTATTATTATTATTCTTCCTCCTCCTTTCCTTTTTCCTCTTCTTCTTCTCCTCCTCTCCTGTTTTCTTCTTCTTCTTCTTCCTCTTCTTCTTTTTTCTTCTCCTCCTCCTCCTCTTCTTCTTCCTTTCCTTTTTCCTCTTCTTCTTCTCCTCCTCTCCTGTTTTTTTCTTCTTCTTCTTCCTCTTCTTATTTTTCTTCTCCTCCTCCTCTTCTTCTTTTCCTTTCCTTTTCCTCTTCTTCTTCTCCTCCTCTCCTGTTTTCTTCTTCTTCTTCTTCTTCCTCTTCTTCTTTTTCTTCTCCTCCTCCTCTTCTTCTTCCTTTCCTTTTTCCTCTTCTTCTTCTCCTCCTCTCCTATTTTTTTCTTCTTCTTCTTCCTCTTCTTCTTTTTTCTTCTCCTCCTCCTCTTCTTCTTCTTCCTTTCCTTCTTCCTCTTCTTCTTCTCCTCCTCTCCTGTTTTTTTCTTCTTCTTCTTTTTCTTTCCTAAAACTGAACTAAACCTAAATCTAATCTAAACATAAACCTAAAACTAAAAAAACAGAAAAAAGGGAAAAACTAAATCTAAACCTAAAACTAAACCTAAAACTAAAACTAAAACTAAATCTAAACTAAACATAAACCTAAAACTAAAAAAACAGAAAAAAAAGAAAAACAGAGGAGAGGTAGAGCTCACCTGGGCCGGTGGAGGAGGTGGCGGTGGAGGAGGGGGGGGGGGCTCTGGCGGGGGGCTTCCCACGGCGTGGGCGCGGGGGCCGGGAGCAGGGGCTGGCAAGGGCGGCCGACACAAGATGGCGGCGGCGACGGGCGGTGGTAGAGCGACGGCGTCAAGCAAGTGGGCGACGAGGCGGGGCAGTGGAGGAGGGGGCGCGCGCTGCCGGGCGGTGGGGGCACGGGGCGGTCGGGTTCGGGCGTGGCGGTGACGAGCGGGGGCGGGGCAGACGGGCGGGGGCGGCGGGCGGGGGCGGTGGGGCGACGGGCGGTGGTGCGGCGGCGGCGAGTGGTGGGGCGGCGGCGTGCGTGTGGGAGGGAAACAATGAGAGAGGGGGGAAGGCCCGGCCGTTAGATACGTTTAATCTTTTCCGTCCGCCACCTTTGCCGTCCACTAATGTGCACTTTGCCGTCCGCTAGTGGACGGCAAAGAGGGGGGCCATTATGTATTTTTTAACCAGCTCCTCAGTGGGCCCCCCTCCCTCTTTGCCGTCAGCTAGCGGACGGCAAAGAACAGGCTGATGGCAAAGGCTTTCTTTGCGATCAGCCAGTTCTTTGCCGTCTGCTTTTAGGTAGCTGACGGCAAAGAGCTGGCAGATGGCAAAGTAGCTGATTCCAGTAGTGTTGAGGTGTTCTCCGGTGGGTGCGACAAGCAGCACACCAGCACTGGCGCCTTGCAGCGAGAAGGCACCATCGAAGTACATGATCCATTTGCAACTCGCTTCCTTGCCTTCGAGAGTGGTTTCCGTACCTCTTCGTCGGGCGTCGAGGTCCATTCCGCAACAAGCTCCGCCAAGACTCTGCTCTGAATCGTCGAGGTGCTTTCAAACTTCAAACCGAAACTCGAAAGCTCCAGGGCCCATTCCACGATCTTCCCCATTGCATCTGGGTTGTGTAGTATCCGTTGCAATGGGAGGCAGGTGACTACCGTGATCTCATGCGCTTGGAAGTAGTGGCGCAGCTTCCTCGAGGCCATAAGGAGGCCGAAGAGTAGCTTTTGCACCCTGAGTAGCTCGACCTAGCCCCCTGCAAGAGGGAGCTGACGAAGTACACTGGGTGCTGCACCATTTTCTTTTTTTGCGCCTCTTCACCCGGTCGTGTGGGTCCTGTCGTGCTGGCGCCGGCCCCTGCCGGGGAATCGATCTTGCCGGGATCGAGCCCTGCCGGACAGGGTTTTGGTTTGCCTTCTATTGGCTCTGCCGCTGTCTCCGCCTTCTCATCGACCTCCCTCTGCGCCACCAGTGCGGTGCTAACCACTTGATTCGTTGCCGCTAGGTAGAGCAGCAACGGTTCTTGTGGTTTGGGCGCAACCAGCACTGGATTAGAAGAGAGGTATTTCTTCAAATCTTGCAGCGCTGCTCGGCTTCTGGGGTCCACTCCACTGGCCCTGCCTTCTTCAAGATTTTGAAGAAAGGTAGGGCACGCTCCGCGGACTTGGAGATGAACCGGCTCATGGCAGCTACGCAGCCAGTGAGCCGACGCACGTCCATGATCCGCTTGGGCGCCTCAATCTGGTCGATGGCCTTGATCTTATCTAGGTTTGCTTCAATCTCGCGCTGGGACACAAAGAACCCGATAAGCTTGCCAGACGGGACGCCAAAGACACACTTCTCAGGGTTCAATTTGAGGTTGATCTTGCGCAGGTTCCCGAATGTTTCTTCCCGATCTTGCACAAGCGTTGCTTTGTCCTTGGTTTTGACCATTATGTCGTCCATATAAGCTCCATATTTCTATGTAGCTAGGGTTCAAAACCAATTTGGACTGCTCTTGCAAAGGTCGAGCCAGCACTCTTCAACCCGAAGGGCATTCGTAAAAAGTAGTACATACCACATGGGTGATGAATGCTGTCTTTTCCTCGTCTTCTTTCATCATGAAGATCTGGTGGTATCCTGAGTAGGCATCAAGGAATGATAACAGGTCACATCCAGCCGTGGAGTCAACAACTGTCGATGCGGGTAACGGAAGGGATCCTTTGACAGCCTTATTGATGTCTCGTAATCAATACATGGCCTCCACTTCCCATTTGCCTTGCGCACCACTACCGGATTGGCCAACCACGTTGGATGGAGTACTCCCCTCACCAAGCCTGCCGCTTCTAGCTTTCTGATTTCCTCCGTGATGAACTCTTGTTTTCTAGAGCTTGCTTCCTGACGTTCTGTTTGACGGGCCGAGCGTGAGGACAGACAGCAAGGTGGTGCTCACTCACCTCCCTGGGAACTCCGGGGATGTCGGAGGCTTGCCATGCAAACACATAGACATTGGACCGCAGGAAGGTGACGAGCTCGCTTTCCTATTTGCCGTCAAGGGTGGAGCTTATGGTGAATGCTCCCCCCGTGCCATCCTCCTTGACGGGCACCTTCTTAGTCTCTGGTGGTGCAGCCCTGGACTTCTTGCTTTTGCCGGCGGAACTCTCTGGCACGTTCTCAACGGAAGCGCGACATCCCGAAGAGCTGCGCCTGCCGAAGTGGGTGCGAGGGATCTTGCCGGCCTTCTTCCCCTCCGGGGCCCGGTCGGCAAGAGCGGGTGCCTTAGCGGCAGCCGCTGCAACTGCTTCCCGGTAGAGTTGGTCGGCACAGATCAGCGCATCTTTCTTGTCGGAGGGGACGGTGATGATGTTCATCGGCTCGGGCATCTTCAACATGTTATAGGCGTAGTGTGAAGCCGCCATGAACTTGACTAGCACCGGGCGGCCGAGGATCCCGTTCTAAGGCAAGGGGATCTTGGCCACGTCGAAGGCAATCCTCTCTGTCCTATGGTTCAGCTCGCCTCCGAACGTCACGGGCAGCGTGATCTTCCCCTTCGGCTGGCTCCTCCCCGGGTTGACCCCTTGGAACATACCCATTTCCTTGAGGTCTTCATCAGGGATCTGCAGCCTTCTGACCACAACAGGCGAGATTAAGTTCAGGCCGGCCCCGCCGTCGACCAACATCTTCATTACCTTGAGGTTGCGGATTGTCGGTGAAACCAAAAATGGCAAGCACCCGACCGCGGTGGTGCGGTCAGCGTGGTCCTCGGTGTCGAAGATGATGGGAGTGCTGGACCATTTCAGCGGCTTTCGTGCGTCGAATGATGGTTCCACCGCTGCGACCTCACGCGCCCACTGCTTGAGTTGGCGGTGAGACGAATGTAGCGAGGCGCCACCATCGGCGCACATGGCCTCGTGGGCTTCAAACACGTGGTCGCCGGACTTGTCGTCCTCGTCATGATCATCGTCTTCCTGCTTCTTGTCACGGCCCCGGGCGGGCCTCTCTTGCTGATTATCCTTGCCGCGGTGGCCTCCCTGGCCGCCACGTTTCTTGCCGGATCCCTTGGCACCGTCTGGGCCTTTCTCCTTGTCCCGCCGCTCATACTCGGCTTTCTTCTTCTTGGCGAGCAGCTCTACCTGCCGGTAGTTTTGGAGATCGTGGCCCTTGGTGTGGTGGATCTTGCAGCACTGCTTGTCGAGCCTCCTGGCTTATCAGTAGCCGCCAAGGCCCGGAAAGTCTCACACCCGGCAACCTCCTTGCCGGGGTCGCTTGCCTTGGTCTTCTTGGTGGTACCGGTGTGGTCGGATCCCTCAACGGAAAGAACGGCCTTGCCCTTGTGCTTCCTATTATGGCGTCGGCCTTTCTTTGCTGGGGCGGCGGTATCGCCGGTGGAGTCGGTTTCCGCACCGACATCTTCGCCTGGGTACTTCCTTCCTTCCTCGGCACAAGCGCACCGATCGGCCAGAACATAGAGTTCGGCCACATCCTTAACCTTGTTCATCGCCAGTTCTTCACGCATCTTGCGATTGCGCACGTTCTGATGGAACACACTGATCATGGCGGCGGGATGAACATTGGGGATGTTGTACTGCACCCGGCTGAACCTTTGGATGTACTTGCGCATGTTTTCTCCTTCCTTCCAGGGGATGATGTGTAAGTCACTCGCCTGGCCGTGAGCTTGGTGACCTCTACTAAAGGCGCCAACAAACTCATGGCACAGATCCACCCAAGAAGAGATGGAATCCATCGGCAAGTGCATCAACCATGACATGGCATTAGGCTTGAGTGCCAACGGGAAGTAGTTGGCAAGCACCTTATCGTAGTGGGCCCCAGTAGCTTGCATCGCGTGGTGTAGATGCTGAGGAACTCTGACGGGTGGGCCTTGCCATTGTACTTCTCGCCAACGTCGTGGGCCACTGGAACTGCCGCAGCTCACGGGGGAAGGCCGGACAACCCACCTTGTAAGGTAGGCCACCGTAGCCTCCCGGCGATGGGTGGTCCGCAGCGGGTCCAGCCCGCCTGTCCGACTGGTGGCGCGCATCGCGTCGGCGCTCGATCGTAATTCGAGCGTCCTCGTGAGCCCGCTCCCGGAGGACCAGGCGCTGATCGCGGTTGGTTCGCGGGTTGGACGATGCGATGGAGATATCATCACGAGGATCGCTGCGGCGGGCCGACGCCCAGGGCGGTCGGGATGGAGGCGGGGAATACACCGTGGCCGCGTCGCCTCCGGCGTGGTCTCCGCTAGCACGTGGCAGCCTGGCGGAGCGACGGCCGACGGGTTCTGCCGGCTGCGGCCCATCGTTGTTGGTGATGCCGACGAGGCTCCGGACGGTGGCCCTCCATTCGTCAAGCTTCTCCATGGCGGGAGGAAAATCGAGGAGCAGCCAGCGCGCGCACTAGGGCTTCGCCGGCGGCGGTGGCGGCGAAGCTGGTGGACCGCGATGCGCCGACTCCTAACCATGTTAGAAGGAGTTGCGCCATGTTCCCCACCTGCTCACCACCTCCGCAAGACTCCGGCGGCGCACGCTGGCCCTCCTCTTCATGTGATGGGCGCACGAGACTCTTCCCAGGGCGGCGTGCAGGATCTCCGGCAGGGTGACGCTGCTCGTCACGCACAACCTGAGAGGAGCGTGCCGTGGGTGCCGGTGTTGGTGTCTTGGAGGTCGCCGTGCCGCCGCCTGGCAGGACGGCGACACCCCTGAAGGGCCCCGCGCCGCCTGTGGGGGGCCCGGCTCCGTCTTCGGAGCCCGTGACCGGTGGCTCATCGCCTGGCGCGCGAACAGTAATGTGGATGTTCGCGGGCCGCGCCATGGGTTCTCTCCGCGACTGGCCCGCTGCTGGCTCGCACCGGTGCCGGCAACTTGGTCCCAGACGAACCGATCGCCATGGTCGTCTTCTTCTTAGGAGCCATGGCGATGAAGAACTGCTAGGCCAACTGCTAGACCAGATTCTCGCAATAGCGCCGCCCCTACCTGGCGCGCCAAAGATGTCGGTGGGAAACGACACCAATGGGATCACTGAATCCTTCGCGGTTCATGGACGTGGAATCGTGAGAAGAGCGGGACTAGGGATGGCACATGAGGATTTACCTGTGTTCGGGCCGCAAAGATGCGTGAAACCCCACGATCCTGCTTTGGTGGTTGTATTAGTGTTCTTGAGCTCTTGAACTAGCTCGGTGCCGCGAGGTTCAAAAGAGCCGAATCACCTCTCAAGATGCCATGGGCCTCCTTTTATAGGCGAAAGGGGCTGCCACAGTGGCACATAGGAGGTGGAAAGTGCTACAGCGTTGTGAGGTTATCGCTAGTATTACAGGACAAGATGCATTAAATGCGGGGCTTAGGTGTCCGTCACTTTATTGGGGGACGGGGGTGAGGCCCATCCCGGCCGTCGCCGCCCCTCCTGGCTTCGACATGCGCCCTGGCCAGCAACGTAAGCAGCGCCACGTAGGCAGGCAGGCAGCTGAGGTGGCGCGGTGGTGGAGCCTCCATGAAGGTCTGCATGCTGCCATGCAGGTGCTTGCCCAGCTGGTTGGGTTGGCGGCTGCGCACGAACGGCAGTAGTAACCTGGCTGGTGCGGGCCTGACGGTGGCCTTGCCGGGATGCCTGGCGATGGTCTTGTTGGGTGGCCCGGCAAGGGTCTTGCCGCGGCGCGCCGGCTTCCTCAGCAAGGATCATGCCGGGGGATCCTGTGGGTTTCTTCGGTGGGGACGGCCGCCTTCCTATCCCCATTTGATATTGATTGTTCTGTGTCTTCACAAAGATATGCATGCCACCACGGAGGTGCCTCCTGAACCCTGTCCCGACGCGACTGCTCAGCGTCGGTGGGCTCGAAGGTGGCTCGCCTGGGGTGGGGATTTAGCTGCCCGGCAAGGATCTTGCCGGGGCTGCTGGGGCTGCCCTCGGCAAGCGTCCTTGCCGGAGCAATCTGTATTGCCCGTGCAACCTTCGTGGTCTTGATCCTTTGTTGTTTTGATTTGCTTGTCCCTATGGCCCTGGCTTTTCTCCGGCTTCCCTCCCTTGCCTTGCTCATGTGCGGTCGTGGCAGGCGGCTCTGATTGCTCGTGCACAAGAAAAGGGGTCAAAAGCTAGGCCCCTACTTTTGTACACCGACACATGACAACATAGCATAAATACTTTTCTAATCTGTTGTTTGAACTATTGGCATACTTGTGCAGGATAGATATATGGATATGTTGTTTGTGCACTGGTTATAGGTGCAATTACACTTCGATATTTTCAGCCAGAGAACGAATAATTCAAGCAGGTACAGACCATGTTTGTAGTCTTGTACACCTAGTTGCATTTTGTGTTTTTTGGTGCTTGCATCATTTAGTGTTTATAATCTGAACTACTTTGGATCATTAGCTGGTTTTCAAAGTGCATGTAGCTTCACATTTCTCAAGTTATGTTGATTTTCGGAGTGCAAGTGCCTTCGTATTTTTTATGTTAAATGTTTGCCCCTGGTAACCTGAATTCGTGGATCTGCCACTACACACATATCCAGTATGAATTAAATGAAATGCAGGGACTTATGCTAGCTCGTTGTACAGGCTCACTGCAGCTCTGCTTGTGCTTGGGATGTTCCATGTACAAGTCCATGTTACCACTTGCTTGCATGTGTAGGCCTTGTGCTCCTTGCATCCCCCTTTGCATTTTTGACACGGCGAATGGTTGATCAAATAAGAGGAATCAACCTTGCTGTTGTACCCGAGGACAGATACTTATAAGGTTATACGTGTGTGCAGGATGTGTACCAGATCTCGTAGCGCCGTCATGCTTCGCTAAAAAATGGATTTGCTTGTTTCAGATGATATCTCTTGAAGAAATAAGAGTTAAAGTCAGAGTTGCATAGGCGTGTAAGCTAAGAGAGCAGTGAAAGGATATCCAAACATCATCGGAACAGTGCACAAGGGAGTGATACGTGGATACCTAGTTTGGGCCGGCGTTTGGGCATGCTCGCCTAGCTAGAGTGCGGGTCACTTCAGAGCCATTGAAGGTGATCGCTGGCGTTGGCTGGCCGCGCACGGATGCAGATCTTGAGTGGCAGCGAAGCGCTACGAAGCGGTGGACGAGATCGTTGGTGAAGCCCCAACGGCCTCGGGGGGCCGAGGTGCGACGATGTGCTCGGTGAAGTATCCCCGGTGAGCTGGGAGACGGCGTCGGTGAAGCGCACCTGATGCGGTGGAAGTTAGTGTCTGTGAGGCACGTCGGTTGCGGCGGCCGACGTTGTCGGTGGACCACCCAGTGCGCTGGACGAGGGCGTAGATGAGGTACTTCGGTGCGGTGGTGAAGCGCGACCACCATCGTTGTCTAACACAGAGGTGGGGAAAGAGACGAGATGAGGGGCGATTCGAACTTTGCTTGGGTCGGCGGTGAACTAGGGATTTGAGCAATCTGGGCGCAGAAGGAGATGGTGGAGAAGGGAGATTTTGCTGGGCTTGAATTGGGGCCGCCAGATACTTCAATCCGGAATGTGGAAGCGTGAACTTATTTTGTCGTCGTCCTTTTTTTCGGGGGGAGGGGGAGGGAGGGAGGGGGTGGGTGGCTGGGTGCTACGCGTCCGTCCGACACACGCGACCACGACGACATGACCCTGGTCTGCCTGGTGCGCCTACATTTGAGAATGCTAACGAATCTTCTTTCATTTGTAAACGAATCTGTATGTATTACCATGCCCGTGTTTTCCTTGTAATAATTAGTCATTCCAAACGAGATACTCCCTCCGTTCACTATTGTAAGTCGTTTCAGACAACTTAAAATGAACTGTTTGGCACATTGTCTGAAATGTCTTCAAGGTCTTATAAAAGTGAATAGAGGAAGTACTATAAATTAATTAATGAGGAGTTATTTGAAAAAATCGAAACAGTATCCACGGTGTCCATGCTAACGTGGATTAGTGTGTGGCACATAATTAGTTATTTGAATTAGAGTGTGTGTCATGTAGCGATCTCCAATTCTAATGTGGATTACGCATTTCACTTTATCCATGCTACTTTTTTAATATAAATTCAGATGTATATGATGAACACCATGGTAGTGAGAAAACTTTTGGATGGATTCAAACATATGACCTACAAAATAGCACAACAAATCGAGTCAATGTCAACTTTTGGAAACCTAGTATGGCACGAATTCGAAATAATTACCCATATGCATGGTCCTCAGTTCAAATCTTACAATGTACACCGAATTGAAACATCGATATTAAGTCTCATACTATCTACATTCAAATGTTGTTTTAGCCCCCCTTTTACATGCTACATACTTCCTGTATCGGTCCATCTTCCTCTCCTCACCACCTTAGGAAGCTATCGGTTTCCAACACACGTTCATTCTTTCTCTCCATGTTTCAATCTCTAACTCTCTCAACTACACAACCCCCTTTTTCCACTTTGTTACCAAATGTATTTACCTCACACACCCGCCATTGCACCCCATGTCGAGCTCTCTCTCTCTTCCTCTCCCTCTCACCCTCTCGCGCTAAATACATGCATTGCCTATCTAGCCCCCCAACCTCTCGTGCGCACGCACGCACGTTGTCTATCTAGGTCACTCCCTCGAGACTGTCTCACTCTTTCTTCCGCATGGTGGGCCACACTCTCTCAATCTCGCTCTCTTTGTCCGAGTCTTGTTTAACCTCGTTCTCTTTCACACACAAATGATATATCTCCCTGTTCGGGCCTCGATCGATACACTCTATACTCTCTCATGCAGATTGTCTATCTAGGTCAGTCCATCCAAGCCGCCCCCACTCTTTCGACCTCATGGAGGGCCATGCTCGCTCAATCTCTCTCTCTCTCTCTCTCTCTCTCTCTCTCTCTCTCTCTCTCCCTCTCTCTCTTTTTATGTCTTAATTAACCTCGCTCTTTCTTGGACAAGAATGATATATCACCATGTTTGAGCCCAATTCGACCTATTCACATTGTGTACTCTCACACACACATTGTCTATCTAGGTCACTCTCTCCAACCCGTCTCACTCTTTCGATCGCACGACGACCCTATATGATTGATTGACCTTGCTTCCCCCCATGCACAAAATATATCTACACGTCTGTGACTGGATCATCTCTCAAGCTCTATCTTACAGCCCTCGCCCTTGCCAAAAGCTCAATCGGACAATAACTCTCCAGAGCATATATATCTGTTCAATGAATGTCGGACCACACTCACTTTGTCTCTCTATCTCGCTTTCTCACGCCGTAACTTCCATGCATTGAAGCTACCTCTCCATCTGTCGCAAAGCCGGAGATATTTACATTGCGAGGGGCACTCCAACCTTGGATTAATTTTTGTAGGCATTTATTCCAGTCGGTTTAGATTATATTTTCATAGCATTCGGCCCACAACTACTCCAAATACCGTTACAACCCCCGCAACTCCCCTAGTTGATTTCCCTCTGGCTCGATCATCGCTCTTTTGCACGTCCTTTCTCGCCTTCAACGTCGCACCATGGTATTATTGCAAAAAACTTTGTTATTCTCTTTAATAATTATAAATAAGCTACAAAACTACACACCGATAGTCCACTTGGAATTGAACAAATTTTGACCCACAAATTAAAGTGCTACAAACTACACACCGAGGGGCCCACATGTCATGAAACAAATTTGGACCCATACACAAATTAAAAAATAAATGATGAGGATTGAACATGCGACCAGGGCCTTCAAGCCGCACGTCAATAGGCAACATACGTAGAACATCAATGTTCGTTGTACCCCCTTTGTTCACATAATGTTTTTATATTACCACGGCCTATTTAATGGATAACATGTAATATTATTTTTAGTACTATTTGCCTTCACTTACTGGTGGGTTCCATGTGCTCTCTCTCTCTCTCTCTCTCTCTCTCCTCCCCTTCTGCGTTTAGACGCACGGGCAAACACGAAGAACTCACGGGCGATGTTGCTGTTGACCATATCTGGACACGTTCACAAGCTACTTACACCGGGCCACGTATTAGCAGCACTAGTCAAGGTATATGCGGCAATGCACGTTATTTGGAAGTATATTAAGTGCATGCGGATATTAAGTAGGATATTATTTGCGTGTTATTATGTGATTAGCACTATTTTTGGCATGAAATTAACTCCACATTAAACATGTAGAGCGCTCGGCATTGAAGCAGTCTAGGTTGTTTGATGACAAGGAATACATGTGGCTTGATGACGTTTTATGTTTAATATGATACAGCTCTAGCAGAACATTCAATCAATCAAACCATAGATTTCGTTCAGTCTGACTTAGACTTTAAATTATACGATGATCGATCTAAAATAAACGGAAATGATAAACTTTCGGATATTAAGCATATCATTCGGAACAATTTTCATGGCAAATTTAGATTATGCGGCGGCGGCGGGGGCGTCTTGCGGTGGGAAGAGGCTCCTCTGCCATGCTCTGTGTGTCGTCGGGCCACTGACCGACGGCGACGGCGGCGTCTTGCACCGTTGTTGTCGTACTCCTGGACGTTGTCCTAGCTTCAAGGAAGGCCAAAATGTTTTGGGGTTCGCAGTGAGTCAACTGGCGGGAGGAGGCGACTGGCGTTGGTGCAAGGAAGCAGTCGACGACGGCCATCCATGCTGCTGAGGGGGAACTGCACCGCTGGGACAAGCGCCGCTAACGGCGTGATGAGACATTTGTGTGCACGGCACCGCATCGCATCGTCACGCTGCCAGACGCGCAGCGCATAGGCCGGCAGTGCATCGGCACCGACACGGGCATGTGCATCAGTCCACACGCAGGCGCATGCGCTGGCAGGTGCACGGGCCCGTGAAAGTTGGCTGGGACCTCGTGGAACCCTGTGGCATCAAGCTCGGCGACAATGTGCGGCTCCCAGCCCATCAATGCCACGGGGATGAGCGCTAGCACAGTGGGGGCGGCGGGAGCCGGAACGGGAGCGGAGACAGGCGCGGCGTCTTCCTGCAAGGCCAATTCAAGCTCGTCCCAAAGCGCCTTATGTTCTTGAGACTCCGGCTGGGTGTCTTCCTCAGGAAACTGGAAGACTAAGGGCAGACCATCGTGATGCGGCATGGCATACATTTAGGTCAGGCTGGTTGGAGGTAGATAATAGGAGAATTGGAGAGGAAGAGAGAAGATTGAGCGATACCGGGTAGTGCAGGGTTGATTTTAAACTACGGCACCGGCGACATTAAAAGTGGGAGCAGTTGGGACGAAGGTGGGCGGCGGAGCCTGGTCAAAGGGCCCGCCTCCCGGTGAGCCTACACAGCGCTCGCACGCCTCCCTGTTAGCCGGCGCAGCGGTCTGCTCGCACGCCTCCCATTAAGTCACAGGCTTGCTCGGACGGCACCTGCCGATGAGAAGCGGGACTCGTGGCGGCACGTAAACGCCCATGGTTTCCATAGTGAAAGCGTTCGCCTTAATGTGACAGGTCTTTGTTCCAAAATACCTTGGCTCTTCATTTGTGCAACTTGTCATAAGCAGCTTGTCTCAAATTGAATAAAAAAATTTATGAAGTAATATTTGTGCCATATCACGTGACCATGCTCAGTTTCAAGAATATATGGTCACTTTTGGATTTTCTGAAATTTAAGATCCGGGATTCGAAACAATATCATAACCTGCATCATGCAATAAATTTTCAAGCCATACATCTGTCCTATTTTATTTCTTAAGAAAGGATTTGGTCAAACATTTTGCTTAGTTAGACTTCAAACAAGTTATATATGCAGAGTAAAAGGATAATCCCTTCGTACCAGTGCATTGCCTGATATATTAACTCAAGTACTAGGAACGAACAAACGGGCTCAATTCTGTGCTCATCCTGTAGTAGTATTAGTAGTATTAGGCAATGTAGTTGACGGTTGACCTTGGCGAGCGGCGACCGAGGGAATTGAACCGTGCTCAGCACGGTAGGTAATGTTGTCTAGTTACTAAAGCATTCCTCTGTTGTTCATCGGTAGTCATTATGGACCGGGGACATGAGGGGAATTTCCTAGGTCTGGAATTCTTGCCACCAGATATTTCGACTCGAAACGCGGAGGCTCGACTGGTTGGGGTTGCCTAATGTGCGTACCATGCACGCCACCAGAAGGACACGAGCCCGGTTTTTTTTAGCATCAACACGAGCCAAGGTCTGGCTGGTACGCCGTTGGTTCCTACCATTCGAGAATACGAAAGGAACCTTTTAAATTGGCGAACAAATCTATGTGTATTACAATGCCTATATTTACCTTGCAAATACTAATCTCAACGTGGTAATTGATTTATGACGAGTTGTTGAATTAGAGTGAGTCTGTGATATAGTGATCTCAACGTGGATTTCACATTTCATGGTATCCCTAGTAAGTTTTTCAATGCAAATTCAAATTAAAAGATGAACAATATGGAGGTGAGAAAACTTTGTATGTATCAAGCATATGACCACACACACACACACACACACACACACACACACACACACACACACACACACACACACACACACACAACACAACAACAATCCAACAAGTATAGTGCATCTATTTTTCCAAACCATGCATGTATGACACAAATTCAAAAATACTCCTTCTGTTCCTAAATATTAGTCTTTTAGAGATTTCAACAAGTGACTACATACGGAGGAAAATGAGTGAATCTACACTCTAAAATATGTCTATATACATTCGTGTGTGCCAGTCCATTTGAAATCTCTAAAAAGACTAATATTTAGGAACGAAGAGAGTAAAATGTAAGACATGCATGGTCCTCAATCTAATATTTAAAATGAACATGAAACTAAAACATGAATATTAAGTCTAGTACTACAGTACATGCAAATGTTGTGTTTAGGCGGAGCTATGATTGTCGGGGGTCAACCCCTCGACCTTAGAGAAAATTGTGAAGCTCTGTTTAGGGTTGTTTAGATTATATTTGTCCCCACCCTCCCAACCACCGATTGGTTGTGCACCCCCACCCTCCTCCCCGGAGAATATCATGTGCCCCCATACCTTAGATGCTATATGCCGACACGAGTTGCTTGGAGCTTGTAGATCCGAGATATAGCAGCTCACATGATGTCTTAATATTTTTACAGAAACCTTGATGAGTTTGAGAATTGCACACAATTTGTACAAAAACTACTCAGATGCCCTTGATCCCATATTCAACGACTCGAAGCTCAGATCACCATAGCATCTAAGATGAAGGAGGACATCATATTCTCCTCGTATGTAAGAATATCATGTGGTACCACACCTTAGATGCTTTGGTGATACAAGCTCTTCGAGCCGTTGGATTTGTGACCCAACACCTCCTCGTGGTTCAATGGTTTTTGCGTAAAAGCACCCAAAGAGTTCGCCACCGCCATAAGCACAAAGATCGCTCAGATGCCATTGGATCTCAGATCAAATGACCTCGAAGCTCATATCACTGTAGCATCCAAGCTGTGAAAGCACCTTATGTTTTCTCGCACGGGAGAATATGAGGCCCTCCCGCACTGTAGATTCTATGGTGATACGAGTTCATAGAGATCTAACGGCCCACAACAGGAGGTTTGAATGTTTTTGCAATATAGAGCTGAGAGAGTTTGGGAATTGCGCAGAAAGTACAAGTACTACGCATGTGCCATCTGATCACAGATCATATGACCTAGATGCTCATATCACCGTAGCGGGTAATTAAGCTACGGGGAGCACCTAATATGAGCAACGGGGAGTCATTGGATCCAAGATGCAATGGCACACACGAGGCCTGAATGTTTTATTTGCAAAAAAACCTTTGGAGAGTTTAGAAATTGCGCATAATTACAAAGACTACTCCCAAGCCATTAGATCTCACTTCCAACGGTGTAAAAACTCATATCACCATAGCATCTAAGCTGCGGGGTGGATGTGACATTCTATGCCGCTGTCATTTTTGTTCGTAAACTTGCAAAATACGTGTAACTCGTGCCGTTACTTGTCTAACCGCGCAAAGTGTTTGTTCAAAAAAACCATCCTACACTGAAATATCAGAACAACACATGGGGGTCCCACTTGTCATTAATCAAATTTGGACTTAAAACTAACAAATCTGAAAGACGAGATTCGAACTGGCAACCTAGGCTACAAAGCGTAAGTTGATAGCCTGAAACAACAACGGTTGTTGGCTTTGTCCCATAACTTGATTTTATACAGTAGTACGTTGAGTAGAGTAGAGGGAGTGCCTCGTCAACACGTGCATGACCGTTGACTCACTTACTGGTGGGTCCCAGGTCTGCAATCTCTCTCTTCTCCCCATCATCTAACGTATGCACGGGCACACACGAAGAGCGGCGCTAGCTTTCCGTGGTGTTATTACAACTAAAAAAAGCTTGGAAAATAGAAGAATGGCCTAGAACAAGAGACGTTGTGGCTGGTCGAGACGGATCTAACTACACCTATCCTCCGTAAACGTTAGCATGATGAAGCTGTGTGGCCAGTGGGGTGTTTTCGACCGACTGGCTGGGTCCAGAGGTCGAACCATAGGTACTACGTCTAATACAGTACATTTTAACACGCACATTTTTCCTCCGTGCCAAGACGTGGCACACCCTACCGCGCGGTTTCGGGGTCCTCCCGGGTGGTGCACACATATATTCTTCCTGACGTGGGATGCCCTACCACGCGTTTTATGGGTCCTCCTCGGTCGTAGCGCCGAAGCAAGTAAATGAGTCGTCAAATCACGAAAGACCACCTTTCCCGCCGTGTACATGAGTGATGCACGGTGGCTAGCTAGTTGGGCTAGTTTGACCGATTAGCTAGGCCGCCACCACATTTGTTTTTTCACCCCTTTTTATCTACTTGCCGGCATGTAATTTAAATATCCACCGCGGCGTTGCTCCGGTGTTTGGGTGCGGCAGGATTTTTAATTTTTTGATTGACGGGAGCAGGCGCGGCAGCATTTAGTCAGGATGACTCAGCCTGTAAAACCCACTGCTCCCTGATGTGAGAAGTCATCGACTGCTATTTTACCATGGTGAAAACCAAAAGATTCCCCGCTCCTCGGCTGGCTCCCTCCGCCTTCCCGTAGATTGTATTGCCTTTCAGCCATTTCGCCCCTTTTGTTTCCTCTCCCCATTGCTTCTACCTGGTGCCATGGCGGCGCAGCAGATCACGGAGTCCAAGGTGAGGCGCCTGACACAGGAGCTCCAGGCCAAGGATGCGGAGCTCAGGGCCAAGGACGTGGAGCTCCGTGATCTCAAGGAGGAGATGAGTGCCATTCTCCTCCGTTATGTGTGGCAGTTCACGGAGCTTTAAAAGCGGCAGGCATCCACCACAAAGATACTCGAGGCATCAATGGTGTTGCTGCAGAAAGAGGGCGATACGATAGGCTGTCAGGGGAGCCGGCTGGAGCGCGAGCGGGCCGATCGTGACGAGGTCCAGGATCGCCTCAGCCACTTGGTGAACCAAGTTGCCACACACGTGTTGCGGCTGCGCGATGCCTACCGTCGTGCCAGCGTGACCATGCCGGCCGTCGGGCTAAACCCGTTCGACCACCCGGTCAACTTCAACGAGCTGCGGCTTCCTGACCTACTCTCCTTCTTCACCTATATCTCCGAGGAGCTGAGCCGCCTCCGCGCGATGGTGGGGGCGGAGCTGGACAAGGAGGGGTTGCGGGCTGCCGTCGCCGTTGCGAGGCGAATCCTTTCAGGGCTCCATCACCGGAATCCATTCGTGCCATTGACGCCGCTCTTGATGAGCTGGCTCCTGCCGACCGAGCGGCTCGCAGCGGTTGCACCGTGCATCACCAACGCCGCACCTCGAGAAGCGAGAGGGACTTCGTGGTGTTTAGGCGCCCTCTGCATGGGCATGTCCATTTCTCGGTGCAACAAGACCGTTGGATCAAACTCAGACGATGCAGATCAGTCACTGTAGAACAAAGCGTGTGGGTGTGTTTGGTTGCATTCTCATCTCAATATAGTTGTTTCCTCTTTGTGTATTTGTGTTAACCTACTAGTGTGGAATCATGCACCCTTCATGCACTCTGCCAAACACCCAAAAGTGGGTCGAGAAGGGTACTTTTGCTCCCATCCTGTGCACCCTTCATACACCCTGCCTAACACTATTCGTGCTTCATATGGTTCATGTTTCATGGAGTACTGTAGCACCGTACTCTCCGTGCGCTGTAGACCTAGTTCTGTTAACATTGATCTCACCGTTCATTCTCGTCGGACAGTTGAAAAAGCAGTACTATGTTACTACATTAATGTTCATATAGTTCACATGTGCACAACATCATTTGTTATCATCATATCTTACTACACTAGCAACAAGATTATGTAGCACTGACGTATGAACCACTGCACATGCCGAGTAGTAGGAGCACTCTGTATGTTCAAGTGGCTGCCGTGTTTCGCACTCCTCCGTCGTAAGAGTGGAAACGCTTGCTGTAATCATTTTTTTCTTTAGAAAAACAGTGGACATGCTCTACCGTGCGGATCCTCCTCCAGCCATGCACTAAATTACTCACTTTTGCTGACGTGTGGGACAACCAGCATCGGGGTCCACCAGCCATGCACTAAATTACTCCGTAGTAGAGTGATGGTAGACTACCTTGATCTAGGTGCCGAAGTAATGCCTAATGAGCCGTCAAATCACAAAACCCCCTCCTTTCCATCAGTAAGTTGGACGGACGAAGCAACCATCATTTCACTCTTCTCTCTCAGCTTCCTCTCTTGAAGAAAACCCCCACTCGCTTCGCTTCTCCCTCATCTCGTTCCTCATTTCACTCTTCTCTCTCAGCTTCCTCTCTTAGATGGACGCTGGAGCACCGGCTGATGTGATATCTATAGCTCTGGCCAAAACCGTCGAGGCTCATGGTACGAAGAAGTGGAAGCACCCCGCCGAGACTACAGCAGACAAGCTCAAAGCCATCGCCCTGTCCAAGCCCTCATTAAGCAAGTCTAGGTAATATCTCTTCTTGACAATCTTTTTCTCGATCTTGATCGTGTTTTTTCATCTAACACGTAGTACTAGTACTAGTAGTACAACTTTCTGGGTGATCTTGCATGTGATTTTTGTCTGCCAAATGACGGTTCTAAATTCCTCTTTTGACCAAAACATGCCAGAGGTTGACACTGATTTCTTATAGATTACTTTCAGCCACTCCCTCTGTCCCAAATTTCTTGTCTTAGATTATTTGTATACATACGGATGTATTGAATAGATTTATATAGATAGGGATGTATCGAATACTAAAGTGTGACTTGATACATCCGTATCTAGATAAATCTAAGACAAGAATTTTGGGACGGAGGGAGTACTTTATGAACAACAATGCTACCTTTGAAGAGGGTACATTTGCCTCAGTAACTTGTGTCATGGATATTACAAGTAATCCCTCTGCTCTCATGCCTTTGAAGACATGTTCTAGTGCCTTTGTTCACTCATTTCTGTGCGTATATGTAGTCATATATGGAGTATAATATCGAAAATCATCTTATATTTCTGAACGGAGGTAGTAATAAAATATGGTTTCTATTTGAATTAGAACTAGGTCCGTGGTGAAGATGAAGTTCTCAAAGTCATGCCATGTGAACTGGAAGACCTGAGGGTGAGTTCTACTACTAAACTATCCAGCTATTGTGTCTTGTCGCCACGTGTCCTAAACTAGTGTTTTCCTGTAGCATTGTTGTCAGGCGTGTTCTCGAGGCTGTACTTGACCACAACAATTTCCTGGCTGTGCCTTCGATTATGAAGGGTGTGGTTCTTGTAAAGCTTCCCAACAAATCTGATGCGGCCTGTCTTCATCATGATGTTTATGAGTGGAAAGACCACTCTGTTAGGTTCTCCAAGGTTGACGAGATGGTGATGGTGCATGTAGACATCTCTCGAAGTCCATGGCCTAGTCAGTTATGCAGGGTTCATCCTGTAGGTCGGTGCCAAGAAATAGTCTGCAGAGTTTAATTAGTCCAACTTTGCTTGTCTGTAGTAAGTACTATTGTTTAGTACTTGATTTGTGTTTGTGAACCCTGTATTGTTTATTATTACTGCCGCTTTTGGTGTGTGGTCAGTCCTTAGAACGGTCTATGTTAATGTCTGTCCACTCAATTCAGTCTGTATATTTTGAAGTATCCAGATCATCTTTTTTGTGAGGATGGTTTATCAATTATGGTTACACTCCAATATCTGTATGCATTGCAGGGTTTATCGCACCCACGAGGATTTCCAGTCCCATGGATGTTTGGTCCATATGATTTGTCACAGCCTTTGAACTGTCCTGCTTGTGGGAGTAGGCAGGGCCCCTTCATGCCACCCGTAGTTGGACGATCAATCTTTTGTTTAGTACGTCAACATAGTGATTTCCTCGTAAGGATTCACTTGTGTTACATCAAGTAAATCTTATTGATTTGCTGTCTAAATCTTATTGATTTAATGTCATGTTTTCTTTCTTTTCCTGCAATTTTACGATGCAGGTTTTTCCATGTGACATTCATCACAGAATAAACCGTTTGGTTTGCTCTACGATGGCTATTTTTGCAGGTTTCACTTGTTATGTCATGTCAGTAACAAAGGCACTGTCTATCACTTATATTACTGGAAAAAATTGGATCAGCCCGTTGTCGGAGTACAAGCTGAATCCCTATGATGAACTATAGTTTGGTTTAACAAAAATGCCACAATTAGTCCTTCTCGCGTTTAAAAGAAATGAAGAAAAAAACTGGATCACGGTCATGGATCCTAGTCAAGTTAGAAAGCTAATCATAGCAGACCAGACACGATCACCGCTGTCTCGCACATCGGTACCACCTTCAGCAACGGACCGAGCATCGACAATTGCTCTAGCACTGACAGCGGCAGCAGCTCAGTCTGATCCAGCTGAGGATTGGGCACCGACCGCGCCAGCGGATCAGGCTGATCTACCGGAGGATCGGGTATCGACACGGGCACCTACTCCGACATCGGCACCAGCTCTACAAGGAGCACCATCTCCAGCAGCAGTGGAGGCTTCGGCACCTACACCAACACTTGCACTTGCATCTGCTCCGGCCCGTGCCACGGCAAGCGAACGAGCAGTTGCACCGGCAACAGACTGGGCTGCAGTTCGCACTTCATATACCAAAGTCCTTACAAAAACCGACATGTCCACCTTCTTGGTAAGCAATGGCCGCCCAAGTGCTTCGTTCTTTTTTCTTTCCATGTTGTTTCACATGATTCACTATGTGGATCTAACTATTTGGGTATGTCTTCTTGTTTGCAAACAGAGAATTCCTAGAGCAACGAGGGAGTCATTCAACAATCCGGGTGACCGCGGCCAAGTATCTCTTACCTTGCGCAGCCTTGGTGTGAATGAACCTGCTCAATATACCGTAAGTACAAAGGATGGTCGCATGATGATTGATGCTAAAGGATTGTCAAGGTTCAAATCTAAATCATATCTTGCGGTAGGGGATGATGTCAAAATCAAACTTTCTCGGCAAGGAGAGTTGGTCCAAATCAACTTTGAAATTCTTCAGTAGCAGCACGCAACTGCCGAACTGATCTATCCTCTGAGAGATTTTGACGTAATAATCTGGCATGGTGAAACAAGTGTCCTGTGTGTATAAGTAGTACGACAGTATTATTTATCACATGGTATATTGTTGATAGAATTGCAACTCTCATTGCTGGTTAGGAACTGTCGTTCGGTTTCATTCCAACAACGGCCGTGCTTTATTCAATTTTGTGTATTCGCCTTGCGACAACATCTAAAACCAGCGCCATACCGATCGCTTGCAATATGAAAAGCGCTTAGGTAGAACACATGGCCCCCCAAACATACAGGGTGGGCCTGCAGCCCAAAGTCCGGAACCATGAGCCTGTCTGAGTATTATATTCTCAGCTGAACCCCCTGTCGGTGTACTAAAGTAGGGGTACCTTAGTACCCCGAACTTGTGCACGAGCAGTCGCAGCTGGGCCTCAAGGGCAAGGCTTGCGCAAGTCCGCCAAGATCCTCCGTCATTCCTATTTACCGCCATTCAAGAACAAAGTGTTAACCACGACAGACAAGGCCCAAAGAAGAAAGCTTGCCGAAGGACAAGACCCCGACAAGAGGAGCTTGCCGGAAGGCCAACCAAGGCACTTTGAAGACTTGTTGCGACGCATCAAGGCCCCGGCAAGACCCGACGAAGCGCAAGCTTGCGGGTGCGACAAGACAGAGACCGCGCAAGGCACTTGTCAGCGGCCACCACTCATACTTCACGCCTCCAAAGACATCTCGACGACGTGTTGCCGCAGATCGCCTCCCGTGCACGTGGCGGGTGGTCGTGCAGCCTAGCGTGCGAGGTGGCAAGTGAAGGTGACTAGGAGGCCATCGTGGCGATCGGTGGCGCCTCTAACGGTCGCTTCCTGCACTATTTGACAACCGGACGGGCATTAATGCCTTTGTCCCCGCCAAAGTTAGGCAGGGCATCAGAGATAGTGGTTGTACCAACCCGCTGCTTTTACCTTTTACCCTTCTTTCACGCCACACTGTCGTGACCCTTTAGACTATAAAAAGGAGGCCCATGCACACGAGAAGGGGTTCGGTTCGACTCATTCAAACCACAGCATACCCACGCCGAAAGCAAGAACAAATACCAAACACAAAGCAGCAAGAGGAGTTTTATCTCCCGAGAGCCGCGGTTGGGTAAAACCTCGCTACCAACCTCGATTCGCTTTTGTGCGCCTCCGCCCCTTGCCGGGACCAAGGGGCCCTGCCCCATAGGTGCTCGCTTCTACCACGACATCTTTGGCGCGCTGTAGGGGCGCCGAGGTTAGCGAACTCTGATCCGTCTTCGCCGCCACATCAACATCTTCATCGACATGCCACCGAAGAAGAAGCCTTCGGAGGTGGCCGCTCCGTCCACGTCGATCCCACCGCCGCCAGAGCAAACGGGCGGAGGAGTAGACACCGGCGGAGGGGCGGGCGCCCACGGTGGGACTCACGTCGTCACCAGGTCCAAGGACAAGGCCCCGCAAGCTTCTGCGTCCGCGCTTACACCGCACCCCTCCCAGGAGGTGCAGAATCGACGACGCCATGATGCTCCTAGTACCGTGCTCGCGTTGGGGCAAGGCCAAGCTGGTGGAACGCGGGACGCTCAAGGCCAGCATGCGCATCAACACACTGGCACGAGCGCGGTACGGTCGCCTGGACGAGATGTTGCTCCTTCCAACACTGTTAGAAGTATGAGCATAACTCGCCTCGCGCTGCTCGCCCCACCGCCGAAAACTCCAGAGGAAGCGCCGCCCGAGCCCACTTGCTTCTAGATTACCTCTAGCGCCGCATAAGATCAACGATCGAGGGCCAAGATTCAGAGTCTCATCGCTTCGCTTAACAGCGACAAGCCCCGCAACCGAACACATCAAAGCTCGCAAGACGCCCAGCGCGAGCCGATGCCGACAAGACCGCTAAAAGTACCACCACTGCACTCCCGCCTCAAGGCTAAGATTGCCGATCCGGGCCAACCTCGACACCGACTCCATCATGCGTTGCCGACCCGCGAGCTCGCCGCGATCAACGCCAAGTTCTCCAAGAACGACGACACAAAGACGCCAGACCAAGATTGCTACGTAAGAGAAGCGCGGTTAATCTGACCAGCGCTGGGCCCACTGTCGATATGCATGCGCCAGAGGAACTAGGCGACTTGTCAGACGTGGTAGGTTGCCCTGCTCACCCGTGAGCTGCGGCAGGTCCAAGGGGCTCAAGATTAAAAACTTCTGCCGACGCATTCGAGAAGTACGATGGCAGGATACATCCGCCGGAGTTCTCGCCGCTACACCATCGCGTGCAGGCTGCCGGGGCGCGACGAGAAGATCTCGCCAACTACTTCCCACCGTGCTCAAGCCCAACGCCGATTTGGCTCATGCACTTGCCGGACAACTCCATCTCTTCGTATGACCTATGCCATCAGTTTGTCGGCCGCTTTCACAGCGCCACAAGCCCCATGGCCGTGAAAGCGACCTTCATCTCGCCGCCTGTATGAAGGAGAATCGCGCAAGTACATACAGAGATTCAGCCAAACAAGAACATCCCGTGATGTTCATTCCCTGCCAAGTTATCAGCGCTGCTCCATCGAACGCGCGAATCGCAGGATGAGGGAGGAGATGGCGATGTGCAAATCAGAGATGTCAGCGAGCTATATGCTCTGGCCGACAAGTGTGCACATGCTGAAGAGGGGAGGAAACTCCCCGGAGAGAATGCAGGAGCAGAAGGATCTGGCAGTGAGGACGCCCCTCCGGCGAAGAAGAACCGGAGGCGGAACAACAGAAAGAGAAAGGCTAAGGATGTGCTAGTTGTTGAGCAGTCCGGCAACGGGGGCGGCTCCGAGAAGGCCAAAACTGGCGACTCCGGCGAGGCTGTGGTGGCCGCCGACAAGCACGACGGCTCCGGCAAGCTGTACTGCAAGATCCACCGCACCAAGGGCCATGACCTCCAAACTTGCAAGAAGGTTGAGCAGATGGCAGATTTGCAGAAGGCCGAATACGAGCGTCGCGACAAGGAGAAGGCCCAGAGGGTGGCGGAGGATCCGCAAGAAGCATCCCGTCGGGAGGGCGCCAAGTGCAAGGCCAAGCAGCGCAAGGAGACAGCCTCCCCGCTGCCGCGATGGCTAAAGATGAGGATGAGGACGAAGATGATGACATGGAGGAAGATGAGACCGATGAGCAAGAGTTTCGAAGGCAACGGAGGTTTTATGCGTCGACGGCGGTGCTTCTCTACACACCTCGCACCGCCAACTCAAACAATGGGCGCGAGAAGTGAACGCAGCAGAACCGTCCGTCGAGTCGCGCAAACCCCTGAAGTGGTCCAGCACGCCCATCATCTTCGATGTTGAGGATCACCCTGACTGCATCACTGCGGTCGGGTGCTTGCCGATGTTGGTTTCACCAACCATCCGCAACCTCAAGGTCACTAAGATGTTGGTTGACGGCGGGGCCGGCCTGAATCTGATCTCTTCCGCGGTGCTCAACAAGCTCCAGATCCCCGACAGCGAGCTCGAAGAAACTGGTACCTTTCAAGGAATCAACCCGGGAAGGAGCAAGCCCAAGGGGAAGATTACACTGCTAGTGACGTTTGGTAGCGAGCTGAATTTCAGGACAGAGAGAGTCACATTTGATGTTGCTGATTTTCCATTGCCCTACAATGGGATACTCGGCCGTCCAGCGCTTGCCAAGTTCATGGCAGCCTCTCACTACGCCTACAATGTGCTCAAGATGCCTGGTCCGATAAGTGTTATTTCTGTCCATGGCGACAAGAAGGATGCACTTATCAAGACCGACAAGATCTATCGGGAAGCAGAGTCGCAGCAGAACGCAAACCACTTCCTCACCGGGCTCCTGGGAAGAAGAAGACCAAGTCCAGCAAGAGTAGCTCGATGCCCACTCCGCAAGCGCACTCTTCGGAGTGTTGCGCTACCGCCGAGGACGCACCATCGAGCTCCACCGCAGTGCAAAAAGGCGAAGACAGCTGAACCAGAGACTAAGAAAGTGGCCGCTTAAGGAGGACGGCAGACGGTGGTACCTTCACCATCGCCCACGCTTGACCCTAATAGGAAAGCGCTTCATTGCTTTCTCATGGCGAATGTCGATGTGTTTGCATGGCAACCATCCGACATCCCCGTGTTCCTGTGAGTAATTGAGCACCACCTTGCCGCCTGCCTCACGCTGCGGGCCCGGCCAAGCAGAGTCGAAGCAAGCAGAGAGCGCCAAGAGTTCATTGCGAGGAAATCAAGAAATTGAAGCAGCAGGCCTGGTCCGAGGAGTACTCCATCCAACGTGGTTAGCCAATCCAGTAGTCGTGCGCAAAGCAAACGGGAAGTGGAGGCTTTGTATTGACTTCACTAATGTTAATAAAGCTTGTCCCAAGGATCGATTTCCCTTGCCGTGCATTGACCAGATTGTCGACTCCACAACAGGATGTGATCTGCTTTCATTCCTTGATGCATACTCAGGATATCATTAAATCTTCATGGCAGAAGAGGATGAAGAGAAAACTGCATTCATTACTCCATGTGGCACGTACTGCTTTGTACGGATGCCTTTCGGACTAAAGAATGCTGGTTCAACGTTTGCAAGAGTAGTCAGCCATGCTTTTGAGCCACAACGCACGTAAATGTAGAAGCATACATGGATGACATAGTGGTCAAGAGCAGAGAGAGCAACCTTGATCCAAGATTTGGACGAGACCTTCACAAATCTGCAAGATCGCCTCAAGTTGAATCCCGAGAAGTGTGTGTTTGGAGTTCCTTCCGCAAGCTTCGGATTCTTTGTATCTCAGCGGGGATCGGCCAATCCCGACAAGATCAAAGCCATTGAACAGATGGAAGCACCAAAGCGCCAAGGATGTGCGACGACTTGCCGGTTGTGTTGTCGCCTCAAGAGGGTTCATCTCTAAGTTCTGCTGAAGCGCTACCGCTTTTTCAAAGTTTTGAAAAGGCAGGTCCAATGAAATGGACTCCGAAGTGGAGGCTGCGCCACAGACTTGAAGAGATATCTATCCTCCACTCAACACTTGTCGCACCTAAGCCACAAGAGAAGTTGTCGCTATATTTGGCGCAACCAATCAAGTGGTTAGTGCTGCGTTAGTAGCGGAGAGGGAGGTGGATGATGAGCCAAAGAACCGCGCAAGCGATTCCAGCGACAAGAAGGGGCTTCGACAAGTTCTCGCTCCGCAAGGATGGATCTGATACTGCCGGAAGAGAAACAGAAGAAGATGGTGCAGCGCCTAGCTTTATTTTGTCGGGCCCTTTGCAGAGGCTAGATCAAGGTACTGTGTGCGTAGTTGATTTTTGGCCTCTCATGGCCTCGAGGAAGCTGCGCCATTACTTTCAAGCACATGAGATCACAGCTTGTCACCGCTTCCGCTGAAGAGGATATTGCGTAATCCGTAAACAACAGGTGGATTGTCGAGTGGGCATCGGAATTGTCAAGCTTTGGCCTCAAGTTTGAAAGTACTTCAACTATTCAGAGCCGAGCATTGGCGTAATTCATAGCGTAATGGACGCCAACGCCGATGAAGAAACTCCCGAGAGGAGCATCCCCTCGCCAAGGAAGCAAGTAAAGAATGGATCATGTACTTTGATGGTGCCTTTCGCTGCAAGGCGCCGGGCGATGCGATTACTTGTCGCACCCAACCGAGAACACCTCAAGTACGTGGTTCAAATGCACTTTCCCAAGGAGCAAGCAACAAACAATACTGCAGAGTATGAAGGCTTGCTTGCCAGACTCAGGATAGCAGCAGAGCTTGGGATTAAGAAACTCATTGTCAGGGGTGACTCACAGCTTGTCGTCCGCCAAGTCAACAAACATTATCAGAGTCCGTTGATGGAAGCCTACATTGATGAAGTGAGAAAGCTAGAAGAACATTTTGACGGCCTGCAGATGGAACACGCTCCAAGAGCTCGTAATGACATTGCGTATGGCCTCGTCAAAGTGTGCTGCACCTGCTACCTATGGAACCAGGAATTTTTGTGCTCAGTCGACTCAACCATCCGTCGCACCGCCAACCGGATAGAGCAAGAAGAGAAAGTTGGTTATCGGCGACACTTCCGCAGAGCTCCCTCAGCCGCCAAGAAGGTCCCCAGGATCAACACAGAAAGTGCTGAGGAACAGTCTGCTCCGACAAGCCCTAGGGTTTGTTTCATTGAAGCAGATGCTCCCGACAAGCTGTGTCCCGACATGCTTGTCGGGGAGCATCACGCTCCGGCAGGATCCCAGATTCTTGCCGTGGAAGCAGATGTTCCCGCAGTAGCATTTGCGCCTTCAGTCCTTGTTGTCGAGCCACAAGCTCCAACATGGGCACAACAAATAGTCCATTTCCTTCAGACAGGAGAACTTCCCGAGGAGCAAGAGGAAGCAGAGAGAGTAGCCCAGCAATCAAGTATGTACCAGTTTGTTGATGACATACTGTACAGAAGAAGATTCAACGGAGTGAAATTGAAGTGCATCTCCCGGGAAGAAGGACAGGAGCTGTTGGCGGAGATACATGGAGGCATATGTGGTCACCACATTGGCGCAAGAGCACTTGCAGGCAAAGCCTTCCCGCAAGGTTTCTTCTGGTCGACCGCCCTCCGTGATGCAAATCGCACAAGTAACCAAGTGTGAAGCATGCCAGCCCACTCCAAACAGATGCATCAAACAACTCAAGCTCTCCAAACAATCCCTTTATCCTCGCCATTTTCGTCCGGGGCTCGACATTCTCGCCCCTTTCCTCAGATACGGATCACCGAGTGCTCGCTATGATGAGCTAGAGCAAGAGCAGCGCAGCAAGATGACGCGCTACTCTCGGGAAGATCGCCTTCAGCGGCGGATGAGTTGCTCACACAAAGAAGCTTTGCGCCGCTACTATAGCCGCAGTTAACGCCGTAAGCTTCGAGAAGGGGAAGATGATGAAGTGGATATGGCGTTGTTCAAAGAAGCACAGCCTTGCCGGACGCAGAGACAGAGAAGCTAAGTTGCCAAAGTTTGAGCACACCATTTTATATATTTAAGTTATATTCTTGAACGGCCGCGGCCTTTGTATGGAAAACCATGCGCGCGAGGAACCGGCTCGTGGCTAAGTTGCGCCCTTACTTTGTTTTGAGCCCGCTCAACAATGAAAGTGTGCTGCGACTAGCCCCGACGAGGTTTTCTTGCCGAAGGCAACACCGCCAGCAGGCTGCTGATGTCCCGCACTCAGCGCTCGTGGCAAGCGCGTTTGCGCCGGCAAGATCCCTAAAAGCGCAGGTTAAAAACATACAAGGGATGGAACCGAATAAAGGAAGTAACGCCGCAGATAGTATCCGTAATAAAGTTATATTACAAAAATAACTTACCGCTGTTCTAAGAGATTGTTCCTATGACACGCCTAGCAGCGGCAAGAACAAGGAAAGGAGAGAAAGGTGCGCCGCACTGGTCCCGCAAGCCGTTGTTGTCGGGGCTGCGAGTATTAAGATTCATCCCCGCAAGCCGAGTTGCCGGGCCGCGATATCGATAAGTTTTTCGCCCTCATCATGCATCCTCTTATGGATCGGGAACGCGGGCCGCTGGCCTTGAACGACCGTGCCTTGTATGAAAAAAACTGTGCGCTGAGGAATCGACTCGTGGCTAAGTTGCACCCTTAATTTGTTTCGAGTCCGCTCAACAATGAAAGTGTGCTGCGATTAGCCCCGACAGGATTTCTTGCCGGAGGCAACACCGCCGCAGGTGCCGATGTTTCGCACTCGGGCCGCGACGGGCGTGTTCCCACCGCAAGTTCCCCAAAGCGAGGGTAAAACATACAAGGCATAGAATCAAGTAAAGGATATAACATAGCAAGCTTCCTTTTCATTAAAAACATCCCATTCGTGTATGACTATAGAGGATGAAAACATGAAAGAGAGGATTACAAGTTTTAGATGCAGCTAAGGC
Organism: Aegilops speltoides; assembly: GCA_021437245.1. Taxonomy (NCBI): domain Eukaryota; kingdom Viridiplantae; phylum Streptophyta; class Magnoliopsida; order Poales; family Poaceae; genus Aegilops; species Aegilops speltoides. The sequence continues at coordinate 254,051,589 of CM038142.1, read as the reverse complement.
CCAAGGCTTACAAATTAAAAAGATAAGATGCCTGTAATCCCTTTCCTGTCCCTCTCTTCAGAGGTAGGTCAAGGAGGTGAGAAGGGCAAAGGGCGCTTAGGCGAAGCTACAGTGCCGAAGACACCAAGAGAACGCCCTGGGCCGTCCAGGGCTGGACAGTGATGGCGGCGCCGAATAAGAGCTCAAGACGGGCGGCAGGACGTCAAGACGTTGTCGAGGGCACTACGCCTCAGATTTCGACTTGACGGCCTTGTCGCCAGCCCTCTTCCTTCCGCAGCCTCCCTACGCCACCGCCCAAGGAGACGACCCTGGAGTTCAAGGAGCCGCGACACGGATGATGGGGTCACCGGTGACGACGAAGCGGCGCCGACACCTAGTCGGGCCCGCCATTCCGCCGCCTCGCACTCGCTGTCGCTGCCGCTTCTCCTCCTCGCTACTCGCCGAGGGGAGCTACATCGGAGGAGCTGTCCACGCAGCATTTCGCCCGAGTACCGGAGTCCCCGAAGACCTTGACGGAGAGGAGATCGCCCTCCATTAACTTGAAATGAAGGGTAAACCCCGCCGTCAGGCTGTGGATCCGGGCAAACGTCTTCCACCCGCGATCAAGATACATCACATTAGGGCTGGGAATACACACGGACTCGCGGTGTCGCTGATCCCACAGCCCTCATGTGCAATCTCAGCTGCTGGGCGGGTCCGACTCCATCGGCCAAGAACGGAGCTGGAAGCCGGAGGCGACGACGAGGCGCCTGCGAGCCTCGACGAAGAACTCGCAAGGGTCGCCCTCGAGTGGACCACTGTGGAGAGGAACTGCCGGGCGAGGCGGCCGGGCTGCCGCCTCGTCCCGCCTCTACCCCGAAAGTGCCTCGACCTGCCTCGACCTCGCCCACGATTTTCCCCCTCCTCTCCCTTATGGGTGGCTCTGCCACCACGGGCGCGGGATAGGGAGGGATGCGCTGTCTGGTCAGGACCCTCGCCGCCACCGGCGAAGGGCTGTGGTTCCCTTCTCCATGGCGAATGAGAGAAAAGGGGCGAAGCTGAAGAAAGGAGAAGATGAGAGAGCGGCTTCAAGGCCCCTCCCACTCTTCTTAAAGGAGCGGGTGGGGCTCGCCGCCTGGCCAGCTAATCAGGCACAGAGGGGCAGGGAGTCGTGGCCACCCGCCTTCCTCTCAAGAACGGCCTAGTTTCCCACTTCCACCGCCCTGCACCCCGAGTGCATGGAGCTGCGTATGGGATGCGTAACCGAGGCGGACGTTACATTTCCTAGATTAAAGTATAGCCCACGATCTCTCCCACGACGCTGCTGATTGACGCGGCGTGCTACGGAGCACGCGGTGGATACGGAGGGATTTGGCTTGGACCCAGGCCGCTGCGTGTCTGTGCCTGCTTTTGGGCTCCGCCCAACAGCGCGGGCACTGTATGGCCCAGTCCGGGGCTCTGCTGGGTGTGACTAAAGTAGGGGTACCTTAGTACTCGAACTTGTGCACGGCAATGTAGCAGCGCCTCACGGGCAAGGCTTGCCGGGCCCGCCAAGATCCTCCGTCATTCCTATTTATCGCCATTCAAGAACAAAGTGTTAACCAGACAGACAAGGCCCCGCAAGAGAAGCTTGCCGGAAGGGCAAGACCTCGACAAGAGGAGCTTGCCGAAGGCCAACCAAGGCACTTCGAAGACTTGCCGCGACGCACCAAGGCTCCGGCAAGACCCGACGAGCGGCAAGCTTATGGGTGCGACAAGACAGAGACCGCGGCAAGGCACTTGTCAGCGCGGTTACCACTCGCGCCCATGCTCCAAAGACATCCGACGACGCAGTCGCCGCAGGATCGCCTCCCGTGCACATGGCGGTGGTGCAGCAGCCTAGCGTGCGAGGTGGCAAGTGAAGGTGACTAGGAGGCCATCGTGGTGATCGGTGGCGCCCTAACGGTCGCTTCCGCACTGTTTGACGACCGGACGGGCATTAATGCCCTTGTCCCCGCCGCCGAGTTAGGGTGGGCATCAGAGATAGTGGTTGTACCAACCCGCGCTTACCTTTTTACCCTCTTTCTACGCTGCCACCCGTCGGTGACCCTTTAGACTATAAAAAGGAGGCCCATGCGCACGTAGAAGGGGTTCGTTCGACTCATTCAAACCACAAGATACCCACGCTTTCGAGCAAGAACAAATACCAAACACAAAGCAAGAGGAGGAGTTTTATCTCCTGGAGAGCTCCGGTTGGGTAAAATCCTCGCCGACCTCGATCCGCTTTTGTGCGCCTCCGCCCCTTGTCGGACTGAAGGGCCCTGCCCCATAGGTGCTCGTTTCCCACCACGACACCCCCATAATGCCCGTGCGTTGCACGTAACATTAAGATGCATTTGTATGAGTATTTTATCTTGTGAGTGAAAAGGGTGAATGAGGGAAGGCCTTATTTGCAAATGTGGAGAGGTGTGTGGGTACCTTTTTTGCAAAATTGCCATAGTTTCCTTCCTATCCGTCAGATATAAATCAGACGGCCTATATTGCAGGATGGCAGGCACACCATCATCACCAACTCGTCTATACTGTGTTAAAAACAACTCTGTTTTTTGTAATTATATATGTTATATATATTCCCCTTGATTTTTCTTATGTATAAAGTTGTGATATAGAAGATTTGTATATTTCTTTACAGAGGGAGTATCTCTCTGTCAAAAATATATTTATGTGTAACTAGTTACTCCTGTCTTTCTACTTCCTTTCGCTAATATGTGGGGCATCCGGCAACGGGGTCCACGTGCCATATGCACAAATTAGAGTGCACAACTGTACGGTAGACACACCTCGGTCGTAGTGCCGCAGTAATGCCCAATGAGCCGTCAAATCACAACCCCCCCTTCCACTTTAGCAGTAAGCTGCCGGATGAAGCGGCAATATTTCACTAGGCCTAAATGACTGAATACCCTTCTCCCTCGTCTGCTTGTTCAGAGAAAACCCCCTCTCGGCGATTGCATAGGGTTTTCTCATGGAGAACCATTTACGAATTCTTCATCCATCCCTGATAAATCCAAGTCCCTTGGTCGCGGGTAATCCTAGGATGGCAGCCGCCGCCGTTGATGCATTTTTCTGCCTACTGAATCTAGTGTGTTTCATTTGCAGTGCCCAACGTGCGAGGACCCTACAGGTTTCTGCGCTCTCGGCGAGACGCCACACTTGTTCCTCCTCATCCTAACACATGATTTTAAAACGCGGACAATATGTTCCTAGAATCCCCTTTTCTATCCGAGAGGGTGGGAGTTTTTTGAACATGCTGTCAACTAATTTGGAAATTTGGATTGCTATATTTGGATAAAAGGTACTACTAGTACGATGGTCAACACTGTCGTGAAGGAGGAAGTTATTTCTAGATTTGGATAGGGAATACATTGTGTTCTCATATTATTTTTCCTGCAGTGCATCATTTGCTCTGCAGAACACATGTACTCAAGATGCTCGACCTTGCCATAACTGAATACACCAGTTTAATGGTCACAGTGAAGACAAGCCATGGATATAAGTTCCGAGTTGGGTTCATGAACCAAGAAGATTGCTGCTTTTTTTATGGCCGAACTTGGATAAACTTTCTCAAGTGTTACGGACTGAAAGTTGGCGCATGAATGTTGATGGAAATAGCAGAACCTGGTCTCATCTTCACTATGATCTTCCACCCCGACGTTGTTCCAATTGTTCATCCATGTTAGTTTTGTATCTGGTTCTTGCTTGTTGCCTCGATTACTTCTTAATCCACCTATTCTATCTAACTAATCACAATTTAACTTTAGAAGTAGCAACGAATCTCTCACGAAGATGCTACTTCTAACTAATATTTTCTTATAATTGGTGGCACGTGTAGGTTTTTTCAGAGTTAACCAGGCTGCTTGTTTGTTATTCTGTAATAACTCGGCTGTTACTGATGGCACTGAAGTTGACTGGGACGACATCCACAAGTTTCTACACATTATTGATCGTCTTGAGGTCCTCGTGCGGCGTTACAATGGTGGAAGGCCAAGTGGGATATGTGTGCCACTATTCCACTCGTTGAACAGGTCCAACTGTGTCGAGAAACTTATGGTACGAGTTGTTTTCTGTTATATATGTTGTTCATAAACTATTGCTTATACATAGTTTTACAGCTGTGATCTTCTTGAAACAGAAACTGCCCAGTTTTATTGTTCCTATACAGATGCCTGACCATGGTCGGGTTAGACTTGCGCTTGGTCACAACATGATGTTTATGTCGACCTACTCCATTCCCCTTGGAGGTGAAAATATACTTATTCATGTGTGGTCTCAAATAATGAAGGCCCGTCCATCTTAGAGAATAGGACAGAAGATTATGTTCCTGCTTTTCCATGGCTCTAAAGTGAATATCCTGTTTATTGACCACATTGCGAGATGAAGCCGCTTTCAGAAGGTTGTGGATGCATGGGATGGCGCCTGGGCCTTGTCCTAGGGCTTGGCGGCCTCACCTTTGGTTAACTGTAAGCAAAGTAGCACTGTTCGAGGCGTGCTTTGTACGGTTGAACCTGTATAAGTACTCATATTGCTTTCAGCTATGGTTGTTAAGTGCCCCTGCTGGTTTTAGTTAAGGTTGTTAAGTACTCTTGCTGCTTTTACAGTTTGTCGTGTTTCTTCAGTCACGTCTTCCTCCAGCTGCCAAAACCAAACCAGTGCCGGCGGGGCCGCCTACTTCTGCCTCCCACGGCTGGCTGCGCCTCAGCGCATGCATCGCCGCCCCACTGTCTCCTAAATCATTAACGCCGATGTCCGAGGCCTCACTGTCGTCCTCCGCGTGCTTTGGTGTGCTCGCCGCGGCGCCGCTCTCTTGCGTTGTAACAATGGTCAACAAACAATAGGAATCGGCAGAATACGTGGAGATGATGACAGTAGGGGCCCACCATGTCAGCATATGGAAAAAGGAAATGCTTCCTCCTAGTGTTTTCCTGACATCTGGGACCCACGACATTGTGAGCGTGTATAGTCAATAGACAAGAGAACAACACAAGATCGGCTGACACTGGGACGACTCGCCGAAAGCAGTATTTTTTGTTATTGTTGAGACGGAGCAGGGTTTGAACTGGGCTATGGCCCGTCTAGCCCAGGCTTATATTTTATGTTCACCATGTGACCAGCCCAACTATTTTTTTTCTCTGTGAAAATGAGCCCAGTTTATTTTTTCTGAAGAATACCCTATCCAGGCCTACTTATTTTTCTGCATCCTGATGGCTGCAACTCTTTCAAGACGCCTGCAAATCTTGAAAGTAATATGAAATGGGTTGTAAATATAAAAACAGATGACAAATTGGCAATTACTTTATAATTTCTGAATTTTTTCACATTTTCAGATTTCTATTTCACTGGGCATTAACCTAATTTAAATATAGCTTCAAAGTACTTTAAATCTGTCTTGACATCTCGGTATTAAAAATAGTTTGGAACCCACATAAATATGCGTAAGTGGCCCTGGCCAACCAAAAAAACGGACTGCAATAAATTGCATAAGAACTTGCAATGAGCTATATATAAATTATTAAAAAAAGAGGGAATGGTTTGACTTCTGGGCCTATTAAGTTGACGTGTATGCAAGATTTTTTTAGTTATTAGATACGTCAACAAACGATTCTAGCAGACGTAACCGTTGCTTGCCAATCCAACAGCCGTCGTGTTTCTTCAATCTCTGATCTTCTTGCTCCACACCTTCTCCCGCCACCCATGGCCGGCTGTGCTGCCGCGCAGGCCTCACCGCCCCCTACTACTCCCACCGCTGGCCAGGGCATCCCTCTACTCACCCACACCCCCTGTTATTCTGCGGCGATGACAACCTCACACCGCAGCCAAACCAGTGAACCCTTGTACTCCTCTCCGCGCGGGCTTCCACAACCGCATCTTCCCTGGCTCCGCGTCTTCCCCTTCCTAGGCCTCGCTGTCGTCCACTACGCTGGTGCTCTCGACGTGGCGTGGTCAATGTGGTCAATGACCGAATTCCATAGGAAGAGTACTATATGTGGAGAGGCTGACAGCTGGGTCCATGGCAGCCGCAAGGAAGTGTCTCCTTACGCGCAAAATAATTATTCCTCCACCTAACAGCAGGGACCCACCGGACGGGCCACCGTATTTCGTGAAAAAAATCTTTTCTCCCCAGACTGCTGGGACCCATCGGACGAGCCACCGTATTTTGCAAAAAAAAAAACGTTCCCCCCGCTGTCAGCTCGAACCCACCAGAACTGCCTCCTTATTACACAAAAAAATGAATAGTCCCCTTGCTAGCTGGGACCCACCTTAGTGGCAGGCTGACTTGTGGGCCTACTAAGTTGACAGGGACGGAGGGCTTTGTCAACTTAGTCAATACGAACAATTCTAGCTCCAGTGACCGTACGATGCCCATCCAACAGCCGTAGTGCTTCTTCAACCTCTGGTCTTCTTGCTCCAACAAGACAAACCAGCGCTTGGTCGTGTCGCTGCTTCTCGCCTCCCGTGGGTCGGGTCAGGATGTCGCGGAGGCCTCACCGCCCCCTACTACTCCCACCGCTGGCCAGGCCATCCCTCTACTCACCTACACCCCCTGTTATTTGATACGTCTCCAACGTATCTATAATTTTTGATTGTTCCATGCTATTATATTACCCGTTTTGGATGTTTATGGGCTTTACTTTACACTTTTATATCATTTTTGGGACTAACCTACTAACCGGAGGCCCAGCCCAATTGCTGTTTTTTTTGCCTATTTCAAGTGTTTCAAGAAAAGGAATATCAAACGGAGTCCAAACGGAATGAAGCCTTCGAGCTATCTTTTAGAGCAAACGTGATCCAGGGACTTTGAGGACGCTGCAAATAGAGGAGGCGGCCACGAGGTGCCCGGCCTTCTGTGTGGGCGCACCCCCCACCCTCGTGGGCCCCTCAAGCATCCACCGACCTACTTCTTCCTCCTATATATACCCACGTACCCTGAAACAATTGAGGAGCACCACGAAAAACTATTTCCACCGCCATAACCTTCTATATCCGCGAGATCCCATCTTGGAGCCTTCGCCGGCGCTCCGCCGGAGGGGGAATCGACCATGGAGGGCCTCTACATCATCTCCAAGTCCCTTCCGATGAGCTGTGAGTAGTTTACCACAGACCTTCGGGTCCATAGTTATTAGCTAGATGGCTTCTTCTCTCTCTTGGAATCTCAATACAAAGTTCTCCTTGATCTTCTTGGAGATCTATTCAATGTAACTCTTTTTGCGGTGTGTTTGTCGAGATCTGATGAATTGTGGGTTTATGATCAAGTTTATCTATGAGAAACATTTGAATCTCCTCTGAATTCTTTTATGTGCGACTAAGTTATCTTTTCAAGTCTCTTCGAATTATCAGTTTGGTTTGGCTTACTAAATTGATCTTTCTTGCAATGGGAGAAGTGGTTAGATTTGGGTCCAATCTTGCGGTGTCCTTTCCCAGTGATAGCAGGGGTAGCAAGGCACGTATTGTATTGTTGCCATCGAGGATAAAAAGATGGGGTTTATATCATATTGTATGAGTTTATCCCTCTACATCATGTCATCTTTCTTAATGTGTTACTCCGTTCTTATGAACTTAATACTCTAGATGCAGGCAGGAGTCGGTCGGTGTGTGGAGTAATAGTAGTAGATGCAGAATCGTTTCGATATATTTGTCACGGACGTGATGCCTATATACAGGATAATGCCTAGATAATCTCATAACTATGCGCTTTTCTATCAATTGCTCGACAGTAATTTGTTCACCCACCGTAATACTTATGCTATCTTAAGAGAAGCCAGTAGTGAAACCTATGCCTCCCGGGTCTATCTTTTATCATATAAGTTTTCCATCTACTTTTATTTGCATCTTTTATTTTCCAATCTATATCATAAAAATACCAAAAATATTCATCTTATCATATTATCTCTATCAGATCTCACTTTCGCAAGTGGCCGTGAAAGGATTGACAACCCCTTTATTGCGTTGGTTACAAAGTTCTTGTTTGTTTGTGTAGATGCGTGGGACTTTTGAGGAGCCTCCTACTGGATTGATACCTTGGTTCTCAAAAACTGAGGAAAATACTTACGCTACTTTGCTGCATCACCCTTTCCTCTTCAAGGAAAACCAACGCAAGCTCAAGACATAGCAAGAAGGATTTTTGGCGCCGTTGCCGCGGAGGTCTTCGCTCAAGTCAAGACATACCAATTACCCATCACAAACTCATCTCCCTCCCATTACATTATTTGCCATTTGCCTCTCGTTTTCCTCTCCCCCACTTCACCCTTGCCGTTTGATTCGCCCTCTGTTTCCCAACCTCCTGTCTCTCTTTCGCTTGCCTTTTTGTTTGCTTGTGTGTTGCATTGCTTGTCACGATGGCGCAAGATAATACCAAATTGTGTGATTTTTCCAATACCAATAATAATGATTTCCTTAGTATTCCGATTGCTCCTCTTAATGATGTTGAGTCTTGTGAAATCAATGCTGCTTTGTTGAATCTTGTTATGAAAGATCAATTCTCCGGCCTTCCTAGTGAAAATGTCGCTACCCATCTAAACAACTTTGTTGATTTGTGTGAGATGCAAAAGAAGAAAGATACGGATAATGATATTGTTAAATTGAAGTTATTTCCGTTTTCACTTAGAGATCGTGCTAAAGTTTGGTTTTCGTCTTTGCCTAAGAATAGTATTGATTCGTGGAACAAGTGCAAAGATGCTTCTATCTCTAAGTATTTTCCTCCCACTAAGATCATCTCTCTTAGGAACGATATTATGAGTTTTAAACAACTTGATCATGAGCATGTTGCTCAATCTTGGGAAAGAATGAAATTGATGATTCGCAGTTGCCCTACTCGTGGTTTGAATTTATGGATGATCATACAAAACTTTTATGCCAGACTGAATTTTACTTCTAGAAATCTTTTAGATTCGGCCGCGGGAGGCACTTTTATGGAAATCACCTTAGGAGAAGCGACTAAACTCCTTGATAACATTATGGCTAATTGTTCTCAATGGCACACCAAAAGATCTACTAGTAAAAAAGTGCATGCTATAGAAGAAATTCAAGTTTTGAGTGGAAAGATGGATGAACTTATGAAATTGTTTGCTAGTAAGAGTGCTTCTATTGATCCCAATGATATGCCTTTGTCTACTTTGATTGAGAATAATAATAAATCTTTGGATGTGAATTTTTTTGGTAGGAATAATTTTGGTAACAATGCTTATAGAGGAAACTTTCATTCCAGACCGTTCCCTAGTAATTCCTCTAATAATTATGGAAATTCCTACAATAATTCTTATGGTAATTTAAATAAGATGCCCTCTGATTTGAGAACAACGTTAAAGAATTTCTCTCAAAAGAATTTTAATGCCTTGCTTGAGGAAAAATTGCTTAAAGTTGATGATTTGGCTTGGAACGTTGATAGACTTTTGCTTGATATAGATTCTTTGAAACTTAGATCTACTCCTCCTAAGCATGATATCAATGAGTCTCTCAAAGCTGTGAGAATTTCCATTGATGAGTGCAAAGAAAGAACCGCTAGATTGCATGCTAAGAAAGATTGATTTGTAAAAGCATGTTCTTCTAGTTTCCATGAAAATAATGAAGAAGATCTAAAAGTTATTGATGTGTCCCCTATTAAATCTTTGCTTTGGAATATGAATCTTAATAATGATGGGGCTCGAGATGAGTCAACTTTAGTTAAAAGGCGTCCCAATGATTCGGAGTTTTTAGATCTTGATGCTAAATTTTGTAAAAGTGGAATTGGAGAGGTCAAGACTTTAAATAGCATTGAACCCACTATCTTGGATTTCAAGGAATTTAATTATGATAATTGTTCTTTAGTAGATTGTATTTCCTTGTTGCAATCCGTGTTGAATTCTCCTCACGCTTATAGTCAAAATAAAGCTTTTACCAAACATATTGTTGATGCCTTGATGCAATCGTATGATGAAAAACTTAATTTGGAGGTTTCTATACCTAGAAAACTTTATGATGAGTGGGAACCTACTATAAAGATTAAAATTAAAGATCATGAGTGTTATGCTTTGTGTGATTTGTGTGCTAGGGTTTCCACGATTTCGAAAACTTTATGTGCTATTCTAGGTTTCCATGATCTTGATGATTGCTCTTTAAATTTGCACCTTGCGGATTCTACCATTAAGAACCTATGGGAAGGATCAATGATGTTCTTATTGTTGCAAATAGGAATTATGTGCCCATAGATTTTATCGTTCTTGATATAGATTGTAATATTTCATGTCCTATTATTCTTGGTAGACCTTTCCTTAGAACGATTGGTGCAATTATTGATATGAAGGAAGGGAATATTAGATTCCAATTTCCGTTAAGGAAAGGCATGGAGAACTTTACAAGAAAGAAAGTTAAATTACCTTATGAATCTATCATGCGAGCTACTTTTGAATTGAGTGCCCAAGATGGCACTACTTAGATCTATCCTCGCTTTTATGCCTAGCTAGGGGTGTTAAACGATAGCGCTTGTTGGGAGGCAACCCAATTTTATCTTTGTTTTTTGTCTTTGCTTCTGTTTAGTAATAAATTTTTCATCTACCTTATGTTTAGATGTGTTTTTATGTTTTAATTAGTGTTTGTGCCAAGTAGAACCTATAGGATAACCTATGGTGATAGTTAATTTGATTCTGCTGAAAAACAGAAACTTTGCACGCACGAAAATAATTTTAGTAATTCACAGAAACGTGCTTTTGCGTTGATTCTTATTGATGTAGATCAATAGACAAATTGCGCAGGACTTCCTATTTTGGTAGGATGTTTAGAGTTCCATAAGTATTCGAGAGTTACAGATTGCTACAGACTGTTCTGTTTTTGACAGATTCTGTTTTTCGTGTGTTATTTGCTTATTTTGATGCATCTATAGCTAGTGTTAAGGGGTATGAACCATAGAGAAGTTGGAATACAGTAGGTTTAACACCAATATAAATAAATAATGAGTTCATTACAGTACCTTATATGGTGGTTTTTCTTTCTTGCACTAACGGAGCTTATGAGATTTCCTGTTGAGTTTTGTGTTGTGAAGTTTTCAGGTTTTGGGTAAAGATTTGATGGACTATGGAATAAGGAGTGGCAAGAGCCTAAGATTGGGGATGCCCATGTCACCCCAAGATATTCGAGGATAACCAAAAGCCTAAGCTTGGGGATGCCCCGGAAGGCATCCCCTCTTTCATCTTCGTCTATCGGTAACTTTACTTGGAGCTATATTTGTATTCGCCACATGATATGTGTTTTGCTTGGAGCCTCTTGTATGATATTAGTCTTTGCTTTTTAGTTTATCAATCATCTTTGCTGTACACACCTTTCGGGAGAACCCACTTGATTAGAATTTATTAGAATACTCTATGTGCTTCACTTATATCTTTTTAGCTAGATAGTTTTTGCTCTAGTACTTCACTTAAATCTTTTAGAGCACGGCAGTGGCTTAATTTTGTAGAAATTGTTGATCTCTCATGCTTCACATATATTATTTCGAGAGTCTTTTAGAAAAGCATGGTATTTGCTATGGTTATAAAATTGGTCCTAGAATGATGGGCACACCACTAGAAAAAGGGTTGTTAGTGGCGCACCTATTTTTGCTATTAATGGCGCACTACAGGTGCGCCACTATTAACACGCCACTAGTAACAAATAGTAATGGCGCACCTCTGGTGCGCCACTAGTATCCCAGATAATAGTGGCGCACCACAGAGTGCGCCATTACTATGTACACAGGTGCACCATTACTATGCCTCCCAGGAGGCCATATTTACCTTGTCCTCTGGGTTACTAATGGCACACTTTAGTATAATGCGCCACTGGTGTGTTTATTACAGTGCGCCACTAAAGTGCAATACGGTGCGCCACTACTATGAATATTAGCATTTTTTCTTTTCTGATATTTGCACAACTTACAAAATACATTACTGCACAGAATATAGGCAGCACAACATATAAACAGCAGATTTATCAAATACAATAGAAGATTAGTCTCCTAATACAATTCATCATATTAGTCTCCGCAGTCAAAATACCGAACAAAGTTAGAACATTACAAGTCTCGAGACCGCGAGTAGCGAGTTTGTCTTCACATTACAAGTCGATATCGATCATCTAAACTACCATCACATAGAAGAGAGCTGCGGTCATCACGATGAGCATCATCGCGATGAAACTGGTCTTCATCCAGTTCCTCCAGCGCTCCCTCCTCTCTCTCCCGCTAGATAGCGCACGTATCTAGCTTCCGCCTCCGCCCTGGTGGTGTACCCTTTGTAACTGTTACCGCTAAAACGATGAACCTATCTCTGACACTCCTCCCAGTCATCTTAGACTTCGGGAACCTTACCCTTGTACACGACATACGATGGCATCTCTATGCACTAGACAAACAAAACGTTAGTAGCAATTCACAGACAATACATATGCAATATATAAGTATGCAACAAAAGGATCGGAAGAGAAAAGCAACATATTAATAGCACGATTCATGGTCCTACTAATAAATAGCATCGATTACATATAAGTTGAACGACTATCCAAACTAAAGAGACATACAAGTTCATTAAAGTTTAATTACAACATGAGCTAATCGATATTTTAGAACTACATAGCATCACTACTTTCGACTCGACTTAGGGACCAGAGCGTGGATAAAGCCGCCGTCTATCGTGATGGTCATGAAATCGCGGTCGTTGTCAGCCTGCATTTGTAGTGTTGTTTCTATCTCACTGTTGGACGGTTGATATCTGAGGTAGAACTGCCCCGAGGTACAAAGGACATCTTGATGGATGATTTCTGCAAACTCCGACTGGATGCGAAAGAATTCTTGTCTGATGTCCATGTCTTGGATTGCCGACAAGCGTGCGGCCCAATCTTTCAGATTATTTGGTAGCACAAGGTGATTATGGTCCCGTACGATCGCCCACATGTGATGGAGGGAGTAGTAGGCATCCTTCTGACCGCTAGGCGGCTGCTTGACGCAGGGAATGTCAGACAGGGTGAACACGTGCTTGCCGTACCTCACGAATTGGCTCTTGAAGGTGCCTCCAGATCCGGGCGAGCTGGAAGAGCTTCATCAAGAACTTTCTTGATATTTGTGTAGTCTTTCTTCGATTGACGGTCCGAGTCGAAATACGTGGCCATGGAATATTTCGGGCTTAAGAGGATGAGTGTGCAATGTGTGTCACTGCACAAAACACGGAATGTTAGAAAAAAAAGAACGATCGAAATCTAAGAAATCATATGTTATGGTGTGGTGAGGGGATGACTTACTCGGGAAAGTAAGGCACAAGGAAGTTATCCTTATCTGGGTTTGCCAGAATGACGTCTTTGAGGTATGAACTCGCCACTTGCCGGTCCCTAGCACTGCTCAAGATGTTGGCACACATGTAGAAGGGGTCGACTATCACGATGTCCGGGGTCTTGTCTCTAATGATATGCATCTCCATACTTAGCGAAAATAGCCGAATGAAGGTGTAGTGCAGCAGATGAAGGTTAAACATAGCAAAGATGTCATCAAACCGTAGGACGAAGATACCCCCGATGGTGCTATCGACAAAGCCCTTGCCCTCTGGCACCTTGGCCACGAAAACCGGGTATGCCACATCATTCTCGGAGAGACGCCGCTTCTCCAAAGAAAGAACACTGTCATGCAAACTCCGCATAGTACCGGTTGCAACATTGAGCATATTAGTCGGTAGCATCGGCCTACCAGCCACATGCACCCTCCTCGAGATATCCTTAGGTGAAGGTGGCCCGTCCTGAGCACGGATCGTACTCGGTGCCGGCTGTCTCGCACCCTTGTTATTCTTTCTTTTTCGTCCCTTCTTCTTCTGCTGTAATGGGATCGAGTTCTGCTCAGAGACTGCCTTCTTGAGTGTGGTGGGGCTGATAATATTTCGCACCTCGGCTATCTAAGGCTCGGTGAAGGCGGCAGCTGGAGGTGTCTCCTGAAAACTAAACGCCAGACGACGCCTGTTGCAATTGGGTTTCTCCGTGGTACCAGCTAGATCGCGATCGTCTTTTGCAGGGTTGGGTTCTTGAGAAGGAAGCCCCAAGAATTCGCCACCGTAGATGTTCTTTGAAGTACTTATCGACGTTGGTAAATGTACCATCATCGTCATCATCATCGTCCGGATCATGTGCCATATGCATGTCCGGCATGTTCGGTAGCATTGCGGCGGTCTTGCCATGGCTTGGCACCGGCACGACTGGCAGTGTTGTCTGTGGGGTGGTGTCCCCCGCCCCCAAACGAATCTGGCTCTTCGTCCAAAGCAGCTACCAGCTTAAGCAGGCGCTGAGGGTCATCACATCATCTTCGTCGGCCCCAGCGGGTCAAAACGGAGGTAACAAGTTGTTGCAGCCTGGCAGCGCCCAAACCAGTTGAACCCTATACACGGTGGGTGGTATCGGATTACCGTGGAACACGGGGTTTCCTAGTTGAACGATTATGCCCTTGGCGACATCGATCAACTCATCGCCCACGAAGTGCAGGAGAGTGCATGGAACATCGGCGGCGCCTGCGAAAACATGTAGGGCGTCAATGATGCACAGTCAAAGGCAAGGAGTTGAAGTCATCGGAGGAGAGGCTTAGTTACCGTGATGGCGTCGAGCTCGGCTAATGTCGAGGCACCGCCAACGGCGGGCGTGCAAGTGATGGAGGGGCCGCTTGCTGCCGAGGTGCCGGCCGGCGTATTCTTCCCACACCCGGGTGCATTAAGCTCCAATGCCCGCACCGGCGCTGGAGACACCAATACCACCTCCATCGGAGACACCAATGGCGCCGCCGGCGTGTTGTGCGACTTGCTGGCCCTGAAGCTGGGAATCGGGGGCGGCCCCTACTGGCCGCCTGCAATCCACGCCTGTAGCCCCTCGATCAAGGTAGGCACAATGGCGGTGATCGTCGCTCCCAGTTGGTCTCACACTTGCTCTTGGACCATTTCCAGAATCCGTGCCACTTGTGCCTTGAGTTCTTGAACCTCACGCTCCTGGCTTTCCGAGCTGGTCTTTCTCTCCTTTCGCCCAGTGTTAAGTATTCCGACCATTTAGTGGACAAGCCTTTGTCGGCCACACGACCAGCTGACAATGGCTTACTGAACTTATCCTTGTTTTTCATTATGTTCAACGCCCTATTTAAATTGCTGTCCCAAGGGGAGCTCTGAGATAACCCCGCGCTACTGCTTTCAGCGTCCTGCGGAAGGAACGTGAACCATTTAGAAATTTGGCTTCATTAATTAGAATGCAACCATATGGAGCTAATTATGCGGGGGGTGTACTCCTTACCAGAACAAGCTCAAGCGCCTTGGTCTTCGGATCTGTGGTAAGCTCCTTTGTTACTGGGTCCACCTTGTACCGGGCCCTGACATAGTTCATGGTCTGCTTGTCACGGTATTTATCGAAGAGGGGCGGTAGGCCTTGCTTGGCACGCTCCGTGTCCTCCTTGTCCCATATAGGTTCCGCCACTCTGTAACCGCCGGGACCGAGTTTGTGGACCCCTAAGTTCAAGTCCCGCATATCTTTCCCCCACTGACTTGATTCCGCGGTTGTGTTGCTCTCGCACTTGATCTTGAACTCCTTGTAGTCAGCTTCACTGATCGAAGGATTTATCTCCTTGATCTTCTCATAACTATCACGTCTTAGAATCCTTCTCCTCACCGCGGCTCTCCAAGTAGCCAGGGCCGTGCTCATCTTCGTGAGGGTGGCACTGTTCACTTTATTCCATGAGAGGCGTGTGTTTGCGACGTCACTTGGGAACTTGTATCGTTCGTGCAGCTTCATGCAGAGGAGGTTGCGCAAATTCCCTCGGTCATGATGCCTTAGGTTCTCGGTATTGATCGAGACGATGCTCTGGAGAATGCACCCGAGTTGTCCCGGGTACCCACTGACTAATTCTTTGGGCACCACTGGATGCCCACTGGAGGACACTTTGGTAAATTCCTGCTTGACGGTGCCGAGCATGTTCGGGCGCCGGTCCTTCCGTTGCCTCTTCGGTTGGCTGCCATCTGTGCGTGCGCTGCCATCATCAGTGATGGCATCCTTGGCGGCACCATCAGTAGTGTCATCCCTGACGCCACTAGGGGTTGTGTAGTCGGGATCGGTGTCTTCCGCGGCGTCCTCATAGCGGTGAGGTTCTTCCTCCATCTCCTGGGACAGCTCCCAGAATTGCTTGCCCAAACCGCTAGCCTCGTCGTTGTGGGCTATGTTTGCTCTAAATAGGAAAAAGTTTGGTCAAAAAGTTGGTTATTGTCGACGAACAAGATTTCTAAGTTGACCAAATAACCTAATACTCGAGGAATGTCGCCAAAAAGTTGGTTATTGTCAAGGAACAATTGAGAGATGTTTGTGATATTGCCTAGGTGTTTTGGGATGGAACCTGTTAGTGTGTTGTTGCTAAGGTCCAAGTCCCTTCCTAACCCCCTTCTTCTTGTCTCCTCTCACTATCTCTCTCACACACATGGCAAGCAAGGGTGTCTGAGTGTGTGAAAAAAATACTAAACTAATCCAAGGGCTGAAAATTGATCTGTTTCAGATTGCAGTTTTCTTTCTTGGGGCTTCGGTGTGCGGTACAAAACTAAATTTTGGAAATCTACAAAAATTGTTAGGAATTGTCTTAGTCAAGAAGTGCTAGCAAATGGCTTAAATGTATCAGGTCCTACTCTAGTTTACTCCAGTTTAGGTTGCAGTAAAAATGCACCACTATGGAGTATCAGGTCCCTAGCAAAAACGCACTACAGAGCAAGCAATAATGCTACTCCAATTTTCACAGATTAAAGCAATACTGACTGCAAGCAATATTGAAAAATTACAGGGAACCAAAATTGCAAAATTCAGTACTCCATAACATTACTGAAACTTTACTATGCTTGGAACTATACTGAAACTTTACTCCATATATATATATATATGATCATTTTTGTTTGAAAAGTTACATTTAATTTTGTGTGGAGTAGTTTTAATTAAATAAAAAATTTAACTGCTTGAGATGAGAGAAATGAGAAGAAGAGAGAAGGGCTATTGCTTGCAAGCACAGCTGCTTGCAAGTCCTACAATAGATGGTTTCAGTTAAACATCTATTATTTATTCCATAAGAACAGCAAATCAACTGCATCTGTCCTACATTGAGCCTGATTTCCCTTGGCACGGTGAGCCAATTTCATTCATTTGCATCTTGTTTGAAAAAATGCAGTTGGAAGATCACCCACTGTGTTGCCTAAAAAAAGTCATGCTAAATACACATACATGTAGTTTATCGAGGGATGGACAAAAAATAGTTGTTCCTACTTAATTAAGTACTAAGATACCCCAGCCCAGCCTACTTAATTAAGTACTAAAATTCATGGAAAATTTCAACATGACCTTTGCTAAAAATAGGACATATGGAGTACCCGAATTTACCGGAACGGAAGTTAATCGATATTCCGGCAAACTCAAGGGCCTCTCGGGGTACCTGGAAAATCATTATCCCACCCCGCTCTGATGCAACCCCACAACACCCCACAATATCATCACGACACGATGGTCGGAGACAAAACCCCCCAATATCATCACAACACGATGGTCGGAGACAAAACCCAACAATATATCTTCTAGCCATGAAACCCTACCCTGATTCTCCTTTCTTCCTCTTTTTTCACTTAAACCTGCAAACATGTAGGGAAAGCAATTAATACAAGGCACAAAATTGGCATGCTATGTAGCCTTAATGCTACAAAACATATGAAATACATGCCGGTAATATATATGATATAAACTCAATAATTTTTGAATAAAAACAGTAGCAAGCAAGCAATTCATTTGACTAACTATTTAAAATAGTAGCAAGCAAGCTGTTTTCATGGCTGTGCATGGCTCACTTGATACCATGCATGGTTTATTAATTCATGGGAAACTAGAAGAGACCTGGTCTCTGTCTCTACCATTTGGTGGCATGAATTAGTTAACACCGTAAACAAAGCTAATGTTTTTGCTAGCAAGCAAGCAAGTATATAAACAGCTCAAGCAAGCTTCCTGAAGAATATTAACAAAATTTATCTATACCAATGAACTAAATCTATCTGCTACCACCTCTCGGCCTCTTGCCAAAGAAGATCAGAGGAAGCATATCAATGAACTAAATCTATCAGTTTTGCTGAAATAATAAAGCTCTAACAAAAGTGATTTTAGCACCCAGATATAAGCATATGAAGCATATTTTATGACAGTATATACAACAACTTATCCTCTTAAGCCAAAACAACTTTGTAAGAGCTAGATGCAACTTGTTGAGCTAATTTTGAATAGAACTGCTTGAGGAACTAGTAGCAAGGAGTGGCTAGAACTGCAAACAGTGGCTAGAACTGCAGATTTACACATTAAAGGACACAAACTCAAGCAAGCTTCCTGAACAATACCCTGACAGAAAACATAGGACAAGCAATGAAATTCTATAACTAGCAGAGATCATGTGCAGCTGCTATGACTATCATTTGTATTCTTGTTGCTAAAACTTGCCAAGTTTATGTCTAGGTAAGGAGCAGAAAGAAGAGGAGCCAAGCAATTTCTAATTGATTTCTAGGACTGGTTTTACTGATCTCATAACTAGATAAGTAGATGGTACAGTTTTTATCTTTGAAAAAATGCAGTTGGAAGATCACCCACTATGTTGCCTAAAAAAAGTCTAAAACCGCATGTATTTGCTCCTACATGACACCAATTCAACGTAAAGATTGTATTTAGCAACTTTTGATTTAACATGATTAGGAGGCCCATCTGACCAATGTTTGGTTCCTAAATTAATCCCCATTCTAACAAAAATCATCGCCATGCCTACACAGGAAGATGGACACTTGCTACAGAGCAAGAAGATGGACACTTGTTAATTTGACAAAAATTAGCAATTTTTTGAACCTATTTTGACCTAAATTCGAGAGGGATTTAACCTAAACCTAGGAAAAGAGAGAAGAAGAGGGCATGGCCGGGAGGGAGGAGAGGAGGAAGAGAGGTAGAGGGAGGAGGGCAATGAAGATTACCTGACCACGATGAGGTGGTGGCCGGAGCAGAGACGACGGAGGGTGGAAACGGCGAGCTTGGGGGAGGCGGGGATAGATGGTGGGGAGGTCGCGAGGTGCTCGGGCCTCCTCTCTTGGTGGACGTGGGCCTCCTCCTCCTAGTGCTCCGACGGCGACTCTGGCGGCGGAGCGGGCGCGGGGGTCGTCGGGTGCGGGGGGTCATCGGCGGCGGTCGAGCGGGCGCGGGGGGCGAGGGGGATCTGGCGAGGGAGGGACAGCGAGATGTACAAAACACAACTACATAGAGGGGGAAGGTTAGCAATGGCGAACCATCTAGGGGTGCGCCATAAACACAGTGATAGCAATGGCGCACCTTCCCCTGGTGCGCCATTATTAAGTTTTTTTTAGTTGCATCTAATATTTTTTTAGAAAATGACGATCAAATTTGAAAATATTTAGGAATGTGAAAAAATATCATAAAATTTGTTATTTGAAAATATTTATGAATATGAAAAAATATCATCAAATTTGTTATTTGAAAATATCATCAAATTTGTTATTTAAAAATATCATCAAATTTGTTTTTTGGATTTTTAATTGCATTCATTTGTGAATTGGTAAAACATTTATGAATATGTAAAAATATCATCCAATTTGAAAAAATATTCATGAATTCAAAACGTGCCCATGAAATTTAAAAATATTCATGAGTTCAAAAAATATCATCAAATAAAAATTGGTATACCAGAATAAACATAAATAAATATTCATGAGGACTAGAACAGAAGAAATATCATTTCAATATGTCGAAATACAATCGAGAAATGATGACTACAATTTAAATACAACCGATCTTAGCTAGCTATCTTTTCACAATCTTCTTGCCCTTCTTTTTCGCAAATGGAGTTCTTCTCTTGAACAGACGTCCTTTAGGTAGGGTGGTCCTGCTTCTTCTTGTGGTGTATGGCACTTCATCGTCTTCGTCATGGTCCATCTTCGGGTCGCCGTACTTGTCGAAGTCTTGCTCATTGGCGACTCCATCTATTCTGATGATCTTCCTTTTGCCTCTCCTCACGACAACACGACTGGGCTTTGACGGGTCGGTAATGAAGAAGCATTGGTCCACTTGGGAAGCCAGTACCCATGGATCATTTTTCGCGGTGACGTTTGCGCCCGCGGTCTTGGATTTGGCTTCGGGTATAACCATGGTGGTGAAATACCGGTCTTCTTTTAGGACGCTCTTGGCCCATCTGACACGGAACATCGGGACCTTCTCTCCAGCGTAGCTCAGCTCCCAGATCTCCTCGATCCTTCCGTAGTATCTGTCCTTCTCGTTACCAGTGTAGGATTCCATCATTACCTCGGAGTTCTAATAACCATCACTCTTCATGTCCTTTTCCTCGGTGTAGAATGTGTAGCCATTGATATCGTATGCCTCATAGGTCATCAGGTTGTGCTCGGCGCCCTGTGACAAGGCGAATATGAGTTTTTCTTCCGCAGAAGAATCCTCATGTAAAGGGTACAACAGAAGCTTCTCCTTGAACCAACGCGTGAAACATGAGTTGTGCTCTTTGATTATATCTCAATCCGTCCTCTGTTGGCCTCGGTCATTGTACGTCCTCTCAATAAAGGTTTTGTGCTCTACCACCCAAGGATCGACCACGTCTATGTGTTGTAGCACGACTAGGTTTGCTCTTTCAAAGTCAGCAAGTCGACCCTCGAAGTCGACATGCATTTCACGGCGACCCTCATGGTGACCCCACCCAGTGAGCCTACCGAGGTGCCTGTTGACAAGCAGACCAACGGGGTTCTCGATGCCTAGATAATTCATGCAGTAGGAGATGCACTCTTTGGTCAGAAAGCCCCTAGCTATGCTTCCCTCTGGACGTGACATGTTGCGAATGTATCCTTTGATGACACCATTCATCCTTTCGAACGGCATCATGCTGTGTAGGAACATCGGCCCGAGTTGGATGATATCCTCCACGATATGGACCAGCAGATGCACCATAACGTCGAAGAATGCGGGCGGGAAGTACATCTCAAGCTCGCATAGTATCACCACGATCTCTTCCTGTAGCCTTCTGAGTTGCCTCACGCCAACCGACTTCTGAGAGATGACGTCGACAAAGTTGCATAGGCCAAAAAGCATTTCACGGACATGCGCGTCCATGATCCCACGGATTGCAACTGGAAGTATCTGCGCATCAAGACGCGTGATCGTCGTGGAGACTTCATCCCGCTGAACTTCGCTTCACGACTCTAGGTATCTCGCTTATCTTCCCGTAGAATCAGAAGGAAGTTTTACTCCTACGAGGCAGGTGAAAAACTGCTCGATCTCCTCCTGACTTAGAGTGAAGCACGCGGGAGGGAAGTCATTTCCGATCTTCTTGGCCTTTTTGCCTTTGTGACGACTTTCCGCGTCCTTCGCCTCATCATCATTATCATCATCATCATCATCATCATCATCATCATCATCATCATCATCATCATCATCATTAGCGTGAAGCTCCTCCTTGATGCCCACTGATTTCAAGTTTGCCCTTGCTTTCGGCCCATCTTTGGTCCTCTCTAGCATGTTGAGCAGGGTGCCAAGCAGACTCTCGCACACGTTCTTCGTGATATGCATGACATCAAGCCTATGAGGCACACGGAGGATCTTCCAGTACGGCAAGTCCCAGAAAACAGACCTTGTTTTCCATATCTTCAGCAGCGGCGCTGGCGCCTTTCACTTCTTTCCCGGCTCTGGCGCCTTTCCCGGCGGTGGGCACTCTTTCCAATTTTTCAACAGCTCGTCTATTTCCTCACCGCTCCTCGTACGCGGGCGTCTTTGGGGTTCATTTCACCATCGAACAGATCCTTGCGTTTTCTCCATGAGTCATC
The DNA here is from genome assembly GCA_021437245.1 of Aegilops speltoides. Taxonomy (NCBI): domain Eukaryota; kingdom Viridiplantae; phylum Streptophyta; class Magnoliopsida; order Poales; family Poaceae; genus Aegilops; species Aegilops speltoides. The sequence goes on along the minus strand of CM038142.1, from coordinate 254,029,741 downwards.
GTCGTGAAGCCACCTTCGATGTCCCATGAACACGGTTTTTGAAGACCCGGGATCTCTATGTAGCTGGCGATACATTGTGTCATCCATGCACCTGATGCATCCAAAAAATCCGTGGACCACCTACCTCGCGACATATCCGTAACCGAGATAGTCGTGCACCGTCGTGAGCAGTGCGGCTCTCATAGGGAAATATTCTTTCTCTATGGTGTCCCACGTATTGGCTGGCGTTTTCCACATCGTGTCTAGATCCTCTTTCAGCAGCCCTAGATTCAGATTGATGTCGTTCCCTGGTTGTTTTGGCCCTTCAATTAGCATACTCATGTGAATGTACTTCCTCTTCATGCACAACCAGGAGGGAAGGTTGTACATCCACACAAACACAGGCCAGGTGCTATGTGTGCATCTCTGGCTGCCAAACGGATTGACTCCATCGGTGCTCGCGCCCAGCATGATGTTCCTTGGATCGTCCCCAAATTCTGGGTGTTCAAAGTTCAACGCTTGCCACTGGCTCGCATCCTTAGGGTGACTCAGCATCTTGTCTTTTTTATTTATCTTTGGATCATTTCCGTCATCTTCTCGCTTCTTCTCCTCCCTATCCGCGTGCCAACGCAGGAGCTTTGCTACCTTAGGGTCCTCGAAATACCGCTGCAGACAAGGAGTGATCAGAAAGTACCACACCACTTTTCGAGGAGCTTTCTTCCTCTTCTTGTATCGAGTGACGCCGCACACCGGACATATGGTAGACTCCTCGTGCTCGTCCCGATAAATGATGCAATTGTTCATGCACACATGGTATTTCACGTACAGTAAATCTAGAGGACACACGATTTTCTTCGCCTCCTCGAAACTGGTCGGGCACTTGTTCCCCTTGGGAAGACGTTCCTGCCAGAATGACATGTTCTCGTCGAAGCATGCGTTGGTCATTTTGTGTTTTACCTTCATCTCCAGAGCCATGATTGTTACTTTCAGGCGGGTATCCTCGGGCCTGCATCCTTCATACAATGGAGTAACTGCGTCCATCTCCAGTTGATCCAGCTTGGCTTTCTCTCGGGCAGCAGCTCTTGCATCATCCATTTGCTTGATTAGCAGCTCTTGAATATGAGGGTCCTGCACCCATCAAATCGGTGGTCCATCGTCGTCTGCTTCGGGATCTTCATCTTCATGATCATGCCCTTTGTTTGCTCTGGCATCTTCCTCATCATCATGACCGGCATCTTCTACATGATTGTTGTGTACTGCATCTACTTCGTGATCATGTCCTAGAGATTCTTCGTCTTCTCGCCCACCCTCGCCGCGGTTGTCTTACTGCCCTTTCTCATTTCTTGCCCGGCCCCCATGGACGACTTCATAATCATCTTCATCACCTTGCCACCGATCGCCATCCATGAAATCATGCAAGAGCAGGTGGTCCCGCACTTGTACGGAATCCGGGTCCATAAGGCTCTTCAGCTTGCATCTTCGACACGGACATCTTATCTCCGTCTCGTTCTTTTGAAGCATCTCGGCCTTCGCGGAGCTCAAAAACCTATTCGTGATGCCTTCGGTCATCGTGCGGACCATGGTCGCCTGCGGGGTAGAGCAAAACAATATTTTAGAACCAAAAAAAATTTAGCATGACTTTGCCCAAAAATAGGAACAAAAAGAATGCATAGTGCCAAATTCTCGCCGAAACGGAAATGAATCAACATTCCGGCAAAATATTGGCAACTATCGCATTTCAAATACCGGTACCTGCAAACACAAACATATGCAACACCACAAACATATGAAACACCACAAACATATCTAGATCTAGGCAATAAAAAGTGCATGTGCACGTTGTTGGAGGAAGAAAAAAGTAGATCTACAACATAAAGAAAGCTTTCCCCTTACTTACCTATAAAAAAAGGAAATTTAACCACTTAATTTGGGTGAATCTATGGTGCAAATGAGGTGAGGAGGAGGAGGCACCCGAGACAAGCTTGGAGGAGGAGGTGGAGAGAATGAAGTGGGGAAAGTGAGTGTGGTAGGTGGCTGTCCAAAATATCTAGCTGCTCTCAGGTTACCAATGGCGCACCACCTTAAACTGCGCCATTAGTAACCCTGGTTACTAATGGCGCACCTATTATATGGTGCTCCATTACTAGTTTTGCAAAAAAAATTAAAAAAATTGTTGGTAGTGGCGCACCGTGGTTGGGGTGTGCCATTACTAGTTTGAACTAGTAATGGCACACTATACCCTGGGGCGCCATTACTAGTTTTGAAAAAAAAAGTAAAAAGAAATTGTCAGTAGTGGCGCACAGAGTGTGTGGTGCGCCATTACTAGTTAAAACTAGTAATGGCTTACTAGACCCTGGTGCGCCATTACTAGTTTTGGAAAAAAATGTTAGTAGTGGCGCACCGTTGGTGTGGTGCGCCATTAGTGATATGGACACTAATGGGGTACCTACACATGGTGCGCCACTGCTATATAGCAATGGCGCACCACATATGTGGTGCGCCATTAATGTCCATATTAGCTATAGCCCTTTTCCTAGTAGTGGCATCCAAGTGGGGTATACTAATACTATCATAGGAAGTGAATTGGATGTTATGATCAATTTGATACTTGATAATTCTTTTGAGATATGGAGGTAGTGATATTAGAGCCATGCTAGTTGTGTGATTACGAATTTAAAGAATGCTTGTGTTGAAGTTGGCAAGTCCCGTAGCATGCACGTATGGTAACCGTTGTGTAACAAATTTGAATCATGAGGTGTTCTTAGATTGTCATCCTTATGAGTGGCGGTCGGGGATGAGCGATGGTCTTTTCCTACCAATCTACCCCCCTAGGAGCATGCACATAGTGCTTGGTTTTTGATGACTTGTAGATTTCTGCAATAAGTATATGAATTCTTTATGACTAATGTTGAGTCCATGGATTATACGCACTCTCACCCTTCCATCATTGCTAGCCTCTTCGGTACCGTCCATTGCGCTTTCTCACCTTGAGAGTTGGTGCAAACTTTGCCGGTGCATCCAAACCCTGTGATACGATACGCTCTATCACACATAAGCCTTCTTATATCTTCCTCAAAACAGCCACCATACCTACCTATTGTGGCATTTCCATAGCCATTTTGAGATATATTGCCATGCAACTTTCCACCGTTCCGTTCATCATCATGACACGCCTTATTGTTGGGGAACGTTGCAGAAAATTAAAAATTTTCCTACGGTTTCACCAAGATCAATCTATGAGTTCATCTAAGCAACGAGTCAAGGGAGTGAGATTGCATCTACATACCACTTGTAGATCGCGTGCGGAAGCGTTCAAGGGGATGGTGATGATGGAGTCGTACTCGCCGTGATTCAGATCACCGATGACCAAGTGCCGAACGGACAGCACCTCCGCGTTCAACACACATACGGGACGAACGACGTCTCCTCCGTCTTGATCCAGCAAGGAGGAAGGAGGGGTTGAGGAAGATAGCTCCAACGGCAGCACGACGGCGTGGTGGTGTTGGTGCAGCAGTACTCCGACAGGGCTTCGCCAAGCACGTAATGGAGGAGGAGAGGTGTTGGGGAGGGGAGGGGCTGCGCCTTGGGTCGTGTCCAGCAGCCCTCCCCTCACCCCTCTATTTATAGGGAAGGGCAGAAGGCCCTCTAGATGGGATCTAGAGGGGGCGGCGCTGGGAGGGGGACTTGCCCCCAAGCAAGGCGCGCCCCACTAGGGTTTCCCAACCCTAGGCGCATGGGCCTAAGGTGGGGGACACGCCCAGCCCTCCAGGCTGGTTCCATGCCCTGCGCCCATGTGGCCCTCCGAGAGGGGTGGCCCTCCCGTGGACCCGAACCCCTCCGGTGGCCCCAGACAATACCGATATGCCCCAAACATTCCGTGTCCGCATGACAACTTCGCATATATAAATCTTCACCTCCGGACCATTCTGAACTCCTCGTGACGTCCGGGATCTCATCCGGCCTCCAACAACATTCGTAATCACATACAAGTCTTCCTAATAACCCTAGCGCCACCGAACCTTATGTGTAGACCCTACGGGTTCGGGAGACACGAGACATGACCGAGACGGCTCTCGGCAATAACCAACAGCGGGATCTGGATACCCATGTTGGCTCCCGCGTGCTCCTCGATGATTTCATCGGATGAACCACGATGTCGAGGATTAAACAACCCCATATACAATTCCCTTTGTCAATCGGTACGTTACTTTCCCGAGACTCGATCGTAGGTATCCCAATACCTCGTTCAGTCTCGTTACCGGCAAGTCACTTTACTCGTACCGTAATGCATGATCCCGTGGCCAACCACTTGGTCACTTTGAGCTCATTATGATGATGCATTACCGAGTGGGCCCAGATACCTCTCCGTCATACAGAGTGACAAATCCCGCCTCGATCCGTGTCAACCCAATGACACTTTCGGAGATACCTGTAGTGCACCTTTATAGTCACCCGATTCGCCAGTGATGTTTGGTACACCCAAAGCACTCCTACGGTATCCGGAGTTACACGATCTCATGGTCTAAGGAAAAGATACTTGACATTGGAAAAGCTCTAGCAAACGAACTACACGATCTTGTGCTATGCTTAGGATTGTCTTGTCCATCACATCATTCTCCTAATGATGTGATCCCGTTATCAACGACATCCAATGTCCATAGCCAGGAAACCATGACTATCTGTTAATCAACGAGCTAGTCAACTAGAGGCTCACTAGGGACATATTGTGGTCTATATATTCACACGTGTATTACGATTTCCGGATAATACAGTTATAGCACGAATAAAAGACAATTATCACGAACAAGGAAATATAATAATAATCCTTTTATTATTGCCTCTAGGGCATATTTCCAACTGTCTCCCATTTGCACTAGAGTCAATAATCTAGTTACATTGTGATGAATCGAACACCCATAGAGTTTTGGTGTTGATCATGTTTTGCTCGCGAGAGAGGTTTAGTCAACGGATCTGCGACATTCAGATCCGTATGTACTTTGCAAATATCTATGTCTCCATCTTGAAAATTTTCACGGATGGAGTTGAAACGACGCTTGATGTGCCTGGTCTTCTTGTGAAACCTGGGCTCCTTGGCAAGGGCAATAGCTCCAAAGTGTTGTCCGCAGAAGAGTATGATCGGCCCCGACGCATTGGGTATGACTCCTAGGTCGGTGATGAACTCCTTCACCCAAATTGCTTCATGCGCTGCCTCCGAGGCTGCCATGTACTCCGCTTCACATGTAGATCCCGCCACGACGCTCGCTTGCAAACCGCACCACCATCGCTCCACCATTCAACATATACACGTATCCGGTTTGTGACTTAGAGTCATTCAGATCTGTGTCGAAGCTAGCATCGACGTAACCCTTTACGACGAGCTCTTCGTCACCTCCATAAACGAGAAACATGTCCTTTGTCCTTTTTAGGTACTACAGGATATTCTTGACCGCTATCCAGTGTTCCTTGCCAGGATTACTTTGGTATCTTCCTACCAAACTTATGGCAAGGTTTACATCAGGTCTGGTACACAACATGGCATACATAATAGATCCTATGGCTGAAGCATAGGGGATGACACTCATCTCTTCTTTATCTTTTGCCGTGGTCGGGATCGAGCCGAGCTCAATCTCACACCTTGCAACACGTGCAAGAACCCTTCTTGGACTGATCCATTTTGAACTTCTTCAAAATCTTATCAAGGTATGTGATTTGTGAAAGACCTATGAGGCGTCTCGATCTATCTCTATAAATCTTGATGCCTAATATATAAGCAGCTTCTCCAAGGTCCTTCATTGAAAAACACTAATTCAAGTAGACCTTAATGCTATCCAGAAGTTCTATATCATTTCCCATCAAGAGTATGTCATCTACATATAATATGAGAAATGCTACAGAGCTCCCACTCACTTTCTTGTAAACGCAGGCTTCTCCATAAGTTTGCATAAACCCAAACGCTTTGATCATCTCATCAAAGCGAATGTTCCAACTCCGAGATGCTTGCACCAGCCCATAAATGGATCGCTGGAGCTTGCATACGTTGTTAGCGTTCTTAGGATCGACAAAACCTTCCGGCTGCATCATATACAGCTCTTCCTTAAGATGTCCGTTAAGGAATGCCGTTTTGACGTCCATCTGCCATATCTCATAATCATAGTATGCGGCAATTGCTAACATGATTCGAACGAACTTTAGCTTCACTACGGGAGATAATGTCTCGTCGTAGTCAATCCCTTGAACTTGTCGATAACCCTTAGCGACAAGTCGAGCTTTATAGATGGTAACATTTCCATCCGCATCTGTCTTCTTAAAAATCCATTTGTTTTCTATCGCTCGCCGATCATCGGGCAAGTCTGTCAAAGTCCATACTTTGTTTTCATACATGGATCCTATCTCGGATTTCATGGCTTCAAGCCATTTGTTGGAATCTGGGCCCGCCATCGCTTCTTCATAGTTCGAAGGTCCACCGTTGTCTAACAACATGATTTCCAGGACACGGTTGCCGTACCAATCTGGTGCGGAACGTGTCCTTGTAGACCTACGAAGTTCAGTAGCAACTTCATCCAAAGCACCTTGATCATCATCATTATTTTCCTCTTCAGTTGGTGTAGGCATCACAGGAACATTTTCCTGAGCTGCACCACTTTCCCGTTCGAGAGGTAGTACTTCATTGAGTTCTACTTTCCTCCCACTTACTTCTTTCGAGAGAAACTCTTTTTCCAGAAAGAATCCGTTCTTGGCAACAAAGATCTTGCCCTCGGATCTTAAGTAGAAGGTATACCCAATGGTTTCCTTAGGGTATCCTATGAAGACGCATTTTTCCGACTTGGGTTCGAGATTTTCAGGTTGAAGTTTCTTGACATAAGCATCACATCCCCAAACTTTTAGAAATGTCAGCTTAGGTTTCTTCCCAAACCATAATTCATACGGTGTCGTCTCAGCGGATTTAGACGGTTCCCTATTTAAAGTGAATGTAGCTATCTCTAAAGCGTATCCCCAAAAAGATAGCGGTAAATCGGTAAGAGACATCATAGACCGCACCATATCCAATAGAGTGCGATTACGACGTTCAGACACACCGTTACGCTGAGGTTGTCCAGGCGGCGTGAGTTGTGAAACGATTCCACATTTCCTTAAGTGTGTACCAAATTCGTGACTTAAATATTCTCCTCCACGATCTGATTATAGGAACTTTATCTTTCGGTCACGTTGATTCTCTACCTCATTATGAAATTCCTTGAACTTCTCAAAGGTCTCAGACTTGTGTTTCATTAAGTAGACATACCCATATCTACTCAAGTCATCAAGGAGAGTGAGAACATAACGATATCCTCCATGAGCCTCAACGCCATTGGACCGCACACATCGGTATGTATGATTTCCAACAAGTTGGTTGCTCGCCCATTGTTCCAGGAACGGAGTCTTGGTCATTTTGCCCATGAGGCATGGTTCGCATGTGTCAAATGATTCATAATCGAGAGACTCTAAAAGTCCATCAAGCATGGAGCTTCTTCATGCGCTTGACACCAATGTGACCATAAGGCGATGCCACAAGTATGTGGGACTATCGTTATCAACTTTACATCTTTTGGCATTCACACTATGAATATGTGTAATATTACGTTCGAGATTCATTAAGAATAAACCATTGACCATCGGGGCATGACCATAAAACATATCTCTCATATAAATAGAACAACCATTATTCTCAGATTTAAATGAGTAGCCATCTCATATCAAACGAGATCCAGATACAATGTTCATGCTCAAACTTGGCACCAAATAACAATTATTAAGCTTTATAACTAATCCCGTAGGTAAATGTAGAGGTAGCGTGCCGACAACGATCACATCGACCCTGGAACCATTCCCAACACGCATCGTCACCTCGTCCTTCGCCAGTCTCCGTTTATTCCGCAGCTCCTGCTGTGAGTTACAAATATGAGCAACGGCACCGATATAAAATACCCAGGAGTTACTACGAGTACTGGTAAGGTACACATCAATTACATGTATATCAAATATACCTTTGGTGTTGCCGGCCTTCTTATCCGCTAAGTATTTGGGGCAGTTCCGCTTCGAGGACCCTTCCCTTGCAATAAAAGCACTCGGTCTCGTGCTTGGGTCCATTCTTTGACTTCTTCCCGAATCGGCTTACGGGCGCGCAACATCCTTGACGTCTTTCTTGAAGTTCTTCTTGCCCATGCCTTTCTTGAACTTAGTGGTCTTATTGACCATCAACACTTGATGTTCTTTCTTGATCTCAACCTCTGCTGACTTCAGCATCGAAAATACTCCAGTGAATGATCTTCACCATCCCTGCATATTGTAGTTCATCACAAAGCTCTTGTAGCTTGGTGGGAGCGATCGAGGATTCTGTCAATGACCGCCTCGTCGGGGAGGTTAATGTCCACTGGGTCAGCGGTTGTGCAACCCGACATTTTGAGTATGTGCTCACCGATGTAACTATTTTCCTCCATCTTACAACTATAGAACTTGTCGGAGACTTCATATCTCTCGACCGGGCATGAGCTTGGAAAACTAGTTTCAGCTCCTCGAACATCTCATATGCTCCGTGATGCTCAAAACGCTTTTGGAGCCCCGTTCTAAGTTGTAAAGCATGCCGCCCGAACGAGGGAGTAATCATCAGCATGAGACTGCCAAGCGCTCATAACATCTTGGTTCTCGGGACGGAGCGTCACCTAGCGGTCCTTCTAGGACATATTGTTTCTGGCAGCTATGAGGATGATCTCGTGTTCCGACCCGATCCGTATAGTTGCTGCCATCACCTTTCAGCTTGGTTTTCTAGGAACGCGTTGAAGTTCATGTTGACATGAGCGTTGGCCATTTGATCTACAAGAAATATTTGCAAAGGTTTTAGACTAAGTTCATGATAATTAAGTTCATCTAATCAAATTATTACAATTAACTCCCACTCAGATTAGACATCCCTCTAGTCATCTAAGTGTTACACGATCCGAGTCGACTAGGCCGTGTCCGATCATCACGTGAGACAGACTAGTCATCGTCGGTGAACATCTTCATGTTGATCGTATCTTCCATACGACTCATGTTCGACCTTTCGGTCTCTATGTTCCGAGGCCATGTCTGTACATGCTAGGCTCGTCAAGTTAACCCTAAGTGTTTTTGCATGTGTAAAACTGTCTTACACCCGTTGTATGTGAACGTAAGGATCTATCACACCCGATCATCACGTGGTGCTTTGAAACGCATTTAACTTTAGCAACGGTGCACGTTAGGGAGAACACTTCTTGAAATTGTTATAAGGGATCATCTTATTTACTACCGTCGTTCTAAGTGAACAAGATGCATAAACATAATAAACATCACATGCAATTATATAGTAGTGACATGATATGGCCAATATCATATAGCTCCATTGATCTCAATCTTCGGGGCTCCATAATCATCTTGTCACCGGCATGACACCATGATCTCCATCATCATGATCTCCATCATCGTGTCTTCATGAAGTTGTCACGCCAACGACTACTTCTACTTCTATGGCTAACGCGTTTAGCAATAAAGTAAAGTAATTTACATGGCGTTCTTCAATGACACGCAGGTCATACAAAAATAAAGACAACTCCTATGGCTCCTGCCGATTGTCATACTCATCGACATGCAAGTCATGATTCCTATTACAAGAACATGATCTCATACATCACAATATATCATTCGTCATTTATCACAACTTCTGGCCATATCACATCACATGACAATTGCTGCAAAAACAAGTTAGACGTCCTCTAATTGTTGTTGCATCTTTTACGTGGCTGCAATTGGGTTCTAGCAAGAATGTATTTTTACCTATGAATAACCACAACGTGATTTTGTCAACTTCTATTTACCCTTCATAAGGACCCTTTTCATCGAATCCGCTCCAACTAAAGTGGGAGAGACAGACACCCGCCAGCCACCTTATGCAAGTAGTGCATGTCTGTCGGTGGAACCGGTCTCACATAAGCGTACGTGTAAGGTTGGTCCGGGCCGCTTCATCCCACAATACCGCTGCAGCAAGAAAAGACTAGTAGTGGCAAGCAAGTTGACAAGATCCACGCCCACAACAAAATTGTGTTCTAATCGTGCAATATAGAACTACGCATAGACCTAGCTCATGATGCCACTGTTGGGGAACGTTGCAGAAAATTAAAAATGTTCCTACGGTTTCACCCAGATCAATCTATGAGTTCATCTAAGCAACGAGTCAAGGGAGTGAGATTGCATCTACATACCACTTGTAGATCGCGTGCGGAAGTATTCAAGGGGATGGTGATGATGGAGTCGTACTCGCCGTGATTCAGATCACCGATGACCAAGTACCGAACGGACAGCACCTCCGCGTTCAACACACGTACGGGACGGACGACGTCTCCTCCGTCTTGATCCAGCAAGGAGGAAGGAGAGGTTGAGGAAGATAGCTCCAACGGCAGCACGACGGCGTGGTGGTGTTGGTGCAGCAGTACTGCGACAAGGCTTCGCCAAGCACGTGACGGAGGAGGAGAGGTGTTGGGGAGGGGAGGGGCTGCACCTTGGGTTGTGTCCAGCAGCCCTACCCTCACCCCTCTATTTATAGGGGAAGGGGCAAGGGGGGCCGGCCCCTCTAGATGGGATCTAGAGGGGGGGCGGCCAGGGAGGGGGGACTTGCCTCCCAAGCAAAGGGGGGCGCCCCCACTAGGGTTTCCCCCCCAACCCTAGGCGCATGGGCCCAAGGTGGGGGGCGCGCCCAGCCCTCCAGGGACTGGTTCCCTGCCCCTTGCGGCCCATGTGGCCCTCCGAGAGGGGTGGCCCCTCCCGGCGGACCCCCGGAACCTCTCCGGTGGCCCCGGTAAAATACCGATATGCGCCCAAAACTTTCCGATGTCCGCATGACAACTTCCCATATATAAATCTTCACCTCCGGACCATTCCGGAACTCCTCGTGACGTCCGGGATCTCGTCCGGGACTCCGATCAACATTCGGTAATCACATACAAGTCTTCCTAATAACCCTAGCGTCAGCGAACCTTAAGTGTGTAGACCCTACGGGTTCGGGAGACACGTAGACATGACCGAGACGGCTCTCGGGCAATAACCAACAGCGGGATCTGGATACCCATGTTGGCTCCCACGTGCTCCTTGATGATTTCATCGGATGAACCACGATGTCGAGGATTAAACAACCCCATATACAATTCCCTTTGTCAATCGGTACGTTACTTGCCCGAGACTCGATCGTCGGTATCTCAATACCTCGTTCAGTCTCGTTACCGGTAAGTCACTTTACTCGTACCGTAATGCATGATCCCGTGGCCAACCACTTGGTCACTTTGAGCTCATTATGATGATGCATTACCGAGTGGGCCCAGAGACACCTCTTCGTCATACGGAGTGAAAAATCCCAGTCTCGATCCGTGTCAACCCAACAGACACTTTCGGAGATACCTGTAGTGCACCTTTATAGTCACCCAGTTACGTTATGACGTTTTGTACACCCGAAGCATTCCTACGGTATCCGGGAGTTACACGATCTCATGGTCTAAGGAAAAGATACTTGACATTGGAAAAGCTCTAGCAAACGAACTACACGATCTTGTGCTATGCTTAGGATTGGGTCTTGTCCATCACATCATTCTCCTAATGATGTGATCTCGTTATCAACGACATCCAATGTCCATAGCCAGGAAACCATGACTATCTGTTGATCAACGAGCTAGTCAACTAGAGGCTCACTAGGGACATATTGTGGTCTATATATTCACACGTGTATTATGATTTCCGGATAATACAGTTGTAGCATGAATAAAAGACAATTATCACGAACAAGGAAATATAATAATAATCCTTTTATTATTGCCTCTAGGGCATATTTCCAACACTTATTATTGTCATATTGTCTTTCATGATCATGTAGTTGACATTGTATTTGTGGCAAAGCCACCATGCATAATTTTTCATACATGTCACTCTTGATTCATTGCCCATCCCGGTACACCGCCGGAGGCATTCATATAGAGTCATATCTTGTTCTAGGTTTGAGTTGTAATTCATGAGTTGTGAATAAATAGAAGTGTGATGATCATCATTATTAGAGCATTGTCCCGAAAAAAAGAAGAAAAAAAAGAAAGAAGAAAGGCCAAAAAGAAAGGCCCAAAAAAAGAAAATAAAAAAACAAAATAAAAAAGGGGCAATGTTACAATCCTTTTCCACACATGTGCTTCAAATAGCACCATGTTCTTCATATAGAGAGTCTCATATGTTGTCACTTTCATATATTAGTGGGAATTTTCGATTATTGAACTTGGCTTGTATATTCCTAGGATGGGCTTCCTCAAATGCCCTAGGTCTTCGTGAGCAAGCAAGTTGGATGCACACCCACTAGTTTCTTTTGTTGAGCTTTCATACATTTATAGCTCTAGTGCATCCGTTGCATGGCAATCCCTACTCCTCATGTTGACATCAATTGATGGGCATATCCATAGCCCGTTGATTATCCTCGTTAACATGAGACTTTCTTCCTTTTTGTCTTCTCCACAGAACCTCCATCATCATATTCTATTCCACCCATAGTGTTATATCCATGGCTCACGCTCATGTATTGCGTGAAAGTTGAAAAAAGTTTGAGATTACTAAAGTATGTAACAATTGCTTGGCTTGTCATCGGGGGTGTGCAAGATGAGAGCATTCTCGTGTGACGAAAATGGAAGCACGGCCAAACTATATGATTTTGTAGGGACGAACTTTCTTTAGCCATGTTATTTTGAGAAGACATGATTGCTTTGATTAGTATGCTTGAAGTATTACTATTTCTTATGTCAATATGAACATTTATTTTGAATCATTTGGATTTCAACATTCATGCCACAATAAAGAAAATTACATTGAGAATTATGCTAGGTAACATTCCACATCAAAAATTCTATTTTTATCATTTACCTACTCGAGGACGAGCAGGAATTAAGCTTGGGGATGCTTCATACGTCTCCAACATATCTATAATTTTTGATTGTTTCATGCTATTATATTACCCGTTTTGGATGTTTATGGGCTTTACTTTACAATTTATATCATTTTTGGGACTAACCTACTAACCGGAGGCCTAGCCCGAATTGCTGTTTTTTCCCTATTTCAGTATTTTGAAGAAATGGAATATCAAACGGAGTCCAAACGGAATGAAACCTTTGGGAGAGATCTTTTTGGAACAAAGGTGATCTAGGGGACTTGGAGTGGACGTCAAGCAATAGAGGAGGCGGCCACGAGGGTGCCCGGCGCGCCCCCTACAGGTGGGCGCGCCCCCCGCCCTCGTGGGCCCCTCGAGCGTCCACCGACCTACTTCTTCCTCCTATATATACCCACTTACCCTAAAACCATCAAGGAGCAGCACGAAAAACTATTTCCACCATCGTAACCTTTTGTATTTGCAAGATCTTATGCTGGAGCCTTCGCCAGTCCTCCGCCGGAGGGCGAATCGACCATGGAGGGCCTATACATCATCTCCAAGGCCCTTCCGATAAGTTGTGAGTAGTTTACCACAGACCTCCAGGTCCATAGTTATTAGCTAGATGGCTTCTTCTCTCTCTTTGAATCTCAATACAAAGTTCTCCTCAATCTTCTTGGAGATCTATTCAATGTACCTCTTTTTGCAGTGTGTTTGTCGAGATCCGATGAATTGTGGGTTTATAATCAAGTTTATCTATGATAAATATTTGAATCTCCTCTGAATTCTTTTATTCGTGATTAAGTTATCTTTGCAAGTCTCTTCGAATTATCAGTTTGGTTTGGTGTCGGTGTACTAAAGTAGTGGTACCTTAGTATCCCGAACTTGTGCACGGGCAGTTGCAGCACCCCGCGGCAAGGCTTGCCGGGCGTCCGCCAAGATCCTTCGTTATTCCTGTTACTACCATTCAAGAACAAAGTGTTAACTGAGAAGACAAGGCCCCGGCAAGAGGAGCTTGCCGGGAAGGACAAGACCCCGGCAAGAGGAGCTTGCCGGGAAGGCCAGCTAAGGCACTGCGAAGAACTTGCCACGACGCGCCGCGCGTCCCGGCAAGGCCCGGCGAGCGACAAGCTTGCGGGTGCGACAAGACAGCAACCACGACAAGGTGCTTGCCGCGGCGAAGCCACCACTCTGCGCCCACGCTCCAGCGCATCTGACGACGTGTCGCCACAGGATCACTCCTGGTGCACATGGTGGGTAGCTGTGCAGCCAAGCGGTGCAAGGTGGCAAGTAAAGATGACTAGAAGGCCATCGTGGCGATCGGTGGCGCCCCTAACGGTCGTTTCCTGCACTGTTTGGGCAACCGGACGGGCATTAAATGCCCTTGTCCCCTGCCGTCAGAGTTAGGTAGGGGGCACTGTTGATAGCGGTTGTACCAACCTCCATTTTTACTTTTTTACCCCTCTCTCTACGCTGCCACCTGTCGGTGACCCCTTTAGACTATAAAAAGGAGGCCCATGCGCACGTAGAAGGGGTTCGACTCATTTGAAACTACAACGCACATACTCTCTCAAGCAAGAACAGAATAGAAACACAAAGCAGCAGTAGGAGTTTTATCTCTCCGGAGAGATCCGAAGCTGGGTAAAATCCCTCGCGTGCCTTCGCCTCGATCTGCTCTTCGTGCGCCCTCCGCTCCCTTGCCGGACCGAAAAGGGGCCCTGCCCCATAGGTGTTCGTTTCCCACGACATCTTTGGCGCGCCAGGTAGGGGGGCGTCGAGGTCGTGCGTACCTGATCCGGCGTCTGCGCATGCTACATCAACATCTTCATCTACATGCCACCAAAGAAGAAGGCTTCAGAGGTGGCCGCTCCGTCTACGTCTATCCTACCGCCACCGGAGCAAACGGGCGGTGGGGTGGACGCCGGCGGAGCAGCGGGTGCCGATGGGGGGACTCACGTCGTCACCAGGTCCAAGGACATGGCCCCGCAAGCTTCAGCGTCTGTACATCCACCGCACCCCTCGCAGGAGGTGCAGGATCGACAACGCCACGATGCTCCTAGCACCGTGCTCGCGTTGGAACAAGGCCAAGCTGGTGGGTCGCGGGACGCTCACGGCCAACATACACGTCAACACGCTGGCACGAGCGCAGTACGGTCGCCTGGGCGAGATGTTGCTCCTTCTAACACTGTTAGAAGTTTGAGCATATCCCGCACCTCGCGCCGCTCGCCACCGCCACCCAAGACTCGAGAGGAAGCGCTGACCGAGCCCAGCTGCTTCTGAGATTACCCTCGGCGCCGAGACAAGATCGGCGGCCCGGAGGCCACCATCGAGCCTCATCGGCCGCTTAACGGCGACAAGCCCCGCAACCGAAAGCACATCGAAGCCCGGCAAGACGCCCGAGCACAGCCGATGCCGACAAGACCGCTGGGGTGCCACCACTGCACTCCGCCCCAAAAGCCAAGCTTCGCCGACTCGCCGGGCCAACCTCGACACCGACTCCACCGCGTCGTCGGACCCTGAGCTTCGCCACGATCAGCGGCAAGTTCTCCAAGAACGGCGACACGAAGACGCTTCGCTTTGCATCGAAGTCGAAGAAGCGCCAAGTCAATCTAACCAGCGCTGGGCCCATGTGGATATGCATGCGCCCGGGAACGGGCGACTTGCAGTCTGAGTAGGTTGCCCTGCGTTCACCCGTGAGCTGCGGCAAGTCGATGGCCCGATACCAAGAACTTCAAGCGAGACGTGCCCAAGAAGTACGACGCAGGATACATCTGTCGGAGTTCCTCGGCGTCTACACCATCGCGGTCGCGAGCTGCGGGCGCGACGAGAAGATACTCGCCAACTATTTCCCGCTGGTACTCAAGCCCAGCGTCGGATCTTGGCTCATGCACTTGCGGACAACTCCATCTCTTCGTATGACTGTGCCATCGGTTTGTCGGCGCCTTCACGGTGACCACAAACCCCATGGCGGAGAGCGATCTTCATCTGCTCGCCCGAAGGAAGGAGAACCCTGCGCAAGTACATCAGAGATTCACCAAGTGCAGCGCAACATCCCAGACATCCACCACATCGCGGTTATCGGCGCATTCCATCGAGCGTGCGTAACGCGGGATGAGGGAGGAGATGGCGATGTGCAAAATCGAGATGTCGTGAGCTATATGCTCGGCGACAAGCGTGCACGAGCTGAAGAGGGAGAAACTCCCGGAGAGAACGCAGGAGCGAAGGATCGGCGGTGAGGACGCCCGGCAAAGAAGAACCGGGGCGGAATAACAGAAAGAGGAAAGCTAAGGATGTGCTAGTCGTCGAGCAGTCCGGCAACAGAGGCGGCGCCGACAAGGCCAAAGCTGGTGACTCTGGCGAAGCTGTGGTGGCCGCTGACAAGCAGGACGGCTCCGGCAAGCAGTACTGCAAGATCCACCGCACCAAGGGCCATGACCTCCAGGCCTGCAAGAAGGTTGAGCAGCTTGTTGAGCTACAAAAAGCTGAATACGAGCGCCGCGACAAGGAGAAGGCCCAGGAAGGTGGCGGAGGATCCGGCAAGAAGCGTCCCGCCCGGGGAGGGCGCCGCGGCAAGGCCAAGCAGCGGCAAGGAGACAGGCCTCCCCGCGGCCGTGACAAGGATGAGGATGAGGACGAAGATGACGAGATGGAGGAAGATGAGACCGACGAGTAGGAGTTTTAGAAGGCAACAGAGGTTTTGTGCATTGACGGCGGCGCTTGTCTGCACACCTCGCACCGCCAACTCAAACAGTGGGTGCGGGAAGTGAACGCAGCAGAACCGTCATCGTGCAAGCCCCTGAAGTGGTCTAGCACGCCCATCATTTTTGATGTTGAGGATCACCCTGATCGCATCACTGCGGTCGGGTGCTTGCTGATGTTGGTTTCGCCAACCATCCGCAACTCCAAGGTCACGAAGATGTTGGTTGACGGCGGGGCCAGCCTGAATCTGATCTCTTCCGCGGTACTCAAGAAGCTCCAGATCCCCGACAGCGAGCTCGAAGAGACTGGTACCTTTCAAGGAATAAATCCGGGAAGGAGCAAGCGAAGGGAAGATCACATCGCCCGATAACGTTTGGCGCGAGCTGAATTCGTGACGAGAGAGTCGCGTTTGGCGTTGCTGATTTCCGTTGCCTACAATGGGATACTCGGCCGTCGGCACTTGCCAAGTTCATGGCAGCCTCTCGATGCGCGCATACAATGTGCTCAAGATGCCTGGTCCGATAAGTGTTATTTCTGTCCATGGCGACAAGAAAGATGCGCTTATCTGTGCACCGACAAGATCTACTGGGAAGCGGCAGCCGCAGCGGAGCATAAACCACTTGCGGCTGAAGCTCCGGGGAGAAGAAGACCAATTCCGGCAAGAGTAGCTCTGATGCCCACTCCGGCAAGCGCACCTCTTCGGAGTGCTGCGCTACCGTCGAGGACGCACCATCGAGCTCCACCGGCAAGTGCAAGAAGGCAAAGACAGCGTCACCTGAGACCAAGAAAGTGGCCGCCAAGGAGGACGGCACTGGTGGTACCTTCACCATCAGTGCCACGCTTGACCCTAAATAGGAAAGCGCGCTCATTGCTTTCCTGCGGGCGAATGTCGATGTGTTTGCATGGCAACCATCCGACATCCCGGTTTTCCCGGAAAGTAATTGAGCACCACCTTGCCGTCTGCGCCCTCACGCGCGGCTGTCAAGCGAGTCGGGGAAGAAGGCGTTGGGCGTCAAGAGTTCATTGCGAAAGAGATCAAGAAATTGGAAGCGGCGAGGCTGGTCCGAGGAGTACTCCATCCAACGTGGTTAGCCAATCCGATGATCGTGCGCAAAGCCAGCGGGAAGTGGAGGCTTTGTATTGACTTCACCGATGTTAATAAAGCTTGTCCCAAGGATCCATTTCCTTGCCGCGCATTGACCAGATTATCAACTCCACGGCGGGATGTGATTTGCTTTCATTCCTTGAGTCATACTCGGGATATCATCGATCTTCATGGCGAAGAGGATGAAGAAAACCGCATTCATTACTCCATGTAGCGCACGTCTTTGCTTTATGCGGATGCCTTTCGGACTAAAGAATGCTGGTTCTACATTTGCAAGAGTAGTCAGTCATGCTTTTGAGCCACAATTGCACAGAAATGTAGAAGCTTACATGGATGACATAGTGGTCAAAAGCAAGCACAAAGAAACTTTGATCCAAGATTTGGATGAGACCTTCACAAATCTGCGCAAGATCAATCTCAAGTTGAATCCCGAGAAGTGCGTGTTTGGAGTTCCTTCCGGCAAGCTTCTCGGATTCTTTGTATCTCAGCGGGGGATCGAAGCCAATCCCGACAAGATCAAAGCCATTGAGCAGATCGAAGCACCGAAGCGTGTCAAGGATGTGCGAAGACTTGCGGTGTGTTCTTTGCTCTCGAGGGTTCATCTCTAAGTCTGCTGGTAGCGCCTGCCATTTTCAAATTTTGAAAAGGCGGGTCAATGAAATGGACTCGAAGCGGAGGCTGCACCGCAGACTTGAAGAGATACCTATCCTCCACTCCAATACTTGTCGCACCTAAGCCACAAGAGAAGTTCTTTGCTATATCTGGCGGCAACCAATCAAGTGGTTAGTGCTGCGTTAATGTAGCGGAGAGGCAAAGGATGATGAGCCAAAGAACGCGACAAGCGAGTCCAGCGACAAGCGAGGGCTTCCCGACAAGTTCTAGTTCCGCAAGGATGGATCTGCGCAGCCACAAGAAGAAAGCGAAGAAGATGGTGCAGCGCCCGGTTTACTTTGTCGGTTCCCTTCTCTGGGGCTAGATCAAGGTACTCGGTGTGCGAGAATTGCTTTCGGCCTTCTCATGGCCTCGAGGAAGCTGCGCCACTACGTTCAAGCACATGAGATCACAGTTGTCACTCGCTTTCCGTTGAAGAGGATACTGCAGAATCCAGAAGCAACAGGCAGGATTGTCGAGTGGGCACTGGAATTGTCAAGCTTTGGCCTCAAGTTTGAAAGTACTTCAACTATTTAGAGCCGAGAATTGGTAGAATTCATAGCAGAATGGACGCCAACACCTGATGATGAAACTCCGGAGAGGAGCATCCCCGTCAAGGAAGCAGGCAAAGAATGGATCATGTACTTTGATGGTGCCTTCTCGCTGCAAGGCGCCGGTGCGGGCGTGCTACTCGTCGCACCCACCGGAGAGCACCTCAAGTACGTGGTCCAGATGCAATTTCCCAAGGAGCAAGCAACAAACAATCTGCAGAGTATGAAGGCTTGCTTGCGGACTCGAGATCATGGCGGACCTTGGGATCAAGAAGCTTATTGTCGGGGGTGACTCACGACTTGTCGTCCGTCAAGTTAACAAAGATTATCGAGTCCATTGATGGAAGCCTACATTGATGAAGTGAGAAAGCTAGAAGAACATTTTGGCTGCCTCGATGGAACATGTTCCGAGAGCTCGAAATGACATTGCGAGACGGCTGTCAAAGTCGCCGCACTCAAGTTACACAATGGAACCAGGAATTTTCGTGCTCAAGCTGACTCAACCATCGTAACACCATCAACTGGGCAGAGCAAGAAGAGGAAGATAGTTACTGGCGACTACTTTCCGGCAGAGCTCCCCGAAGCCGCCGTCAAGAAGGTCCCCAAGATCAACACGAAGAGTGCCGAGGAATAGTCTACTCCGACAAGCCCTAGGGTTTGTTTCGTTGAAACAGACGCTCCCGACAAGCTGTGTCCCGACACGCTTGCCGGGGAACATCACGCTCCGGCTGAATCACAGATTCTTGCCGTGGAAGCAGATGTTCCCGCAGCAGCATTTGCGCCTTTAGTCCTTGTCATTGAGCCACAAGCTCCGGCATGGGCGCAGCAGATCGTCCATTTCCTTCAAACAGGAGAACTTCCCGAAGAACAAGAAGAAGCGGAGATAGTAGCCCGGCAATCAAGTATGTACCAGTTTGTCGATGACATCTTTGCGATGAAGAAGATTCAGCGGAGTGAAATTGAAGTGCATTTCCGGGAAGATGGGCAGAGCTGTTGGCGGAGATACATGGAGGCATATGTGGTCACCACATTGGCGCAAGAGCACTTGCCGGCAAGGCCTTCCGGCAAGGTTTCTTCTGGCCGACATCCCTCCAGGATGCAACTGCACAAGTAACCAAGTGTGAAGCGTGCCAGTTCCACTCCAAGCAGACACATCAACCAGCTCAAGCTCTCCAAACAATCCCTTTATCACGGCCATTTTGGTGCGGGGGCTCGATATCCTCAGCCCCTTTCCCCGAGCTGTCGGGGGCTTCGAGTACTTGTACGTAGCGATCGACAAGTTCACGAAGTGGCCGGAAGTGGAAGCAGCGAGGAAGGTGACATCACAGTCAGCAGTCAAGTTCTTCAGGTCAATGTTTGCCGTTTCGAAGTCCCTAACAGGATCATCACCGACAATGGCACACAATTCACGAGCCGCACCTTCATGCAGTACATCCAAGATCTTGGCGTCAAGATCTGCTTCGCTTCTGTTGCTCACCCGAGAAGCAACGGTCAAGCGGAGAGGGCAAACGCTGAAGTGCTGCGCGGGCTCAAGACCAGGACTTTCGACAGGCTGCGCAAGTGCGGAAGAAATTGGATCGAGGCTGCGGTGGTTCTTTGGTCGATCGGGGCGACGCCAAATCAAGCCAGCGGCGGACACCTTTTGCTCTTGTCTATGGAGCGAAGCAGTTCTCCCCATGGAACTTCGTATCACGGATCGCCTCGAGTGCTCGCTTATGATGAGCTTGAGCAAGAGCAGCTGCGGCAAGATGACGCTGCTCCTCGAGGAGATCGTCTTCAGTCTTTGTCTGAGCTGCTCGCTACCAGCAATCTTTGCGCCGCTACCATAGCCGCAAAGTTAATGCGAAAGCTTCGAGGAAGCGACCTTGTTCTTGGCTGTTCAATCCGCCAAGAATTCCAACAAGTTGACGCTGAAGTGGGAAGGCCCTTATCGGGTGGAATGAGTCACTAGGCCTGGCGCTGTCCGCCTTGAGACCGAAGATGGCTTTCCGGTGAGCAGTTCCTGGAACATAGAGCATCTTCGCAAGTTTTACCCATGAGGCGCGGTTGCCGGAATCTGTTCCGGCAACCACCTTTTGTACAAAGCCTTGCCGCTGTTGCATGTAACCCTTTGTACAAAGCCGGGCGCAAATCCCGTGCATAAATAAAGTTCATATGCTCAGCACATGTTGTCAAATTTCATGCCTTTTTCTTTTTTTGCATGTATTATCTGACACTTTGTGCAGCACTCGCCCCCGGTAAGCAATAACGAGCCTTAAGGCTCCATATCTTTATTTTCTCTTCTTTCTTTTGTTCAAAAAGAAGGTTCCTTCGCCCACAAGTTCACGGGGAGGAGAGGATAAAGGTGTGGACCAGCGCCGTTCAAAAAATACAACCTTGCCGGGGGCCTTGAGGGACGGAAAAGCTAAGTTGCCAAAGTTTGAGCACAGTCAGTTTTAAATTTTTAAGTTATATTCCTTGAGCGACCGTGCCTTGTATGGAAAACCTGTGCGGAGGAACCAGCTCGTGGCTAAGTTAAGCCCTTACTTTGTTTCGAGTCCGCTCATCAATGAAAGTGTGCTGCGACTAGTCCCGACAAGGTTTCTTGCCGGAGGCAACACCGTCAACAGATCTTGATGTTCCGCTTTTCGGCGCTTTCATGACAAGCGTGCTTCGCCCGGCAAGTTCCCTAAAAGCGTAGGGTAAAAACATACAAGGGATGGAACCGAATAAAGGAAGTAACATAGCAGATAGTACCCAGAATAAAGTTATATTACAATAAATAACTTGCCACGCTCTAATAGATTGTTCCTATGACATATCTAGCAGCGGCAAGAAGAAGGAAGGGAGAAAAAAGGGTGGCCTAATCAGCACGCTCGCTGTCAACCCTCCTGACCTCATTCACCTTGTCCACAATGGGTGCGACAATGGCTTTGAGCTCTTCAAGATTAGCACCCCCCGGTAGCTTCTTGAGGACGCGGGTGAGGTCAAGGCCCGGATTGCGGAAGAGTATCTTCACCAACACCTTCTCCAAGACCTTGGCGCAGATTATGCGACTTCGTCCGCCAGCCTTCTTTGGGATCCTTTCCGGAGTTCTTTGGAGGCCGTCACCACACCCTTGAAGAAAAGAGTAAGCTTGATCTTTGAAATTTGGAGATTTTAAATCGATGGAGTACCGAAGCCCGCCAAGTCCAGTTCCACCAGCTCCTCATCGATGGCTGCAGCGATGTTGACGAGGCCCTCCTTCCAGAGCTCCACCATAGCCTTGAAGGTGTTCTGAGTCTCGGCGGCTCTCGTCAACAGCTCTTCGTTGCCCTTGACCTCTTTCTTCAAGTCATCCTCTTGCCTCTTGGCGGCGTCCAGCGTCTCCGTCAAGGTGGCCAGCTTCAGCTCCAGATCAGCGCTTCGAGTCCTTGGCGGCGTTCGGTTCCTTGATCTTGTCGGCAAGTTGAACTTGCGGATCGCCATGGGCAAGGCATCCTTCTCGCGTTTCTTGTTGGAGTGCGGCAAGCTCTTCATTCTTCCCTTTCATGTCCGCCTCCACCAAGCGTCACCTTCACCTCTAACTCCTTCTTGGCGGCCTCGGCGGCACAAGGCGTCATCCTTCGCCTCCTTGAGTGCCCCGCCAAGTGATTGCTCCGGGCCTCGAGCTCCTCCTCGTGGCTGTCCAGATTAACCTTCTTACGTAGCACTCACCTTCCCACAGGCGGCTCCTCGGCGGCGAGCCTCTGCTGCTCCTCAGCTTCAGCCTTCTCCAGGATGAATGCCTTCTTCGCCTCGTCAAGTTGCGCCCTTTCCTCCGCAATGGATTGGAGGGCCTCCTGGTTGCGGCTCTTCAGCTCCTCCACATGTTTCTCTATGTCAACTCCCGCCCGCGCGACAAGCGCTTCCCGGGACTCAAGCTTCGCTTGCCGGGCGCGGTAGAGTGACACCAACTTTCAGAGCAAGCTGCTCCTCCTCGGACTTCGCCGCTGCTGCTTGCTTGGCGCGTCAATCACTTGCCAGCCAATGAGGCGAGTACTTCCCGTCAAGCTCCTCTCCTTGACCGGCACCACAGGCTCGGCGCCCAGGAAGCTTGATGTATACGCCCTCACCGGCCTTCAAGTAGGCGCATGGCTGGGGCTCCTCGGAGCCCGGCGCTGCATCAGTGGCGGAGGGGTCGGCGGTCCGTGTAGCGCCTTGCGCTCCTGCATCCTCCGGGTCGTCAGTACGATCACCGGATCCCTCGCCAGCTCCTGCGCCAGCAGCCTTGGCGGCTTCTTTGTCGGCGGGTTCATCAGCGCGGCCTCTTCCTCGTCAGCAGCGGCGTCTTCAGTATTGCCGCGCGAGCCTTCCTCGTCGGTGTCGTGGCGGGAAGCACGAGCACCTATGGGGCAGGGCCCCTTTTCGGTTCCGGCAGGGAGCGGAGGGTCGCGCGAAGAGCAGATCGAGGTCGAGCGCGCGGGGGATTTTACCCAGCTTCGGAGCTCTCCGGAGAGATAAAACTCCTACTGCTGCTTTGTGTTTGTATTCTGTTCTTGCTCTAAAGCGTGGGCTTGTTGTCGTCTCGTACCAGTCGAACCGAACCCCCTCTACGTGCGCATGGGCCTCCCTTTTATAGTCTAAAGGGGTCACCGACAGGTGGCAGCGTAGAAAGAGGGGTAAAAAAGTAAAAACGCGGGCTGGTACAACCACTATCTACAGTGCCCCTACCTAACTCTGACGGCAGGGGACAAGGGCATTTAATGCCCGTCCGGTCGCTCCAACAGTGCAAGAAGTGACCGTTAGGGGCGCCACCGATCGCCACGATGGCCTCCTATTCACCTTAAACGCCACCTCGCACGCTAGGCTGCCTGACCACCGCCACGTGCACCAGGGTGATCCTGCGGCGACACGTCGTCGGGTGAGCTGGGCCAGAGTGGTAACCGCCCTTGGCAAGTGCCTTGCCGCGGTCTCTGTCTTGTTGCACCCGCAAGCTTGCATTTCGTCGGGTCTTGCGGGGCAGCGCGTGCGTCGCGGCAAGTCTTCTGAAGTGCCTCGGTTGGCCTTCCCGGCAAGCTCCTCTTGCCGGGGTCTTGTCCTTCCCGGCAAGCTTCTCTTGCCGGGGCTTTGTCTTCTCATCTAACACTTTGTTCTTGAATGGCGATAAAATAAGAATGACGGAGGGTCTTGGCGACGCCTTTGGCAAGCCTTGCCGAGAGGGGCCTGCGACTGCCGTGCACAAGTTCGGGTACTAAGGTACCCCTACTTTAGAACACCGACAGAGCCCGGGCTGGGCCACACACGGTGCAGGCTGTTGGGCCAGGCCCAAAACAGGCACGAACGCACGCGCGGCTGGGTCCAAACCAAATCCGCTCCGTATCCACCGCGGCCTCCGTAGCGGCATCGTCAATCGCGGCATCGTGGGAGAGTCGTGAGGCAATTTTAAGTCCAGAAATGCGTAGCGTTCGCCTCCCGAAGATATAAGCGGAGAAACAGGGCGTTCCCCACCTTCACCACTTGCAGTTCCTTCCTCCGAAAGCTCCGCCGCTCCCCTCCGCTTCCCAAGCCGAAAGAGAGCAGCGGTCCGCCATCCGTCGCCGCCGTCGTCCCCAACGCTTCCGTGCTCCCCCGCCGCTTCCGCCATGGCTCCAAAGACCAGCAAGGCCGAGAAGTCGGCCGAGGCGTTGCGGCTTGAGGCGCTGCGCAAGAAGAGGGTGCTTTTCCCCGCCGAGCTCACACCGAAGGCGCTGCGGGAGGAGTTCTACCTCTTCTGGTCGACGCAGACGCGGGCGCATCCGCGCACGCTGGTGCTTTCCGCTGAGGCTTCCAAATCGAAGCGGTGCCCAAAAGGGTACTATTTCTTTCCGGTGTTCTTCTATTGCGGGCTCTGCCCACCTTTTTCGGACTTCTTCTGCGACATTATGAATACCTACGGGTTTCATCTTCTTGATTTCACCCCCAACGCCGTTCTGACAATGGCAGTTTTCGCACACCTCTGCGAGAACTTCGTTGGCATCCACCCAAATGTCGCTCTTTTTCGCCATTATTTCACCCCTCGAGCCGAGAAAGGAGAGCCATTGGCTGGCGGAGTCGCCTGGACCTCACGAATCGGCGTGAAGGAGGTGTATCTGGCGGGTGAGCTCCGCAGCAAGTGGGATGAGTGGAGGGCGGAGTGGTGCTGGATCTGTGATGCCAATCCGCAGCCCTTCACCAACCTGCGCCAGGCTCGGGTAGTTCGCGGCGGCGACTGGGGCGCTCTGTCGCCGGACGACGCCAAGCTGAAGATTGCCACCACCCGAATCCTCCGGCTCAGGCTTGCGGAGCTCCAGCAGGCGGTTGGTGCGGATTTCGCCGCCCGTCGCGCCGCCCCTCTGCGAAGAGAGGGAGGCCGGCCAGCGCTTTAGCGGCCAGCGGATATCATGAGGCTGCGTCCGGGCCTCAATTTCAACTTCACGATTACGGGCTTGGCGGGATCTTTGAGGAGCTGTTCAAGCATGGCGCCAACCATCGAGTGGTTCAGGCTGCGCGCAGGCGTCATCCCATTGTGCAACAACTCCCGTAGCGATCGCATCTCGCACAATGATGCTAGAGTGCGATTCGCGCAGGATAATCCCAACTTGATGGAGCCGCCCGGCGGCGTCGTGCAGCAATTCTTGATGGCCTCGACGGAGGTAGAAGTCAACTCCGACGGCGAGGCTCCTCACCCGCGACACCACCGAGGGCGAGATCGCTACGCCGCCTCCGGGGCGAAGAGGCGGCAGCGCCGCCGCCGCAGTGAGTTCGGCTTTACTTTGGAGGAGGCGAGGCGGTTGAGGCGGCAAGCCTTGCCGACGGGGAGGACCTTGCGGAGAGGTCGTTGGCGAGGCCGAGGCCGAGCGCAGCGAGCCCGCCGAGGCGCGGCGGCCAGCCGTCTTGAGCAGCTTGCATGCAGCGGAGCCCCAGCGCAGCCCCAATTCCAACCAAGAAGGCGCCACCGTCGAGTTGGAGATCTGGCAGAGGACAGGCAGTCCAGCAGCCGAGGCGCCGTGGGACACGCTCAACCGCAGAAATACTGCTGCCAGCGGAGGGTCCCGAGCTGTGCGTCAACGATCTGAGGTCTTCCGGGCGGCACGCTGATCCTGCCGCAGCTCGACAAGCGTCGAAGGAGCCTACTCCTCCGCCACCGCTTCTTGAGAGAGGTACGGACTTTGACCTCTCCGCGCTGAGCTCCTCCGATGATGATGAAGAGGAGGAGGAGGAGGAGTAAGACTTTCTTCTCGTTGTTCTTTATTTTCTTTGATCTTTGTTGTTTCTTGTCTCGCATCTGATCTGCTTCTCCCTGAATCTTGTTCCTTTTCAGGATTCTGGCCGAGAGAGCGGCGAAGAGGGCCAAGGTCCCCGTGGTTGTCATCGAGGACGATCCTGCCGTGACAGCAGAGGACACGTTCGAGACCACCTTGATGGATCCGGTTCCGTCTCCTCACAGCAGCCCCCAGCACAGCCCCCATCTTAAGTGTTTGGTTCACTTCCTGTTGTGGGGCGCGCATGGGTGCTTCTCCTTTTGCTGACATCTTGATTGTTGATTCATTTGTGTAGGAGCAGAACAAGCCCACCAGGAACAACCAGAGGCCGCCCCGGAGGTGCTGTCGGCTTCGACTACACCGCCAAGGGGCGATTCCCCAACAAGGGAGCGCTCCCCGGCAAGGGAGGGATCCCCGGCAAGGGGTGGAACCAGCGAGCCCCCAGTGGTGGAGCCCATAGTCACGGAGCCTAGCACAGGTAACCCTCCTTGTCGGAAACCTTCCCTTGGACTCTCCTTTTGATCTTCTTTCTTCTTTTTTGGATATTTGCTTGACTTTTCCTTCCTCTTTCTGTCCTCAGATCCCCCTCTCACGGACCCGATGGATACTGAGGCCACCGGCGAGGAAGGCGCACGCGGCGACACTGGGGATGCCGCTGCTGACGAGGAAGTGGCCGGCGCTGACGAACCCGCCGACAAAGAAGCCGCCAAGGCTGCTGGCGCAGGAGCCGATGAGGGATCCGGCGATCGTAATGACGACCCGGAGGGCACAGGAGCGCAAGGCGCTGCGCCGACCGCCGACCCCTCCGCCGCTGATGCAGCACCGGGCTCCGAGGAGCCTCAGCCTGGCGCTTACTTGAAGGCCGGTGAGGGCGTATACATCAAGCTTCCCTGGGCGTCGAGCTCCAGGGCGCCGGTCGAAGGAGAGGAGTTTGACGGGGAAGTACTCGCCTCTGCTGGGCTAGCCCGTGGTTGGCCAGCCAAGCAGCAGCGATGGCGAAGTCCGAGGAGGAGCAATCGCTCGGGAAGTTGGTGTCACTCTACCGTGCCCGGCAAGCGAAGCTGGAGTCCCGGGAAGCGCTTGTCGCGCAGGCGGGAGTTAACATAGAGAAACACGCGCAGGAGCTCCGGAACCGCAACCAAGAGTCCCTCCGATCCATTGCGGAGGAGAGGGCGAACTTGCCGAGCGAAGGAGGCATTCATCTGGAGAAGGCTGAAGCCGAGGAGCAGGAGAGGCTTCGCCACGAGGAGATGTCTAGGCGGGAAGGTGGTGACATGAAGAAGGCTTGTCTCGACAGCCACGAGGAGGAGCTCGAGGCAGGGAGCAATCACTTGGCGGGGCACTCAAGGAGGCAAAGGACGCCCGCCCTTGCGCCGAGGCCTCAAGAAGGAGTTAGAGGTCAAAGTGTCGCAGCTGGAGGCGGATGTGGGAAAGAAGAATGAAGAGCTTGCCGTACTCCAGCGCGAACGCGAGAAGGATGCACTTGCCCATGGTGATCTGCAAGTTCAACTCACCGAGAAGGCCAAGGAACTGAACGCCGCCAAGGACTCAAGCGCTGATCTGGAGATGAAGCTGACCACCTTAACGGAGACACTGGACGCCGCCAAGAGGCGAGAGGATGACTTGAAGAAGGAGCTCAAGGGCAACGAGGAGCTGCTGACGAGGGCCGCTGAGACCCAGAACACCTTCAAGGCCACGGTGGAGCTCTGGACGGAGGGCCTCGTCAACATCGCTGCATCCATCAACGAGGAGCTGGCGGAGCTGGACTTGCCGGGCTTCGGGTACTCCACTGAGGAAAACCTCCAGCCCAGCGCCAAGCTTACGCTTTTCTTCAAGGGTGCGGTGACGGCTCTCCAGCAGCTCCGGGAAAGGATCCCAAAGAAGCTGGCCGACGAGTCACGCGCGATCTGCGCCAAGGTCTTGGAGAAGGTGTTGGTGAAGATACTCTTTCGCAACCCTGGCGTCGACCTCACCCGCATCCTTAAGAAGCTGCCGGCGGGTGCTGACCTTGAAGAACTCAAAGCCATCGTCGCACCCATTGTGGACAAGGTGAATGAGGTCGGGGAGGATCGGCAATGGCGTGTGGATTAGGCCACCCTTCTTCTCCCTTTTTCTTGCCGCTGCTAGATATGTCATAGGAACAATTCATTAGAGCGCGGCAAGTTATTTATTGTAATATAACTTTATCCTGGGCACTATCTACTATGTCACTGCCATTATTCGGTTCCATCCCTTGTATGTTTTTACCCTACGCTTTTAGGGAACTTGCGGTATAAACAACGCTTCTGCGGCGCTAGCGCTGAGTCGAACATCAACAGCTTCTTTGGCGGTGTTGCCTCCGGCAAGAAACCTTGTCGGGACTAGTTGCCGCACTCTTTTATTGCTGAGCGGACTCGAAACAAAATAAGGGCGCAACTTAGCCACGAACCGGTTCCTCCGCGCACGGGTTTTCCATACAAGGTACGGTCGTTCAAGGAATATAACTTAAAAATTTAAAAACTGACCGTGCTCAAACTTTGGCAACTTAGCTTTTCTGTCGTCTGTGTCCCGGCAAGGCTAGATTCCTTTGAACGATGCCTGGTCCACACCTTTATCTTCTCCTCCCCCTGGTGAAGTTGTGGGCGGAGGGACCTTCTTTTTGAGAAGAAAGAAGAGAAAATAATGACATGGAGCCTTAAAGCTCGTTACTGCTTACCGGGAGCGAGTGCTGCACAAAGTGTCAGACAATACATGCTAAAGAGAAAAAGGCATGAAATTTGACACCTTTTGGCATAGCATATGACCTTTATTTATGCACCGGGTCTGCGCCCGGCTTTGTACAAAGGGTTACATGCAACAGCGGCAAAGCTTGTACAAAAGGTGGTTGCCGAAACGGGGTCCGGCAACCGCGCCTTATGGGTAAAACTTGCGAAGATGCTCTATGTTCCAGGAGTTGCTCACCGGAATGCCATCTTCGGTCTCAAGGCGGACAGCGCCTTGAGCCTAGTGACTCGTTTCACCCGATAAGGGCCTTCCCACTTCAGCGTCAACTTGTTGGAATTCTTGGCGGATTGAACACGCCAAGAACAAGGTCGCCTTCCTCAAGCTTCGGCATTAACTGCGGCTATGGTAGCGGCGCAAAGCTTGCTGGTAGCGAGCAGCTCGCACAGCAGCCTAAAGACGATCCTCCTCGAGGAGCAGCGCGTCATCTTGTCGCAGCTGCTCTTGCTCAAGCTCATCATAAGCAAGCACTCGAGGCGATCCGTATACGAGTTCGGTGGGGAGAACTGCTTCTGCTCCATAGACTAGAGCAAAAGGCATATGTCCAGTGGCTCGATTTGGCGTTGTCCTAATCGACCAAAGAACCACTGGCAGCTCCTCGATCCAATTACTTCCACACTTGTGCAGCCGATCGAAAGTTCTGGTCTTGAGCCCGCGCAGCACTTCAGCGTTTGCCCTCTCCGCTTGACCATTGCTTCTCGGGTGAGCAATGAAGCGAAAGCGAGATCTTGGCGCCAAGATCTTGGGCGTCTTGCATGAAGGTGCGGCTCGTGAATTGCGTGCGTTGTCGGTGATGATCCTTTTAGGGACTCAAAGCGGCAAACAATTGACTGAAGAACTTGGCTGCACGATCACATTGTCACCTTCCTCCTTGCTGTAACACCCCGGATCCGATGCGCCAGGTGTCCGCCAGTTATTCGCCGTCGTTGCCATGTCATTTGCTTGCGTGTTGCATTTGCCATGTCATCATATGCATTTCATATCATGTCATCATGTGCATTTCATTTTGCATACATGTTCGTCTCATGCATCCGAGCCTTTTCCCCGTTGTCCGTTTTGCAATCCGGCACTCCTATGTCCTTCGGTGTCCCCTCTTCTCTCTTTTCGTGTGCGGGTATTAAACTTTCTCGGAATGGCCGAGGTTTGCCATGGCCTTGGTATAGCACCGTGAACCGCATGTCAAGTTTCGTGTCATTTGGAGTTCGTTTGGTACCCCAACGGTTAACAAGTAACCGCAAAGCCCTCTTTGTTTGCAGCCCAACACCCCTTCCAAAGTGGCCCAAAACCCACCAAACTCCCTTCCATGCTCTCGGTCGTTCGATCACGATCGCGTGGCCAAAAACCGCACCTCTTTTGGACACTCCTAGCTCCCTCTATCTCTATATATAGACCCTCCCCCGAATTCCCACAGTTCATACCCTAATTTCCCCTCCGCGAGCGCCGGACATGTCCAACTCCGGCCGGACACGTCCGGCTTCCACCTCACCCCGGCCAATCGGGGCGCGCCACGTCACCCGCGCCGCCGCCCCAACCCTATCGCCGCACACTGTCGCCGCCGCCACCTCCCACTCGCGGCAGAAGCCCGCCAGCAGGCCCGCCGGTCGAACCCGCCGCCGCTGGCCGTCCCCTTGCTACCGCCGCCGCCGCCGGCCAACTCCGCCCGCCAGATGCCGCCCGCCACCTCACCGCCGCCGCCGCCTCTGCCGCGCCGCCCGCCCGATCGCCGCCCGCTTCAGCGCCGCCACCTTGCGCGCCCGAGGCCGCCACGGTTCCCAGCGCCCGCGACCAGCGCCGAGCCCGCCGCCGCCGCCTGCCCCGCCCGCGCCGCACCTTGCCGGCCCTGCTCGGCCAAGCGCCGCCCCGCCGCCCGTCTTGCCGAAACTCGGCGAGCTCCTCGCCCGTCTGTGCCGCCGCCCGCCATCCGTGGCGCCCAGCAGCCCTCCTCCGCCTCCTCGCGGGATCCGGCGAATCCGAGCGGATCCGCCTCCCGCGCCTTCCCCGACCTCCCTCCGGCCGCCCTCCGGCGAACTCCCCGGCGACCTCGAAATCCGTGCGACCCGGAGGTTGACCCCGAATTTTCCTAAGTCCCAGAATTTTGTCATTTCATGCCATTTTCAACGCATCACATCTCTGCATCCATAGCTCCGTTTCGCGCGTATGATATGTCAAATTGTTCGTCTCGACGAGTACATCATTTCATTCCATTGCATCATTTGCATTTGAGCTCATCTTGATGCCCGAAATGCTGTTCGAAGATGGCTTCAGATCGTTAGTTTCAGAATCTTATCAGTTCGAGCTCTTTTGTCATTTTCGCCATGATTTATGTGTGCATCCTATGAGTATGAGCTCTACATGAATGTTGGACTAGGACATGCCATCTTTCCAGAGGTGTTGACCTTGTATTTTTGTGATGCTTGTAGTGAGTGCATTGAGCTTGTAAAGTAGGGTAGTTGCTGTTGTTGTTTTGCTAGACAGATTCTGTTATAATTTGATGCCATGTTAACATGCTTCTAGTAATCATTCTATGCATAATCTGGAGATACTCTATAAACATGTTTTGATATACAAGTCATGCTCTATCCATTCATGCCATTGGTTGCATTTATAGACTGCTGGAACATGTTCATATCTTGCTCTAAAGTTGCTTGAAAATGTTTCCTGACAGATTGTTTGCATGAGATTCAATATTCACGAGGTCGTTGTAGTTGATCCGTGTATGCTATGACCTTGCTCTTGCCATGCTTAGCTTCATAATCATGTCTTCTTACTGTTGGTTGCCTTGCCATGCCATGTATTGCTCTGTAGTGAGTGCATCGAGCTCACGAACATGCCATGTTGAATCTGTTTTTGCCATGTCCTGATATTTCACTAAGTCTGAAATCTGTAATAAAACTTGCTATGTTTACATGGGTGCCATCATTTCTTAAGGTCCTTTTTGGCTTATGGTCAGTAAGGGACTATTGATATATGCTTTGAGTAGAATCATGTCATGCCTTGCTTTGCTATTATAAGTTCCTGTAGCATGTTGTTTGCTTGCTCTAAACATGCCTTCGATGTTAATTCGGCCATGTTAGTATTTTCACTAAGTCTGTGAACCTGATATTTTGAGCACTTTCACCATGCTTGTTTGAACATGTTATGATGTGATTTAGCCGTAGCTCAGTGTTCCTCTTTTGTTAAGCATCTCCTGTAGTTCGTTGCCATATGCTTTGTTTGCATGTTGGGGTGCTGTAGCATAGTTTAGTGTTGCGTGCTAAGTAGCATCGGGCTGTTAAGCATGATTTGCGTCATTCTTGTTTTGCTTGTCATTTGCAAACCGTGCATCCGATTCGGTGATCTTTATATCGATTTCAACGAAATCATCTCATCTTTCAGCGGCATACTTGGTTTGCCAAGTTGATGCCAGTTCATCATTTTCCTTCCGAGCATACATATGCATTGCATATCACATCTCGCATCGCATGTCATGTTTTGCATCATATTGCTTGTGCATTGTTCCTTGTTTGATTGTGGTTCCGTTGCTTGTGTTCTTGCTTTGGGTAGAGCCGGAGGCGAGTACGTGAGCGAGGAACCTGTTGAGAACGCCTCTCGAGGATCAAGCCTTCGACAACTCGAGAACCTTGCGAGCAAGATGACCATACCCTCGAAATCACTACTATCTTTGCTATGCTAGTTTGCTCGCTCTTTTGCTATGCCAATGCTACGATGCCTACCTTTTGCTTGTCAGCCTCCCAAATTGCCATGTCAAACCCTAACCTTTGACACCATTCCTAGCAAACCGTTGTTTGGCTATGTTACCGCTTTACTCGGCCCTCTTATAGCGTTGTTAGTTGCGGTGAAGATGAAGTTTGTTCCTTGTTGGAACATGGAGATGTTGTTCCTTGTTGGGACATGTTTACTTGTTGGGATATCACAATATCTCTTATATATTATTAATGCATCTATATATTTGGTAAAGGGTGGAAGGCTCGGCCTTATGCCCTGTGTTTTGTTCCACTCTTGCCGCCCTAGTTTCCGTCATACCGGTGTTATGTTCCCGGATTTTGCGTCCCTTACGCTGTCGGGTGATTTATAGGACCCCTTGACAGTTCGCTTTGAATAAAACTTGTCCAGCAAGGCCCAACATTGCCTTTTACCATTTGCCTCACCACCACCTATCTTTTTCCTTGGGAGTCGCTCTCTCGAGGGTCATCTTTATTCAGCCCCGGCCAGTGCTTGTCTAAGTCTGGTTCGAACCGAGTAGACTGCGGGGCCCCCTCGGGGCAACTCGAGGTTTGGTTTTACTCGTAGGATGTCTCATCCGGTGTTGCCCTGAGAACGAGATATGTGCAGCTCCTATCGGGATTGTCGGCGCATCGGGCGGCTTTGCTGGTCTTGTTTTACCATTGTCGAAATGTCTTGATGTCTTGGGATACCGAGTCGATCGGAGTGTCTTGGGTGAAGGTCGATTCCTTCGATGATCGCGAGAGCTTGTCATGGGCTAAGTTGGGACACCCTGCGAGGTATAAACTTTCGAGAGCCGTGCCCGCGGTTATGTGGCAGATGGGAATTTGTTAATGTCGGTTGTAGAAAACCTGAAGTTGACCTTAATTAAAATACATCAACCGTGTGTGTTACCGTGATGGTCTCTTTCCGTGAGTCCGGAAGTGAACACGGTGTTGGAGTTATGCTTGACGTGAGGTTGCTATAGGATCACTTCTTGATCATACTTTTATCGACCGTGCTTTGCCTTCTCTTCTCGCTCTCCTTTGCGTATGTTAGCCTCCGTATATGCTAGTAAACTTGCTGCAGCTCCACCTCATGCCTTTACCTTACCCATAAGCTTAAATAGTCTTGATCTCGGGTGTGAGATTGCTGAGTCCTCGTGACTCACGGATACTTCAAAACCAGTTTGCAGGTGCCTATGTTGCCGAGCAGGTGACGCAACCAAGCTCAAGGAGGAGCTCGATGAAGATCTTGCCCTTTGTGTTGTTCCGTTTCAGTTGATCAGTAGTGAAGCCCAGTTGGGGTCGATCAGGGTCCTTTGTCGCATTTGGGGTTCTTCTTTTATTTTGGTTCCGTAGTCGGACCTTGATTGTATTTGGATGATGTAATGCTTTATTCATGTAATTGTGTGAAGTGGCGATTGTAAGCCAACTATGTATTTTTTTCCCTTATGTAATACATGGGTTGTGTGAAGATTACCTCACTTGCGACATTGCTTTCAATGCGGTTATGCCTCTAAGTCGTGCTTCGACACGTGGGAGATATAGCCGCATCGAGGCGTTAAGTTGGTATCGAGCCATCCCGACCTTAGGAGCCCCACCGCTGATCGTTTTTAGTGGCGAGTTGTGTCTAGAAAAATGTTTTGAGTCATTTAGGATTATATATATCGGAGAGTTTAGGAATTCTTTTACTCCCGGTCCTTCGACCTTCGGTGAGGTACCACGACGTAGAGTTTTGACTCTTCTCTTCTCAAATTTCACTAAATTTTTTTTTTTAGGATCACGCGGGTATCTTGGGATCGTTCCGATATTCTTATGATGACATCATTGTCTTGGTTGCCTCCTGACATTTAGGGGTTGTGGCGGTGTCCGGGGAGTTGAGCTCCGAGGTGTTGTCGTCATAATTTTATCGTTCAGTTCTGGAATACCCGAGTTTAGTACCGACATCGAAAATCTCTTTTATGCAGGTTGTTGGTGAGATAACCCCGCTAACCCAATCTTGAGGTGAGTGCGGAGTATTGCCATGACTCGTATAACGGATGCTTTTGAAGGTTGAGGTAGACGATTTCGAAGGTTTCTTGGTTATGTGTTGACGGATGGATACAAATGGATGTAGGGATTGTTAGTTTGTGTGAGATATTATTGCTCCCTGTATCCCCAACACCAGTTGCATAACCGTAAAGTTTCGGGAGTTTTATAGGTGGGAATTCAAGTAGCTCCTAGGATATCTTTCCGACGGATGTATGATATGAAATTGGGGTTCGACGTCTAGTGGTCCGCCTATTCACGGTTGGTTTCTGATGGTCTCGTTGTGTCTTAAAGAGTCCTTGGCTATGCCGACTGGGGGCGCTTCGTATGTCATGTGCCTTGCCTTGTACATGATGGTGTTTGTCTGATTGAGCCCGTGTAGGCCCCACCACGAAAACTTCGGACGAAATCTCTATCATATGTTTGTTCCGGCTTATTCTGCAAGCCAATCCTTTGTTTTGTTTTAATTGTGGTATTCGAGTTGCTTCGAAGTCAAATGTTGAATCCATACTTTTTCCTAAACGGTGTTCTCATGTTGCTATGTGAACACTAATCCTTTTGATCATCGAGGTTGCCATGTTAATTCCTTTCCAACCGGTGTGTTTCTCTTCTAGTGGATCCGATCACTTCAACATTAGCAAGACCAATTATTATTTCTTCTCAACGGTGTTTGTTTCGTTCATCCCAAGTTGTCTTTGTTTTTTTCCCGCCCTCCCACCCCTTTTTCTTCAAGGACACAGTTTTCTTAATCAAGTATCCATTTATTCATGTGAAGTCTCTTCATTCTTTTCAATCAATGTTCTTATCCGGCGATTTCCCATGAAGATGCTCAACAGTTTCAAGTTCATCATCCTTCGTTCCTTTTCTTCTCCGGTGGATCCTATTCAAGCTTTCGATATTCATCATATTTTTTTTCCTCGTTCCAAATGCTTTTCATACCGGTGCACCTCTTAATCTTTCACTTCTCGCTATTTGTTATTCCGGAGTGCTCAAGATATCTCGAAGATTCGTGTTTCCACTCTGCATTCGTTCAAGCTCTTCGAGATTATTATCTCATTCAAGCCATTTAATTCTACCGGTGCAATCTCTATTTCAAGCAATCCTTCAACGGTGTTTCTTTTGAGTGGGCCCTAACCCACAGGTCTTTTCCCAGGATCTTACCTGACTCTTCTAATTATTCCGGATCCATTCTCAAATTCTTTTCAGAGTTTGACGTAAGAATGAGTTATCGTCAGTCAAATGCTTTTCTCCAAGATCTTTCGAATTCTTTTCATAGTTGGCTCAACCTCTTCGCTTTTGATTCTTCCGGTGTGCCTCAATAGTTCTTGGTGGTGTTTCTCGTTGTCATTCTCATCATTTGAAGATCGAAGAAGAGTTTCTCTTTAATCTTGCTATATTCTCTTCAAGATTCATCGTGCTAGCTTGTAGCCATCCTCTGATAATTGTTTTCGATTGTGAGAATCTTTTTCACCCATCCGGAGCATTTCATGAGTTGTTTCCATTTCTTTCCTCCGAAGGCCATCATGTCATAATTCTTCATTCTCAGCGTGTAGCTATCATTCTCCAAATCTTACCGGTGCATCGTTCAAGTTTTCCTCTAATTAGTCCATGATCTCTTTGTTTTCATGTATCTAAATCCCCTCAAGTATCTTCATTCATTTTCCAATTCTTCCCGGTGAATTGTGCCTTTGCTACTTTCATTTTTCAATTCTTACGGTGGTTCTTTCAAGATATCTCTTCCTTGTTCATCATATCAATTCATTTGTTGTTCCAATCCTACCGGTGGTTCGTTGAAGACCTTCTCAAGTCTTCATATATCTCTTTTTAATCCTTTCTTCGAGAATAAGTAGTATGCCAAATCCGTTGGTTGTCATCAATTTAATTGGTGAAGGATAAGCATAACATAATTCTTATTCTTGTTCATCCAAGTGATTAATTCCTTCTTTCGGAGTTTGTTCATGATGAATAAATTCTTGGCTTCTTGTTGTTCATCTTTCTTCCGGAGTTCCAAGTTTTCCGCTTTATATCGTCCTGAAGATCCATCTAAATCACTTCACCTTGTGTTTTCAACTTCTCCTTCTTTCCACCATCCTTTTAATACCAGAGTTTCTTCATGGTGGTTCGTCAAGGATTCTTTTCTTTCTTCAAGTGTTCTTCAAGATTTCTCTTGAAGTTATGATCCGCCAAGCTATACTCTAAAATGAACATGGTGTTCAACACATGTTTTGTTTTGAGGAGCTCAAGCATTCCTTATCGTGCATTCCAAAGTGCAATTCTTTCTACCTTATCTTTTCAGATGGTGTTATGTCACTCTTGACAATTTCCTTCATGTTTCTTGATTCATATTGTTGTCAAGAATGAGGTATTTTAAATCCATCAGTCTCTTCATTGGAGTTATCTTGGGTTATATTTCACCTAAAGCTTTCCCCAAGGATTGTTGCTAGTTATGGTGCTTATAAATGACCCAAGTTCTTCATTTGTCCTTCCGGTGAAATAAGTTTCTCGTCTCCTTGTGGATATCAATCCAATCATTTGTTTCCATTAGTGGCCGGTTGTCACCTCATAATGTTGAGATGTTTCCATAAGCCCACTACAAACTTATTCTTTCGTTGTTGCTCTTCCAACAACTCTATTCTAACCTTCTTGCAAGGGTGCTTTCCAAGTTCACTTGTGGCAAAAGTTGTCATTTTCTTCTCCGTCCCTTTATCCCAACGATCTAACTTCTATTCTTTCTTCCGAAGGCATTGTGATGTTGCTCTTTTCACTCATCATCTCGAATTGTGAGGATCATGTTCTTTTCATGCTTATCCAGTTAACCGGAGTGTTGTGCCCTCTGCTCAAGTTCTTTCCATCTCATCAAGTTTTCTTCTCTTTTCTACCGGAGTGCTGTCCAAATTCTGTCATTATTGTTCCTTGGCTATCTCATTATACCGATGTGGTCATATTCTTTTCGTTCGTGAAGCTCTTATTTCCATGTCTTTCAACCTTCAAGGTTCTCATAATGTTTCTTGTTCCTCTTTGATAATGGAGTGTTTTCCACTTCGTTCATCTTAGTTGTATTTCTTTTCTCTCAATTTGTTCAACCTCTCAAGGTTCGTGGTTTCACTCGTTCGTCAAAGAAGCAACTTAATTTTACCTATTCTCTTCCTCTTCCGTTTTCCCTCCGGTGCCATCCTAGATCTCGGGACGAGATCCTCTCGTAGTGGTGGAGTGTTGTAACACCCCGGATCCGATGCGCCAGGTGTCCGCCAGTTATTCGCCGTCGTTGCCATGTCATTTGCTTGCGTGTTGCATTTGCCATGTCATCATATGCATTTCATATCATGTCATCATGTGCATTTCATTTTGCATACATGTTCGTCTCATGCATCCGAGCCTTTTCCCCGTTGTCCGTTTTGCAATCCGGCACTCCTATGTCCTCCGGTGTCCCTCTTCTCTCTTTTAGTGTGCGGGTATTAAACTTTCTCGGAATGGCCGAGGTTTGCCAAGCGGCCTTGGTATAGCACCGTGAACCGCATGTCAAGTTTCGTGTCATTTGGAGGTCGTTTGGTACTCCAACAGTTAACCGGTAACCGAAAGCCCTCTTTGTTTGCAGCCCAACACCTTCCAAAGTGGCCCAAAACCCACCAAACTCCCTTCCATGCTCTCGGTCGTTCGATCACGATCGCGTGGCCAAAAACCGCACCTCTTTTGGACACTCCTAGCTCCCTCTATCTCTATATATAGACCCTCCCCCGAATTCCCACAGTTCATACCCTAATTTCCCTCATGGCCGGGACATGTCCAACTCCGGCGGACACGTCCGGCTTCCACCTCACCCCGCCAATCAGGCGCGCCACGTCACCCGCGCCGCCCGCCCTATCGCCGCCGCCACATCGCCGCCGCCACCTCCCAGCGCGGCGGCAAACCATCATGGCCGGCCGTCGAACCCGCCGCCGCTGGCGTCCCATGCTGCACGCCGCTTCGCCGCCAGCAGCTCCGCCCGCCAGCGCCGCCCGCCACCTCACCGCGGCCGCCGCCTCACTGCCGCCGCCCGCCGCGCCGCCACGCCGCCCGCTTCCACCACGCTTTGCCTTGCCCCGAGGCCGCCGTTCCGGTTCCCACATGACCGCGCCAAAGCCGCCGCCGCCACCACGCCACGCCCGCCGCACCTGGCCCGGCCCTGCTCGCGGCCAGCGCCGCCCGCCGCCCGTCTTGTGCGAAACTCGGCGAGCTCCTCGCCCGGTCTGCGCCGCCGCCGCCGGCCATCCGTGGCGCCCGCAGCGCCTCCGCCTCCTCCGCCGGGATCCGGCGGATCAGCGAGATCCGGCGGATCCGCCTCCCGCGCCTTCCCGACCTCCCTCCGGCCGCCCTCGGCGAACTCCCCGGCGACCTCGAAATCCGTGCGACCCGGAGGTTGACCCCGAATTTTCCTAAGTCCCAGAATTTTGTCATTTCATGCCATTTTCAACGCATCACATCTCTGCATCCATAGCTCCGTTTTGCGCGTATGATATGTCAAATTGTTCGTCTCGACAGTACATCATTTCATTCCATTGCATCATTTGCATTTGAGCTCATCTTGATGCCCGAAATGCTGTTCGAAGATGGCTTCAGATCGTTAGTTTCAGAATCTTATCAGTTCGAGCTCTTTTGTCATTTTGCCATGATTTATGTGTGCATCCTATGAGTATGAGCTCTACATGAATGTTGGACTAGGACATGCCATCTTTCCAGAGGTGTTGACCTTGTATTTTTGTGATGCTTGTAGTGAGTGCATTGAGCTTGTAAAGTAGGGTAGTTGCTGTTGTTGTTTTGCTAGACAGATTCTGTTATAATTTGATGCCATGTTAACATGCTTCTAGTAATCATTCTATGCATAATATGGAGATGCTCTATAAACATGTTTTGATATACAAGTCATGCTCTATCCATTCATGCCATTGGTTGCATTTATAGACTGCTGGAACATGTTCATATCTTGCTCTAAAGTTGCTTGAAAATGTTTCCTGACAGATTGTTTGCATGAGATTCAATATTCACGAGGTCGTTGTAGTTGATCCGTGTATGCTATGACCTTGCTCTTGCCATGCTTAGCTTCATAATCATGTCTTCTTACTGTTGGTTGCCTTGCCATGCCATGTATTGCTCTGTAGTGAGTGCATCGAGCTCACGAACATGCCATGTTGAATCTGTTTTTGCCATGTCCTGATATTTCACTAAGTCTGAAATCTGTAATAAAACTTGCTATGTTTACATGGGTGCCATCATTTCTTAAGGTCCTTTTTGGCTTATGGTCAGTAAGGGACTATTGATATATGCTTTGAGTAGAATCATGTCATGCCTTGCTTTGCTATTATAAGTTCCTGTAGCATGTTGTTTGCTTGCTCTAAACATGCCTTCTGATGTTAATTCCGCCATGTTAGTATTTTCACTAAGTCTGTGAACCTGATATTTTGAGCACTTTCACCATGCTTGTTTGAACATGTTATGATGTGATTTAGCCGTAGCTCAGTGTTCCTCTTTTGTTAAGCATCTCCTGTAGTTCGTTGCCATATGCTTTGTTTGCATGTTGGGGTGCTGTAGCATAGTTTAGTGTTGCGTGCTAAGTAGCATCGGGCTGTTAAACGCATGATTTGCGTCATTCTTGTTTTGCTTGTCATTTGCAAACCGTGCATCCGATTCGGTGATCTTTATATCGATTTCAACGAAATCATCTCATCTTTCAGCGGCATACTTGGTTTGCCAAGTTGATGCCAGTTCATCATTTTCCTTCCGAGCATACATATGCATTGCATATCACATCTCGCATCGCATGTCATGTTTTGCATCATATTGCTTGTGCATTGTTCCTTGTTTGATTGTGGTTCCGTTGCTTGTGTTCTTGCTTTGGGTAGAGCCGAGGCGAGTGCGTGAGCGAGGAACCTGTTGAGAACGCCTCGAGGATCAAGCCTTCGACAACTCGAGAACCTTGCGAGCGAAGATGACCATACCCTCGAAATCACTACTATCTTTGCTATGCTAGTTTGCTCGCTCTTTTGCTATGCCAATGCTACGATGCCTACCTTTTGCTTGTCAGCCTCCCAAATTGCCATGTCAAACCCCTAACCTTTGACACCATTCCTAGCAAACCGTTGTTTGGCTATGTTACCGCTTTGCTCAGCCCCTCTTATAGCGTTGTTAGTTGCAGGTGAAGATGAAGTTTGTTCCTTGTTGGAACATGGAGATGTTGTTCCTTGTTGGGACATGTTTACTTGTTGGGATATCACAATATCTCTTATATATTATTAATGCATCTATATATTTGGTAAAGGGTGGAAGGCTCGGCCTTATGCAGTGTTTTGTTCCACTCTTGCCGCCTAGTTTCCGTCATACCGGTGTTATGTTCCCGGATTTTGCGTCCCTTACGCGGTCGGGTGATTTATGGGACCCCTTGACGATTCGCTTTGAATAAAACTTGTCCAAAGAAGGCCCAACATTGCCTTTTACCATTTGCCTCACCACCACCTATCTTTTTCCTTGGGAGTCGCTCTCTCGAGGGTCATCTTTATTTCTGCCCCCCCGGGCCAGTGCTTGTCTAAGTGCTGGTTCGAACCGAGTAGACTGCGGGGCCCCCTCGGGGCAACTCGAGGTTTGGTTTTACTCGTAGGATGTCTCATCCGGTGTTGCCTCGAGCGAGATATGTGCAGCTCCTATCGGGATTGTCGGCGATCGGGCGGCTTTTGCTGGTCTTGTTTTACCATTGTCGAAATGTCTTGATGTACCGGATACCGAGTCGATCGGAGTGTCTTGGGTGAAGGTCTATTCCTTCGATGATCGCGAGAGCTTGTCATGGGCTAAGTTGGGACACCCTGCAGGTATAAACTTTCGAGCCGTGCCCATGTTATGTGGCAGATGGGAATTTGTTAATGTCGGTTGTAGAAAACCTGAAGTTGACCTTAATTAAAATACATCAACCGTGTGTGTTACGTGATGGTCTCTTTCCGTGGAGTCCGGAAGTGAACACTGTGTTGGAGTTATGCTTGACGTGGGTTGCTATAGGATCACTTCTTGATCATACTTTTATCGACCGTGCTTTGCCTTCTCTTCTCGCTCTCCTTTGCGTATGTTAGCCTCCGTATATGCTAGTCGCTGCTGCAGCTCCACCTCATGCCTTTACCTTACCCATAAGCTTAAATAGTCTTGATCTGCGGGTGTGAGATTGCTGAGTCCTCGTGACTCACGGATACTTCAAAACCAGTTTGCGGTGCCTATGTTGCGAAAGCGGGTGACGCAACCAAGCTCAAGGAGGAGCTCGATGAAGATCTTGCCCTTTGTGTTGTTCCGTTTCAGTTGATCAGTAGTGAAGCCCAGTTGGGGTCGATCAGGGTCCTTTGTCGCATTTGGGGTTCTTCTTTTATTTTGGTTCCGTAGTCGGACCTTGATTGTATTTGGATGATGTAATGCTTTATTCATGTAATTGTGTGAAGTGGCGATTGTAAGCCAACTATGTATTTTTTTCCCTTATGTAATACATGGGTTGTGTGAAGATTACCTCACTTGCGACATTGCTTTCAATGCGGTTATGCCTCTAAGTCGTGCTTCGACACGTGGGAGATATAGCCGCATCGAGGGCGTTACAAGTGGCGGCCTGGCGCGGGTCGCGGCGCGGGGAACCGTGGCGGCCTCGGGGCGCGCGCAGCGGCGATGAAGCGGGCGGCGACCGGGCGGCGGGCGGCGCGGCAGAGGCGGCGGCAGCGGTGAGGTGGCGGGCGGCGCTGGCTTCGCCGCCAGCAGGCGAGCGTCTGTGTGAGGGCGGCAGCGGCGGCGGGTCTGACGGCGGGCCCGCGATAAACTTCCCGCCAGCAGTGGGAGGTGGCGGCGGCGACAGTGGCAGGCGGCGATAAGGCTGGGCGCGGCGCGGTGGCGTGTGCGCGCCCGATTGGCGAGGTGAGGTGGAAGCCGGACGTGTCCGGCCGGAGTTGGACATGTCCGGCGCTCGCGGAGGGGAAATTAGGGTATGAACTGTGGGAATTCGGGGGAGGGTCTATATATAGAGATAGAGGGAGCTAGGAGTGTCCAAAAGAGGTGCGGTTTTTGGCCACGCGATCGTGATCGAACGACCGAG
Organism: Aegilops speltoides; assembly: GCA_021437245.1. Classification (NCBI taxonomy): domain Eukaryota; kingdom Viridiplantae; phylum Streptophyta; class Magnoliopsida; order Poales; family Poaceae; genus Aegilops; species Aegilops speltoides. The sequence continues at coordinate 253,987,024 of CM038142.1, read as the reverse complement.
AGCATGGAAGGGAGTTTGGTGGGTTTTGGGCCACTTTGGAAGGGGTGTTGGGCTGCAAACAAAAGAGGGCTTTGCGGTTACCCGGTTAACCGTTGGGGTACCAAACGACCTCCAAATGACACGAAACTTGACATGCGGTCTACCGGTGCTATACCAAGGCCGCTTGGCAAACCTCGGGCCATTCCGAGAAAGTTTAATACCCGCACACGAAAAGAGAGAAGAGGGACACCGGAGGACATAGGAGTGCCGGATTGCAAAAACGGACAACGGGGAAAAGGCTCGGATGCATGAGACGAACATGTATGCAAAATGAAATGCACATGATGACATGATATGAAATGCATATGATGACATGGCAAATGCAACACGCAAGCAAATGACATGGCAACGACGGCGAATAACTGGCGGACACCTGGCGCATCGGATCCGGGGTGTTACACTGCCTTCACCTCTGGCCACTTCGTGAACTTGTCGATTGCCACGTACAAGAACTCGAAGCCCCCGACAGCTCGGGGAAAGGGGCCGAGGATATCGAGCCCCCAGACCGAAAATGGCCAGGATAAAGGGATTGTTTGGAGAGCTTGAGCTGGTTGATGAATCTGTTTGGAGTGGAACTGGCACGCTTCACACTTGGTTACTTGTGCAGTTGCATCCTGGAGGGCTGTTGGCCAAAAGAAACCTTGCCGGAAGGCCTTGCCGGCAAGTGCTCTTGCGACAATGTGGTGACCACATATGCCTCCGTGTATCTCTGCCAACAGCTTCTGTCCATCTTCCCAGGAAATGCACTTCAATTTCACTCGTTGAATCTTCTTACATGCAAGATGTCATCGACAAACTGGTACATACTTGATTGCCGGGCTACTTTTTCTGCTTCTTCTTGCTCCTCGGGAAGTTCTCCTGTTTGAAGGAAATGGACTATTTGCTGTGCCCATGTTGGAGCCTGCGGCTCGACAACAAGGACCAAAGGCGCAAATGCTGCTGCGGGAACCTCCGCTTCTATGGCAAGAATCTGGGATCATGCCGGAGCGTGATGCTCCCCGGCAAGCGTGTCGGGATACGGCTTGTCGGGAGCGTCTGCTTCAACGGAACAAACCCTAGGGCTTGTCGGAGTAGACTGCTCCTCAACACTTTCTGTGTTGATCCTGGGGACCTTCTTGGCGGCGGCTTCAGGGAGCTCTGCCGGAAAGTAGTCGCCAGTAACCAACTTTCTCTTCTTGCTCAGTCCAGATGATGGTGTCACAGATGGTTGAGTTAGCTTGAGCACAAAAATTCCTGGTTCCACAGTAACTTTGAGTCTTGGCGCATTTGACAGTCATCTGCAATGTCATTCTGAGCTCTTGGAACATGTTCCATCTGCAGGCCATCAAAATGTTCTTCCAGCTTCCTCACTTCATCAATGTAGGCTTCCATCAATGAACTCTGATAATCTTTGTTAACTTGGCGGACGACAAGCTGTGAGTCACCCCTGACAATAAGCTTCTTGATCCCAAGTTCTGCCGCGATCCTGAGTCCGGTAAGCAAGCCTTCATACTCTGCAGTATTGTTTGTTGCTTGCTCCTTGGGAAAGTGCATCTGGACCACGTACTTGAGGTGCTCTCCGGTGGGCGCGACAAGTAGTACGCCCGCACCGGCGCCTTGCAGCGAGAAGGCACCATCAAAGTACATGATGCATTCTTTATTTGCTTCCTTGGCGGGGATGCTCTTCTCCGGTGTTTCTTCATCGGGTGTTGGCGTCCACTCTGCAATGAATTCTGCCAATGCTCGGCTCTGGATAGTTGAAGTACTTTCAAACTTGAGGCCAAAGCTTGACAGTTCCAATGCCCACTCGACAATCCTACATGTTGCTTCTGGATTTTGCAATATCCTCTTCAACGGAAAGCGAGTGACAACTGTGATCTCATGTGCTTGAAAATAATGGCGCAGCTTCCTCGAGGCCATGAGAAGGCCGAAAAGCAACTTCTACACACCAGAGTACCTTGATCTTGCCCCCTGCAGAAGGGAACTGATGAAGTAAACTGGGCGCTGCACCATCTTCTTCTGTTTCTCTTCCGCAACTGTACAGATCCATCCTTGCCGGGACCAGGGCTTGTCGGGGAAGCCCCCTGCTTGTCGCTGGATTCGCTTGCCGCGGCCGCTGGCTCATCATCCGCCTCCCTCTCCGCTACTAACGCAGCAACTTCTCTTGTGGCTTAGGTGCGACAAGTGTTGGAGTCGAGGATAGGTATCTCTTCAGGTCCTGCAGCGCAGCCTCCGCTTCCGGAGTCCATTTCATTGGACCTGCCTTTTTCAAAATTTTGAAAAATGGCAGGGCGCGCTCAGCAGACTTGGAGATGAACCTACTGAGAGCAGCAACACAGCCGGCAAGTCTTCGCACATCCTTGACACGCTTCGCGGCTTCGATCTGCTCGATAGCCTTGATCTTGTCGAGATTGGCTTCGTTCCCCCGCTGGGACACAAAGAACCCGAGAAGCTTGCCGGAAGGAACTCCAAACACGCACTTCTCGGGGTTCAACTTGAGATTGACCTTGCGCAGATTTGCAAAAGTCTCGTCCAAATCTTGGATCAGAGTCTCTTTGTCCTTGCTCTTGACCACTATGTCATCCATGTAAGCTTCCACATTTACGTAAAGCGTGGCTCAAAAGCATGGTGACTACTCTTGCAAATGTTGAACCAGCATTCTTTAGTCCGAAGGCATCCGTACAAAGCGATCGTGCCACATGGAGTAATGAATGCGGTTTTCTTCATCCTCTTCGCCATGAAGATCTCGATGATATCTGAGTATGCATCAAGGAATGAAAGCAGATCACATCCTGCTATGGAGTCGACAATCTAGTCAATGCGCGGCAAGGGAAATGGATCCTTGGGACAAGCTTTATTAACATCAGTGAAGTCAATACAAAGCATCCACTTCCCGTTTGCTTTACGCACGACTACTGGATTGGCTAACCATGTTGGATGGAGTACTCCTTGGACCAAGGCTGCTGCTTCCAATTTCTTGATCTCTTAAGCAATGAACTCTTGACGCTCTCTTGCTTGCTTCGACTCTCTTGCTGGCGGGGCGCGTGAGGGCGACGGCAAGGTGGTGCTCAATTACTTTCACAGGAACTCCGGGGATGTCGGATGGTTGCCATGCAAACACATCGACATTCGCCCATGAGCAGAAAGCAACGAGCGCTTTCCTATTTAGGATCAGCGTGGCACCGATGGTGAAGGTACCACCGGTGCCGTCCTCCTTGGCGACCACTTTCTTGGTCTCTGGTGCTGCTATCTTTGCCTTCTTGTACTTGCGGTGGAGCTCGATGGTGCGTCCTCGTCGGTGGCGCAACACTCGAAGAGGTGCGCTTGCGGAGTGGGCATCGAGCTACTCTTGCGGACTTGGTCTTCTTCTTCTTCCCCGGAGCTTGGCGACAAGTGGTTTCGCTCTCTGCGGCTGCTGCTTCCGGTAGATCTTGTCGGTACAGATAAGTGCATCTTTCTTGTCGCCATGGACAGAAATAACACTTATCGGACCAGGCATCTTGAGCACATTGTAGGCGTAGTGAGAGGCTGCCATGAACTTGGCGAACGCTGGACGGCCAAGTATCCCATTGTAAGGCAATGGGAAATCAGCAACATCAAATGTGACTCTCTTTGTTCTGAAATTCAGCTCGCTGCCAAAAGTCACCGGCGAGCAGATCTTCCCCTTGACTTGCTTCTTCCGGGTTGATTCCTTGAAAGGTACTGTCTCTTGAGCTCATTGTCGGGATCTGGAGCTTGTTGAGCACCGCGAAGAGATCGATTTAGGCCGGCCCGCCGTCAACCAACATCTTTGTGACCTTGAGGTTGCGGATGGTTGGCGAAACCAACATCGGCGAGCACCCGACCGCGATGATGCGATCGGGTGATCCTCGGCATCAAAGATGATGGGCGTCTGGACCAGTTCAGGGCTTGCGCGATTCGACCGATGGTTCTCTGCTGCATTTACCTCCCGCACCCATCGCTTGAGTTGGCGGTGCGAGGTGTGCGAGAAGCACCGCCGTCAACGCGCAAAACCTCCGTCGCCTTCTGAAACTCTTGCTCGTCGGTCTCATCTTCCTCCTTATCTCATCATCTTCATCTTCGTCTTCGTCCTTGTCACGGCCGCGGGGAGGTCTGTCTCCTTGCCGCTGCTTGGCCTTGCCGCAGTGCCCTCCCCGGGCGGGACGCTTCTTGCCGGATCCTCCGCCACCCCCTAGGCCTTCTCCTTGTCGCGACGCTCATATTCGGCCTTCTGCAACTCTGCCATCTGCTCAACCTTCTTGCAGGCTTGGAGGTCATGGCCCTTGGTGCGATGGATGTTGCGATCGCTTGCGGAGCCGTCACGCTTGTCGGCGGCCACCACAGCCTCGCCGAGTCATCGGCTTTGGCCTTGCAGCGCCGCTTCCGTTCTTGGGACTGCTCGGCGACTAGCACATCCTTAGCCTTTCTCTTTACATTATTCCGCCTCCGGTTCTTCCTTGCCGGAGGGGCATCCTCACCGTCGAGATCATACGCTCCTGCAATCTCTCCGGGATTTTCCTCCTCCTCGGCCCGTGCACACTTGTCGGCGGGCGTATAGCTCGGCGACATCTCGATCTTGCACATCGCCATCTCCTCCCTCATCCTGCGGTTACGCACGTTCCGATGGAACGCGCTGATAACCGCGGCAGGGTGGACGTCTGGGATGTTGCGCTGCACCTGGTTGAATCTCTGTATGTACTTGCGCAGGGGTTCTCCTTCTTTCTGGGCTAGCAGATGAAGGTCGCTCTCCTGACCATGGGGTTTGTGGCCGCCTGTGAAGGCGCCGACAAACTGATGGCACAGGTCCGCCCATGAAGAGATGGAGTTGTCCGGCAAGTGCATGAGCCAAGATCTGACGTTGGGCTTGAGCACCAGTGGGAAGTAGTTGGCGAGGATCTTCTCGTCGCGTCCCCCGGCAGCCTGCACCGCGATGGTGTAGACGCTGAGGAACTCTGACGGATGTATCCTGCCATCGTACTTCTCGGGCACGTCTGGCTTGAAGTTCTTGGTGCTGGGCCCTTTGGACTTGCCGCAGCTCACGGGTGAGCGCGGGCAACTGCCACGTCGGCAAGTCACCGGTTCCCCGGGCGCATGCATATCGACAAGGGGCCCAGCGGCTGGTCGATTGGCGCCGCTTCTCTTCTGCGCTTCGATCGCAGTCTGGCGTCCTCGTGTCGTCGTTCTTGGAAGCGTGGCGTTGATCATGGCGAGCTCGCGGGTCCGGCGACGCGGTGGAGTCGGCGTCGAGGTTGGCCCGCGAGTCGGCGACCTTGTCTGCGGGCGGAGTGCAGTGGTGGCTCCCAGCGGTCTTGTCGCTACGGCTTCGCTGAACGTCTTGCCGCTTCCGGCGTGCTTTCGTTCTGTGGGGCTTCGGCGTTAAGCGAAGCCAATGAGGCTATAATGGCAGCCCTCGATCGTCGATCTTGTCCGTGCCGAGGGTAATCTAAAGCAGGCTGGCTCGGGCGGCGCTTCCTCTGAGTCTTAGGTGGCGGTGGTGGCGGCGCGAGGTGCGGACATGCTCAAACTCCTAACGGTGTTAGAAGGAGCAATGTCTCGTCGAGCGACCGCCTGCGCTCGTGCGGCGTGTTGGCGTGTACGTTGGCCTTGGCGTCCCGCGACCCACCGGCAGCCTTGTTCCGCGCGACCACGGTGCTAGGGGAACCGTGGCGTTGTTGATCTTGCACCTCCCGAGAGTGCGGTGGATATCGAGCGAAGCTTGCGGGGCCTTTTCCTTGACCTGGTGACGACGTGGGTCCCACCGTCGGCGCCGCTCCTCATGCAGGCGTCCACCCCACCGCTGTTTGCTCCGATGGCGGCGGGATGGTCGCAGACGGAGTAGCCACCTCGAAGCCTTCTTCTTGGTGGCATGTCGATGAAGATGTTGATGTAGCGCGAGACGGATCGAGTTCGCACTAACCTCGGCGCCCCTACCCGGCGCGTCCGGAGATGTTGTGGCGGGCTCCACGAGCACCTATGGGGCAGGGCCCTTTTCGTTCGGCGGGAGCGGAGGGTCGTGAAGAGCGGTCGAGTCGGCGCTGGGATTTTACCCAGCTTCGAGCTCTCTGGAGAGATAAAACTCCTACTGCTGCTTTGTGTTTGTATTCTGTTCTTGCTCTAAAGCATGGGTATGCTGTGGTCTCATACCAGTCCAACCGAACCCCCTCTACATGCGCATGGGCCTCCCTTTTATAGTCTAAAGGGGTCACCGACAGGTGGCAGCGTAGAAAGAGGGGTAAAAAGGTAAAAACGCGGGTTGGTACAACCACTATCTCAATGCCCTACCTAACTCGTGGCGGGGGACAAGGGCATTTAATGCCCGTCCGGTCGCTCAACAAAGGCGAGAAGCGACCGTTAGGGGCGCCACCGATCGCCACGATGGCCTCCTATTCACCTTCGCTTGCCACCTCGCACCGCTAGGCTGCACAGCCACCCGCCACATGCACCAGGAGTGAACCTGCGACGACACGTCGTCGGGTGAGCTGGAGCACAGAGTGGTGGCTTCGCCGCGGCACTGTCTTGTTGCACCCGCAAGCTTGCCGCTCGTCGGGTCTTGCCGGGACGCGCGGTGCGTCGCGGCAAGTCTTCTGAAGTGCCTCGGTTGGCCTTCCCGGCAAGCTCCTCTTGCCGGGGTCTTGTCCTTCCCGGCAAGCTTCTCTTGCCGGGGCTTTGTCTTCTTAGCTAACACTTTGTTCTTGAATGGCAGTAAAATAAGAATGACGGAGGGTCTTATGGGGCGCCCAAGCCTTACTTGAGGAAGAGAAGTCGCGACCCGTGCACAAGTTCGGGGTACTAAGGTACCCCTACTTTAGTACACTGACAGCCGGTGGCCTCAGTCTCCATCGGGTCTGTAAGAGGGGGATCTGAGGACAGGGAGAGGAAAGAAAAGTCAAGCTAATATTCAAAAAAAGAAGAAAGAAGATCAGAAGAAGAACCCAAGGGAAGATTTCCGACAAGGAAGGTTACCTGTGCTGGGCTCCACCAAGGGCTCACTGGTTACATCCTTGCCGGGACCTCTCCTTGCCGGGGCGCTCCTTGTCGAGAATCGCCCCTTGGCGGCGTAGTCGAAGCAGACAGCACCTCCGAGGCGGTTTCTGCTTGCTCCTGATGGGCCTGTTCTGCTCCTACACAAACGAATCAGCGATCAAGATGTCAGCAAAAGAAGAAGCACCCATGCGTGCCCCACAACAGGAAGTGAACCAAACACTTACGCTGGGGGCTGTGCTGGGGCTGCTGCGAGGAGAAGGAACCGGGTCCATCAAGGTAGTCTCGGACGTGTCCTCTGCCATCACAGCAGGATCGTCCTCGATGACAACCACGGGGACCTTGGCCCTCTTCGCCGCTCTCTCGGCCAGAGTCCTGCAAATGAAACAGGAATTCAGAGAGAAGCAAATCAGATACAAGACAAACAACAGCAAAGATCAAAGAAAAACAAGTACAATGAGAAGAAAGCCTTACTCCTCCTCCTCTTCTTCCTCCTCGTGAGCTCGGTCTGAGAGAGGTGAAGTCTGCATCCTTCTGTGGCGAGGCGGAGGAGTAGGCTCCTTGGAAGTTTTGCCGAGCTGCGGCAGGATCAGGCGTGGCAGCCGGGAAGACCCGCCTCGGTTGCTTGCGCGGCTGAGATGCTCCTCACAGCAACAGTACTTGCAGCGGTGGAAGCGGCCCCACGATCTTTGCTGTACATTGGCCTGCCTGCCGCCCTGCTGTATCTCTAACTCGACGGAGGCGCCTTCTTGGTTGGAATTGGGGCTGCAGTGGGGGCTCCGCCTGCGGCAAGCTGCTCGAAGATGGCTGGCCGCTCGCGCCCTCGGTGGGCTCACTCGCTTCGGCCTCGGGCTCCCCCTCGCCAACGACCTCTCCGGCAAGGTCCTCCCGGTCGGCAAGGCTTGCCGCCTCGGTCGCCTCTGCCTCCTCCAGCGTGAAGCCAAACTCGCCCGCGGCGGCGGCTGCCGCCGCCTCTTCGGCCCTGGTGGCGATGTACCGCATCTCGTCGTCGGTGGTGTCGCGGGTGAGGAGCCTCTGCTCGCCGGCATTGACTGCTACCTCCGTCAAGCCGTCGAAGAATTGCCGCACGACATCGTCGGCGGGCTCCATCCAAACTGTCCTTATCCCGTGCGAGTCGCACTCTGGCATCATTCGCAGATGCGATCGCGCTGGGAGTTGTTGCACAATGGGATGATGCCCTCGGCGGCTGAACCACTCGGATGGTTGGCGTCATGCTTGAACAGCCCTTCAACATCCGTCAAGCTCGAGCTGTGAAGTTGAAGTTGAGGCCTGGGCGCAGCCTCATGATATCCGCCGGCCGCCAAACAGCCAGCGGGCCTCCCTCTTGCGGAGAGCGCGTCGGGCCGAAGAAAATCCGCGCCAACTGCCCCTGCTGTGAGCCCGGCAAGCCTGAGCCGGAGGATTCGGGTGGTGGCAATCTTTAGCTTGGCATCGTCCGGCGACAGAGCGCTCCAGTCGCCGCCGCGCACTACCCAGGTCTGGCGCAGGTTGGTGAATGTCTGCAGGTTGGCGTCAGCGATCCAGCACCACTCCGCCCTCCATTCATCCCACTTGCTGCGGAGCTTGCCCGCCAGATACACCTCCTTCATGCCGATTCGTGAGGTCCAGGCGATTCCGCCAGCCAATGGCTCTCCTTTCTTGGCTCGGGGGGGTGAAATAGTGGCGAAAAAGAGCAACATTTGGGTGGATGCCAACGAAGCTCTCGCAGAGGTGTGCGAAAACCGCCATTGTCAGAACGGCGTTGGGAGTGAAATCAAGAAGATGAAACCCGTAGGTATTCATGATGTCGCAGAAGAAATCAGGGAAAAGGTGGGCACAGCCCGCAATAGAAAGAACACCGAAAGAAATAGTACCCTTTTGGGCACCGCTTGAAGTGGAAGCTTGGCGGAGAGCACCGGCGTCTGTGGATGCGCTGCGTCTCCGTCGACGGAAGAGGTAGAACTCCTCCCGCAGCGCTTCGGGTGAGCTCGGGAAAAGCACTCGCTCCTTGCGCGGCGCCTCAAGCCATAGCGCCTCGACCGACTTTGTGCTCGACTTTGAGCTCTTGCGGTCTTGAACCATGGCGAAGCGGCGGGGAGCCTTGAGGTGTTAGAGGCGGCGGCGGCGACGGGCGGCGGGGCGCTGCTCTCTTTTGGCTTGGGAAGCGGAGGGGAGCGGCGGAGCTTTCGGAGGAAGAAAGTGCAAGTGGTAAAGGTGGGGGAACGACCCTGTTTCCTCTGCTTATAAACAGGGGAGGCGAACGTTACGCATTTCTTGATTTAAGAATTGCCCATGATCTCTCCCACGACGCCGCGATTGACGCTTGCCGTTACGGGAGGGCGCGGTGGATATGGAGTCAGATTTGGTGTGGACCCGAGCGCGTGCGTGCCGTGCCTGTTTTGGGCTGGCCCAACAGCCTTCGGCACCGTGTGTACACAGCCCGGGGCTCTGTCGGTGTACTAAAGTAGGGGTACCTTAGTATCCCGAACTTGTGCCGAGGCGATTCTGACACCAGCGGCAAAGGCTTGCGAAGGCGTCGCCAAGATCGCCGTTATTCCTACTACGCCATTCAAGAACAAAGTATTAACTGAGGAGACAAGGCCCCGGCAAGAGGAGCTTGCCGGGAAGGACAAGACCCCGGCAAGAGGAGCTTGCCGGGAAGGCCAGCTAAGGCACTGCGAAGAACTTGCCACGACGCGCCGCGCGTCCCGGCAAGGCCCGGCGAGCGACAAGCTTGCGGGTGCGACAAGACAGCAACCACGGCAAGGTGCTTGCGCGGCGGCTACCACTCTGCATGCGCTCCATCTCATCGGCGGCGTGTCGCCACAGGATCACTCGGTGCCGTGGCGGGTAGGCAGTGCCATAGCGGTGCGGGTGGCAAGTAAAGATGACTAGAAGGCCATCGTGGCAATCGGTGGCACCCCTAACGGTCGTTTCTTGCACTGTTTGGGCGACCGGACGGGCATTAAATGCCCTTGTCCCCTGCCGTCAGAGTTAGGTAGGGGGCACTGTTGATAGCGGTTGTACCAACCTCCGTTTTTTACTTTTTTACCCCTCTCTCTACGCTGCCACCTGTCGGTGACCCCTTTAGACTATAAAAAGGAGGCCCATGCACACGTAGAAGGGGTTCGACTCATTCGAAACTACAACGCACATACTCTCTCAAGCAAGAACAGAATAGAAACACAAAGCAGCAGTAGGAGTTTTATCTCTTCGGAGAGCTCCGAAGCTGGGTAAAATGCCTCGCGTGCCTTCGCCTCGATCTGCTCTTCGTGCGCCCTCCGCTCCCTTACTGGACCGAAAAGGGGACCTGCCCCATAGGTGTTCGTTTCCCACGACATTTGGCCTACTAGATTGATCTTTCTTGCAATGGGAGAAGTGCTTAGCTTTGGGTTCAATCTTGCGGTGTCCTTTCCCAGTGACAGCAGGGGCAGCAAGGCACGTATTGTATTGTTGCCATCGAGGATAAAAAGATGGGGTTTATATCATATTGCATGAGTTTATATGTCTACATCATGTCATCATTCTTAATACGTTACTCTGTTCTTTATAAACTTAATACTCTAGATGCATGCTGGATAGCGGTCGATGTTGTCAGATTTCGTGTTCCGGCAGACCCTTGAGGTTCGAACACTGGGGTGCGCGCGGAGATTTCGCCCTCTACCTACCTGCTCCTCACCGCCTCGCTAGGATCTAAACTACGAAAGGAACAACACAAGAGACACAGAGTTTATACTGGTTCAGGGCACCATTGTGGTGTAATACCCTACTCCAGTGTGTGGTGTCGTGGATTGCCTCTTGGGCTGATGATGAACAATACAAGGAAGAACAGCCTCGCGAGGGTCTGTTCTTGGCTGGTGCGATGAACTGCTAGGAGGAGTTTAGTCGCTCTCTCTACTGGTTTCTTGGTGAGGATTCTCGGTTCTGGATCAGGTGTCCCTACCCTGGGGGTGGCTAGTCCTATTTATAGGCCAAGGCCCTGGGCCTCTTCCCAAATATTGAGCGGGAAGGGCGCCAACAATTGGCCATTTTGAAGGGGAACATCCGGTACACTTATCCCGACTAAAGTTGGTCCTCGCTTTGCAAAGGCTCTAGTGGTGGCGCTTTGCTGGGCTCCTGATGACTTCCTTCTGCCGTTGTGCTGGTCTTGATCTTGTTGCACGAAGTGGATGCCTTTGCTTGATCTTTGTCTTTGTGCTTGCTCCTTTGCACTAAAGAGGAAAGGAGGACACTGCGCATGGCTAGCGCCTCGACCGGCGCCCTTTGGTCGCTCATGGCTTGCGTCATGGGCACCTCGTGAGGTACCCCGCCTTGAACTCTCCGCCTCCTCGTGAGCCCGGCTGATGAGGTCGTGCTCGAGGAAGCTCTGGCCGTCGCCTCGAGGCTTGGTCCCTCGCGAGGTCTTGAGCTTGTGTTGATGAAGATGGGCGTCTTTGGGCCCCCCTTTGAGCCACGCCGCAGGCCGCAGGCAGGCAAGTCTGGGGACCCCCGTTCCCAGAACGCTGACAATAGCTCCCGGGCCCAAGGCGCGCCCGGACTTGGCCGAGCACAGAGGCGAAATGGCAAGTGCGAAGCGCCGCGGGCCCTAACAGCCCGCGGCCTTGGGCGCCGCATGGCGGTTGATTGGACGTGGGCGCCTCAGCAACCGCGCAAGTTGATAAAGGAGCAGCACATGTCTAGGCTTTGCCTCCTTTGCTTTTCTCCAAATGCTGCTCAGATCCCCTTTCTTGCGCCTCTCCTTCCTGCCTCCGAAATCTTCAGATCTACTTCGCCCGCGTGCCCTAGCAAGACATGGCGCCTCGCCCGGGCCGGAGCTTGGTATTCGTCGACCTTGGACTCGCCCGAGCGTGTGGAGGCGAGCCTTGCCGAGTGCGCCAGATAAGCGGTGGTGCAGGCATCGGCAGGCGAAGGTGTTCAAGGCAGCTCTGCCCTCCCCGAGGGCCAAGGGAGCACCTTCTATCCGCTCTTTGTGGCGCCATTGTTTCCGGTCTGGTGCCTCCCTTTTCTGAGTTCTTCTTCTCTGTCCTCCGCCATTACAAGCTACAAGCTCTGCATCTCCACCCCAACTCTGTCCTTCTTCTGGCAATCTTCGCCTATTATTGCGAGGCTCACGTAGGGGTGAAGCCCTAAGTGGCCTTGCTGCGCCACTAATTCTCCCTCCAGACCTCTCGTGGTCCCGTCTCTGCGTGCGCGAGCTTCGTCTCCATTTCGAACCCTGGGAAGAGGATTGAGGGCTTCAGGAGTAAGTGGGTCTTGGTAGATGCTGGGCGCATCGACCCTCGGCTGATCTTGCCCATGGGGCACCCCTCGAGCTCCGACGACTGGTCTCGAGTGGAGCTTATGGACCCCCGCGCGAGGCTGGTGTTGGAGAAGATGGACGCGGATCTGAGGCCGCCTAGCATGGCGGCGGTGAAGCTGACTGGCGCATCGCTGCTGAGCGAATTCCTGGAGCACCAGCTGGCTCCGGTTCGTCAGTACTCACTTCCGATGTGGAGGCCCCACCCGAGACCCGCGGTCCTGGCCGATGGGGATCTGGCTGCGGTTCTCCAGTCTTTGGTCGGGGGCGACGTGGCGAGGTTGGAGGGCGCTCGTACGCCCCTATTCCTTCGCGAGGACTGGGAGCAGGTAGTGGAGTCCATGCCGGTCTTCAACGGGGACGGGCCCGTGCCCGCGGAGGCTCCCGAGGACCTGGTGGACGTGTCCTCCGGCGACTCCAGCGAGGAGAAGGAACACGGGGAGTGGGAAAAAGGGCCTGACTCCGAGGCGACCGACGGAGAGTCGAGGGCTCCCCCCCTTCGACGCAGGTCCCGTGCTCTCCGCCTCTCTTTGAGTGATGACGACGAGGATGATGACGAGAAGGGCAGCCGGAGCCTGCCCCCGATCCCGAAGAAGGACCAGACCGGGCTGATCCCCCGCGGGTCTGCCCCGGCCTCGAGGCGATCCGCGGACGCGCCTCCCGCTCCCGAGCCCCTTGAGGCTGATCCTTGCAGCCGGCTCTCGGGATTCAAGTACGGCCGGAGGCTGCTCGTGCTCGCGAGCGACGACCTGTAACTGCTTGATTCCTTTCTTATTTCTTGTTCTGTTGCTGAGGCTTGACATTCGTATCTCCCGGCTAGGCTGGCGCCCGCGGCAAAGAAGTCGAAGGGAGCTCCTGAGGTTCCATCCGAGGCAGCGCCTCTGCCAGCGGAAGAAGGTGACCATGACGCACGGGCCTCTCCTGCCCGGGCGTCCTCGCGAGGTCTGGCTGAGCCGGCTGGGGCAAGCTCGGCCCCCACGGCCCAAGCGAGTCCTGAGGTGCCCTTGCCTGATGCCGCCACCACAGCCGTTGGGGCGCAGCAGGCTCCACCTCAGGATGTTGTGGTCACGCTGCCGTCTTCTCCTCCTACTCCACCGACTGCTGTTTCCCCGACTCCTCCTACTGTTCTGGATCGTGTTGCTGCCAAACTGGACCGTCTACGGCAGGATCTTCTAGGCGCCGACCATCGTTTAGTGGCCGGGTGCTTGGAGCTTGCTTCCGGCTGGATTCGCTCCGACGCTTCGATTCGGGCGGCGCTGGTCCAGGCCTCGACGGCTTGTGACGAGGAGAAGCGAGCCGCCCTTAGGCGAAAGGCTGCGCGCGACGCCGCCTTGGGGAGGTGGCTAATGTCCAAGGTCGTTTAAGGCCTGAGCGAAGCTGCAGGGGCCTCTGACCACCAACTTCGCCGAGGAGACCCGCTTTCGCCAAGAGCAGGAGGAAAGCATGAAGGCTCGCGAGGCAGCAGTCAAGGACCGGGACGCCAAGCTCAAGAAGCGCCGTGACAGCCTAGGCATGCCGGAGCAAGAGTTGGAGGCGAGAAAGGTCGAGCTGGATGGCAAGGCACGGGTTCTTGCCGAGGATCGCGTGGCCTTCGCGGAGATGGAGGAGAAGGCTCGCACCTCGCTGAAGACACATTATGACAGCGGCCTGGAGAGCCCGCTGGCTGGTGACGAGGACGGCCCCGCCAAGCTGCTTCTCTTCCTGGTTCGTGCTCTTGAAGATGTCACCCTTGGCCTTGGCCCTACGGCTAAGGCCGAGGCGCGCGTCTTGTCTTCTGCGGCGCTGACGCGGGTCCTTACCCACATCTATCTTCGCGACCCCAACGTCGACCTCGACAGCCTGCTAGAGCCAGCCGAGGCGAGCTTGCTGCTGGCTTTGAGGCCGTGAAGGGTCGTCTGTGGCTCTCTTTGGGAAGTTCCGCCTTGAAGACCAAGCTGAAGCGGGGCGCTGCCGGCCCTGCAGCTCCACAAGGCGAACCCGCTCCGCGCAGCTCCACCGCCGGCAAGTGACTCCGTCGTGGCTCCCATCCTGCTTTTAATTCCTGCACATGTACCATGCCTCGGGGGAGGCGTTAAAACTTGCATTTGGTGTTGTGATAACAGTATGGACTGTAATATTGGCTTTTGAATTCATTGAAATTTGTGCTACTCCTTCCTACTTGCTTGTGTTCTACGCCGGCAGAGCCTGCCTTGCACAGATACCTCGGCGCCGTTAGCCCGACCGAAAACCAGGGCCAGGACCAAGGAGTGAGGGGCTACGTGACAAGTTAGGCTCCTGAGTCGGGATGCTCAGGAGTCCCCCTTGGCGCTCGAACAGCAAGTAGGGAGGTGAGATGTGTGGGTGACTCCTTAGGGAGGTGAGATGCGGGTGAATCTACCGTTCTACATCGGCAGAGCCCAGCCTGGCGCATACCTCAACCGCCGTTAGCCTTTCGGAACTAAGGAGTGAGGGGCTACGTGACAGCTAGGCTCTGAGTCGCGATGCTCGTGAATCCCCCTTGACGCTCAAACGACCTTCATACCTTGGCTCCACTCAGGGAGGGATGTGCGACGAACCAGGCCCGGGGGGCCTGGCTAGGTGGCGTGCGTCTGGGCATGACCCAGGCGCAGCCCCCGTGCCCAGCCCCCTCGCACGGCACTCCCGAGGGGAGGCGTTGCGATGAGGCTAGACACTGAGCTCTGGGCTCCCTGAGGTTGATGTGGCCCGGGGCCACCCTCGCTTGTTTATCACCAGCGGAGCATAGCGCCCGTGATGTGTCTGAGCATAGCCGCTCCTCGGCGGCAAGTCGCCCCAACAAGGAGCATGGTGCTTCCATCAGTGCGTGGGAGGGGCCCCTCCGAGGAGCCCCAGGCGTGTCAGCCCATACGACACGTGGCTGGCACGGTGGGGCTGACGAGGTGTATCTGGGCACCCGTGAGCCAGCGCGGGACTCACGGGGCCCTACCTCAAGGCGGGTTGCGCCTGGCACTGGGCCTTATCTTGGGGTGTGTTCCTGCAAATTTGGTTAGATGCCGAAGCTCTGCGTCCTTGGGTCTCGGCCCTCGAGCTGGTCTTAGCCGTCGCTGGTATGCCAGGTCGTGATGCCGTGGACAAGGCCAGAGGGTGAGGGCTGGAGAGCCGGTAGGAGCCCTGAGTCGTGATGCTCAGGTACCCCTCCTTGAACACGCAAGTTTGTTAGATGTCGAAACTCTATGTCCTCGGGTCCCGGCCCTCGAGCTAGTCTCAGCCGTCGCTGGTATGCCAGGTCGCGATGCCATGGACAAGGCCAGAGGGTGAGGGCTGAAGAGCCGGTAGGATCCCTGAGTCGTGATGCTCATGTACCCCCCCCCTTAACGCGCAAGCTTGGTTAGATGTCGAAACTCTACGTCCTCGGGTCCCGGCCCTCGAGCTGGTCTCAGCCGTCGCTGGTATGCCAGGTCGTGATGCCGTGGACAAGGCCAGAGGGTGAGGGCTGGAGAGCCGGTAGGAGCCCTGAGTCGCGATGCTCAGGTACCCCCCTTTAACGAGCAAGCTTCCGACATCCAGGAAGAAATGGTGCCACGGACAGGCACCAAATAACAAGCATGATGGGTCGAAAGCATGGCCCTAAGATAAACGCAAGCGGGGTACACGCCGCTGGGTCTGACCCGAGCGACTTGGGGATAATGCAGCCCGAGGGGCGCCCCCAACAAAGTAAGCTAAGAACACGAGCAAAAGGGATACACGCCGCAGGGACGGACCCACGCGGCCTGGGAATGATGCAGCCCTGAGGGCGCTCCCAGCTAGAAATGAAACTTGAAAGATGTCACCTGATGATGTTGAGACGAAGGGGTGTTGGTGTAGCAGACTCAGTGGGCTGCGGGCACCGATCCTCATGAGCCCCCAGGCCCTGGGGCCTCGGGAGGCTCCGGAGGCGCTGGTGGCTCCCCGCGGACCATCTCCATCTCCGCTAGGGCTGCGGAACGCCTGACCTCTTGAGCCTCCAGGATGCCCCTCATGAGGCGCTGGTATGTGGCAGTCGCGTTTGGCGAGCCATAAGGCATGCGAACGTAGCTGTGGGGTGGACCTTTGCAGCGCCCCACTTGTGAGGACCAGAGGTGTAACGCCCTCGATGCGGCTATATCTCCCACGTGTCGAAGCACGACTTAGAGGCATAACCGCATTGAAAGCAATGTCGCAAGTGAGGTAATCTTCAGACAACCCAAGTAATACATAAGGGAAAGAGATACATAGTTGGCTTACAATCGCCACTTCACACAATTACATGAATAAAGCATTACATCATCCAGATACACTCAAGGTCCGACTACGGAACCAAAATAAAAGAAGAACCCCAAATGCATAAAGGTCCCGATCGACCCCAACCGGGCTCCACTCTTCGATCAACTAGAACGAAACAACACAAAGGGCAAGATCTTCATCAAGCTCCTCCTTGAGCTTGGTGGCGCCACCGCTTTCGGTAACATAGGCACCGCAAACTGGTTTTGAAGTATCCGTGAGTCACGAGGACTCAGCAATCCCATTACCATGGGTATCAAGACTAGCAAAGCTTAATGGGAAAGGAAGGGGTAAAGTGGTGAGGTTGCAGCAGCGACTAAGCAAGTATGGTGGCTAACCAACGCAAATAAGAGCGAGAAGAGAACAAGCGGAACGGTCGTGAAGCTATCAATGATCAAGAGGTGATCCCGAACACCTACTTACGCCGACATAACACGTAAACCGTGTTGACTTCCGGACTCCGCCGAAAGAGACCATCACGGCTACACACTCGGTTGATGCGTTTTATTTCGGATCAAGTGTCAAGTTGTCTACAACCGACATTAACAAATTCCCATCTGCCACATAACCACGGCACGGCTCTCGAAAGTTTAAACCCGCAGGGTGTCCCAACTTAGCCCATGACAAGCTCTCGCGATCATCGAAGGAATAGACCTTCACCCAGAAGACCCGATCGGTCTCGAATCCCAGACATCAAGACATTTCGACAATGGTAAAACAAGACCAGCAAAGCCGCCCGATCGCCGACAATCCCGATAGGAGCTGCACATATCTCGTTCTCGAGGCAACACCGATGAGACATCCTACGAGTAAAACCAAACCTCGAGTTTCCCGAGGGGCCCCGATCTGCTTCGGTTCGGACCAACACTTAGACAAGCACTGGCCCGGGGGGGCTAAAATAAAGATGACCATTGGGTTAATTACTCCCAAGGGAAAATATAGGTGGTGGTGAGGCAAATGGTAAAAGGCAATGTTGGGCCTTGCTGGACAAGTTTTATTCAAAGCGAACTGTCAAGGGGGTCCCATAAATCACCCGACCGCGTAAGGGACGCAAAATCCGGGAACATAACACCGGTATGACGGAAACTAGGGCGGCAAGAGTGGAACAAAACACTAGGCATAAGGCCGAGCCTTCCACCCTTTACCAAGTATATAGATGCATTAATAATATAAGAGATATTGTGATATCCCAACCAAAATCCTGTCCACCATGGAGAAATCTTCAACTTCACCTGCAACTAGCAACGCTATAAGAGGGGCTGAGCAAAAGCGGTAACATAGCCAATCAACGGTTTGCTAGGAATGGTGTCAAAGGTTAGAGGTTCATGGCAATATGGGATGGCTGGACAAACAGGTAATAGGTAGCGCAGCATAGCGAAAGAACGAGGCAACTAGCATAGCAATGATAGTAGTGAGATCCAGGGTAGCGGTCATCTTGCCTGAAATCCCGCAAGGAAGAAGAACGAGTCCATGAAGAAGGCAAACGGACGTAGTCGAACGAATCCTCACAACTCCGGAACGAAACCGAAGCTAACGAGAGAAGCAAACCGGAAAGAAGCAAACAACATAGTAAACACACAAGCATAAGCATGTCATGATGCACAAACAAGTATGATGCATGTCCGGTTTAATGAGGCATGGCATGGCATAGCAAAGTGCAACAAACAATACTACAAATTAAGTGGAGCTCAATATGCAACGGTGCATATTGATGAAACACCACGACAAGTTATTTAGTTCGATCTCGTTTATGTACCCAACAATATTAAATGTTGATTAACATGGCAAGGGGTGAAGCATAATATAACTACCTATCTAGGCAAGTTTAAATGAGGCCGGAACAACAAACAACAATTCCGGAAAATCCTCATGAGCAATATTCGAATTTGGTACTGTTCTGACCTAAACCATATTTTAAGGTTGTTAAACAGGAAAATAAAGTGGACCATGTTAAACTAGGCATTTTTCCACCCCATTTACATATAAAGAACATTTAATTCCGAGCTACGGTTATTTAGTTATGAATTAAATCATTTTAACATGGCATTTAAGCAAATTTAAACAAACATCATTTTAAACATTTTAAACATGGATGAAAGTTGGATATCATTAATCTACACAAAATTCTGAGCAAGTTTCATATATAAATCATTTTAATCCGATGTATGGTTTGTGAGTTTTTATATGCATGAACATGCGAGACTTTTCTGTAAATATGCAATCTCTGGAAAATTGGGCAAAATCACAGAACGAGAAAAAAATATGACATGGGCCGAATCTAGGGCAAGCCCAACAGCAGAAGGAAAAAAAAAAAAAGGGGCGCTATGGGTGTGGTTTCACCAGTGGGCCTCGCCCAGAAGAGGAAGCAGCCGGGTGGAGGCTTGGCGGGTCAAGGCTGCTGGGCGGGCCTCTCGCTTCTTGGGCCTTGGGGAGACCAGCCCACGAAAGCAAAGCGCTGTTGTCTCTCCGACGGGAGGAGGTCGAGCGAGGCCGGCAGGGGCGGTGGCGCGCGTAACTCCGGCGAGGGGGGCTCGAGGACGGCGGGAGGTGCTCAAGGACGGGGACGGGCGGAGGAAGGCGCCGCGCGGTGTCTGTGGTGCGCGTGATTCTGGGCCAGCAGATGCGGATCCGCCGCGGGCGAGGTTGGATCGGCAAGGCTATGGCGGACCGGGTCGGCGGCGGAGGAACCTACCAGCGGCGGGCGCCCGGACGAAGGTGCGGCAAAGGCGGCAACGGGCGCGGGCGGCGAGGGCGCTGGTCGCCGTGGGGAGGCGGGAGAGCTGCACCGCAGGTCGGCGGCGCTGACCAGCGGATGCGCTGGCTCGAGGGCCCGATCCGCCTCGGCGGCGCGCGCGGACGGTGGCGGGTGGCGTGGCAGCACGCCACATCTGGCTGGCGGGCGGCGGCGGGATTCGTCCGGCAGCGGGCGGACGCGTCCGGCGGCGCGGGGAGGCATTTTTTTAGGGTTTCGGGGGAAAACATCCGGGATTTGGAATGGGGGGGGGTCTATTTATAGGTAGAGGGAGCTAGGAGAGTCCAAATGAGGAGCGGTTTTCGGCCACGCGATCGTGATCGAACGACCAAGAGCATGGAGGGGAGTTTGGTGGGTTTTGGGCCACTTTGGAAGGGGTGTTGGGCTGCAACAAAAGAGGCTTTTACGGTTACCCGGTTAACCGTTGGAGTACCAAACGACCTCCAAATGGCACGAAACTTGACAGGCGGTCTACTGGTGTTATACCAAGGCCGCTTGGCAAACCTCGGTCCATTCCGAGAAAGTTTAACACCCGCACATGAAAAGAGGGAAGAAGGGGACGCCGGGGGACATAGGAGCGCCGGATTGCAAAACGGACAACGGGGAAAAGGCTCGGCTGCATGAGACGAACACGTATGCAAAATGAAATGCACATGATGACATGATAAAATGCAAGTGATGACATGTCAAATGCAACACGCAAGCAAATGACATGGCAACGAAGGCGAATAACTGGCAGACACCTGGCGCAACGGATCCGGGGTGTCACAACACTCCACCACTACGAGAGGATCTCGTCCCGAGATCTAGGATGACACCGGAGAGAAACGGAAGAGGAAGATGAGAGGTAAAACTAAGTTGCTTCTTTGACGAACGAGTGAAACCAAAGAACCTTGAGAGGTTGAGCAATTTAAAAGAAAGTGTACAACAGAGATGAACGAGATTGCAAACAATCCGTTAGAAAAGATGAACAAGGAGTACAACGAGAACCAGGAGGTTGAAAGACATGGAAATAAGAGCTTCACGAACAGGAAGAATATGACCACATCGGTATAATGAGATAGCCAAGGGACAAGAATGGCAGAATTTGGACAGCACTCCGGTAGAAAAGAGAAGAAAACTTGATGATTTGAAAAGATATTGAAGAGATGATACAACACTCCGGTTACATGGATAAGCAAGAAAAGAACACGATCCTCACAAAACGAGGTGATGGGTGAAGAGCACAACATCACAATGCCTCCGTAACGAAAGAATAGAAATTAGACCATTGGGATAAAGGGATGGAGAAGAAAATGACAACTTTTGCCACAAGTGAACTTGGGAAGCATCCTTCCAAGAAGGTTAGAGCGGAGTTGTTGGAAAACCAACAACGAAAAGAATATGCTTGTAGTGGGCTTATGGAAACATCTCAACATTATGAGGTGACAACCGGCCACTAACGGAAACAATTGCTTGCTTGGGATTAACGAAGAGATGAAAACTGCTTCACCATGATGATAGAGATATAACTTGGATCATTGATAAGCACCACAAATAGCAACATTCCTTAGGGAAGGCTTTAGGTGAAATCTATACCAAGATAACTCCAAAGAAGAGATTGGTGGATTTAAAATACCTCATTCTTGACAACATGTGAATCATGAAACACAAACTCAAATATTCAAGAATGACATAACACCACCTCCAAAATATGGTAGAAAGAATTGCACTCCGGATTACCATATGAAGAAAGCTTGGGCTCCTTAGGAAAGAATCTCGATGAAGACTTTGAGAAGGGAATTAAATCCTTGATGAACCACCATGTAGAGCCTCCATGAAGAACTTCGGTAAACAAAAGGAATGAAAAGAAAGAGAAATTGAAAACACAAGGTGAATCCTTGCAATTATTTAGATGGAGCTTCGCGATTATAATACGGAAAACTTGGAACTCCGGAAAAGAAAAAAAATGAAGCATCTCGAACCAAGAATGTGATATGATGAACAACTCCGGAAAGAAGAAATTAGTCACTTGGATGAAACAAGAATAAGAATTATGTTATGCATAACCTTCACCAATTTAAATTGATGACAATCAACGGATTTGGCATACTACTTATTCTCGTAGAAAGGATTAAAAGAGATATGGCGTAAACTTGAGAAGGTCTTGATGGAACCACCGGTGGGATTGAAAAGAACGAATGAATTGATATGATAACGAAAGAGGTGAAATCTTGAACGAACCACCGTAAGAATTGAAAATGAAAGTAGCAAAGGCACAGTTCACCGGGAAGACTTGGAAAACGAATGAAGATATTTGAGGGGATTTAGATACATGAGAACGAAGAGATCATGAACTGATTAGAGGGTATTTGAGCGATGCACCGGAAGAATATAGAGAAGATGAGCAAAAGGCTGAGAATGAATAACCCAAATGATGGCCTTCAGAGGAATAAAATGGAAAGAACTCATGAAATGCTCCGGATGGGTGAAAAGAATTCTCACAATCGAAAACAGTTATGAGAGGATGGCATCAAACTAGAACCATGAATCTTGAAGAGAATATAGCAAGATTAAAGAGAAACTCTTCTTCGATCTTCAAATGATGAGAATGACAACGAGAAACAACACCAAGAACTATTGAGGCACACCGGAAGAATCAAAAGCGAAGAGGTTGAGCCAACTATGAAAAGAATTTGAAAGATCTTGGAGTAAAGCATTTGACTGATGATAACTCATTCTTACGTCAAACTTGGAGAAGAATTTAGGATAGCTCTGGGAAAATAGAAGAGTCAGGTAAGATCCTGGGAAAAGACCTGTGGGTTAGGGCCCACTCAAAAGAACACCGTTGAAAAGTTTTAAAAGAGATGTCGCACCGGTTGAATTAAATGGCTTGAATGAGATAACAATCTCCAAATGGCTTGAACGGATTAAGAGTGGAAACACAATCTTCGAGATATCTTGAGCACTCCGGGATAACAAATAGCGAGAAGAAGAATGATAATGAGATGCACCGGTATGAGAAGACATTGAAATGAGGAAAAAGAATATGATGAATATCGAAAGCTTGGATAGGATCCACCGGAGAAGAGACAATAATGAAGGAAGATGAACTTGAAGCTATTGAGCATCTTCATGGGAAATCACCGGATCAGAACATGGAAAGAAAAGAATGAAGAGACTTCACATGAATAAAAGGATACTTGATTAAGAAATCTGTGTCCTTGAAGTAAAAGGGTGGGAGGGTGGGGAAAAAAACAAAGACAACTTGGGATGAACAAAACAAACACCGTTGAGAAAACTTAGACTTTATCTTGCGGATGGGGAGAATGATCGGATGCACTTGAAGAGAAACACGCCGGTTGGAAAGAATTGACATGACAATCTCGATTGTCGAGAAGGATTGGTATTCACATCGGAGTATGAGAACATCGTTTAGGAAAGGTATGGATTCAACATTTGACTTCGAAGCAACTCGAATACCACAAATAAAACAAAACAAAAGGATTGGCTTGCAGAATAAGCCGGTACAAACATATGATAGAGATTTCGTCCGAAGTTTTCGTGGTGGGGCCTACACGGGCTCAATCGTACAGCACCATCATGTACAAGGCAGTGCACATGACATACGAAGCGTCCCCGAGTCGGCATAGCCAAGGACTCTTTAAGACACAACGAGACCATCAGAAACCAACCGTGAATAGGCGGACCACTAGACGTCGAACCCCAATTTCATATCATACATCCGCCGGAAAGATATCCTAAGAGCTACTTGAATTCCCACCTATGAAACTCCCAAACTTTCTCGTTATGCAATCTGGTGTTGGGGATACAGGGAGCAATATATCTCACACAAACTAACAATCCCTACATCCAGCTGTATCCATCCGTCAACACATAACCAAGAAACCTTCGAAATCGTCTACCTCAACCTTCAAAAGCATCCGTTATACGAGTCATGGCAATACTCCCGTACTCACCTCAAGATCGGGTTAGCGGGTTATCTCACCAACAACTGCATAAAAGAGATTTTCGATGTCGGCGCATTAAACTCGGTATTCCAGAATCGCAACGATAAAATTATGACGACAACACCTCGAGCTCAACTCCCCGGACACCGCCACAACCCCTAAATGTCGAGGCAACCAAGACAATGTTGTCATCATAAAACCATCGAACGATTCTAAGATACCCGCGTGATCCTAAAAAAAATTTTAGTGAAATTTGAGAAGAGAAGAGTCAAAACTCTCGTTAGGATACCTCACCGTAAGGTCAAGGGACCGGGAGTAAAAAGAATCCTAAACTCTCCGATATATATAATCCTAAATGACTCAAAACATTTTTCTAGACACAACTCGCCACTAAAACGATCAAGCGGTGGGGCCCTAAGGTCGGAAGGCTCGATTACCAACTTAGTACGCCTCGATGCGGCTATATCTCCCACGTGTCGAAGCACGACTTAGAGGCATAACCGCATTGAAAGCAATGTCGCAAGTGAGGTAATCTTCACACAACCCAAGTAATACATAAGGAAAGAGATACATAGTTGGCTTACAATCGCCACTTCACACAATTACATGAATAAAGCATTACATCATCCAGATACACTCAAGGTCCGACTACGGAACCAAAATAAAAGAAGAACCCCAAATGCATAAAGGTCCCCGATCGACCCCAACCGGGCTCCACTACGATCAACTAGAACGAAACAACACAAAGGGCAAGATCTTCATCAAGCTCCTCCTTGAGCTTGGTGGCGCCACCGCCGGTAACATAGGCACCGCAAACTGGTTTTGAAGTATCCGTGAGTCACGAGGACTCAGAATCCCATTACCATGGGTATCAAGACTAGCAAAGCTTAATGGGAAAGGAAGGGGTAAAGTGGTGAGGTTGCAAGAGCGACTAAACAAGTATGGTGGCTAACCAACGCAAATAAGAGCGAGAAGAGAACAAGCGGACGGTCGTGAAGCTATCAATGATCAAGAGGTGATCTGAACACCTACTTACGCCGAACATAACACGAAACCGTGTTCACTTCCGGACTCCGAGAAGAGACCATCACGGCTACACACTCGGTTGATGCGTTTTATTTCGGATCAAGTGTCAAGTTGTCTACAACCGACATTAACAAATTCCCATCTGCCACATAACCGCTGGCACGGCTCTCGAAAGTTTAAACCCTGCAGGGTGTCCCAACTTAGCCCATGACAAGCTCTTGCGATCATCGAAGAATAGACCTTCACCCAGAAGACCCGATCAGTCTCGGAATCCCAGACATCAAGACATTTCGACAATGGTAAAACAAGACCAGCAAAGCCGCCCGATGCGCCGACAATCCCGATAGGAGCTGCACATATCTCGCTCGTGGCAACACCGGATGAGACATCCTCTGAGTAAAACCAAACCTCGAAGTTCCCGAGGGGCCCCGCATCTTCTTCGGTTCGGACCAACACTTAGACAAGCACCGCCCGGGGCTAAATAAAGATGACCCTTGGGTTAATTACTCCCAAGGGAAAAATAGGTGGTGGTGAGGCAAATGGTAAAAGGCAATGTTGGGCCTTGCTGGACAAGTTTTATTCAAAGCGAACTGTCAAGGGGGTCCCATAAATCACCCGACCGCGTAAGGGACGCAAAATCCGGGAACATAACACCGGTATGACGGAAACTAGGGCGGCAAGAGTGGAACAAAACACCAGGCATAAGGCCGAGCCTTCCACCCTTTACCAAGTATATAGATGCATTAATAATATAAGAGATATTGTGATATCCCAACCAAAATCCTGTCCACCATGGAGAAATCTTCAACTTCACCTGCAACTAGCAACGCTATAAGAGGGGCTGAGCAAAAGCGGTAACATAGCCAATCAACGGTTTGCTAGGAATGGTGTCAAAGGTTAGAGGTTCATGGCAATATGGGATGGCTGGACAAACAGGTAATAGGTAGCGCAGCATAGCGAAAGAACGAGGCAACTAGCATAGCAATGATAGTAGTGAGATCCAGTAGTAGCGGTCATCTTGCCCGAAATCCCGCAAGGAAGAAGAACGAGTCCATGAAGAAGGCAAACGGACGTAGTCGAACGAATCCTCACAACTCCGAACGAAACCGGCTAACGAGAGAAGCAAACCGAAAGAAGCAAACAACATAGTAAACACACAAGCATAAGCATGTCATGATGCACAAACAAGTATGATGCATGTCCGGTTTAATGAGGCATGGCATGGCATAGCAAAGTGCAACAAACAATACTACAAATTAAGTGGAGCTCAATATGCAACGGTGCATATTGATGAAACACCACGACAAGTTATTTAGTTCGATCTCGTTTATGTACCCAACAATATTAAATGTTGATTAACATGGCAAGGGGTGAAGCATAATATAACTACCTATCTAGGCAAGTTTAAATGAGGCCGGAACAACAAACAACAATTCCGGAAAATCCTCATGAGCAATATTCGAATTTGGTACTGTTCTGACCTAAACCATATTTTAAGGTTGTTAAACAGGAAAATAAAGTGGACCATGTTAAACTAGGCATTTTTCCACCCCATTTACATATAAAGAACATTTAATTCCGAGCTACGGTTATTTAGTTATGAATTAAATCATTTTAACATGGCATTTAAGCAAATTTAAACAAACATCATTTTAAACATTTAAACATGGATGAAAGTTGGATATTATTAATCTACACAAAATTCTGAGCAAGTTTCATATATAAATCATTTTAATCCGATGTATGGTTTGTGAGTTTTTATATGCATGAACATGCGAGACTTTTCTGTAAATATGCAATCTCTGGAAAATTGGGCAAAATCACAGAACGAGAAAAAAATATGACATGGGCCGAATCTAGGGCAAGCCCAACAGCAGAAGGAAAAAAAAAGAAAGGGGCGCTACGGGTGTGGCTCACCCAGTGGGCCTCGGCCCAGGAAGAGGAAGCAGGCCGGGGTGGAGGCTTGGCGGGCTGGCGCTGCTGGGCCGGGGCCTCTGCTTCTGCTGGGCCTTGGGGAGACCAGCCCACGAGCAGGCGCTCGTTGTCTCCCCCGACGGGAGGAGGTCGAGCGAGGCCGGCAGGGGCGGTGGCGCGGCAGAACTCCGGCGAGGGGGCTCGAGGACGGCGGGAGGGTGCTCAAGGACGGGGGACGGGCGGAGGAAGGCGCCGGCGGTGTCCAGGGTGCGCGGATCTGGGGCCGCAGTGCCGGATCCGGCCGCGGCGAGGTTGGATCGGCAAGGCCATGGCGGACCGGGGTCGGCGGCGGAGGAACCTACCAGCGGCGGGCGCCCGACGGCGGTGCGCGTAAAGGCGGTAACGGGCGCGGGCGGCGAGGGCGCTGGTCGCCGCGGGAGGCGGGAGAGCTGCACCGGCAGGTCGGCGGCGCTGACCATGGATGCGCTGGCTCTGAGGGCTCGATCCGCCTCGCGGCCGCGCGCAGACGGCGGGTGGCGTGGCAGCACGCCATCGCTGCGGGCGGCGGCGGATTCGTCCGGCGGCAGCGGCGACGCGCCGGGCGGCGCGTGAGGCATTTTTTAGGGTTTCGGGGAAAACATCCGGATTTGGAATGGGGGGGTCTATTTATAGGTAGAGGGAGCTAGGAGAGTCCAAATGAGGAGCGGTTTTCGCCACGCGATCGTGATCGAACGACCAAGAGCATGGAGGGAGTTTGGTGGGTTTTAAATACTTTGGAAGGGTGTTGGGCTGCAACAAAGAGGCTTTTACGGTTACCCTGTTAACCGTTGAGTACCAAACGACCTCCAAATGGCACGAAACTTGACAGCGGTTCATCGGTGTTATACCAAGGCCGCTTGGCAAACCTCGGTCCATTCCGAGAAAATTTAACACCCGCACATGAAAAGAGGGAAGAAGGGGACGCCGGGGGACATAGGAGCGCCGGATTGCAAAACGGACAACGGGGAAAAGGCTCGGCTGCATGAGACGAACACGTATGCAAAATGAAATGCACATGATGACATGATAAAATGCAAGTGATGACATGGCAAATGCAACACGCAAGCAAATGACATGGCAACGAAGGCGAATAACTGGCAGACACCTGGCGCAACGGATCCGGGGTGTCACAAGAGGCGCTCCTGAGAGGCGGCTCGGTTGAGCCCTGGTATGTCGATGCAGACGCGCAGCCCACCATCCTCGCTTGGATGCGGGGCCACAGCGGGTAAGCGGCGGCTGCCTCTCATGACTCTTGACTCCTGTAGCTCCTTAATGGCCTTCCTGACGAACTCCTGAGGGTTTGGCCCTCCTTGCCTTGCTCCTTCTTGAGGGAAACGTGCTTCGAAACACGCCTCCAAGTGGTACCCAAGCGCCTCCCTCATGACCCTGGCGAGGTCGGCGGCCCTCCAGGGGAGAGCCCCCGAGCCCTGCCTAAGGAGGGCGCCGAGCGTGCTTCCCTATGCGATGGAAGGAGGTTCCCCCTGAGCAGGCGAGGGCCTTGAGGGGCCTGCCTCCGGAGGGGCCGGGCCGAACGATGTCTTCTTCTTCTTGGGGGCAGCCTCGAGAAGCCTCCTGCTTCCGCGATCCGGGTCTTCAAGTGATGCGGCCTGGAAGGCTTGTTCCAGGGAGCACACTGCGTCTTTCTCTTCGCAGGGCACCGTGATGACTCCGCCACTTCCTGTCATCTTGAGGATGTTGTAGCCGTGGTGGGTTACGGCCATGAACTTGGCCAGCGCTGGGTACCCGAGGATGGCGTTGTACGGCAGGAGAATGTGGGCGACGTCGAAGTCGATGAGCTCGGTCTTGATGTTGTCGCGCCCCAAAAGGTGACAGGAGGCGGACCTGCCCAATCGGGACCGTGGAGCCGCTTGTGACTCGGAGAAGGGCTTGGTTGGCTGCAGCTAATTGTAGGGCACTTGGAGATTGTTGAATGTTTCCACGGACAGGACGTTGAGCCCTGCCCCGCCATCGATGAGGGTCCTGGTGACCAGCACATTACTGATGATTGGGGAACAAAGCATCGGGAGGACTCCGGCTGTGGCCGTGCACTTGAGTTGATCCGCTGAGCTGAACGTGATGGTGCACGCCGACCACCTGAGAGGGCGCGTGGCCTCGAGCTTGGGGAGGACTGCATTTACTTCGCAGGCGAACTGCTTGAAGATGCATTGAGAGGCTGGGGCTTGAGCTCCGCCCAGGATGCAGGCGATCGCACACGGCTCCTGGAAGCCCCCAGCCCCTTTGTCGGTGTCAAAACCGGCGGATCTCGGGTAGGGGGTCCTGAACTGTGCGTCTAGGCGGATGGTAACAGGAGACGAGGGACACAATGTTTTTACCTGTGTTCAGCCCTCTCGATGGAGGTAATACCCTACGCCCCGCTTGATTAATATTGATGATATGGGTAGTACAAGAGTAGATCTACCACGAGATCAATGAGGCTAAACCCTAGAAGCTAGCCTATGGTATGATTGTTGAGATGTAATGTTGTGTCCTCACGGACTAAAGCCCTCCGGTTTATATAGATACCGAGAGGCTAGGGTTACACAGAGTCGGTTACAATGGTAGGAGATCTACATATCCGTATTGCCAAGCTTGCCTTCCACGCCAAGTAAAGTACCTTCCTGACACGAGCCGAGTCTTCAATCTTCTATCTTCGTAGTCCGGGAGTCCGGCGGATATTGATAGTCCGCTATCCGGACACCCCTAGTCCAGACTCCTCAAGAGTCTCTGAACCAGTCTTCAATGACGATAAGTCCGGCGTGCATAATGTTCGGCATTGCAAGGCAGGTTCCTCCCTTGAATAATCCAGAGAAGATAATGAACACCAGGATAGTGTCCGGCTCTGCAAAATAATTTCCATATTCCAACGCAGAGAGAATAAAATACACACTTAATTCAATCTGCTAACGTATTACGCAGCGTGATGTCACACCGCGGCCAAGCCCTCGTTTGAATCGTTTTTATTGTTCCGCCTCAAACGCTTAGCGGCGGCTTCCTTGGCACGCCCCGTCGAGCGTAGATCGTGTTCCCTTTATTCCGGGATCCTCATCAATACGTGCGTGGGTAACCCAACGGTTCCCGTCGCCACGCCTCCTCTATCGAAGGGGAATCTCAAACGGTTACGGAGACGGCCCTTGGTATTATTTCCCCTTTATAAGAGGACCAAGGCCTGTTCTTGTCTTTCAACCTTGCATCGAATCTTTCCTCTGCTCCCAGTTCCAACACCAAGAGCTCCAGACTCGAGCGCTTCGGATCCACAGCTATGTCCGGCTCCGACCTCCAGGGCCGGTGGGTGCCCTCCTCCGTCACGGAGGAGGACATATTGAAGTTGCGTGAGGCCAAGTACAGCCCACGGTTCTTACAGGTTGCCTGCCCTTGGGCAGGCCGTGCCAGCCCCCGAGCTCGGCGAATGTGTCATTTTCGCATCTCACCTCCGTCGGGGATTAGGCTTCCCGACGGATCCCTTCGTGAGGGGGCTCCTGTTCTACTACGGGCTGGACTTCCACGACTTGGCTCCGGAGTCTATCCTCCATATCTCTGCATTCATTATCGCTCATGCCTTCCTCCGCCATCCCCCACTTTGGCCTATGGCTGAAAACATTCAAGGTGGAGCCAAGATGATCGGGGCGCTAAGCGAGTCTTGGCGGGCGACTATAAGCAAGAAGGTCGATGCCCGTGGCTCAAGGTTCCTTCCAAGAGGAACAGGATTGTGGCAGCGAGAGTGGTTCTACATCACCGCTCCAAGGGGCAGCAAGAAGAAGCCACCGCCTCCTTCCGCTTCGGGACCTCCACGGCAACTAATGTCGGGTCAACCAAGGGCTCAACTGGGGCCGCCCAGGACGTGCCGCAGCCCGCAGGCCGGATTCGGGACCTCCAAACAAGGGAGATTGATCTGGTAAAGGTGATGCAGGTCATGCTAACTAGGCACCTCCTACCCTGCAAACGTCGCTCCGTTTATGGGAGTTCAATCCGGAGGGACCTCGTATCCTCGAGCATTTCATGGGTGCGACACCCTCGGAGATGTACGAGCTGTTCTTCGGACCGCAAGTGGCGCGTCCGGATTCGGCCGAGGATGCGGGACTAAGCCGCGATCGTTCGGATACTCAGGTAAATAGCTCAAAGCCCGGACATCCTGCTTGTATGCCTTTCAAAAGATTATCTCCTGACCCTTTTTATTCTTTACAGGAATGGGCGGCGCGATCAAGGCTGATAAGGTGTCTGGCCCCCCTCCCAGAGACAGCACTGGAGCCCGTGCTGGTCAGAATGTTGGAGGTTGCGCCCACAGAGGGGGGGCGACGAGGGAGATAAAGGAGCTAATACTTTGTCCAAAGGCGATCAAGAGGAGGGAACCAAGGATCCTCCTTCGGGGAGAAGAGGACCGCCTCAAGATCCGGAGGCCCCAGCCCTAAGCTGGGAAGAAATCCCCACTGGTCCGGCGTCCGGAGAGAATCCGACGCGCAATCATCGCCAAGGACCAGCCTCCAACGAGCCGTGAGTATGAAAGAAGAAGTTTAGTAAGAAAGTACCTTCGCTTATGCTTCAGAGGTAACCAAATATTTATATCGCAGTTCGGATCTGCAGCCGCCTCGAGATGAGTTCGCTGTCGGGGATCTTCTTCCGGAGATGATGGAGAGCGACACGCCTCCGTCCGATGCGCCGCCAGATGAGGCAGGCGAGCCCGAAGTGTCGTCACGGAGGGTGTCCCCGAGTCCGGAGGGGTCGAAGAGTTCAACACCCACCAGAGCCCGGCCGGGAGAACTGAAGAGTTTGCTTGAGAGGGCGTCCATTTCAGAAGATCACCGCGCGTTAATGCGTACGGTGGTTGGAAGGATTTCGTCCGCTGAAAGCGGATTGCGTGATGCTGCCATGAGCTTGTCAAGCGGATTTGAGGTATGCGAAAATAGCGCACTTTTGCTTTTTAACAGTTGTGCATATAAAGATGCGCCTCAGATAGATAGTAGCCCCGAGACTCGTAGGGTTGTCAAGACCACAGCGTGCCGAGGATCAAAAATCTAAATATCTCGTAATAAATATCGCCGCTCGATCTGGATGGCGGATAGTCCGGGGCCAGCCGGATCGATCAGCTTTGTTGAATCGAAGTCGGCAATCGACATGGCGATGCTTGACATAGCACTTGTCAATCAGCAACTTGACGAGTCGCAAGGTAAATAAATTCTCCATAGCCGCTTTGTTGAGTGGGTTAAAGCCCTCCTCTGATAAGTTATATGCTATTTATACAGACAGTGCTACTGCTGTGGAGAAATTTCGGGCCGAGCTTGCACAAGCTAAGGAACAAGCCCAAAGGAGTGATGCGGCTGCCGCGAGGGCGGCCGAGGAGTTGAAGGCCGAAAAGGCTGCGCACTGCCTAAGCAGGGCGGAGGTGGCCGGATTGGCCAAGAAATTAAAGGATGCTACCGACCGTAGCGAGGCTCTTGAAAAGGAGCGCCTATTGGAGCGGGAAGACCTGAAGAAGGCCACCGCCGAGACCAAGGATGCCCGCTCTGCAATGCGGGCTATGAAGGAGGAGCTGCGCCAAGCCGAGAAATCACGGCCGGCGTATGTTTCTTATCGTCGCCGGTTTATGGATGCCAAGTATGCCCAATTTGAAAAGGAGGAGTTCGGAGGATCTCTTACATGGACTGGCTGCGAGTGCGGCGGACGCCGTTAAGCACTTCCGGAGCTGGGGATCACGAGGTGGAAGAGTTATATTGACTCAATTCCACAGTCCGGATCGCCCTCTTCCGCCGTCGGACAGGTTACCGAATGGGCCGAACTGAATAGACTGTCCGGCTGGATATGATCGACATCGTGGCCCATGTGTGGCTAGAGAGGTCGGGCGACGAGCTATTTTGGCCTCATCAGCAGTTCCTTGGGGCGGTGCCGCATATCAAGGAGATGAAGCGGTCGGCCTGCATCGAGGGCGCGCGGATGGCTCGCCCGTAAAGGCGCAGGTCCGGAGATGGATGCCACCGCTGTTGCCGCCAGGTTCGGATGGGAACCGCTTCCCGCCAACATTATTTCGGGAAGTTATGCGCGGCGCTCGTATAATAGAGTCACAATGCTCGAAGAATGTAACGTTCAATTGAACGTATTAATTTTGTTTATGAATGATTATAGTATGAAAGCTTTTTATACTTGTGCTTCCAAGTAGTAATACTTCTCCTTGCGGCCGCTTACGATACTTGTGTATAACCCGAAGATGCGCTCTTGACTTCAGCCCTTGCACAAGGTGCTGGGGTGTTCGCAAAATAGCGCTTTTTCACACTTTAATCCGACGCCTCGGTCCTGTTATAAGGAGGTGGTAGCGTGCTTAACGAGGCAATCCGAACTATAATGCTTTATCTCTTTCACTTAGCCAATGGAGCTCGAGGGTGGGGCTACGACATAGCCCCTAATGGCACCGCACATCTCCGGATTCGAAAGTGCGATGTGCTCGACCGAAGCGGCCCTTCACAAAGCGAGGAATTCTAAACATTCCGTAGTCGATCAAGTGGTCGACCAGACTCTCGCTATATCATGACATCCGCCGCTTTCATCGAGGTGCTCACCCAATTAACCGGGGCACAATCGCAGAGTTCTCCGGTGCCACGTTAGCGGGTGATACGGAACGAAGGCAGCAAAACACGTGAGCCGCAAACCCAACATTTGACCAAAGACATGATTCGAGAGCTGATGCATATAGGGCCCAATCTTGAGACGCCGAACACTCCACGAGGTGTTCGGACTTTATGATAACGGGCAGAATTATACCCTAAGCCCCTTGTGTCCGTGTGCGGGCATTGTCTTCGACGCGCCAATGCCAAATCGTTAGGCTCGCCTCGGCTATAGGAAGAAGCCGAGGCCGATTTAGCAACAAGAGACAGAATAAAAAGGTCTACGAGGGTCTTAATCAAAAGAATCCTTGCGATGGGTCCCTACCGCACGTCTGCTACCGTGTTCCGTTGTGCCGTTATCCTCGACGGTACGCACGTTGTTCATCTGTAGAAAAGAGAGGAACATTTCAAAAACAGTTCGTGCGAAAATGATGCAAAAGAATAAGCGCAAATAAGTAAGGTTAGGTTTATATGAAACCGATGTTAGTCGTGCGCGCAGCCCCTTGTGAAAGGGTATGCGGCTAGGGAGCCCCTAGCCTGCTGAGTCCGGATTCGTCTATCCAAATCCGGGGTCTTTAAGTGACCCTCGCACTGAAATGGTGCCATGTGGACCGAGCATCTTAAGTGTAAGAGACACGTAATGCGGTATGGCGTTGAAGCGGACGAAAGCCTTTCGTCCTAATAGTGCTTGATGTTCACTTTTAAATGGGACGATATGGAAAATTAACTTTTCTCGTCGGAAATTGTTCGGTGATCCAACACGACTTCGAGTAATATCGAGCCTGTGCACTTGGCGAAGGGCCGGGCGTAACTCCTTTGAAGGAAGTGCGGCTGTGTCAATTTTGGTAGGGTCTATCCCCATCCGACGGATTGTGTTTGAATATAGCAGGTTTAAGTCACCGCCTCCGCCCATTAGGACATTTGTGAATTGTAGTCCGCCTATTATCGATTCAATATCGGGAGTCCGCCCCATGTTCAACACTTTTGGAATAATCCTGTGGTCGAAAGTGATTGGTTTTGATATCCAATCTCTATGGTTTATGGGCCGGACCGTGCGAGGCTCTTTTTAGAAAGTGCCGACTGTTTTTCCGTGTCCTCACATGAAGTGAGTTTATCGCTTTGACCCCTTGTGGGAAAGTCTTTTGTTTTCCGGTGCCTGCGCCGGCGGGGTTTATCTTCTTCGCTGATGCGCTGCCCCTTGCGCTCGGGCGCTTAGTCACCGGACTGTTTGAAAACCCAACAATCCTCGTGGGTGTGATTTGCGAGCCTTCCGGGTACTGTGGATTTGACAGATCCGACCCAGTGATTTTGTGTAGGTTAGACAGTTCGTCATTGTCGTCCTTGATGGGTTGAGCTTTATTGTTCGCCGTGAGCTTTTAAATCCGGCCGATCGCCGTGCTTTTGGGCTTTTCTTTATTCCGCGCTAATCTTTTCTGCTACCGTGATTTTCCGCTTCCATCTCTTATCTCGGATGTACTTGGGTCACCGGTGCCGCTTCTTGCCAACCAGCTGTCCTCTCCTCGCAAAAGCGGGTCATGAGGCTTGTTAATGCGGTCATTGTCCTCGGTTTCTCTTGACCGAGGTGTCTCAAGCGAGCCATTCGTCTCGGACATTGTGCTTAAAAGCTGCTAAGGCTTCGCGTCCGGACAATGACTATTTGGTTCTTTTGGTAAGGAACCTGTTCCGCACTTCCGCTGACTCTCCGGCTATTGAGTTATGTGACTTAGGTCATCCGTGATCCGGAGGCCGGATGTAAGTCCCATGAAAATTTGCTCTAAACGCTTCTCGAGCTCTTCCCAACTTCCAACAAGAGTTTTCTCGGGAGGCTTTTGAGCCAATGACGAGCTGGCCCTTTGAGCTTGAGGGTAGATATTTTATGGCGTGAGATCGCCTCCTCCGCCATATGTATATGCAGATATAGTCTTCTATCCGCATCTGTGGTTTGTTGTTCCATCATAGGCTTCTATGTTGATGGGTTTAAACCCTGCTGGGAATTCATGTTCCAAAGACCTCGTCTGTGAAGCATAGTGGGTGCGGCGCCCTGCATTTGTATCGCGTTGCTATCGCTTGACACTTGACGTGTTCCTTTGCTTATTGGGGCTTTCCTTTGGGTCCAGATGGACCTGGCTGGGCCATTTGACGGTGGAGGCTTTACGGCCTCTTCGTCGAATTCTCGGGAGCAGCTTGCGCTCGGTAGCTCTTCGTTGGTGGTCTGTTGCCTTGTTTGTCTCATGGTTTTGAGCACTTTGCTCCATCTTATCCGGAGCGCGCCTTCCGCTGTGTCGAGCTTCCGCTTTTCCTCCTTCGTGCTTCTTGCTATAGTGATGAGCCTGCGCTTGTAAAGATCTTGTTCGACGGGCTCTTCGAGTTCGTCGTCATCGGGCTTGATTCGCCCTCGGAGGGAGGTACATAGTTGTGATCCTCAACCTTTTCTTCGCCGCCTTTCGTGGGGCTTGCTTCTACATCCTCCTTCGCGAGTCTTGCCGGAGGGTTTGTCTTCGCACTCTCGGAGTGTTATTATCTCCGCGCCGGATTCTCCATTCTTGTTGTGGCGGATTTAGAGCGGCGCTGCCGGGCGCTTGGGTTTCTTCTTTAGAGAATCTTCCTCCGCTGTTTTCTCGCCATCCCTTCTTTTGGGGTATCCACCATGTAGACGCTGTGTGACGAGGTGGCCTTCCAAAGGTCCCGTGGCGCTGGTCTTGATCGTCTCCGCATCATCGCCCATAGCGCCGATGTCCTCGGAGTTGTAGTCTAACATGTCGGTTAGATCCTCGACAAGAGCTACAAAGTGGGTGGTGGGTGGGCTCGAATTTCTTCATCGTCCGAACTCCAACCGCCCCGCCATAGTCCGCCAGATCCTCCCGAGAAGCAGAGATGCTTCAGAAATTCAGGATATCGCCAAAAGGCGAGTGTTGAAAGATGTCCGCGGCGGTGAATTCCATAACCGGCGCCTAATCCGCTTAATTGGCGAGGGCGCTGGAGGCTCGGTCCGCGAGGAGTCCGCGCCTCGGGATCACGAAGTTTCGCAAGGGACAAAATCGGTATTCGCTCCATCGCCAGATGTTGAAGCCCCGGGCGGCGCTCATCCACCGACCTCGCTATGGGCAATCGGCTCCGCAAGTGGCCGGGCGGATTGAAGTGCGCCACCAAAGCACCGTCCGCGGCAGAGCTAGATCATGCCCATCATCACAAAGGCGGCGCGCTGGCTGCGCTCGAGTCCGTCAAGATCAAGTCTCCGCAGCCATCGGCCGTGAAGTTTAAGCTTCCGAACCGACTGACGGCCAGGGCGTGGCTTTCGATCTGCTCCAGATGGCCAAGAGAGTTGCCCGCAGCAGCAAAGCCGCCGAATCTAAGATCTGTCCGGGAGAAAAGTCTCACCGACAGCGTGGTTGGTTGAAGATGCCATCGAGCCTATCGGTGACGCATACGGAGGAACTCTCAATGAAAGCACCAATGTCGGTGTCAAACCGCAGATCTCGGTAGGGGGTCCCGAATGCGCGCTAGGCGGATGGTAACAGGAGACGAGGGACACAATGTTTTACCTGTGTTCAGCCCTCTCGATGGAGGTAATACCCTATGTCCCGCTTGATTAATATTGATGATATGGGTAGTACAAGAGTAGATCTACCACGAGATCAATGAGGCTAAACCCTAGAAGCTAGCCTATGGTATGATTGTTGAGATGTAATGTTGTGTCCTACGGACTAAAGCCCTCCGGTTTATATAGACACCGGAGAGGCTAGGGTTACACAGAGTCGGTTACAATGGTAGGAGATCTACATATCCATATTGCCAAGCTTGCCTTCCACACCAAGTAAAGTACCTTCCGAACACGAGCCGGAGTCTTCAATCTTCTATCTTCGTAGTCCGGGAGTCCGGCGGATATTGATAGTCCGCTATCCGGACACCCCTAGTCCAGACTCTCACCCCGCCCCGATGACAGTCCTCATTTCTCCTTGGCTGCGGCGGCAAAGGAGGGAGGCTCATGCTTGCCTTGGGGTGATCTCGCGAGGCTGATCCCTCCTGCTCCCTCGCGAGGCGGGTCCTGCCAGCGATCCTCGTGAGGTTGGTCGCGCCACCCTTGGCGAGGGCCGCGGTCTTCCCAGCGTGCTGCGCTCCTTCCTCCTCCTCGGCCGTAGCCATGGTCGCTGTGGTCGGGACGTCGGCCGACCCTTCCTTCACGCATGGTTTGGAGCTCTTGGCATTCATTGGTGTTGTGGGTGTGGAGGTCATGGTACACGCAGTATCGGCTGCCCTTGGAAGATTCGGGCCGATCTCTGCCCCGCTTGGTGTCTGGTTCTGCCGCGAGCACGGCAGCCCCCTTGCGCTTCACATCCTTGGCCTTGGGTTTCTTCTCTTAAGGTCTGCGGCAGTAACTCGAGGAGGTAGAGATGCCCTTCCTCAGCCCCGCGCACTTGGTTGCTGTTGAACAGCTCCAAGGAAGTGCACAGTCTTCATGCATCGCCAGCCTCCTCCTTCATCTTGACGTCGCGCACCCCGCCGGAGAAGGCTGAGATGATGGCCTCCTCGGTCACCTTGGGAATCTTGAGGCGCATTGTTGAAGCGCTTAGATGTACTTCTGCGGGGTTTCCCTGTTGCTGCTTGATGCGGGCGCATGTCGCCACGGCGGTGGCCGTAGCGAGTACCTCGAAGTTGGCGGCGAAGCGGTGCGATCTCGCCCCAGAGGAGATCGTGCTCGAGCCATGTTCAAGAGCTAGGTGCGGGCCCCGCCCTGAGCGCCATGGGAAACCAGTTCGCCATGACCTTCTCGCTCCATTGGCAACCGATACCCAGCTCATAGAGCTGGAGGAACTCGCAGGTCACCTGCACTGTCGAGCGAGGAGGCAGGTCTGCTTGAACTTGCCGGGCCACGCCAGCCAAGCAGCTCAAGGGTGAAGGCGCTGCAGCTCTTTGTGGGCCACGGAGGCCTTGGGTGACGAAGAGCTTGGTCCTGCGGGTCCCCATGCGCTGCAGCTGGGAGCAGCGCGGGGTCTTGACGTGCTGGAGCAGGAGCGTGGTCGCGACAAGCCGGAGCAGGGAGCGCTCGGGCAGCTTCTTGCGGGCGAGGGACTTCTTGGAATCTCTGCTCTTGCCGCGCTGGTGCCTAACGAAGCGGGTTCCGCCCAGGGGCCATGCGCCTTGGGGCCAGGGCGCCTTCTTGAGGGGGAGGCGGCTGAGGCGCCCCCGGAGCTTCGTCGCCAGCGCAGGGCAGGGTGCGGTGCAGCGGGACGGATGGCGCACGGGAGCCCCCTGCGGCACGGACAAGCTCGGCGACGCAGTCGAGCCATTCTTCGTAGACGTCGTCGATGGGACGGTAGCGCAGGAGCTCGTTTGCCGCAATGAGCGCAGCCCGAGCCTCCATGGGTGCGCGGAACGCACGAGATGAAGAACCAGCTAGGGTGAGCGAGGGTGTAGCAGTGCGGTCGTCTTGCCTCACGGAGGGATGCTGGACGATGCTTGCTGCTCGTTCCCCGCTAGGCCGGTGGCGGCGTTGACGGCAGGTGACGGGGAACGACGAGGGCGCCCGCTGACGGGAGCCGTCTGGGCGATGTGGGAAGCGAGGGCAGCTCGGCGCTCGGCACGGGCCCGACGAGCGTTAGACATGGATGCGATGGTCGGAGAAGAACAGGGTGACGGAAGACGAATTCCGGCGCACCCCTACCTGGCGCGCCAAATGTCGGATTTCGGGTTCCGGCAGACCCTTGAGGTTCAAACACTGGGGTGCGCGCGTAGATTTCGCCCTCTACCTACCTGCTCCTCACCGCCTCGCTAGGATCTAAACTACGAAAGGAACAACACAAGAGACACAGAGTTTATACTGGTTCAGCCACCATTGTGGTGTAATACCCTACCCAAAGGTGTGGTGTGGTGGATTGCCTCTTGGGCTGATGATGAACAATACAAGGAAGAACAGCCTCATGAGGGTCTGTTTGGCTGGTGCGATGAACTGCTAGGAGGAGTTCAACGCTTCTCTACCGGGTTTCTTGGTGATGATTCTCGATTCTCGATCGTGTCCCTACCCGGGTGGCTAGTCCTATTTATAGGCAAAGGCCCCGGCCTCTTCCCAAATATTGAGCGGGAAGGGCGCCAACAATTGACCATTTTGAATGGGAACATCCGTACACTTATCCCGACTAAAGTTAGTCCTCGCCTAGCAAAGGCTCGTGGTGACCTTTGCTCGATCCACAATGACTTCCTTCCCGCCGCTGGGCTGGTCTTGGTCTTGTTGCAATCAAGTGGATGCCTTTGCTTGATGCTCTCGCCTGCTCTTGCTCCCTTTTCACTAAAGAGGAAAGGAGGACACTGCGCGGGCTGGCGTCCGACTGGCGCCCTTGGTCATCATGGCTTGCGTCATGGGCACCTCGTGAGGTACCCCGCCTTGAACTCTCTACCTCCTCGTGAGCCAGCCTGATGAGGCCGTGCCTCAGGAAGCTCCTGGTCGTCCGCCCCACGAGGCTTGGCCCCTCGCGATGGTCTTGAGCTTGTGTTGATGAATATGGGCTGTGCTGGGCCCCCCTTTGAGCCACGCTGAAGGCCGCAGGCAGGCAAGTCTGGGGACCCCCGTTCCCAGAATGCCGACAGATGTGTGGAGTAATAGTAGTAGATCCAGGCAGGAGTCAGTCTACTTGTCACAGACGTGATGCCTATATACATGATCATGCCTAGATAATCTCACAATTATTTGCTTTTCTATCAATTGCTCGACAGTAATTTGTTCACCCACCGTAATATTTATGCTATCTTGAGAGAAGCCATTAGTGAAACCTATGGCCCCCGGGTCTATCTTTTATCATATAAGTTTACTATCTACTTTTATTTGCATCTTTACTTTTCCAATCTATATCATAAAAATACCAAAAATATTTATCTTATCATATTATCTCTATCAGATCGCACTTTCGCAAGTGGCCTGAACGGATGGACAACCCCTTTATTGCGTTGGTTGCGAGGTTCTTGTTTGATTGTGTAGGTGTGTGGGACTTTTGAGGAGCCTCCTACTGGATTGATACCTACGTTCTCAAAAACTGAGGGAAATACTTACGCTACTATTGCTGCATCACCCTTTCCTCTTCAAGGAAACCAACGCAAGCTCGAGACATAGCATTAGTCTACGGCGACGACAGCCTCACACCGTAGCCAAACCTGCGAACCCTAATACTCCTCTACGCGTGGGCATCCACTGCCGTGTCTTCCCCGGCTCTGCGTCGTCCCCTTCCTAGTCCTCATCGTCGTCCACCGCCCTGGTGCTCTCAGCGCGGCATGGTCAACGTGGTCAAGGAATGACTTCCATCGGACGTGGACTGTACGTGGAGAGGCTGACAGCTGGGTCTACGGCTGCAGCAAGGAAGTGCCTCCTTATTACGCAGAAAATAATGATTCCTCCACCTAATAGCAAGGACCCACCAGACGGGCCACTGATACGTCCATTTTGCATCATGCTTTTATATTGATATTTATTGCATTATGGGCTGTTATTACACATTCTATCTCAATACTTATGGCTATTCTCTCTTATTTTACAAGGTTTACCATGAAGAGGGGAGATGCCGGCAGCTAGAATTCTGGCTGGGAAAGGAGCAAATGTTGGAAACCTATTCTGCACAACTCCAAAAGTCCTGAAACTCCACGAAACAACTTTTTGGATTTAATAAGAATTTATGAGCAAAAGAAATAGGCCATGGGGCCCACACCCTATCCAGGAGACAGGGGCCCCACCCTATAGGGCGCGCCCCTATCTCCGGGCCCTGGTGGGCCTCCGTGTCCATCTTCCGCTATATCATCACTTTTACCCGAAAAATCGTAAGCAAGCTTACGGGCAAAACTCCGCCGCCATGAGGCTGAACCTCATGGAATCAATCTAGGCTCATGAGCTGGCTGTCTGCCGGGGACACTTCCCTCGGGAGGGGGAATCATCACCAACGATCCTCTCATCGAGGGGGTCAATCTCCATCAACATCTTCACCAAAGACCATCTCCTCTCAAAATCCTAGTTCATCTCTTGTATCCAATCTTGTATCAAAACCACAAATTGGTACCTGTGGGTTGTTAGTAGTGTTGATTACTCCTTGTAGTTGATGCTAATTGGTTTACTTGGTGGAAGATCATATGTTCAGATCCTTTATGCATATTATTACTCCTCTGATTATGAACATGAATATGCTTTGTGAGTAGTTACGTTTGTTCCTGAGGACATGGGTGAAGTCTTGCTATTAGTAGTCATGTGAATTTGGTATTCGTTCGATATTTTGATGAGATGTATCTTGTCTTTTCCTCTAGTGGTGTTATGTGAACGTCGACTACATGACACTTCACTATTTGGGCCTAGAGGAAGGCATGGGGAAGTAATAAGTAGATGATGGGTTGCTAGAGTGACAGAAGCTTAAACCCTAGTTTATGTGTTGCTTCATTAGGGGTTGATATGGACCCATATGTTTAATGTTGTGGTTAGGTTTACCTTAACACTCCTTTTTTTAGTTGCGGATTCTTGCAATAGGGGTTAATCATAAGTGGGATGCTTGTCCAAGTTAGGGCAGTACCCAAGTCCCGGTCCACCCAGATATCAAATTATCAAAGTATCGAACGCGAATCTTATGAACGTGATGAAAACTAGCTTGACGATAATTCCTAATGTGTCCTTGGGAGCTCCTTCTTCATTATTAGAATTTGTCCAGGCTTATCCTTTGCTACATAAAGGATTGGTCCACCTTGCTGCACTTTATTTTCTTTATTTACTTTTTGCTTGTTACTATTTATCTTATCACAAAACTATCTATTACCTACAATTTTAGTGCTTGCAGAGAAAACCTTATTGAAAACCGCTTATCATTTCCTTCTGCTCCTCGTTGCGTTCGACACTCTTACTTATCGAAAGGACTATGATAGATCCCCTACACTTGTGGGTCATCAAGACTCTTTTCTGGCGCCGTTGCCGGGGAGCGTAGCACTTTTGGTGAGTGGAACTTGGTAAGGAAACATTTATATAGTGTGCTGAAATTTTCTGTTACTTGTCACTATGGAAATTAATCCTTTGAGGGGCTTGTTTGGGGTATCTTCACCCCAACAAGAAGAGCAAAGAGATGCTCCTCAACCTACTGAATTTTAAGAAAATATCCACTTTGAGATTCCTTCGGGTATGATAGAAAAACTGTTAGCAAATCCTTTTGCAGGAGACGGAACATTGCATCCCGATTTACACCTTATCTTTGTGGATGAAGTTTGTGGATTATTTAAGCTTGCAGGTATTCCTGATGATGTTGTCAAAGGGAAGGTCTTCCCTTTATCTTTGAAGGGAGATGCAAT
The DNA here is from genome assembly GCA_021437245.1 of Aegilops speltoides. Lineage (NCBI taxonomy): Eukaryota > Viridiplantae > Streptophyta > Magnoliopsida > Poales > Poaceae > Aegilops > Aegilops speltoides. The sequence goes on along the minus strand of CM038142.1, from coordinate 253,944,901 downwards.
GACATGGTATAGGCTATGTGATGATACGAGATCTTTGAATTATAAGAGATTGAAGTTGGAATTTCTCCAGAAGTTTTATCCTATGCATCTTGTTCATCATGACCGTAATTACATATATAATTTCTGGCCTCGCAAAGGAGAAAGCATCGCTCAAGCTTGGGGGAGGCTTAAGTCAATGTTGTATGCATGTCCCAATCATGAGCTCTCTCGGGAAATGATTATTCAGAATTTTTATGCTCTGCTTTCTCTTGATAATCGCAACCTACTCGATACTTCCTATGCCGGTTCTTATATGCTGAAGACTATTGATTTCAAATGGGACTTATTGGAAAAAATTAATCCTCCTGTTGAAGTAAAAGTAGTTGCACCTATTACAGTCAAAGAAAAGACTATTACATATAGTGATCCTATTGTACCTATTGCTTATGTTGAAAAACCTCCTTTTCCTGTTAGGATAAAAGATCATGCTAAAGCTTTGACTGTTGTTCATAAGAGTAATACTAGGACTTATACACCTCCTGAGCAAATTAATGTTGAAGCTAGTATTGCTATGGTTAAAGATCTCTTGGATGAGGATTTAGATGGGCGTGTTATTTCTTTCTTGGGTGAAACTGCTAATATTGCTAGACCTGATACTAAGACACGTAGACCTGTTGTAGGCATGCCTGTTATTTCTGTTAAAATAGGAGATCATTGTTATCATGGCTTATGTGATATGGGTGCTAGTGCTAGTGCGATACCCTATGATTTTTATAAAGAAATTATGCACGATATTGCACCTGTTGAATTAGAAGACATTGATGTTACTATTAAGCTTGCTAATAGGGATACCATCAAACCTATTGGGATTGTTAGAGATGTTGAAGTTTTGTGTGGGAAGGTTAAATACCCTGCCGATTTTCTTGTTCTTGCTTCCCCACAAGATGATTTTTGTCCCATTATTTTTGGTAGACCCTTTTTGAATACAACTAGTGCTAAGATTAATTGTGAAAGGAATATTGTCACTGTTGGCATAGATGGTATGTCTCATGTGTTTAATTTTGCCAAGTTTAGTAGACAACCTCGTGAAAGGGAACCATCTAGTAAGGATGAAATTATTGGTCTTGCTTCCATTGTTGTTCCTCCCACTGATCCGTTAGAACAATATTTGCTAGACCATGAAAATGATATGTTTATGAAGGAAAGGTAAGAAATAGATGAAGTGTTCCTTAAATAGGAACCTATGCTGAAACATAACCTTCCAATTGAAATTCTTGGGGATCCCCCTCCACCCAAGGGTGATCCCGTGTTTGAACTCAAACCCTTACCTGATAATCTTAAGTATGCTTATCTTGATGAAAAAGAAATATATCATATTATTATTAGTGCTAACCTTTCAGTGAAAGAAGAAGAAAGATTATTGAAAACTCTGAAGAAGCACTGAGCTGCTATTGGATTTACTCTGGATGATCTTAAGGGCATTAGTCCCACATTATGTCAACACAAAATTTCAGTAGAGAAAGATGCGAAGCCAGTTAGAGATCCTCAAAGACGATTAAATCCCAAAATGAAGGAAGTGGTAAGGAAGGAGATTCTAAAGCTCCTTGAGGCAGGTATTATTTATCCCGTTGCTAATAGTGAATGGGTAAGCCCTGTCCATTGTGTCCCTAAAAAGGGAGGTATTACCGTTGTTCCTAACGATAAAGATGAACTGATCCCGCAAAGAATTATTACAGGTTATAGGATGGTAACTGATTTCCGTAAATTAAATAAAGCTACTAAGAAAGATCATTACCCTTTACCTTTTATTGACCAAATGCTAGAAAGGCTGTCCAAACACACACATTTTTGCTTTCTAGATGGTTATTCTGGCTTCTCTCAAATACCTGTGTCAGCGAAGGATCAATCTAAAACTACTTTTACTTGCCCTTTTGGTACTTTTTCTTATAGACGTATGCCTTTTGGTTTATGTAATGCACCTGCTACCTTTCAAAGATGCATGATGGCTATATTTTCTGATTTTTGTGAAAAGATTTGTAAGGTATTCATGGATGACTTCTCCGTCTATGGATCCTTGTTTGATGATTGTTTGAACAACCTTGATCGAGTTTTGCAGAGATGCGAAGACAGTAGTCTCGTCCTGAATTGGGAAAAGTGTCACTTTATGGTTAAGGAAGGCATTGTCTTGGGGCACAAGATCTCTGAGAGAGGTATTGAAGTTGATAAATCCAAAGTTGATGCTATTGAAAAGATGCCATGACCCAAGGACATAAAAGGTATAAGAAGTTTCCTTGGTCACGCCAGTTTCTATAGGAGATTCATTAAGGACTTTTCTAAAATCTCTAGGCCTCTGACTAATTTATTGCAAAAAGATTTTCCTTTTGTCTTTGATGATGATTGTGTAGAAGCATTTGAAACACTTAAGAAAGCTTTGATCACTGCAGCTATTGTTCAGCCACCTAAATTTACCTTTTGAAATTATGTGCGATGCTAGTGATTATGTTGTAGGTGCTGTTTTAGGGCAAAGAGTCGATAAGAAATTAAATGTTATCGAGTATCCTAGTAAGACTCTTGATACTGCCCAGAGAAATTATGCTACTACTGAAAAAGAGTTCTTAGCAGTTGTGTTTGCATGTGATAAGTTTAGACCTTATATTGTTGATTCCAAAGTTACTATTCACACTGATCATGCTGCTATTAAATATCTTATGGAAAAGAAAGATGCTAAGCCTAGACTCATTAGATGGGTTCTCTTGCTTCAAGAATTTGATTTGCATATTATTGATAGAAAGGGAGCTGAGAACCCCGTTGTGGACAACTTGTCTAGGTTAGAGAATGTGCTTGATGACCCACTGCCTATTAATGATAGCTTTCCTGATGAACAATTAGCGGTCGTCAATGCTTCTCGTACTGCTCCTTGGTATGCTGACTATGCTAGTTACATTGTTGCTAAATATATACCACCTAGTTTCACATACCAGCAAAAGAAAAAGTTCTTTTATGATTTAAGACATTACTTCTGGGATGATCCACACCTTTGTAAAGAAGGAGTAGATGGTGTTAAAAGTTCTTTTATGATTCAAGACGTTGTGTGCACCGCCATGCTTTTTATGTTACGTTCCCCGTGCGTTCGTCCTTTATACGCAATACCTGTGCGCGGAGGAACCTACCATGGGTAGCCGCACTTTATCTTGCTTTCGAGCACGCCAACGACTTAGGTGATCTGCGACAAGTGTCGCGCCTTTGCTTCGCTTTCGAGCCCGCCAAAGAAGCTAAGTCGCTGCGACTAGTCATGCAAGGTTGCTTGCCGGGAGGACCTTGGCCAGCAGGCTGCTTCGAGTTTAGCACTCGGCGCCGACAAGGGCCCCTTGCCGCAAGTTCCTAGAAGCGAGGGTAAGAGCGCACAAAGGGTGTAAAGTAGAGGATGTAACGTAGCAAGCCTTGCCATGGGACGCCCTTTGTATGAGAAACTTGTGCACGGAGGAGCCGAGTCATGGTTAAGTTATGCCCTTGCTTTGTTTCGAGTCCGCTCAACAATACAAGTCGCGCTGAATCGCCCGACAAGGTTTCTTGTCGGAACAAAGACCGCCAATGGGTTGCTGATGTTCCGCACAAAGCAAGTGTGCTTACGCCGCAAGTTCCCTAAAAGCGAGAGTATGAACATACAAGGGATGAAACATGGCATTGCATTGCCCAAAGATGAAGTTACGCTACAAAAAGTAACTTATTACAGCGCTGTCTAAGTTGTTCTCATGATCGGAATAACAGCGCAAGGAAAGAGCAAAGGGCGCACCGGCACTGGCCCCGCAAACCGGGCGTTGCTTGGGGCTGCGAGTACCAAGATCCTCCGCTGCAAGCCGTGGTCGCCGGGGCTGCGATGCCAGCCGCAAGAACGATGAAGGAGCGCCAAGACTGGTCCCGGCGAGCCGCTGTTGCTGGGGCTGCGAACGACGAGATTCATCCCCGCAAGCCGAGTCGCCGGGGCTGTGATATCGATAAGTTTTTCATCCTCATCATGCATCCTCTTATGGATCGGGAAATGCAAAACCGCTGTCTCTTCCCGAAACTGCCGGCCTTGTATGGAAGACTCAGCGTGGAGGGACCGGCGTCGTGGCTAAGTTGCGCCCTTGATTCGCTTCGAGTCCGCCACGATACAAGTAAGGCAGAACTAGCCCCGCAAGGTTCTTGCTGGAGCAAGACTGCCACTGGTTGTCTTGATGTTCCGACTCGACAAGTGTGCTTCCTCCGACAAGGTTCCCCGAAGCGTAGGGGGAAATCATACAAGAGACACAACAAAGCAAAGGATATGACCCGGCAAGCATTCCCCTTTTTTCATTAAAAAACATCCTAGTTTAGTACAAGTCCATAGAGGATGAAAAACATGATAGAGAGGATTACAAGTTTTAAATGCAACTAAGGCCCGAGGGCTTACAAATTGAAAGGTAAGATGCTCAGAATCCCCCTCCTGCTTCTCTGCTCAGGAGTTCAGAGGTAGGTCAGGAGGCCCCGGCAAGAGAAGCTTGCCGGGAGGGCAAAGGGCGCCTAGGAGAGCTACGGCGCAGAAGACACCAAGAGAACTTCCCGGGCCGGCCAGAGCTTGGCGGAGACGGAGGCGCCGGAGGCAGAGCTTGAAGACGGGTGGTGGGACGTCAAGATACTGCCGAGGGCTCTCGCCCTCGTATTCGATTTGACGGCCTTGCCGCCACCCTCTTCCTCTTCCACGGCCCCCACGCCACCGCCCAAGGAGACGGCCCCGGAGTTCGAAGGCACGACCCGGATGATGGGGTCGCCGGCGCCATGAGGCAGCGTCCGACGCCTAGTCGGACCCGCCATCCTCCTCGCCGCCGCTGCCGCTCCCCTCCTCGCCACTCTCGCCGAGGAGGGACCTTCGCTATCGGAGGAGCTGTCCACACAACATCTCGCCTGGATCCCGGAGTCCCCGAAGACCTTGACGGCGAGAAGGTCGCCCTCCATTAACTTGAAATGGAGGGTAAACCCCGCCGTCAAGCTGTGGATCCGGGCGAACGTCTTCCACCCTCGGTCGAAGTACATCACGCCAGGGGCTGGGGACACGACACTCACTCGAGTGCCGCTGATCCCGCAGCCCCTCATGCGCAACTCCATCACCTCGGGCGGATCCGGTTCCATCGCGCTCGCGAACGGGGCCGGCAGCCGGAGGCGGCGACGAGGCACTCGGCGCAGCTTGATGAAGAACTCCTGTGGATCGTCTCGGTATGGACCGCCGAGGACAGAGCCACGGAGGGGACGGGGAGGCACGCCGCCACGACCGCCTCTCCCGACCGCCTCGACCACGCCCTCGGCCTCGTCCATGCCTCGCCCCTCCTCTCCCCTCGTGGCGGCTCCGCGCCACGGGTGCGGATAGGGAGAAGTGCGCTGCTCGAGGCGACCCTCGCTGCCACCGCTGAAGAACTAGGGTTTCTCTCTCCATGGCGTAAAGAGGAACGGAAGTCAAGACGAAGGGAGAAGAGGAAGTACGAGTCCATTGTGCTCCCCTTCCGCCTTTTAAAGGGCGAGGTGGGGCTCAACCGCCTCTGCTCGCCAATCAGAGGCGAGAAGGGCAAAGAGCGGGTCGACTCGCCATCTCCGCCGTGGACGGCTCGGTCTCCCACTTCGCCGCCCGACCCCGTGCATGAGGGCCGCGTGGCGAAAAAGCGGAGCCGAGCGACGGGTGAAGTGACTCGCCGCACCACGATCACGGGCGTGGATGCCTTAAAGACCGCCGCGCCGCCCACTTCTCCCACGACGCCGCAATCGACGCGTGCGTTACACGGGATGCGGCGAGATGCGAAGTGGATTCGCACGCCAGGCCGCGTGTGCCTGCAGCACTGCTTTTGGGCCTGGCCCAACAGCGCTCGGCACCGCAGTGTGGCCCAGCCCGGGCTCTGCCGGTGTACTAAGGTAGGGGTACCTCAAGACTTCAACTTGTGCACGGCAGAGCTTCCTGCGCAGGGGTTTACCACGTGCTCGCCGGGACCTTCCTACTCCATATCAAGCCATTCAAGAACAAAGTATACAAGACAGAAGATCGAGACCGCGGCAAGCGGAGCTTGCCGGGAAGGCCGTTCCAGGCTCAAGGTTACATCACTCACGCAAGGCCCTGGCGAGAGGAGCTCGCCGGGAAGACTAGAAGATTACATCATAGAAGACACGCCTCGGCGGTACATGCGTCCCGGCGAGGGCCCGGGAAGCGACAAGTTAAAGAGCCCGGCAAGCTCCCGGGCCCGGCAAGGTTAAGACCCCGGCAAGGTGCTTGCCAGGAGAGTTGCGCTGTGTACCTGCGCTCCAGCTCATCAGCCCACGCGTGCCGCAGGGCCTTTCTGGGGGACGCGTGGCGGATGGTCAGTGCAGCCTGGGGACACGGTGGCACTTCACGGTGGTGGATCCATCGCCGTGGCGACGGAGACGCAAGGGCGGAGCTTTTGGGGTCGACGGCGACGGCATTAAATGCCCTTGTCCCCATCACAAAAGTAGGTAGCAACCACTGCTCATGCAATCGTAGCTTCACTTGTTCCCAAGACTGCTCCAACTACCACCTCTTTTACTTTTTACCCCTTTCTCCTCGCTGACACTGTCGGTGACCCTTGCACTATAAAAGGAGGCCCATGCACAACGTGGGGGGGTTCGCCTCATTCGGTTCATTCGACACACGCAACGCCACTATACGCCAGACTCTCGAGCAAGCTCAATACAAACACAAAGCAGCGAGGAGTTTTATCTCTCGGAGAGCTCCGGCTGGGTAAAGTCCGCCTGCGTGCTCGCCTCGATCTGCTCTCTCAGCTCCCTCCGCCTCGCATCAAGACTCACAAGGGGCCCTGCCCCATAGGTGTCCGCGGCGGGCAGCCTCCCCCGCGACAGAAGGCACAAACCCGAAGGTGGTCAACGGTCAAAGAATTAAACATTATATTTCAGGTAATCCAATCAATGTTGAAACTAATATTATTGAAACCGTAACCCCCGAGGAATACATAAGGGACACTTTTTAGAACGTTCCAGACTCCGAAAAGGCATAGGTACGTGGTACGGTAAGTAAACCGACTCCAAAACAACTCTAAAGGCAATTTTTATCAGTTTTGGATTATTTAAGAATTTTAGGAAGAAAGAAGTAGTCCAAAAGGGACACGAGGTCCCCACGAGAGTGGAGGGCCCGCCCCCCTGTAGGGCACGCCCCCTGTCTCGTGGGTACCTCGTGTGCCCCCCGGACTCCTTTTTCTGGCATGTTACGTATTTTCGTCGGTAAAAATTCATTATATATACTCCCGAAGGTTTTGACCACCGTATCACGCAAATATACTGTGTTTTCGTTTCGAGCTATTTCCGTTGCAGATTTAGAGCACCATGACTTCACCCTCCTCCAACAACGAAGACAAGGATGCTTGGCTATTGAAGATAGAGCTGAAAAGAGAGGAACCAGAAGAGATCAACAAGGATGAAGGGATCAAGAAGGCCATGTTGGTTCAAGCTCTGGTGGTGAAAGAAGAAGACATCCCTCAACCTTTACCTAACCTTTTCACTCCAACAGAGATTGAAGCTTTCAAGATGATTGAGTTAGCTCGCATATAGAATAAGTATCTTACACAGGAGAATATCTTGTTGAAGGATCATATCGCCGGACTCAATGGCATTATCCGCAAGTTGGAGGAGCTTTTACGCTCGATGTGCGATTATCCACCGTCATCATCACCACCTCCATCACCTCCGAGGGCATAATCACACGGGTATGGGCACTCCCCTTGGCAACTGCCAAGCTTGGGGGAGGTGCCGCGGTATCATATCACCTTCACACTCCTATCTTTACCACTTTATTTAGTTCGATCCTTTTAGTAGTATCTTGATCTAGTAGTTGGAAGTTTTGATTTCAAGAAGTTTTTAGTTTTGCATTGTGATCTCTTTATGTAATCGAGTCCGTGTGCTATCTATAATAAAGATTAGTGTTGAGTCAAGGGCTTTGCTATGTTGCTATGATCTTGAGAAAGTAGAAAGAATAAAAGAGGTCATATTGATCTTATGGATAGTGATAACTTCACACATAGAAAGTATGAGGCATAAAAATTGTTGAGAGTTGGTGAACGTAACCTTGGTCATCGTTGCAATTAATAGGAAGTGATAAGGAAAGAGGGGTTCACATATAAATATATTATCTTGGACATCTTTTATGATTGTGAAGCACTCATTAAGTATGATATGCTAAAAGAGTTGACGTTGGACAAGGAAGACAACGTAATGGTTTATGTTTTTCCGACATCTCAGTTAAAGTATATTGTCATTGAACTTCCAAACATGTTGAGCTTGCCTTTCCCCCTCATGCCAGCCAAATTCCTTGCACCAAGTAGAAATACTACTCGTGCTTCCAAATATCCTTAAACCCAGTTTTGCCATGAGAGTCCACCATACCTACCTATGGATTGAGTAAGATCCCTCAAGTAAGTTGTCATCGGTGCAAGCAATAAAAAATTGCTCTCTAAATATGTATGACTTATTAGTGCAGAGAAAATAAGCTTTGTACGAACTTGTTGTGGAAGTAATAAAAGCGACGGACTGCATAATAAAGGTCCACATACAAGGGGCAATATAAAGTGACGTTCTTTTGCATTAATATTTCGTGCATCAACCCTAAACGCGCATGACAACCTCTGCTTCCTTCTGCGAAGGGCCTATCTTTTACTTTATGTTTTTATGTTATGCTTGAGTCAAGGTGATCCTCACATTCCCTTTTTATTTTATCCTTTGGCAAGCTCCTCGTGTTTGAAAGATCATGATATATATATCCAATTGGATGTAAGTTAGCATGGGCTATTATTGTTGACATCACCTAAAGGTGAATACATTGGGAGGCAATACAATAAGCCCCTATCTTTCTCAGTGTCCGGCTGAAACTCTATAACCACAAGTATTGCGTGAGTGTTAACAATTGTAGGAGACTACGAGATAGTTGAGTATGTGAGCTTGCTGAAAAGCTTTATTATTGAGTCTTTCTGATGTTACGATAAATTGCACTTGCTTCAATGACTGAGATTATAGTTTTTAAGTTCCCAATGAAGTTTTTGAACCATACTTGACATTGTGAATTTCTTATTACTTGAGCATAGGAAATCATATGACAAAATCTATATATGTTGTTGTTATTAGAATGATCATGATGCCCTCATGTCCGTATTTTATTTTTATCGACACCTCTATCTCTAAACATGTGGACATATTTTTCGATTTCGGCTTCCGCTTGAGGACAAGCGAGGTCTAAGCTTGGGGGAGTTGATACGTCCATTTTCCATCATGCTTTTATATCGATATTTATTGCATTATGGGTTGTTATTACACATTATATCTCAATACTTAGGTCTATTCTCTCTTATTTTACAAGGTTTACCATGAAGATGGGGGATGCCGGTAGCTGGAATTCTGGCTGGAAAAGGAGCAAATGTTGGAAACCTATTCTGCACAACTCCAAAAGTCTTGAAACTCCACGAAACAACTTTTTGGATTTAATAAGAGTTTATGAGCGAAAGAAATAGACTAGGGGGCCCACATCCTGTCCAGGAGACAGGGGGCGTGCCCCCCCTATATGGTGCGGCCCCCTATCTCCTGGGCCCTCTGGTGGGCCTCCGGCGTCCATCTTCTGTTATATCATCACTTTTACCCTGGAAAAAATCGTGGGAAAGCTTACGAGACGAAACTTTGCCGCCACAAGGCGGAACCTTGGCGGAATCAATCTAGGGCTTTGGCGGAGCTGTTCTGCTGGGGACACTTCACTCCGGGAGGGGGAAATCATAACCAACGTCATCACCAACGATCCTCTCATCGGGAGGGGGTCAATCTCCATCAACATCTTCACCAGCACCATCTCCTCTCAAAACCCTAGTTCATCTCTTGTATCCAATCTTGTATCAAAACCACAAATTGGTACCTGTGGGTTGCTAGTAGTGTTGATTACTCCTTGTAGTTGATGCTAATTGGTTTACTTGGTGGAAGATCATACGTTTAGACCTTTACGCATATTATTACTCCTCTGATTATGAACATGAATATGCTTTGTGAGTAGTTACGTTTGTTCCTGAGGACATGGGTGAAGTCTTGCTATTAGTAGTCATGTGAATTTGGTATTCGTTCAATATTTTGATGAGATGTATGTTGTGTTTTCCTCTAGTGGTGTTATGTGAACGTCGACTACATGACACTTCACCATTATTTGGGCCTAGAGGAAGGCATGGGGAAGTAATAAGTAGATTATGGGTTGCTAGAGTGACAGAAGCTTAAACCCTAGTTTATGTGTTGCTTCGTTAGGGGTTGATATGGACCCATATGTTTAATGCTGTGGTTAGGTTTACCTTAATACTCCTTTTTGTAGTTGCGGATGCTTGCAATAGGGGTTAATCATAAGTGGGATTCTTGGCCAAGTTAGGGCAGCACCCAAGTCCCGGTCCACCCACATATCAAATTATCAATGTACCGAACGCGAATCTTATGAACATGATAAAAACTAGCTTGACGATAATTCCCAATGTGTCCTCGAGAGCTCCTTCTTCATTATTAGAATTTGTCCAGGCTTATCCTTTGCTACATAAAGGATTGGGCCACCTTGCTGCAATTTATTTACTTTATTTACTTTTTGCTTGTTACTATTTATCTTATCACAAAACTATCTATTACCTACAATTTCAGTGCTTGTAGAGAAAACCTTACTGAAAACCGCTTAGCATTTCCTTCTGCTCCTCGTTGGGTTCGACACTCTTACTTATCGAAAGGACTACAATAGATCCCCTACACTTGTGGGTCATCACGACTCTTTTCTGGCGCTGTTGCCGGGGAGCGTAGCGCTTTTGGTGAGTGGAACTTGGTAAGGAAACATTTATATAGTGTGCTGAAATTTTCTGTTACTTGTCACTATGGAAACTAATCCTTTGATGGGCTTGTTTGGGGTATCTTCACCCCAACCGGAAGATCAAAGAGATGCTCGTCAACCTACTGAATTTTATGAAAATATCCACCGTGGACCTCCTCCAGCCTCCGAGGGCTACTGTTCATCCACCATCGACCTCCTCCAGCCTGCACCTGCAACTGTTCATCCATCGGCTCCTGTTCATCCAGCCTCCACCGCGTGCTACTCCATCGGCTATTGTTCAACGAGCCCTCTCCACGGGCTCCTGTTCAACCACCCCTGCACGGGCCACTGTTCATCCAGCCATCCATCGTCTACTATTCATCCAGCACTCCACGGGATCATCATGTTCATCTAGCCCTCCATGGGGGTCCTGTTCATCTAACCCCAACCGGCTCGATCGATCAGGGTCCTGTTCATCCAAAGGTAACACTGTTCATACACCCTGAGGGAGTTCTGGACTAGGGGGTGTCCGGACAGCCGGACTATCAATATCCGCCGGACTCCCAGACTAAGAAGATAGAAGATTGAAGACTCCGGCTCGTGTCCGGAAGGTACTTTCCTTGGCGTGGAAGGAAAGCTTGGCAATACGGATATGTAGATCTCCTACCATTGTAACCGACTCTGTGTAACCCTAGCCTCTCTGGTGGCTATATAAACCGGAGGGCCTTAGTCCGTAGGACGAACATTACATCTCAACAATCATACCATAGGCTAGCTTCTAGGGTTGAGCCTCCTTGATCTCGTGGTAGATCTACTCTTGTACTACCCATATCATCAATATTAATCAAGCGAACGTAGGGTTTTACCTCCATCGAGAGGGCCCAACCTGGTAAAAACATTGTGTCCTCGTCTCTTGTTACCATCCGCCTAGACGCACAGCTCGGGACCCCCTACCCGAGATCCGCCGGTTTTGACACCGACATTGGTGCTTTCATTGAGAGTTCCTCTCGTGTCGCCACCGATAGGCTCGATGGCATCTTCAACCATCAACGCTGTCCAGTGGTGAGACTTTTCTCCCGGACAGATCTTCAGATTCGGGCGGTTTTGCACTGCGGGCCAATTCTCTTGGCCATCCGAGCAGATTGAAAGCTACGCCCGCCGCGTCAGTCGATTCGAAGCTTGAACTTCATGGCGATGACCGCGGAGACTTGATCTTCGACGGACTCGAGCCACAGCCAAGCGCCGCCAGACCGTGACGATGGGCATGATCTAGCTCGCCACGGACAAGGCTTTGGAGGTCAAGATTGATCCGCTCCGGCTGCTGGCCCGGAGCCGATTGCCCATGACGAGGGCCGGTGGATAGCGCCGCCACAGGGGCTTCAACATCCACGGCGATGGAGCGAATACCAATCTTGTCCCATGCGAACTCGTGATCCCGAGGCGCCGGACTCTCGCGCCGACTCCGAGCCTCCCGCGCCGCTAATTAAACCAGATTAGGCGCCGGTTATGGAATTCACGCCATGACATCTTTCAAAGACTCGCCTTTTAGCGATATCCTGAATTCTCTGAAGCATCTCTCGCTATCAGGAGAATCCTGGCCGGACTATGGCCAGGACGGTTGGAGTTCGGACGACGAAGAAATTCAGAGCCCACCCACCACCCACTTTGTAGCCACTGTTGAAGATCTAACCGACATGCTAGACTACGACTTCGATGACATCGACGCTATGGACGATGATGCCGGAGACGATCAGGACCCAGCGCCCACAGGGCACTAGAAGGCCACCTCATCATATGACGTCTACATGGTGGATACCCCAAAAGAAGGGGATAGCGAAAAAGTAGCGGAGGAAGATTCTCTAAAGAAGCAGCCCAAACGCCGGCGTCAGCGGCGCCGCTCTAAATCCCGCCACAACAAGAATGGAGATTCCGGCACAGGAAATAACAATACCCTAGAGAGTGCCGAAGACAAACCCTCCAAAGAAGACTCAACGCAGAGGATGCGAAGCAAGCCCTCATGAAAGGGCGGCGTAAGAAAAGGTCGAGGATCACAACTATATACCTCCTCCAAGACGAAACAAGCACCAATGACGCATTTAACTCGAGGAGCCCGTCGAACAAGAGCTTTTCAAACGCAGGCTCATCGCTACAGCAAGAAGCCTAAAGAAAGAAAAACGGAATCTCAAAACAGCGGAAGACGCGCTCCGAATAAGATGGAGCAAAGTACTCAAAACCGCAGATAAACACGGCAACGGCCACCAATCGAAGAGCTACCCGAAGCGCAAGCTGCTCCCAGAATTCGACGAGGAGGCCATAAAGCCCCCATCGTCCAATGGCCCAGCCAGTCCATCTACGGACCCAAAAGGAAAGCCCCAATAAGCAAAGGAACACGCTAAGTGTCCGATGATAGCGCACGCATAAGTCACAGGGCGCCAGACACCCACTATGCTTCACTCGACGAGGTGCCGGATCATGAATTCCCAGCAGGGTTTAAACCCATAAACATAGAAGCCTACGATGGAACAACAGACCCTAGAGTCTGGATAGAAGACTATATATTGCATATACATATGGCGGAGGAGACGATCTCCACGCCATAAAATATCTACCCCTCAAGCTCAAAGGGCCAGCCCGTCATTGGCTCAAAGGCCACCCAGAAAACACTGTTGGAAGTTGGGAAGAGCTCGAGGAAGCGTTTAGAGCAAATTTTCAAGGGACTTATGTCCGCCTCCGGATGCGAGATGACCTAAGTCACATAACTCAACAGCCCGGAGAGTCGTGCGAAATTCGGAACAGGTTCCTTACCAAAAGAACCAAATAGTCGACTGTCTGGACGCCGAAGCCTTAGCAGCTTTTAAGCACAATGTCCGAGACAAATGGCTCGCCAGACACCTCGGTCAAGAGAAACCGAGTACAATGACCGCATTAACAAGCCTCATGACCCGCTTCTGCGCAGGAGAGGATAGCTGGCTGGCAAGAAGTGTTGGGGAACGTAGTAATTTCAAAAAAATTCCTACGCACACGCAAGATCATGGTGATGCATAGCAACGAGAGGGGAGAGTGTTGTCTACGTACCCTCGTAGACCGAAGCGGAAGCGATCACAACGTAGAGGAAGTAGTCATACGTTCTCCTCGCGATCCAACCGATCCTAGCGCCGTTACTCCGGCGCCTTCGAGTTCTTGACACACGTACAGCTCGGTGACGCTCCTCGGGCTCCGATCTAGCAGAGCTTCGGGGAGAGAGTTCCGTCGACGACGGCGTGGTGGACGATCTTGATGTTCTATCGACGCAGGCTTCGCCTAAGCACCGCCACGATATGACCGAGGTGGAATATGGTGGAGGGGGCACCGCACACGGCTAAGGAACGATCTCAAGGATCAACTTGTGTGTCTATGGGGTGCCCTTGCCCCGTATATAAAGGATGGAGGAGGAGGAGGCCGGCCAAGGGTTTGGCGCGCCCAGTGTGTGAGTCCTACTAGGATTCCAAGTCCTAGTAGGAGTCCATCAAGAGGGAGGAAGGGAGAAGGAATAGGAGGAGAAGGAAGGTGGCGGCCCCTTTTCCTAGTCCAATTCGGACTAGAGGAGAGGGGCGCAGCAGCCTTTTTCCTCTTCCCACTAAAGCCCATCAAGGCCCATTACTTCTCCGTAACTCCCGGTACTCAAAAATACCGAATCACTCGAACCTTTCCGAACTCCGAATATAGTCGTCAATATATCGATCTTTACATCTCGACCATTTCGAGACTCCTCGTCATGTCCCCGATCTCATCCGGACTCGAACTCCTTCGTACATCAAAATACACAAACTCATAATATAACCGCCATCGAAACCTTAAGCGCATGGACCCTACGGTTCGAGAACAATGTAGACATGACCGAGACACGCCTCCGGTCAATAACCAATAGCGGACCTGGATGCCCATATTGGCTCCTACATATTCTACGAAGATCTTTATCGGTCGGACCGCATAACAATATACGTTGTTCCCTTTGTCATCGGTATGTTACTTGCCCGAGGTTCGATCGTCGGTATCCAATACCTAGTTCAATCTCGTTACGCAAGTCTCTTTACTCGTTCCGTAATACATCATCTCACAGCTAACTCATTAGTTGTAATGCTTGCAAGGCTTAAGTGATGTGTATTACCGAGAGGGCCCAGAGATACCTCTCCGACAATCGGAGTGACAAATCCTAATCTCGAAATACGCCAACCCAACATCCGCCTTTGGAGACACTGTAGTACTCCTTTATAATCACCCGATTCGTTGCTAGACGCTTGGTAGCACACAAAGTGTTCCTCGATGGCGGAGTTGCATAATCTCATAGTCAAAGGAACATGTATAAGTCATGGATAAAAGCAATAGCAACATACTAAACGATCGGGTGCTAAGCTAATGGAATGGGTCATGTCAATCAGATCATTCAACTAATGATGTGACCTTGTTAATCAAATGACAACTCCTTTGTCCATGGTTAGGAAACTTAACCATCTTTGATTAACAAGCTAGTCAAGTAGAGGCATACTAGTGACACTTTGTTTGTCTATATATCCACACATGTATTATGTTTCCGGTTAATACAATTCTAGCATGAATAATAAACATTTATCATGATATGAAAGGAAATAAATAATAACTTTATTATTGCCTCTAGGGCATATTTCCTTCAGTCTCCCACTTGCACTAGAGTCAATAATCTAGATCACATCACCATGTGATTAACATCGATAGTTCACATCATCATGTGATTAACACCCATAGTTCACATCGCCATGTGATCAACACCCAAAACTTGCATCGACGTAACCCTTTACGACGAACCTTTTGTCACTTCCATAATCGAGAAACATATCCTTATTCCACTAAGGGTAATTTTGACCGTTGTCCAGTGATCTACTCCTAGATCACTATTGTAATCCCTTGCCAAACTCAGTGTAGGGTATGCAATAGATCTGGTACACAGCATGGCATACTTTATAGAACCTATGGCCAAGGCATAGGGAATGACTTTCATTCTCTTTCTATCTTCTGCCGTGGTCGGGTTTTGAGTCTTACTCAATTTCACACCTTGTAACACAGGCAAGAACTCTTTCTTTGACTGTTCCATTTTGAACTACTTCAAAATCTTGTCAAGGTATGTACTCATTGAAAAACTTATCAAGCGTCTTGATCTATCTCTATAGATCTTGATGCTCAATATGTAAGTAGCTTTACCGAGGTCTTTCTTTGAAAAACTCCTTTCAAACACTCCTTTATGCTTTGCGAATAATTCTACATTATTTCCGATCTACAATATGTCATTCACATATACTTATCGTAAATGTCAGTAGTGCTCCCACTCACCTTTTAGTAAATACAGGCTTCACCGTAAGTCTCAGATAAACTATATGCTTTGATCAACTCATCAAAGCGTATATTCCAACTCCGAGATGCTTGCACCAGTCCATAGATGGATCATTGGAGCTTGCACACTTTGTTAGCTCCTTTGGATCGATAAAACCTTCGGTTGCATCATATACAACTCTTCCTCCGTAAACCCATTCAGAATGCAGTTTTACATCCATTTGCCAAATTTCATAAATTGTGGCAATTGCTAACATGATTCGGACAGACTTAAGCATCGCTACAGCTTGAGAAAATCTCATTGTAGTCAACACCTTGAACTTGTCAAAACCTTTTGTGACAAGTCGAGCTTTGTAGATAGTAACACTACTATCAACGTCCGCCTTCCTCTTGAAGATCCATTTATACAATATGGCTTGCCGATCATCGGCAACTCCACCAAAGTCCACACTTTGTTCTCATACATGGATCCTATCTCAGATTTCATGGCCTCCAGCCATTTCATGAATCTGGGCTCATCATCGCTTCCTCATAGTTCGTAGGTTCATCATGGTCTAGTAACATAACTTTCGTAACAGGATTACCGTACCACTCGTGCGGACTGTACTCTGGAAGACCTACGAGATTCTGTAGTAACTTGATCTGAAGTTTCATGATCATCATCATTAGCTTCCTCACTAATTGGTGTAGGAATCATCGAACTGATTTCGTGATGAACTATTTTCCAATTAGGGAGAAGGTACAGTTACCTCATTAAGTTCTACTTTCCTCCCACTCACTTCTTTCGAGAGAAACTCCTTCTCTAGAAAGGATCCATTTATTAGCAACGAATGTTTTGCCTTCGGATCTGTGATAGAAGGTGTACCCAACAATTTCCTTTGGGTATTCTATGAAGACGCACTTCTCCGATTTGGGTTCGAGCTTATCAGGATGAAACTTTTTCACATAAGCATCGCAACTCCAAACTTTAAGAAACGACAACTTGGGTTTCTTGCTAAACCACAGTTCATATAGTGTCGTCTCAAAGGATTTAGACGGTGCCCTTTTTAATGTGAATGCAGTTGTCTCTAATGCATGATCCCAAAACGATATTGGTAAATCGGTAAGAAACATCATAGATTGTACTATATCCAATAAAGTACGGTTATGATGTTCGGACACACCATTATGATGTGGTGTTCCAGGTGGCATGAATTTGTGAAACTATTCCACATTGTTTTAATTGAAGACCAAACTCGTAACTCAAATATTTGTCTCCGCGATCAGATCGTAGAAACCTTATTTTCTTGTCACAATGATTTTTCCACTTCACTCTGAAAATCTTTGAACCTTTCAACTATTTCAGACTTATGTTTCATCAAGTAGATATACCCATATCTGCTCAAATCATCTGTGAAGGTCAGAAAATAACGATACCCGCCGCGAGCCTTAACTCTCATTGGATTGCATACATCAGTATGTATTATTTCCAATAAGTCAGTTGCTCGCTCCACTATTCTGGAGAACGGAGTCTTAGTCATCTTGCCCATGAGGCATGGTTCGCAAGCATCAAGTGATTCCAAAATCCCATCAGCATGGAGTTTCTTCATGCGCTTTACACCAATATGACCTAAACGGCAGTGCCACAAATAAGTTGCACTATCATTATTAACTTTGCATCTTTTGGTTTCAATATTATGAATATGTGTATCACTACGATCGAGATCCAATGAACCATTTTCATTGGGTGTGTAACCATATAAAGTTTTATTCATGTAAACAGAATAACAGTTTATTCTATAACTTTAAATGAATAACCGTATCGCAATAAACATGATCAAATCATATTCATGCTCAACGCAAACGCCAAATAACATTTATTTAGGTTCAACACTAATCCCAAAAGTATAGGGAGTGTGCGATGATGATCATATCAATCTTGAAACTACTTTCAACACACATCGTCACTTCACCCTTAACTAGTTTCTGTTTATTCTGCAACTCCCGTTTCGAGTTACTACTCTTAGCAACTGAACCAGTACCAAATACCGAGGGGTTGCTATAAACACTAGTAAAGTACACATCAATAACATGTATATCAAATATACCTTTGTTCATTTTGCCATCCTTCTTATCCGCCAAATACTTGGGGTAGTTCTGCTTCCAGTAACCAGTCCCTTTGCAGTAGAAGCACTTAGTCTCAGGCTTAGGTCCAGACTTGCGATTCTTCACTTGAGAAGCAACTTGCTTTCCGTTCTTCTTGAAGTTCCCTTCTATCCCTTTGCCCTTTTCTTGAAACTAGTGGTCTTGTTAACCATCAACACTTGATGTTCTTTCTTGATTTCTACCTTCATCGATTTCATCATCATGAAAAACTCGGGAATCATTTTCATCATCCCTTGCATACTATAGTTCATCACGAAGTTCTACTAACTTGGTGATGGTGACTAGAGAATTCTATCAATCACTATCTTATCTGGAAGATTAACTCCCACTTGATTCAAGCGATTGTAGTACCTGCATAATCGAGCACATGCTCACTAGTTGAGCGATTCTCCTCCATCTTTTAGCTATAGAACTTGTTGGAGACTTCATATCTCTTAACTCGGATATTTGCTTGAAATATTAACTTCAACTCTGGAACATCTCATATGGTCCATGATGTTCAAAACATCTTTGAAGTCCCGATTCTAAGCCATAAAGCATGGTGCACAAAACTATCAAGTAGTCATCATATTGAGCTAGCCAAACGCTCATAACGCCTCAGATCCGCTCCTGTAATAGGTCTGCTACCTAGCGTGCATTAAGGACATAATTCTTCCGTGCAGCAATGAGGAAAAACCTCCCATCACGGATCGAATCCGCATCATTGCTACCAACATTTTTCAACACAATTTTCTCTAGGAACATATCAAAAACAAACATATGAAAGCAACAACGCAAGCTATTGATCTACAACATAATTTGCAAAATACTACCAGGACTAAGTTCATGATAAATTTAAGTTCAATTAATCATATTACTTAAGAACTCCCACTTAGACAGACATCTCTAGTCATCTAAGTGATCACGCGATCCAAATCAACTAAACCACAACCGATCATCACGTGAGATGGAGTAGTTTTCAATGGTGAACATCTTATGTTGATCATATCTACTATATGATTCACGCCGACCTTTCGGTCTCCGTGTTCGAGGCCATATCTGCATATGCTAGGCTCGTCAAGTATAACTTTGAGTATTCTCGTGTGCAAAACTGGCTTGCACCCGTTGTAGATGGACGAGAGCTTATCACACCCGATCATCACGTGGTGTCTCGGCACGATTTAACTTTGGCAACGGTGCATACTCGGGAGAACACTACTTGATAATTTTAGTGAGAGATCATCTTAAAATGCTACCGTCAATCAAAGCAAGATAAGATGCATAAAGGATAAACATCACATGCAATCAATATAAGTGATATGATATGGCCATCATCATCTTGTGCTTGTGATCTCCATCTCCGAGCACCGTCGTGATCACCATCGCACGGGCGCGACACCTTGATCTCCATCGTAGCATCATTGTCATTTACGCCATCTATTGCTTCTACGACTATCGCTACCGCTTAGTGATAAAGTAAAGCAATTACAGTATGCGTTGCATTTCATACAATAAAGCGACAACCATATGGCTCCAGCCATTGCCGATAACTTCGTTACAAAACATGATCATCTCATACAATAAAATATAGCATCACGCCTTGACCATATCACAACACAACATGCCCTGCAAAAACAAGTTAGACGTCCTCTACTTTGTTGTTGCAAATTTTACGTGGCTGCTACAGGCTTAAGCAAGAACCAATCTTACCTACGCATCAAAACCACAACGATACTTTCAAATAGACTCCGTTTTAACCTTCTCAAGGACCGGCGTAGCCATACTTGGTTCAACTAAAGTGAGAGAGACAGACACCGCCAGTCACCTTTAAGCACGAGTGCTCGTAATGGTGAAACCAGTCTCGCGTAAGCGTCTGGCGTAATGTCGGTCCGGGCGCTTCATCTCACAATACCGCTGAACCAAAATATGACATGCTTGGTAGGTAGTATGACTTGTATCGCCCACAACTCACTTGTGTTCTACTCGTGCAAAACATCAAACCATAAAACCTAGGCTCGGATGCCACTGTTGGGGAACGTAGTAATTTCAAAAATTTCCTACGCACACGCAAGATCATGGTGATGCATAGCAACGAGAGGGGAGAGTGTTGTCTACGCCTCGTGAGACCGGCGGAAGTGATCACAACGTAGAGGAAGTAGTCGACGTTTCTCCTCGCGATCCAACCGATCGAAGCGCCATACTCGGCGCCTCGAGTTCTTGACACACGTACAGCTCGGTGACGCCCTCGGGCTCCGATCCAGCAGAGCCGGGGAGAGAGAGTTCCACAAGACGACGGCGTGGTGGCGATCTTGATGTTCTACCGACGCAGGGCTTCGCCTAAGCACCGCTACGATATGACCGAGGTGGAATATGGTGGAGGGGGGCACCAACACGGCTAAGGAACGATCTCAAGGATCAACTTGTGTGTCTATGGGGTGCCCCTTGCCCCCGTATATAAAGGATGGAGGAGGAGGAGGCCGGCCAAGGGTTTGGCGCGCCAGGGTGTGGAGTCCTACTAGGATTCCAAGTCCTAGTAGGAGTCCATCAAGAGGGGAGGAAGGGAGAAGGAATAGGAGGAGAAGGAAAGGTGGCCGGCCCCCTTTTCCCTAGTCCAATTCGGACTAGAGGAGAGGGGGGGCGCAGCAGCCTTTTTCCTCTTCCCACTAAAGCCCATCAAGGCCCATTACTTCTCCCGTAACTCCCCGGTACTCCGAAAAATACCCGAATCACTCGGAACCTTTCCGAACTCTGAATATAGTCATCCAATATATCGATCTTTACGTCTCGACCATTTCGAGACTCCTCGTCATGTCCCCGATCTCATCCGGGACTCCGAACTCCTTCGGTACATCAAAATACACAAACTCATAACATAACCGTCATCGAAACCTTAAGCGTGCGGACCCTACGGTTCGAGAACAATGTAGACATGACCGAGACACGTCTCCGGTCAATAACCAATAGTGGGACCTGGATGCCCATATTTGCTCCTACATATTCTACGAAGATCTTTATCGGTCAGACCGCATAACAATATACGTTGTTCCCTTTGTCATCGGTATGTTACTTGCCCGAGGTTCGATCGTCGGCATCCAATACCTAGTTCAATCTCGCACGCAAGTCTCTTTACTCGTTCGTAATACATCATCTCACAGCTAACTCATTAGTTGTAATGCTTGCAAGGCCTAAGTGATGTGTATTACCGAGAGGGCCCAGAGATACCTCTCCGACAATCGGAGTGACAAATCCTAATCTCGAAATACGCCAACCCAACATCTGCCTTTGGAGACACCTGTAGTACTCCTTTATAATCACCCAGTTACGTTGTGACGTTTGGTAGCACACAAAGTGTTCCTACGGTAAACGGGAGTTGCATAATCTCATAGTCAAAGGAACATGTATAAGTCATGGATAAAAGCAATAGCAACGTACTAAACGATCGGGTGCTAAGCTAATGGAATGGGTCATGTCAATCAGATCATTCAACTAATGATGTGACCTTGTTAATCAAATGACAACTCCTTTGTCCATGGTTAGGAAACTTAACCATATTTGATTAACAAGCTAGTCAAGTAGAGGCATACTAGTGACACTTTGTTTGTCTATATATCCACACATGTATTATGTTTCCGGTTAATACAATTCTAGCATGAATAATAAACATTTATCATGATATGAAAGGAAATAAATAATAACTTTATTATTGCCTCTAGGGCATATTTCCTTCAAGAAGCAGCACCAGCGACCCAAGTACATCCGAGATAAGAGATGGAAATGGAAAATCACGGCGCAGAAAAGAGCAGCGCCGGAATAAAGAGAAAAGCCCAAAGAGCACGGCAGTCAACGCCGGATTGAAAAGC
This sequence comes from Aegilops speltoides, assembly GCA_021437245.1. Classification (NCBI taxonomy): domain Eukaryota; kingdom Viridiplantae; phylum Streptophyta; class Magnoliopsida; order Poales; family Poaceae; genus Aegilops; species Aegilops speltoides. The sequence goes on along the minus strand of CM038142.1, from coordinate 253,922,758 downwards.
TCACGGCCAAATAATAAAGCTCAGCCCCTCAAGGATGACAGCGGCAAACTGTCTAACCTACACAAAATTCTGGGTCGGATATGTCAAATCCACAGTACCCCCGGAAGGCCTGCAAATCACACCCACAGGGATTGTTGGGTTTTCAAACAGTCCGGCCGACTAAACGCCGAACACAAGGGGCTCGACGCGTCAAGCGAAGAAGATAAACCCCGCCACCAGGGCACTGGAAAACAAAAGACTTTCCCACAAGGGGTCAAAGCAGTAAACTCACTTCATGTGAGGACACGGAAAAACAGCGGCACTTTCTAAAAGAGCCTCGCACGCCCAACCCAATGAGACCGTAGAGATTGGATATCAAAACCAATCACTTTCGACCACCTGGACTACTCCAGAAGTGTTCGAAACGCGGGACGGACTCCCCTGATATTGAATCCGGTAATAGATGAACTACAATTCACAAACGTCCTAATGGACGGAGGCAGTGACTTAAACCTGCTATATTCAAACACAATCCGTCGGATGGGGATAGACCCTACCAAAATTCGACACAGCCGCACTTCCTTCAAAGGAGTTACGCCAGGCCCTTACGCCAAGTGCACAGGCTCGATATTACTAGAAGTCGTGTTCGGGTTGCCGAACAATTTCCGACGCGAAAAGTTAATTTTCCATATCGTCCCATTTAAAAGTGAATATCAAGCACTATTGGGACGAAAGGCTTTTGTCCGCTTCAACGCCATACCACATTACGCGTCTCTTACACTTAAGATGCCCGGTCCACATGGCGCCATTTCAGTGCGATGGTCACTTAAAGACCCCGGACTCGGATAGACGAATCCGGACTCAACAGGCTAGGGGCTCCCTAGCCGCATACCCTTCTCACGGGGGGCTGCACGCACAACCAACCGTGGTTTCATATAAACCTTGATTTAATTATCTACATTCATTCTTTTGTACATTTTTTGCACGAGCTGTTTCTACAACTAAACGTTCCTCTTTTTCTATAGATGAACAACGTGCTTACCCGTCCAGGATAATGGCGCAACGGAGACACAGCGCAGACGCGTGAGGGACCCGTTGCAAGGATTCTTTTCAGATTAAGACCCTGCGTAGACCTTTTTTATCACTGTCTCTTGTTGTTACTCTCCCTTGGCTTCCTTCTATAGCCAAAACGGAGCCTGGCGCCTTGGCATCAGCCGCGTCAGAAGACCATGCCCATACCTGGACACTAGGGGCTTAGGGCATAATTCTGCCCATTATTATAAAGTTCGAACACCTTCGGGAGTGTTCGGCGTCTCAAGTTAGGCATTATATGCATTAGCTCTCAATCATGTCTTTGGTCAAATGTTGGGTTTGCCTGCCTCTGTTTTGCTGCCTTACGCTCAGATCATCGGCTAACGCGCACCAGGAGAACTATCTGCGATTGTGCCCCGGTTAATTTGGCGAGCACCTCAAGAGAGAAAGCCGAAAACCGATCATCATGATACAATGAGAGTCCGTCACCACTTGATCGACCATTGGAATGTTTAGAATTCCGCTTTGTGAAGGACCGCTTTCGGTCAGGCACATACGCACTCCGAATCCGGAGTCGTGCGGTGTCATCGAGGCTATATCGTAGCCCCACCCTCGAGCTCCATTGGCTAAGTGAAAGAAATAAAGCATCATAGTCCGGATTGCCTCGTTAAGCTCGCTACCACCTCCTTATAACAGGACCAAGACGCCGGATTAAGTGTGAAAAAGCGCTTATTTTGCAAACACCCCAAAGACCTTGTGCAAGGGGCTGAAGTCAAGATCGCATCTTTCGTGTTATACACAAGTATACGCAAACGGCCGCACATGAGAAGTTTTACTACTTGGAAGCACAAGTATAAAAAGCATTCATACTATAATCATTGATCTACAAGTCAATGCGTTCAATTGAACGTTACATTCTTTGAGCACTGCGACTCTATTATACGAGTGCCACGCATAACTTCCCCGAAATAATGCTCGGCAGGAAGCCGGTTTCCATCCGAACCTGGCAGAACAGCGGTGGCATCCATCTCCGGACATCGCGCTTTACACGGGCTGAGCCATCCGCGCGCCGGCGATGCAGCCGACTGCTTTCATCTCCTTGATATGCGGCACCGCCCCAAGGAACTGCTGCAAGAGGTCAAGTAGCTCGTCGCCTTGGACCTCTCGCCATACATGGGCCACGATGTCGATCATAGCCAGCCCGGACAGTCTATTCAGTTCGCCCATTTGGCCAACTCTGTCCGTCACGGAAGAGGGCGATCCGGATGTGGAATTGAGTCCAATATAACTCTTCCGCCTCGTGATCCCCTCGGCTCCGGAAGTGCTTAATGGCATCACCGCACTCGCAGCCAAATCCATATACGGATCCTCCGAACTCCACACCGCTCAAATTGAGCGTGCCAGCATCCATAAGCGGCGACGATAAGAAACGGCTTGTCACCGTGATTTCTCCGCTTGGCGCAGCTCCTCCTTCATAGCCCGCATTGCGAACGGGCATCCTTGGCTTCGGCGGTGGCCTTCTTGAGTCTTCCCATCCGATAAGAGCTCCTTTTCAAGAGCCTCATTGCGGTCGGTAGCATCCTTTAATTTCTTGGCCAATTCGGCCACCTCCGCCTACTTAGGCAAAGGCGCCGCCTTCTCGACCTTCAACTCTTCGCCGCCCTCGCAGCAACCGCCACTCGCCGGGCTTGCTCCTTAGCGAGCAAGTTTGGCGAAGGCTCTCCACACCGAAGCACTATCTCATTAACAACATATAACTTATCGAGGCGGCTTGGACCCACTCAATGAAGCAGCTGCGGAGAATTTATTTACCTTGCGACTCGTCAAGTCGCTGATTGACAAGGGCGATGTCAGCATCTGCCACGTCAAGTTGTCGACTTAATTCGACAAACTCACTAGTCCGGCTGGCCCCCGGACTATCCACCACCTGTATCAGACCGGCGGTATTCATTACCTGAGATGTTGAGATTTTGATCCTCGGCATGCTGTCGTTTTCGACAACCTACCGAGTCTCAGGGGCTACTATCTATACAGGGCGCATTTTTTATATGCAAAAATATTAAAAGACAAAGGGGTGCATCATTTTCAAGATACCTCAAATCCCGCCAAACAAGCTCGTGGCTGCATTACATAATCCGCTTTCAGCGGTCGAATCCTTCCGACCACCGTGCGCATTAATGCACGGTGATCTTCTCAAATGGACGCCTCTCAAGCAAACTCTTGATTCTCGGCGGACTTTGGTGGGTGTTGAACTCTTTGGCCCCTCCAGACTGGGGCGCCCTCGTGATGACACTTGGGCTCGCTTCGCCTCATCTGGCGGTGCGGCAGACGGAGGCGTATCGCTCTCCATCATCTCCGGAAGATGATCCCCCGAGGATGAACTCATCTGAGACGGCTGTAGATCCGAACTGCAATATAAATATTTCAGTTATCTACAGAAGCGTAAACGAAGGTACTTCCTTATTAAACTTCGTCTTTCATACTCACGGCTCATTGGAGGGCTGGTCCTTGGGCGATGATTGCGCGTCCGGATTCTCTCCGGACGCCGGACCCCCCAGTGGGCATTTCTTCCCACGCTTAGGGGCTTTGACCTCCGGATCTTCGAAGGCGGTCCTCTTCTCCCTCTGAAGGAAGGGATCCTTGGTTCCCTCCTCTTCAGTCGCCTCTTTGGACGAAGTATTAGCTCCTTTATCTCCCCCGTTGCCCCCCTCGTGGGCGCAACCTCCAACATTCCCGACCAGCCACGGGCTCCAAGTCACGGTCTCTGAGGGGGGTCGGACACCTTATCAGCCTTGATCGCGCCACCCAGTCCTGTAAAGAATAAAAAAGGGTCAGGAGATGATCTTTTGAAAGGCATACAAATGGAATGTCCGAGCTCTGAGCTACTTACCTGAGTATCCGGGTGATCGCGGCTTAAGCTTGCGTCCTCGGCCGAATCCGGACACGCTACCTGCGGTCCGAAGAACAGCTTGTACATCTTCGTGGGTGTCGCGCCCATAAAATGCTGGAGAATACAAGGTCCCTCCGGATTGAACTCCCATAGACGGAGAGGACGACGTTTGCAGGGTAGGAGGTGCCTGATTAGCATGACTTGCATCACCTTGACCAGGTCGATCTCCCTTGTTTGGAGGTCTCGAATCCGGCCCTGCAGTGCGGGCACGTCCTCGGACAGCCCCCAGTTGAGCCCTTGGTTGACCCACGACATCGGTTGCCGTGGAGGTCCCGGGCGGAAGGAGGGCGGCGGCTTTGCTTGTCGCCCTTGGAGCGAGTGATGTAAAACCACTCCTGCTGCCACAATCCCTGTTCCTCTTGAAGGAACCTTGAGCCACGGGCATCGACCTTCTTGCTTATGGTCGCCCACCAAGACTCCGCTTGACGCCCCCCGGTCATCTTCGGCTCCACCTTGAATGTTTTCAGCCACAGGCCGAAGTGGGGGATGACGCGGAGGAAGGCTTCGCAGACAATAATGAATGCGGAGATATGGAGGATGGACTCTGGAGCCAAGTCATGGAAGTCCAGCCCGTAGTAGAAAAGGAGCCCTCTCACGAAGGGATCCGTCGGGAAGCCTAATCCCCGACGGAGGTGAGATGCGAAAACGACGTATTCGCGGGCTCGGGTGGCACGGCCTGCCACAGGGCAGCAACCTGTCGAAACTTCGTGAGGCTGTGCTTGGCCTCACGCAACTTCAATATGTCCTCCTCCGTGATGGAGGAGGGCATCCACCGGCCCTGGAGGTCGGAGCCGTACATTGTTGTGGATCCGAGGTGCTCGAATCTGAAGCTCTAGGTGTTGGAACTAGGAGCAGAGGAAAGATACGATGCAAGGTTGAAAGACAAGGACAGGCCTTGGTCCTCTTATAAAGGGGAAATAATACCAAGGGCCGTCTCCATGACCATTTGAGATTCCCCTTCGATAGAGGAGGCGTGGCGACGGGAACGGTTGGGTTACCCACGCACGTATTGATGAGGATCCCGGAATAAAAGGGAACACGATCTCGCTTGACGGGGCGTGCCAGGAAACCGCTTCGCTAAACGTGCTGAGGCGGAATAATAAAAACGATTCGGACGAGGGCTTGGCTGCGGTGTGATGTCACGCCGCATAATACGTCAGCAGATTGAGCTAAGTGTATATTTTATTCTCTCTACGTTGGAATGTGGAATTCATTTTGCAGATATGAACACTATCCTGGTGTTCATTATCTTCTTCGGATTATTCAAGGGAGGAACCCACCTTGCAATGCCGAACATTATGCACGCCGGACTTATCGTCATTGAAGACTGGTTCAGGGGCTACTGAGGGAGTCCTGGACTAGGGGGTGTCCGGATAGCCGGACTATCAATATCCGCCGGACTCCCAGACTACGAAGATAGAAGATTGAAGACTCGCTCGTGTCCCAAGGTACTTTCCTTGGCGTGGAAGGCAAGCTTGGCAATACGGATATGTAGATCTCCTACCATTGTAACCGACTCTGTGTAACCCTAGCCTCTCCGGTGTCTATATAAACCGGAGGGCCTTAGTCCATAGGACGAACATTACATCTCAACAATCATACCATAGGCTAGCTTCTAGGGTTGAGCCTCCTTGATCTCGTGGTAGATCTACTCTTGTACTACCCATATCATCAATATTAATCAAGCGGGGCGTAGGGTTTTACCTCCATCGAGAGGGCCCGAACCTGGGTAAAAACATTGTGTCCCTCGTCTCTTGTTACCATCCGCCTAGATGCACAGTTCGGGACCCCCTACCCGAGATCCGCCGGTTTTGACACCGACACACCCCCACCGGGAACTGTTCATCCACCCCTCCCCCAGCAATGCTCACTACTCATCCAGAGGCAGCATCGATCGGCTTCAGTTAGCAGCAGTAGCGAAGGAATCGCTCGATCGGGTTCAGTTAACAGCCATCGATCAATCGCTCGGGTTCGATGAACGCGTAGCTCGCAAAGGTAATCGCCGGATTCAGTAGGCGAACGCCTCGCTCGGGTTCAGTTAGAGCCCAACGCCTCGCACCCACGCGCGTGTGTGTATGAGAGAAACGCGCAAACCACCGTGCATCTCTCAGCCCCGACCACCCACCGTAACCGGGAACACCCTGATATTTTCCTCGCTCTTGCTTGTACCACGGTTTTTCCCGTCATGGACGGTGATACGTCTCCAACGTATCTATAATTTTTTATTGTTCCATGCTATTATATTACCCATTTTAGATGTTTATGGGCTTTACTCTACACTTTTATATAATTTTTGGGACAATCCTATTAACCGGAGGCCCAGCCCGAATTGCTATTTTTTTGCCTATTTCAGTGTTTCGAATAAAAGGAATATCAAATGGAGTCCTAACGGGATGAAACCTTCGGGAGCGATCTTTCTGGAAGAAATGCGAACCTAGAGACTTGGAGTGGACATCAAGCAACAAACGAGGCGGCCACAAGGGTGTCTGGTGCACCCCCTTGGGGTGGGCCTGCCCCCCACCCTCGTGGCCCCCTCGAGCGTCAACAAACCTACTTCTTCCTCCTATATATACTCCCGTACCCTGAAAACATTAGAAGCGACCACGAAAACCTAATTCCACTGCCGCAACCTTCTGTATCCGCAAGATCCCATCTTGGAGCCTTCGTTGGTGCTCCGCCGGAGGAGGAATCGTCCATGGAGGGCCTCTACATCATCTCCAAGGCCTCTCCGATGAGTTGTGAGTAGTTTACCACAGACCTTTGGGTCCATAGTTATTAGCTAGATGGCTTCTTCTCTCTCTCTGAATCTCAATACCAAGTTCAGCTCGATCTTCTTGGAGATCTCTTTGATGTAACTCTTTTTGCGGTGTGTTTGTCGAGATCCCATGAATTGTGGGTTTATGATCAAGTTTATCTATGAGAAATATTTGAATCTCCTCTGAATTATTTTATGTGCGATTGGTTATCTTTGCAAGTCGCCTCGAATTATCAGTTTGGTTTGTCCTACTAGGTTGATCTTTCTTACAATGGGAGAAGTGCTTAGCTTTGGGTTCAATCTTGCGGTGTCCTTTCCCAGTGACAGCAGGGGCAGCAAGCCACGTATTGAATTGTTGCCATCGAGGATAAAAAGATGGGGTCTATATCATATTGCATGAGTTTATCCCTCTACATCATGTCATCCTTCTTAATGCGTTACTCTGTTCTTATGAACTTAATACTCTCGATGCATGCAGGAGTTGGTCGATGTGTCGAGTAATAGTAGTAGATGCAGAATAGGTTTCGATCTACTTGTCACGGATGTGATGCCTATATACATGATCATGCCTAGATAATCTCATAACTATGCGCTTTTCTATCAATTGCTCGACAGTAATTTGTTCACCCACCGTAATACTTATGCTATCTTGAGAGAAACCACTAGTGAAACCTATGGCCCCCGGGTCTATCTTTTATCATATAAGTTTTCCATTTACTTTTATTAGCATCTTTTATTTTCCAATCTATATCATAAAAATACCAAAAACATTTATCTTATCATATTATCTCTATCAGATCTCAGTTTCGCAAGTGGCCGTGAAGGGATTGACAACCCCTTTATTGCGTTGGTTCCGAGGTTCTTGTTTGTTTGTGTAGGTGCGTGGGACTTTTAAGGAGCCTCCTACTGGATTGATACCTTGGTTCTCAAAAACTGAGGGAAATACTTACGCTACTTTGCTGCATCACCCTTTCCTCTTCAAGGAAAACCAACGCAAGCTCAAGACGTAGCAAGAAGGATTTCTGGCACCGTTGCCGGGGAGGTCTTCGCTCAAGTCAATACATACCAAGTACCCATCACAAACTCATCTCCCTCGCATTACATTATTTGCCATTTGCCTCTCGTTTTCCTCTCCCTCACTTCACCCTTGCCATTTTATTCGCCCTCTCTTTCGAGTTCTCCTCTCTTTTTTGCTTGCCTTTTTTGTGCTCGTGTGTTAGATCATTTATCTCGTCGTTATGGCTAGTCCTCCTATCCTTGTTATTACCCCCGAGCATGAAGTTCTCAATTTTGAACAAAGGGGGGAGAGAATTTAAAAGATGCTTCATATAGAATTTGCAATGCTCAAAATAGATCTACTAGGAGCTCTCTACTTTCGTTCTTCTTTGCAATTTTTATGTAGGCATTACTCCTTGGAATAGATGTATTCTTGATACCATTACCGGAAGGGATTTCTTGAGTAGCCATACTTTTGATGCTTATAATGCTATGTTAGATTTGTTTGCCCACCACCTCTTTTGGTTAATGGAACTATTTTAACATTGGAGCATGTGATGCAAAGGCTTGAAATTTTTGAAAATAAAGTTACCACTGTTGAGTTGATTGAAAATTTGGATAAAAAGATTCATAACCAAATTACCCAATATGGATCTAGGGTTGGAGTTACTTTGAATTTTTTTTAAAGAGAAAGAACCTATAGTTAATGAAAGAGTAGATCTAGATTCTACGAGAATCGGTAAACTTGAGGATATTATTACCAACTTAGGGTCAGCCTTTTCATCCGTGAAAAATACTCCAACTCCTCCTACCAAAACTGCCAAATTTATTTATGTTCCTAAAAATCAGGGTGAATCTTCTAGTAAGGAAAATGCGGATCTCAAATCAATAAGTGTTCACCCCAATTGTCTCTCTGTCATAAAGGAACCTTTTGCTTCAAATGAATTTCTTGATTTCTTGCCTAGGAGTTTAATCATTAAGAAAGAAACGCCTAAGGATTGTAAGTGCTCTATTGAAGATTTGAATACTAAAGACGGCAATACTTAGATCTATCTTCGCTTTTATGCCTAGCTAGGGGAGTTAAACGATAGCGCTTGTTGGGAGGCAACCCAATTTTATTTTTGTTTCCTGCTTTTTGATTATGTTTAGTAATAAATTTATCACCTAGCTTCTGTTTATATGTGTTTTCATGTTTTAATTAGTGTATGTGCCAAGTAAAACCTATAGGATAACCGACGGTGATAGTTAATATGATTCTGCTGAAAAAACAGAAACTTTGCACGCACGAAAATAATTTTTGTAAATCACAGAAACCTGATTTTGCATTGATTCTTTTTGCTGTAGATCAATAAAAAATTGCCCAGGACTTCCTATTTTGGTAGGAGTTTTAGAGTTCCAGAAGTATTAGAAAGTTACAGATTGCTACAGTCTGTTCTGTTTTTGACAGATTCTATTTTTCGTGTGTTGTTTGCTTATTTTGATGCATCTATGGCTAGTATCGGGGGGTATGAACCATAGAGAAGTTGGAATAAAGTAGATTTAACACAAATATAAATAAAGAATTAGTTCATTACAGTAACTTATGTGGTGGTTTTTCTTTGTTGCACTAATGGAGCTTATGAGATTTCCTGTTGAGTTTTGTGTTGTGAAGTTTTCAAGTTTTGGGTTAAGATTTGATGGACTATGGAATAAGGAGTGGCAAGAGCCCAAGCTTGAGGATGCCCATGGCACCCCAAGATATTCAAGGATAACCAAAAGCCTAAGCTTGGGGATGCCCCGGAAGGCATCCCCTCTTTCGTCTTCGTCTATCGGTAACTTTATTTGGAGCTATATTTTTATTCGCCACATGATATGTGTTTTGCTTGCAGTGTCATGTATGATATTAGTCTTTTATTTTTAGATTACCACAATCATCCTTGTTGTACACACCTTTTGGGAGAAACCCACATGATTTAGAATTTATTAGAATACTCTATGTGCTTCACTAATATCTTTTGATCTAGATAATTTTTGCTCTTGTGCTTCACTTATATTTTTTAGAGCACGGCGGTGGCTTTATTTTGAAGAAATTGTTGACCTCTCATGCTTCACTTATATTATTTTGAGAGTCTCTTAGAACAGCATGGTATTTGCTATGGTTATAAAATTGGTCCTAGAATGATGGGCATCCAAGTTGGGTATAATAAAAACTATCATAGGAAGTGAATTGGATGCTATGATCAATTTGATGCTTGATAACTGTTTTGAGATATAGGGGTGGAGATATTAGAGTCATTCTAGTAGGGTGATTATTAATTTAAAGAATACTTGTGTTGAAGTTTGTGATTCTCGTAGCATGCACGCATGGTGAACCGCTTTGTGATGAAGTTGGACACAATTTTATTTATTGATTGTCTTCCTTATGAGTGGCGGTCGAGGACAAGCGATGGTCTTTTCCTACCAATCTATACCCCTAGGAGCATGCACGTAGTACTTTGTTTTCAATGGCTTGTAGATTTTTGCAATAAGTATATGAGTTCTTTATGACTAATGTTGAGTCCATGGATTATACGCACTCTCACCCTTCCACCATTGCTAGCCTCTCTTGTGCCGCGCAACTTTCGCCGGTACCATACATCCACCATATACCTTCCTCAAAACAGCCACCATACCTACCTATCATGGCATTTCCATAGCCATTCCGATATATATTGCCATGCAACTTTCCACCGTTCCGTTTATTATGACACGCTCCATCATTGTCATACTGCTCTTTGCATGATCATGTAGTTGACCTCGTATTTGTGGCAAATCCACCTTCATAATTCCATACATGTCACTCTTGATTCATTGCATATCCCGGTACACCGCCGGAGGCATTCATATAGAGTCATATTTTGTTCTAAGTATCGAGTTGTAATCTTGAGTTGTAAGTAAATAAAAGTGTGATGATCTTCATTATTAGAGCATTACCCCAAGTGAGGAAAGGATGATGGAGACTATGATTCCCCCACCAGTTGGGATGAGACTTCGGACTTTATAAAAAAAAAGAGAGAAAGGACAAATAAAAAAATGAGAGAAAAAGAGAGAAGGGACAATGCTACTATCCTTTTACCACACTTGTGCTTCAAAGTAGCACCATGATCTTCATGATAGAGAGTCTCCTATGTTGTCACTTTCATATACTAGTGGGAATTTTTCATTATAGAACTTGACTTGTATATTCCAATGATGGGCTTCCTCAAAATGCCCTAGGTCTTCGTGAGCAAGCAAGTTGGATGCACACCCACTTAGTTTCTTTCGTTGAGCTTTCATACATTTATAGCTCTAGTGCATCCGTTGCATGGCAATCCCTACTCACTCACATTGATATCTATTAATGGGCATCTCCATAGCCCGTTGATACGCCTAGTTGATGTGAGACTATCTTCTCCTTTTTTGTCTTCTCCACAACCACCATTCTATTCCACATATAGTGCTATGTCCATGGCTCACGCTCATGTATTGCGTGAAAGTTGAAAAAGTTTGAGATTACTAAAGTATGAAACAATTGATTGGCTTGTCATCGGGGTTGTGCATGATTAAACACTTTGTGTGATGAAGATAGAGCATAGCCAGACTATATTATTTTGTAGGGATAACTTTCTTTAGCCATGCTATTTTGAGAAGACATGATTGCTTTATTAGTATGCTTCAAGTATTACTATTTCTTATGTCAATATGAAATTTTATTTTGAATTATTTGGATCTGAACATTCATGCCACAATAAACAAAATTACATTGAGAATTATGCTAGGTAGCATTCCACATCACAAATTCTGTTTTTATCATTTACCTACTCGAGGATGAGCAGGAATTAAGCTTGGGGATGCTTGATACGTCTCCAACGTATCTATAATTTTTGGTTGTTCCATGCTATTATATTACCCGTATTGGATGTTTATGGGCTTTACTATACGCTTTTATATCATTTTTGGGACTAACCTACTAACCGGAGGCCCAGCCTGAATTGCTGCTTTTTGCCTATTTCAGTGTTTCAAAGAAAAGGAATATCAAACGGAGTCCAAACGGGATGAAACCTTCGGGAGCGATCTTTCTGGAACAAATGGTAATTTGGAGACTTGGAGTGGACGTCAAGCAACAAACGAGGCGGCCACGAGGGTGCCCGGCGCGCCCCCCACCCTTGTGGACCCCACGAGCGTCAGCCGACCGACTTCTTCCTCCTATATATACTCCCGTACCCTGAAAACATCGGAAGCGACCACGAAAACCTAATTCCACCGCCGCAACCTTCTGTATCCGCAAGATCCCATCTTGGAGCCTTCGCTGGCACTCCGCCGGAGGGGGAATCGACCATGGAGGGCCTCTACATCATCTCCAAGGCCTCTCCGATGACTTGTGAGTAGTTTAGCACAGACCTTCGGGTCCATAGTTATTAGCTAGATGGCTTCTTCTCTCTCTTTGAATCTCTTTGAATCTCAATACCAAGTTCTCCTCGTTCTTCTTGGAGATCTATTCAATGTAACTCTTTTTGCGGTATGTTTGTCGAGATCCATTGAATTGTGGGTTTATGATCAAATTTATCTATGAGAAATATTTGAATCTCCTCTGAATTCTTTTATGTGTGATTAATTTATCTTTGCAAGTCTCTTCGAATTATCAGTTTGGTTTGGCCTGCTAGATTGATCCTTCTTGCAATGGGAGAAGTGCATAGTTTTGGGTTCAATCTTGTGGTGTCCTTTCCCAGTGACAGCAGGGGCAGCAAGGCACGTATTGTATTGTTGCCATCGAGGATAAAAAGATGGGGTTTATATCATATTGCATGAGTTTATCCCTCTACATCATGTCATTTTCTTAATGTGTTACTCTGTTCTTATGAACTTAATACTCTAGATGCAGGCAGGAGTCGGTCGATGTGTGGAGTAATAGTAGTGGATGCAGAATAGTTTCAATCTACTTGTCACGAACGTGATGCCTATATACATGATCATGCATAGATTGCCGGGGAAAACTTGATCCACGGACACCTATGTGGCCGGCGGACCGAGCCCCTTTCGGTTCGGCGGGGGGAGGAGATTGCACGAAGAGCGGATCGAGGCATTGCACACGAGCGTTTTACCCAGCTTCGGAGCTCTCTAGAGAGATAATACTCCTACTGCTGCGTGTCTGATTTGTATTGTTTTCTTGCTCGGGAGCGCTGAGTGCTACAGTACACACTAGCTGCTAACGAGACCGAGCGTGAGTGTTTTCTGGCCTCGAACCCCCCTCTATGTTGCGCATGGGCCTCCTTTTATATGCTTAAGGGGTCACCGACAGGTGGCAACATAGACAAGGGCGAAAATGGAAAGATGTTGCAGTTGGTACAACTACTTGTACAACGTATCATACCTAACCCTGACGGCAGGGGACAAATGCATTAAATGCCCTTCTGTGTCGCCCAAATAGTGCAAACAGGGACCGTCAAGGGAGCCACCGCTTCCCACGATGGCAGTCTTGTCGGCGTAAACTTGCCACACTCGACCACTGGCTGCCAGCCTCTTGCCACGCTACCGAAAGGTCCTGTATGACACGTTGGTGGATGTGCTGGGGTGTGGGTACAGAGTGGTAGCTTGCCCCGGCAAGCGCCTTGCCGCGGTTGTTGTCTTGCCGCATCTGGAAGCTTGTCGCTTACCGGGCCTTGCCGGGACGCGTGGCGCGTGGCGGCAAGTTCCTTGAAATGCCTCGGTTGGCCTTCCCGGCAAGCTCCTCTTGCCGGGGTCTTGTCTCCTTGGCTTGAACACTTTGTTCTTGAATGGCTCCAAAGGAACCACGGAGGACCTTAGCGGTCACCCGGCAAGCCTTGCCGCGGGGTGCTGCGACTGCCCATGCACAAGTTCGGGATACTAGGGTACCCCTACTCTAGTACACCTACAGGAGCCCCCGGGCCTGGGCCACACACGGTGCGGAGCGCTGTTGGGCCAGGCCCAAAACAGGGCACGGGCACGCGCGGCCTGGGTTACGCCGTATCTTACTCAGTACCACCGCGCCCTTCCCAAACGGCACGCGTCGAATGCGGCGTCGTGGGAGAGATCGTGGGTTGCTTCTTTATTCGGAAGAACGGAACGTCCGCCCCCTCCCTCTTTATAAGCAGAGGAAACAGGGGCAGTTTGCCCATCTCGCCAGTTGCTATTCCAATCTCAGAAACTTCCGCCGCTCCCCCCTTCTTCCCAAAGAGAGCAGCGCTCCGCCCCCCATCGCCACCAGCACCACCAACACCGTCGATCTCCCCCACCACCTCCGCTATGGCTCCGAAAGCCAGCAAGGGGAAGGGCGTGAAGTCGACCGAGGCGCAGCGGCTCGCGGCGCTGCGAAGGGAGCGGACAACCTTCCCCCCCAGCTTGCCGCGAAAGAGTTGAGGGAGTACTACTACCTCTTCTGGTCGACCGAGACGCGAGCGCATCCGCGCACGAAGGTACTCTCCGCCGCTGCTTCGGAATGGGCTCCGAATGGATATCCCTTCTTCGCATTGTTCTTCTACTGCGGGCTCTGCCCGCCTTTCTCTGAATTCTTCTGCGATATTATGAACACCTACGGGTTCCACCTCCTTGACTTCACCCCCAATGCCGTTCTGACCATGGCAGTTTTCGCACATCTCTGCAAAAACTTTGTTGGAGTCCATCCAAATGTAGCCCTTTTCCGCTACTTCTTTATGCCCCGAGTTGAGAGAGGAGAGCCTCTATCCGGCGGAATCGCCTGGATCTCGAGAGCCGGCAAGAAGGAAGCTTATCTGGAGGGAGAGCTCCGCGGCAAGTGGGAGGAATGGAGAGCAGATTGGTGCTGGATTGTCGAGGAGAACCCACTACCATTCACCGCCCAGCGCCAAGCCCCAATAGCGCGCGGCAACGATTGGAGCAGCGTGGCCCCGGAAGATGATAGGCTGAAGATTGCCATCACCCGGATCCTACGCCTCAGGCTTGCCGGGCTCACTGTAGGCGCCGTTGGCGCAGATTTCCTTCGCCACCGCATCGCCCCCCTGCAGGAGAGGAGGAGACCCGTCTGGGAGTTCGGGGGACCGGTGGACATCATGAGGCTACGCCCGGGCCTCAACTTCAACTTCACTGTCCTGGAACTAGACGCGATGCTCAAGAAATTGTTCAAGCACGAACCTCAACATCCCAAATGGTTCAGGTTGCTGAAGGGTGTCGTTCCACTGTGCAACAATTCCTCGCTCGACCGCATCCGTGCAATGATGCCGCTGTGCGATTCGCTTGGAATTGTCCCAACTTGGCAAGAGCCTGCGGACGACGTTGTGCAGGAGTTCTTCGACGGCCTGGTAGAAGTGGCGGTCCGCTCCGATGAACAAAAGAGCCTCACCCGCGACACCACCGATGCGGAGATGCAGTGCATCGCCACCAGGGCGGAAGAGGCGGCGGCAGCCGCCGCCGCGGGCGAGTTTGGATTCACAGTGGAGGAGGCAGAGGCAGCAGAGGTGGCAAGCCCCGCCGAGCGAGATGAGCTTGCCGGCGAGGGAGAGCTTGCCGGGCTTGAAGTTGAGTCGGGCAATCCCGCCGAGGGTGCGAGCGGCTTGTCGGAGAGCTGCTCCTCTTCCTCCTCGTCTTCAGACAGCCCGCCGCAAGCAGAGCCCCCAGCTCCACCAAGAAGGCGTCTCCGCAAGGTTGGGGACGTAGCAGGGCGGCAGAGGGGTCAACAGCCGCCGCGCCGCGCGACATGCTCCACCGCGACAAGCACTGTTGCCGCGGGAGCGCCTCACACCGATGCGGCAACTGGAGCGGGGTCGTCCCGGACCACCGCCACTGCCCCCGCCAAGCGGCTAAGGGAACCTACTCCTCCGCCTCGTCACGCCGGAGGCGGGCCGGACTTCGACCTCTCCGCGCTCAGCCCCGACGAGGAAGAAGAAGAGTAAAATTCTTTGCTGTACTTGTAGTTCTTCAATTCTTGCTGTTTTTTGTCTTGTATCTGATTTGCTTTACTCCGAACTCATTCCTTTTCAGGACTCTGGCCCAGAGAGCGGCGAAGAGAGCCAAGGTCCCGGTGATTGTCATCAAGGACGAACCCACGGCGACAGCAGGGGGTGCGCCCAAGACCACCTTGCCGGACCCGGCAATCATTCCCCAAAGCAGCCCCCAGCACAACCCCCAGCGTAAGTATATGGTTTACTTCCCGCTGTCAGGCGCGCATGGGTGCTCTTTCTTTGCTGATATCTGATTGTTGGTTTGTGCAGGAGCAGAGCAGCCTCACCAGGAGCGTCCGGAAGCCGCCCCCGACATGACATCTGCTTCGACTACACCGCCAAGGGAGGATTCCCCGGCAAGGGAGCGTTCTCCGGCAAGGGAGAAGTCTCCGGCAAGGGACAGTTCTTCGGCAAGGGACGGCACTAGCGACCCCCCAGTGGTGGAGCCCATGACTGAAGAGCCCAGTACAGGTAACCCTCTTGCTTGAAAACTTCCCTCGAGTTCTTCTTCTTCTGATTTTCTTTTTGGATATTTGCTTGACTTTTCTCCCTCTTCCGGCCTTCAGATCCACCTGTCACGGAGCCGATGGAGACCGAGGTCGCCGGCGAGGAGAACGCGTGCGGCAATACTGATGACGCCGCCGCCACCGAAGAAGAAGCCGGCACTAATGATCCTGCCGACGAAGAGGCCGCTAAGGCTGCCGCTGCAGGAGCTGGCGAGGGGTCTGGCGATCGCACTAATGGTCCCGAGACCGCAGGAGCGCAAGGCGCTGCGCCGACCGCCGATCCCCCTGCCGCTGCCGCAGCGTCAGGCTTCGACGAGCCCCAGCCCAGTGCCTATTTGAAGGCCGGCGACGACGTCTTCATCAAGCTCCCCTGGGCGTCAAGCTCCAGGGCGCCGGTCGAAGGAGAAACCTTGGATGGAGAGGTGCTCGCCTCCTCTGGGCTGACGCTGGTTGATGCGCCGAGCAGCAGCAGCGGCGATTCTGAGGAGGAGCAGCTGCTGCGGAAGCTGGTGTCGCTCTACCGCGCCCGGCAGGCCAAGGTGGAATCCCGAGAAGCGCTTGTCGCGCAGGCAGGAGTGGACATCGAGAAGCGGGCGGAGGAGCTTCGGGATCGCAACCAGGAAGCTCTCCGGTCTCTGGCAGAGAAGCGGGCGCAACTCGCCGATTAATGGAAAGCCTTCCTCCTCGAGAAGGCCGAAGCCGAAGAGCAACAGCGGCTTGCCGCCGAGGAGCTGTTTGCGCGGGAGGGCGAGTTGGCGCAGCGGAAGGTCAATCTTGACAACCACGAGGAGGAGCTTGCTGCGCGCGAGCAAACATTCAGCGGGGCTCTCAAGGAAGCAGAGGATGCTGCCGCAGCTGCCGAGGCCGCCAAGAAGGAGCTAGAGACGTAGGTGGCGCAGCTGGAGGCCGATCTCAAGGCGAGGGGTGAAGAGCTTGCCGCGCTCAAGCATGAGCGTGAGAAGGACGCCTACACCCTTGGCGAGCTGCAGGGTAGTCTCATCGAGAAGGGCAAGGAGCTTAGCGTCGCCAAGGACTCCAATGCAGATCTTGAGTTGAAGCTGGCTACTTTGACCAAGACGCTGGACGGCGCCAGGGAGCAGGAGTCGGCCCAGAAGAAGCAGATCAAGGCCGACGAGGCGCTGCTGGCGAGTGCTGCCGCCACCCGTAACACCTTCGGGGAGAATGTGGAGCACCGGACGGAGGGTGCGGTGGATGTAGCCGCAGCCATCGGCTGTGGAGGCATGGCGAATCGGGATGGAGGATTTCGGGTACTCCTCCGACGAGAACGTCCAACCCAGCGCCAAGCTCACTTTGTTCTTCAAAGGCATGGCGACGGCCCTACAGCGACTCCGGGAAAGGATCCCAAAGCAGCTGGCCGACGAGTCGCGCACGATCTGCGTGGGAGTTCTTCAAAACGTGTTGGTGAAGGTGGCCTTCCGCAACCCGAGCCTCAACCTCACCAATGTCCTCAAGAAGTTGCCGCCGGATACTGATCTGGAAGCGCTCAAGACCCTTGTCGCACCCATTGTGGACAAGGTGAGTGAGGTCAAGAGGGTTGAGGGCGATCGCGTAGATTAGGCCGCCCGTTTTCTCCTTTTCTTGTCGCTGCTGGTCATGTTACGAGAACAATTCATTAGAGCTGCGACAAGCTATCTTGTAATATAACTTTGGTTTGGGTATCGATTGCTATGTTATTTCCTTTACTTGATTCCTTCGTTTGTATGTGTTTGCCCTACGCTTTTAGGGAACTTGCCGGTGCAGGCACCTTAGCCGCGAGCGCTGAGTGCGGGACGTAGCAGCCTGCTGGCGGTGCTGCTACCGACAAGAAACCTTGTCGCAACTAGTTGCAGCTCACTTAAGTTGTTGAGCGGACTCGAAACAAAGTAAGGGCGCGACTAGCTACGAGTTGGTTCCTCCGCGCACAGGTTTTCCATACAAAGCACAGTCGTTCGAGGAAGATAACTTAAAATTTTTAAAACTGATTGCTCAAACTTTGGCAACTTAGCTTTTCTGTCATTTGCGTCCCGGCAAGGCAAACCTTTCTTGAACGACGCCTGGTCCACACCATTATCTCCTCCTTTCCCCCCGGCAAACTTGTGGGCGTGGGAACCTTCCTTTCTTTTGAGAAAGAGAAAGAAGAGAAAATAAAGATATGGAGCCTTATGGCTCATTATTGCTTACCGGGGGTAGGTGCTGCACAAAGTGTCAGACAACACATGCAAAAAATAGAAAGCATGAAATGGACAAGATATGCGGAGGTCTGTCTTCATCGTCGTCGTCATCTTCATCCTTGTCGCGGCCGCGGGGAGGTCTGTCTCCTTGCCGTTGTTTGGCCTTGCTGCGGCGTCCTCCCCGGCCGGGGCGTTTCTTGCCGGATCCTCCAATACCTTCTTGGGCCTTCTCCTTGTCGCGTCGCTCGTACTCAGCCTTTTGCTGTTCGACAAGCTGCTCGACCTTCTTGCAGCTCTGGAGGTCATAACCCTTGGTGCGGTGGATCTTGCAGTACTGCTTGTCGGTGCCGTCCTGCTTGTCGGCGGCCGCCACAGTGTTTTTGGCGCCACCTTCGTTGCCGGACTGCTCAACGACTAGCACATCTTTGCCTTTCCTTTTCCTGTTGTTCCGCAGTCGGTTCTTCTTTGTCGGGGCGGCATCCTCACAGTCAGATCCTCCTGCTCCCGTATTCTCTCCGGGAAGTTTTCTCCCTTCCTCAGCACGTGCACACTTGTCAGCCAGGGCATATAGCTCACTGACGTCTCTGATTTTGCACATCACCATCTCCTCCCGCATCCTGCGGTTTCGCGACGCTCGATGGAACGCTACCGATGATCTATGGCGGGTGGACATCTGGGATGTTGTGCTGTACACGGCTGAATCTCTGAATATACTTGCGCAGGGGCTCTCCTTCCTTCTGGGTGAGCAGATGAAGGTCGCTCTCTTGGCCATGTGGTTTGTGGCCGCCTGTAAAGGCGCCGACAAACTGATGGCATAGATCTGGCAAGTGCATGAGCCAGGACTTGACATTGGTCTTGAGCACCAGCGGGAAGTAGTTGGCAAGGATCTTGTCGTCCCGCCCCCCAGCAGCTTTCACCGCGATGGTGTAGATGCTGAGGAACTCTGACGGATGCGACTTGCCGTCGTACTTCTCTGGTATGTCTGGTTTGAAATTCTTCGTGCTGGGCCACTGGACTTGCCGCAGCTCACGAGTTAACGCAGGGCAACCTACCGCGTACGGCAAGTCGCCTGGTTCCCCTTGCACATGCATGTCGACAGTGGGCCCAGCGCGCTGGTCCGATTGACGCCGCGCTTCTCTTCGGCGCTCGATGCGAGTATGAGCGTCTTCTTGCTGTCGTTCGTGAAGAACTTGGTGCTGATCGCGACGAGCTCGTGGATCTGATGACGCGGTGGAGTCGTTGTCGAGGTGGATCCGGCGAGTCGGCGATCTTGGCCTTCGGGGCGGAGAGTGCACGGTGGTTGCACCCCCACCGGCTTTGTCGCCATCAGCTCACGCCTGGCAGTCTTGCCGCGGCTTCGATGTACTCGGCTGCCGTGGAGTGTCGCCATTAGCGAAGCCGATGAGACTCTGAATGGTGGCCCTCCATTCGTCGATCTTGTCTGCCGTTGGAGGGTAATCCAGGAGCAGTTGAGCTCGCGCTAAAGCTTCTGCTGGAGTGGTGGGTCGCAGTGGCGAACGGTGCGAGGAGCGGGATATGCTCGGACTTCTAACTACGTTAGACGGAGCAGTATCCCGTCCAGGCGACCGCGTCTTGCTCGTGCCCGCATGTTGGCGTGCATGCTGGTCTTGAACACCCTGAGATCCACCAGCTCGATCTTGGTCCAACGAGCGTATGGTACCGCGAGTACCATGACGCTGTCGGTCCCGCGCCTCCTGGGATGGGCGCGGTGCATGTACAGACGCCGAGGTCTGCGCAGCCTTGTCCTTGGACCTGGCAGCACCGTGAGCTCCCTCGTCGATGCCCGTTCTTCCGCCGGCGTCTACCCCACCACCTGTTTTCTCTGGTGGTGGTGGGATCGATGTGGACGGAGCAGCCACCTCCGAAGCCTTCTTCTTTGGTGGCATGTCGATGAAGAAGATGAAGATCTAGCTCGTGCGAACGCCGGATCAGGTTCACACTGCCTCGACGCCCCCTACCTGGCGCGCCAAAGATGCGGGGAAAACTTGATCCACGGACACCTATGGGGCCGGCGGACCGAGCCCCTTTCGGTTCGGCGGGGGCGGAGATCGCAGGAAGAGTGGATCGAGGCAAAGCACACGAGCGTTTTACCCAGCTTCGGAGCTCTCCAGAGAGATAATACTCCTACTGCTGCGTGTCTGATTTGTATTGTGTTCTTGCTCGGGAGCGCTGAGTGCTACAGTACACACTAGCTGCTAACGAGATCGAGCTTGAGTGTTTTCTGGCCTCGAACCCCCCTCTATGTTGCGCATGGGCCTCCTTTTATATGCTTAAGGGGTCACCGATAGGTGGCAACATAGACAAGGGCAAAAGTGGAAAGATGTTGCGGTTGGTACAACTACTTGTACGGTGTATCATATCTAACCCTGACGGCAGGGGACAAAGGCATTAAATGCCCGTCTGTGTTGCCCAAACAGTGCAAACAGGGACCTTCAGGGGCGCCACCGCTTGCCACGATGGCAGTCTTGACAGCGTCGCTTGCCACCTCGCACCGCTGGCTGCACAGCCTCTTGCCACGCGCGCCTGGAAAGGTCCCAGGGCGACACGTTGGTGGATGTGCTGGAGCGTGGGTACAGAGTGGTAGCTTGCCGCGGTCGTTGTCTTGCCGCGTCCGGAAGCTTGTCGCTCACCGGGCCTTGCCGGGACGCGTGGCGCGTCGCGGCAAGTTCCTTGAAATGCCTCGGTTGGCCTTCCCGGCAAGCTCCTCTTGCCGGGGTCTTGTCTCCTTGGCTTGAACACTTTGTTCTTGAATGGCTCCAAATTAACCACGGAGGACCTTGGCAGTCACCCGGCAAGCCTTGCCGCGGGGTGCTGCGACTGCCCGTGCACAAGTTAGGGATACTAGGGTACCCCTACTCAAGTACACCAACATAGATAATCTCATAACTATGCGCTTTTCTATCAATTGCTCGACAGTAATTTGTTCACCCAGCTTAATACTTATGGTATCTTGAGAGAAGCCACTAGTGAAACCTATGGCCCCCGGGTCTATCTTTTATCATATAAGTTTTCCATCTACTTTTATTTGCATCTTTAATTTCCAATCTATATCATAAAAATACCAAAAATATTTATCTTGTCATATTTTCTCTATCAGATCTCACTTTCGCAAGTGGCCGTGAAGGGATTGACAACCCCTTTATTGCATTGGTTGCGAGGTTCTTGTTTGTTTGTGTAGGTGCGTGGGACTTTTGAGGAGCCTCCTACTGGATTGATACCTTGGTTCTCAAAAATGAGAGAAATACATACGCTACTTTGCTGCATCACCCTTTCCTCCTCAAGGAAAACCAATGCAAGCTCAAGACGTAGCAGACGACCCAAAGAATGTCAAGCAGCTGCGTCTTCGGCCCGCCCAGGACAAAAAGCCCATTTTTTATCATGATTTTTTGTAATAGAAGTAGGAGCCCACCACATCTATGATGATACCGGGTTTTGTCACAATTATCGTCATAGAAGTGTCATAAGTATGACAGAAAAAATTTCGTTTGACCCAAAATGTCACAGATGTGTCTTTTTTTTGTAGTGGTAGTTGGATCGTGAGGGTCGACTCCCACAGAAAACGATATCCACCATCTCATCGAAACATCGGGACACCTTTGCCTCTATCAGTGTAGGCCGATCTTTTACGATTGGAGTGGGATCCTACGAAGAACACGATGAACACGGGGAAGAACAGGGAGAAATCACAAGGGGAAACACTCAAGAACAAGTCCAATCACACATCCACTAGACAATCAAACACACAAGATCCACAAGGTACATGAACAACAAAGGGAAAGATACGAGGTAAGGTTCATCTCCAAGAGGAGGTCTTGATGGTATCCTAGAGGGATCTTCTCGTGATGGGGTCTTAATGATATCCCGCAGGATCTTCTCACATGGAGGTCTTGAACTCCATGGGAGTGGTGGTATCTCCCTCTCTTAAGAGGAGGAGTGGTAGGAGCAATGCTCACATACAAATGAGCTATCACTTTGCTGCCCCTAGAAAGGACGAGGGGGAGGTCTATTTATAGTCTAAGCCATGGAGGGGTAAGTGGGAGAGGGATACAAGGCCAAAGGACCGGCTGCGCACACAGTGTCGAACGTCCGGTTGAGGCCGGACGTCCGGTCGCTTGCGGGGGTCCGGATGGCGTCGGACTTCCGACGTTTCTTCTCTGGACTGGTGGCACCGGTCGTCCAGTCCCTGGTACTTGTCAGACGTCCGGTGGTCATTGGTCATCCGGCCGTTGTAGCGTCTTTGTCTGGCTGGGTGGAAGGTGTATCGGACGTCCGGTGGCACGTGGGTTGTCCGGCCACTATAGAATCCGCCATTCCGTCTTCTTCCGTTTTCTCATCCATGCTTCCCAAACGGATGGTGTAGTTGTTCCGTTGTGCTCGCACTTGATAATCCCCAAGTGCAGGGAATCATCGTAGCAATTCTCGAAGGTGGAAGTGATAAGTACGGAGTGTCGAACCCACAAGGAGCTAAAGGTAAGATCAATATTCTCTCAAGCCCTATCTACAACTGATACGACTCTACGTGCACCGAACATTTGCTTCCAACTAGAAACAAGAAATAAAACTGTGTTGTGGGTATGAAGAGGATAACTTTGTATGACATCGGAGAGCTAAAATATAAAAGTAGGTGCTATTATCATAAAGTTAGAATATATTACTAAATAATATAAATAGCAAGTGTGGAATAATGGTGGATCGGTGTGCGGAATTGTCCTAAGCAATTGTTAACTAGATCGATAGTCGTCATTGCAATTTCATATGAGGGAGAGGCATAAACTAACATACTTTTCCTACTTGGATCATATGCACTTACGATTGGAACTCTAGCAAGCATCCGCAAATACTAAAGATTCATTAAGGTAAAGCCCAACCATAGCATTAAAGCATCAAGTCCCCTTTTATCCCATACGCAACAACCCCCTTACTCGGGTTTAGGCTTCTGTCACTCTAGCAACCCACTATAAGCGAATCATGAACATATTGCAACACCCTACAGTGGGAATCCCTCACACTTGCGCGACACGGAGGGCACCATAGGACAGCACCAAAATAAAACATACAACTCGTACCAATCTAGATCATCAATCAACTCAAAGACAAAAGATATCTACTCAAAACATCATAAGATGGCAACACATCATTTGATCATAATATGTGGCATAAAGCACCATGTTCAAGTAGGGATTACAGCGGGGTGTGGGAGAGTGGACTGCATAAAAGAGATGAGGATGGTGATGATGATGGTGATGTTGACGAAGACGATCACCGCGGCGATGATTCCCCTCCCGATGGCACTCTGGTGCCACCAAGAGAGAGGAGGAGAGGTTCTCCCCCTTGTGCTTCCTCCTCCAAGGCTTTCCCCCTCTAGTCCTTGGCCTTCATGGCAATGATGGCCCCTCCGAGATCCTCCTCCATGGCCTCCGGTGATGATGGCCCCCTTCGGCAGGGTTCCAGAGAGGGCCTAGATTGATTTATCGTGGCTACAGAGGCTTGCGGCGGCGGAACTTCTGATCTAGGTTAATTCCCGAAGGTTTCTCTATTTATAGGAATTTTTGGCGTTGGTTTCACGTCAGGGAGGTCTCCGGGCTGTCCACAAGATAGGGGGCCACGCCCTAGGGGAGAGGGCGCAGCCCCCACTCTCGTGGGCAGCCCAGGACTCTTTTGGCCCAACTCCGATGCTCCGTGCTCTTCTTTTGGTCCATAAAAAATCCTCAAAAATTGGCACGTCAATTGGACTCCGTTTGGTATCCCTTTTCTGTAAAACACAAAAACAAGGAGAAAACAGAAACTGGCACTGGGCTCTAGATTAATAGGTTAGTCCCAAAAATCATATAAATTGACATATAAATGCATATAAAACATCATAGATGGATAATATAATAGCATGAATACATCATAAATTATAGATACGTTGAAGACGTATCAACATCCCCAAGCTTAATTCCTGCTCGTCCTCGAGTAGGTAAATAATAAAAGAAATAATTTATGAAGTGTGAATGCTAGAAGGTGCACAAGTTTGATCAATGATAATTTCAATCACCTTTTCTAGCATCAATATGTGTCATAATAGTAACTTATCTCATAAAACTTTTCATGATCAAGTAACAAACTATTCACGATGTCAAGTATGGTTCAGAAACTTCATTGAGAACTAACAAACTATAATCTCAGTCATTGAAGCAACTGCAATTTATCATAACATCAGAGAGAGTCAAGAATAGAGCTTTTGTGCAAGCCCACCTACTCAACTATCATATAGTCTTCTACAATTGCTAACACTCACGCAATACTTGTGGTTATGGAATTTTAGCCGGACACTAAGAAAGATAGGGGCTTATTGTGTTGCCTCCCAACGTATTCACCTTTAGGTGATGTCAACAATAATAGCCCATGCTAACTTACATCCAATTGGATATATATATCATGATCTTTCAAACACGAAGAGCTTGACAAAGGATAAAAATGAAAAAAGGGAAAGGTGAGGATCACCTTGACTCAAGCATAAAGTAAAAGATATGCCCTTCACAGAGGGAAGCAGAGGTTGTCATGCGCGTTTAGGGTTGATGCAAAAATTCTTAATGCAAAAGAACGTCACTTTATATTGCCCCTTGTATGTGGACCTTTATTATGCAGTCCGTCGCTTTTATTACTTCCACAACAAGATCGTACAAAGCTTATTTTCTCTGCACTAATAAGTCATACATATTTAGAGAGCAATTTTTATTGCTTGCACCGATGACAACTTACTTGAAGGATCTTACTCAATCCATAGGTAGGTATGGTGGACTCTCATGGAAAAACTGGGTTTACGGGTATTTGGAAGCACAAGTAGTATCTCTACTTGGTGCAAGGAATTTGGCTAGCATGAGGGAGAAAGGCAAGCTCAATACGTTTGGAAGGTCAATGACTATATACTTTAACTGAGATGTCAGAAAACATAAACCATTATGTTGTCTTCCTTGTCCAACGTCAACTCTTTTAGCATGTCATACTTAATTAGTGCTTCACAATCATAAAAGATGTCCAAGATAATATATTTGTATGTGAACCTCTCTTTCCTTATTACTTCCTATTAATTGCGACGATGACCAAAACTACGTTCGCCAACTCTCAACAACTTTTATGCCTCATACTTTCTATGTGTGAAGTCATCACTAACCATGTTATAAGGATATGAAACATATAAAAATTCAGATTTATGACATTCAATTCATTCCCCCATTTACTCATAGGATATACATGAAGCACAAGAGTAATGACAAACTACTCCAAAAGATATGAGTGAAGGACACTGAGTAGTCAAATAATTAACTAGCCATGGGAGGGTTCCCCTTTTTTATTCAATATTTCAGATCCAATGATTTTATTAAAACAGCAAGTAAAACAAAATAAAATGAGATTGCAAGGATAGCACAACTCATGTGAAGAAGCAAAAACTTAGGCTCAACCGATACTAACCGATAGTTGTAGAAGAAGAAAGGTGGGATGCCTAACGGGGCATCCCCAAGCTTAGATGATTGAGACTTCTTGGAATATTATCTTGGCGTGCCTTGGGCATCCCCAAGCTTGAAATTTTATATCTCCTTAATTCCTCTCATATCATGGTTTCTCTTTTTATCAAAAGCTTCATCCACACCAAACTCAACAAGAACTCATGAGATAGGTTAGTATAAACCAATGCAAAACCTTATCATTTTCTACTGTAACAAAACACTAAAATTATTATTCAACATTGCATACTAAATGTCTCTTCATATTTAATACTCCTATCCTCAAATAGAGTCATTAAACAAGCAAACATATGCAAACAATGCAACTCTAACAGCAATCTGCCAAAACAGTATAGTCTGTAAAGATTGCAAGATTCATCATACTTCCCTAACTCCCAAAATTATGAGAGAAACTTCCCACTGTAGTATATTTATCATAGATCATTATGCAAAAAGTTTCAACATTATATCATGCTCTGACTTTTCTAGGGAATTTTTGTAACAGCGGTAAACTTTCTGTTTTCAAGCAGCAACATGTATACTAGCAAAATAAACATGGTAAAGGCTATCCTTGACATTTTTATTGAAAATAAAGATGAAAAACACTATTATAAATAACAGAAAGCTAATACTAACAAAATAAAATGACGCTCCAAGAAAAACACATATCATGTGACGAATAAAAATATAGCTCCGAGTAAGGTATACCGATAGTTTTGAAGACGAAAGAGGGGATGCCTTCCGGGGCATCCCCAAGCTTAGGCGCTTGAGTCTTCCTTGAATACTACCTTGGAGTGCCTTGGTAATCCCCAAGCTTAGGGTCTTCCCACTCCTTATTCTCCTTATATCGATATCTCACCCAAAACTTGAAAACTTCAATCACACAAAACTTAATGGAACTTCGTGAGATAGGTTAGTATGATAAAGAGTAAATCATGCACTTTGATAGTGTAAAAGACAAGGTTCTTAATTGTTTTCACATAATTCCTACTGTAACATATCGTTTCTACAATTTATATTGAGAAATATAAGCCATAGAAGCTAGGAAACAAGCAAACTATGCAATGAAAACAGAATCTGTCAGAAACAGAAGAGTCTGTAATGATATGAACAATAACCATACTTCTACTACTCCAATAATTATGAAATAAATTGGTGGACGTGAGGAATTTGTCTATTAATTTTCTGCAAAAAGAATCAACTCAAAATCATTCTTCTGTAAAAAATGACAGCTAATCTCGTGAGCGCAAAGTTTCTGTTTTTTACAGCAAGATCACATTAACTCTCACCCAAATCTTCCCAAAGGTCTTACTTGGCACTTTATTGAAACAAAAGCTATAAAACATGATTACTAAAGTAGCTTAATCATTTAGACACACAAAAACAGTAAGGATAAATGTTGGGTTGTCTCCCAACAAGCGCTTTTCTTTAATGACTTTTAGCTAGGCATGATGATTTCAATGATGCTCACATAGAAGATAAGAGTTGAAACATAAAAAGAGCATTATGAAGAATATTACTAGCACATTTAAATCCAACCCACTTCCTATGCCTATGGATTTTGTGAGCACACAATTTATAGGAACAAAAGTCAACTAGCATAGGAAGGCAAAACAAGTATAACTTCAAAACTTTTAAGCACATAGGGAGGAAACTTGATATTATTGCAACTCCTACAAGCACATATTCCTCCCTCATAACAATTTTCAGTAGCATCATGGATAGAAACTTTGTTCTCATACTCAATTGGAACCTCTTCCAAAATATTGGAATACTAACTAAAGTTGACACTCTTCCAAATCCACTTTCATAAATATCGTAAGAAGATTCAACACCCTCCAAGATAGTGGGATCACTAATTCCTAAAGTTGACACTCTTCCAAACCCACTTTAAATTATAGTATTATTCATACTCCAAAAGATATAAGTGAAGTTCCTGGAGCATTCTACCATTAATATAGACTGGCCAATATCCAAGCTCAAAATATATAAGTGAAGCGCACGAAGCATTCTATAAAACCATACTCAAACGATTTAAGTGAAGCACAAAGAGCAATTCTATAAGACCATACTTAAAAGATATAAGTGAAGCACATGAAGTATTCTATAAATCAATGAAGAGCTATCTCATATTAGCATGATTCTTAAAGAAAAAGAAAAACACAAAGGGCACAAACAATATGAACAAAACAAAAACCGAGGTATACCGATATTTGTTGAAGAAGAAAGATGGGATGCCAACCGGAGCATCCCCAACCTTAGATGCTTGAGTATCCTTTGAAATATTTACTTGGGGTGCCTTGGGCATCCCCAAGCTTGAACTCTTGTCTCTCTTTATTCTTCTCACATCGGTAACTCCTCATTCTTCAAATACTTCATTCACAAAAACTTAAACAAAAACTTTGTGAGATCTGTTAGTGTAATAAAGCAAACTACCACATTAAGGTACTGTAATTAACTCATTATTTGTTTATATTGGTGTTAAACCTACTGTAGTCCAACTTCTCTATGGTTCATACCCTACATACTAGCCATAGGTGCATCAAAATAAGCAAACAACACACAAAAAACAGAATCTGTTAAGAACAGGACAGTCTTTAGTAATCTGGAAGTTTAGTAAACTTCTGTAACTCCAAAAATTATGAAATAAATTTTGAAAATTTGAACAATTTGTACAGAAGTAATGTGAAAAAAGTTTCAGACCCATTTTACTTTCCAGTAAAAAATGTAAATTCATGCACTACAGCCAAAGTTTCTGTTTTTGTTCTACACAAAGTAAGCAAGCAATCTTATCATACTAAAACCAAAGCTTGGCACATTATTTTTATAATACAATGGATATATACAAGGGGATAATTATTTATAGAGAAACTTCAATGAAAATTTCTACATTGTTTCCGTGAGCATGAACACAAGTGCTCAAGGTCGACCCTCACTTCTTCAATGCATAACTTTCCAATCACTTCTCTTTTTGAAAAAAAACTTTTTTAGGCATGAGAGGCAAGTAAATATTTTTTGGTATTTTCATTCTTTTGAATTGTTTTTGTATGTTTCACCCACAACTAAACAGAAACAAAAAGGAAAAAAAAATCTACTTAGTGAAGAAAGCAAACAAGCACACACGAGAATATCAACCCCACGCTATTGCTTCCCGGCAACGGCGCCAGAAAAGAGCTTGATAATCCCCAAGTGCATGGAATCATCGTAGAAATTCCCAAAGGTGGAAGTGATAAGTATGGAGTGTCGAACCCACAAGGAGCTAAAGGTAATATCAATATTCTCTCAAGCCCTATATGCCACTGATACGACTCTACGTGCACCGAACATTTGCTTCTAACTAGAAACAAGAAATAAAACTTTGTTGTGGGTATGAAGAGGATAACTTTGTATGACATCGGAGAGCTAAAATATAAAAGTAGGTGCTGTTATCATAAAGTTAGAATATATTACTAAATAATATAAATAGAGAGTGTGGAATAATGGTGGATCGGTGTGCGGAATTGTCCTAAGCAATTGCTAACAAGATCGATAGTCGTCATTGCAATTTCATTTGAGGGAGAGGCATAAACTAACATACTTTTCCTACTTGGATCATATGCACTTATGATTGGAACTCTAGAAAGCATCCGCAAATACTAAAGATTCATTAAGGTAAAACCCAACCATAACATTAAAGCATCAAGTCCCCTTTTATCCCATACGCAACAACCCCCTTACTCCGGTTTAAGCTTCTGTCACTCTAGCAACCCACTATAAGCGAAACATGAACGTATTGCAACACCTTACAGCGGGAATCCCTCACGCTTGCACGACACGGAGGGCACCATAGGACAACACCAAAATAAAGCATAAAACTCGTACCAATCTAGATCTTCAATCAACTCAAAGACAAAAGATATCTACTCAAAACATCATAAGATGGCAACACATCATTGGATCATAATATGTGGCATAAAGCACCATGTTCAAGTAGGGATTACAGCGGGGTGTGGGAGAGTGGACCGCGTAAAAGAGATGAGGATGGTGATGATGATGGTAATGTTGATAAAGACGATCACCGCGGCGATGATTCCCCTCCCGATGGCACTCCGGTGCCACCAAGAGAGAGGAGGACAGGTTCTCCCCCTTGTGCTTCCTCCTCCATGGCTTTACCCCTCTGGTCCTTGGCCTTCATGGCAATGATGGCCCCTCCGAGATCCTCCTACATGGCCTCCGGTGATGATGGCCCCCTTCAGCAAGGTGCCAGAGAGGGCCTAGATTGATTTCTCATGGCTACAGAGGCTTGCTGCGGCGGAACTCCCAATCTAGGTTAATTCCCGAAGGTTTCTCTATTTATAGGAATTTTTGGCGTTGGTTTCACGTCAGGGAGGTCTCCGGGATGTCCACGAGATAGGGGGCCATGCACTAGGGGGGAGGGCATGGCCCCCACTCTCGTGGGCAGCCCGGGACTCTTGTGGCCCAACTCCGATGCTCCGTGTTCTTCTTTTGGTCCACAAAAAATCCTCAAAAATTGGCACGTCAATTGGACTCCATTTGGTATCCCTTTTCTGTAAAACACAAAAACAAGGAGAAAACAGAAACTGGCACTGGGCTCTAGGTTAATAGGTTAGTCCCAAAAATCATATAAAATGACATATAATTGCATATAAAACATCATAAATGGATAATATAATAGCATGAATACTTCATAAATTATAGATACGTTGGAGACGTATCAGCACTCCTCGTCGTCCATGAAGCTCCGGCGATAACTATGCATGCAGACGGGTGGAGAGTCAAGTAGTATACCATCCTCAAACGGGTCAAGCGAACACGTGTAAAGGAGAAGATTCACCTCTATGTATGAAAAGTAGAGGTCGCACGTGTCACTTGCCAAATGGACTCTTGACATGGTGATGCCCGTAGGATCCTCCACATCATCCCCTCCCCTTTGGAAAAGATCCGACCTCGGGTCGAAAACCAAATTACCATGGGAAAGAGATGGCGATGCCGGGTCGAAGTGGTCGATCACCAAGCACTCATCGTCTAGTAGCTCGAAATGGGCACTCTCCAATGTCGCACCGTCTTGTGATTCCTTCGAAAGGAGCAAATAGAACAAACACTTGGAAAAACAAATGTGGTTAGCATTAGTGCAAAACCAAGCATTCAAGAGGTGATTCACCAAGCAAGTGTTGTCATCAAGCATAGCATCCGGTGTGACAAAGGATTGTGACATGGCATGTAAGCATATCAATCGAGCACAAGCAAAAATATCATGGGGACAAGTATGCAAATGTGAGGTAGTGATGCAACTATGTGTGAGAAGAGAATAAGCATCTACCTCGAGGTCATATCAAGCATTCACAAATTGCTCAATGAAAGATCTATGGTAGGCATAGGAAAGATTCACAACACCAAATAAAATGAAGTGTCTAAACACATGGGTCAAGTGCAAGACAATCCAAGCATAACGTGCATAGGGTGTAGTGAATATAGTGTGGCACTCAACACAATAGAAAGAGCAATTTTTCATCGTGCGTGAGGCAATCAAGTCAAGCATGTGAGAAGAAATGGGACATGGCATATGTGAAGAAGTGACATTGTTGCTACCCAACATATGATAGGAGCAAGTAATCCAAGAATTGGATGCAACACACAAGGTATATATGTCATGAGTCATGTAAATGCGAAAATGGCAAGTGGAGGCAAGATCTCTAACCGGTGCACTATCAAGTGGTCTAAGATGACCAACAAGTCTCATGGTGCAAGCAACACAAGTAGTATGATCCACAATATCCATGCTCAAGAAAGATGTCACCTTGAAGGCATGTCCTTGTGCATTCTTCACAATGCCAAAGTGGTAGGAAATGTGGTGTAGT
This sequence comes from Aegilops speltoides, assembly GCA_021437245.1. Classification (NCBI taxonomy): domain Eukaryota; kingdom Viridiplantae; phylum Streptophyta; class Magnoliopsida; order Poales; family Poaceae; genus Aegilops; species Aegilops speltoides. The sequence continues at coordinate 253,891,072 of CM038142.1, read as the reverse complement.
AGTGAGTCGTGGTATAATGTATGAGGCTCTCTCTCAAGAGCTCGAATGGTCAACTCACTGAAGTGGAAGTCGACAGGAAGTCCAAGTATCCTACACATGCACAGAACAAAACAAAGAACATATGCGCATGGTAGATAAACACATCATCCATCATGATGGTTCTCATCTTCTGCACATAACGATTAGAAGCACAAGTGATGAGGACATGACTACCTTCGATACAACCAAAAATATTGCATACATGTATATTTGTGAAGTGATTTCTAATGCAAACTATGCAATATTTTATTTATGTCAGCCAGGAAAAAAATATTTCACAAACTTTTTTGTCATGTCAAATTGCAGGTGTATGGGACATTTGTACAATCCACATATGAAGATAAGGAAAAAAGATAAGTTCTGGTGTTGTTCAAAAAGTCCTCCCACATCACTTTTGGGCCAAGCGAAGATAGAGTCCAAGTCTCTCACGTTCTGGATTTAGATATGGACTGCACATACCTGACTCAAAACGCCAAGAACTCTTTCATACATATTCCAAATTGGGTGATTCTTTTTTTGTTGGAAAGTAGATTTCGTTCTCTTTCCAACCCAATTGAATCCACCTTAAAATTCTTCTGGAGCATTGACTTATCAACGAAACAATCTGACGCTGCAGCAGAACCCAAGTCAAACTACAAAGTCCAAAGGTGTTGCATCACCTCCACTTGGGCCCATGAGCCTTGTATGACCTAGGGTTAGTCTTAGGCTGTCTTGGGACGTCCTCCCACCTCCTTGGCCGCCACCCCTTGCTCCTATATAAGTAGATCCATCTAGTAACTTTTTCCTTGGATTTATTTTGTTAAAAGTTAGTCATCGCTGCAACTTCGTGTACTTTGTTTGTGTCCAATGACCAGACCAAGGCCGCTTATGAAACCCCACTTTTATTGATACTTCATCCATATTCGCAATATTCAGATTGCTTAATCATATTCTTGCTTGTTCTTCGATTGCTTGCAGGAATAGACCTTCGTGGCCAGGTTGATCGTGCTCCAGCGTGGTCAATAACCTCTCAGAGTTGGTTTAACGATTGCTAAGGCGCAACGTCGTTGCACGTTTGTAGTCAGATCGTCAAAGTCGTCTCCACCAAATCGATAGTTATCATCTCATCGAAAGATCGGGATCCTCGCCTCTATCAAGTGGTATCAGTTTTCAGGTTACTCGGTGAGAATTTCCAGTTTTCCCTAGATTAGATTTATTTTCTTACCTATTGTCCAGGAAAAAGCCACAAAAAAAGATGGATCCATTCATCCTTTGTCCAAGCCTGTCTGAGCCTTTGCAATTTTCTTTTATTGTTTGCATTATTGAATTATCGGTTGCATTGTCGTGTTGAGTTGCTAGTCTTAGTGTCTAGTTCATTTAGAGTTTCGAGTTCTGTTCATAGTAGTCATGTTGTCGCTGCATCATTATCCCTTCCACGGTCCACCACCCATCCATCAATTTTCATCACGTCCTACCCACCGTTCATGGTCATAATCATAGTTGAGGTCGTTCACATCTTCGCTTGATCCAATGTGCATCTTATCTAGTTTGTTTTGGAAAGAGGGAGAAAAAAAGGCAGAGAAAAAAAGAGAGAGAAAAGTAAAAAAAAGTCAGAGAAAAAAGGAGAGAAAGAAAAAGAAAAAAGTGTGAGAAAAACAGAGAAGAATTTTTTTTGGATCTATCTAGAATCAATATCGTACCTGAATTCGGATTGGAATCTGTTTTGTGCACTGTTCAGTAAAACAGGTGTATCGTCCTCATACTAAGTCTGTTTTGGCTCCGCGTGTACTCAAATTAAAGCTAGCGACGAGCCGCATCTAAATAGTTGCAGAAGCTAGTTCAATATTTGACACCTCAAAATCTGTCGGTGTACAAAAGTAGGGGCCTAGCTTTTGACCCCTTTACTTGTGCACGGCCAGTCAGAACCGCCTGCCACGACTGCACATGAGCAAGGCAAGGGAGGGAAGCCGGACAAAAGCCAGGGCCACAGGGACAAGCAAAGCAAAACAACAAAGGACAAAGACCATGAAGGTTGCACGGGCAATACAGTTTGCCCCGGCAAGGACCCTTGCCGAGGGCAGCCCCAGCAGCCCCGGCAAGATCCTTGTCGGGGCAGCTCGTCCACACCCACTGGGTGAGCCACCTTCGAGCCCACCGACGCTGAGCAGTCGCGTTAGGACAAGGTTTGGGAGGCACCTCCGTGGTGGCATGCAGATCTTTGTGAAGAAATAGAACAATCAAGATCAAATGGGGATAGGAAGGCGGCTGTCCCCACCAAAGAAACCCATAGGATCCCCCGGCAAGATCCTTGTCGGGGAAGCCGGCGTGCCGCGGCAAGACACTTGCCGAGCCACCCAGCAAGACCGTCGCCAAGCATCCTGGCAAGGCCACCGCAAGGCCCACACTAGCCAGGTTCCTACTGCCATTCGTGCGTAGCCGCCAACCCAACCAGCTGGGTAGGCACCTGCGTGGCAGCATGCAGACCTTCGTGGAGGCTCCACCACCGCACCACCTCAGCTGCCTGCCCGCCTACATGGCGCTGCATGCGTTGCTGGCCGGGGCGCGTGTCGAAGCCAGGAGGGGCGGCGACGGACGGGACGGGCCTCACCCCCGTCGCCCAATAAAGTGACGGACACCTAAGCCCCACATTTAATGCATCTTGTCCTGTAATACTAGCGATAACCTCACAATGCTGTAGCACTTTCCACCTCCTGTGTGCCACTGTGGCAGCCCCTTTCACCTATAAAAGGAGGCCCATGGAATACTGAGAGGGGATTCGGCTCTTTTGAACCTCGCAGCACCCAGAGCTAGTCCGAGAGCTCAGGAACACTAATACAACCACCAAAGCAGGATCGTAGGGTTTTACACATCTTTGCGGCCCGAACCTGGGTAAATCCTCTGTGTTCCATCCCCTAGTCCCGCTCTTCTCATGATTCTGCGCCCCACAACCGCAGAAGGGATTCCAGTGATCCCATAGGTGTCGTTTCCCACCGAAAACTTTGGCGCGCCAGGTAGGGGGCAGTGCTATTGCGAGAATCTGGTCTAGCAGTTGGCCTAGCTGTTCTTCATCACCATGGCTCCTAAGAAGAAGACGACCACGACGATCGGTTTGTCCGGGACCAAGTTGCCGGCACTGGTGCGAGCCAGCAGCGGGCCAGTCGCGGAAAGAACCCGTGGCGCGGCCCGCGAACATCCACATTACCCTGGCGGTTCAGGCCTGGTGAGCGGCGCCGTTCGCGCGCCAGGCGACGAGCCACCGGTCGCGGGCTCCAGAGACGGAGCCAGCCCCCCCGCAGGCGGCGCGGGGCCCTTCAGGGGTGCCGCCGTCCCGCCAGGCGGCGGCACGGCGACCTCCAAGACACCAACACCGGCGCCCATGGCGCGCTCCTCTCAGGTTGTGCATGACGAGCAGCGTCACCCTGCCGGAGATCCTGCGCGCCGCCTTGGGAAGAGTCTCGTGCGCCCATCACATGAAGAGGAGGGCCAGCGTGCGCGCCGGGGTGCTGACGGAGGTGACGAGCTGCTGCGGAACCGCGACACAGCTCCTTCTAACATGGTTAGGAGTCGAGGCGCATCGCGGTCCACCCAGCTTTCGCCGCCACCCATGCCAGCAGAAGCCCTAGCGTGCGGAGAAGCTTGACGAATGGAGGGCCACTGTCCGGAGCCTCGCGGCATCGCCAACAACGACGGGCCGCGACCGGCGGAACCCGTCGACCGTTGCTCCGCCGGGCTGCCACGTGCTAGCAGAGACCATGCCGGAGGCGACGCGGCCACGGTGTATTCCACGCCTCCATCCCGTTTGGCCCGGGCGTCTGCCCGCCGTGGCAACGCTCGTGATGATATCTCCATCGTGTCGTCCGACCCGCGAACCAACCGCGATCAGCGCCTGGTCCTCCGGGAGCGGGCTCACGAGGACACTCGAACTACGATCGAGCACCGACACGACGTGCGCCACCAGTCGGATAGGAGGGCTGGACCCGCTGCGGACCACCCAGCGTCGGGAGGCTACGGTGGCCTACCTTACGAGGTGGGTTGTCCGGCCTTCACCCGTGAGCTGCGGCAGTTCCAGTGGCCCTCCCACCATACGTTCAAACCTGACGTTGGCGAGAAGTACAATGGCAAGACCCACCCATCAGAATTCCTCAACATCTACACCATCGCGATGCAAGCTGCTGGGGCCCGTGACGATAAGGTGCTTGCCAACTACTTCCCGTTGGCACTCAAGCCTAATGTCATGTCATGGTTGATGCACTTGCCGGTGGATTCCATCTCTTCTTGGGCGGATCTGTGCCATGAGTTTGTTGGCGCCTTTACTGGAGGTCACCAAGCTCATGGCCAGGCGAGTGACTCACACATCATCCCCCGGAAGGAAGGAGAAAACCTGCGCAAGTACATCCAAAGGTTCAGCCGGCTGCAGTACAACATCCCGATGTTCATCCCGCCGCCGTGATCAGTGCGTTCCATCAGAACGTGCGCAATCGCAAGATGCGTGAAGAACTGGCGATGAACAAGGTTAAGGATGTGGCCGAACTCTATGTTCTGGCCGATCGGTGCGCTCGTGCCGAGGAAGGAAGGAAGTACCCCGGCGAAGATGCCGGTGCGGAAATCGACTCCACCGGCGATGCTGCCGCCCCAGCAAAGAAAGGTCGACGCCATAATAGGAAGCGCAAGGGCAAGGCCGGGCTTGCCGTTGAGGGATCCGACGACACTGGTACCACCAAGAAGACCAAGGCAAGTGACCCCGGCAAGGAGGTTGCTGGGTGTGACACTTGCCGGGCCTTGGCGGCTTAAGCCAGGAGGCTCCGACAAGCAGTACTGCAAGATCCATCGCACCAAGGGCCACGATCTCCAGAACTGCCGGCAGGTAGAGCTGCTCGCCGAGAAGCAGAAAGCCGAGTATGAGCGACGGGACAAGGAGAAAGGCCCAGACGGCGTCGAGGGATCCGGCAAGAAACATGGAGGCCAGGGAGGCCGCCGCGGCAAGGATAATCAGCAAGAGAGGCCCGCGCGGGGCTGTGACAAGAAGCAGGAAGACGATGATCATGACGAGGATGATGAGTCCAGCGACCACGAGTTTCAGAAAGCCATAGAGGCGATGTGCGTCGATGGTGGCGCCTCGCTACATACGTCTCACCGCCAACTCAAGCAGTGGGCGCGTGAGGTCGCGGAGGTGGAACCATCATTTGATGCATGAAAGCCGCTGAAATGGTCCAGCACTCCCATCATCTTCGACACCGAGGACCACCCTGACCGCACCACCGCGGTCGGGTGCTTGCCATTGTTGGTTTCACCGACAATTGGCAACCTCAAGGTGACGAAGATGTTGGTCGACAGCGGGGCCGGCCTGAGCTTAATCTCGCCCGTTATGGTCAGAAGGCTATAGATCCCTGATGAAGACCTCGAGGAGACGGGTATGTTCCAAGGGGTCAACCCGGGGAGGAGCCAGCCGAAGGGGAAAATCACGCTGCCCATGACGTTCGGAGGCGAGCTGAACCGCAGGACGGATAGGATTCTCTTCGACGTGGCCGAGATCCCCTTGCCTTACAACGGGATCCTCGGTCGCCCAACGCTAGCCAAGTTCATGGCGGCTTCACACTACGCCTATAACATGCTGAAGATGCCCGGGACGATGAACATCATCATTGTCCCCTCCGACAAGAAAGATGCGCTGATCTGCGCCGACCAACTCTACCGGGAAGCAGCTGCAGCGGCTGCCGCTAAGGCACCCGCTCCTGCCGACGGGGCCCCGGAGGAGAAGAAGACCGGAAGATCCCTCGCGCCCACTCCGGCAAGCACACCTCTTCGGGGTGCTGCACTTCCGTTGAGAACGTGCCAGAGAGTTCCGCCAGCAAGAGCAAGAAGTCCAGGGCTGCACCACCAGAGACTAAGAAGGTGCCCGTCAAGGAGGATGGCACGGGGGGAGCATTCACCATAAGCTCCACCCTTGACGGCAAATAGGAAAGCGAGCTCGTCACCTTCCTGCGGGCGAATGTCGATGTGTTTGCATGGCAAGCCTCCGACATCCCCGGAGTTCCCAGGGAGGTGATTAAGCACCACCTTGCTGTCTGTCCTCACGCGTGGCCCGTCAAACAAAAGGTCAGGAAGCAAGCTCTAAAAAGACAAGAGTTCATCATGGAGGAAATCAGAAAGCTAGAAGCGGCAGGCTTGGTGAGGGGAGTACTCCATCCGACGTGGTTGGCCAATCCGGTAGTGGTGCGCAAGGCAAATGGGAAGTGGAGGCTATGTATTGATTACACAGACATCAATAAGGCATGTCCAAAGGATCCCTTCCCGTTACCACACATCGACCAGATTGTTGACTCCACGGCTGGATGTGACATGTTATCATTCCTTGACGCCTACTCAGGATACCACCAGATCTTCACGACGAAAGAAGACGAGGAAAAGACAACATTCATCACCCCATGTGGTACGTACTGCTTTTTACGAATGCCCTTTGAGTTGAAGAGTGCTGGCTCGACCTTTGCAAGAGCAGTCCAAATTGGTTTTGAACCCCAGCTACATAGAAATATGGAAGCTTATATGGATGACATAGTGGTCAAGACCAAGGAAAAAGCAAGACTTGTGCAAGATCTGGAAGAAACATTCGGGAACCTGCGCAAGATCAACCTCAAATTGAACCCTGAGAAGTGTGTCTATGGCGTCCTGTCCGACAAGCTTCTCGGGTTCTTTGTGTCCCAGCACGGGATTGAAGCAAACCCAGATAAGATCAAGGCCATCGAGCAGATTGAGGCGCCCAAGCGGATCAAGGACGTGCGTCGGCTCACTGGCTGCGTTGCTGCCATGAGCCGGTTCATCTCCAAGTCCACGGAGCGTGCCCTACCTTTCTTCAAAATCTTGAAGAAGGCAGCGCCAGTGGAGTGGACCCCAGAAGCCGAAGCAGCGCTGCAAGATTTGAAGAAATACCTTTCTTCTACCCTAGTGCTGGTTGCGCCCAAACCAGAAGAACCGTTGCTGCTTTACCTAGCGGCAACGAATCAAGTGGCTAGCGCCCCACTGGTGGCATAGAGGGAGGTCAACGAGAAGGCATCGACAGTGGCAGAGCCAACAAAAGGCAAACCAAAACCCTCTCCGGCAGGGCTCGATCCCGGCAAGATCGAGTCCCCGACAGGGGACGGCGCCAACACGACAGGACCCACACGACCGGGTGAAGAGGCGCATTAAAAAAATGGTGTAGCACCCAGTATACTTCATCAGCTCCCTCTTGCAAGGGGCTAGGTCGAGGTACTCAGGTGTGCAAAAGCTACTCTTCGGCCTCCTTATGGCCTCGAGGAAGCTGCGCCACTACTTCCAAGCGCATGAGATCACGGTAGTCACCCACCTCCCATTGCAACGGATACTACACAACCCAGATGCAACGGGGAGGATCGTGGAATGGGCCCTGGAGCTGTTGAGTTTCGGTTTGAAGTTTGAAAGCACCTCGACGATTCAAAGCAGACTCTTGGTGGAGTTTGTTGCGGAATGGACCTCGACGCCCAACGAAGAGGTACATGAAACCACTCTCCCCAGCAAGGAAGCGAGTTGCAACTGGATCATGTACTTCGATGGTGCCTTCTCGCTGCAAGGCACCGGTGCTGGTGTACTGCTTGTCTCACCCACCGGAGAGCACCTCAAGTATGTCGTCCAGATGCATTTCCCCCGGGAGATGTCAACCAACAACACCGCCGAGTACGAAGGTTTGCTTGCCGGTCTTAGGATCGCGGCAGACCTTGGAGTTAAGAAGCTCATCGTCAGGGGCGATTCACAGCTCGTCGTTAGGCAGATCAACAAAGATTATCAAAGCCCGTTGATGGAAGCTTACGTAGATGAGGTGAGGAAACTGGAGGAGTGCTTCGACGGTATACAAGCGGAACATGTCCCTCGAGCGGAGAACGACATCACCGACTACCTGTCGAAGCGCGCTGCCCTCAAGCTACCTGTGGAACCAGGTACTTTTGTGCTTCAGTTAACCCAACCATCTGTTGAGCCGTTGACCGGGCAGAGCTAGCAGAGGAAGCTAGGCCCCAGCAAGTACTTCCCCACCGAGCTCCCCGGAGCCGCTGGCAAGGATGTTGCCTTGGACGCCGACCCTGCCGCAGGGCAACCGACTCTGGCAGTACCTCGGGTCATGGCCGTGGAGTCGGCCGCTCCCGCGGCAGAAGAAATGCCTTGGGTCCTTGCCATCGAGCCGCAGGCTCCCGCATGGGCACAACACAACGTCTGATTCCTTTAAAAAGGGGAGCTTCCTGCGGAGCAGGAAGAGGCAAAAAGGGTAGCCAGCCGGTCTGCCTTGTACGAATTCGTTGATAGCGTATTGTACAAGAGAAGGCCGAACGGAGTGAAATTGATATGCATCTCCCGAGAGGAAGGACTAAAGCTGTTGGCAGAGATACATAGAGGCATATGTGGCTCTCACATAGGGTCGAGGGCCCTTGCCGGCAAGGCTTTCCGGCAAGGTTTCTTCTGGGCCACTGCCCTCCAGGATGCGATGGCACTAGTAACCAAGTGTGAAGCGTGCCAATTCCATTCGAAGAAGCTTCATCAACCAGCTCAAGCCCTTCGAACTATCCCTCTCTCCGGCCCTTCTCGGTCTGGGGGATCGACATCTTGGGCCCTTTCCCCCGTGCAGTCGGGGGCTTTGAATACTTGTACGTCGCAATCGACAAGTTCACAAAGTGGCCGGAAGTGGAGGCAGTGAGGAAAGTGACAGCGCAGTTAGCCGTCAAGTTCTTCAAGGGACTAATGTGTCATTTTGTGGTACCCAACAGGATCATCACCAACAACGGCACACAGTTCATGAGCCACGCCTTCATGCAATATGTTGAAGATCTCGGCAGCAGAGTCTGTTTTGCTTCCGTGGCACATCCACGGAGCAACGACCAAGCGGAGAGGGCGAACACAGAAGTCCTGCGAGGCTTAAGGACGAAGACTTTTGACAGGCTGCGCAAGAGTGGAAGGCACTAGATTGATGAGTTGCCGGCGGTTCTTTTGGTCGATCAGAAGGACGCCAAATCGAGCCACCGGCCAGACACCCTTTGCCCTGGTCTACGGGGTAGAGGCAGTTCTCCCCATGGAACTCATATACGGGTCACCTCGAGTGCTCCCTTATGATGAGCTTGAGCAAGAGCAATTGCGGCAAGATGACGCAATGCTCCTTGAGGAAGATCATCTCCGGGCGGCTGTGAGAGCAGCACGCTACCAGCAAGGTTTGTGCCACTATCATATCCGCAAGGTTCATGCCCGGAGCCTTCAGGAAGGCGACCTTGTTCTTCGGCACGTTCAGTCGGCCAAGAATTCCAACAAGTTGACGCCAAAATGGGAAGGCCCTTATCGGGTAACGCGAGTCACCAGGCCTGACGCAGTCCGGCTGGAGACCGAAGATGCCATTCCAGTGAGCAACTCATGGATCATCGAGCATCTTCGCAAGTTTTACCCATAAGGCGCGGCTGCCGGGGCCCCCGGCAAGCCACCCTTTTGTACATACAAGCCTTGCCGGCAAGGCATGTAACCCTTTGTACAAAGCCAGACACAGACCCTGAGCATAAATAAATGAAGCGCTGGCGCCCTAAGTTATAGCATGCATGCTAGGTTGAGTCTCTTCCTCGGTTAGGGTTGATAGTGCTTAGTGGAGGCTAACCCCTAGCTTAGAGGTTGAGTGCGCGTCTCTGTTCTTTTCTGTCTTTCTTTGGTTCACATGGCATGTAAGTATCCTTGCTGAGCTGTCCTGAAAGAAAAGGAACGGACCGGCGCCCAGGCCCCGGCAAGCCAGGTTGCCGGGGGCTGCAAGAACAAGGACCCTTCCACGACAAGCCAAAATTTCCGGGGTCTGCAAGAACAAGGACCCTTCCACGACAAGCCAAAATTTCCGAGGGCTGCAAGAACAAGGACCCTTCCGCGGCAAGCCAAAATTGCCGGGGGCTGCAAATCCAGATAAGTCTTTTATCCCCTATCATGCATTTCGTTATGGACTGGGATGCATGAAACCCCGTTCTATCTCTAAGCTACCGTGCTCCCCCTTTTCGGCACCCAAGAATTTTTTACTGGGTCTGGATCTGGTCGTAGCCGCAGCAGCAGGGGAGGAGAACGAGGGGCCTAAGCCCACCTCATCCTTGCCTCCGCCAAGAGCGTGGGAAAGGTCAGGCGAGGTGGAAAGACGGGAAGGTCTGTTGCTGAAAAAAAACCGTTTATCTTAAGGATGACAAGGACTCACCCCTTGTCGTGGGTTCCTCCCACGAACGAAAATCCCTGGCAAATATCCCTTTTTCATTAAAAAACATCCCGTACAGGAAGAATCCAAACGAAATGAAAAACATGAAAAGGGGGATTACAAGTTCCAAGCTTACAAGACTAAAAAGATATAAGGTGCTCGTAATCCCTTTCTTGTCCCTCTCCTAAGGAAATGGAACGAGAAGACAGTAGGGCAAAGGGGGCGTTTAAGTGAGCTATGAGTGGCAGAAGACAGCAAGAGAACATCTCGGTGGCCGTCCAAGGGATGGATGGTGATGGCGGCGCCGGAGGCAGAGCTCGAAGATGAGGCGGCAGGACGCCAACGCGCGACGAAGGCGTCGGTTTCCGCGTACTTCGACTTGACGGCCTTGCCACTCGTCCTCTTCCTCTTCCGCAGCCTCCCTATGCCAGCCGACCAAGGAGGCAACCCCGAGAAGTTCAAGGAGACGGCAACACGGATGATGGGGTCGCCGGTGCCCCCCGGTGCGGTGCCCGACACCTAGTTGGACCCGTCATCCTGCCGCCTGCTGCCCTCGTCGTCGATGTCATTGTCTTCCTCGCCACACTCGCTCCAGGAGAACTCTTCAGCGTCAGAGGAGCTCTCTACACAGCAGCTCACGCGGGTCCCGAAGGCCCGAAGATCTTAACGGAGAGGAGGCCGCCCTCCATTAGTTTGAAATGGAGAGCAAGCCCGTCCGTCAAGCTGTGAAGGCGAGCGAAGGCCTTCCACCCTCGGTGAAGATACATGACATGAGGGGCGGGGAACTCGACGTCGACCCACATGATGCTGTTCCCGCAACCCCTCATGTGTAGCCGCAGCGCCTGCGGCGGATCCAGCTCCATCTCCCGTGCAAACGGGGTCGAAAGGCGAAGGCAATGGCGTGGCGGATGGCGTAGCCTGACGAAGAATTCGCAGGGATTATCCCCAGCGTGGCCCTCCGTTGGGGGAAGGGCTGCTGGAGGGGGCGAGGTGGATCTGCCGCCCCGTCCTCCTCTCCCCCGGGCTCCATGGCGGCCTCGGGCTCGCCCCCTTCCCCTCCCTCTAGCGGCCGGCTCCGCCGCTACGAGTTCTTGGGGAGGAGTTATGCGCTGTCCGGCCGAAACCCTCGCCGCCACTGATGAAGCATCACCACGGCCCCTCGCCATAGCAGAAGAAGAAAGGAAGCAGAGATGGGAGAGGCAGATGGCGAAAGATTGGGAGGCTCCATTCCTCTCGTGCCCCTCTTTATAAAGGGGTGGGGGCAAGGCTTGGCCGCCCCCTCTCGGGCAATCTGGCCTCTTGAGATGGTAGCGTGCGGGGCCGTCGACCGCCCTCCCTGCTCCATTGAAAGCGCGTGGAAATCGACCCGCACGCGCGCAACTATCCACGACCCTGCGCTAGTCATTCGCTCTGCATGCAGCGAACTTGGCACAAGGAGCGGGCGCGATGGGGCGCGTGGGTCGACGGTTCCCGAGCAAGGGCAGTAAATGGGAGGCGGACCTGCGGTCTCGAAGAGACACGCAAGCGGCCCCTTTACTGTCCACCAAAAAGTGATGCCAGCATGCCCACGTCATGCGCGCGCATGACCCCCACGTCACGCGTTCAATGCAGGTCGTGGGGAAGCGCAGCGGGCGGAACAGTGGCCGTGGTAAAATCCGCCTCAACTGCCCGCGCACCATTCTGGGCCTGGCCCAACAATGCACTGCGCCTATGTGTGACCCAGGCCCGGGGGCTCCTGTCGGTGTACAAAAGTAGGGGCCTAGCTTTTGACCCTTTTACTTGTGCACGGGCAGTCAGAACCGCCTGCCACGACCGCACATGACCAACGCAAGTGAGGGAAGCCGGAGAAAAGCCAGGGCCACAGGGACAAGCAAAGCAAAACAACAAAGGACCAAGACCACGAAGGTTGCACGGGCAATACAGGTTGCCCTGACAGTGACCCTTGCCGAGGGCAGCCCCAGCAGCCCCGGCAAGATCCTTGCCGGGGCAGCTCGTCCACACCCACTGAGCGAGCCACGTTCGAGCCCACCGACGCTGAGCAGTCACGTCGGGACAGGGTTCGGGAGGCACCTCCGTGGTGGCATGCAGATCTTTGTGAAGACATAGAACAATCAAGATCAAATGGGGATAGTATGGCGGCCGTCCCCACCAAAGAAACCCACAGGATCCCAGGCAAGATCCTTGTCGGGGCTGCCGGCGCGCCACGGCAAGACCCTTGACGGGCCACCCGGCAAGACCCTTGCCGGGCCACCCTGGAAGACCTTCGCCAAGCATCCCGGCAAGGCCACCGCCAGGCCCGCACCAGCCTGGTTCCTACTGCCATTCGTGCGCAGCTGCCAACCCAACCAGTTGGGCAGGCACCTGCATGGCAGCATGCAGACCTTCGTGGAGGCTCCACTACCGCGCCACCTCAGCTGCCTGCCTGCCTACGTGGCGCTTCATGCGTTGCTGGCCGGGGCGCGTGTCGAAGCCAGGAGGGGCAGCGAAGGACTGGACGGGCCTCACCCCCGTCCCCAAGTAAAGTGACGGACACCTAAGCCCCGCATTTAATGCATCTTATCCTGTAATACTAGCGATAACCTCACAATGCTATAGCACTTTCCACCTCCTGTGTGCCACTGTGGCAACCCCTTTTGCTTATAAAAGGAGGCCCATGGCATACTGAGAGGGGATTCGGCTCTTTTGAACCTCGCAGCACCCAGAGCTAGTTCGAGAGCTCAAGAACACTAATACAACCACCAAAGCAGGATCGTAGGGTTTTACGCATCTTTGCGGCCCGAACCTGGGTAAATCCTCTGTGTGCCATCCCCTAGTCCCGCTCTTCTCACGATTCCGCGCCCCGCGACCGCAAAAGGGATTCCAGTGATCCCATAGGTGTCGTTTCCCACCGACAAAATTGGCTTCTAAATAGGTCTTTTTGCCCTTCGAAGTTCGTGAACACAGTTATTCCTGTTTTTCAGACCGGTTTTAGAATAATTTTTTGACTCCTCATATCACCTCGGAATTGAGTGATACTTTCTGCGTTTGAAAGCTTGAGTCAGTGTCATTCTTGAGAACAATTATCAGAAAATTGGCACAAAATTTTCCGAATGAAAATTGGAGAGAAAGTTGTTGGTATATCCTGCTTGGCAGTTGTTTCACATCATTATCTTTACTGCTATTATGATATTCACTTTTATCTTGCTGTCCAGAGCTACTTCATATCCTTTATTGATGCTAGTTGTGCTACGTCGTGACCTCATTAGTGTTCTAGGCTCGCGTCTCTAGTACAGTTAGGACCAGCACAGTACCGTCGTTGAGCGTTTATTCAACATTGCATCTCTGAATTGATTATTGTTAATCTTTTGCTACCAAATATTTAAGCCTTCCAAACTGCACATATTTCTACATTTTGTATATGTGTGTTCCCCTGGAAATATCTTTAATCAATCTTTGGAGTTATTTGACACCGCTTGTTGACTGTCACCACCTGCTGCATGGTAAGAACTTGTAAGATATTGATATTTGGTATACTGTGTGCGTTTTACCACCACATCCTTGTAGTTCATAGGAAACATTATTATCGGATTTTGTTTCTTGTTTTCTACTAACTATGACAGGTTTCGGAGTTGTTAGTTCTTGGGCTTCATCGATCATGGGAGATTTGCCACCACCTAAGAAAATACAACAACCATCACAAGAGGAGCAACAACATCAGAATGCACATAATCAGGTTAATGTTTTCATGCCACCATTTATTGGTCGTTTTAGGCCTGATTTATATATTGAATGGGAGTACGAAATAAATGCTATATTTGCTTCCCATAATTTTGATGGGCGTGAAAACTTTCAAGCTATGGTTAGTACTTTCAGTACCTTTAATTGCTTTAGTTTGGTGGAGCGAATGTTGTCGGTTAAACCCTGATTTTATACCTACTACTTGGGATAATTTAAAACTTCTCATGAGAGATAGATTCGTTGATGTTTATTACACTCGTGACATGATTAAAAAAATTACAACATTTAAAACAAGGCACTGACACAGTAACAAAATATTATGATGATTTACAAACTACATTGTTGCACTCAGTTTTAGAAGAAAGTGAAGACAATTTTATGGATAGATTTTGGGGAGGATTAAACCATGATATTCAAGAGATACTAATTCATGAAGAGTGTTATCCTATGGACCATTTGTTTCATATTACTTGCAAAGCTGAATAGGAAATAAAACGACGTGCTGCCCACAAGGAGAACAAGCGCACGGTGCACATTCCAAGTGTTGATACAGATGTTTCTTCAACTACTAGGTGTGCTATGACAACCACATCCGTTGTTGAGCGAACTACATCCTCTCCACCATGTGACACATCACCACAGAGAGTGCTTACATCATCTGAGTTGATCATAAGAGGTAATGACAAAGGTACAGATTTTCCACTTTCACATGAGAATGATGCATGCCTAGTTAACTTGAATACATCATGTGTTGAGTTACCTATTGATTTTGGCACACCACCTATTTTTGAGAATTGTGTTACTATAATGAATGCGTCAGGTGATCAAACAACTAAAACACCAACAATTTTGAGTGTACCCATTGAATTAAGTGTTGATGCATAAGAACTAATGTTTACATTTTGATATGACCTCTAACCATGGTGATGATTCTGTCAACAATTACTTATTGCAAGTTTGCTTACTTAAGCATGTTGTAGCATGCAAATTTGATGCAAGTAAGGTTTATTCACCAATGTTAGGATGGCTTAATGATGAATATTGTCAACCTTTTGAAATGAATAAGAGCTTCTCTTATATGTGCAAGCTGAGTAACAATATTTTCATGCCTTCTACTTCTTGTGATAATATTTTGGATTTAGATTTTATTAACTATGAAGGTTACTCATGTATACATGTGTCATATGTACAAAAACCAAGGGAAGTACAAATGGATGGCATATACATAGACAACATGTACACCTTGTCTCTTTTGTTAGCCACATTTCAGATTAAGCAACGCCGAGGACGGCTTTGTTTTCAAGAAGGGGAGGATGATGAGGACATGACTACCATGGATACGACCAAAAATATTGCATACATCTGTATTTGTGAGGTGATTTCTAATGCAAACTATGCAATAATTTATTTATGTCATCCAGGACAAAAATACTTCATAAACTTTATGTCATTTCCAATTGCAGGTGGATGGTACATTTGTACAGTCCACATATGAAGATAAGGGGAAAAGAGATGTTTAAGTGTTGTTCAAAAAGTCCTCTCACATCACTTTTGGGCCAAGAGAAGATAGAGTCCAAGTCTCTCACGTTCTGGATTCAGATTTGGACTGCACAGATCCATCTAGTAGCTTTTTCCTTGGGTTTTATTTAGTTAAAAGTTAGCCATCAGTGCAACTTCGTATACTTCGTTTGTGTCCAGCGACCAGACCAAGACAGCTTATGAAACCCCACTTTTATCAATACTTCATCCATAGTCGCAATATTCAGATTGCTTAATCATATTCTCGCTTGTTGTTCGATTGTTTGCAGGAATAGACCTTCATGGTCAGCTTGATCGTGCTCCAGTGTGGTCAATAACCTCTCAGAGTTGGTTTAGTGATTGCTAAGGCGCAACGTCATTGGACGTTTTAGTCAGATCGTCAAAGTTGTCTCCACCAAATCGATAGTTATCATCTCATTGAAAGATCGGGATCCTCGCCTCTATCAACAAGTGCATGAATAATACGATGCAACAACGGATATATTAATGGCACTAGGTATATGGTGCAAAGAAGTAAGACAAGCATGCTTCACAAGAATTATGTCAAAATCTCCAAATATATGCGAGAATGCTATGGGGGCAATCTCATGAGCAAGACGAGCATCATTGTTGCACTCAATACATGGCAATTCATCTAGCATGAGAGAGGCAACATATGGAGATATATGAGAAGAAGCAATATGAATCATGTGCAAAGCATGGAAATGGTTGTCATCAACCGCATGAAATGAGCAAGTATGAATCATGGGTGATGCAACATGATCAAGCATAGAGATCAAGTCATGCAAACTAGTGGAGCGAAGATGCAACACACTAGAGTAAATCATGGCAATCATGTCATGTGAGCAAATACTAAGCATAGATAATGCACGTGACATATCACAAGCACGAACACAAAGCCAGATGAAAGTATCATCATAGGAATGGTGCACAAACCAAATATGGCAATAGCAAGCAATATCTCCACCAAGCTTGCAAATACACATACAAGTACTAGAATCAATCATCATGTGTAATGCAAAGCATGGGTCACAAATGCATGGAAAAGGCATAGGAATAAGCATATCATGCAAAGTGAACATGTCAAGATGGGCATATAATATGTAATGGACAATAACCCATAGACAAGTGAGCGCCATGTAGAATGAATGCGTGAAGTGTTGGCACGAAGAGAGCAGTGGGAAAAACAATCCATGGGATCCCAAGTCCTCATTGCTCTCTAGAGCTCGTTTTGTCAACCCGTGGGATTGCGACGTTGACAAGTGTTCATGGGTACCTACACAAAAGAGACATAAACCAAAGAAATTGTGCGCGTGGTAAATGTACACATTATCCATCATGATGTGTATGTGCTTGTGAGAGTTAGCGCAAGATAAGCATCGCTCAAAGAAATTTGATGCATGGTATAAGAACATGTCATCCATCATGAAAGAATAGTTATTATGTATAGCACGATGGGGACACAAATTGAGAATGCAAGTATATGGCACATCAATAGAATATTTATTCATGGGGAGCATATGGTGCACGAAAGTATTGGAATCATGCAATGAATGGGATGGGTCAAAATCTCCTAAAATTCATGAGGAAACTATGGGGGTGTCCTCATGAGCAATATTGGAAACATCATATGGAGAAAATGGAGAACATCCAAAACAATGCATATCCGAAGCTAGGTTGTCATGGCATGGCTTATGAGATAAATTATGAAAAGGGAGCATATCAATATCATCGCAAGAAAAACAAATTCCAATAACCATGGGCTTGTCATCTATGCCATATGTGCAAATTTGGTTTATTTTAATGGCATATGCATAGTCACTATGAAGAGATTGCAAATAAGACGTATGGTTGATTTCATGCATAGCATATGACAAGTCAAGTGGATTATCAAACATGATGTGACCTAAAGAATTGTCACAAGAAATCATATGTAACATGGCATTACAACTAATAGACTCCACATGAGAATCATCATACTCATCATAAATGGGCAAATCATCGCATGGGGAAATCATACTAGCATGAAGCATGGTACTAGGTGGATCAACATCATGCAAGCAATCAATGTCTAGAATGTCCACTACTGGGACTGTAGCATCACCCTCACCTTTGTTACCTTTGTCGTTCCACTCAAGTGGTGTAGGTGAGGTGGGAAAGACCAAATGGTGGTCACCTTCATCTTGATGGAACCATGTGGTGGGTGCATCATATTCCACCATGGTCATCATCTTGTCCAAAGGGAGGACAAAGTCATTGCGTATCGGTGCATCATCATATATGGGACCTAGCACCAAATGAGTAGACACAATAGAGGTGGAGGTCGAGTCGTTAATGTTGAAATTGGCCTCACAAGATCTATCAACTAACTCACTCTCTCCATGTGGTGGTTCACTCACTCCCTCAAAGTTGGGGCACTCAATGTCACATATGGTGGAGTCACTCATCTCAGTCAAGTGTTGGGGGTTGTGGCTCTCCTCACATGGAAAGTGGGGCAACTTGTCATATATGGGGCTAGTGGTGAAGTCACCCTCACTCTCAATATCATTGCAAAATTCACTCAAGTCATCATACTTCATCGTGGTCGAAGGGAGAATTCCATGCTCAACCATCTCGTCGTCGTTGCCGTGGATGAAGGCCAAAGATGGCACATCATCACTCTCCTCCATGACCGAAGGGAAAATCCCATGCTAGATCATCTCGTCATCGTCGCCGTGGATGAAGGACGAAGATGGCACATCATCACTCTCGCCTCCAAAGATGGAAGCATCATCCTTGCTCGCCACCTTGTCGCATGCCTCCAAAGTTGGTCCTTGAGGGTTTCCGTAGTCGTACTCGTCGCCGCACCATCTTGAAAAAGAGTCGAGGTAGACTTGGCATCATCAATGCCACAAAGAGGGATGGCAGTGAAGTCGAACTTGGGAGCATCGTCTTGGAGCTCATTGGGCTTGGACATCTTGGTGGTATTATCCTCATATTCGTTCTCATGGAGCTTGGTCCTCGCGAAGAGAGCGTGGGATGGAGAAGCCTTGGCCTTCATGAATTCTTGTTCCGCCTTGAGAGCACCAATATAGTTGTCGTCGAGGGACTTGTAGTTCTCGAGGAAGATAGTCTTGGAGACGTCGTTGTTCAATCCCATAATGAAGTGGAATTTCATCGATATAGGGTCGTCCACGTCGGCTCGTCACAAGGCAATCTTCATCGCCTTGAAGTACGCATTAATGGACTTGGATCCTTGGGTGGAGTTCTCCAATTGGCGTAGAAGTTGTTCCGTGCAGGTTGGAGGCATGAACTCTCGCCTCATAGCTCTCTTCATCTTGGGCAACTCATGTCGTAGCTCTCCGAAGGTGTGTGAAGCCACCATATAGAGGCGTAGTCATGGAAGTTTCTTGTGGTGCACTTCACTTGATATTTGGAAGGGACTTGATGTAGCTTGAGGTAGTCGTCCGTCAAGCGTTCCCACTCGAGATACTCCTTGGGTTCTTGAGTGCCATAGAAAGGAATCTCGTGGTCGGTGTCGAGGTTGTAGTAGCTCGTGGAAGTCGTGGGCTTGAGCTTGGGAGCTTCTCTTGAGCATAGTCTTGGGGTGCTTGTTGGCGAAGATGTCGTATGTCCGTAGGCAAAGATGCCTTGAAGTCGCATGGCGAAGATGTCAAGGAAGATGGTGAAGTCGTTGAGCGGTAGTTGGTGTTGAGCTCTTGACCTTCACATTCTTGTCAGTGTTAGCGTCAATGCCGATGTGATCTTGCTGGAGATGGTAGCTCGGAAGAATGTGCTCTTGAGCGTCTTCTTGAAGATGAGGACATCAATACCGTTGTTACACCCACAGTCCATGCTCCTATACATACTAGATCAATTACTAGAGCATGTGCACGCCATTTGAATTACCAGGTACTTTCGTTTCTTGGTAATGATTCAAATGTTCATGAGAATATGATGCTGCCTAAATTGGATACATTTGTTTGGTTACAAATGAAGGGCCTAGCTTGGAGAAGGATGAACATTGGAGCAAGAACAAGCATGGAGATTGATGCAGAGCAACCTACGGGCATCACCATGTCAAGAGTCCGTTCGGCAAGTGACACGTGCGACCTCTACTTATCATACATAAAGGTGAATCTTCTCCTTTACACGTGTTCACTTGACCCCTCCAAGCATGGTATACTACTTGACACTCCACTCGTGTGCATGCATAGGTATTGCCAGGGCTTCATGGACAACGAGGAGGAGTCCAAGTGCCAAGGAACACCTACACCATCCGCGAGGGAAGCATGGTAGAGAAGACAAGAGCTGCAGAGTCTACAGCGGCCGGACGTCCGATGTGCCACCGGACGTCCGACACTCTACAGCGCCCAGACGACCAATGTCCATCAGACGTCCGACACGACCACTCCAGGACCAGCCAGGAGATCTATAGCCACCGGACAACCGACATCCTCCGGACGACCGACAAGTCCTAGTGCATGGATGACCGACGCCGACCGGACGACCAACGCCACCTGTCCAGAGCCAAAACGGCGGAAGTCCGACGCCCTCCGGACGTCCGGGCCCCGCGAGCGACCGGACGCCCGACCCCAACCAGACATTCGACACTGCCTGTGCGCAGCCGGGCCTTTGGCCTTGTATCCCTCTCCCCCTTACCCCTTCGTGTCTTAGACTATAAATAGACCTCCCCCTCTAGGGTTAGCAAAGTGATAGCTCATTTGTATGTGAGCTTTGCTCCTACCACTCCTCCTCTTGAGATAGATAGATAGAGAGAGAGAGAGAGAGAGAGAGAGAGCACCACTCCCATGGAGTTCAAGACCTCCATGTGAGAAGATCCTGCGGGATATCATCAAGACCCCTCATAGGAAGATTAGTCTAGGATACCATCAAGACCTCCTCTTGGAAATGAACCTTACCTTGTATCTTTCCCTTTGTTGTTCATGTACCTTGTGGATCTTGTTTGTTTGATTGTCTAGTGGGTGTGTGATTGGACTTGTTCTTGAGTGTTTCCCCTTGTGATTTCTCTCTGTTCTTCCCCGCATTCATCGTGTTCTTCGAGGGAACACACTCCAATCGTGAAAGATTGGCATACACTGGGTTAGCCCCGTATCAGAGATGATGACACGTGTCACGCCCAATATGCGATACTATCATAAAGAGACACGAAGGTCCCACCAAGGATAGAACCCCATATTGATACGCTTTTGCAAGGTGGATATCATTACATCAACATTACATAATAGATGGGGATACATACAATAGGCATACAATGCCACACAAATACAACAACATCATACATAAGAGCAACATCCGACTACGGATGAAACACAAACAGAAGCTCAAACGACATCCACCCTGCTAGCCCAGGCTGCCGACCTGGAACCTATCCCCTGATCAAAGAAGAAGCAGAAGAAGAACTCCAAAACAAGCAAGCATCGCTCTCGCGTCATGATCATCACATAACCTGCACCTGCAATTGTTGTTGTAGTAATCTGTGAGCCATGAGGACTTAGCAATCCCATTACCATGGGTATAAAGACTAGCAAAGCTTAATGGGTAAGGAAGGGGTAAAGTGGTGAGGTTGCAGCAGGGACTAAGCATGTATGGTGGCTAACATATGCAAATAAGAGCGAGAAGAGAGCAAACGGAACGGTCGAGAAGCTAGAAGTGATCAAGAAGTGATCCTGACCTCCTACTTACGTCAAACATAACCCAAAACCGTGTTCACTTCCCGGACTCCGCCAAAAAGAGACCATCACGGCTACACACGCAGTTGATGCATTTTAATTCGGATCTGGTGTCAAGTTGTCTACAACCGGATATTAACAAATTCCCATCTGCCACATAACCGCGGGCACGGCTCTCGAAAGTTTATACCCTGCAGGGGTGACCCAACTTAGCCCATGATAAGCTCTCGCGATCAAAAAAGGATATTCCTTCTCCCAGGAAGACCCGATCAGTCTCGGAATCCCGGTTTACAAGACATTTTGACAATGGTAAAACAAGACCAGCAAGACCACCCGATGCACCGACATTCCGATAGGAGCTGCACATATCTCGTTCTTAGGGCAACACCAGATGAGCAATCCGTACAACTAAAACCAGACCTCAAGTTTCCCTGAGGGGGCACTGCAAAGGGCTCTAGTTCGGACCAGCACTTAGAGAAGCACTAGCCCGGGGGGCTAAAATAAAGATGACCCTTGGGTTAATTACTCCCAAGGGAAAGGTATAGGTGGTGGGCAAATGGTAAAACCAATGTTGGGCCTTGCTGGAGGAGTTTTATTCAAGGCAAACTGTCAAGGGGGTCCCATAAATCACCCAACCGCGTTAGGGACGCAAAATCCGGGAACATAATACCGATATGACGGAAACTAGGGCAGCAAGAGTGGAACAAAACACTAGGCATAAGGCCGAGCCTTCCACCCTTTACCAAGTATATAGATGCATTAATAATATAAGAGATATTGTGATATCCCAACATAACCCTGTCCACCACGGAGCAATCTTCAACTTCACCTGCAACTAACAACACTATAAGAGGGGCTGAGCAAAGCTGTAACATAAGCAAACAACGGTTTGCTAGGAAGGGTGATAAGGTTAGAGGCTGACATGGCATTTTGGGAAGGCTTGAAGAGCAAGTGATAGGAAGCGCAGCATAGCGATAGAACGAAGAAACTAGCATAGCAATGATAGTAGTGAGATCCAGGGTAGCGGTCATCTTGCCTGAAATCCCGCAAGGAAGAAGAACGAGTCCATGAAGAAGATGAAGCCACGAAGACGAACCAAGCGTAGACGAACGAATCCTCACGATCGCAACGAAACGGGAACTATCGAGAAGAAGCACACAACATGGTAAACACTCCACACATATACATGACATGATGCTCAACCAAGTATGATGCAAGACAAGACTACATGAAGCTACTCATGGCAAGAGATGATGCAAACAAGAGCAACACATCAAGGCAAGTTTAAATGAGGCCGGAAACAACATATAACAATTCTGGTAAGTTCTCATATGCAAGGTTAGAAATTGGTCCAGAACTGAATAAACCTTAAGTTCAAGTTGTTAAACAGCAAGTTAAGGTGCACCAAGATGATCTACACGAGATTCTAGTCAAGTAACATACAAAATTCATTTAGTTCGGAGCTACGACCTAGAAGATATGAGCAAAACAAGATAAGCATGTCATTGATGCAAAAGGCATACAAACATCAAGAAAACACTCTCAAAACAAAGATGCAACATGATAATATGAAACTTCATGCAAAATCAAGCAAGTTTCATATAGAGCACACTCAAAACGGAGCAACGGTTCAACACATACACACTATACAAGTTTAAAGGACAAGCTGTCCAAAACAGCAACTAGGCATCTTGCAAGCATCAAAACAACATGCTACAACATCCTAACAAGATAAAAAAAGGCATGTACATGAAGTACAGGTAAAGCATGACAAAACATGAACACTGAGCTATCTCCAGAAAACATTATAACATGCTCAAAAGGACATGGTAAGATTGCAAATAATAACAGTTTCAGACTTAGCAGAAATAACATCAGGTTGCAATGTTTAGAGCTATCAAACAACATGCTACAGGAACTTATCATGGCAAAAAAAAGGCATGGAATGCTAATAATAAAGACAAAGAACAAAACTCCCTTAGTGTCGTGGATTTGTCACGGCAGATGTCCTAGCGAAAGGACTTAGTCGTGGAGCCATCGCTACGAGTTTACTTGAAGGGGTTAAAGCGGACACAAAGACACGAGAGTTTTATACTAGTTCGTCCCCTTCGATGAAGGTAAAAGCCTACGTCTAGTTGTGATGGAATTGATGTGGTCTCGATGGCTAGGGAGCAAACAAGCTTCGCCTAGGCTCGAGTTGTGGTTGTCTGTCCTTGAACCGTCGCCGGGTCATCCCCTTATATACATGGGTGACGCCCGTCGGTTCATAGAGTCCCAACCGGTTCATACTCGTATCCCGGTTGGTATCTCTCTATTCCTAACTTACAATACAAGTTATACATCAGGCCGGTTTACGGCTACAAGTTCTAAACCGACTACAGGCCTTGGGCCTTTCTCTGCTTATACCACTAATGAAGTTAACCCGGCCCAGGCTGGCCGGTTTACGCCTAGCGGTAATATCCCCAACATTAGGCCCCAGATTGATTTGAACTGGTTCATGTCAATCCTTCACAAAAACTTGCATCTTGGACATCTTCTAGTGATCGGTAAACCGCCGTATCGTCATCACTTCTGGTTGCTGTAAACCGGCATGACGTCATCCTGAAATTTTATCATTTATAACGCCCTCTTTTAACAACAGCTCCTGGATCCGCGCGCTTGACCTAGCTCTGTTGCTTTATAAATAGGACCGAAGGGTCATTTCTTTCCTTTCCCTTCGCCTCCTTCTTCTTTGTCTTCCTCGCGCCGCTGGTCTTGGAGCTCGCCACCATCATCGACCTCTTGCCTCCTTTGGGCCAGCTGATCGACTGAGCGTGCGAGCATTGCGGCATCTTTCCGCGTCTTCTCCATTCCTGGTAAGCTTTCTCCTCTTCTTGACCTAGATCTGTTCTTTAGGGTTCCATGTTCATGCTGTGTTCTTCGCGCGTTCATATCTATTCTCTGACTTTGAACGGATCCATGACCTTGTGCTATATTTAATAGTGATCCCTACGCATCCGCTGTAGTTTCTCATCTAAGCCCATAGATCTTCCGCACATATCTGCTCCATAGTTCACTTCTATTTCTGCCTTACTCCTCGAAATATTTTCTGTTTTTTGTGAGCTCGCGTTTGATCCGCAGCTGTAACAGGATCTTGCAAAACTTGTTTCTGCATACTTAATTATCCATAGCTTCAATCGCTTCCAATGCTTAGGTCAGGCGGTTTAACTTTCCATAGAAAAATTGCTAAACCGGTATATATCATTAGTCCCCTGGTTGAACCGCCAGAATCCACATGATACTGCATTGCAGAAAACCGGTTTATAGATACTGCCTCCGGTTTATTGTAGTTTAGATCAACGCCTTCTTTTATCCAGCATGTTCTTGAACCAGATCAACTATTTCTTGTAGATCTCACCATGGCCAAACAAGTGTATGAATGCAACTGGGTTCCTTCTCGCGTCACAGAATCACAGCTGGAGGACCTAGTCTCGATTGGCGCTTTAGATGATAAATATACAATCCACTGGAGGGTTCCTGGAGAGGAGTGTCCTCCTACACCCCAGGAGGGAGAGGTTGTAGTCTTCGCAGATCACCTGGCCCGGGGCTTCAAACCGCCCGGTTCTAAATTTTACCGGGATGTGTTAGCCAATTTTCAGCTCCGTCCACAGGATATTGGCCCCAACTCCGTCACCAATTTATGCCACTTTCAAGTACTATCTGAAGTATATCTTCAAGAGGAACCTTCTGTTGAATTGTTTAGAGACCTCTTTCATTTAAACCGTCGCACTGAATTCACCGACGGCCCCAATACTGAATTGGGTGGCATGGCTATTCAAAAGAGGAAGGAGATCACCTATCCCCACGTCAAACTCCATACTCACCCCAAGGAGTGGAATGCGACTTGGTTTTATTGTAAAGATACCTCTCCTGAGGATGAAAATCCCTTGCCTAGTTTCCGTCCAGAGCGGCTGAGCAACACTCACCCTTTTCCACAAAGGTTGAACGCCAAGGAAAGAAGCAAATACGCTCCGCAACTGTCCAAGCTTCGAGCTTTTATGGCCAACGGTTTAACGGGAATAGACCTTGCACGCTGCTGGATATCATGGAGCATATTGCCTCTGAGCCGGTGCTCCGGTTTGATGTGCAAGTATACCGATAGTGTCGACGACCCACTCCGACACACCAAAATTCAACTCTCTGATGATGAAGTCACAGATTTTGTAAAGAAGATGTTAAATGAACCGGAGCACCTCTGTGCTCAGACTGGTCTGCCTCCTTACTGTATCACCAACAAACCGCCAGCGGTAAGATCATAATTGCTCCATCATTAAACCTGTTAACTGCTTTATGTGTCTGACATTTAATTGCTTCTGACCCAGGGTGATAATCCGTTTTGGAGTAAGAAACTTTCACAAGATAAAGTGGAGAAGGCAGGGCGTCCAACCCGGCCGAAGACCAAGGTTATTAAGAAACCAGCTCACAAGAGAAAAACCACCGCTTCATCTGATCCTGCTATTGATGATGATGTGGGTGTTGGGGAACGTAGTAATTTCAAAATTTTCCTACGCACACGCAAGATCATGGTGATGCATAGCAACGAGAGGGGAGAGTGTTGTCTACGTACCCTCGTGAACCGGCGGAAGCGATCACAACGTAGAGGAAGTAGTCGACGCTCTCCTCGCGATCCAACCGATCCCAGCGCCACTCCGGCGCCCGAGTTCTTGACACACGACAGCTCGGTGACGCTCCTCGGGCTCCGATCCAGCAAAGCTCCGGGAGAGTGTTCCACAAGACGACGGCGTGGTGATGATCTTGATGTTCTATCGACGCAGGGCTTCGCCTAAGCACCACTACGATATTACCGAGGTGGAATATGGTGGAGGGGGCACCAGACACGGCTAAGGAACGATCTCAAGGATCAACTTGTGTGTCCATGGGGTGCCCCTGCCCCAGATATAAAGGATGGAGGGAGGAGGAGGCCGGCCTAGGAGGAGGCGCCATAGGGGAGTCCTACTCCCACCGGGAGTAGGATTCCCCTTTCCTAGTCCAACTAGGATCCTTCCATGTATTAGGAGTAGGAGACTAGGAAGGGAAGAGAGAAGGAAGGAAGGAGGGTGCGGCCCTCCCCTAGCCCACCCGGACTAGGGCAAGGGGGCGCGGCCTGCCTAGGGCAGCCCTCTCTCTTTCCCGTCCGCCCATAAGGCCCAATACTTCTCCCCGGCGAATTCCCGTAACTCTCCGGTACTCCGATAAATACCCGAATGACTCGGAACCTTTCCGAACTCCGAATATAGTCGTCCAATATATCGATTTTTACGTCTCGACCATTTCGATACTCTTCGTCATGTCCCCGATCTCATCCGGGACTCCGAACTCCTTCGGTACATCAAAACTCATAAACTCATAATATAACTGTCATTGAAACCTTAAGCGTGCGGACCCTACGGTTCGAGAACAATGTAGACATGACCGAGACATGTCTCCGGTCAATAACCAATAGCGGGACCTGGATGCCCATATTGGTTCCTACATATTCTACGAAGATCTTTATCGGTCAGACCGCATAAAAACATACATTGTTCCCTTTGTCATCGGTATGTTACTTGCCCGAGATTCGATCGTCGGTATCCAATACCTAGTTCAATCTCGCTACGCAAGTCTCTTTACTCGCTTCAGAATACATCATCTCGCAACTAACTCATTAGTTACAATGCTTGCAAGGCTTAAGTGATGTGCATTACCGAGAGGGCCCAGAGATACCTCTCCGACATTCGGAGTGACAAATCCTAATCTCAAATACGCCAACCCAACATCCGCCTTTGGAGACACCTGTAGTACTCCTTTATAATCACCCGATTCGTTGTGGACGTTTGGTAGTACCAAAAGTGTTCCTCCGAAAACGGAGTTGCATAATCTCATAGTTATAGGAACATGTATAAGTCATGAAGGAAGCAATAGCAACATACTAAATGATCGTGTGCTAAGCTAACGGAATGGGTCATGTCAATCGATCATTCAACTAATGATGTGACCTTGTTAATCAAATAACAACTCCTTGTTCATGGTTAGGAAACATAACCATCTTTGATTAACAAGCTAGTCAAGTAGAGGCATACTAGTGACACTCTGTTTGTCTATATATTCACACATGTATTATGTTTCCGGTTAATGCAATTCTAGCATGAATAATAAACATTTATCATGATATGAGGAAATATATAATAACTTTATTATTGCCTCTAGGGCATATTTCCTTCAGTCTCCTACTTGCACTAGACTCAATAATCTAGATCACATCACCATGTGATTAACATCGATAGTTCACATCATCATGTGATTAACACCCATAGTTCACATCGCCATGTGACCAACACCCAAAGGGTTTACTAGATTCAGTAATCTAGTTCACATCGCTATGTGATTAACACCCAAAGAGTACTAAGGTGTGATCATGTTTTGCTTGTGAGAGAGTCTTAGTCAACGGGTCTTTCACATTCAGATCCGTTATGTATTTTGCAATTTTCTATGTCTACAATGCACTTTGCGAAGCTACTCTAGCTAATTGCTCCCACTTTCAATATGTATCTAGATCGAGACTTAGAGTCATCCATATCGGTGTCAAAACTTGCATCGACGTAACCCTTTACGGCCTAACCTTTTGTCACTTCCATAATCGAGAAACATATCCTTATTCCACTAAGGATAATTTTGACCGCTGTCCAATGATCTACTCCTAGATCACTATTGTACTCCCTTGCCAAACTCGGTCAGGGGTATACAATAGATCTGGTACACAGCATGGCATACTTTATAGAACCTATGGCCAAGGCATAGGAATGGCTTTCATTCTCTTTCTATCTTCTGCCGTGGTCGGGTTTTGAGTCTTACTCAATTTCACACCTTGTAACACAGCAAGAACTCTTTCTTTGACTGCTCCATTTTGAACTACTTCAAAATCTTGTCAAGGTATGTACTCATTGAAAAAACTTATCAAGCATCTTGATCTATCTTTATAGATCTTGATGCTCAATATGTAAGCAGCTTCACCGAGGTCTTTCTTTGAAAAACTTCTTTCAAACACTCCTTTATGCTTTGCGAATAATTCTACATTATTTCCGATCTACAATATGTCATTCACATATACTTATCGAAATGTTGTAGTGCTCCCACTCACTTTCTAGTAAATACAGGCTTCACCATAAGTCTGTCCAAAACTATATGCTTTGATCAACTCATCAAAGCGTATATTCCAACTCCGAGATGCTTGCACCAGTCCATAGATGGATCATGGAGCTTGCACACTTTGTTAGCTCCTTTGGATCGAAAAACCTTCTGTTGCATCATATACAACTCTTCCTCCGTAAAACCATTCAAGAATGCAGTTTTACATCCATTTGCCAAATTTCATAAATTGTGGCAATTGCTAACATGATTCGGACAGACTTAAGCATCACTACGCTTGAGAAAATCTCATTGTAGTCAACATCTTGAACTTTGTCGAAAACCTTTTTGCAACAAGTCGAGCTTTGTAGATAGTAACACTACTATCAACGTCCGTCTTCCTCTTGAAGATCCATTTATTTTCTATGGCTTGCCGATCATCGGGCAACTCCACCAAAGTCCACACTTTGTTCTTATACATGGATCTCATCTCGATTTCATGGCCTCAAGCCATTTCGCGAATCTGGGCTCATCATCGCTTCCTCATAGTTCGTAGGTTTGTCATGGTCAAGTAACACGACCTCCGAACAGGATTACCGTACCACACTCAGTGCGGATCTTACTCTGTTTACCTACGAGGTTTGGTAGTAACTTGATCTCAAGTTTTATGATCATCATCATTAACTTCCTCACTAATTGGTGTAGGTGTCACAGAACCAATTTCGTGATGAACTACTTTCCAATAAGGGAGCTAGTACTGTTACCTCATCAAGTTCTACTTTCCTCCCACTCACTTCTTTCGAGAGAAACTCCTTCTCTAGAAAGGATCCATTCTTAGCAACGAATGTCTTGCCTTCGGATCTGTGATAGAAGGTGTACCCAACTGTCTCCTTTGGGTATCCTATGAAGACACATTTCTCCGATTTGGGTTTGAGCTTATCAGGATGAAACTTTTTCACATAAGCATCACAGCCCCAAACTTTAAGAAACGACAACTTTGGTTTCTTGCTAAACCACAGTTCATATAGTGTCGTCTCAATGGATTTAGATGGTGCCCTATTTAACGTGAATGCAGCTGTCTTTAATGCATGATCCCAAAACGATATTGGTAAATCGGTAAGAAACAACATAGATTGTACTACGTCCAGTAAAGTACGGTTATGACGTTCGGACACACCATTATGATGTGGTGTTCCAGGTGGCATGAATTTGTGAAACTATTCCACATTGTTTTAATTGAAGACCAAACTCGTAACTCAAATATTTGTCTCCGCGATCAGATCGTAGAAACCTTATTTTCTTGTCACAATGATTTTTCGACTTCACTCTGAAATTCTTTGAACCTTTCAACTATTTCAGACTTATGTTTCATCAAGTAGATATACCCATATCTGCTCAAATCATCTTTGAAGGTCAAAAAATAACGATACCCGCCGTGAGCCTTAACACTCATTGGATCGCATACATCAGTATGTATTATTTCCAATAAGTCAGTTGCTCGCTCCACTGTTCCGGAGAAAGGAGTCTTAGTCATCTTGCCCATGAGGCATGGTTCGCAAGCATCAAGTGATTCATAATCAAGTGATTCCAAAATCCCATCAGCATGGAGTTTCTTCATGCGCTTTACACCAATATGACCTAAACGGCAGTGCCACAAATAAGTTGCACTATCATTATTAACTTTGCATCTTTTGGTTTCAATATTATGAATATGTGTATCACTAAGATCGAGATCCAATGAACCATTTTCATTGGGTGTGTAACCATATAAGGTTCTATTCATGTAAACAGAATAACAGTTTATTCTCTTACTTAAATGAATAACCGTATTGCAATAAACACGATCAAATCATATTCATGCTCAACGCAAACACCAAATAACATTTATTTAGGTTCAACACTAATCTCGAAAGTATAGGGAGTGTGCGATGATGATCATATCAATCTTGAAACTACTTTCAACACACATCGTCACTTTACCCTTAACTAGTTTCTGTTTATTCTGCAACTCCGCTTGAAGTTACTACTCTTAGCAACTGAACCAGTACCAAATACCGAGGGGTTGCTATAAACACTAGTAAAGTACACATCAATAACATGTATATCAAATATACCTTTGTTTACTTTGCCAATCTTCTTATCCGCCAAATACTTGGGGTAGTTCTGCTTCCAGTGACCAGTCCCTTTGTAGTAGAAGCACTTAGTCTCAGGCTTAGGTCCAGACTTGGGCTTCTTCACTTGAGTAGCAACTTGCTTGCCATTCTTCTTGAAGTTCCCTTTGCTCTTTTCTTGAAACTAGTGGTCTTGTTAACCATCAACACTTGATGTTCTTTCTTGATTTCTACCTTCAACGATTTCATCATTATGAAAAACTCGGGAATCATTTTCATCATCCCTTGCATACTATAGTTCATCACGAAGTTCTACTAACTTGGTGATGGTGACTAGAAAATTCATCAATCACTATCTTATCTCGAAGATTAACTCCCACTTGATTCAAGTGATTGAAGTACCAGCACAATCGAGCACATGCTCACTAGTTGAGCGATTCTCCTCCATCTTTTAGCTATAGAACTTGTTGGAGACTTCATATCTCTTAACTCGGATATTTGCTTGAAATATTAACTTCAACTCCTGGAACATCTTAAAATGCTACCGTCAATCAAAGCAAGATAAGATGCATAAAATATAAACATCACATGCAATCAATATAAGTGATATGATATGGCCATCATCTTCTTGTGCTTGTGATATCCATCTCCGAAGCACCATCATGATCACCATCGTCACCGGCGCGACACCTTGATCTCCATCGTAGCATCGTTGTCGTTTACGCCATCTATTGCTTCTACGACTATCGCTACCGCTTAGTGATAAAGTAAAGCAATTACAGGGCATTTACATTTCATACAATAAAGCGACAACCATATGGCTCCTGCCAGTTGCCGATAACTTAGGTTACAAAACATGATCATCTCATACAATAAAATATAGCATCACGTCTTGGCCATATCACATCACAACATGCCCTGCAAAAACAAGTTAGACGTCCTCTACTAAGTTGTTGCAAATTTTACGTGGCTGCTACGGGCTGAAGCAAGAACCAATCTCACCTACGCATCAAAACCACAACGATAGTTTGTCAAATAGACTCCGTTTTAACCATCACAAGGACCGGGCGTAGCCACACTCGGTTCAACTAAAGTGAGAGAGACAGACACCCGCCAGTCACCTTTAAGCACGAGTGCTCGTAACGGTGAAACCAGTCTCGCGTAAGCGTACGCGTAATGTCGGTCCGGGCCGCTTCATCTCACAATACCGCTGAACCAAAGTATGACATGCTGGTAGGCAGTATGACTTATATCGTCCACAACTCACTTGTGTTCTACTCGTGCATATAACATCAACGCATAAAACCTAGGCTCGGATGCCACTATTGGGGAATGTAGTAATTTCAAAATTTTCCTACGCACACGCAAGATCATGGTGATGCATAGCAACGAGAGGGGAGAGTGTTGTCTCGTACCCTCGTGAACCGAAGCGAAGCGATCTGGCGTAGAGGAAGTAGTCGACGTTTTCCTCGCGATCCAACCGATCCCAGCGCCGTTACTCCGGCGCCTCGAGTTCTTGACACACGTACAGCTCGGTGGCGCTCCTCGGGCTCCGATCCAGCAAAGCTTCGGGGAGAGAGTTCCGTCAGCACGACGGCGTGGTGACGATCTTGATGTTCTACCGACGCAGGGCTTCGCCTAAGCACCGCTACGATATTACCGAGGTGGAATATGGTGGAGGGGGGCACCGCACACGGCTAAGGAACGATCTCAAGGATCAACTTGTGTGTCCATGGGGTGCCCCCTGCCCCCGTATATAAAGGATGGAGGGAGGAGGAGGCCGGCCTAGGGAGGAGGAGCGCCATAGGGGAGTCCTACTCCCACCGGGAGTAGGATTCCCCCTTTCCTAGTCCAACTAGGGATCCTTCCATGTATTAGGAGTAGGAGACTAGGAAGGGGAAGAGAGAAGGGAAGGAAGGAGGGGTGCGGCCCCTCCCCCTAGCCCAATTCAGACTAGGGCAAGGGGGGCGCGCGGCCTGCCTAGGGCAGCCCCTCTCTCTTTCCCGTATGGCCTATAAGGCCCAATACTTCTCCCCGGCGAATTCCCGTAACTCTCCCAGTACTCGATAAATACCGAATGACTCGGAACCTTTCCGAACTCGAATATAGTCGTCCAATATATCGATTTTTACGTCTCGACCATTTCGAGACTCCTCGTCATGTCCCTGATCTCATCCGGGACTCGAACTCCTTCGGTACATCAAAACTCATAAACTCATAATATAACCGCATCATCGAAACCTTAAGCGTGCGGACCCTACGGTTCGAGAACAATGTAGACATGACCGAGACACGCCTCCGGTCAATAACCAATAGAGGGACCTGGATGCCCATATTGGTTCCTACATATTCTACGAAGATCTTTATCGGTCGATCCGCATAACAACATACATTGTTCCCTTTGTCATCGGTATGTTACTTGCCCGAGATTCGATCGTCGGTATCCAAAACCTAGTTCAATCTCGTTACGGCAAGTCTCTTTACTCGTTCCGTAATACATCATCTCGCAACTAACTCATTAGTTACAATGCTTGCAAGGCTTAAGTGATGTGCATTACCGAGAGGGCCCAGAGATACCTCTCCGACATTCGAGTGACAAATCCTAATCTCGAAATCGCCAACCCAACATCTGCCTTTGGAGACACCTGTAGTACTCCTTTATAATCACCCGATTCGTTGTGACGTTTGGTAGTACCAAAGTGTTCATCCGAAAACGGAGTTGCATAATCTCATAGTTATAGGAACATGTATAAGTCATGAAGGAAGCAATAGCAACATACTAAACGATCGTGTGCTAAGCTAACGGAATGGGTCATGTCAATCAAATCATTCAACTAATGATGTGACCTTGTTAATCAAATAACAACTCCTTGTTCATGGTTAGGAAACATAACCATCTTTGATTAACAAGCTAGTCAAGTAGAGGCATACTAGTGACACTCTGTTTGTCTATATATTCACACATGTATTATGTTTCCGGTTAATACAATTCTAGCATGAATAATAAACATTTATCATGATATGAGGAAATATATAATAACTTTATTATTGCCTCTAGGGCATATTTCCTTCAGTGGGTAATTCGGATCTTGAGGTAGAACTTGATTCACTTGGCTTACTTTTTACACGCCTTATTGATGATGATGCTTGTCAGGACGACGCTGAGGCCAGCAATGCGGGATTTACTGAGGTAACTATTCTCTCTTCCGATTCAGAAAACTTGCCTTTGCCAAAATTTCGCCAGGCAAACCGGAAAGTTAATTTTTCTCACCCTCTTGCTTATTTGGATCCCAAATTTCTTATGAAGACGCAGCAACATGAAGCTCGCCGCACAACCCGGCACAGTGGTCAGGTAGTTACCTCTGCTGGTTTACCAAACAGCCCGGTTCGAAAGCGCCGCTCCGAGGTCTCCGACCATTTTATTGCTTTAAATTCTAAAGCGGGTTTCTTCCATCAACCTCTTAATCCGTCCGACTCCGATTATCAGGTCACTTCCCATTCATCCTCTGGTGAATCATCAGCCACTCAGTTACCACCATTGAAAATAGTTGCCGGGTAAGCAAAACCGAGCATATGCTTCTATTATATTGTGTAATGGTTTATGCTTTTCACTGTCTCTTTGTTTTTTCTTTTAGGGCCAAACCGAAACCAAGCAAGAAAGCCCGTTTGGATAAAGCGGCTGAAGAAGATGCTGCCCCAGATCATGAGATAGCGCCAGATCTTGAAGATTTTGCCGCTGAAGATATTCCCAATGATCCTCCGTTACAAGATGATGTTATTCCCGAAGAGAGGCCTGTTAACACTTCAATCTCTGCCGATCCGCCTGCCAGCTCCGTCCGGATTGAGAAATCCCACAGTCCTGCTGACAAAACAGCCGTGCCCACACAAACCGTCGAGTCTAAGATGATGACGTTGTGATTACTGGTGTGGGCCGCTTTGAACCGGGAAATCCTGCCACCTTAACCAGACATACTATGAAAGAGGATGTTTCCGCTCAGAATAAAGGAAAATGGGATGTTGGACTGGAGACATATGCTGCTCTGAGTGCCCAAGACCTTCATTCCGGTTATCTGAACCGGCTTTATACCAGCCGTGACTGTGAAGCTGGCCTAGTCA
This sequence comes from Aegilops speltoides, assembly GCA_021437245.1. Taxonomy (NCBI): domain Eukaryota; kingdom Viridiplantae; phylum Streptophyta; class Magnoliopsida; order Poales; family Poaceae; genus Aegilops; species Aegilops speltoides. The sequence continues at coordinate 253,856,549 of CM038142.1, read as the reverse complement.
AAATGATGAGGGATAAATTTGAGGTAACCCACTTCTTTACTTACTGCCATTGTATCAATCCTCCTAGCCCCCAAGGGCCGGTTTGTAACCTTGATCAAACCGGGACTTGAATTATGTTCCTTAACACTTGAAATCCACCTGTATAGCCCCCAAGGGCCGGTTTAACTTAGCATACTTAAACCGGGGCTTGAATATGAAACTATCCTTGGAAACATACGTAGATCAAATAGCCATTAGCCCCCAAGTGCCAAGTTGAATACTTGTATTGAGCTTGGGACTTTGCAACCTAGTAACATGCATAAAAATTGAAGGTGCATTAGCCCCCAAGTATCAGGCATATAACTTTGTTATGTGATTGATACTTCAATGTCTTGAACCTCTTGTTGAAAATATTGTGCAGATGCAGCCGAGGTGAGAATCAAGGAGGACCGGATTGCCGATTTACTGAGGCGCTGAAACCCAACAGGCGAAATGCACAAGGCCAAGAAAGAATTGAGCAAAGGCTCAACACCACCTTGAACAGCTGAAAGAAGGATTCAAGAAAGAACGGGCTGATTGGGCCACTGAGAAAGCCACTTTAATCAAACGAGCGGAAAATGCAGAAGCTGCCCTTAAACCGGTGGTAGATGAACTTACATCCGTAAAGCGGCAAGTACACTCCATGACCGCGGCGATCTTTGGTAAGCACCTTTAAACGTGTGCGGTGATTTCAACCTGCAGTAGTATAAATCCGGTTTGAGACTGTCTCTTTGTTGTTTGTAGGCACACGCATCGGGCACATAGGAAACGATGTGCGGAGGAAACTGAAGGCTGTCTACACCTTAGTAGAACAACTATATACCGGAGCCCAGCTGATCATCACCACAGCTTCTCATAACAACCCGGCACCTTCTTTACTCCAAGATACGCTGAACAGGTTGTCCATGCTTCCGGCCCGGATTGAGGAGCTGAAGAAATCTGCTGCTCGAACTGGAGCTATTAACGCTTTGATTCGGGCCAAGGCATGGGTACCGGATTTTGACCCTATGGAAGCAGCTCAAGGCTATCCCAGTGTGAAGGAAGATGGCTCTGATTTTAATGAAGAGGATTTACGGGCAATAAACCGTGCAGTGCGCCCTCTGGCTTGTCACCGGTGAAGAAGCGATTTGACGATTATCAAGCACAAGACAATGACCAGAACAAGCGAGTGCCTGCCCCAACTCTTGAAGCGGAAAATCTGATCCCTCAAATCCGTAAGCACACTTACGCTCCTGATATTGAACCGTCTTCCCTGATCCATGAAGAGGCTGTTTTCCAAGCTTCAATGGGAATCGACTGGACCACTGTTGATTCCAGCCAATGGGTAGAGACGAGGAAGCTGAAGCGGCGGAGGATGAGGAGCAGGCTTGAACCGGAGGCCAGTTTGAATATCTGTCTTTGGCATCTGTCCAAAAGAACAATGATCGTATTTGGGCACCGTGTTGCCTTGTAATAGGATAGTTTAATACTTCTATCTTGAATATGCCTTCATGCATAACTACTGAAGCTTTTTGTTCGAAAAACCTCGATTTGTGTTTCCTGCAATCAGAAAAATTTGAACTTCGATGGCAGTTATACCGCCAGCCAGTTTATGATCTTGATATATGTATCAGTAACACAACAAATAGATGATACAAGTACCTGCCATGTCTGGGCATGAAGCTGGCCTAGCCAAGCTTGAAGCGGAGGTTTTATAAACCATTATCGTCAATAAAGCGGGGAGAGAACAGCTCCCATATAAACCGTCTTTGAATCAACACAAGCCCCTTGTTACTCGATGAGGGTAACAGAAAAGGTAAACCGGCCTACATCTCCGGATTAAAGGAAACCAAATCCATCGGCTGAACCGAAAAAAGATGTCTTTGTTGAAAAAGAAATCCAACAAAACAAAGATCAAACAAGCCATGAAAACAACATGGAAACCAAGGCAATGATAAAACCGTTTTGCAAACATACGCTATACTGAGCTGTTCAGATGGTATTACCATGGTCGGACAGGATCAAGCCCCCAATAGGTGTGACAATGATTCAAGTCAGCCAGGTCCCCAAATGACTCGTGGCATATATGCCAGATCAAGAGGCGTGGTAATGGTTCGGGTTCGACCATACCCCCAAGTGATTTGATGGCCTTAGGCCGACCAAGAGGCGTGACTGGTTCAGACTTGACCATGTCCCCAAATGATCTGGTGTCTGTTGCCTATCAAAAGGTGTCGCGTTGGTTCGGACTGCACCAGGGCCCCTAGTGATATAAAAAAGCAAATGTCAAGGGGTAAACCGGAGGCCGCTTTAAAAATAGAGGTACTCCATGTAACCACGCATGATAAGAAAGACAGAGACCGCTCTTTAGATGAGGCTCCGGTTTTATTATATCCAAGATAATATATACACTGTCATGCTATGTACATAGATAGAGCCAATGGCTCAAGTGTAGTAAGGCCGAAGATGAGCTATGTTCCACGGCCTGTTGGTCTCCTCCTCTGATGTGCGTGAGTCTTGATGCTCTCGAATATCAATCAGATAGTATGACCCGTTGTGCAGATTCTTGCTGACCATGAAAGGTCCCTCCCAAGGTGGGGATAACTTGTGCATATCTGTGCGGTCTTGGATGAGTCAAGTACCAAATCTCCTTCTTGAAAGGTTACGGTTCTAACCCGCGATCGTGATAACGACGAAGATCTTCTTTGGTAAATCGCCGAGCGGGCGGCTGCTATATCACGCCCTCGTCCAATAAGTCCAAAGCGTCTTGCCGTCTTTGTCTCGTTGTCCGCTTCAACATAAGCTGCCACACGAGGCGAATCGTGCGGATATCGCTGGGGAGACCTGCCTCTGCTCCATAGACCATGAAGAACGGTGTATACCCAGTAGACCTGTTTGGCGTAGTATTGATACTCCATAACACCGATGGTAGCTCTTCCACCCAGCATCCTGGTGTCCTTTGTAATGGGACCATAAGCCGGGGTTTGATGCCTCGTAAGATCTCTTGATTAGCCTGTTCTGCCTATCCATTGGACTAGGGGTGTGCCACTGATGACACGTCAAGTCGGATGTGCTCACGTTCACAGAACTCCTTCATAGCACCCTTGGATAGATTGGTACCATTGTCAGTAATGATACTGTGTGGAAAGCCAAACCGGAAAATCACCTTTTGATGAACGCTGCTTGCATTGCTTTGCATCACACTTGCCGACAGTGCTCCGCTTCAACCCACTTGGTAAATTTGTCAACTGCCACCAAAAGGTGGGTTTTCTTATCCTTGGATCTTTTAAAGGGTCCAACCATATCCAGCTCCCAAGTTGCAAACGGCCACGTTATTGGGATCATCCTCAACTCCTGAGCCGGTACGTGAGCACGTCTTGAAAATTTCTGACATCCATCACACCGTTTAACCAAGTCCTCCGCATCAGCGTGCGCTGTCAACCAGTAAAACCCGTGATGAAATGCCTTTGCTACCAGAGACTTTGAACCGGCGTGGTGTCCACAATCCCCTTCATGGATTTATCTTAAGATTTCAAAGCCTTCCTCAGGCGAAACACAACGTTCAAATGCCCCTGATATACTGCAATGATGTAATTCACCATTGAGAATCGTCATAGACTTGGATCGCCGGACGATCTGTCTGGCCAGAATCTCATCTTCTGGCAACTCCCCTCGGGTCATGTACGCAAGAAAAGGAACCGTCCAATCCGGAATAGCATGTAGGGCTGCCACTAATTGAGCCTCCGGATCAGAATAGCCAAATCCGCTTCACCCTAAGTCAGACTTGTGGTTGTGCAATACGTCCAAAAAGACATTAGGCGGGACCGGTTTGCGCTGAGAACCCAACCGGCTTAAAGCGTCCGCCGCTTCATTCTTCCGGCGGTCCACATGATCCACTTGATAACCCTTGAAGCAACCCGCAATATTATCCACCTCCCGACGATATGCGGCCATGAGCGGGTCCTTAGAATCCCAAGTGCCAGACACCTGCTGAACCACAAGGTCCGAGTCACAAAAGCACTTAACCCGGCTTAAGTTCATCTCTTTAGCCATCCGGAGACCATGGAGTAAGGCTTCGTACTCAGCTGCATTATTAGTACAAGGGAACATTAAGCGGAGAACATAACAAAACTTATCACCTTGTGGGGAAGTTAATACGACTCCAGCCCCCGAGCCTTCCAACTGCCTGGATCCATCAAAATGAATAGTCCAATATGTGTGATCCAGCTTCTCCTCTGGTGCTTGCAACTCCGTCCAATCATTAATGAAATCGACAAGTGCTTGAGACTTCACTGCCATCCGAGGTACATACTTCAGTCCATGTGGCCCAAGCTCTATAGCCCACTTGGCAATCCGCCGATCGCCTCCGGTTACAGATGATATCACCCAAGGGAGCTGAATCGACCACGAGTGATGGGGTGCCCTTGAAAATACTGCTTCAACTTCCGGCTGGCCATGAAGACACCATAGACTAGCTTCTGCCAATGCGGATACCTTTGCTTGGACTCAATGAGTACCTCACTGATATAATAAACCGGCCGCTGAACTGGATATTCCTTGCCTGCGTCCTTGCGTTCCACCACAATAGCCACGCTAACTGCTCGAGCAATGGCTGCTACATATAATAATAGTGGCTCCTTGTCAACCGGAGCTGCGAGAACAGGCGGATTGGCTACCTACCGCTTTAAGTCCTCAAATGCTTCATCAGCAGCCGGACTCCAGATGAAGTTATCTGTCTTCCTCAGCATTTGGTACAACGGGATGGCCTTCTCTCTGAGGCTGCTGATAAACCGACTCAGTGCGGCGATTCTGCCTGCCAAACGCTGAACATCATTTTTGCACTTCGGTTTAGCCAAGGAAGTAATAGCCTTAATTTTCTCCGGATTAGCCTCGATTCCTCTGTTAGACACCAGAAACCCCAATAACTTGCCTGCCGGAACACCAAAGACACACTTCGCCTGATTAAGCATCATCTTGTAAATGCGCAAGTTGTCAAAGGTTTCCTTCAAATCATCCACCAGCGTCTCCTTCTGCCTTGATTTCACTACAATATCATCCACATAGGCGTGCACATTGCGGCCGATCTGTTTATGCAGGCAATTCTGTACGCACCGCTGATAGGTAGCTTGGCCGCTCTTGAGCCCGAAGGGCATAGATACATAGCAGAAGGCTCCAAAGGGAGTGATAAACGTTGTTTTCTCCTAGTCCTTAACCGCCATTTTGATCTGATGATATCCAGAATACGCATCCAAAAAACTCAAACGCTCACAACCCTCCATGGCATCAATGATCTGATCAATGCGGGGGATTGCAAAAGGATCTGCTGGACAGGCCTTGTTAAGATCTGTGTAATCCACACACATACGCCAAGTGCCGTTTTTCTTAAGAACCAGCACCGGATTAGCAAGCCACTCTGGATGAAACACCTCAATGATAAAACCAGCTGCCAAAAGCCTGGCTACTTCCTCTCCAATGGCTTTGCGCTTTTCTTCATTAAACCGGCGGAGGAATTGTTTCACGGTTTATACTTAGGATCCACATTAAGAGTGTGCTCAGTGGTTCCCTCGGTACGCCTGGCATGTCAGATGGCTTCCATGCAAAGATGTCCCGATTCTCACGGATGAACTCGATGAGCGCGCCTTCCTATTTGGGATCCAGGTTGGCACTGATAACGAACTGCTTGGACGAATCGCCGGGCACAAAGTCAACAAGCTTGGTCTCAGCTGCCGATTTAAACTTCAGATCCGAGTCATGCTCTGTAGTTGGTTTCTTCAAAGGGGTCATATCTGCCGGATCAACATTGTCCTTATAGAACTTCAACTCCTCCATGGCACAGACCGACTCCACATAGGCCGCATCACCTTCCTCACATTCCAAAGCAACCCTGCGGCTCCCATGAACCGCTATCGTCCCTTTGTAACCCGACATCTTGAGCTGCAAGTAGATATAACAAGGTCGCGCCATGAACTTAGCATAAGCCGGCCACCCAAACAAAGCGTGATACGGGCTCCGGATCTTCACCACCTCAAAGGTTAGTTTTTCAGACCGGGAATCGTGCTCGTCCCCAAAAGCCACATCTAGGGCTATCTTACCAACAGGATATGCAGATTTTCCTGGTACTACACCATGGAACACCGTGTTAGACGGTCTGAGATCCTTGTCTATTAGACCCATGCGGCGGAAAGTCTCATAGTATAGTATGTTAATACTGCTTCCTCCATCCATAAGCACCTTGGTGAACTTATAACCCCCCACCTGAGGGTCCACCACTAATGCTAGCTGGCCCGGATTATCAACCCGGGGTGGATGATCCTCTCGGCTCCACACGATAGGCTGCTCCGACCAGCGTAAGTAATGTGGCAAGGCCGGTTCAACAGAGTTCACTGCTCGCTTGTCGAGTTTTCGGTCGCGCTTATCCAAGCTAGTCGTGAAAACATGATATTGCCCATTGTTCAACTGCTTTGGTTGGCTCGATAACCCGATCGCTTTGTTTCTTTGCCGCCGGCCGTTCGATTATTACGGTTGTTGTGACCGCCTCGATTAAGACCTGAACCGAAGCTCCATCGTGACCCGCCCGTGGAAACCGGATCTGAACCGCCACGACCCTGGTCATACCGGAAGGCATTAGAGTTTTGAACTCCTGCATAATATAACAATCTTTCCAAAGGTGGTTAGCCGGTGACTCCTTCGTCCCGTGCTTTGGGCAAGGCTGATTCAACAAGTAATTCAAACGGCTTGCGTTAGGATTGGGACCCCCATTACGATTTGCCGCTTTACCTCTGTGCCGCTGCCCCCTGTCCTGTGCATTAGTATTGGCCACAAAGTCCATGTTGCCAACCGCTTTAGGCTTGCCTCCGTTTCCATGACCCGCCGGTTTGTACTGTTGCCCCTTGGAGTTGCCATTCTTCTTTCCCTTCCCTGCTTCATCATCATCAGCCTCGGGATCCTTGGTACTGTCCGAATCAGCATACTTCACTAAAGCGGCCATGAGGGTTCCCATGTCATTAAAGAACCGCTTCATGCGCCCCAATTTCAATTTCAAAGGCTCAAACCGGCAGTTGCCTTCCAGGGTTAAGATTGCAGAGTCAGCATTAATCCTGTCAGATGAGTGCAAAATCTCAAACGCGGCGTACCCAGCGGTCGTTGATTCTCCTTCCTCCACGACACAAGCCGCCAGTCCACTATGGACTTGGGCTGCTTACATGTATCCTTGAAATTCGGATAAACCGGGCCCAATCGGGCCCATGAGCTGATAGAATTGGGCGGTAGGCTCTTCAACCAAGTACGAGCCGTGCCTTCAAGCATCATGGTGAAGTATTTTGCACACGCAGTCTCATCCACGTCTAGCATCTCCATGGCCATCTCATAACTTTCTACCCACGCTTCCGGGGACAAATCAGCGGTGTAATTTGGTACCTTGCGCGGACCGTTGAAATCTTTAGGCAGGCGCACATTGCGTAAAGCGGGGATCAAACAAGGCACCCCTAAAGCGGATCGACTCTGGTCCGCGAAGGTGGTAGGGCGGACGGTGTAAGTTGACCCGCATCATCTGCGCCGCTAATTCGGCCTCCTTCGTGCGGGCCGGTCCACCACCTCCTGAGCATCGCGGATGCCACCTGTCGGGTTATTGCCACGGGCCGCTTCACGGTCCCGCGCATTGCTCGATATGGCCGGTTCATCCACGCGCTTGCTATAGCTCCGGCTTGGACGGGGCGTAGAATGAATCCGATCACGGCTGTACGAATATGCTTCCTGCTGAATCAGTGCAGTCCGGAGAAGCTCCTTACCCCGGCGCGTCTCTACCGCTTGCGAGGAGTCCCCTTCGACTGGGATAGCCTCCAATCGCACGGCGGCTGCAACAAGGTTGTCCATAGGGTTAGAATAATGACCTGGGGGCGTCTGAACCGGTGGAGGAACCACAATGTTCTGCTGAGGAGGCTCCATCAGGCGAGGTTGGACCGTCGCCCCTGGCCCTGGCGCCTCAATCCGGTTTGCCTCCGGTCTTTGCGGATTCTTGGTCCAGCTCCCGGTGCGAAAAGAGATTTACGGGTCAAACCCTAATGGCAGGCGTGATCAATACTTCCGCTTCAACACCTCCCGCGACGCACTCTGGTCAAGCATGAGTTTGTAAGCCTGGGCGTCTAGAGCGGCCCGCTCTGCATCCATCCTGTCCTTTTCTGCCGCTAGATCCGCTTTGGCTTGCATGATCTGCTTTTCACTTTTGCAATCTCTGCATCATGGGCCTCCTGATCCGCCGGATTGTCCTCTGCCATAAGCGCAGCTAGTGCATCAAACAGATCTGATAGAACTTGAACCGGCGGGCGCTCAAGGCCTCTGCCCATTGCCGCTTGCTGCCGCTGCTGATCCGGAAAGCATCGCCGCGGTGGTCGAAGAGTGATTCGCCGCCTGCGTACCGGCCATGAATATTCCAACCCGGTTGATCTAGCCTGGGGGGTCCGGAATACTATCGCCATCGGAACAGCCCCTGATCATATCGTCCCAGAATCGCTACAATGATTGATCTCTCTGTTGAGGACTCGTCGCGGAATAGACGCGGTCTCACTACCGTGTTCTGAACCGTCCTCGCATTCTCCTCCGTGGACGACTCCAACGAAGACATGCTTCACGGCCGGTTTAGCCTGGGTAGGTCTCGCACGCTGAGCCATCTTGACGAGGTCGGTGCAGATGTCCGGCTCAGGCCCAGGCTCACCGATCTTGCCGACGAAAACGTGTATGCCACCAAAGGGGACCCGGTACCCGTACTCGATTGAATCGGCCTCGGGACCCCATCCTGCATCGTCGATGTAGATCCTGCCGCGACGACTCTTGGTCATCCGGCCCACAACATAGCATCCGAGTCCCTTGAGCTTGCCCTCCAAGATCGTCAAACCATCGTGCGCTAGCCCCACGGTGGGCGCCAACTGTCGTGGATTTGTCACGGCAGATGTCCTAGTGAAAGGACTTAGTCGTGGAGCCATCGCTACGAGTTTACTTGAAGGGGTTAAAGCGGACACAAAGACACGAGAGTTTTATACTATTTGGCCCCTTGATGAAGGTAAAAGCCTCGTCTAGTTGTGATGGAATTGATGTGGTCTCGATGGCTAGGAGCAAACAAGCCGCCTAGGCTCAAGTTGTGGTTATACGTCCTTGAACCGTCGTCGGTCGTCCCCTTATATACACGGGTGGCGCTTGGTAGGTTCATAGAGTCCCAACCAGTTCATACTCGTATCCGGTTGGTATCTCTCTATTCTAACTTACAATACAAGTTATACATCGGGCGGTTTACGGCTACAAGTTCTAAACCGACTACAGGCCTTGGGCCTTTCTCTGCTTATACCACTAATGAAGTTAACCCGTCCCAGGCTGGCCGGTTTACGCCTAGCGGTAATATCCCCAACACTTAGTGAACTAATTCCAAAGATCAACAGAAAAGATGGTAGGATCCATGCCAACATGGCAAATGATATGACAGATTCAGACATGGCAGGAACAACAATAAGTAGGCATGTTGGTGAGCCTGTATCACTCACCACAGAGCAATACATGGCATGAAAAGGTAACCAACAGTAAGAAGACACGAATATGAAGCTAAACATGGGAATAGCATCGTCATAGGCTGCATGGATCACTAGAAAAGCACATGGCAAAACTGAACTTAATGTTAACAGGCTGACAGCAACATTATTTAGCAAGTTATGAGCAAGATTACAACAAGCTAAAGCATGCTATAAATGTAACCAGGGGCATGGCTGGATATAGCATGACATGTAAAACAAAACATCCTTAGTGAACATCTCCAGATTATGCATGGAAAGACTTGTAGCAGCAGGTTAACATAGCATCATGAGATAACAGATTCAGCCTAGCAAAACAGCAACAGCAAGTACCCTACTTCACGAGCTCGATGCACTCACTACAAGACTCACAAAAATACATGGATGGCGCCAATGTAAGTATGGCATGATGTAGCTCCAAACTCATGTAGGCATCAAGCTCATAGGATGCACACACAAAATGCAATGAAAAAGACAAATCACCAAGTTATAACAGTTTCAGCAGGTTAACATCATATATCACTCTTGCAATGATGATTAGGGCATCAAGATTGACCCAGACAAACATGACACAATTGAACAAAGTGAAGAGCATATCCCGATGAACCATTTGATATATTACACGCACAAAACGAAGCAGTTTACACGGAGTTACAGCAATTCAAAGGTAGCACCAGAATGCAAGAATTTTAGGACTTAGCAGAAAATCACCTCCGCGAAAACGGGATCCACGTCGCTGGAGGAAGAAGCAGGCCATGGCAGCGGCAGTTCTAGCGACATGGGGGCGAGGGGACGGCCTGATCCAGCGGGGCCCTGACAGGATCTAGTTAGTCCTGACACTGAATTCTCACAAGACAGACGGAAATCACTCAGTTGTTGGGGCAATTTTTGGGATCAATTTCATTCACTCGAACCAGAGTTTCTAGGGTTTGTGGCCAGCCGGAACACAGCGGCTCAAGGGCCAAGCCCAGATACAAGTCAAGATGCCCTCTCCACAATCCGGAGGCGAGCTTAAAAGGGGTTTAGCGAGGTAAAAAGGAGAGACAGCGACAGGTACAGTAAAACGACAAAACGCGGTAACTTTCAAAAAGTAAGTGACACGGTAGCAGCCGTTCGTTCTCAGATCAACGGCTGCGACGACGATCTGGGCCGCGAAGCGGTACCATTCTCCTGCGTCCCTAGGATGGTAGATCAACGGTTGTCGCTTGACTGGGCAAACTGAATCGTTACTATTGCATTTCAGGTGTTGGCTACAGAACAGGCCTGACAGGCCCGGCCGGAATCCGACGGAGTTGGCCACGATGGATCCATTTTTGGCAAGGAGGAGGCTTGGGGCGGCACGAGCGTGGAGATCGGGGCAACCATGGATGCTCCTGGCACAGGGAGAGAGAGAGAGCTGCCTGAGGGAGAGAGAGAAGAGGGAGAGATAGAACAGACGGGAGAAGGAGAGCGGGACACGGGGCCGGCCTGGGAGGTCCTCCACGGGGCTTGACGACAGCGAGGAGGGGAGTCGCCGGTGGCAGCTGCTGGCGGCGAGCTCCTGGATCGGGGCTGCTCGAGGGACTGCTCCCCTCGGGTGAGCTCGAGCGGGGGCGGGAGGCTTAGGCGCGAGCGGGCGCTCGGCCGGCGGCGCGGGGATCCGGCCCAGGCGGGGCTGGATCTGGGCCCAGGTCCGGCCGTGGAGGCGGGCCGGTCGGGCGGGAGGAGGCTGACATGGCGCTCCCGGTTGGTCGGGAGCGGCTGGGTGATGTGGCATCACGGGATTGGCCGGGCGACATGGCTGGCGGCGGTGGATATGTCCGGCGAGGGAGCGGACATGTCCGGCAGCGCGAGGGGAGTGGGGCTAGGGTTTGGACTGCGAAAAATGGAAGGGGAGGGCATATTTATAGGTAGAGGGAGCTAGGAGTGTCCAAATGAGGAGCGGTTTTTTGCCCAGACGATCACGATCGAACAACTGAGATCATGGATGGGGTTTGGATGGGCTCATGGGCTGTGGTGAAGAGGGGCTGGGCTGCAAAGAGAGGGTTTTCAGGCTACGTGGTTAACCGTTGGGGCGTCAAACGGACTCCGAATGCGACGAAAATTGACAAGCCGTCTACCTATTCTAAAACAACACCGCACTCCAAGTTTCATCCCATTCCGAGAACATTTTTATGCCACTTATAAAATAATATTTCAGAGCTGCCGCGAGCGCGTGCGAGTGTGGTCGGGCACAGAACGGACAACATAGAGAACCAGCGGAACCCGAACGGATGCAAGTTTTGGAAAACATGCAGATGAAATGCATATGATGACATGGCAAAATGCAACACGAAGGAAATGACACGGCAACAGTGACGAATAACTGGAGGACACTTGGCGCATCGAATCTGGGGCGTTACAGCACGCTCGAGGGAAAAAAGAACTAATAGAGGCGAGGGGCCTGATCTTTCGATGAGATGATAACTATCGATTTGGTGGAGATGGCTTTGACGATCCGACTACGAACGTGCAACGATGCTACGCCTTAGCAATCGCTAAACCAACTCCGAGAGGTTATTGACCACGCCAGAGCGTGATCAACCTGACCACGAAGGTCTATTCCTACAAGCAATAAAAGAACAAGCAAGAATATGATCAAGCAATCTGAATCTTGCGAATATGGATGAAGTATTGATAAAAGTAGGGTTTCATAAGTGGTCTTGGTATGGTCGTTGGACACAAACGAAGTACACGAAGTTGCAACGATGGCTAACTTTTAACTAATTAAAACCCAAGGGAAAAGCTACTAGATGGATATACTTATATAGGATCAAGGGGTGGCGGCCAAGGAGGTGGGAGGACGTCCCAAGGCAGCCTAAAACTAACCCTAGGTCATACAAGGCTCATGGGCCCAAGTGGAGGTGATGCAACATCTTTGGACTTGTAGTTTGACTCAGATTCTGCTGCAGCGTCTGATTGTTTCATCGATGACTCAACGCTCCAGACGGATTTTAAGGTGATTCCAATTAGGTTGGAAAGAGCACGAAATCTACTTTCCAACCAAAAAGAATCACCCAATGTGGTGTCCGTATGAAAGAGTTCTTGGCGTTTTAAATCAGGTGTGTCTGTGCAGTCCGAATCTGAATCCAGAACGTGAGAGACTTGGACTCCATCTTCTCTTGGCCCAAAAGTGACGTGAGAGGACTTTTTGAACAACACTTAAACATCTCTTTTCCCCTTATCTTCATATGTGGATTGTACAAATGTACCATCCACCTGCAATTGGAAATGACATAAAAGTTTGTGAAGTATTTTTGTCCTGGATGACATAAATAAATTATTGCATAGTTTGCATTAGAAATCACCTCACAAATACACATGTATGCAAAAAATTTTGGTCGTATCCATGGTAGTCATGTCCTCATCATCCTCCCCTTCTTGAAAACAAAGCCATCCTGGGCGTTGCTTAATCTGAAATGTGGCTAACAAAATAGACAAGGTGTACATGTTGTATATGTATATGCCATCCATTTTTACTTCCCTTGGTTTTTGCACATATGACACATGTATACATGAGTAACCTTCATAGTTCATAAAATCTAAAGACAAAATATTATCACAAGAAGTAGAAGGCATGAAAATATTGTTACTCATCTTGCACATATAAGAGAAGCTCTTATTCATTTCAAAAGGTTGACAATATTCATCATTAAACCATCCTAACATAGGTGAATAAACCTTACTTGCATCAAATTTGCATGCTACAACATGCTTAAATAAGCAAACTTGCAATACGTCATTGTTGACAGAATCATCACCATGATTAGAGGTCATATCAAAATGACTAAACATTCGTTCTTTTGCATCAATACTTAATTCAATGGGTGCACTCAAAATTGTTGGTGTTTTAGTTGTTTGATCACCTAACGCATTCATTATAGTAACACAATTCTCAAAAATAGGTGGTGTGCCAAAATCAATAGGTAACCCAACACATGATGTAATCAAGTTAACTAGGCATGCATCATTCTCATGTGAAAGTGGAAAATCTGTACCTTTGTCATTAGCTCTTATGATCAACTCAGATGATGTAGGCACTCTCCGTGGTGATGTGTCACATGGTGGAGAGGATGTAGTTCGCGCAACAATGGATGTGGTTGTCATAGCACGCCTAGTAGTTGAAGAAACTTCTGTATCAACACTTGGAATGTGCATTGTGCGCTTGTTCTCCTTGTGGGCAAGACGTCGTTTTATTTCCTGTTCAGCTTTCCAAGCAAGACGAAACAAATGGTCCAAAGGATAACACTCTTCATGAATTAGTATCTGTTGAATATCACGGTTTAATCCTCCCCAAAATCTATCCATAAAATCTTCTTCACTTTCTTCTAAAAATGAGTGCAACAATGCAGTTTGTAAATCATCATAATATTTTGTGACTGTGTCAGTGCCTTGTTTTAAATGTTATAATTTTTTTAATCATGCCACGAGTATAATAAACATCAACGAATCTATCTCTCATGACAAGTTTTATATCATCCCAAGTAGTAGGTATAAACTCAGGGTTTAACCGACAATATTCGCTCCACCAAACTAAAGCAAAGCTACTGAAAGTACTAACCGCAGCTTGAAATTTTCCACGCTCATCAAAATTATGGGAAGCAAATATAGCATTTATTTCGTACTCCCATTCAATATATAATCAGGCCTAAAATGACCAATAAATGATGGCATGAAAACATTAACCTGATTATGTGCATTCTGATATTGTTGCTTCTCTTGTGACAGTTGTTGTATTTTCTTAGGTGGTGGCAAATTGTTGCTCCTCTTGTGACAGTTGTTGTATATTCTTAGGTGGTGGCAAATCTATCACGATCGATGAAGCCCAAGAACTAACAACTCCGCAACCTGCCATAGTTAGTAGAAAACAAGAAACAAAATCCAAGAATAATGTTCCTATTAACTACTAGGATGTGGTGGTAAAACTCTCTTAGTATATAGAAAATATCAATATCTTACAAGTTCTTACCATGCAGCAGGTGGTGACAGGCAACCAGCGGTGTCAAATAACTTCGAAGATTGAGTAAAGCAATTGCCAGGAGAACGCAAGTATACACAATTTAGAAATGTGTGGAGCTGGGTTGGCTATATATGGTAGTAAAAGATTAGCAATAATCAATTCAGAGATGCAATGTTGAATAAACGCTCAACGAAGGGATCTGTGCTGGTCCTAGGCAAGACCGGACTAGAGACGCGAGCCTAGAACACTAATGAGGTCAAAACGTAGCACAACTAGAATCAATAAAAGATATGAAGTAGCTCCAGACAGTAAGATAAAAGTGAAGATCACAATAGCAGTAAAGATAATGATGTTAAACAACTGCCAAGCAGGATATATCAACAACTTTCTCTCCAACTTTTCTCTTTAAAAGTTTGTGCCAATTTCCTAATTTTTTTCTCAAGAATGGCACTGACTCAAGCTTTCAAATCCAAAAACAATCACTCAATTCCGAGTTGATATGAGGAGTCAAAAAATTCTAAAATTGGCCTGAAAAACTAGAACAAGCTATGTTTGCGAACTTCAGGGGGCAAAAAGACCTATTTAGAAGCCGATTTTGAGGTGCCAAATATTGAACTTGCTTCTTAAACTATTTAGATGCGGCTCGTCACTAGCTTTAATTTGAGTACTCGCGGAGACAAAACGGAATTCATATGAGGAAGTTATGCCTGTTTTACTAAATAGTGCGCAGAACACATTCCAATCCGAATTCAGGTACGAGATTGAGTCTATATAGATACAAATTTTATTTTTTTCTTCTCTCCTTTTTTTCTCACTTTTTTTTCTTTTTCTTTCCCTCCTTTTTTTCTCTGACTTTTTTCTCCCAATTTCCAAAATAAACTAGATAAGATGCAGATTGAATCAAGCGAAGATGTGAACGATCTCAACTTTGATTATGACAATGAACGATGGGTAGCACATGGTGGAAATTGATGGATGGGGTGGTGGACAGCAGAACGGATAACGATGCAGCAGCGACGTGACTAATGTGAACAGAACTCGAAACTCTAAACGAACTAGACACTAAGACCAGCAACTCGACAGGACGATGCGACCGATAATTCAATAATGCAAACAATAAAAAGAAAATTGCAAAAGGGACAGACTAGCTAGGACGAAGGATGAATAGATCTAACTTTTTTTTGGGCTTTTATGGACAATAGGTAAGAAAATAAATCTAATCAAGGGATAACTGGTAATTCTCACCGAGCAACCTGAAAACAGATACCACTTGATAGAGGCGAGGGGCCCGATCTTTCGATGAGATGATAACTATCGATTTGGTGGAGACGACTTTGACGATCCGACTACGAACATACAACGACGCTGCGCCTTAGCAATCGCTAAACCAACTCGGTTATTGACCACGCTGGTGCACGATCAACCTGACCACAAAGGTCTATTCCTACAAGCAATCAAAGAACAAGAAAGAATATGATTAAGCAATCTGAATATTGCGAATATGGATGAAGTATTGGTAAAAGTGGGGTTTCATAAGCGGTCTTCGTCTGGTCGTTCGACACAAACGAAGTACACGAAGTTGCAGCGATGACTAACTTTTAACTAAATAAAACCCAAGGGAAAAACTACTAGATGAATCTACTTATATAGGAGCAAGGGGTGGCGGCCAAGGAGGTGGGAGAACGTCCCAAGGCAGCCTAAAACTAACCCTAGGTCGTACAAGGCTCATGGGCCCAAGTGGAGGTGATGGAACACCTTTGGACTTGTAGTTTGACTCGGATTCTTCTACAACGTCAGATTGTTTCGTTGATAACTCAACGCTCCGGACGGATTTTAAGGTGATTCCAATTGGGTTGGAAAGAGCATGAAATCTACTTTACAAAAGAGAACGAATCACCCAATTTGGTGTCCGTATGAAAGAGTTCTTGGCGTTTTAAATCAGGTGTGTCTGTGCAGTCCGAATCTGAATCCAGAACGTGAGAGACTTGGACTCTATCTTCTCTTGGCCCAAAAATGACGTGAGAGGACTTCTTGGACAGAACTTAAACATTTCTTTTCCCCTTATCTTCTATGTGGATTGTACAAATGTAGCATACACCTGCAATTGGAAATGACATAAAAGTTTGTGAAGTATTTTTGTCCTGGGTGATGTAAATAAATTATTGCATAGTTTGCATTAGAAATCACCTCACAAATACACATGTGTGCAATATTTTTGGTCGTATCCATGGTAGTTATGTCCTCATCAACAACAGAGTTACAAGTGATGATTTCAGGACTTTGAAGCGACCATAATGAGTGCATAAAGCCTTGGACAAAACATACAAGATGCGACTTCATAAATTTCGTCCAGAGGCTATTCTTGGTGCTACGTCACCTTATTTTTGGGCCAGGCCCATGTAATTTCGAAATACATAAGTATAGGCTAGTTTTAGAGTCCGTATGTGTGGGGAAACAAGAGATAGAGTTGGTTTAGGACCCCTCCTCCAAGGGACACGAAATTCCCCCCTCTTCCTCCATATATACAGCCCTTAGGGCACCGTTTAGACTTTGGGTTTTCTTTAGAATAAAAGTTTGCCATAGCTGCAACTTCGCGTACTTCATTTGTGTTCAACGACCAGACCAAGACGTCACAGAACCCCACCTTCATTAATAAAACTTTCCTCTTTTATTCGCAATATCCAGATTACAATCTTAGTTTCTTGCTTGTTCATCGTTTGCTTGCAGGAAATAGACCTTCGTGGTCAGGTTGATCGTGTTCCGGTGTGGTCAATAACCTCTCGGAGTTGGTTTAGCGATTGCTAAGGCGCGACATCCTAGCACGTTCGTAGTCGGATCATCAAAGTCGACTTCCACCAAAACGATAGCCACCATCTCATCAAAATACGGGACACCTTTGCCTTTATCAAGTGGTATCAGATTTCCAGGTTGCTCGGTGAGATTTTCTAGTTTTTCATAGTTTAGATCAAATCTGTTGTCCATACCTACAATCCACGAAAAAGACAAAAAAATTAGGGTTAGTTCATCATATCCGAACCAATATGAGCCTTTGCATAATCTTTTTTAGTGTTTTGCTTTGTTGAATTTGCGGTTGCATCGTCGTGTCGAGCTGCTGGTCTTAGCGTCTAGTTACCTTAGAATTTTGAGTTCTGGTCACAGGTTTTCATGTTGCTGCCACACCATCGTCATCGCCACCGCCATATACCATCACCAAATATCCGCTGCCAATCCGAGTCCATATACATCCACCGCATATCCGCCACCAATCCAATTCATATACATCCATCAGGTCACCATCACGCCAATCCGTGTCCACCTCCATCACAGATTTGCCACCAGTCCGTGCTCCACCGCCCATCATATACCATCATGACCAGTCCAAGTTTCCACCAGATTCATCTCCGCCACTAGTCCTACTCCGAGTCCAGTATTTGTTCCTTTGTTTTCGAGTTCTAGATCACGGCATACTCCGAGCTGTGAGCAAGTTGGACTTTCCAACTTCAGTGCTACCCGTAGTAGAGAAATACTTCTAGTTTCAAAAAGAAAATAAACTAAGTCTGGAAAATTCTGGCTAGTTAATTTTTAGACCATTTGTAGACTTTCTCGAAAAAAAATTGTTGCATAGCAAAAAAGAGAGGAAAAAAGTGCAAAAAAATAAACAAATTCAGAGTGTGCTCCTCCCTCAATTACGTGTCGTGCCATGATTTTGTTAGTGTTCTAGGCTCGCGTCTCTAGCACGGTCCAGCTTAGGACCAGCATAGTATCGTCTTTGAGTGTTTATTCAACTTTGCATCTCTGAATTGATTATTGCTGACCCTTTTTGCTACCATATTATTAGCCTTCCCAGCTCCATATAAATCTACATCATGCGTTTGACTGTCCCTGGTAATCGCTCTATCCAAGCTTTGAGAGTTTTTGACTACAACGGTTGCCGATCACCACCTACTGCTGGGTAAGAACTGGTAAGAATTTGAGATTCGCTTGACGGGTTTGTGACACACCACCACCACTTCCTAGTAGTCTGTAGGATCATATTCTTCTGTGTTTCTATTGATGCTAACCATGGCAGGATCACAAGCTGATGAGACTGATTGGGAGAACATGACGAACAAACAGCTACATGATAAATTTTAGCAAATGATGAGTGGGCAGGTGCAAGATGTGCTAAACGGGATTGAAGAGGCCATGGAGAAGATAGATTGCATTGAGAAGATGTTTGAAACAAAGCTCAATAACAAGATTAATGAATTGCTCGCACGTCTTCCACAACTACCTCCCGCCGCATCAATTGCACCTCTGCAACGACAACAACAACGCCCCCTTCCGAATCAGTTTGGACGAGCGAAGCGTGTTCCTCTTGAGGATGGCCAAACTTCTGGTGCTGCTGTACCTATTGTTGATGCTTCTTTGGCTCCTGCTACTGTTGCTGCTGGTACCGAGGAGGATGATGATTATGCGGGAGATTATGAGGATGAGGCTGATCAAAATCAGAACTACGTGCAACCACCAGCACCAGCGCCAGGTCGTCCACATGCAAATAATCGCAATGGTAGGCCTGCACCACCACCTCAGGTACGAAATCATGACCATATTCCTAAACTGAAATTGAATATTCCTCCATTTGAGGGTAGATATGTTCCTGATATATATATCTTACTTGGGAGTTAGAAACTGAACAACATTTTACATGTTTACAATATCCCGAGGAGAGACGGGTTGCTGATGTTGTTTGTGCTTTCACTAGTTTTGCCTGTGTATGGTGGTCATAACATTGTAGATTATATCCTATTCCAGCTACTTGGGCTGCTTTGAAAACTACTATGTGTACTCGTTGGGTTCCACCATATTATCAACGTGAATTACTTCAAAAACTGCATCGTTTGAGACAAGGAAAAAAATTATATAGAAGAATATTATCAGGCATTACAAATTGGCATGATTAGATGTGGTATTGTTGAGGAGAATGAAGCTATGCTTGCACGTTTTATGGGTGGATTAAATAGAGAGACTCGGACCATTCTAGAGTATAAGGAGTATAACAATATCACTCGTCTATTCCATCTTGCTGGTAAAGCTGAGCATGAAGTGCAGGATCGACAAGCATTGGCACGAACTAACTTTTTTGCAGGTCGACCTTCATCATGGACACCGCGTGCATCTTCTACTTCCACTGCACAAGCACCTTCATCAGGTGCCACCTCCAGCCGTGATATAAGAAAGCAGGCACAACCACCACTATCTGCCAAGAGCGCACCTGCCGGGCCTGCACAGAGCTCTTCTTCTTCCATGGCATCAATAGGGCAAACAAGTGATATAATTTGCTGTCGTTGTAAGGGAAGAGGTGATGTAGGGTAGAACCCTAGATGGCCGATCTTTCACGTTTGGAGGGAATCCTACCGAGAACACGAGGGGAAAACGAGGGGAAACACAAGAGAAATCACTCAACCAACAAGAGATGGTCACACATATGCTAGATCCTCGAAACACAAAGAGATACACGATCCGAATCCAACAAGGGACAGTACATAGGGTAACCAGATATTCTCTGTGAGGAGGTCTTGAGTTCTTCCCGTTAGGGGTCTTGAATCCAAGTGGATCTTCTATGTAGAGGCACAGTCTCTCTCAGTGGAGCAGATCCGTATGGATGAGCGAGGCTCTATCTCACAAATGAGATTTCACAACGCTAACCCTAGCTAGGAGGAGGGTGAGGTATATTTATAGTCGTAGTACAAAAAGGGGCGGAATGAAGCAGTACATGGGCCTCAGGCCCGAAGCTGCGCGCACACAGGCAGCGGATGTCCGGTCTTGATCGGACGTCCGTTGGCTGGAGCGTCAGCCGTCGGACGTCCGTTGGCTGGAGTGTCAGGCGTCGGACGTCCAGTCCTGGGCGTTCATCCGCTCGCTGGAGCTTCTTCGGCATCTCTCCTTCTTGTCCTTCATACTCGGTGTCCTCACCGTCTTGGCCATTGGGTGTAGTTGTTCTGTGGCCTTCTTCGAAGTACCTGATCACACATAGTGTTTCCGCTTGTGGTAGTAGCGATGTCTCATGTGTAGAAAGGGGTAGTTCGGAGAGGAGCGAGTTCACCCTATCTTCGATAGCCTTTGCTTAAGCTCTTGTCATTGGTCCAAGTGGTGTCGTGGGAGATGTAGATACGTCCATGGGGATGACCGTGGGATGCTCCGCATCATCCCCCCCCCTTTGGAAAGATCCGACCTCGGATCGAAAGCTTCATCACCATGGTATGGTGAGAGGTCTTTGACATTGAAGATGTCGCTCACGTTGTACATGTCGCTTGGGAGGTCGATCTTGTAAGCGTTGTTATTCTAGCGTGTTAGCACCTTGAAGGGTTCATCGGCTCGGGGTAGAAGTTTGGACTTGTGTTCGTTGGGGAAGCGGTCCTTGCGAAGGTGTAGCCACACAAGATCTCCTATGTTGAATATCATGGGTTGCTTGTTGATGTTGAGCTTGGTCGCGAATCGTTTTACTTGGCGCTCGATGGTGTGCCTTGTATGTTCATGCATCTTCTTGAGATAGCTTGCTCGTGCACTCGCCTCCATGTTGGTGCGCTCTTGTAGTAGAAGAGGTAGAATGTCCAATGGGGACAACGGGTTGAAGCCGTAGACGACCTCGAAGGGGGACTTGCTGGTAGTCGAATGTCTTGCGCGGTTGTAGGCATACTCGGCGATGGGTAGGCACGCCTCCCACTCCTTGATGCTCCGCTTGATCAACACACGAAGTAGAGTGGAGAGTGTATGGTTTGTCATCTCCGTTTGGCCGTCGGTTTGAGGATGGTATGCCAAAGAGAACAAGAGCTTGATTCCGAGCTTGGCACATAGAGTCTTCCAAAAGTAACTCAAGAACTTGACGTCGCGTTCCGAGACAATTGTCTTTGGCACTCCATGTAGGCGCAAGATTTCCCTACAAAAAAGATTTGCAATATGTGAATCATCGTCTATTTTGTTGCATGGGATAAAATGAGCCATTTTAGAGAATCAGTCCACAACAATAAACACGGAATCCTTTCCATTTTGAGTAAGTACAAAATCCATGCTAATGTCTTCCCAAGGTTGATAAGGAATAGGAAGAGGCATGTAAAGACCATGGGATTGAGCTTTTGACTTAGCTTTGCGACATGTAGAGCATCGGTTGGTGAAACATGAGACATCGCGGAACATCTTGGGCCAAAAGTAGTTATTGGAGAGCATGGTGAATGTCTTGTTGTGTCCAAAGTGTCCCATGAGTCTGCCTCCATGAGCCTCTTGCAAAAGGAGCAAATGGAGAGAAGACTCGGGAATGCAAAGTTTGTTGGCAATCATTATTGTAATCATCCTTGATGTGATAGCGTTCCAAAGATGTATGCCTCAAACATTTGGCATAAGGAATAGCAAAAGTAGGACCATGCGCATACAAGTCTTTTATGTGCTCAAAGCCAATGACATTCAATTCAAGTTTAGTGACAAGCGTGCATATGTGGGAAAGAGCATCCGCAACGGCATTTTCCTTACCCTTGATGTACTTGATGACATAAGGAAATGACTCAATGAATTCACTCCATTTAGCATGACGCTTATTCAACTTAGTTTGTCCTTTTAAGTACTTAAGCGTTTCATGATCGGTATGAATGACAAATTCATGAGGGCGAAGATAATGTTCCCATTCACGCAAAACTCGCACTAAAGCATATAGCTCTTTGTCATAGATGGGGTAATTGAGTTGCGCTCTAGAAAGTTTCTCACTAAAGTATGCTATGGGGCGCTTCTCTTGCGTAAACACACCTCCTATGCCATTACCACTAGCATCACAATGAATCTCAAAAGGTTTGTCAAAGTTGGGTAATGCAAGCACGGGAGCATGAGTAAGCAAATTCTTAAGATCATTAAATGCAGTATCTTGGGATGGTACCCAAAAAAATGGCGCATTTTTCTTACTCAAAGAATGTAAAGGTGAAGCAATGGTGGTAAAATCCTTCACAAAGCGACGATAGAAGCTGGCTAAACCAAGAAAACTACACACTTGTTGCAAGTTGGTTGGTTGGGGCCAAGTTTTAATAGCATTGATCTTAGATTCATCTACATGGACACCCTTAGAAGACACAACAAAACCCAAGAAAAGAAGCTTATCAACACCAAAAAGGCATTTATCCATGTTAGCATAAAGGCGCTCTTTCCTAAGGGTTTGCAACACGGTTCTAAGATGGGTGACATGATCTTTGAGGGATTTGCTAAACACAAGAATATCATCAAAATAGACCACAACAAATACCAATATAGGGACGAGGAACAAAGTGCATGACTCGCATGAAAGTACCGGGTGCTTCGGATAAACCCATTGGCATAACTAGCCATTCATAAAACCAAATTTGGTCTTAAATGCGGCTTTCCATTCATCACCTTCTTGGATGCGTATTTGATAGTAGCCACTCTTAAGATCGATCTTAGATAAAATGGTGGCTCCTCTATGCTCATCAAGCATATCATCTAAGCGTGGAATAGGGTAACGATATCGAGCGGTGATAGCATTGATGGGATGACAATCGGAAACCATGCGATAAGTATTGTCTTTCTTCGGAACAAGTATGATTGGAACAGCACAAGGGGCTCAAGATTTCACGTACTTGACCGTTGTCGATGAGTTGTTGTACTTGCCGTTAGATCTCCTTAGTTTCCTTGGGGTTGACGCGGTAGGGAGCCTTGTTAGGAAGAGGTGCTCAATGCCTCGTAGTGGAGGTAGACCCGGAGGTAGCTCATCGGGGAAAACATCTTGGAATTCCTGCAAAAGAGAAGACAACACTAAAGGTA
Source organism: Aegilops speltoides (assembly GCA_021437245.1). Taxonomy (NCBI): domain Eukaryota; kingdom Viridiplantae; phylum Streptophyta; class Magnoliopsida; order Poales; family Poaceae; genus Aegilops; species Aegilops speltoides. The sequence continues at coordinate 253,833,224 of CM038142.1, read as the reverse complement.
GAGTGTGAGAGGTGTTAGTTTTTCGTGCCTCATCTTTGCACACAAGGACATAGTGCATAACACTTGATGGGTTCTCATACACTTCTCTCATCTCACTTTTGGTGGCAAATAGGACTAAGTTTTTCTTGTCGCTCATCGTGGAGGCACTTGATTTTGGCTTGTGGCGCTCACTCTCTTTTGGGTGGATCACTCTCTCACTCTTTTCTCCACGATGGGTGGCTTGCTTGTCGGCGATCACTTGACTTGGGGACATAGGTCGTAGCACATACTCCTTGCCTTTCATCTTGAAGCTATAGTGATTGGTACGCCCTTGTGGATGACACCGCGGTCAAATTTCCATGATCGACCAAGAAGGAGGTGGCAAACGGACATAGGGATGACATCACACTCCAAAGTGTCTTCATATGCTCCAATTTTGAAGGAGACTTTGACCGTATGCTCAACTTGTATAGTGCCGGAATCACTTAGCCATTGGACCTTCTAGGGGTGCGGGTGCTTCATCTTGACCAATTGGAGCTTGGAGCACAGTTCTTCACTTGCCAAGTTGTGACAACTACCTCCATCGATGATGACCTTGACGGACCTTCCATTGATGCCGGCCATGGTGTGGAAGATATGGCATCGTTGGTCTTCGTCTTGTTTATGTTGAAGAGTCAATAATTTGGAGAAAACGAGAGCGGGGCTCGAATCCTCATCACAAAAGACTTGATCATATTCATCTCCATTCACGCGCCGGTGCATGGCCACTTGCTCAAGGGCTTCCATCTCCTCTTCACTCATGGATTCATAGGTTTTGTCATCATTGAGGATCAGGGTGCACTTGTTGGTACACTCAAAGAACTTGTGGCCTCGGCCGCCGCAAGTGAAACACTTGATGGAACTTGTCTTAACGGTCTCATCGGTTGGAGTAGATGATGAAGCGCATGGCTTGAAGTTGCTTGTAGTAGGAGTACGACTTGAGGTTGTCGAAGTTTTCTTGTAACTCGACTTGTCGCCGTTGCTTGTAGATGGTTTGTGTCAGGACCCCGACTCAATGCCACATCGATCTAGCATGTAACACCTCATATCACTTTGTGACCTCACGCACGGTATTCCCACGGGTGTCGCCTTACCTTTTTCCGGGACCGTTTGCGCCTTTTGGCACACGTATATGATAGTGTCGCTAGCATCCATATGACAAGGAGCCCGGGCTGACATGGCTAGTCGTAAACCCAAAGTGGCACAGACTTACAGGGACAGGCATCCATGACCCGACATCGAACGTGTCGGTCATCGCAAGTAGGTTCGGGCTGTAGCACTGGCTAGCAGGACTCGATACTCATCGCGACATTTCCCGAAGGATGCATACACGAGACGAAGAAGGACACATGCGGCCAGCCTAAGTGTTCGGAGCAGTAGCAAGCTACCATGGCTCGGTGGAAACACTAGGAGACATTTCCGTAAGAGAGGCTACTAAAGATAAACAACTAGATAGTCGATCCCACACATACCAAGCATTTCAATCATACACACAATATGCTCGATATGTGCAAATACAACAAGGCATCACAACATGACTCTCGACACAAGTACTTCATTCATTAGGCTCGAGGAGCGAGATATTACAAACAGGGTCTCGTGACCCAACATTGAAAGCATACAAATCAATGCACAAGCGAAGCTAACATGTCCGAAAGTACGACATCTACAAATGAAAAAGGCTTAGAAGCCCGACTATCTACCGAGATCTGCCGAGGGCACAAGATCGTAGCTGAGGTATCAAGCTAAGCGTCAAGTCCACGTGGAACTACTAGCGAGACCGAAGTCTCTCTGCAAAAACATAAAATAGGCAAACGTGAGTACAAATGTACCCAGCAAGACTTACATCGATCTAATTACATATGCATCATTATCAACAAAGGGGTGGTGGAGTTTAACAGCAGACAAGCCATCTTTGACTCGGTGGCTCTCTAAACTACATTGCAAGTAACTCTTTTGAGGTGGCGCTGCACGAGTCCACATATTCACCATATCAATACACCACTATGGATTCGCTCCGTCTCCCTCACGGAACGCCATCCATAGCACTCACGCTTATCTTGCGTATTTTAAAGTATCCACTTTCACTTGTCTATGAACTGTTATAGGCAACCCGAAGTCCTTTACATGGACACGGCTATTCGAATAGATCATATTAACCCCGCAGGGTGTACTTCTTCATACATGTTTCCACCACTTAGCGTCGCACACGACATGTGCTCGGCAAACTTCAGCGAAAGCCGACGGGGTGTAGACCACGACCTACCTAGACACTCAAGTCTCTAGTCCAGTTTATCGCCTATTTGGGTTCCATCTATGAGGAGTTCCGCCAAGTTTCGCTCACAGCCCCAAACGATGTGAACAGGTTCCGTGACACCAATCGGGTGCCCGGTTTACCCGACCACGTGCCTACCGCATCACAGCCCACCCCTACGGTCAAGATCACAGACGGCCTCCAAAGATACTACAAACACGAAAACTACTTGCAACTCCTGGACAGAGAACAAGGGTGAATAAGAAGTCGAGCGGGGTCATATTTCAGGGCCCAATGCATGGTAGTAGCTGAATCATGGATCACAAACATAGAACTCAGTTCCTGAGGACGGATGCAATGAGACAACCCACCATGTACTCCTACATGGCCTCTCACCGCCACCTTTACCAAATCGTGTTCACACACTTAGCTCACACACAATAGGACATGTTCACACACCTCTGATTCATCCTCGATGAATCAGACCGACTCAACTCTAAGCAATAGCAGGCATGACAAACAAGCATGAATGAGTAGGCACAACAGGGCTCAAGCAACTCCTACTCATGCTAGTGGGTTTCATCTATTTACTGTGGAATGACAGGTCATGCAAAGGATAAAGGGGTTCAGCTACATGGCAAGTAACAGCTTGAATCGTTGTTGTCCTAATGCAGAAAAGAGAGCAGGAGCGAGAGAGTGGGATTGTATCGGAATGAACAAGGGGTTTTGCTTGCAGGCACTTCAAGATAGCATTGAGTCTTCATCAGTGTCAACGATCACAACGTCGGTACAACGTCTACCTAGGGGGAACAATACCGGCAAACAGAGAAGAAACACGATCAATGCAATGCACAATATGATGCATGCTATGACATGGCAATATGAATGTGTTTTGAGCTAATGCATCTAGCTATGATTTAAATGAAGTTGGTTTGAATACATGATCCAAATTCAAACTCCATATATGATTATTTAAATGCCCTTTATTTGTTTTGTCCAAAACAGAGGACAACCATTGTTCAAACATGCATGAAAATGGTACAGATGGATTCCTTGAATTTTTTTGATAATTTTTCATATATAAATTATTTCAATCTGAGCTACGGTTGATTTACTATGAATTTTAGAAGTTTTAACTATTTTCTGGAATTTCCTGATTTATTTTAAATCCAAAAAATGATTAATTGCGTCAGCATTTCGTCACTATGACGTCAGCAGGTCAACATGCACTGCTGCTGGTCAAACCTGACCAGTGGGGTCCACTGGTCAGTGACTAACTAAACTAACCTAGTTTAATTAGCACTAACCTAGGTTAAGCTAATTTAGTTTAAAACTAAACTAAATTAGTTAGCCGGGCGGGGCCCGCATGTCATGGACCCAGGGGAGGTCAACCCCCTGGTCAACCCGGGGCTAACTCGCCGGCGGCTCAACGCCGGCGACGATAGGTGCGGCGGAGGGGCTCGGGTTTGGTCCCCCGTCGACCAAATCGACGGCGGAGATGCGCTTCTGAGCTTTGGTGGACTCGCGACGAGTGGTGCAAAGGTGTGTGCGCGGTGGCGGAGTTCGCCGGAGTGAAGCCCGCGCGGCTGCTTGGCGCGGGCGGGTCAGGTTTGGCGCTTCTGGTGCACGGCAGAAGATTCTGGTGGGTGGAACGTGCTCCTGGTGGTGCACTGAGCGCGTTTGCGGGCTCAGACGCGGGTGGCGGCAGCTGTGGCCGCGGCGGCGCCATGGACGGCGGCGGGGAGCTTTCGGCTCCGGTGGTTGATGCGGCTAGGGGGCGAAATCGAGTGCACGGAGTGAGGGAAAGAGATGAGGAGCTCACGAGGAGTCGATTGGAGCAGACGGCGAGCTCGGGGGAGGTCGGACGGCGACGCAGTGAAGCCGGCGATCTCGGGCGGCCGGAGATGGAGAAGACGGCGTGGCGGCGATCTGGCTTCCCGAGGGGCTTGGCTCGGTGGGGAGGAAGAGGGGGTCGAGGCGGAGCTCCTGAGCTCAGCGGCGGGGCGAGGGGTGGCCAGTGGCCGCGGCGAACGGCGTCGGTGGCGATGGCAGCGCTCGGGCGCGGTGAGAGAGAGCGAGGGAGAGGAGGGGAAAGAGCGAGAGAGAGTGAGAGGGGCCGGGGAAGGTACGTGTCGACGTCCAGGGCGTCCAGAGGGAGAAGGGGAGCAGCCAGACAGGGAGGAGGTGGCCGGGCGCGTGCCGGCGCACGGTGGCCACACGCCTCGCGTCCTTCTGGCGCGAGGAGGAAGGCGACAGGGGGAGTGGAGATGGGCTGGGCCGGCTGGGCCGGTTGGTGGCACCAGGTAAAAGGTCAAGAGTCGGGCAGTAGGTTCTTTCTCTCTCTGATTTTCTATTTATTGTTTTCTATTTTGTTCTGTTTTGTTTTGATTTAGTAAAATACTAAACCATTTTATAAAATCCTGGAAATAATTATGTGGCTAGAGCTAAAATATAACAATCCACATAAAATGTTCCAGAATTATTGGACATATATTAATTATATATAAAATATATATCCAATGCAATTAGTTATTGAATTAATTCAAAGGCCCAGAATAAATGTTTCTGTGATTCCAAAAATATTGGTTTGAACTTTTCCTCATGCCAATATTTTTACAGAATAACATGAGCATTTTCTTGGACTCATTTGATGGGATTTGAATATTGGTTATTTTTAGAGATTTTCTGAGGCTTGAAAATCCCTCAATTCAAATTTCATTTGAATTAAAACATGATGCACACATGAGGGTCTAACCTAGTGCATAACAGAACCAGGGATGTGACAGTTTGATCATGGTAGGAGTTGTTGGAGTCGTTGAAGCTTGGGTGTTGGAGAAGCCGTAGCTCTTGGACGAGTACTTGGCGTACTTGAAGTCATCTTGCACTTGACGTTCCGCTTTGGTAGCTAGACATATCAATGAGGTTGGAATATGGTTAGAAGTCGGCAATCTTCTTGATGGGATGATTGAGGCCATTCAAGAAACGTGCCATAGTTTTCTCATCATCTTCCGTGACATTGGCTCTTATCATGGCAATCTCCATTTCCTTGTAGTATTCTTCAACACTCTTTGTTCCTTGCTTGAGTAGTTGGAGTTTCTTAAAGAGATCGTGGTTGTAGTAGGTTGGCACAAAGCGTGCACGCATGCCATCCTTCATTTCCTCCCATGTGGTTATTGGTGGTTCACCTCTTACTTCTTGACGCTCAAGGACTTGTTCCCACCATATGAGCACATAGTCTTGGAACTCAAGGGATGCCATAGAGATCTTCTTCTCTTCCTCATAGTTGTGCAAGCGGAAGAGATTGTCGACCTTCAATGCCCATGATAGGTGTTCTTCGGGATCATTGCTTCCATTGAACTTGGGCATGGTGAGCTTGAGCTTGCCGTAACATTGCTCTTCATTGTGTTGGGGTCGAGGGCGATGATGACGCCCTTGACGTGGAGGATTATCAACCTCATGTTGCTCTTGGCGTGGAGGATTTTCCATTTTTGTCTTTCTCTTGATGAACTTGAGGTTGTGGTGGAGCTTGTCGAGCTTGTGGAGGAGCTTGAGTAACTTGTCGATGCACTCTTGTTTGGTAGGCTTGCTCTTGAATTTCTTCGTGAAGTTCTTCTTCTTGATTGCGCATATCTCGGTTGCGGCTGGCAATGGCTCGACTTGATACTCGGAGGGCATGTTGCGCTTCAAGTGCTTGAGCTTCGCTTAGTCGTTGTGTCTTGACGTTGAGCCTCGACGTCTTGTTCGTCTTGATGTTGTCACGCTCGCTCTTCCTCTTGGAGACGTTGACGTTGCCTATCTTGTGCTTCTGCAAGAGGTACTTGGTTTTGTCGATGACGATGTGCTTGCTCGTCAAATTGCTCTTGTGGATGATTGCCGTGTATGGGGTTGCGAGATGCTTGACGCGCGGCTCGACGTAGGGTGTTTGATGACGGTGTACTTGAGCTGGAGAAGGTGTCGCCGGTATGTCGACTTGAATGGCTCCGTCTTGAGTAGGAAGAAGTGGAAGAATGGTGGTTCACGAACAAAGCACAAATCTCGTCCATTCTTGCGCCGTTCTCTGGTTTGTGAGCGTCGAGCTTGTTTTCGAAGTATACTCTTGTTTGTTGCTCGGAGACTCGCACGTCGGTGGCGAGATTGTTGATGTGGTCGCTCATTGTTTGTTGTTCTTGATGCAAAGCTCGTTGTGCACCGAAGAGGTGGCTCTTGGTAACATAGGATGACATGTCGTTGTCTTGCTCGATGAAGAGTGGCTTGTTAGAAGAACTTGGCCTATCCATCATTCCAAGCAAATATGTGAGTGGGAGAAAGAGAAGAACTTCTACCAAATGTACCTTGACCGATGTTGAAGATGGATCAATGATCACTCAAATGTGGACAAGGAAATAGCACAACTGGTACCAATTCTTGTCAGTTCTCACACCTACACAAGTAAAAGCTTATGATGGAGTTCCGTTAGGATGGTGGCACAAATTTGATGCAATAGTTGGTGAGCCTCAATAATGTTGGAAAAGATTCGCAAACTAAGGCATAGCCTAGTGGTGGGAAGGGGCTGATGCCTTCCCACCCACCCAGGTTCAAGGCATGGTACTTGCAATTTGGGTTTGTTGCACCAATTATACTGTAGGGGGTTCCCTTACAGTCTTTCTATCAAAAAAAATGTTGGAAAAGATTCACAAATTTCCAAATGCAACAACTAGACCAATAGCAAGATTTGGTACACGGAAACACACACGCAAATAGATAAGTGGGGTCGTGCTAACAAGGGATGAGCCAAAATGTGGAGACCAAGAAAATGCTCTTGTTGCACAACACTAGAGAGACGCTAGCACGATTGCACAATAGGCAGATACGGAACTTGTGCACAACCTACTAGGCAAAAATGCAACGACTTCTATCCCAAGTATGTTATATGTATGGTATTCCAGTTATATGATCCAAGATGATCGAGTATGACAATCTTAATGTAGTATGATGCTATGGTTCTTGTTTATAAGCTCTTTGCTTATCTTTCCTTTTTTGCTTAAAAGCTTGTTTGGCTCTTTCACTTATGAGCTCTTTTCTCATGCAAAACTTCACGAACCAACATACCTATTGTGTATGCGATGACAACTTTGTGACACAAAAGATGATATGAAGATATGCACCGCTATGATATGGTATGTATGCTATGTGAAGTATGATCACTAATGTGCACAAGTCACGTTGCCAGCAATACTCAAAGGCTAGTCTCTATGGGTAAGCAACACAAAAGTAAGGCTATGGTGGTTATCAAGGCAATGGCATGGAATAGACAAAGATGTCGTCGAGGTTACCGCTGCGGTAGTCGTTTGTAAGCACAGACGGTTATTGGCGATGACGAGTCCTTGGCGAAGATGAGCGGTGGTGATGTTGATGTCGAACCATACCTATATAGCCGAAACACAATAGGACACTAGAACCACAACTCAAATTCTCAAAGACCAAAACGCGTCAAAACTGTTGGAGGTGGTAGCGGTGATTGATGGTGGAGCTTGCGGAAAGCGGTGGTAGAGCAATGGTGTAATCGGAGAGCAAAAGTGGAGGTGGAAAATGTAGAGGTGGTGGTGGACGAACTGAAGTTTAGTTTCGTCAGGGTTCAGCGGAAGTCTGGTGGTGAGCGGTCGTCCGGTCGTCAAACGTCCGGTGGTCAGCGGACGTCCGGTGCCTGGGTGATTTCGGGGCATAGGATGAGCAGCTCGGGTTCGTGGTGGAGGAAGGTGGAGAGGTCAAATCCGAGCGATTTTGTGGACGAAAATGGTGGAGAAGATGGGAGAAAGCTAGACCCACACGTGGCAAAGCAAATCCATTGATCAAATCCAACAAAACTTCATGACACCAACAAATCAAAAAAATTGGGGCTATTTTTGGTGGGGATTTTTGGATGAGGACGAGAAACAACAAAATCAAGCTAGAAAACAAAGGGTAGGGGCTCCAAAAACATGATCAACGTGGCTCATGATACCAACATGATGTAGGGTAGAACCCTAGATGCGCGATCTTTCACGTTGGAGGAAATCCTACCGAGAACACGAACAACACGAGGGGAAAACGAGGGGAAACACAAGAGAAATCACTCATCCAACAAGAGATGGTCCAACATATGCTAGATCCTCGAAACACAAAGAGATACACGATCCGAATCCAACAAGGGACGATACATATGGTAACCGGTTCTTCTCCGTGAGGAGGTCTTGAGTTCTTTTAGGGGTCTTGAATCCAAGTGGATCTTCTCTGTAGAGGCACAGTCTTTCTCGGAGGAGAAGATCCAGATGGATGAGCGAGGCTCTATCTCACAAATGAGCTATCACAACGCTAACCCTAGCTAGGAGGAGGGAGAGGTCTATTTATAGTCGTAGTAGAAAAAGGGGCGGAATGAAGGAGTACATGGGCCTCAGGCCCGAAGCTGCGCGCACACATGCATCGGTCGTCCGGTCTTGATTGGACGTCCGCTAGCTGGAGCTTCAGGCGTCGGACGTTCGGTCCTGGGCGGTCGTCCGCTCGCTGGAGCTTCTTCGGCGTCTCTTCTTCGTGTCCTTCATACTCGGTGTCCTAGCCGTCATGGCCATTGGGTGTATCTGTTCCGTGGCCTTCTTTCTAAGTACCTGATCACACATAGTGTTTCTGCTTGAGGTAGTAGCCATGTCTCATGTGTAGAAAGGGGTAGTTCGGAGAGGAGCGAGTTCACCTTATCTTCGATAGCCTTTGCTCGATCTCTTGTCATTGGTCCAAGTGGTGTCGCGGGAGATGTAGATACGTCCATGGGGATGACCGTGGGATGCTCCGCATCAAGAGGTCATTATGCGAGAGAATGCAAATCTGAGCGTGTGATGATTGCTACTGAGGATGGTGGGTATGAGTCCGCTAGTGACTATGATGATGAGACATTGGCTCTTATTACACGTGAAGAACATGGTGGACATGATACTGAATATGAGACGCAGTACATGGCTCCTGAAGATGATACTGAATATGAGACGCACTACATGGCTCCTGAAGATGCTGAAAGGTATGAATGTTTAGTTTCTCAACGTGTTTTGAGTGTGCAGGTCACACAAGCTGAGCAAAATCAGAGGAAAAATTTGTTCCATACAAAGGGAGTTGTGAAGGAACGTTCTGTTCACGTCATTATAGATGGAGGGAGCTGCAACAACTTGGCTATCATGGAGATGGTGGAGAAGCTATCTCTAACCACAAGACCAGATCCACATCCTTACTACATCCAATGGTTCAACAACAGCGGCAAGGTTAAGGTAACACGTATTGTTCGTGTGCATTTTAGTATCTCTACATATGCTGATTATGTTGATTGTGATGTGGTACCTATGCAAGCATGTTCCTTATTACTTGGTAGACCATGGAAATTTGATAAAAAAATTGTACACCATGGTAGAAACAATCAGTATACTCTTGTTCATAAGGATAAAAATATTACTTTGCTTCCTATGTCTCCTGATTCCATTTTGAAAGATGATATTAATAGAGCTAATAAAGCAAAACAGGAGAAGAATTAGAGTGAAAATCAGATTGTGGCAAAAGAATTTGAGCAACTAATGAAGCCTAATAATAAACCATCTAGTGTTGCTTCTGAAATTAAATTGAAAAGTCAAGCCAAACTGAATCTTAGACATGCTAAATGGGTTGAATTCATTGAGACTTTCCCTTATGTCATTAAACACAAGAAGGGTAAAGAAAATGCTATTGCTGATGCATTGTCACTTTGCTATACTATGCTTTCACAACTTGACTTCAAAATATTTGGTTTGGAGACCATCAAAGATCAATATGTCCATGATGCTGATTTTAAAGATGTAATGCAGAATTGTAAATAAGGAAGAATGTGGAACAAGTTCGTCGTTAATGATGGATTTGTGTTCCGTGCTAACAAGTTATGCATTCCAGCTAGCTTTGTTCGTCTTTTGTTGTTGCAGGAGGCACATGGAGGAAGATTAATGGGAGACTTTGGCGTGAAGAAGATGGAGGACATACTTGCTACACATTTCATTTGGCCAAAGATGAGACGGGATGTTGAGTGTTTTATTGCTCGCTGCACTACATGTCAAAAAGCTAAGTCACGACTCAATCCTCATGGTTTGTATATGCCTTTGCCTGTACCTAGTGTTCCTTGGGAGGATATATCTATGGACTTTGTCTTAGGTTTACCTCGAACAAAGAAGGGGAGGGATAGCATATTTATTGTCATGGATAGATTCTTGAAAATGGCACACTTTATACCATGTCATATAAGCAATGATGCTATTAATGTTGCTGATTTGTTCTTTCCTGAAATTATTCGCTTGCATGGTGTGCCGAACAGTATTGTTTCAGATTGTGATACTAAATTTCTTAGCCACTTTTGGAGATGTTTATGGGCTAAGTTGGGGACCAAACTGCTTTTTAGTACTACTTGTCATCCCCAAACTGATGGACAAACTGAAGTAGTCAATAGAACATTATCTAGTATGCTTAGGGATGTTTTAAACAATAATAAGAAAATGTGGGAGGAATGCTTGCCTTATATTGAATTTGCTTATAATCGTTCATTGCAATCTACTACTAAGATGTGCCCTTTTGAAATTGTGTGTGGTTTCCTACCTCGTGCACCTATTGATTTGTTGCCTCTTCCATGTTCGGAGAAGGTTAATTTTGATGCTAAACAACGTGTTGAATTGATCTTAAAAATGCATGAGTTTACTAAGGAAAACATTGAGCGTATGAATGCTAAATATAAACTTTCTAGAGATAAGGGTAGAAAACATGTTGTGTTTGCACCTGGAGATCTTGTTTTGTTACATTTGCGTAAGGATAGATTTCCTAATTTGTGCAAATCAAAGTTAATGCCACGTGCTAATGGTCCTTTTAAGGTGTTGGAGAAAATAAATGATAATGCATATAAACTTGAGCTGCCTGCAGATTTTGGGGTTAGTCCCACTTTTAACATTGCAGATTTGAAGCCTTATTTTGGTGATGAAGATGAGCTTCCGTCGAGGACGACTTCATTTCAAGAAGGGGAGGATGATGAGGACATCAATACCATTCTTACAACCACAGTCCCTGCTACTATACATACTGGACCAATTACTAGAGCTCGCGCACGCCAATGAAATTACTAGGTACTTTCGTTCTTGGTAATGATTCTAATGTTCATGAGAATATGATGCTGCCTAAATTGGATACATTTCTTTTGCTTACAAATAAAGGGCCTAGCTTGGAGAAGGATGAACATTGGAGCAAGAACAAGCATGGAGAAGATGGCACGCTCAAGGGAAACAAGAACGGAGTTACAAGTGATGATTTCAGGACTTTTAAGCCACCATAATGAGTGCATAAAGCCTTGGATGAAATATACAAGATGCCACTTCATAAATTTCGTTCAAAGGCTATTCTAGGTGCTGCGTCACCTTATTATTGGGCTAGGCCCATGTAATTTTGAAATACATAAGTATAGACTATTTTTAGAGTCTGTATGTGTGGGGAAACAAGAGATAGGGTTGGTTTCGGACCCCTCCCCCAAGGGCCACGAAATTCCCCTCCTCTTCCTACATATATACAGCCCTTAGGGAACCGTTTAGACTTTGGGTTTTGTTTAGATTAAAAGTTCGCCATAGCTGCAACTTCGCGTACTTAGTTTGTTTTGAACGACCAGACCAAGACGTCACATAACCCCATCTTCATTAATAAAGCTTTCCTCTTTTATTCGCAATATCCAGATTGCAATCTTAGTTTCTTGCTTGTTCTTCATTTGCTTGTAGGAAATAGACCTTCGTGGTCACGTTGATCATGTTCCGGCGTGGTCAATAACCTCCCGGAGTTGGTTTAGCGATTGCTAAGGCACGACGTCCTCACACGTTCGTAGTCAGATCGTCAAAGTTGACTTCCACCAAAATGATAGCCACCATCTCATTGAAAGACGGGACACCTTTGCCTTTATCAAAGATCGCTTGTAGGACTTGATGAGGGCTTTGATCTCCTCCATTTGAGCTTGCATCTTAGCGTCGAAGTTGTTTTTCGTGCATCGAACTCGTCGTTGTTGTTGTAGACCGAAGGTGAAATGCCTTGCCTATCCATCACAAGACTCGAGTAGAGTGAGTAGGAAATGAGATAAACAATACCAAGTTACCTTTTCCCAAAGTTGAGGATGTATCGCGTTTCACTCAATGTGAAATGAAAGAATAGTGGAATTGGTACCGGACTTGTTCACTCACACCTATCAAGTAAAGCTTATGGTGGAGCTCGGTGAGGATAGTGGCACAAAAATTTGATGCAAAAAGTTAGAAAGAGTCATTAATGTTGAAAGAGATTCACAAATTTGCAAGTGCAACAAGTATACAAATAGCAATGAATGGCACAGGAAACACACACACGGATAGATAAATGTGGTCGTGCAACCAAGGAATGAGCACAAAATGTGGAATCCACGGAAAATGTTCGTGTTGCATAACTCAAGAGAGATGCTAGCACGATTGCTCTATAGGCGGATACGACACTTATGCACCACCTATAAGATGCAAGAATGGATCTTTCTATCCCAAGTATGCTATGTATGTATGTTCCGGTGCTTTAGCACAAGATGATCCAAGATGATCGAGTATGATACCATATGATATATTGTGATGCGATGGATATTTCTTACAAGCTCTTTGTTCACTCTTTTTTTGCTTAAAAGCTTTTTTTTGTGTGGCCACTTTGCACAAACCAAGATAGCAATTGTATATATGCGGGAACAATCTTGTGACACAAGAGATGATATGATGATACCAAGATGATATGGTATATATGCAATGGAAGGTGTAGACCAATGATCACTAATGTGCACAAGTAACGTTGCCGGAAATATTCAACGGCTAGTCTCGATATGCAAGTGACGAAAATGGGCTAGGGGTTAACAATGTAATGGCAAGGAGAATGTACAATGATGTCGTCGAGGTTATCGTCCTTGCTTATGGTTGGGGGGTGTCAAAATGGTAAAGTTGTCAATGTCGATGACGACCTCGTGGCGATGATGAGTGGCGGTATTCTCGAAGTCGAACCATCCCTAATTATCCGAAACACCTTAGGAAACGGAAAAACCACAACTCAAAATCTCAAGGACAAAAGTTAAATGGTGCTAGCAAAAAGCGGTGGAAGTTTTGCAGTTGGCATTGCGGAAGGGGAGTGATGGGCTATACACATGTCCGAGTTGAAGTTGTCGTCCCTAAGTAACCGAAACACCTTAGTAGACACAAGCCACAACTCAAACAAGCACAAACAAAATTGGGTCAAGTTGGGTTGCCGGAAGTGTATGGTGGGCAAGGTTATGTGGAAGTGGAGGTGGTGGTTGATGATGAAGAAACCGTCCCTAATTAGCCGAAACACCTTAGGAGACTCGAATCACTACTCAAGCAACTACTAATGCTATCGTGAACAAAATGGGTTAGGTTGCGGAAGTCGGTGGTGGTGTAGAGGATGATGTGGTGAAAGCCCTAGGAAAAGATGCCAAAATTTCAAAATTTGATAGAGTCAAATGATGTTGGTGGTATTTTTGTGGGATTGGGGATGTCAAGAGCTTCAAAATGAGCTAAAGAACGTCAAAATCAGAGTTCAAATGAATTAGTTATGTCCGAAACAAAAATCAGCCGAAGTCAATTTTCACAGGGGTCAGACGTCCGATAAGGGTCGGACGACCGGTGGCTGGAGCACGGGACGGACGTCCAGAAATGGCCGGAGATCCGATGTTTTGGTACTGGCTCGGGGGTGTCGGACATCCGGTAAGTGTTGGTCGTCCGATGGTTCCAGGGGCTCCGAACGTCCGTAAAAACGTCTGTCGTTCGGTGGGTCGGGGTCAACTCGAGATCCGAGTTTCGGGATGCGATTTTGGACGGAAAATAAATATTTTGGGGTCAAAATTGATGAGATTTCATGGATGGAAGAAGGGGAAACTTGGGGAAATGCTAGATCCACACGAAACCAAGCAAATCCATGGATCGAAATCAACAGAACATCATCAAACCAACAAATCACAAAAAAATTGGGGCTATTTATGGTGGGGATTTTCGAAATTTAGGACGAAATCAATTAAAAGAAGGCTAGAAAACGGTGGGAGGGACTCCAAATACGTGATCAAAGTGGCTCATGATACCATAAGATACGGGGCTAACCCGGTGTAGGCCGATGTTTCACGATTAGAGTGGGATCCCTCAAAGAACACGATGAACACGGGGAAGAACGGGGAGAAATCACAAGGGGAAACACTCAAGAACAAGTCCAATCACACATCCACTAGACAATCAAACACACAAGATCCACAGGGTAAATGAACAACAAATGGAAAGATACAAGGTAAGGTTCATCTCCAAGAGGAGGTCTTGATGGTATCCTAGATGGATCTTCCCGTGATGGGGGTCTTGATGATATCCCGCAGGATCTTCTCACATGGAGGTCTTGAACTCCATGGGAGTGGTGGTCTCTCTCTCTCTCTCAAGAGGAGGAGTGGTAGGAACAAAGCTCACATACAAATGAGCTATCACTTTGCTACCCCTAGAAAGGACGAGGGGGAGGTCTATTTATAGTCTAAGCCATGGAGGGGTAAGTGGGAGAGGGATACAAGGCCAAAGGCCCGGCTGCGCACAGGCAGTGTCGGACGTCCGGTCGGGGCCGGACGTCCGGTCTCTTGCCGGGGTCCGGAGGGCATTGGACTTCCGACGATTCTTCTCTGGACTGGTGGCACCGGCCGTCCGGTCCTTGGTACTTGTCAGACGTCCGGTGGTCATCGGTCATCCGGCGGCTGTAGCATCTTCGTCTGGCTGGGTCGAAGGTGTAAGTGGGAGAGGGATACAAGGCCAAAAGCCCGACTACTCACAGGTAGTGTCGGACGTCCGGTCGCTCGCGGGGGTCTGGACGTCCGGAGGGCGTCGGACTTCCGACATTTCTTCTCTGGACATGTGGCACCGGTCGTCCGGTCGGCGTCGGTCGTCCGGTCCCTGGTACTTGTCGGACGTCCGGTGGAAATCGGTCCTCTGGCCATTGTAGTGTCTTCGTATGGCTGTGTGGAAGGTGTGTCGGACGTCCGATGGACGCCGGTCGTCCGGGCGCTGTAGAGTGTCGGACGTCTGGTGGCACGTCGGTCGTCCGGCTGTTGTAGACGCTGCAACTCCGTATTCTTCCGTCTTCTCTTCCATGATTCCTTCGCAGATGGTGTAGTTGATCCGTTGTGCTCGCACTCCTCCTCCTCATCCGTGAAGCTCCGGTGATACCTATGCATGCACACGAGTGGAGAGTCAAATAGTATACCATCCGCGAAAGGGTCAAGTGAACACGTGTAGAGGAGAAGATTCATCTTTATGTATGAGAAGTAGAGGTCGCATGTGTCACTTACCAAACGGACTCTTGACATGGTGATGCCCGTAGGATGCTCCGCATCAAGATGCCACTTCCCAAATTTCGTCCAGAGGCTATTATAGGTGCTGCATCACCTTATTATTGGGCCAGACCCATGTAATTTCAAAATACGTAAGTATAGGCTGTTTTTAGAGTCCGTATGTGTGGGGAAACAAGAGATAGGGTTGGTTTCGGACCACTCTTCCAAGGGTCACGAAATTCCCACCTACTCCTCCATATATATAGCCCTTAGGGCGTCATTTAGACTTTGGGTTTTCTTTAGATTAAAAGTTTGCCATAGCTGCAACTTCGCGTACTTCGTTTGTGTTCAACGACCAGAGCAAGATGTCACAGAACCCCATCTTGATCAATAAAGCTTTCATCTTATATTCGCAATATCCATATTCCATTCTTAGTTTCTTGCTTGTTCTTCGTTTGCTCATAGGAAATAGACCCTCGTGGTCAGGTTGATCGTGCTCCGGCGTGATCAATAACCCCTCGGAAGTTGGTTTAGCGATTGCTAAGGCGCGATGTCTTCGCATGTTCGTAGTCGGATCGTCAAAGTCGACTCCCACAGAAAATGATAGCTATCTCATCGAAACATCAGGACACCTTCGCCTCTATCAGGTGGTATCAGATTTCCAGGTTGCTGGGTGAGATTTCACAGTTTTTTGTAGTTTAGATCGAATCTGTTCTTCATACCTACAGTCCACGAAAAATCCAAAAAAAAATTAGGATTAGTTCATCGATTTTGCATTGTTGAATTTGTGGTTACATCGTCGTGTCTAGTTGCTGGTCTTAGTGTCGTGTCCTTTAGAGTTTCGAGTCTGGTTCACAAGTTGTCACACCGCCGCCGCACCATCGTCATCAATGCTGCCATATACCGCCATCGTCATCACCGCTGCCATATACCACCATCGTTGTCACCGCTGCCATATACCACCATCGTCATCACCACTACCATATACCACATATTCACCGCCATCACGATAATCCGAGTCCACCTCCATCACAGATTCGCTACCAGTTCGTGTTCCACCGCCCTAGATATATCCGCCACCAGTCCGAGTTTCCACTAGATTCATCTCCGCCACCAGTCCTGCTCCTATTCCAGTATTTGTTCCTTTGTTTTTGATTTCCAGATCACGACATATTCCGTGTCGTGACCAAGTTGGACTCCCCAACTTTAGTGCTACCCTCAGTAGAAAAATAGTTCCAGTTTTAAAAAAAATTGTAGACCTTTTAAAAAAAATTTGTTGCGGAACAAAAAAAAGAGGAAAAAAAGTGAAAAAAGGAAAAAGAATTCAGAGTGTGCTACTCCCTAATTTACGTGCCACGCCGTGATTGTGTTAGTGTTCTAGGCTCACGTCTCTAGCACGGTCTAGCCTAGGACCGGCACAGTACCGTCGTTGAGCGTTTATTCAACTTTGCATCTCTGAATTGATTATTGTTGACCCTTTTTGCTACCACATACATCTACATCATGCGTTTGACTCTCCCTGGTAATCGCTCTATCCAAGCTTTCAGAGTTTTGACTACAATGGTTGTCGATCACCACCCGCTGCTGGGTAAGAACTGGTACGTATTTGCGATTTCCTTGACGGATTTGTGACACACCACCACCACCACCACTTCCTAGTAGTCTGTAGGATCATATTCTTGTGTGTTTCTCTTGTATCTAACCATGGCAGGATCACAAGCCGATGAGACTGATTGGGAGAACATGATGAACAAACAGCTACATGATAAATTTTAGCAAATGATGAGTGGACAGGTGCAAGATGTGCTATACAGATTTGAAGAGGCCATGGAGAAGATAGATGTCATTAAGAAGACGTTCGAAACAAAGCTCAATAGCAAGTTTAATGAATTGCTCGCGCGTCTTCCACAACCACCGCCAGCTGCACCTATCGCACCACTACAACAACAACAACGTCGCCTTACAAATCAAGTGGGACAAGCACTGTGCGTTCACCTTGAGCTAGGACAAAATTCTGGTACCGCTGCTACTGCTGTTGATGCTTCTGTAGCTCCTGCTACTACTGCAGAGGTGGAGGACATTTACGAGCATGAGGTTGATCAAAATTTGATCTACATGCAACCACCAGCACCACCACTAGCAGGTTGACCTTAGGCATATAATCGCAATGGTAGGGCTGCAGCACCAACTCAGGTATGAGATTATGACCATATTCCTAAACTGAAACTGAATATTCCACCGTTTGAGGGTAGATACATTCCTATTGTATATCTTACTTGGTAGTTAGAAACTGAACAATGTTTTTCATGCATACAATATCCTAAGGAGAGACATGTTGCTGCTACTGTTTGTGAATTCACTAGCTTTGCTTCTGTTTGGTGGTCTAAACATTGTAGATTATATCCTATTCCAGCTACTTGGGCTTCTTTGAAAACTGCTATACGTACTCGTTGGGTTCCACCATATTATCAACGTGAATTGCTTCAAAAATTGCAGTGTTTAAGACAAGGAAAAAATTATGAAGAAGAATATTATCAGGAATTACAAACTCGCATGATTAGATGTGGTATTGTTGAGGATAATGAAGGTATGCTTGCATGTTTTATGGGTGGACTAAATAAAGAGGTTCAGACCATTCTAGAGTATAATTAGTATAATAATATCACTCGTTTATTCCATCCTGCTTGTAAAGCTGAACGTGAAGTGCAGGATCGATAGGCATTGGCGCAAACTAATTTTTCTGCAAGTCGATCTTCATCATGGACACCACGTACATACTCTACTCCCACATGTCCTACTATAGCACCACTGACTTCAGCTGCCAATTCCAACCGAGATACAAGAAAACAGGCACCACCACCACCGTCTGCCAGGAGTACCCCTTCCGGTCCCGTACAGAGCTCTCCTTCATCCATGGCATCAACAGGGCAAATACATGATATTATTTGTCTTTGTTGCAAGGGTGGAGGTCATTATGCAAGAAAATGTCCATCTAAGCATGTCATGATTGCTACAGAGGATGAGGGGTACGAGTCTGCTAGTGACTGTGATGAGGAGACTTTGGCTCTTATTACAAGTGAAGAACACGGTGGATATGATCATGAGATGCAATACATGACTGCTGAAGATGCTGACAGGTATTAATGTTTAGTTGCTCAATGTGTTTTGATTGTGCAGGTCACACAAGCTGAGCAAAATCAGAGGAAAAATTTGTTCCATACAAAGGGAGTTGTGAAGGAACTTTCTGTTCACGTCAATATAGATGGAGGGAGCTGCAACAACTTGGCTATCATGGAGATGGTGGAGAAGTATCTCTAACCAGAAGACCAAATCCACATCCTTACTACATCCAATGGTTCAACAACAGCGGCAAGGTTAAGGTAACACGTACTGTTTGTGTGCATTATAGTATCTCTACATATGCTGATTATGTTGATTGTGATGTGGTACCTATGCAAGCATGGTCCTTATTACTTGGTAGACCATGGAAATTTGATAAAAAATTTGTACACCATGGTAGAAACAATCAGTATACTCTTGTTCATAAGGATAAAAATATTACTTTGCTTCCTATGTCTCCTGATTCCATTTTGAAAGATGATACTAATAGAGCTAATAAAGCAAAACAGGAGAAGAATTAGAGTGAAAATCAGATTGTGGCAAAAGAATTTGAGCAACTAATGAAGCCTAATAATAAACCATCTAGTGTTGCTTCCAAAATTAAATTGAAAAGTCAAGCCAAACTGATTCTTAGACATGCTAAATGGGTTGAATTCATTGAGACTTTCCCTTATGTCATTAAACACTAGAAGGGTAAAGAAAATGTTATTGCTGATGCATTGTCTCTTTGCTATACTATGCTTTCACAACTTGACTTCAAAATATTTGGTTTGAAGACCATCAAAGATCAATATGTCCATGATGCTGATTTTAAAGATGTAATGCAGAATTGTAAATAAGGAAGAATGTGGAACAAGTTCGTCTTTAATGATGGATTTGTGTTCCGTGCTAACAAGTTATGCATTCCAACTAGCTTTGTTAGTCTTTTGTTGTTGCTTTGGTGTGAAGAAGACGGAGGACATACTTGCTACACATTTCAAAGATCAGACGGATGTTGAGTGTTTTATTGCTTGAGATTGCATTATATGTCAAAAAGCTGTCACGACTCAATCCTCATGGTTTGTATATGACTTGTCTGTACCTAGTGTTCCTGGGAGGATATATCATGGACTTTATGAATTTATGACATTTACTGGCATGGATAGATTCTGAATTATATACTTTGGCTTGATAGTTATTGTTATTGTTAATCATGATTACTTTTAGCTTTTTGATGTTTTCATCAAACTTCTTTAGCATGGTTGTCATTTCAACAATAGTCAGAACATTATCTAGTATGCTTAGGGCTGTTTTAAAGAATAATAAGAAAATGTGGGAGGAATGGTTGCCTCATATTGAATTTGCTTATTATTCTTCAAAACAACCCTAAGCATAGTAGACAATGTTCTATTGACTACTTCAGTTTGTCCATCAGTTTGGGGGTGACAGGTAGTAATAAAAAGCAGTTTAGTCCCCAACTTAGCCCATAAATATCTCCAAAAGTGGCTAAGAAATTTAGTATCACGATCTGAAACAATAGTATTTGGCACACCATGCAAGTGAATAATTTCACGAAAGAACAAATCAACAACATTAACAGCATCATCGCTTTTATGGCATGGTATAAAGTGCACCATTTTTGAGAATCTATCCACGACAAAAAATATGATATTCCTCCCCTTCTTTGTTCGAGGTAAACCTAAAACAAAGTCCACCGATATTTCCTCCCAAGGAACACTAGGTAGAGGCAAATGCATATATAAACCGTGAGGATTGATTCATGACTTAGCTTTTTGACATGTAGTGCAGCGAGCAACAAAACGCTCAACATCCCATCTCATCTTTGGCCAAAGAAATTTGTAGCAAATATATCCTCTGTCTTCTGCATGCCAAAGTGTCCCATTAATCCTCCTCCATGCACCTCTTGCAACAACAAAATACGAACGGAGCTAGCTGGAATGCATAGCTTGTTAGCACGAAACACAAATCCATCGTTAATAACAAAACTGTTCCATGTTCTCCCTTCTTTACAATTCTGCAATACATCTTTAAATTATGCATCATGCACATATTGATCTTTGATGGTCTCCAAACCAAATATTTTAAAGTCAAGTTGTGAAAGCAGAGTATAACGACGAGACAATGCATCAGCAATAACATTTTCTTTACCCTTCTTGTGTTTAATGACATAAGGGAAAGTCTCAATGAATTCAACCCATTTAGCATGTCTACGGTTCAGTTTTGCTTGACTTTTAATGTGTTTCAAAGATTCATGATCAGAATGTGTAACAAATTCTTTTGGCCATAAATAATGTTGCCATCTTTTTAAAGTCCTTATCATAAGTAGAATAGTTCAGACTAGGCCCACTTAATTTTTTTAGAAAAGTATGCAACTGATTTTCCATCTTGTAATAACACACCTCCTAATCCAATTCCACTAGCATCACATTCAAGCTCAAAAGTCTTATTAAAATCCGGAAGTTGGAGTAAAGGAACATCTGTCAACTTATCTTTCAATACCGTGAAGGCTTCTTCCTGTGTGGTACGCCAAACAAAAGGCACATCCTTCTTTGTAAGCTCACTGAGAGGTGCAGCAATGGTGCTGAAATCTCTCACAAAACGCCTATAGAATCCAGCGAGGCCAAGAAAACTCCTCACTTGTGTGATTGTTTTGGGCTGCGGCTAACTCTCAATTGCTTCAATGTTGGCTTTATCAACTTCAATTCCCTGTGGAGTAACAACATAGCCAAGAAAAGATACCCGGTCAGTGCAAAAGGTGCACTTCGCAAGGTTACCAAACAAACGTGCATCACGTAAAGCAATAAAAACAGCTTGTAAATGTTCCAAATGTTCCTCCAAAGATCTGCTATAAATCAGTATATCATCAAAATAGACTACCACAAATCATCCAATGAAGGCACGTAAAACTTCATTCCTTAATCTCATGAAAGTACTAGGTGCATTATTTAACCCAAAAGGCATGACTAACCACCCATATAATCCAGACTTAGTTTTAAATGCCATTTTCCATTCATGTCCCAATTTCATACGAATTTGATGGTATCCTAATGTAGAGTAGAACCCCAGAAGCCGATCTTTCACGATTAGAGTGGATCCCTACAAGGAACAAGAAGAACACGGGGGAGAACCGAGAGAAATCACAAGGGGAAACACTCAAGAACAAGTTCAATCACACATCCACTAGAAAATAAAACACACAAGATCCACAAGGTACATGAAAAACAAAGAGAAAGATACAAGGTAAAGTTCATCTCCAAGAGGAGCTCTTGATGGTATCCTAGACGGATCTTCCCACGAGGGGGGTCTTGAATCCAAGATGGATCTTCTCCAAAGAGGCCGCGGTCTCTCACGAGGAGTAGATCCATATGGATGAGCAAAGCTCTATCTCAAATGAGCTAAACCTGTGCTAACCCTAGAAAGGAGGTGGAGGAGATCTATTTATAGCCCAAGGGATGAATGGGTACACGGGCCGCGCCCAAGTCATGCGCGCAGGCAACCGGATGATCCGTACGGGGTCCCGGATGATCCGGGCGTCGGGGTCCGGATGATCCAGACGGAGTCCCGGATAATTATAACGCCCTCGATGCGGCTATATCTCCCACGTGTCGAAGCACGACTTAGAGGCATAACCGCATTGAAAGCAATGTCGCAAGTGAGGTAATCTTCACACAACCCAAGTAATACATAAGGGAAAAAGATACATAGTTGGCTTACAATCGCCACTTCACACAATTACATGAATAAAGCATTACATCATCCAGATACAATCAAGGTCCGACTACGGAACCAAAATTAAAAGAAGAACCCCAAATGCGACAAACGGTCCCCGATCGACCCCAACTGGGCTCCACTACTGATCAACTAGAACGAAACAACACAAAGGGCAAGATCTTCATCGAGCTCCTCCTTGAGCTTGGTTGCGTCTCCTTTCGGTAACATAGGCACCGCAAACTGGTTTTGGGAGTATCCGTGAGTCACGGGGACTCAGCAATCTCGCACCCACGAGATCAAGACTATTTAAGCTTATAGGTAAGGTAAAGGCATGAGGTGGAGCTGCGCAAGCGACTAGCATATATGGTGGCTAACATACGCAAATGAGAGCGAGAAGAGAAGGCAAAGCACGGTCGATAAAAGTATGATCAAGAAGTGATCCTATAGCAACCTCGCTAAGCATAACTCCAACACCAGAGTTCACTTCCGGACTCACGGAAAGAGACCATCACGGTTACACACACGGTTGATGTATTTTAATTAAGGTCAACTTCAGGTTTTCTACAACCGACATTAACAAATTCCCATCCGCCACATAACCGCGGCACGGCTTTGAAAGATAAAACCTGCAGGGTGTCCCAACTTAGCCCATGACAAGCTCTCGCGATCATCGAAGGAATAGACCTTCACCCAAGACACTCCGATCGACTCGGTATCCCAGTACATCAAGACATTTCGACAATGGTAAAACAAGACCAGCAAAGCCTCCCATTGTCCGACAAATCCCGATAGGAGCTGCACATATCTCGTTCTCGGGGCACACCGGATGAGCCAGACGTCGGGTTGGCATAGACCCTGGTTGCCAGGGGCGCCGGACATCGCCGAGTTGGACCAACACTCGAAGGAGCACCGCCCGGGGGGTTAAAATAAAGATGACCCTCGGGCTCCGGAAACCCAAGGGAAGAAAAGGGCTAGGTGAGGCAAATGGTAAAAGGCAATGTTGGGCCTTGCTGGACAAGTTTTATTCAAAGCGAACTGTCAGGGGGGTCCCATAAATCACCCGATCGCGTAAGGAACGCAAAATCCGGGAACATAACACCGGTATGACGGAAACTAGGGCGGCAAGAGTGGAACAAAACACCAGGCATAAGGCCGAGCCTTCCACCCTTTACCAAATATATAGATGCATTAATTAAATAAGCTATATTGTGATATCCCAACAAGTAAACATGTTCCAACAAGGAACAACATCTTCATGTTCCAACAAGGAACGAACTTCAATCTTCACCTGCAACTAACAACGCTATAAGAGGGGCTGAGCAAGGCGGAAACATAGCCAAACAACGGTTTGCTGGGAATGGTGTCAAAGGTTAGAGGTTTGACATGGCAATTTGGGAGGCTGACAAGCAAATGGTAGGCATCGTAGCATTGGCATAGCAAAAGAGCGAGCAAACTAGCATAGCAAAGATAGTAGTGATTTCGAGGGTATGATCATCTTGCCCAAATCCCGCAAGGAAGAAGAACGATTCCATGAAGAAGACAAACGGACGAAGTCGAACGAATCCTCACAACTCCGGAACGAAACCGAAGCTAAACGAGAGAAGCAACCCGGAAAGAAGCAAACAACATAGTAAACACACAAGCATAAACATGGCATGATGCGCAAACAAGTATGATGCATGTCCGGTTTAATGAGGCATGGCATGGCAAAGGAGCGAAACAATCTTACAAATTAAGTGGAGCTCAATATGCAACGAGTTGCATATTGACGAAACACCACATCAATTATTTAGTTTCTCTCTCGGTTATGCTACCAAACAATATTAAATGTTGATTAACATGGCAAGGGGTGAAGCATAACAAAACTACCTAACTAGGCAAGTTTAAATGGGGCCGGAAGAGCAAACAACAATTCCGGAAGAACCTCATATGCAATTTATGAATTAGGTACTGTTCTGCCCTAAAACATATTTTAAAGTTGTTAAACATGCGAGATGAGTGCACCATGTTAAACTAGGCAAAATTCTACCCCATTTACATATAAAGTTTGTTAAAATCGGAGTTACGGTTATTTAGTTATGAAATAAATCATTTTAACATGGCATTTATGCAAATTTAAACAAACAGCATTTTAAACATTTTAAACATGGATGAAAATGACATATTATGAAACTAGATAAAATTCTAAGCATTTTACATATATAAGTTGTTTTAATCCGATGCACCGCTTGTGAGTTATTAAATGCATGAAGTCTAGGGACTAATCAGAAAAAGCTTAAATCAACGGAAAAAGGCTAAAATCACGAACGGAAAAAAACATGCATGGGACAAATCTGCAGGGCCACAACAGAGAAAAAAAGGAGGGCGCTACTGGGTGGCCTCACCATGGGCTTTGGCCCGTTGGAGGGAGGCCGGCTCGGCTTGGGCTCGCTTTGGAGGCCAAGGGGAAGCAGAGGAGGCTCTGGCGGACTGGGCTGCCGCTGCTGGGTCGAGGGGAGGGCCCACGAGGCCGGGCCGACGGGCGTTGTCCTCCTCCCGATCGGATCGGGAGCGAGGCACGGCGGCAGCGAAGACGGCGGCTCCGGCGACGCGGGCGACGCCAGAGGCGCGGGCTTGCCGAACGGGCGCCGGGCGCGGATCCGGCCGGCGGCTCGCGGATCCGGCGCGCGGGTCGGGCGGCGACCTCGGCGGTGGCGGAGGGACGAACCCCGCGGCGGAGGGAGGGCGCGACGGCGGGTGCGCAGTCTTGGGCGCACGGGAGGCGCGAGGCGATCGGCGGGCAGCGCCGACGGCGGCTTTCGGCGAGGCAGACGCCGGCGAGGCTGCTGACGCGACCGGCACGCGGGCGCCGACGACGAGGCGCCCGCGAAGTCCGGCGAGGCGAGGTCCGGCGGGCGGCGCGAGGCAGCCGGGCGGCGGCGCGCGAGGCCGGCCGGGGGGTTCGGATGGGCATGCGCGGGCGCGCGCGCGGGAACGGCGACGGCCACGCGCGCGCGTGATTGGAGGAGGCAGCGGCGGCGCTGATGTGGCGCCCCGGATTGGTCCGGCGACGTGGAGGCGGCGGTGGGCGTGTCCGCCCGCCGGCGGACATGTCCGTGCGCGAGGAGGAGTTTGTTAGGGTTTGGATCCAAAATTGGGGGAGGTGTTTATATAGGTAGAGGGAGCTAGGAGAGTCCAAATGAGGAGCGGTTTTGACGCGATCGTGATCGAACGACCGAGAGCATGGAGGGAGTTTGGTGGGTTTTGGGCCACTTTGGAAGGGTGTTGGGCTGGAACAAAGAGGGCTTTGCGGTTACCCTGCTAACTTGAGTACCAAACGACCTCCAAATGGCACGAAACTTGACAAAGCGGTTCATCGGTGTTATACCAAGGCCGCTGGCAAACCTCGAACCATTCCGAGAAAGTTTAATACCCGCCACAACAGAGAGAAGAAGGGACGCCGAGGACATAGGAGTGCCGGATTGCAAAACGGACAACGGGAAAAGGCTCGGATGCAAGAGGCGAACATGTATGCAAAATGAAATGCACATGATGACATGATAAAATGCATATGATGACATGGCAAGGTGCAACACGCAAGCACATGACAAGGCAACGACGGCGAATAATCGGCGTACACACGGCGCGACGGATCGTATGCTACAACACTCCACCACTACGAGAGGATCTCGTCCCGAGATCTAGGATGGCACCGGAGGGAAAACGGAAGAGAAAGAGAAGAGGTAAAACTAAGTTGCTTCTTTGAGAAATGAGTGAAACCACGAACCTTGAGAGGTTGAAAAGTTGAAAGACAGAACACAACGGAGTTGAACACAATTGAGAGCACTACGATAGAAAATAGAAACAAGGAACACCATGTGAACCTTGTAGGTTGCAAAGCTATGAATGACGAGTACAATGGACAAGAAGGAATTGAAATCACTCTGGTTTAAACAAGATGAGAGAGGAAGAGTGATATAATTTGGGCAGCACTCCGACTGAAAGAAGAAGGAAAACTTGAAAAGAACTTGAATGGAGGACACGACACACCGGTTAAATGGATAAGCATGAAGAACATGATCCTCACAAAGATAAATCATTGGAATAAAAGAATGGAGAAGAAAATGGCAACTTCTGCCACAAATGAGCTTGGAAAGCACCCTTCCGAAAAGGTTACAACGGGGTTGTTGGGAAACCAACAACGAAAAGAATAAGCTTGTAGTGGGCTTATGAATACATCTCAAAATTATGAGGTGACAACCGGCCACTAATGGAAACAATTGATTTGATTGAGAGCACCAAAGAGATGAAAGCTTCTTCCACCGAGGTGATAGAGAGACAACTTGGACCATAGATAAACACCACAAATAGCAACATTCCTTAGGAAAGGCTTTAGGTGAAATCTATACCAAGATAACTCCAATGAAGAGACTGATGGATTTAACATACCTCATTCTTGACAACAATAAGAATCATGACACATGAAGGAAATTGTCAAGAATGACCTAACACCATCTCAAAAGATAAGGTAGAAAGAATTGCACTCCGGATTACCATATGAAGAAAGCTTGAGCTCCTTAGGAAGGAAACTGGATGAAAACTTTGAGAAGGAATTAAATCCTTGATGAACCACCATGTAGAGCCTCAATGAAGAACTCCGGTAATAGAAGGATGATAGAAAGAAAGAGAAGTTGAAAACACAAGGTGAATCCTTGCAATGATTTAGATGAAGCTTCGTGACGAGACATCCAAGAAAACTTGGAACTCCGGAAAAGAATAGATGAAACACTAGAACCGAGAATACTTCATCATGAACAATCTCCGGAAGAAAAGAATTGAATCACCTCAAGGAAATAAGAACAAGAATTATGTTATGCTTATCCTTCACCAATTAAATTGATGACAAACAATGGATTTGGCATACTACTTATTCTTGTAGAAAGGATTAATAGAGATATGGCGTAAACTTGGGAAGTTCTTCAACAAACCACCGGTAAGATTGGAACAACAAATGAATTGATATGATGAACAAGGAAGTGAGATCTTGAAAGAAACCACCGTAAGAATTGAAAAAGAACATTTCAAAGGCACAATTCACCGGGAATAATTGGAAAATGAATGAAGATACTTGAGGGGATTTGGATACATGAGAATGAAGAGAACATGAACTGATTAGAGGATATTTGAACGATTCACCAGTAAGAATTCAAGAACGAGAGCTGAAAGCTGAGAATGAGTAGTATTCAGAAATGATGGCCTTCGGAGGAAAAAAAAATGGAAACAATTCATGAAATGCTCCGGATGGTAAGGAAAGAATTCTCACAATCAAAAACAATTATGAGGGAATGGCATCAAGCTAGAACCATGAATCTTGAAGAGAATGGAGCAAGATTAAAGAGAAACTCTTCTTCGATCTTCAAATGATGAGAATGACAACGAGCAACAACACCAAGAACTATTGAGGCACACCGGAAGAATCAAAAGCTTAGAGGTTGAGCCAACTATGAAAAGAATTTGAAAGATCTTAGAGGAAAGTATTTGACTGATGATAACTCATTCTTACGTCAAACTTGGAGAAGAATTTAGGATAGCTCTGGGAAAATAGAAGAGTCAAGTAAGATCCTGGGAAAAGACCTGTGGGTTAGGGCCCACTCAAAAGAAAACACCGTTGAAATGATTTAAAAGAGATGTTGCACCGGTTGAATTCAATGGCTTGAATGAGATACCAATCTCGAAAGAGCTTGAACGAATGCAGAGTGGAAACAGGAATCTTCGAGATATCTTGAGCACTCCGGAATAACAAATAGCGAGAAGTAGAATGATAATGAGGTGCACCGGTATGAGAAGACATTAGAAACGAGGAAAGGAATATGATGAATATCGAAAGCTTGCATAGGATCCACCGGAGAAGAAACAACAATGAAGGATGATGAACTTGAAACTGTTGAGCATCTTCATGGGAAATCATCGGATAAGAACATTGATTGAAAAGAATGAAGAGACTTCACATGAATAAATGGATACTTGATTAAGAAATCTGTGCCCTTGAAGAAAAAGGGTGGGAGGGCGGGGAAAAACAAAGACAACTAGGGACGGATGAAACAAGC
Source organism: Aegilops speltoides (assembly GCA_021437245.1). Taxonomy (NCBI): domain Eukaryota; kingdom Viridiplantae; phylum Streptophyta; class Magnoliopsida; order Poales; family Poaceae; genus Aegilops; species Aegilops speltoides. The sequence goes on along the minus strand of CM038142.1, from coordinate 253,804,684 downwards.
ATCGTTGAGAAGAAATGATAATTGGTCTTGCTGATGTTGAAGTGATCGGATCCACTTGAAGAGAAACACGCCGGTTGAAAAGGATTGACATGACAATCTCGATTGTCGAGAAGGATTGGTATTCACATCGGAGTATGAGAACACCATTTCGGAAAGGTATGGAATCAACACTTGACATTGAAGCAACTCAATACCACAAATAAAACAAAACAAAGGATTTGGCTTGCGAGATAAGCGGAACAAACATATGATAGAGATTTCGTCCAAGTTTTCGTGGTGGGGCCTACACGGGCTCAATCAGACAAAGACCATCATGTACAAGGCAAGGCACATGACATACGAAGCGCCCCAGTCGGCATAGCCAAGGACTCTTTAAGACACAACGAGACCATCAGAAACCAACCGTGAATAGGCGGACCACTAGACGTCGAACCCCAATTTCATATCATACATCCGTCGGAAAGATATCCTAAGAGCTACTTGAATTCCCACCTATGAAACTCCGAAACTTTCTCGTTATGCAATCTGGTGTTGGGGATACAGGGAGCAATATATCTCACCCAAACTAACAATCCCTACATCCAACCAGTATCCATCCGTCAACACATAACCAAGAAACCTTTGGAAATCGTCTACCTCAACCTTCGAAAAGCATCCGTTATACAAGTCATGGCAATACTCCGTACTCACCTCAGTACTGGGTTAGCGGGGTTATCTCACCAACAACTGCATAAAAGAGATTTTCGATGTCGGCGCATTAAACTCGTGTATTCCAGAACTGCAACGATAAAATTATGACGACAACACCTCGGAGCTCAACTCCCGGGACACCGCCACAACCCCTAAATGTCGAGGCAACCAAGACAATGTTCTCGCCATAAGAATATCGGACGATTCCAAGATACCAGCGTGATCCTAAAAAAAATTTTAGTGAAATTTAAGAAGAGAAGAGTCAAAACTCTCGTCAGATACCTCACCGTAAGGTCAAGGACTGGGAGTAAAAAGAATTCCTAAACTCTCCGATATATATAATCCTAAATGACTCAAAACATTTTTCTAGACACAACTCGCCACTAAAAACGATCAAGCGGTGGGGGCTCCTAAGGTCGGGATGGCTCGATTACCAACTTATAACGCCTCGATGCGGCTATATCTCCCACGTGTCGAAGCACGACTTAGAGGCATAACCGCATTGAAAGCAATGTCGCAAGTGAGGTAATCTTCACACAACCCAAGTAATACATAAGGGAAAAAGATACATAGTTGGCTTACAATCGCCACTTCACACAATTACATGAATAAAGCATTACATCATCCAGATACAATCAAGGTCCGACTACGGAACCAAAATTAAAAGAAGAACCCCAAATGCGACAAACGGTCCCCGATCGACCCCAACTGGGCTCCACTACTGATCAACTAGAACGAAACAACACAAAGGGCAAGATCTTCATCGAGCTCCTCCTTGAGCTTGGTTGCGTCTCCTGCTCGGTAACATAGGCACCTGCAAACTGGTTTTGGGAGTATCTGGTGAGTCACGGGGACTCAGCAATCTCGCACCCACGAGATCAAGACTATTTAAGCTTATAGGTAAGGTAAAGGCATGAGGTGGAGCTGCAGCAAGCGACTAGCATATATGGTGGCTAACATACGCAAATGAGAGCGAGAAGAGAAGGCAAAGCACGGTCGATAAAAGTATGATCAAGAAGTGATCCTATAGCAACCTCGTCAAGCATAACTCCAACATCAGTGTTCACTTCCGGACTCACGGAAAGAGACCATCACGGTTACACACACGTTGATGTATTTTAATTAAGGTCAACTTCAGGTTTTCTACAACCGACATTAACAAATTCCCATCGCCACATAACCGCGGCACGGCTTTGAAAGATAAAACCTGCAGGGTGTCCCAACTTAGCCCATGACAAGCTCTCGCGATCATCGAAGAATAGACCTTCACCCAAGACACTCCGATCGACTCTCGGTATCCCGTACATCAAGACATTTCGACAATGGTAAAACAAGACCAGCAAAGCCTCCCGTGGCCGACAAATCCCGATAGGAGCTGCACATATCTCGTTCTCGTGGCACACCGGATGAGCCAGACGTCGGGTTGGCATAGACCTGGTTGCCAGGGGCGCGGACATCGCTTCGAGTTGGACCAACACTCGAAGGAGCACCGCCCGGGGTTAAAATAAAGATGACCCTCGGGCTCCGAAACCCAAGGGAAGAAAAGGGCTAGGTGAGGCAAATGGTAAAAGGCAATGTTGGGCCTTCTTTGGACAAGTTTTATTCAAAGCGAACCGTCGGGGGTCCCATAAATCACCCGATCGCGTAAGGAACGCAAAATCCGGGAACATAACACCGGTATGACGGAAACTAGGGCGGCAAGAGTGGAACAAAACACCAGGCATAAGGCCGAGCCTTCCACCCTTTACCAAATATATAGATGCATTAATTAAATAAGCTATATTGTGATATCCCAACAAGTAAACATGTTCCAACAAGGAACAACATCTTCATGTTCCAACAAGGAACGAACTTCAATCTTCACCTGCAACTAACAACGCTATAAGAGGGGCTGAGCAAGGCGGAAACATAGCCAAACAACGGTTTGCTGGGAATGGTGTCAAAGGTTAGAGGTTTGACATGGCAATTTGGGAGGCTGACAAGCAAATGGTAGGCATCGTAGCATTGGCATAGCAAAAGAGCGAGCAAACTAGCATAGCAAAGATAGTAGTGATTTCGAGGGTATGATCATCTTGCCTGAAATCCCGCAAGGAAGAAGAACGATTCCATGAAGAAGACAAACGGACGAAGTCGAACGAATCCTCACAACTCCGGAACGAAACCGAAGCTAAACGAGAGAAGCAACCCGGAAAGAAGCAAACAACATAGTAAACACACAAGCATAAACATGGCATGATGCGCAAACAAGTATGATGCATGTCCGGTTTAATGAGGCATGGCATGGCAAAGGAGCGAAACAATCTTACAAATTAAGTGGAGCTCAATATGCAACGAGTTGCATATTGACGAAACACCACATCAATTATTTAGTTTCTCTCTCGGTTATGCTACCAAACAATATTAAATGTTGATTAACATGGCAAGGGTGAAGCATAACAAAACTACCTAACTAGGCAAGTTTAAATGGGGCCGGAAGAGCAAACAACAATTCCGGAAGAACCTCATATGCAATTTATGAATTAGGTACTGTTCTGCCCTAAAACATATTTTAAAGTTGTTAAACATGCGAGATGAGTGCACCATGTTAAACTAGGCAAAATTCTACCCCATTTACATATAAAGTTTGTTAAAATCGGAGTTACGGTTATTTAGTTATGAAATAAATCATTTTAACATGGCATTTATGCAAATTTAAACAAACAGCATTTTAAACATTTTAAACATGGATGAAAATGACATATTATGAAACTAGATAAAATTCTAAGCATTTTACATATATAAGTTGTTTTAATCCGATGCACCGTTTGTGAGTTATTAAATGCATGAAGTCTAGGGACTAATCTGTAAAACAGTTAAATCACTGGAAAAAGGCTAAAATCACAGAACGGGAAAAAAACATGCATGGGACAAATCTGCCTGGGCCACAACAGGAGAAGAAAAAAAAGGGGGGCGCGCTGGGGTGGCCTCACCATGGGCTTTGGCCCGTTGGAGGAGGAGGCCGGCTCGGCTTGGGCTCGCCTTGGAGGCCAAGGGGAAGCAGAGAGGCTGGCGGACTGGGCGCTTCTTTGGCCGAGGGAGGGCCCACGAGGCCGGCCGACGGGCGTTGCCCTCCTCCCGATCGGATCGGGAGCGAGGCACGGTGGCAGCGGAAGACGGCGGCTCGGCGACGCGGGCAGCCGCCAGAGGCGCGGGCTTGCCGAACGGGCGCCGGGCGCGGATCCGGTCGGCGGCTCGCGGATCCGGCGCGCGGGTCGGGCGCGACCTCGGCGGTGGCGGAGGGACGAACCCCGCGGCAGAGGGAGGGCGCGGACGGCGGGTGCGGTGCTGGCGCGCCGGAGGCGCGAGGCGATCGGCGGGCAAAGGCCGACGGCGGCCGGCGAGGCAGACGCCGGCGAGGCCGCTGGACGCGACTGGCACGCGGCGCCGACGACGAGGCGCCCGGCGAAGTCCGGCGAGGCGAGGTCCGGCGGGCGGCGCGAGGCAGCATGGCGGCGGCGGCGCTGGCCGCCGGGCGGGTTTCGGATGGGTTGCGCGGGCAGCGCGCGGTGAAACGGCGACGGCCACGCGCGCGCGGTGATTGAGGAGGCAAAGCGGCGGCGCTGATGTGGCGTCCCGGATTGGTCCGGCGACGTGGAGGCGGCGGTGGATTTGTCCGCCGCCGGGCGGACATGTCCGGCGCGCGTGAGGAGTTTGTTAGGGTTTGGATCCAAAATTCGGAGGGGAGGTGTTTATATAGGTAGAGGAGCTAGGAGAGTCCAAATGAGGAGCGGTTTTGACGCACGATCGTGATCGAACGACCGAGAGCATGGAGGGAGTTTGGTGGGTTTTGGGCCACTTTGGAAGGGTGTTGGGCTGGAACAAAGAGGGCTTTGCGGTTACCTTGCTAACTGCTGAGTACCAAACGACCTCCAAATGGCACGAAACTTGACAGCGGTTCATCGGTGTTATACCAAGGCCGCTTGGCAAACCTCGGGCCATTCCGAGAAAGTTTAATACCCGCTCACAACAGGAGAGAAGAAGGGACGCCGGAGGACATAGGAGTGCCGGATTGCAAAACGGACAACGGGGAAAAGGCTCGGATGCAAGAGGCGAACATGTATGCAAAATGAAATGCACATGATGACATGATAAAATGCATATGATGACATGGCAAGGTGCAACACGCAAGCACATGACAAGGCAACGACGGCGAATAACTGGCAGACACCTGGCGCATCGGATCCGGGGCGTTACAATAATCCTGCTTCGGTGGAAGCCTACGGGTGTCTTCGGCGCAGTTACCCGGATGATCCGGGGTGGGGTCCGGATGATCGGGCTGAGCCCGGATGATCCGGACAGCGGTCCGGATGTCCGACTTGGCTCGAGCAGCCGCTCCATCTTCTTCTTCTCCTTTCTTCCGTCTTCTCTTCCATGCTTCCCTCGCGGATGGTGTAGACGTACACTTGCGCTCGCACTCCTCCTTGACATCTGTGAAGTTCCGACAATGCCTATGCGTGTACATGGGAGAAGTGTCAAGTAGTATACCATCCTCGAAGGGGTCAAGCGAGAAAGTGTAAAGGAGATGATTCACCTTTGTGTATGCGAAGCAGATGTCGCACGTGTCACTTGCCAAACGGATTCTTGACATGGTGATGTCCGTAGGATGCTTCGCATCATCCGTGGGAAAGAGATGGCTTCGCCGTGAAGAAGTGGACGTTCAACAAGTACTCGTCATCTTCAAGCTCGCAATGGGCACTCTCCAATGTTGCACCGTCTTGGGATTCCTTCGAAATGAGCAAGGACAACAAACACTTGGAAAAACAAATGTGGTTAGCGTTAGTGCAAAACCAAGCATTCAAGTGGTGATTCACCAAACAAGTGTCATCATCAAGCATATCATATGGTGTGACAAAGGATTGTGACATGGCATGTAAGCACATAAATTGAGCACAATCAAGGACATCATGGAAACAAGCATGTAAATGTGAAGTAGAGATGCAAATATGTGTGACAAGAGAATAAGCATCTACCTCAAGTTCATAGGAAGCATTCAGAAATTGCTCAATGATAGGTCTGCGGTAGGCATAAGAATCATTCACAACACCAAATAAAATGAAATGTCTAAACACATGGGTCAAGTGCAAGACAATCCAAGCATAATGTGCATAGGGTGTAGTGAATATAGTGTGGCATTCAACACAATAGAAAGAGCAATTGTTCATCATGTGTGAGGCAATCAAGTGAATCATGTGCTAAGCAAAGGGACATGGCATATGTGAAGAAATGATATTGGTGGAACCAACCATATGATATTAGCAAGTAGTCCAAGAATTGGATGCAACACACAAGGTATATATGTCATGAAGCATGGAAATTTGGCAATCATGGGTGAAAGCAATATGTCGAACATGCGTGCAAATGGTGCAAGCAACACATCAAGTATGATCCACAATATCCAAGCTCAAGAAAGATGCCACCTTGAAGGCATGACCTTGTGCATTCTTCACAATGCCGAAGTGGAAGCAAATGCGGTGTAGAAGCGAGTCGTGGTAGAATGTATGAGGCTCGCTCTCAAGAGCTCGAATGGTCAACTCACGTGAAGTGGAAGTCGACACAAAGTCCAAGTATCCTACACATGCACACAACAAAAGAAAGAGCGTATCCGCATGGTAGATAAACACATCATCTGTCATGATGGTTCTCTTCTCTTGCACATAACCATTAGAAGCACAAGTGCATGAATAATATGATGCAACAATCTTTACGCTCGTGGCACGATGCATATGGTGCAAAGAAGGAAGACAAGCATGCTTCACAAGGAATATGTCAAAATATCCAAATATATGCGAGAATGCTATGGGGGAAATCTCGTGAGAAAGACTATAAGCATTGTTGCACTCAATACATGTCAAATCATCTAGCATGAGAGAGGCAACACATGTATAAGTATGACAAGAAGCAAGAACAATCACGTGCAAAGCATGGAAATGGTTGTCATCAACCGCATGAAATGAGCAAGTATGAATCTTGGGTGATGCAACATGAACAAGCATAGATATCAAGTTGTGCAAACTAGTGGAGTGAAGATGCAACACACTAGGGTAAATCATAGCAATCATGTCATGTGAGCAAATAGTATATATAAACAATGCACATGACATATCGCAAGCACAAACACAACGCAAGATCATAGTATCATCATAGGAATGGTGCACAAAGCAAACATGGCAATAACAAGCAATATCTCCACCAAGCTTGCAAATACACATACAAGTATGAGAATCAATCATCATGTGTAATTCAAAGAATGGGTCACAAATGCATGGCAAAGGCATAGGAATAAGTATATCATGCAAAGTGAACATGGCAAGATGGGTAAAGGATATATAATGGACAATAACCCATAGCCAAGTGAGGGGCATGTAGAAGAAATGCGCGAAGTTTTGGCGTGAAGAGAGCGGTGGGAAATACAATCCATGGGATCCCAGGTCATCATTGCTCTCTAGAGCTCGTTTTGTCAACTAGTGGGATTGCGAGGTTGACAAGTATTCATGGGTACCTACACAAAAGAGACACAAACCAAAGACATTGTGTGTGTGGTAACTGTACACATCATCCATCATGATGTGTATGTGCATGTGTGAGTTAGCACAATATAAGCATCGTTCAAAGAAATTTGATGCATGGTATAAGAACATGTCATCCATCATGAAATAATAGTTGTTATGTATGACACGATGGGGACAAAAATTGACCATACAAATATATGGAACATCAATATCATGTTCATGCATGGGGAGCATATTGTGCGCACAATTATTGGGATCATGCAAAGGATGGGATGGATCAAAATCTCCTAACATGTATGAGGAAACTATGGGGGTCTCCTCATGAACAACATTGGAAACATCATATGGAGAAAATGGACAGCATCCAAAACAATGCATATCCGAAGCTAGGTGGGCATGGGATGGCATATGAGATAAATGATGCAAAAGCATGTCAATATCATCACAAGAGAAACAAATGCCAATAACCATGGGCTTGTCATCTATGCTATATGTGCAAATTGGGTTTATTTTAATCGCATATGCATAGTCACTATGAAGAGATTGCAAATAAGACATATGTTTGATCTCATGTATAGCATATGACAAGTCAAGCGGATTATCAAACATGATGTGACCAAGGGAATTCTCACAAGAAATCCTATGTAACATGGCATCACAACTAATAGACTCCACATGAGAATCATCATACTCATCATAAATGGGCAACAAATCATCAATTGAGGAAGTCGCACTAGCATGAATCATGGAAATAGGTGGATCAACATCATGCAAGCAAGCAATGTCAAGAATGTCCACTAGTGGGACTAGCGCATCACCGTCACCTTTGTTACCTTTGTCATTCCACTCAAGTGGTGTAGGTGAGGTGGGAAAGACCAAATGGTGGTCATCTTCATCTTGATGGAACCATGTGGGGGTGCATCAAATTCCACCATGGCCATCGTCTTGTCCAAAGGGAGGATGAAGTCGTCGAGTATCGGCGTGTCATAATAAATGGGACCTATCACCAAATGAGAGGACGCAATAGAGGTAGAGGTCAAGTTGTTTGAATTGCAAATGGCCTCACGAGACCTATCAACTATCACACTCTCTCTATGTGGTGGTTCGCTCACTCCCTCAAAGTAGGTGCACTCAATCTCACATATGGTGGAGTCACTCATCTCACTCAAGTGGTGGGGGTTGTGGCTCTCCTCAGATGGGAATTGTCGCAACTCATCAGAAATGGGGCTAGTGGTGAAGTCACTCTCACTCTCAATATGGTGGCAAAAGTCACTCAGGTCATCATACATCACCGTGGTCGAAGGGAGAATCCCATGCTCAACCATCTCATCGTTGTCGCCGTGGATGAAGGCCGAGGATTGCACATCATTGCTCTCCTCCATGACCGAAGGGAAAATCCCATGCTCGATCATCTTGTCACCATCATCGTGGATGAAGGCCGAAGATGGCACATCATCACTCTCACCTCCTAAGATGGAAGCATCATCCTTGATCGCCACCTTATCGCTTGCCTCCAAAGGTTGTTCCTTGAGGGTCTCCGTAGTCGTACTCATCGCCGCACCATCTTGACAAAGAGTCGTGGTAGACTCGGCATCATCAATGCCACAAAGAGGGATGGTGGTGAAGTCGAACATGGGAGCATCGTCTTGGAGCTCGTCGGGCTTGGACATCGTGGTGGTACTAGCCTCAAGTTGGTCGTAGAGCTTGGTCGCCATGAAGTGTGCTTGGGGTGGAGAAGCCTTGGCCTTTATGAGTTCTTGTACCGCCTAGAGAGCACCATTGTAGTAGTCGTCGAGGGACTTGTAGTTCTCGAGGAATATAGTCTTGGAGATGTCGTTGTTCAATCCCATCATGAAGTGTAACTTCATCGAAATGGGCTTGCCCATGCTGGTCGTCGCAAGGCAATCTTCATCTCCTTGAAGTACTCGATGGACTTGGATCCATGGATGGTGTTCTCCAATTGGCGTCGAAGTCTTTCCGTGTAGGTTGGAGGCACGAACTCTCGCTGCAAAGCTCTCTTCGTCTTGGACCAACTCATGTTGTAGCTCTTTGAAGGTGTGTGAAGCCACCAAGTCGAGGCCTAGTCGTGGAAGTTTCTTGTGGCGCACTTCACTTGATCTTCTGGAGGAACTTGATGTAGCTTGAGGTAGTTGTCTATTAAGCGCTCCCACTCGAGATACTCCTCGGGTTCTGATTCCATAGAAAGGAATCTGTGGATCGGTGTCGAGGTCGTAGTAGCTCGTGGAAGTCGCGGACTTGAGCTTGAGGAGCTTCTCTTGAGCGTAGTCTTGGGGTGCTTATTGGCAAAGATGTCGTATGTCTGTAGGCGAAGATGCCTTGAAGTCACTTGGCGAAGAAGCCAAGGGATATGGTGTAGCCATCGAGTGGTTGTTGGTGTTGAGCTCTTCACATTCACGTTCTTGTTGGTGATGGTTTCAATGCTGATGTGATCTTGCCGGAGATGCTAGCCCGGAAGGATATGCTCTTGGGCGTCTTCTTGAAGATGAGGAAGATCGATGTAGGACTTGATGAGGGCTTTGATCTCCTCCATTTGAGCTTGCATCTTGGCATCAGAGTTGTTTTTCATGGCATCGAACTCGTTGTTGTTGTAGACCGAAGGTGAAATGCCTTGCCTATCCATCACAAGACTCGAGTAGAGGGGAGTAGGAAATGAGATAAACAATACCAAGTTACCTTTTCCCAAAGTTGAGGATGTATCCCGTTTCACTCAATGTGAAGTGAAAGAATAGTGGAATTGGTACCCGACTTGTTCACTCACACCTATCAAGTAAAGCTTATGGTGGAGCTCGGTGAGGATAGTGGCACAAAAATTTAATGCAAATGTTAGCAAGAGTCAATAATGTTGAAAGAGATTCACAAATTCGCAAGTGAAACAAGTAGACCAATAACAATGAATGGCACATGGAAACACACACACGGATAGATAAATGGGGTCGTGCAACCAAGCAATGAGCACAAAATGTGGAATCCACGGAAAAAGCTCGTGTTGCACAACTCAAGAGTGGCGCTAGGATGGTTGCTCAATAGGCGGATACAACACTTGTGCACAACCTATAAGATGCAAAATGTAGCAACTTCTATCCCAAGTATGCTATGTATGCATGGTTCCGTTGTTCTTCTGAAGATGATCCAAGATGATCGGATATGACAATCTTAAGTGCAATGTGGTATGATGCTATGGCACTTGCTTACAAGCTTCTTTGCTCTATCTTTCTTTTGCTTAAAAGTTTATTCTCTTTCTTTTTTTTGTATGGCCACTTTTGCACAATGCACAAACCAAGATAGCAATTGTGTATATGTGGGAACAATCTTGTGACACAAGAGATGATATGATGATACCAATATGATATGTTATGTATGCAATGGAAGGTACAGATCACTAATGTGCACAGGTAACGTTACCGGCAATACTCAAATGGCTAGTCTCGATAGGCAAGTGACGCAAAATGGGCTAGGGTTATCAATGCAATTGCAAGGGGAATATACAATGGTGTCATCGAGGTTACCGTCTTTTGCAATGATGAGAGGTGGTGTTCTTGATGTAGAACCGTTCCTAATTAGCCAAAACACCTTAGGAAATGGAAAAACCATGACTCAAAATCTCAAGGACAAAAGTGAAATGGTGGTAGCGGAGAGCGGTGGTGGTTTGCACTTGGCAATGCGGAAGTGGAATGATGGGATATACACGTGTCAGAGTTGAAGTTGCCGTCCCTAAGTAGCCGAAACACCTTAGGATTCACAAACCACAACTCAAACAAGCTCAAACAAAATTGGGTTAAGTTGGGGTTGTGTAAGTGTATGGTGGGCACGTCTATGCGGAAATGGTGGTGGTTGATAGAAGAAGTAACCGTCCCTAAGTAGCTGAAACACCTTAGGAGACTCGAATCACTACTCAAGGAACCACTAATGCTATGGTGAAAAAAATGGGTTAGGTTGCGGAAGTCGGTGGTGGTAATGCGGATGATATTGTGGAGGGCCTAGGCAAACTTGCCAAATGTCATAAAATATGATGGAGTCAAATGATGGTGGTGGTATTCTTGTGGGATAAGGGATGTCAATAGCTTCAAAACCAGCTAAAGAACGTAAAAAACGGACTCCGGATGAATTAGTTATGGCCGTAACAAGATTTCAGCCAAGTAAGTGTCAGGGTTAACCGGACATCTGGGAGGAGGTCCAGCTCATCCGGGCTATGTTCGGATGATCCGGGTTTGTCAAATCGGGTACGGGTATTCTGGCGGGTGGGTTATCCAGACGTCCGGGAGAGGGTCCAGCTGATTCGGGAGAAGGTCCGGATGATCCGGGAAGGTCAAACTGCTCGGGATTTTCTCCCGGGGACAAAATTTTGGGTGGAAATTGGACGATTTCGGGGCAAAAATTTGATGGATTTCGTGGATGGAAGGTTGGAAAACAGGGGGAAATGCTAGATCCACTTGAATCCAAGCAAATCCATGGATCAAAATCAACAAAGCGTCATCAAAACCAACAAATCACAAAAAAACAATCGGGCTATTTTTGGTGGGGATTTTCGAAATTGGGGAAGAACACAACAAAATTAGGCTAGAAAAAGAGGGGTAGAGGCTCCAAATTCGTGATCAACCTGGCTCTGATCCAAGATGATGTAGGGTAGAACCCTAGAGGCCGATCTTTCACGATTGGAGCGGATCCCTACGAGGAAGACGAAGAACACAGGGGAGAACGGAGAGAAATCACAATGGGAAACACTCAAGAACAAGTCCAATCACACATCCACTAGACAATCAAACACACAAGATCCACAAAGTACATGAACAACAAAGAGAAAGATACAAGGTAAAATTCATCTCCAAGAGGAGGTCTTGATGGTATCCTAGACAGATCTTCCCACGAGGGGGGTCTTGAATCCAAGATGGATCTTCTCCGAAGAGGCCGCGGTCTCTCACGAGGAGTAGATCCGTATGGATGAGCAAAGCTCTATCTCAAATGACCTAAACCTGTGCTAACCCTAGAAAGGAGGTGGAGGATGTCTATTTATAGCCCAAGGGGCAAAGAGGTAACTGAGGGGCGAATGGGTACACGGGCCTAGGCCAAGTCATGCGCGCAGGCAAGGCCAGATGATCCGGATGGGGTCCCGGATGATCCGGGCGTCGGTGATCCAGATGATCCGGCTGAGCCCGGATGATCCGGGCTGCGGTCCGAATGATCCGGGGTGGAAGCCTACGGGTGTATTCGGCGCAGTTACCCGGACGATATGGGATGGGGTCCGGATGATCCCGCTGAGCCCAGATGATCCGAACGGCGGTCTGGACGTCCAGCTTGGCTCCAACAGCCGCTCCATCTTCCTCTTATCCTTTCTTCCGTCTTCTCTTCCATGCTTCCCTCACGGATGGTGTAGACGTACACTTGCGCTCGCACTCCACGTCGACATCCATGAAGTTCCGACAATGCCTATGCATGCACACGGGGGAAGTGTCAAGTAGTATACCATCCTTGAAGGGGTCAAGTGAGCACATGTAAAGGAGATGATTCACCTTTGTGTATGCGAAGTAGATGTCGCATGTGTCACTTGCCAAACGGATTTTTGACATGGAGATGTCCGTAGGATGCTCCGCATCATATGCACTACGCAAATCAACTTTTGAGAATATTGTAGAGCCACTCAATTCATCAAGCATATCATCTAGCCTAGGAATAGGATGACGATGACAAATAGTAATATTATTAATGCCTCTACAATCAACACACATACACGATGTACCATCCTTTTTTAGCACTAGTATGATAGGAACAACACAAGGACTAAGAGATTCACATATATAACCTTTGTCGAGCAACTCCTGTAGTTGACGCATAATCTCCTTCGTCTCCTCTGGATTGGTATGGTATGGCAGCGAAGCACCGGGAATTAAGTCAATCTGATGCTCAGTCCCTCGAATGAGTGGTAATCCCGGTGGCACGTCTTGCGGAAAGACATCAGCGAACTCCTGCAAAATGTTAGTGACAGCAGAAGGCAAAGAGGAAGGTACATCCTCGAAAGAAAATAATACCTCTTTGCACACAAAAGCATAGCAAACAGATTTGCTGAAATCTAGATCATCAATATCAGATTTGGTGGCAAGTAAACACGCACTTTTCAATTTAATTTCAAAAGCAACACTAGATGGTTTATTATTAGGCTTCATTTGTTGCTCAAATTCTTTTGCTACAATCTGACTTTCACTCTTATTTTTCTCCTGTTTTGCTTTATTACCTCTATTAATATCATCTTTCAAAATAGAATAAGGAGTCATAGGAAGCAAATTAATATTTTTATCCTTGTGAACAAGAGTATACTGATTGTTTCTACCATGGTGTACAAATTTTTTATCAAATTGCCATGGTCTACCAAGTAGTAAGGAACATGCTTTCACAGGTACCACATCACAATCAACATAATTAGCATTGTAGAGATACTAAAATGCACACGAACAGTTCGTGTTACCTTAACCTTGCCGCTGTTGTTGAACCATTGGATGTAGTAAGGATGTGGATGTGGTCTTGTGGTGAGAGATAGCTTCTCCACCATCTCTATGCTAGCCAAGTTGTTTCAGCTCCCTCCATCTATGATGACGCGCACAGAATGTTCCTTCACCACTCCCTTTGTATGGAACAAATTATGCCTCTGATTTTTCTTAGCTTGTGTGACCTGCACACTCAAAACACGTTGAGCAAACATTCATACCTGTCAGCGTCTTCAGGAGCCATGTATTGCGTCTCATGATCAGAACCATCTCCACCATGTTCTTCACTTGTAATAAGAGCCAAAGTCTCCTCATCATAGTCACTAGCGGACTCATACCCACCATCCTCAGTAGCAATCATCACACGCTTAGATGGGCATTCTCTCGCATAATGACCTCCACCCTTGCAACGACGACAAATAATATCATGTATTTGCCCTATTGATGCCATGGATGAAGAAGAGCTCTGTATGGGACCAGAAGGTGTACTCCTGGCAGATGGTAGTGGTGGTGCCTATTTTCTTGTATCTCGTTTGGAATTGGCGGCTGAAGTCAGTGGTGATGTAGTAGTTCGTGTGGGAGTAGAGGATGTACGTGGTGTCCATGATGAAGATCGACCTGCAGAAAACTTAGTTCGCGCCAATGCCTGTCGATCATGCACTTCATGTTCAGGTTTACAAATAAGATGTCATAAACGAGTGATATTATTATACTCCTTATACTCTAGAATGGTTTGAATCTCTTTATTTATTCCACTCATAAAATGTGCAAGCATAGCTTCATTATCCTCAACAATACAACATCTAATCATGCCAGTTTGTAATTCCTGATAATATTCTTCTACGGAATTTTTTTCCTTGTCTTAAACGCTACAATTTTTTAAGCAATTCACGTATAATATGGTGGAACCCAACGAGTATGCATAGCAGTTTTCAAAGCAGCCCAAGCAGTTGGAATAGGATATAATGTACAATGTTCAGACAACCAAACAGAAGCAAACCTAGTGAATTCACAAACAACAACAGCAACACGTCTCTTGATAGAGGCGAGGGGCCTGATCTTTCGATGAGATGATAATATCGATTTGGTGGAGTCGACTTTGACGATCCGACTACAAACGTGCACGACGTTGTGCCTTAGCAATCGCTATCAAAATCTGAGAGGTTATTGACCACGCCGGAGCATGATCAACCGGACCATGAAGGTCTATTCCTGCAAACAATCGAAGAACAAGCAAGAATATGATAAAGCAATCTGAATATTGCGAATATATATGAAGTATTGATAAAGGTGGGGATCCGAGAGCGGTCTTGGTCTGGTCGTTGGAAATAAATGAAGTACACAAAGTTGCAATGGCTAACTTTTAACTAAACAAATCTCAAGGAAAAAGCTACTAGATGGATCTACTTATATAGGAGCAAGGGATGGCGGCCAAGGAGGTGGGAGGACATCCCAAGGCAGCCTAAAACTAACCCTAGGTCATACAAGGCTCATGGGCCCAAGTGGAGGTGATGCAACACCTTTGGACTTGTAGTTTGACTAGGATTCTGCTGCAGCGTCAGATTGTTTCGTCGATAACTTAACGCTCCAGACGAATTTTAAGGTGATTCCAGTTGGGTTGTAAAGAGCACGAAATCTACTTTTCAACAAAAAAAGAACAGAATCAATAACTTCCGAACGACCAGTGTTTTAAGCTTTTGGGCCGAACGTGCTTTTCATCATTGGATTCAGGTACAAATCTTAGAGCAGAGGAAATTAGCCAGGTCAGCTTTTTATTTCGTTCGGGGAAATTGACTACCGCCGCGAACGCCCCCACCACCACTCCTCTGCTTCCCCGTTGCAGCCACTCCTTCCCCATTTCTCTGCCACAGAGTCGCCCCATCTACCCGTCGCCGATTCCTTCGTCCTGCCATTTCGTTTACTTTGGCGATGGTGTTGGCGGTGATCCTAGCATGGTTCAGTGGAGCGATGTGGAGATGGAGGCTCACGCACATCATGCGGTTGGTGGATCTCGGCTGCTGCGGCCATGTCGACGGCGGCGGAGGCGAGGGACCCATGCTTTCTGGTGTCGTGATTCAAGTGGGCCGGAGTTGCCGGGGGTGAGGACCGGAAGTGCTCCTTTCCGCACATTGTCTCCGTCAGCCACCTCGACCCTTGGTGGAGGGGCGGTCTCAAGTCTCACCGACAGTTTCTCGGTGCGCGGCCTCGTGTCGACGGTGGCAGATAGACCGACTGTATGCCTGGTCGTGCTGCTGTTTTGGAGGGTAGGAGATCAGGTTCGCGGGTGCCCGCGCCTGATCTGAAGCCGGGAGGGAGACGCTCTTGTGTAGTTGTGTGTGCCCGTCGTCGCTGTGGCAGCTCCGCTCGTGCGCGCCAGCAAGAGCTCCGCCGCCAGTTCCTGTCGCTTTGGATCTTACATCATCTGCCGCATCCCCAAACATCATCGACTGTGGCCCTATCTGGTGAGCACCCACCTCTCATTTTTGCTTGTAACTACTAGATGCTGCTTTGTGGACGCGGCGTTAGGAGCTTTCTTATGTTGATACATTCAGTACACATAGTAGAGTGGCATAGTCTGCAGTGTTGATTCCTCTGTCCAATCATTTCTAGGAGCTTCCTTTTGTGCAATGGTGCATCTCATCTTGAGTTGTAATGTTTTTTTCTTATTTAACAAAACACAATATGATTTTGACGAGTGCATCCCTCAATCCTTGCCATGTCTATCCCTCGATTCTCTTCCAGATTTTCGCAATGTGCATCTACAAAAACATGGGAAATTTCTGAATTTTTTAATTAATGGTAAATGGAAAATTTAAGATAAGCTCCTTACTGTATACTCCCTCTGTAAACTAATATAAGAGTGTTTATATTCAACTCCGTGCCGACGGCCCGGACCTGATCACCCTCTCACTGCATCCCTTGCTGGCCATGCGGCCCTACACTTATACAGTGGGGTGGAGGTGGTGGTGATGCATGATTGGTCGCGCCGGCGCTATCTGCCCGTCTGCAGCCGTTATGAGCTAGGCCATGGGGTGCATCCTTCTTGCTACGAGGATCCTATCCACCTAGCGTGCTGGACCGTGTGTGATCTCGCTTGCATCCTGTCCACTTTGAAGCAGAGGCAACACCCTTCTCGCTATGAGGATCATGTCCACCTCGCGTGCTGGACCGTGTGTGAGCTCGCTTGCATCCTGTCCACTTTGAAGCAGAGGCAACACCCTTCTCGCTACGAGGATCCTGTCGACCTCGCGTGCTGGACCGTGTGTGAGCTCGCTTGCATCCTTTCCCCCGTTTTTCTAGGTAACCAATTACATGAACCACCTTCCATGAATGCAGCTTCCGCTTCATGTCACATAAAAAGGAAAATGGATCTAGCTTCTGTTAGTTTGCCATCTTCTCCTCGAGAATATAATGACTAAATTTTTCATGTCACCATTTACAAATTCGGAAAAATTGCCGTGTTTTTTTAGAGAACAAACTCGTTAATTTGTAGTATTTTCAATCATGGCAACCCCTATGCACATTGTATATCCTTTTTGCCATGTTATTCTAGAAAACATGGCAATTTTCTTAGGTTGTTTTTACTTTGTACATGGCAAAAATAAAGCAGAACATGTTTTCTGTGAAAACATGGCAATTTCGTTAAGCAACATGGAAATTCTTGTTAAAACCACATGGCAAGTAATAAGGAATTTTTTATTAAGTAAAATCAAATGGCAAAATTAGTTGTTCCATGGTGATTTTCTTTTTTTCTTTTTCATGATGGCAAATTTATTTTTTGTACCATGGCTTCTTCTCTATCTTCTTTTCATGATGGCAAGTTTATTTTAGTACCATGGCAAAATGTATTATTCGATCATGGAAATTTCCATGTTTGTAGAACATGGCAAATAGTAATATTCTGTCATGGCAAATTATACTATTCGATCATGGCAATTTTCAACCCGCATTTTGCCATGGTTATTTTCAGTCTGTAGGCCTAAAGAACATGGAAACTTTCCTTTTAGTAGCATGGTTAATTTATTTTTTTATTACCATGGAAAATTTCATTTTGCATTTGCTATTGCAAATTTTTCTTTTTCTTACCCATGGGAAATTTACCTTTACTACCATGGCAAAATTACATATCTTGCCATGGCAATTTTTTTATTTTGCCATGGAAATATTTCCTTTTGCTTTGTTATGGCAAATTTTGGATTCATTGACACGGCAATTTTCACCTTTTGTTTCCCATGACAATATTTTGATTCATTGAGATGGAAAATTTACATTTATTATCACGGCAAATTTACTTCAACATACATGGCAACATTTTGCTTTCTGGTTTTGCCATGGCAATATTTTCATTAATTGACATTGCAAACTTACATTTATTGCCATGGCAATTTTATTTTGACATACATGGCAAAATTTCCCTTTTTAGTTTTGCCATGGAAATTTTCCCTTTTGTTCCACTGGACAAATTCATGTCTACTGACAAGGCAAAAGTACTTCAACATACATGGCAAAATTTTACTCCTTGTTTTGCTTTTACATGGCAATTTCATTTTTTTCTTGATTTTCCATGTTGGCGAAATTATATTTTCTACCATGGCAATTTTATTTTCTGTATCATGGAAAATTTTATTTTCCCACCATGGTATTTTTTCCATTTCTATTATTTTTTTAGCATGATGGCATTTTTATTTTACCACCATGGCAATTATATTTTTTGTAACATGGCAAATTATTCTGTTGGACCATGGCAATTTTTTTCTTTTTCGTTACTTATCATGATGGCAATTTTATTTAGTTACGTCGCTAAGTTATTCTTGTAACATGGACGATAAAAGTTGTCTACCATGGCAAGCTCATTTTTGTGCATACATCCTCCTTTTTTCAATTTTTCAATAAATTCCTTTTTACGTAAATTATTTTTGAAATAAAACATGGTAATTTTTTCTCTAATAACAATACAAATTATGTTTTCCTGTTTTTTTACTATGATGGCGATTTTATTTGATTACCATGGTAGTTTTATTTTTTATGTATTATACCATTGGACCATGGCAAATTATTTTTCTTCTCATTGTTCGTGATGGCAACTTTATTGAATAATTCTTTTTGGGGTGACCCGTCATGATGTACCCCAGAGCGAATGTCAGTTGGTTAACAAAAAGAAAAACAAATCTGGGCTTTAATTTGTCACAAAAAAAAACTAATTTTGGACGGGCGTTCGCGCTCGGGGGCTCTCCTCCCGAACGACAACGTTCGTGGGGATCGATTCCTCGTACCGAACTTCAGTTCGTACCGCTCGCGTCCCGGCCCGAATGTTCGGCATATATCGAGGGCCAAAAAGAATCACCCAAGTTGGAGTCAGTATGAAAGAGTTCTTGGCGTTTTGAGTCAGGTATGTCTGTGTAGTCCGAATCTGAGTCCAGAACGTCAGAGATTTGGACTCTATCTTCTCTTGGCCCAAAAGTGACGTGAGAGAACTTATTTAACAGCACATAAACATATCTTTCCTCTTATCTTCATGTGTGGATTGTACGAATGTCCCATATACCTGCAATTAGACATGACACAATAGTTTGTGAAGTATTTTTGTCCCGGATGACATAAATAAATTATTGCATAGTTTTCATTAGAAATCACCTAAAAATATAGATCTATGCAATATTTTTGGACGTATCCAAGGTAGTCATGTCCTCATCATCCTCCCCTTCTTGAAAAAAAAGCCGTCCTCGGTGTTGCTTAATCTGAAATATGGCTAACAAAAGAGATAAGGTGTACATGTTGTATATGTATACATAGTAATCTACATCGTTCATAAAATCTAAAGCCGAAATATTATCACAAGAAGTAGAAGGCATGAAAATATTGCAACTCAGTTTGCACATATAAGCGAAGCTCTTATTCATTTCAAAAGGTTGACTATGTTCATCATTAAACCATCCTAACATTGGTGAATAAACCTTACTTGCATCAAATTTACATGCTACAACATGCTTAAATAAGCAAACATGCAATAAGTCATTGGTCACAGAATCAGCACCAAGATTAGAGGTCATATCAAAATGATTAACCATTGGTTCTTTTGCAGCAGCAGTTAATTCAATGGGTGCACTCAAAATTTTTGGTATTTTAGTTGTTTGATTACATGACGGACTCATGATAGTAACACAATTCTCTAAAATAGGTGGTGTGCCAAAATCAATAGGTAACTCAACACATGGTGTATTCAAGTTAGCTAGGCATGCATCATTCTCATGTGAAAGTGGAAAATATGTACCTTTGTCATTACGTCTTACGATCAACTCATTTGATGTAGGCACTCTCGATGGTGATGTGTCACATGGTGGAGATGATGTAGTCCTCGCAACAACGGATGTGGTTGTCATAGTACGCCTAGTAGTTGAAGAAACATCTGTATCAACACTTGGAATGTGCACTGTGCGCTTGTTCTCCTTATGGGCAACACATCATTTTATTTCCTATTCAACTTTGCAAGCAAGAGGAAACAAATGGTCCATAGGATAACACTCTTCATGAATTAGTATCTCTTGAATATCACGTTTTAATCCTCCCCAAAATCTATCCATAATATCTTCTTCACTTTCTTCTAAAAATGAGTGCAATAATGCAGTTTGTAAATCATCATAATATTTTGTTACCTTGTCAGTGCCTTGTTTTAGATGTTGTAATTTTTTAATCATGCCAAGAATATAATAAACATCAATGAATCTATCTCTCATGACAAGTTTAAATCATCCCAAGTAGTAGGTATAAAATCAGGGTTTAACCGACAATATTCACTCCACCAAACTAAAGCAAAGCTACTGAAAGTACTAACCGCAGCTTGAAATTTTCCACGCTCAACAGAATTAAGGGAAGCAAATATAACATTTGTTTCGTACTCCCATTCAATATATAAATCAGGCCTAAAACGACCAATAAATGGTGGCATGAAAACATTAACCTGATTATGTGCATTCTGATGTTGTTGCTCCTCTTGTGACGGTTGTTGTATTTTCTTAGGTGGTCGCAAATCTCCCACAATCGATGAAGACCAAGAACTAACAACTCTGGAACCTGCCATAGTTAGTAAAAAAAAGAAACAAAATCCAAGAATAATGTTCCTATGAACTACTAGGATGTGGTGGTAAATGCTCACATGTAGCAAATATCAATATCTTACAAATTCTTACCATGCAGCAGGTGGTGATAGGCAACCAGTGGTGTCAAATAACTCCGAAGATTGAGTAAAGTGATTGCCAGGGGAACGTACATATACACGGTGTAGAAATATGTGGAGCTTGGAAGGCTTAAATATTTTGTGGCAAAAGATTAGCAATAATAAATTCAGAGATGCAATGTTGAATAAACACTCAACGACGGTACTGTGCTAGTCCTAGGCTAGACTAGACTAGAGACGCGAGCCTAGAACACTAATGAGGTCACGGCGTAGCACAACCAGCAACAATAAAGGATATGAAGTAGCTCTGGACAACAAGATAAAAGTGAAGATCACAATAGAAGCAAAGATAATGATATGAAACAACTGTCAAGAAGGATATACCAACAACTTCCTCTCCAACTTTCCTCCGGAAGATTTTGTGCCAATTTTCTGGGTAATTGTTCTCAAGAATGACACTGACTCAAGTTTTCAAACGCAAAAAGAAACACTCAATTCCGAGTTGACATGAGGAGTCAAAAAATTCTAAAACTGGAACAAGCTGTGTTCACGAACTTCGGAGGGCAAAAAGACCTATTTAGAAGCCGATTTTGAGGTGTCAAATATTGAACTAGCTTATCAAACTATTTAGATGCATCTCGTGGCTAGCTTTAGTTTGAGTACTCACTGAGCCAAAACGGACTTCGTATGATGAAGATAAACCTGTTTTACTGAACAATGTGCTAAACAGATTCCAATCCGAATTCAGATACGAGATTGATTCTAGATAGATCCGAATTTTTTCTCTTTTTTCTCACACTTTTTTTTCTTTTTCTTTCTCTCCTTTTTTTGTTCTGACTTCTTTTTACTTTTATCTTTCTTTTTTTTCTCTGTCTTTTTTTCTCCCTCTTTCCAAAACAAAATAGATAAGATGCAGATCGGATAAAGCGAAGATGTGAACGACCTCAACTATGATTATGACCATGAACGATGGGTAGGACGTGATGACAATTGATGGATGGGTGGTGGATAGTGAAAGGGATAACGATGCAACGGCAGCATGACTACTGTGAATAGAACTCGAAACTCTAAACGAACTAGACACTAAGACAAGCAACGCGACACGACGATGCAACCGATAATTCAATAATGCAAACAATGAAAAGAAAATAGCAAAGGTTCGGACTGGCTTGGACAAAGGATGAATAGATCTAACTTTTCTTTTTGGCTTTTTCTTGGACAATAGGTAAGAAAATAAATCTAATCTAGGGAAAACTGGAAATTCTCACCGAGCAACTTGAAAACTGATACCACTTGATAGAGGCGAGGGGCCTGATCTTTCGAATGGATGATAACTATCGATTTGGTGGAGTCGACTTTGACGATCCGACTACAAACAGGCACGACGTTGCGCCTTAGCAATCGCTAAACCAACTTCGAGAGGTTATTGACCATGCCGGAGCACGATCAACCTGACCACGAATATCTATTCCTACAAGCAATCAAAGAAAAAGCAAGAATATGATAAAGCAATCTAAATATTGCGAATATAGATGAATAATTGATAAAGGTGGGGATCCGAGAGCGGTGTTGGTCTGGTCATTGGACACAAACGAAGTACACAAAGTTGCAATGGCTAACTTTTAACTAAATAAATCCCAAGGAAAAAACTATTAGATGGATCTTCTTATATAGGAGAAAGGGGTGGCGGCCTGGGAGGTGGGAGGACGTCCCAAGGCAAGCTAAAACTAACCCTAGGTCGTACAAGGATCATGGGCCCAAGTGGAGGTGATGCAACACCTTTGGACTTGTAGTTTTACTTGGATTCTGTTGCAGCATCATATTGTTTCATCGATAACTCTACTCTCCGTACGTATTTTAAAGTGATTCTAATTGGGTTGGAAAGAGCACGAAATCTACTTTCCAACAAAAAAGAATCACCCAATTTGGAGTCGGTATGAAAGAGTTCTTGGCTTTTCGAGTCGGGTATGTCTGCGCAGTCTGAATCTGGATCCAGAACATGAGAGACTTGGACTCTATCTTCTCTTGGCCCAAATGTGATGTGAGAGGACTTTTTGAACAGCACATAAACATATATTTTACTCTTATCTTCATGTGTGAATTGTATGAATGTTTCATACAAATGCAATTAGATATGACACAAAACTTTGTGAAGTATTTTTGTCCTGGATGACATAAATAAATTATTGCATAGTTTGCATTAGAAATCACCTAAAAAATATACATGTATGCAATATTTTTGGTCGTATCCAAGGTAGTCATGTCCTCATGATCTCTCCTCAGGATAATGTAAGCATGTGAAAAATTATTCATTTTCTAACTCCCAAGTAAGATATACATCAGGAATGTATCCACCCTCAAACGAAGGAATTTTCAATTTTAGTTTAGGAATATGGTCATAATCTCATACCTGAGGTGGTAGTGCGGGCCTACCATTCTGATTATATTCATGTGGACGACCTGGTGCTGGTGGTTGCACGTAGTTCTGATTTTGATCAACCTCATCATCGTAATCGTTCGCATAATCGTCATCCTCCTTGGCACCAGCAGCAGCAGGAGCAGGAGCCAAAGAAGCATCAGTAGTAGGTACAACAACACCAGAAGTTTGGCCATCCTCAAGAGGAACACGTTTCTCTCGTCCAAACTGATTCGGAAGGGTGCATTATTGTTGTCGTTGCAGAAGTGCGATAGGTGCAGCCGGTGGTGGTTGGGGAAGACACTTGAGCAATTTATTAAACTTCTTATCCAGCTTTGTCGCGAACGACTTCTCCATGGAATCTATCTTCTCCATAGCCTCTTCGAATCTGTTTAGCACATCTCCCACCTGGCCACTCAACATTTGCTGAAATTTATCATGCAACTCCTTGTTTGTCATGTTCTCCCAGTCAATCGCATCGGCTTGTGGTCCTGCCATGGTTAGCAGCAATAGAAACACACAAGAATATGATCCTATAGACTACTGGAAAGTGGCGGGGTGTCACAAATCCGTCAAGCGAATCTCAAATTCTTACCAATTCTTATCCACCAGCAGGTGGTGACTTGCAACCCTTGTAGTCAAAACTCTTAAAGGTTGGATAGAGCGATGGCTAGGGAGAGTCAAACGCACGACGTAGATATATGTGGAGCTGGGAAGGCTTATGATATGGTAGCAAAAAGGGTCAGCAATACTCAATTCAGAGATGCAAAGTTGAATAAACACTCAACGATGGTACTGTGCTGGTCCTAGGCTAGACCGTGCTAGAGACGCGAGCCTAGAACACTAACAAAATCACGGCACGGCACGTAATCAAGGGAGGAGCACACTCTGATTTTTTTTATTTTTTTCACTTTTTTTCTGCACTTTTTTCCTCTTTTTTTTGCTCCGCAACAATTTTTTTCGAAAAAGTCTACAAATGGTCTAAAAACTGCCTAGCCAGAATTTTCCAGACTTTTTTTTCCTCTTTTTTGCACTTTTTTCCTCTCTTTTTTTGAAACTGAAACTATTTTTCTTGTACGGGTGGCACTGATGTTGGGGAGTCCGACTTGGTCACGTCTCAGAGTATGGCGCGATCTGGAAATCAAAAACAAAGGAACAAATACTAGACTCAGACTATGACTGGTGGCGGAGATGAATTTGGTGGAAACTCGGACTTGTGGTGGATATATGTAGGGCGGTGGAACACGGACTGGTGGTGAATCTCTGATGGAGGTGGACTCGGATTATCGTGATGGTGGTGAATATGTAGGGCAGCGGTGATGATGATGGTGGTATATGGCAACGATGATAACGATGGTGGTATATGGTAGTGGTGATGACGATGGTGCGACGGCGGCGTGACAACTTGTGAACAGAACTCAAAACTCTAAAGGACTAGACACTAAGGCCAGTAAATAGACACGACAATGCAACCGCAAATTCAACAATGCAGAACACTAAAAAGATTATGCAAAGTTCAGATTGGTTCGGATATGATGAACTAACCCTAATTTTTTTGGCTTTTTCGTGGACTGTAGGTATGAAGAATAAACTCGGTCCAAACTATGAAAAATGTCTCACCGAGCAACCAGGAAATCTGATACCACTTGATAGAGGTAAAGGTGTCCCATCTTTCGATGAGATGGTGGCTATAGTTTTGGTGGAAGTCGACTTTGACGATCCGACTACGAACGTGCGAGGACGTTGTGCCTTAGCAATTGCTAGACCAACCCCGAGAGGTTATTGACCACGCTGGAGCACGATCAACTTGACCGCAAAGGTCTATTTCCTGCAAGCAAACGAAGAACAAGCAAGAAACTAAGATTGCAATCTGGATATTGCGAATAAAAGAGGAAAGCTTTATTAACAAATGTGGGGTTCTGTGACGTCTTCGTCCGGTCGTTGAACACAAACGAAGTACGCGAAGTTGCAGCTATGGCGAAGTTTTAATCTAAACAAAACCCAAAGTCTAAACGACGCCCTAAGGGCTGTATATATGGAGTAAGAGGGGGAATTTCATGGCCCTTGGGGGAAGGGGTCCGAAACCAACCCTATCTCTTATTTCCCCACACATACGGACTCTAAAAACAGCCTACACTTATGTATTTTGAAATTACATGGGCCTGGCCCAATAATAAGGTGACGCAGCACCTAGAATAGCCTCTGGACGAAACTTATGAAGTCGCATCTTGTATATTTCGTCCAAGGCTTCATGCACTCATTATGGTGGCTTCAAACTCCTGAAATCAGCACTTGTAACTCCGTTCTTGTTCCCCTTGCGCACGCCATCATCTCCATGCTTGGTCTTGCTCCAGTGTTCTTCCCTCTTATCCATGCTAAGTCCTTCATTTGTAAGCAAAACAAATGTATCCAATTTAGGCAGCATCATATTCTCATGAACATTAGAATCATTACCGAGAAACGAAAGTACCTGATAATTTAATTGGCGTGCACGAGCTCTAGTAATTGGTCCAGTATATGTAGCAGTACGGGCTGTGGGTGTAACAATGGTATTGATGTCCTCATCAACAACACCAGCAATAAGCTATGGATGAAATTTATGAAAGGCCATCTTGTATATTTCTTCCATCTTCTTCTATGTCATCATGGTGGCTTCAAAGTTCGGAAATCTCCACTTGAACCTTTGTTCTTGTTCTCTTCGCATGCACCTTCATCTCCGTGCTTGACCATGCTCCAATGTTCATCATTCTTTTCCATGCTAGGCCCTTCAATTGCGAGCAACACAAATGCATCTAAGTTAGGCAGCATCATATTCCCATGAACACTAGAAACATTACCAAGAAACAAAAGTACCTGATAATTTAATTGGTGTATCTGAGCTCTAGCAATTGTTCCAAGAGGTAAAACAACATAGGATATGGGTGTAACTGTGGTAGCCATGTCCTCATCACTTGGTAAGTGCACCTTTTGCACCCACCGAGTATCTTTTCTTGTCTATGTTGTTACTCCACAGGGAATTGAAGTTGATAAAGCAAAGATTGAAGCTATTAAGAGTTGGCCGCAGCCCAAAACAGTCACACAGAGTGAGGATTTTTCTTGGCCTCGCTGGATTCTATAGGCGTTTTGTGAGAGATTGCAGCACCATTGTTGCACCTCTCAATGAGCTTACAAAGAAGGATGTGCCTTTTGTTTGGGGTACCGCACATGAAGAAGCCTTCACGGTATTGAAAGATAAGTTGACACATGATCCTTTACTCCAACTTCCTAATTTTAATAAGACTTTTGAGCTTGAATGTGATGCTAGTGGAATTGGATTAGGAGGAGTGTTATTACAAGATGGCAAACCTGTTGCATACTTTTCTGAAAATTTGAGTGGGCCTAGTCTGAATTATTACTTATGATAAAGAATTATATGCTCTTCTACAGACTTTAGAAACATGGCAACATTATTTGTGGCCCAAAGAATTTGTTATACATGCAGATAATGAATCTTTGAAACATATTAAAAGTCAAGCTAAACTGAATCATAGACATGCTAAATGGGTTGGATTCATTGAGACTTTCCCTTATGTCATTAAACACAAGAAGGGTAAAGAAAATGTTATTGTTGATGCATGGTCTCATTGCTATACCATGCTTTGACAACTTGACTTCAAAATATTTGGTTTGGAGACCATCTGATGCGGAGCATCCTATGGACATCACCATGTCAAGAGTCCATTCGGCGAGTGACACGTCCGACATCAACTTCACATAGACAAAGGTGAATCATCTCCTTTACATGTGCTCACTTGACCCCTTAGAGGATGGTATACTACTTGACACTTCTCCCGTGTGCATGCATAGGTATTGTCGGAGCTTCATGGACGAGGAGGAGGAGTGCAAGCGCCAAGGAACAATTACACCATCTGCGAGGGAAGCCTGGAAGCGATGACGGAAGAAGACGAAGCTGCTGAAGCTACAGCGGCCGGACATCGGGGCCAGAGGCCGAACATCTGGCGCCTGTGCAGTCCCCCACGAGCTGCACCAACAGACGGCTGAAGCATCAGTGGTCGGACATCCGGCCCGTGTGCCCGGACATCCGGCGCAATGCCACAGCCTGGACATCCGGCGTTGCCACCGGAAATCCGGCATGAGGCACCCAAGTCACAGGTCACCTCGCTCGGGCGGGACATCCGGCGTCCCACGAGAGCGCGGACATCCGGCCCCTAGCCCAGACATTCGGCACCTGCCTGCGTGCAGAGTCGGGCCAAAGGCCCATGTATCCCTTTCCCACATACCCCTTCGTGGCTTAGACTACAGATACTCCTGCCCCTTGATGAGGACATCAATACCATTGTTACACCCACAGACCCTGCTGCTATACATACTGGACCAATTACTAGAGCTCGTGCACGCCAATTAAATTACCAGGTACTTTCCTTTCTTGGTAATGATTCTAATGATCATGAGAATATGATGCTGCCTAAATTGGATACATTTGCTATGCTTACAAATGAAGGGCCTAGCTTGGAGAAGGATGAACATTGGAGCAAGAACAAAGCATGGAGATGATGGCATGTGCAAGGGGAACAAGAACAGAGTTACAAGTGATGATTTCAGGACGTTGAAGCCACCATAACGAGTGCATGAAGCCTTGGACGAATGTACAAGATGCTACTTCATAATTTTCGTCCACAGGCTATTCTAGGTGTTGCGTCACCTTATTATTGGGCTAGGCCCATGTAATTTTGAAATACTTGATTATAGGCTGTTTTTAGAGTCTGTATGTGTGGGGAAACAAGATTTAGGGTTGGTTTCAGACCCCTCCCTCTTCCTACATATATAAAGCCCTTAGGGCGTCGTTTAGACTTTGGGTTTTGTTTAGATTAAAAGTTCGCCATAGCTGTAACTTCGCGTACTTTGTTTGTGTTCAACGACCAGACAAAGGCATCACAGAACCCCACCTTCATTAATGAAGCTTTCCTCTTATATTCGCAATATCTAGATTACAATCTCAATTTTTTGCTTGTTCTTCGTTTGCTCGCAGCAAAAGAGACCCTCGTGGTCAGGTTGATCGTGCTTTGGTGTGGTTAATAACCCCTCGGAAGTTGGTTTAGCGATTGCTAAGGCACAACGTCTCGCACGTTCGTAGTCGAATCGTCAAGGTCGACTCCCACAGAAAATAATAGCCACCTTCTCATTGAAACATCGGGACACCTTTGCCTCTATCAAGTGGTATCAAATTTCCATGTTGCTCGGTGAGATTTTACAGTTTTTCGTAGTTTAGGTCGAGTTTGTTCTTCATACCTATAGTCCACAAAAAAGCCAAAAAAATTTTAGGGTTAGTTCATCCTATCCGAACCAATCTGAGCCTTTGCATAATCTTTTTAGTTTTTGTTTTGTTAAATTTGCGGTTGCATCGTCGTGTCGAGTTGCTGCTCGTAGTGTCTAGTCCTTTAGAGTTTCGAGTTCTGTTCACAAGTTGTCACGTTGCGGCCGTTCCATCGTCATCATCGCTGTCATATACCACCATCGTCATCACCGCTGCCATATACCACCATTGTCATCACCGCTGCCATATACCACCATTGTCATCACCACTGCCATGTACCACAATCGTCATCACCACTGCCATATACCACATATTCACCCCCATCACGATAATCCGAGTGCACCTCCATCACATATTCGCCACCAGTCCGTGCTCCACCGCCAATCATACACCATCATCACTAGTCCGAGTTCCATCAGATTCATCCCCGCCACAAGTCCGAGTCTAGTATTTGTTCCTTTATTTTCGAGTTCCAGATCACGCGATACTACGAGTCGTGACCAAGTCGAACTCCCCAACTCTGTCGGTGTCAAAACCGGCGGATCTCGGTTAGGGGGTCCCGAACTGTGCGTCTAAGGCTAATGGTAACAGGAGGCGGGCGAAACAATGTTTACCCAAGTTCGGGCCCTCTCTATGGAGGTAATACCCTACTTCCTGCTTGATTGATCTTGATGATATGAGTATTACAAGAGTTGATCTACCACGAGATCGTAGAGGCTAAACCCTAGGAGCTAGCCTATGATTATGATTGTTGTTGTCCTATGGACTAAACCCTCCGGTTTATATAGACACCAGAGGGGGCTAGGGTTACACAGAGTCGGTTACAGAGAAGGAAATCTACATATCCGAATTGCCAAGCTTGCCTTCCATACAAAGGAGAGTCCCACCCGGACATGGAACGAAGTCTTCAATCTTGTATCTTCATAGTCCAACGGTCCGACATAAGCATATAATCCGGCTGTCCAAGGACCCCCTAATCCTGGACTCCCTCAGTAGCCCCTGAACCAGGCTTCAATGACAATGAGTCCGGCGCGCAGATTGTCTTCGGCATTGCAAGGCGGGTTCCTTCTCCGAATACTCCAATGAAGATCTTGAACACAAGAATCGTGTCCGGCTCTGCAAAACAAATTCCACATACCACCGAAGAGAGCACAATATTCCATAAATCTAATCTGCTGACAACTTTTTCATAGCGTGACATCACGCCGCGGCCCAGTCATTATTCGAACCGTTTTTCTCAACCTACTATTGCACACCTTGCGAGGTGGTTTTATTGGCACATCTTGTCGAAGCAGAGTTCGTGTCCCCTTATCATGTGATTATCATCAATACGTGTGTGGGTAACCCAACCGCGCCATTAGCATGGCGCTTGGGGAATAAGCAAGTTTCTAGGGCAAGTGGGGAGGCACACGACCGCTGCTACCTTTATAAGGAGATAAGGATTCCCCTTTTTTCACCCACGCATTCTTCTTCCTCTACTCATCCACTCTCGAGCTCCAACGCCCAAGTTTGCACCTTCTATGCAGCATCTTTCCGAACATGTCCGATGCGGGAGGCAAGTGGATGGCCTCCTCCGTCATGAAGGAGGACATCGAGAAGCTTTAGGAGTCCGGATACCTGTCCTCCAACATCGCGCATCGGCTTATGGCCGAAGGCAGATCATCCCTACCCCGAAACCCCAGGAAAGGGTAGTATTCCTCTCTCACTTCGTCCGCGGGCTGGGATTTTCCCTCCACCCGTTCGTCTGTGGACTAATGTTCTACTATGGCCTGTACCTCCATGATCTGGCCACCAACTTCATCCTCAGCATCTCGGCGTTCATCATCATGTGTGAGCCCTTCCTCCACATCACGCCCCACTTCAGCCTATGGCTGAAGACCTTCAACGTAAAGCCAAAGGTGGTGGGCGTCCAACAAGCGGAGTGCGGGGGCGCCATGGTGGGCAAGATGCCCAATGTCACTTGGCCCGAAGGCTCCTTTGTGGAGACTATGAAGGGGTGGCAATCGGGGTGGTTCTACATCACTGAGCCACGCGACGCTGACTGGGCGGCGACCCCCAAATTTCGATTCGGCGTCCCCATGTGGCTCACCTCCTGGAAAGAGAAGGGCTTAGCCTGGGGTTAGTGGTGGAGCTGACCGGACTTCAGACCTGCATCCAAAATATGATAGGCAAGAAAATCAAGCTTGTCAACGTGGTCCAGTTCATGCTCCTCTGCCGGATTGTTCAGTGTCAGAGACGGGCTTACAATCTGTGGGAGTTCGACCTGACCGAACACTAGACGCTGCGAGAGCTCTTCGGCATGATGCACGAAGACGTGTGGAAGCTGCTCTTCAAGGCCAACGAGGTCCCACCACCCATAACCGAAGATTGTGGACTCAGCATGAAATGCCAAGCCCATCCGGTGAGTTTTTATATTTTGCAAGATGCGCCTTTTACCAGCACATCCGCGGGAGGAATCTATGCCTCCATGCCGATTTGATCAGGAATGGGTAGAGATAGCGGAGCGGGTTGACTGTCCGGCTCTGCTACCTGAAGATCCAGAATCGTCTCTTCTAACGAAGATGTTGTTTTCGACACCCTATGAGGTGCCAGAGAAGAAGGCCAAGAAGAGGGCCGCGGGGACCAGGGAAGGGCACAAGGTTGCATCGGACGTGACGTCCGAAAACACCGAGACGCACTCCTCCACCGAAGGCGAGGAGGAGGAGGAGGAAATCCATCCCCCCCACCAGGGGGGAAGAAGAGGAAGGTCGCCCCGCATGGAGAGGCCGAGGTGCCCAAGAAGGGAAAAACCTTCCTTCCGGACCACTCCACAGCAGCCACCAATAGCGGCAAGGAGTGGGAGCCCAGGGACAAGCCCCTGGCTAAGTCGTAAGTATCTAGACACAATAAAACTTCCGGTACGTTTGCTTTATCGCTTCTTATTATGCCGAACATGCGCCTGCAGTCCGGCCAAATCCCACATCAAGGTATCCTCCTCTTCGGAGGGGTCTCTGGGCTCGTCGGCGATGAACAGTGATTCACTTTTGACAGCCTCCTCCCCCAAGCCCGTGGACGACACCGAGGTGTTGTCTCGAAGGATACCGGGCTAAGCGGAGACAGTTCCGGAGACGCCCCCAGGCAAAATCCTAGTCGCCGGGCACATTGGAGGGAAGGCCCCCATGGACTCCGATAATGGGGGCCACAACCAAGTTGGCCCCCAGCCGAATACGGCTCCGGAAACCCAAGTGGCTCCGAATTCAGGCAGACAACCTCTGTCTAAGGAGAGCGAGCCGCCTATACCGATGACCTCTGTCCATCCAGAGGCACCAGACAACTTGCTGGAAGCACTTCGCGGCGCTTCCATTGATGAAGAACACCGTACTCTTATGAATACGGTGATTGAGAAGGTCCGGTCTGCCAAAAGCGGATTGACCGAAGCTTGCGCCAGCCTTTTAACAGGCTTTGAGGTAAGAGAGAAAATTGTAAGAGAATATCATAGTGTAGACAGTAGCCCCTGATGCTCTGTTTGGTGTTTCGGAAAGAAAAGGTCAAATAGAGGATCAAATAATGTTCGCAGGAGTCTAACAGTAGATGTCTATGTGAATAAGCAGGCGTCGCTGCTGGCCGTTGTCTCTCGTACTGCGGAGTTCTTTGGCCTAAAGCAGGACCTAGAGCAGACCAAGGGAGATCTCGGCCTCTTGAAGAGGCAGCTCGAGGAAAGTCAAGGTACGTGATACCCCATTTATATATTTATAAAGGATAAATGGTTTCTGCTGATAGGAGCTTCCTGAACTTTAATAGGGGCCACGACCAAAGTGGCGGCCCTTAAGAAGGCGCTGACCGAGGCCGAAGACAAAGCGGCCAAGGAATGCACCGAGCGCGAGAAGCAAGAGGCCCGGGTCAACGAGGTCCAGCAAGAGCTCCACGATTTCGTCCAAAAATATGAGTCCTTGGAGCGTGACTCTAAGACTCAAGAGTCCGAGCTTGCTAAGGCCCTCCAGAGCGTGCAAGACTCCCAAGCCGAAGCCCAGAAGGCCCTCCAGGAGATTCAGGTAGCCAAGAAGATTGTGGCGGGTAAGGCATTCTTTATGCAAAGCAAGCATGTGAAGGACACTTTTCCTTTTACTTACCCAAATTTGGAGCCCTCCAGGAGTGTTCGCAGATCTACCATGATCCTTATCTGATGCCACAGAGTTCTACCGAGCTGAAGAAGGGAGCTCAACGGAGAAGTTGTTCTGGTCTCAGTATCTTGGGACCGAACATCTGATGCCCTTGAGCGACCGGCTGAAGCAACTGGTCGAGCTGCACAAGGCAGCCGAACTGGCCATGAAGGACCTCATAGTCCGGCTGTGGCCTGCCGAGCCTATGCCCAGCAGCTACTTCAGTCACGTGAAGTGGCTTGTGAGTGCCTGCCCATGACTTGAGGTCATAATGCGGTCCGTTTGTATTGAAGGTGCGCGAATGGCCTTCGCTCGCGCCAAAGTGCACTGGGCGAAGATGGATGCCGAAAAGCTGAAAAAAATTGGGGGTTATTTTTGGTGGAGATTTTCGAATTTAGGCAAGAACACACAAAATCAGGCTAGAAAAACAAGGGGTAGGGGATCCAAATTCGAGATCAACCTTGCTCTGATCCAAGATGATGTAGGGTAGAACCCTAGGGGCCGATCTTTCACGTTTGGAGTGGATCCCTACGAGGAACACGAAGAACACGAGGAGGGGAACGAGGGAAACACACGAGAGAACACTCAACCAACAAGAGTAAAGTCACACATGTGCTAGATCCAAGAAACACAAAGAGATACACGGTCCAAATCCAACAAAGGACGATACAAGTGGCGGTAGGTCATCTCTGAGAGGAGGTCTTGAATCCACGATCTTCCCATAAAGGGGTCTTGAATCCAGGTGGATCTTCTCCGAAGAGGCCGTAGTCTCTCACGAGGAGGAGATCCGGATGGATGAGCGAGGCTCTATCTCAGAAATGAGCTAAATCAATGCTACCCTAACTAGGATGAGGTGGGGGAGTATATGTAGTCTAAGGGACGAAGGGGTACATGGGCCTTGGCCCAAATTCTCTGCATGCAGGCAGGGGGGGCGGATGTCCGGGCGTCATGCCGGATGTCCGGGCCTTCCCGGGATGCTGGATGTCGGGGCTAGTGGGCCGGATGTCCGGGCTGGTGGAGTCGGTCTCGGTGCTCCCTGGATAGCCTGCGCCGGATTTCCGGGCAGGTGCCGGATGTCCGGCCCGTCGCGGGTCGCCGGATGTCCGGGGGTCGGCCGGATGTTCGGCCGCTGTAGAGTCGCCTGGTGTTCGTCTCTCTTTGGCCTTCTTCTGGTTGGTGGCGCCGGATATCCGGGCTCCTGCCGGATGTCCGGCCACTATAGCTCCGCGGCGACTCCACTTGAGGCACTTCTTGATCCGCTTCCGTGTGGACTTGTCCTATGCTTCAAGCATCTCCATGGTTGTCTCCTCGGTTCCTGAGCATACATAGTGTCTTTCCATTAGGTGGCAACCATGTCTCACACAGTGGAAAGGGGAAGCATTTAGGAACGGGTTCACCTTGTGTCCAATGGCATATGTTAGACGTCTTGTCGTATGTCCACTTGGGGCTTGGGGAGTAGTCATAGTGTACATCGGGATGATCGTCGGATGCTCCGCATCACATCACACTCCAAAGTGTCTTCATATGCTCCGATTTTGAAGGAGACCTTGATCGTATGCTCAACTTGGATAGTGCCGGAATCGCTTAGCCATTGAACCTTGTTGGGCTGCGGGTGCTTCATCTTGACCAATTGGAGCTTGGAGCATGGTTCTTCACTTGCCAAGTTGTGACAACTCCCTCCATCGACGATGACCTTGACGGACCGTCCGTTGATGCCGGCCTTGGTGTGGAAGATGTGGAATCTTTGCTCTTTGTCTTGTTGGTGTCAAAGAGTCAAGACTTTGGAGACAACGAGAGCAGGGCTCGAATACTCATCACAAAAGACTTGGTCATATTCATCTTTGTTCACACGCCGGTGCATGGCCACTTGCTCAAGGGCTTCCATCTCCTCTTCACTCATTGAGTCATAGGTTCTGTCATCGTTGAGGATCATGGTGCACTTGTTGGTACACTCAAAGGACTTGTGGCCTCGGCTGCCGCATGCGAAACACTTGATGGTACTTGTCTTGACAGTCTCATCGGTTGGAGTAGATGATGAAATGTGCGGCTTGAAGTTGCTTGTAGTAGGAGGACAACTTGAGGTTGTCGAAGTTTTCTTGTAACTCGACTTGTCGCCGTTGCTTGTAGATGGTTTGGTTGAGGTAGGAGTTGTTGGAGTTGTTGAAGCTTGGGTGTTGGAGAAACCGTAGCTCTTCGAAGAGTACTTGGCGTACTTGAAGTCATATTGCACTTGGCGTTCCGCTTTGGTAGCTTGATGCACGAGCTCAATGAGGTTGGAGTAGGGTTGGAAGTCGGCAATCTTCTTGATGGGATGATTGAGGCCATTCAAGAAACGGGTCATAGTTTTCTCATCATCTTCCGTGACATTGGCTCTTATCATGGCAATCTCCATTTCCTTGTAATATTCTTCAACGTTCTTTGTTCTTTTCTTGAGGAGTTGGAGTTTCTTGAAGATATCGCGATTGTAGTAGGTTGGCACAAAGCGTGCGTGCATGACATCTTTCATTTCCTCCCATGTGGTGATTGGTGGTTCACCTCTTGCTTCTCGGCGCTCAAGGACTTGTTCCCACCATATGAGCACATAGTCTTGGAATTCAAGGGATGCCATAGCGATCTTATTCCCTTGCTCATAGTTGTGCAAACGTAAGATCTTGTCGACCTTCAATGCCCATGAAAGGTACTCTTCAGGATCATTGCTTCCATGCAACTTAGGCATGGTGAACTTTAGCTTGCCATAGCATTGCTCTTCATTGAGTTGTGGTCGAGGGTGATGATGATGCCCTAGACGTGGAGGATTGTCAACCTCATATTGCTCTTGGCATGGAGGATTTCCAAAGTCATCTTGCTCTTGATGAACTTGAGATTGTGGAGGAGCTTGTCAAGCTTGTGGAGGAGCTTGAGGAACTTGATGATGCACTCTAGCTTGGTAGTTTCGCTCTTGAATTTCTTCGCGGAGTGCTTCCTCTTGATTCTATCTTGGTTGCTGTTGGCAATGGCTCGACTTGATTCTTGAAGGGCTTGTTGCGCCTCAAGAGCTTGTTCTTCACGTTGCTGTTGTTGAAGACGTTGAGCCTCGGTGTCTTGTTCCTCTTGATGTTGTCGCGCTCGCTCTTCCTCTTGGAGACGTTGACGTTTCCTTTCTTGTGCTTGTGCAAGAGGAGCCTGGTTTTGGTGATGACGATGTGTTTGCTCGTCGAATTGCTCTTGTGGATCATTGCCGTGTAGAGGATTGCGAGTTGCTTAACGGTCTTGACGCGTGGCTCGATGTAGAGTGTTTGATGTCGGTGTACTTGAGCCGGAGAAGGTGTCGTCGGAGTGTCGACTCGAGCGGCTCCGTATTGAGTAGGACAAAGTGGTAGAATGGCGGTTCACCAACAAGGCATGAATCTTGTCCATTCTTGCATCGTTCTCTTGTTTGTGAGCATCGAGACTGTGGTCGAAGTAGTCTCTTGTCTGTTGCTCGGAGAGTCCCAAGTCGGTGGCGAGATTGTTGATTTGGTAGAGGCAAAGGTATCCCGTCATTCGATGAGATGGTGATTATCGTTTCTGAGGAGTAGACTTTGATGATCCGACTACGTACGTGCGAGGACATCGCGCCTTAGCAATCGCTAAACCAACTACGAGAGGTTATTGACCACACCGGAGCACGATCAACCTGACCACGAGGGTCTATTTCCTGCGAGCAAATGAAGAACAAGCAAGAAACTGAGATTGCAATCTGGATATTGCGAATATAAGATGAAAGCTTTATTGATCAAGATGGGATTCTGTGACGTCTCGGTCTAGTCATTGAACACAAACGAAGTACGCGAAGTTGAAGCTATGGCGAACTTTTAATCTAAACAAAACCGAAAGTCTAAACGGTGCCCTAAGGTCTGTATATATGGAGGAAGAGGGGGAATTTCGTGGCCCTTGGTGGAGGAGTCCGAAACCAACCCTATCTCTTGTTTCCCCACACATACGGACTCTAAAAACATCCTATACCTATGTATTTCGAAATTACATGGGCCTGGCCCAATAAAAAGGTGACGCAGCACCTAGAATAGCCTCTGGACGAAATTTATGAAGTGGCATCTTGTATATTTCGTCCAAGAATTCATGCACTCGTTATGGTGGCTTCAAAGTCCTGAAATCATCACTTGTAACTCCGTTCTTGTTCCCCTTGCACATGCCATCATCTTCATGCTTGTTCTTGCTCCAATCTTCATCCTTCTCCAAGCTAGGCCCTTCATTTGTAAGCAAAACAAATGTATCCAATTTAGGCAGCATCATATTCTCATGAACATTTGAATCATTACCAAGAAACGGAAGTACCTGGTAATTTAATTGGCGTGCGTGAGCTCTAGTAATTGGTCCATCATGTATAGCAGCAGGGGATGTGGGTGTAACAATGGTATTGATGTCCTCATCATCCTCCCCTTCTTGAAATGAAGTCGTCCTCGACGGAAGTTCATCTTCCTCACCCAAATAAGGCTTCAAATCAGCATTGTTAAAAGTGGGACTAACCCAAAAATCTGCAGGCAGCTCAAGTTTATATGCATTATCATTTATTTTCTCTAACACCTTAAAGGGACCATCAGCACGTGGCATTAGCTTTGATTTGCGCAAATCAGGAAATCTATCCTTACGCAAATGTAACCAAACAAGATCTCCAGGTGCAAACACAACATGTTTTCCACACTTATCTCCAGCAAGTTCATATTTAGCATTCATATTATCAATGTTTTCCTTAGTTAACTCATGCATTTTTAAAATCAATTCAGCACGTTGTTTAGCATCAAAATTAACCTTCTCCAAAGATGGAAGAGGCAACAAATCAATAGGTGCACGAGGTAGGAAACCATACACGACTTCAAAAGGGCACATCTTAGTAGTAGAATGCAATGAACAATTATAAGCAAATTAAATATGAGGCAAGCATTCATTTTCTTATTATTCTTCAAAACATCCCTAAGCATAGTAGACAATGTTCTATTCACTACTTCAGTTTGGCCATCAGTTTGGGGGTGACAAGTAGTACTAGAAAGCAGTTTAGTCCCCAACTTAGCCCATAAACATCTCCAAAAGTGGCTAAGAAATTTAGTATCACGATCTGAAACAATAGTATTTGGCACACCATGCAAGCGAATAATTTCATGAAAGAACAAATCAGCAACATTAACATCATCATCGCTTTTATGACATGGTATAAAGTGTGCCATTTTCGAGAATCTATCCGCGACAACAAATATGCTATCCCTCCCCTTCTTTGTTCGAGGTAAAACTAAAACAAAGTCCATAGATATATCCTCCCAAGGAACACTAACTACAGGCAAAGGCATATATAAACCATGACGATTGAGTCGTGCCTTAGCTTTTTGACATGTAGTGCAGCGAGCAATAAAACACTCAACATCCCGTCTCATCTTTGGCCAAAAGAAATGTGAAGCAAGTATATCCTCCGTCTTCTTCACGCCAAAGTGTCCCATTAATCCTCCACCATGCACCTCCTGCAACAACAAAAGACGAACAGAGCTACCTGGAATTCATAGGTTGTTAGCACGAAACACAAATCCATCGTTAACGACGAACTTGTTCCATGTTCTCCCTTCTTTACAATTCTGCAATACATCTTTAAAATCAGCATCATGCACATATTGATCTTTGATGGTCTCCAAACCAAAAATCTTGAAGTCAAGTTGTGAAAGCATAGTATAACGACGAGACAATGCATTAGCAATAACATTTTCTTTACCCTTCTTGTGTTTAATGACATAAGGGAAAATCTCAATGAATTCAACCCATTTAGCATGTCTATGATTCAGTTTAGCTTGACTTTTAATATGTTTCAAAGATTCATGATCAGAATGTATAACAAATTCTTTGGGCCATAAATAATGTTGCCATGTTTCTAAAGTCCGAACAAGAGCATATAATTCTTTATCATAAGTAGAATAATTCAGACTAGGCCCACTCAATTTTTCAGAAAAGTATGGAACAGGTTTGCCATCTTGTAATAACACACCTCCTAATCCAATTCCACTAGCATCACATTCAAGCTCAAATGTCTTATGAAAATCAGGAAGTTGGAGTAAAGGAGCATGTGTCAACTTATCTTTCAATACCGTGAAGGCTTCTTCCTATGTGGTACCACAAACAAAAGGCACATCTTTCTTTGTAAGCTCATTGAGAGGTGCAGCAATGGTGCTGAAATCTCTCACAAAATGCCTATAGAAGCCAGCGAGGCCAAGGAAACTCCTCACTTGTGTGACCGTTTTGGGCTGCGGCCAACTCTCAATAGCTTCAATCTTGGCTTTATCAACTTCAATTCCCTGTGGAGTAACAACATAGCCAAGAAAAGATACTCGGTCGGTGCAAAAGGTGCAATTCCCAAGGTTACCAAACAAACGTACATCACGTAGAGCAATAAAAACAACACGTAAATGTTCCAAATGTTCCTCGAAAGATTTGTTATAAATCAATATGTCATCAAAGTAAACTACCACAAATCGTCTAATGAAAGCACGTAAAACTTCGTTCATTAATCACATGAAAGTACCAGGTGCATTAGTTAACCCAAAAAGCATGACTAACCACTCATACAATCCAAACTTAGTTTTAAATGCTGTTTTCCATTCATCCCCGAATTCATACGAATTTGATGGTATCCACTACGCAAATCAACTTTGGAGAATATCGTAGATCCACTCAATTCATCAAGCATATCATCTAGCCTAGGAATAGGATTACGATAACGAATAATAATATTATTAATGCCTCTACAATCAACACACATACGCGATGTAACATCCTTTTTCGGCACTAGAATAATAGGAACAACACAAGGACTAAGGGATTTGCGTATATAACCTTTGTCGAGAAGCTCCTGTACTTGACGCATAATCTCCTTCGTCTCCTCTTGATTGGTATGGTATGGCGCACGGTTTGGCAGTGAAGCACCGGGAATTAAGTCAATCTGTTGCTCAATCCCTCGAATAGGCAGTAATCCCGGTGGCACGTCTTGTGGAAAGACGTCAGCGAACTCCTGCAAAAGTTTAGTGACAGCAGGAGGCAAAGAGGAAGGCACGTCCTCAAATGAAAAATAATGCCTCTTTGCACACAAAAGCATAGCAAACAGATTTGCTGAAATCTAGCTCATCAATATCAGATTTGGTGGCAAATAAACATGCACTTTTCAATTTAATTTCAGAAGCAACACTAGATGGTTTATCATTAGGCTTCATTTGTTGCTCAAATTCTTTTGCTACAATCTGATTTTCACCCTTACTCTTCTCCTGGTTTGCTTTATTAGCTCTATTAATATCATCTTTCAAAATGGAATCAGGAGTCATAGGAAGCAAAGTAATATTTTATCCTTATGAACAACAGTATACTTATTGTTTCTACCATGGTGTACAGAATTTTTATCAAATTGCCATGGTCGACCAAGTAATAAGGAACATGCTTACATAGGTACCACATCACAATCAACATAATCAGCATTTGTAGAGATACTAAAATGCACACGAAAGTGCGTGTTACCTTAACCTTGCCGATGTTGTTAAACCATTGGATGTAGTAAGGATGTGAATGTGGTCTTGTGGTGAGAGATAGCCTCTCCACCATCTCCATGCTAGCCAAGTTGTTGCAGCTCCCTCCATCTATGATAAGGCTCACAGAACGTTCCTTCACAACTCCCTTTGTATGGAAAAATTATGCCTCTGATTTTACTCAGCTTGTGCGACCAGCACACTCAAAAAACGTTGAGCAACTAAACATTCATACCTTTCAGCGTCTTCTGGAGCCATATACTGTGTCTCATGATCAGAATCATCTCCACCGTGTTCTTCACATGTAATAAGAGCCAAAGTCTCCTCATCATAGTCACTAGCGGACTCATACCCACCATCCTCAGTAGCAATCATCACACGCTGAGATTTGCATTCTCTCGCATAATGACCTCTTCCCTTACAACGACGACAAATAATATCACTTGTGTGCCTAGTTGATGCCATGGAAGAAGAAGAGCTATGTCCAGGCCCGGCAGATGCGCTCTTGGCAGATAGTGGTGGTTGTGCCTGCTTTCTTTTATCACGGCTGGAGGTGGCACCTGATGGAGGTGCTGGTGCAGTGGAAGTAGAAGATGCACGCGGTGTCCATGATGAAGGTCGACCTGCAGAAAAGTTAGTTCATGCCAATGCGTGTCGATCCTGCACTTCACGTTCAGCTTTACAAGCAAGATGGAATAAACGAGTGATATTAGTATACTCCTTATACTCTAGAATGGTCTGAATGTCTATTTAATCCACCCATAAAACGTGCAAGCATAGCTTCATTCTCCTCAACAATACCACATCTAATCATGCCAGTTTGTAATTCCTGATAATATTCTTCTACAGAATTTTTTCCTTGTCTTAAATGCTACAATTTTTGAAGCAATTCATGATGATAATATGGTGGAAACCAATGAGTACGCATAGCAGTTTTCAAAGAAGCCCAAGTAGCTGGAATAGGATATAATCTACAATATTCAGACCACCAAACACATGCAAAACTAGTGAAAGCACAAACAGCAGCAGCAACCCATCTCTCCTCAGGGTATTGTAAACATGTAAAACGTTGTTCAGTTTCTAACTCCCAAGTAAGATATATATCAGGAACATATCTACCGTCAAATGGTGGAATATTCAATTTCAGTTTAGGAACATGGTCATGATCTCGTACCTAAGGTGGTGGTGTAGGCCTACCATTGCAATTATATACCTGAGATCGACCTGTTGGTGGTGGTGCTGGTGGCTGCACGTAGTTCTGATTTTGATCAACCTCTTCCTCATAATCGCCTGCATAATCATCATCCAACTGGGTACGTTGTTGTTGTCGTTGCGGAGGTGCGATAGGTGCAGCCGGCAGTGGTTGTGGAAGACGCGCGAGCAATTCATTAAACTTGTTATCAAGCTTTGTTTCGAACGTCTTCTCAATGCCATCTATCTTCTCCATGGCCTCTTCAAACCTTTTTAGCACATCTTGTACCTGTCCACTCATCATTTGCTGAAATTTATCATGTAGTTGTTTGTTCGTCAGGTTCACCCAATCAGTCTCATCGGATTGTGATACTGCCATGGTTAGCAGCAAATAGAAACACACAAGAATATGATCCTACAGACTACTAGGAAGTGGTGGTGGCGTATCACAAACCCGTCTAGCAAATCTCAAATTCTTACCAGTTCTTACCCAGCAGCAGGTGGTAATCAGCAACCGTTGTAGTCAAAACTCTCAAAGCTTGGATAGAGCGGTGGCCAGAGAGAGTCAAACACACGACGTAGATATATGTGGAGCTGAGAAGGCTTATGATATGGTAGCACAAAGGATAAGCAATAATCAATTCAGAGATGCAAAGTTGAATAAATGCTCAACGACGGTACTATGCTAGTCCTAGGCTAGACTGCGCTAGAGACGCGAGCCTAGAACACTAACAAAATCACGACGCTGCACGGAAACAAGGGAGAAGCACACTCTGAATTGTTTTAATTTTGTTTGCGCTCTTTTTTTGCGCTCTTTTTTTTGCCGAAAATCACTATAATGGCGAGTGTCTCAAAACTCTTCCCAAGTGAAGATAACAGGATAGACACGAAATTCTTTTGAATTTTTTTTCGACTACCCGGACCCAAAAATTGGAAACGGATAAAAAAACTTTCTATAACAGCGACTGTCTCAATATGCTTGGAAACACCTAAAAATAGGATAGCCAGAATTTTTTTGACAAGTGTGTTTTTGGAAAATTTTGGGCCTAAACGAAGGGTGGTTTCCGGACTCTTCTAAGGATGGCAAAAGATTGCTGGAATCCGAAACCTACTCAGACAAGGAAATAAATAGATCTTGAAAGTAAACCTAATATGTGTCGTGGGAAACTGATCCACGGACACCTATGGGACCGGCTGACCGAGCCCCTTTCGGTTCCGCGGGGGGGCGGAGATCGCGCGAAGAGCGGATCGAGGCAAAGCACACGAGCAGTTTACCCAGCTTCAGAGCTCTCCGGAGAGATAATACTCCTACTGCTGCATGTCCGATTGTATTGAGTTCTTGCTCGGGGCGCTGAGTGCTACAAATACACTAGCTGCTAACGAGGCCGGCGTGAGTGTTTTACGCGCCGAACCCCCCTCTACGTTGCGCATGGGCCTCCTTTTATATGCTCAAGGGGTCACCGACAGGTGGCAACGTAGACAAGGGTAAAAATGGAAAAGTGTTGCGGTTGGTACAACTACCTGTACAGTGTTCCATACCTAACCACGACAATGAGGGACAAAGGCATTAAATGCCGTCTGCATCGCCCAAATAGTGCGAAAAGGGACCGTCGGGGGCGCCACGCTTACCCACGATGGCAATCTTGTCGGCGTCGCTGCCACCACCAGCGCACGCCGGGCTGCACACCTCTTGCCATCGGCGCCTAGAAAGGTCGAGGCGACACGTTGGTGGATGTCTTTGGAGCGCAGTCTGAGTGGTAGCTTGCCGCGGCAAGCGCCTTGCCGCGGTCGTTGTCTTGTCGCGTCCGGAAGCTTATCGCTCACCAGGTCTTGCCGGGACGCGTGGCGCGTCGTGGCAAGTTCCTTGAGATGCCTCGGTTGGCCTTCCCGGCAAGCTCCTC
Organism: Aegilops speltoides; assembly: GCA_021437245.1. NCBI lineage: Eukaryota > Viridiplantae > Streptophyta > Magnoliopsida > Poales > Poaceae > Aegilops > Aegilops speltoides. Next base: position 253,761,285 of record CM038142.1, on the reverse strand, counting down.
TTGCCGGGGTCTTGTCTCCTGGGCTTGAACACTTCGTTCTTGAATGGCTCCAAAGGAACCACGGAGGACCTTGGCCGTGACCCGACAAGCCTTGCAGCGGGTGTCTTCGCATTGCAGTGCACAAGTTCGGGATACTAGGGTACCCTACTCTAGTACACCGAGAGGAGCCCGGGCTGGGCCACACGGTGCCGAAACCTTTGTTAGGCGAGGCCCAAAACAGAGCACGAGCACGCCGCCCGGGTTATGCCGTATCTTACTCCATATCCACCGCGCCCTCCCCGAACGGCACGCGTCGAATGCGGCGTCGTGGGAGAGATCGTGGGTGGTTTCTTTATTTGGAAAGACGGAACGTCCTCCCCCTCCCTCTTTATAAGCAGGGGAAACAGGGACAGTTCGCCCATCTCGCCAGTTGCTATTCCAATCTCAGAAACTTCCGCCGCTCCCCCCTTCTTCCCAAAGCTGAAAGAGAGCAGCGCTCCGCCCCCCATTGCCACCAGCACCACCAACACCGTCGATCTCCCCCACCACCTCCGCCATGGCTCCAAAAGCCGGCAAGGGGTAGGCTGTGAAGTCAACCGAGGCGCAGCGGCTCGCGGCGCTGCGAAAGGAGCGGACAACCTTTCCCCCCAAGCTCGCCGCGAAGGAGCTGAGGGAGTACTACTACCTCTCCTGGTCGACGGAGACGCGAGCGCATCCACGCACGAAGGTACTCTCCGCCGCCCGCTTGAGCGGGCCCGAATGGATATCCCTTCTTGGCGTTGTTCTTCTCTGCGGGCTCGCCCGCCTTTCTCTAATTTTTCTGCGACATTATGAACACCTCGGGTTCCACCTCCTTGACTTCACCCCCAATGCCGTTTCGACCATGGCAGTTTTCGCACATCTCTGCGAAAACTTTGTCGAAGTCCATCAAATGTAGCTCTTTTCCGCCACTTCTTTATGCCCCGAGTTGAGAGAGGAGAGCCTTTATCCGTGGAATCGCTGGATCTCGAGAGCCGCAAGAAGGAAGCTTATCTCGAGGGAGAGCTCCGCGGCAAGTGGGAGGAATGGAGAGCGGATCTGTGCTGGATTGTCGAGAGAACCGCAGCCATTTACCGCCAGCACCAAGCCCGATGGCCTGGCAACGCGATTGGAACAACTGGCCCGGAAGGCGATAGGTGAAGATCGCCGTCACCGGATCCTCGCCTCGGGCTTGCGGGCTCCTCAAGCGCCGTTGGCTTAGATTTTCTTCGCCGCGCGCGCCCCTGCGAGAGAGAGAGACCCACAGGGAGTTCGAATCGGCGGACATCATGAGGCTGCGCCGGGCCTCAACTTCAACTTTCTTGTCACAGGCTGGGCGATGCTCCGAGAACTGTTTAAATCGACCGTCGACATCCGATGTGTTCGGGTTGCGAAGGATGTCATCCGCGTGTGCAACAATTCCTTGCTCGACCGCATCCGTGCAATGATGCCGTCATGCGATTCGCATGGAATTGTCCCAACAATAAGAAACTGCCCGGCGATGTCGTGCAGGAGTTCTTCGACGGCTTGGTAGAAGTGGCGGTCTGATCCGATGAACAGAAGAGGCTTACTCGCGACACCACCGACGCGGAGATGCAGCGCATCGCCACTAGGCTGGAAGAGGCGGCGGCGGCACCTGCAGCGGCGGTTGGATTCACCATGGAGGAGGCAGAGGCAGCAGAGGCGGCAAGCCTTGCTGAGCGAGAGGAGTTTGCCGGCGAGGGAGAGCTTGCCGAGCCTAAAGCCGAGTCGAGCGAGCCCGCTGAGGGTGCGAGCGGCTTGTTGAAGACCGACTCCTCTTCCTCCTCATCTTCAGACAGCTCGCCGCAAGCAGAGCCCCCAGCTCCACCAAGAAGGAGTCTCCGCAAGGCCAGGGAAGTAGCGGGGCGGCAGACGAGTCAACAGCCGCCGTGCCGTGCGACACGCTCCACCGTGGCTAGCACTGTTGCCGCGGGAGCACCTCACGCGCTGCGGCAACGGAGCGGGTTCCTCCCGGATCATCGCTTCTGCTCCTGCCACTCCTCATGCCGTGGCGGCGGCCGGAGCTGGGTCGTCTCAAACCACCGCTACTGCCCCCGCCAAGCGGCTAAGGGAAACTACTCCTCCGCCTCGTCGCGCCGGAGGTGAGCCGGACTTCGACCTCTCCGCGCTCAGCTCCGACGAGGAAGAAGAAGAGTAAGATTCTTTGCTGTACTTGTAGTTCTTCAATTCTTGCTGTTTTGTCTTGTATCTGATTTGCTTTACTCCAAACTCATTCCTTTTCAGGACTCTGGCCTAGAGAGCGGCGAAGAGAGCCAAGGTCCCGGTGATTGTCATCGAGGACGAACCCACCGCGACAGCAGGGGGTGCGCCCGAGACCACCTTGCCGGACCCGGCAACTATTCCCCAAAGCAGCCCCCAGCGTAAGTATATGGTTTACTTCCTGCTGTTAGGCCCGCATGGGTGCTTCTTCTTGGCTGACATCTGATTATTGGTTTGTGTAGGAGCAGAGCAGCCTCACCAGGAGCGCTCGGAAGCCGCCCCCGACGTGCTATCTGCTTCGACTACACCGCCAAGGGAGCGTTCTCCGGCAAGGGAGAAGTCTCCGGCAAGGGAGAGCACCAGCGACCCCCCAGTGGTGGAGACCGCGACTGTAGAACCCAGCACAGGTAATCCTCTTGCTTGAAACTTCCATTGGGTTCTTCTTCTTCTTCTGATTTTCTTTTTGGATATTTACTTGACTTTTCTCCCTTTTCCGGCCGTCAGATCCCTCTGCCACGGAGCCGATGGAGACCGAGGTCACCGGCGAGGAGAACGCGCGCGGCAATACCGACGACGCCGCTGCCACCGAAGCGGCGGTGGTCTTGATGATCCCGCCGCAAAGAGGCTGCCAAAGCTGTCGCCCAGGAAGCGGCGAGGGTCAGCGATCGCCTTGACGGTCCCGAGACGCGGGGCGCAAGCGCTTCGCCGACCGCCGATCCCTCCGCCCGCTGTCGCAGCGTCGAGCTCGAAGAGCCCCAGCCAGCGCCTATTTGAAGGCGGCGATGGCGTCTTCATCAAGCTCCCCAGGCGTCAAGCTCCAGGTGCGGTCGAAGGAGAAATCTGGATGGAGAGGTGCTCACCTCCGGCTGGCCGACGCTGGTTGATCGCCGAAGCAGCGATGGGCGAGCCCGAGGAGGAGCAAGCGCTCTGAAGCTGGTGTCGCTCTACGGCTTTCGGCAGGCCAAGGTGGAATCGAAAGCACTTGTTGCAAAGGCGGGAGTGGACATCGAAAGCGCTGAGGAGCTCGGGTCGCAACCAGAAGCTCTCCGGTCCTGGCGGAGAAGCGGGAGCAACTTCGGCGAGAACGGAAAGCCTTCCTCCTCGAGAAGGCTGAAGTTGAAGAGCAACAGCGGCTTGCCGCCGAGGAGCTGTTTGCCCGGGAGGGCAAGTTGGCGCAGCGGAAGGTCAACCTTGACAGCCACGAGGAGGAGCTTGCCGCGCGCGAGCAAACATTCGGCGGGGCTCCCAAGGAAGCAGAGGATGTTGCCGCAGCTGCCGAGGCCGCCAAGAAGGAGCTGGAGGCGAAGGTGGCGTAGCTGGAGGCCAATCTCAAGGCGAGGGGTGAAGAGCTTTCCGCGCTCAAGCATGAGCGCGAGAAGGACGCCTACACCCTTGGCAAGCTGCAGGGTCGTCTCATCGAGAAGGGCAAGGAGCTTAGCGCCGCCAAGGACTCCAACGCAGATCTTGAGTTGAAGCTGACTACTTTGACCAAGGCATTGGGCGGCGCCGAGGCGCAGGAGGTGCCCTTGAAGAAGCGAGATCAAGGCCGACGAGGCGCTGGCGGCAGTCTTCTGCCACCCATAACACTTTTAGGGAGAATGTGGAGCACTTGGACGGAGGGTCTCATGGATGTTGCCATGCCATCGACGGGGAGCTGGCGCAGTGGGGATGTAAGTTTGGGTATTCCTCCGATGAGAACCTCCAACCCAGCGCCAAGCTCACCTTGTTCTTCAAAGGCGTGGCGGCGGCCCTCCGGCAACTCCGGGAGAAGATCCCAAAGCAGCTGGCCGACGAGTCGCGCAAGATCTGCGCGGGAGCTCTTCAAAAGGTGTTGGTGAAGGTGGCCTTCCGCAACCCAGGCCTCAACCTCACCAACGTCCTCAAGACCTGCCGCGGATGCTGATCTGGGCGCTCAAGGCCCTTATCGCACCCATTGTGGACAAGGTGGCGAGATCAAGAGGGTTGAGGAGATCGCGTGATTAGGCCGCCCGTTTTCTCCTTTTCTTGCCGCTGCTGGTCATGTTATGAGAACAATCTATTAGAGCTGCGACAAGCTATCTTGTAATATAACTCTATTTTGGGTATCGATTGCTATGTTATTTCCTTTACTCGACTCCTTCCTTTGTATGTTTTTGCCCTCGCTTTTAGGGAACTTGCGGTGCAGCACCTTAGCATAAGTCTTTGAGTCTTGGACGTCGACAACTTCTTTGGCGGTCTTGCTACCGACAAGAAACCTTGTCGCAACTAGTCGCAGCTCACTTAAGTTGTTGAGCGGACTCGAAACAAAGTAAGGGCACAACTAGCTACGAGTTGGTTCCTCTGCTGGTGTTTTCCATACAAAGCACGATGCGTTCGAGGAAGATAACTTAAAAATTTAAAACTGATTGCTCAAACTTTGGCAACTTAGCTTTTACGTCGTTTGCGTCCGGTAAGGCTAAACTTTCTGAGCGGCGCTTTGGTCCACACCATTATCTTCTCCTTTCCCCGGCAAACTTGTGGGCGTGGGAACCTTCCTTTCTTTGAGAAAGAGAAAGAAGAAAAATAAAGATATGGAGCCTTACGGCTGGTTATTGCTTACCGGGGTAGGCGCTGCACAAAGTGTCGAGATAACACATGCAAAAATAGAAAGCATGAAATTGACAAGATGTGCGAGCACATGAGCTTTACTTATGCAGAGGTTCATACTGCTTTGTACAAAGGATTGCATGCAACAGCGGCAAGACTTGTACAAAAGGTGGTTCTTGAACAGGTTACGGCAACCGCGCTTCTGAGTAAAACTTACGAAGATGCTCAATGTTCGAGTTGCTCACGGAGTGCCATCTTGGTCTCAAAGGCGAACGGCGCCATGCCTAGTGACTTGTTTCACCGGTAAGGGCCTTCCCACTTCAAGGTCAACTTGTTGGAATTCTTGGCGGACTGAGCGCGCCAAGAACAAGGTCGCCTTCCTCGAGACTTCGGCATTAACTGCGGCTATGGTAGCGGCGCAAAGCTTGCTTGTAGCAGCGCTCTCATACAACACTGAAGACGGTCTTCCTCAAGGAGCAGCGCGTCATCTTTTCGCAGCTGCTCTTGCTCGAGCTCATCATAGCGAGCACTTTCGAGGTGACCCGTATCTGAGTTCCGTGGGGAGAAGCGCCTCTGCTCCATAGACTAGGCGAAGATGTGCGGACGGTGGCTCGATTTGGCGTCGTCCTGATCGACCAAAGAACCACCGGCAGCTCCTCAATCCAGTTCTTTCCGCACTTGCGCAGCCTGTCGAAAGTCCTGGTCTTGAGCCCACGCAACACTTCAGCATTTTCCCTCTCCGCTTGACCGTTGCTTCTCGGATGAGCAACAGAAGCGAAGCAGACCTTGGCACCAAGATCTTGGACGTACTGCATGAAGTTGCGGCTCGTGAATTGCGTGCCATTGTCGGTGATGATCCTGTTAGGGATCCCGAAGCGGCAAACAATCGACCTGAAGAACTTGACTCTCGACTGCGTCTTGTCACCTTCCTCCTCGCTTCCACTTCGGCCACTTTGTGAACTTGTCGATTACAGCGTACAAGTACTCAAAGCCCCGATAGCTCGGGAAAGGGGCCGAGGATATCGAGCCCCGGACCAAAAATGGCCGTGGATAAAGGGATCGTCTGGAGAGCTTGAGCTGGCTGGTGTATCTGCTTGGAATGGGCCTTGCACGCTTCACACTTGGTTACTTGTGCGATTGCATCACGGAGGCTGTCGGCCAAAAGAAACCTTGCCGGAATGCTTTGCGGCAAGCGCTCTTCGCCAATGTGGTCACCACATATGCCTCCATGTATCTCGCCAACAGCTTTTGTCCATCTTCTGGTGAATACACTTCAATTTCACACTTTGTTGAGTCTTCTTACATGCAGGTGTGTTGTCGACAAACTGGTACATACTTGACTGTCGGGCTACTCTTTTCGCTTCTTCTTGCTCTTCGGGAAGTTCTCCTGTCTGAAGGAAACGGACAATCTGTTGTGCCCATGCTGGAGCTTGCGGCTCGACAACAAGGACTAAAGGCACATCTGCTGCTGCGGGAACATCCGCTTCTACGGCGAGAACCTGCGGGTCAGCCGGAGCTTGATGTTCCCCGGCAAGCTTGCCGGAGCAAAACTTGTCGGGAGAGTCTGCTTCAACGGAACAAACCCTAGGGCTTGCCGGAGCAGACTGCTCCTCAGCACTCTTGGTGTTGATCTTGGGGACCTTCTTGGCGGCGGCTTCGGGGAGCTCTGCCGGAAAATAGTCACTAGAAATCAACTTCCTCTTCTTGCTTTGTCCAGTTGATGGCGTTACAGACGGTTGAGTCAGTTTGAGCACAAAGATCCCTGGTTCCATAGGTAACTTAAGTGCGGCGCACTTTGACAGGCCATCGCCAATGTCGTTCTGAGCTCTTGGAACATGTTCCATCTGTAGGCCGTCAAAGTGCTCATCTAACCTTCTCACTTCATCAACATAAGCTTCCATCAACGGACTCTGATAATTCTTGTTCACTTGGCGGACGACAAGCTGCGAGTCACCCCTGACAATGAGCTTCTTGATCCCAAGGTCTGATGCGATCCTGAGACCGGCAAGCAAACCTTCATACTCTGCGGTATTGTTTCTTGCTTGCTCCTTGGGAAAGTGCATCTGGACGACGTACTTGAGGTGCTCTCCGGTGGGTGCAACAAGTAGCACGCCCTTGACCGGGCGCCTTGCGCGAGAAGGCACCATCAAAGTACATCAGCCACTCTTTGCTTGCTTCCTTGATGGGGATGCTCGTTTCGGAATTTCTTCATCGGTGTTGGCGTCCATTACGCTATGAATTCTGCCAATGCTCGCTTTGGATAGTTGAAGTGCTCTCAAACTTGAGGCCAAAGCTTGACAGCTCCGATGCCCACTCGACAATCACTGCTGTTTATACGGATTCTGCAGTATCCTTTTCAGCGGAAAACGAGTGACAACTGTGATCTCATGTGCTTGGAAGTAATGGCGCAGCTTTCTCGAGGCCATGAGAAGGCCTAAAAGCAATTTCTGCACACCAAAATACCTTGACCTAGCCCCCTACAGAAGGGAACTGACAAAGTAAACTGGGAGCTGCACCATTCTCTTCTGTACCTCCTCACGCACCTACGCAGATCCATCTTTGTCGGGACCAGAGCTTGTCGGCGAAGCCCCCTGCTTGTCGCTGGATGCATCTGCCGTGGCTGCTGGCTCATCATCCGCCTCCCTCTCCGCTACTAACGCAGCACTAACCACTTGATTGGTTGCCGCTATATACAACAGCAACTTCTCTTGTGGCTTAGGTGCGACAAGTGTTAGAGTGGAGGGCAGTATCTCTTCAAGTCTGCGCAATGCAGCCTCCGCTTCCGGAGTCCATTTCATTGGACCTGCCTTTTTCAATATTTTGAAAAACGGTAGGGCGCACTCGGCAGACCTAGAGATAAACCTGCTGAGAGCAGCCACGCAACCGGCAAGTCTTCGTACATCCTTGACGCGCTTTGGTGCTTCAATCTGCTCAATGGCCTTGATCTTGTCGGGATTGGCTTCAATTCCCCGCTAAGACACGAAGAACCCGAGAAGCTTGCCGGAGGGGACTCCAAACACACACTTCTCGGGGTTAAGCTTGAGGTTGATCTTGCGGAAATTTGCAAAGGTTTCGTCTAAATCCTGAATCAGAGTTGATCTGTCCTTGCTCTTGACCACTATGTCATCCATGTAGGTGTAACGCCCCGGATCCGATGCGCCAGGTGTCCGTCAGTTATTCGCCTTCATTGCCATGTCATTTGCTTGCGTGTTGCATTTGCCATGTCATCATATGCATTTCATATCATGTCATCATGTGCATTTCATTTTGCATACGTGTTGGTCTCATGCATCCGAGCCTTTTCCCCGTTGTCCGTTTTGCAATCCGGCACTCCTATGTCCTCCGGCGTTCCCCTTTTGCCTCTTTTCTTGTGCGGGTGTTAAACGTTCTCGGAATGGCCCAAGGTTTGCCAAGCGGCCTTGGTATAGCACCGGTAGACCGCCTGTCAAGTTTCGTGCCATTTGGAGGTCGTTTGGTACTCCAACGGTTAACCGGGTAACCGTAAAGGCCTCTTTTGTTGCAGACCAACACCCCTTCCAAAGTGGCCCAAAACCCATCTAAGTCTCTTCCATGCTCTCGGTCGTTCGATCACGATCATGTGAGCAAAAACCGCACCTCATTTGGACAATCCTAGCTCCCTCTACCTATAAATATGTGATCCCCTCCGATTTTCCGCGCAGTCCAACCCTAGCGTCTTCCTCCTCGCGCCGCCGGACACGTCCGTCCGCGCCGGACGTGTCCGCCGGACACGTCGCTCCGGCCAATGACAGCTCGGCACGTCACCCGCGCCGCCGCCGCCCCAGCCACTCCAGCGCCGCCACCTCACCGCGCCCTCCTTCTCTCTCCTCGCGCCGCCGCCCGGCCCATGCGAGCCCATCGCGGCCCGCTGCGGCCGTCGCCGCCGCCGCCAGCGCCATGCGAATGGCGAGCCGCGCCCGCCGCCTCCAGCGCCCTGGCAGCTGCGCTCTGTACTCTGGCTGCCCCGCCGCTCTGCGCTGTCTCCCCCACGCCGCTCCGGCGCGCCCGACCATGCCGCCAGCGCGCGCGCGCGCTTCTCCTCTTCGCGCCGCTCCGACCGCCGCCGCCCGGCCTGCCCGCGCGCCCTCCGCTTCGGCCGGCCGCCGTCGCCAAGGCCCCAGCGCCGCCTTGCCGGATCCACCCGCCGCCGGTGGTCGCGCGGTCCACGCCGGCGCCAGCGCCCGTCGCCGCCGAGCCCGGCGGATCCGTCTCCCCTCGCCAGCGCAGCCTGTCCCCGTCGGCCCTTCTCCTCCGGTCCTCTCCGGCGAGCCGGCCCGCCTCGGCGTCCGTGCCCGCAGCCCCGATCCAGATCTGTGAGAACGAGGTTGACCCCGAATTTTTGCCTAAGTCCTAAAATTATTGCATAAACATGCCATGTTCATCGCATCACATCTCTGCATCCGTAGGTCCGTTTCGTGCGTATAATATGTCAAATTGTTCGCCTCGACGAGTACTACATTTCATTCCATTGCATCATTTTCATTTGAGCTCATCTTGATGCCCGAAATGCTGTTGGAAGAGTGCATGTTGATGTTAATCTGCTGAAACTGTTATAACTTGCTCATTTAACATTTTGCCATGATTGATGTGTGCATCCTATGAGGTTGATGTCTACATGAATGTTGATCTATGCCATGCCATCTTTCGAGGGTGCCAACCATGTATTTTTGTGAGTTGTGTGCTGAGTGCATCGAGCTTGTTAAGTAGGGTAGTTGCTGTTGCTGTTTTCCTCACAGATTCTGTTATATTTTGTTGCTATGTTAACATGCTTCTACTAATCATTCTATGCATAATCTGGAGATGCTCTATAAACATGTTTTGTTCTACATGTCATGATCTATCCATTCATGCCCTTGGTTGCAATTATAGCCTGCTGGAACATGTTGTAATCTAGCTCTAAAGTTACTTGAAAATGTTGCTGTCAACCTGTTAACATTAAGTTCACTTGTTCCCATGTGTTTTCCTAGTGATCCATGCATCCTATGAACTTGCTATTGCCATGCTTATCTAAACATGCTTTCTTACTATTGGTTGCCTTGCCATGCCATGTATTGCTCTGTGGTGAGTGGTTCAAGCTCACGAACATGCCTACTTATTGTTGTTCCTGCCATGTTTGAATCTGTAATATAACTTGCCATGTTTACATGGGTGCCATCATATTTTCTATGCCTTTTTGGCTCATGGTCAGTAAGGGTCTTTTGATCTATGCAATTAGTAGATTCATGCCATGCCTTTGTTTGCCATGATAAATTCCTGTAACATGTTGTTTGCTTGCTCTAAACATTGCAACCTGATGTTATTTCTGCTAAAGTCTGAAATTGTTATTATTGGGAATATCTCCATGTCATTTTGAGCATGTTCTAGTTGTTTCTGGAGAAAGCTCAGTGTTCATGTTTTGTTATGCTTTACCTGTACTTCATGCCCATGCCTTTTGTTATTATGTTGGGGTGCTGTAGCATGTTGTTTTGATGCTTGCAAGATGACAGCTACCCTGGATCTCACTACTATCATTGCTATGCTAGTTGCTTCGCTCAATCGCTATGTTGTGCTACCTATTACCTGTTTATCAAGCCATCCTAAATTGCCATGAACCTCTAACCTTTGACACCATTCCTAGCAAACCATTGTTTGGCTATGTTACCGCTTTGCTCAGCCCCTCTTATAGCGTTGCTAGCTGCAGGTGAAGTTGAAGACTTTCTCCATGGTGGACAGGGTTTTATGTTGGGATATCACAATATCTCTTATATTATTAATGCATCTATATATTTGGTAAAGGGTGGAAGGCTCGACCTTATGCCTGGTGTTTTGTTCCACTCTTGCCGCCTAGTTTCCGCCATACCGTGTTATGTTCCCGGATTTTGCGTTCCTAACGCGGTCGGGTGATTTATGGGACCCCCCTGACAGTTCGCTTTGAATAAAACTTGTCCAGCAAGGCCCAACCTTGGTTTTACCATTTGCCTCACCACCACCTACTTTTCCCTTGGGAGTAATTAACCCAAGGGTCATCTTTATTATAGCCCCCCCCGGGATAGTGCTTGTCTAAGCGTTGGTCCAAACTAGAGCACCGTGCGGGACCATCCCTTGGCAACTTGGGTTACGTCGGTACCTGTACGCTTAGATTATCCGGTGTTGCCCTGAGAACGAGATATGTGCAGCTCCTATCGGGATTGTCGGCAAGATCGGGCGGTCTTGCTGGTCTTGTTTTACCATTGTCGAAATGTCTTGTAAACCAGGATTCCGAGATCGATCGGGTCTTCTGGAGAAGGTCTATCCCTTTGTTGATCGCGAGAGCTTGTCATGGGCTGTTGGGACACCCCGCAGGTTTAAACTTTCAAGAGTCATGCCCGCGGTTATGTGGCGATGGGAATTTGTTAATGTCCGGTTGTAGATAACTTGACACTTGATCCGAAATTAAACGCATCAACGCGTGTGTAGCGTGATGGTCTCTTCTCGGCGGAGTCCGGGAAGTGAACACGGTTTCTGTGTTATGATTGACGTAAGTAGGTGTTCAGGATCACCTCTTAATCATTGCTAGTTGACGACCGTTCCTTTGTTTCTCTTCTCTCTCTCATTTGCGTATGTTAGCCACCATACTTGCTTAGCCGCTGCTGCAACCTCACCACTTTACCCCTTCCTTTCCCATTAAGCTTTGCTAGTCCTGATACCCATGGTAATGGGATTGCCGAGTCCTCGTGACTCACCAGATACTTCCAAAACCAGTTTGCAGGTGCCTATGTTACCGTGCAGGTGACGCAACCAAGCTTAAGGAGGAGCTCGATGAAGATCTTGCCCTTTGTGTTGTTTCGTTCTACTTGTTCAGTAGTGGAGCCCAGTTGGGGTTGATCGGGGACCTTTGTCGCATTTGGGGTTCTTCTTTTATTTTTGTTCCGTAGTCGGACCTTGATAGTATCTGGATGATGTAATGCTTTATTCATGTAATTGTGTGAAGTGGTGATTGTAAGCCAACTATGTATCTTTTTCCCTTATGTATTACATGGGTTGTGTGAAGATTACCTCACTTGCGACATTGCTTTCAATGCGGTTATGCCTCTAAGTCGTGCTTCGACACGTGGGAGATATAGCCGCATCGAGGGCGCGAAGTTGGTATCGAGCCTTCCCGACCTTAGGAGCCCCACCGCTTGATTGTTTTTAGCGGCGAGTTGTGTCTAGAAAAATGTTTTGAGTCATTTAGGATTATATATATCGGAGAGTTAGGAATTCTTTTTACTCCTCGGTCCTTCGTCGCTCTGGTGAGGTCTCCGACGAGAAGTTTTGACTTTCCTCTCCTCAAATTTCACTAAAAAAATTTTAGGATCACGCGGGTATCGTGGAATCGTTCCGATGGTTTTATGATGAGAACATTGTCTTGGTGCCTCCTGTCAGGGGTTTAGTGGAAGTGTCTCGGGGAGTTGAGCTCTGAGGTGTTGTCGTCATAATTTTATCGTTGCAGTTCTCGAATACCTGAGTTTAGTATGCCGACATCGAAAATCTCTTTTATGCAGTTGTTGGTGAGATAACCCCGATAACCCAGTACTGAGGTGAGTACGAGAGTATTGCCATGACTCATATAACGGATGCTTTTCGAAGGTTGAGGTACATGATTTCCGAAGGTTTCTTGGTTATGTGTTGACGGATGGATACAGCTGGATGTAGGGATTGTTAGTTTGGGTGAGATATATTGCTTCCCCTGTATCCCCAACACCAGATTGCATAACCAGAAAGTTTCGGGAGTTTATAGGTGGGAATTCAAGTAGCTCCTAGAATATCTTTTCGACAGATGCATAATATGGGATTGGGTAAATCTCTATCATATGTATTTGTTCCGGCTTATTCTGCAAGCCAAATCCTTTGTTTTGTGTTATTTGTGGTATTCGAGTTGCTTCGATGTCAAATGTTGAATCCATACCTTCCCTAATTGGTGTTCTCATATTTCTATGTGAGTGTTAATCCTTCTTGATCATTGAGGTTGCCATGTTAATTCTTTTCCTACCGGCGTGCTTCTCTTCAAGTGGATCCGATCATTCTCCCCATCCGCAAGATCAATTCTAAGTTTTCTCAACGGTGTTTATTTCATCTGTTCCAAGTTGCCTTTGTTTTTCCCGCCCTCCCACCCTTTTTCTTCAAGGACTCAGATTTCTTAATCATGTATCCTTTTATTTGTGGGAAGTCTTTTCATTCTTTTCTTTCGATGTTCTTATCCGGTGATCCCTCGTGAAGATGCTCACGAGCTTCTAGTTCGTCATCCCTCATTCCTTTCTCTTCTCCAGTGGATTCAAGTCAAGTTTTGCTGATCATACCTTTTTCCTCATCTCAATGTCTTCTCGTACCGGTGCACCTCATTATCATTCTACTTCTCGCTATTTGTTATTCCGGAGTGCTCAAGATATCTCGAAGATTCGTGTTTCCACTCTACATTCGTTCAAGTCATTTAATTCAACCGGTGCAACATCTCTTTTAAATCTTTTCAACGCTTTTCTTTTGAGTGGGCCCTAACCCACAGGTCTTTTCCCAAGATCTTACCTGACTCTTCTAATTATTCCGGAGCTATCCCAAATTCTTTTCCAAGTTTGATGCAAGAATGAATTTTCATCAGTCACATGCCTTCTCCAAGAGCTTTCAAATTATTTTTCATTGTTCGCTCAACAACCTTGTTTTTTTCATTCTCCCAGAGTATCTCAACAATTAATGGTGGTTCTCATCTTCATTCTCAACATGTAAAGACCGAAGAAGGATTTCTCTTAAATCTTGTCCGTTCTCTTGAAGATTCATGGTTCTAGCTTCATGCTATCCTCATAATTGTTTTGATTGTGACATTTTTTTTTCTTACCATCTGGAGCATTTCATGAGTTGTTTCCATTTCTTTCCTCCGAAGGCCATCCTGTCATAATTCTTCATTCTCAGCGTGTAGCTATCATTCTGCAAATCTTACCGGTGAATCGTTCAAATATCCTCTAATCAGTTCATGATCTCTTCGTTCTCATGTATCTAAATCCCCTCAAGTATCTTCATTCGTTTCCAATTCTTCCCGGCGAATTGTGCCTTTGCTACTTTCATTTTCAATTCTTACGGTGGTTCTTTCAACATTCCTCTTCTGTTGTTATCATCGCAAGGCTTCACCTTGTGTTTTCAACTTCTCTTTCTTTGTATCATCCTTTTATTACCAAAGTTCTTCATTGAGGCTCTACATGGTGGTTCGTCAAGGATTCTTTTCATTCATCAATTGTTCTTCAAGATTTCTCTTGAAGCTATGATCCGCCAAGCTATACTAAAAAATTAAACATGGTGTTCAACACATGTTTTGTTTTGAGGCGTTCAAGTATTCTTCTTCTTGCATTTCGAAGTGCAATTCTTTCTACCTTATCTTTTGAGGTGGTGTTATGTCACTCTTGACAATTTCCTTCATGTTTCATGATTCATATGTTGTCAAGAATGAGGTAGTTTAAATCCATCAATCTTTTGTTGGAGTTATATTGGGTTATATCTCACCTACAGCCTTCCCTAAGGAATGTAGCTATTTGTGGTGCTTATCAATGATCCAATTTTCTTCTTCTCATCTCGGTGAAGAAGTTTTTTTCATCTCTTTGGTGCTCTCAATCAAATCAATCATTTCCATTAGTGGCCAGTTGTCACCCATAATTTTGAGATGTGTTCCATAAGCCCACAACAAGCTTGTTCTTTTTGTTGTTGGTCTTCCAACAACTCTATTCTAACCTTCTTGCAAGGGTGCTTTCCAAGATCATTTGTGGCAGAAGTTGGCATTTTCTTCTCCGTTCTTTTATTCCAATGATCTATCTTCTTTTCGTTCTTCCGGAGGCATGGTGATGTTGCTCTCTTCACTAATCATCTCGAGTTATGAGGATCGTGTTCTTTTCTTGCTTATCCATTTAACCGGAGTGTTGTGTCATCTCTTCAAGTGCTTTTCATCTTATCAAGTTTTCCTTCTTCTTTCAACCGGAGTGCTGCCCGAATTCTTCCTCTCCCATCTTGTTTTAACCGCAGTGGTTTTGAATTCTATCCTGTCGATTAAACTATTGATTCATGTATTTTGCAACCTTCAAGTTCTCGTAATGTTCCTTGTTCCTCTTTTCTAACTGATTGTGTGCAATCTCGTTCATCTCTGTTGTACTCTTTCTTTTAAATTGCTCAACCTCTCAAGGTTCATGGTTTCACTCGTTCGTCAAAGAAGCAACTTAGTTTTACCTCTCCTCTTCCTCTTCCTTTTCCCTCCGGTGCCATCCTAGATCTCGGGACGAGATGCTCTCGTAGTGGTGGAGTGTTGTAACGCCCCGGATCCGATGCGCCAGGTGTCCGTCAGTTATTCGCCTTCGTTGCCATGTCATTTGCTTGCGTGTTGCATTTTCCATGTCATCATATGCATTTCATATCATGTCATCATGTGCATTTCATTTTGCATACGTGTTCGTCTCATGCATCCGAGCCTTTTCCCCGTTGTCCGTTTTGCAATCCGGCACTCCTATGTCCTCCGGCGTTCCCC
Source organism: Aegilops speltoides (assembly GCA_021437245.1). Taxonomy (NCBI): domain Eukaryota; kingdom Viridiplantae; phylum Streptophyta; class Magnoliopsida; order Poales; family Poaceae; genus Aegilops; species Aegilops speltoides. Next base: position 253,745,969 of record CM038142.1, on the reverse strand, counting down.
TTTTGCCTCTTCTCTTGTGCGGGTGTTAAACGTTCTCGGAATGGCCCGAGGTTTGCCAAGCGGCCTTGCTATAGCACCGGTAGACGGCCTGTCAAGTTTCGTGCCATTTGGAGGTCGTTTGGTACTCCAACGGTTAACCGGGTAACCGTAAAGGCCTCTTTTGTTGCAGCCCAACACCCCTTCCAAAGTGGCCCAAAATCCATCTAAGTCTCTTCCATGCTCTCGGTCGTTCGATCACGATCGTGTGAGCGAAAATCGCACCTCATTTGGACACTCCTAGCTCCCTCTACCTATAAATATGTGATCCCCTCCGATTTTTCGCGCAGTCCAACCCTAGCGTCTTCCTCCTCGCGCCGCCCGACACGTCCGTCCACGCCGGACGTGTCCGCCGGACACGTCGCTCTGGCCAATGACAGCTCGCCACGTCACCCGCGCCGCCGCCGCCAGCCACTCCCGCGCCGCCACCTCACCCGTGCCCTCCTTCTCTCTCCTCCACGCCCCATGCGCCATCATCGCGCCTGCCTTCTGGCCAGTCACGCCGCCACAGACTCACCCGCCGGCCCGCCGCGCCACAGATCCGCGCCCGGCTGGCCGCCTGCGCCATGCGCGCGAGTCCTCCGCCGCCGTGCTCGGCTGCCCGCCTGCTTCTGCCGCCTCCCCCACGCTGCTCTCGCGCGCCCGACTAATGCCGCGCCAGCTACCGCCAAGCGCTCGCTTCGCGCCGCTCTTCCCGCCGCCGCCGCCGGCCGCCTGCCCGCGGCCTCCGCTGCGGCGAGCCACCGTCGCCAGGCCCCTCAGCGCCACAAGCCGCCGGATCCACCATCGCGCTCACGCCCACGCCGCGCCCGGCGCCGCCAAGGCCCGGCGGATCCGCTCTCCCTCGCAGAGCCCCTTCCCGCCGCCCTTCTCCTCCGGTCCTCTCCGGCGAGCCGGCCCGCCTCGGCGTCCGTGCCCGCAGCCCCGATCCAGATCTGTGAGAACGAGGTTGACCCCGAATTTCATAAACATGCCATGTTCATCGCATCACATCTCTGCATCCGTAGGTCCGTTTCGTGCGTATAATATGTCAAATTGTTCGCCTCGACGAGTACTTCATTTCATTCCATTGCATCATTTTCATTTGAGCTCATCTTGACGCCAGAAATGCTGTTGGAAAAGTGCATGTTGATGTTAATCTGCTGAAACTATTATAACTTGCTCATTTAACATTTTTGCCATGATTGATGTGTGCATCCTATGAGGTTGATGTCTACATGAATGTTGATCTATGCCATGCCATCTTTCCAGGGGTGCCAACCATGTATTTTTGTGAGTTGTGTGCTGAGTGCATCGAGCTTGTTAAGTAGGGTAGTTGTTGTTGCTGTTTTCCTCACAGATTCTGTTATATTTTGTTGCTATGTTAACATGCTTCTACTAATCATTCTATGCATAATCTGGAGATCCTCTATAAACATGTTTTGATCTACATGTCATGCTCTATCCATTCATGCCCTTGGTTGCAATTATAGCCTGCTGGAACATGTTGTAATCTTGCTCTAAAGTTACTTGAAAATGTTGCTATCAACCTGTTAACATTAAGTTCACTTGTTCCCATGTGTTTTCCTAGTGATCCATGCATCCTATGAAGTTGCTCTTGCCATGCTTAGCTTCATAAACATGCCTTCTTACTATTGGTTGCCTTGCCATGCCATGTATTGATCTGTGGTGAGTGGTTCAAGCTCACGAACATGCCTACTTATTGTTGTTCCTGCCATGTTTGAATCTGTAATATAACTTGCCATGTTTACATGGGTGCCATCATATTTTCTATGCCTTTTTGGCTCATGGTCAGTAAGGGTCTTTTCATCTATGCAATTAGTAGATTCATGCCATGCCTTTGTTTTCCATGATAAGTTCCTGTAACATGTTGTTTGCTTGCTCTAAACATTGCAACCTCATGTTATTTCTGCTAAAGTCTGAAACTGTTATTATTTGCAATATCTCCATGTCATTTTGAGCATGTTCTAGTTGTTTCTGGAGAAAGCTCAGTGTTCATGTTTTGTTATGCTTTACCTGTACTTCATGCCCATGCCTTTTGTTATTATGTTGGGGGTGCTGTAGCATGTTGTTTTGATGCTTGCAAGATGACCGCTACCCTGGATCTCACTACTATCATTGCTATGCTAGTTGCTTCGCTCTATCGCTATGCTGCGCTACCTATTACCTGTTTATCAAGCCATCCCAAATTGCCATGAACCTCTAACCTTTGACACCATTCCTAGCAAACCATTGTTTGGCTATGTTACCGCTTTGCTCAGCCCCTCTTATAGCGTTGCTAGCTGCAGGTGAAGTTGAAGACTTTCTCCATGGTGGACAGGGTTTTATGTTGGGATATCACAATATCTCTTATATTATTAATGCGTCTATATATTTGGTAAAGGGTGGAAGGCTCGGCCTTATGCCTGGTGTTTTGTTCCACTCTTGCCGCCCTAGTTTCCGTCATACCGGTGTTATGTTCCCGGATTTTGCGTTCCTAACGCGGTCGGGTGATTTATGGGACCCCCCTGACAGTTCGCTTTGAATAAAACTTGTCCAACAAGGCCCAACCTTGGTTTTACCATTTTCCTCACCACCACCTACTTTTCCCTTGGGAGTAATTAACCCAAGGTTCATCTTTATTATAGCCCCCCCGCGCCAGTGCTTGTCTAAGCGTTGGTCCAAACTAGAGCACCGTGTGGGACCATCCCTTGGCAACTTGGGTTACGTCGGTACCTGTACGCTTAGGTTATCCGGTGTTGCCCTGAGAACGAGATATGTGCAGCTCCTATCGGGATTGTCGGCGCATCGGGTGGTCTTGCTGGTCTTGTTTTACCATTGTCGAAATGTCTTGTAAACCAGGATTCCGAGACTGATCAGGTCTTCCTGGGAGAAGGTCTATTCCTTCGTTGATCGCGAGAGCTTGTCATGGGCTAAGTTGGGACACCCCTGCAGGGTTTAAACTTTCGAGAGCCGTGCCCGCGGTTATGTGGCAGATGGGAATTTGTTAATGTCCGGTCTAGATAACTTGACACTTGATCCGAAATTAAAACGCATCAACCGCGTGTGTAGCCGTGATGGTCTCTTCTCGGCGGAGTCCGGGAAGTGAACACGGTTTCTGTGTTATGATTGACGTAAGTAGGTGTTCAGGATCACCTCTTGATCATTTCTAGTTGACGACCGTTCCTTTGTTCCTCTTCTGGCTCTCATTTGCGTATGTTAGCCACCATACTTGCTTAGCCACTGCTGCAACCTCACCACTTTACCCCTTACTTTCCCATTAAGCTTTGCTAGTCCTGATACCCATGGTAATGGGATTGCTGAGTCCTCATGACTCACCAGATACTTCCAAAACCAGTTTGCGGTGCCTATGTTACGAAAGGTGACGCAACCAAGCTCAAGGAGGAGCTCGATGAAGATCTTGCCCTTTGTGTTGTTTCGTTCTAGTTGTTCAGTAGTGGAGCCCAGTTGGGGTTGATCGGGGACCTTTGTCGCATTTTAGGTTCTTCTTTTATTTTGGTTCCGTAGTCGGACCTTGATAGTATCTGGATGATGTAATGCTTTATTCATGTAATTGTGTGAAGTGGCGATTGTAAGCCAACTATGTATCTTTTTCCCTTATGTATTACATGGGTTGTGTGAAGATTACCTCACTTGCGACATTGCTTTCAATGCGGTTATGCCTCTAAGTCATGCTTCGACACGTGGGAGATATAGCCGCATCGAGGGCGTTACAGTAGGCTTCCACATTTCTGTGCATTTGTGGCTCAAAAGCGTCGTGGACTACCCTTGCAAATGTTGAACCAGCATTCTTTAAACCGAAAGGCATCCGTATGAAACAGTATGTGCCACATGGAGTGATAAATGCGGTCTTCTCCTCATCCTCTTCTGCCATGAAGATCTGATGGTATCCTGAATATGCGTCAAGAAATGAAAGCAAGTCACATCCAGCCGTGGAGTCAACAATCTGGTCAATGCGTGGTAAGGGAAATGGGTCTTTGGGACAAGCTTTATTGACATCGGTAAAGTCGATACAAAGCCTCCATTTCCCGTTTGCCTTGCGCACGACTACGGGATTGACCAACCACGTAGGATGGAGCACTCCTCTAACAAGGTCTGCTGCTTCCAATTTCTTGATTTCTTCTGCGATGAATTCTTGGCGCTCCACTGCTTGTTTCCTGACTTTCTGCTTGACGGGCCGCGCATGAGGACAGACGGCAAGATGGTTCTCGATTACTTTCCTGGGAACACCAAGGATGTCAGACGGTTGCCACGCAAACACATCGACGTTCGCCCGCAGGAAAGCAACGAGCGCGCTTTCCTATTTAGGGTCAAGAGTGGCACTGATGGTGAAGGTACCACCAGTGTCGTCCTCCTTGGCAGACACCTTCTTGGTCTCTGGCGGAGCTGCCATTGTCTTCTTACACTTGCCGGTGAAACTCGATGGTGCATCCTCGACGGTAGCGCAGCACTCCAATGAGGTGCGCTTGCCGGAGTGGGCATCAGAACTCTTGCCGGACTTGGTCTTCTTCTTCCCCCCCGGGAGCTTCAACGGCAAGTGACTTGCGATCTGTTGCGGCTGCTGCTTCCCGGTAGATCTTGTCGGCGCAGATAAGAGCATCCTTCTTGTCGCCAGGGACAGAGATGACACTTATCGGGCCTGGAATCTTCAGCATGTTGTATGCGTAGTGAGAGGCTGCCATGAATTTGGCGAGTGCTGGACGGCCAAGTATCCCATTGTAAGGAAATGGAAAATCAGCAACGTCAAAAGTGACCTTCTCAGTCCTGAAGTTCAACTCGCTGCCAAATGTCACCGGCAACGTGATCTTTCCCTTCGGCTTGCTCCTTCCCGGATTGATTCCTTGGAATGTGCCGGTCTCTTCGAGCTCGCTATTAGGGATCTGGAGTTTCTGGAGCACCGCGGAGGAGATCAGGTTCAAGCCGGCCCTGCCGTCAGCTAGCATCTTAGTGACCTTGAGGTTGCGGATAGTTGGTGAAACCAACATCGGCAAGCACCCGACCGCAGTTATGCGATCAGGGTGGTCCTCAATATCAAAGATGATAGGCGTGCTGGACCATTTCAGAGGCTTGCGTGACTTGACGATTCTGCCGCATTGACTTCCCGCACCCACTGTTTGAGCTGGCGGTGTGAAGTGTGCAGAGAAGCACCGCCGTCAACGCACAGGACCTCTGTGGCTTTCTGGAACTCCTGCTCACCGGTCTCGTCATCATCCATATCTTCATCGTCGTCGTCATCTTCATCCTTGTCGCGGCCGCGGGGAGGTCTGTCTCCTTGCCGCTGCTTGGCCTTGCCGCGGTGTCCTCCTCGGCCGGGGCGTTTCTTGTCGGATCCTCCAGTACCTTCTTGGGCCTTCTCCTTGTCGCGTCGCTCGTATTCAGCCCTTTGCTGCTCGACAAGCTGCTCGACCTTCTTGCAGCTCTGGAGGTCATGGCCCTTGGTGCGGTGGATCTTGCAGTACTGCTTGTTGGTGCCGTCCTGCTTGTCGGCGACCGCCACAGCGTCCTTGGCGCCACCTTTGTTGCCGGACTGCTCAACGACTAGCACATCTTTGCCTTTCTTCTTCCTGTTGTTCTGCCGCCAGTTTTTCTTTGCCGGGGCAGCATCCTCGCTGTCGGATCCTCCTGCTCCTGTATTCTCTCCGGGGAGTTTCCTCCCTTCCTCAAAGACGCGTGCACACTTGTCGGCGAGGGCATATAGCTCACTGACGTCTCTGATCTTGCACATCGCCAGCTCCTCCCGCATCCTGCGGTTTCGCACGTTCTGATGGAACGCGCCGATGACCGCGGCAGGGTGGACATCTGGGATGTTGTGCTGTACATGGCTGAATCTCTGAATGTACTTGCGCAGGGGCTCTCCTTCCTTCTGGGCGAGCAGATGAAGGTCGCCCTCTTGGCCATGAGGTTTGTGGCCGCCTGTAAAGGCGCCGACAAACTGATGGCATAGGTCAGCCCAGGAGGATATGGAGTTATCCGGCAAGTGCATGAGCCAGAACCTTACATTGGGCTTGAGCACCAGCGGGAAGTAGTTGGCAAGGATCTTATCGTCCCGCCCCCCGGCAGCTTGCATCGCGATGGTGTAGATGCCGAGGAACTCCGACGGATGCGACTTGCCGTCGTACTTCTCTGGTACGTCTGGCTTGAAATTCTTCGTGCTGGGCCACTGGACTTGCCGCAGCTCACGAGTGAACGCAGGGCAACCTACTGCGTACGGCAAGTCGCCTGGTTCCCCTGGCGCATGCATGTCGACAGAGGGCCCAGTGCGCTGGTCCGATTGATGCCACGCTTCTCTTCGGCGCTCGATGCGAGTACGAGCATCTTCTTGCTGTCGTTCATGAAGAACTTGGCGCTGATCGCGGCGAGCTCGTGAATCTGATGATGCGGTGGAGTCGTTGTCGAGGTAGATCCGGTGAGTCGGCGATCTTGGACTTCGGGGTGGAGAGTGCACGGTGGTTGCACCCCCACCGGTTTTGTCGCCATCGCCCCGTGCCTGGCAATCTTGCCGCGGCTGCGATGTACTCGGCTGCCGTGGGGTGTCGCCGTTGGTGAAGCCGATGAGACTCTGAATGGTGGCCCTCCATTCGTCGATCTTGTCTGCCGTTGGAGGGTAATCCAGGAGCAGTTGAGCTCGCGCTAAAGCTTCTGCTGAGGTGGTGGGTGGCAGTGGCGAACGGTGCGAGGAGCGGGATATGCTCGGACTTCTAACAATGTTAGAAGGAGCAGTATCCCGTCCAGCGACCGTGTCTTGCTCGTGCCAGCATGTTGGCGTGCATGCTGGTCTTGAGCGCCCTGAGATCCACCAGCTCGATCTTGGTCCAACGAACGTATGGTACCGCGTGTACCATGACGCTGTCGGTCCCGCGCCTCCTGAGATGGGCGCGGTGCATGCACGGACGCCGAGGTCTGCGCAGCCTTGTCCTTGGACCTGGCAGCACCGTGAGCTTCCTCGTCGTGCCCGTTCTTCCGCTGGCGTCTACCCCACCACCTGTTTGCTCCGGTGGTGGTGGGTTCGACGCGGACGGAGCAGCCACTTCCGAAGCCTTCTTCTTCGGTGGCATGTCGATGAAGAAGATGAATATCTAGCTCGTGTGAACGCCGGATCAGGTTCACACAGCCTCGACGCCCCTACCTGGCGCGCCAAAGATGTTGTGGGAAATTGATCCACGGACACCTATGGGACCGGCGGACCGAGCCCCTTTCGGTTCGGTGGGGGGCGGAGATCGCGCGAAGAGCGGATCGAGGCGAATTACACGAGCAGTTTACCCAGCTTCGGAGCTCTCCGGAGAGATAATACTCCTACTGCTGCATGTCTGATTGTATTGAGTTCTTGCTCGGGAGCGCTGAGTGCTACAGTATACACTAGCTGCTAACGAGACCGAGCGTGAGTGTTTTCTGCCTTCGAACCCCCCCTCTACGTTGCGCATGGGCCTCCTTTTATATGCTCAAGGGGTCACCGACAGGTGGCAACGTAGACAACGGTAAAAATGGAAAAGTGTTGCGGTTGGTACAACTACCTGTACAGTGTGCCATACCTAACCCTGACCGCAGGGGACAAAGGCATTAAATGCCCGTCTGCGTCGCCCAAATAGTGCGAAAAGGGACCGTCAGGGACGCCACCGCTTGCCACGATGGCAATCTTGTCAGCGTCGCTTGCCACCAGCAAGACCGCTGGCTGCACAGCCTCTTGCCACGCCTACCGAAAGGTCCTGAGGCGACACGTTGGTGGATGTCTTTGGAGCGCAGTCTGAGTGGTAGCTTGCGCGCAAGCGCCTTTGCCGCGGTCGTTGTCTTATCGCGTTCGGAAGCTTGTCGCTCACCGGGTCTTGCCGGGACGCATGGCGCGTCGCGGCAAGTTCCTTGAGATGCCTCGGTTGGCCTTCCCGGCAAGCTCCTCTTGCCGGGGTCTTGTCTCCTGGGCTTGAACACTTTGTTCTTGAATGGCTCCAAAGGAACCACGGAGGACCTTGGCGGTTACCCGGCAAGCCTTGCCTGCTGGTGTCTGCGATCGCCGTGCACAAGTTCGGGATACTAGGGTACCCCTACTCTAGTACACCGACAATATGAGATGGACTCAGAGTGGTGGTGATATATGGATATGGATCGGTGGTGGTATATGGACTCGGATTAGTGGTGGTATATGGAGTCGGATCGGTGGCGGACAAACGACGATGGAGATGGCAGGGGCGATGTATCTGGTGTGGTGGTAGTATATGGCAGCGGATGATGGATCTGGTCTGGTGGTGGTATATGAATGCGGATATTGATGGTGTGGCGGCGGCGTGAAAACCCGTGAACAGAACTCAAAACTCTAAAAAACTAGACGCTAAGACCAGCAACTAGACACGATGATGCAGCCGCAAATTCAACAAACCAAAATACTGAAAAGACTATGCAATGGCTCAGTCTGGTTCGGATAGGATGAACTAACCCTAATTTTTTTGTGGACTATAGGTATGAAGAACAGACTCGACCTAAACTACAAAAAACTGTAAAATCTCACCGAGCAACCTAGAAATCTGATACCACTTGATAGATGCAAAGGTGTCTCGTCTTTCGATGAGATGGTCATTATCGTTTTCGAGGAATAGACTTTGATGATCCGACTACGTACGTGCGAGGACGTCGCGCCTTAGCAATCGCTAAACCAACTCCGAGAGGTTATTGACCATGCCGGAGCACGATCAACCTGACCATGAGGGTCTATTTCCTGTGAGCAAACGAAGAACAAGCAAGAAACTGAGATTGCAATCTGGATATTGCGAATGTAAGATGAAAGCTTTATTGATCAAGATGGGTTCTGTGACGTCTCGGTCTGGTCGTTGAACACAAATGAAGTATGCGAAGTTGCAGCTATGGCGAACTTTTAATCTAAACAAAACCCAAAGTCTAAACGGTGCCCTAAGGGCAGTATATATGGAGGAAGAGGGGGGAATTTCGTGGCCCTTGGTGGAGGGGTCTGAAACCAACCCTATCTCTTGTTTCCCCACACATACGGACTCTAAAAATAGCCTATACTTACGTATTTCGAAATTACATGGGCCTGGCCCAATAAAAAGGTGACGCACCACCTAGAATAGCCTCTGGACAAAATTTATGAAGTGGCATCTTGTATATTTCGTCCAAGACTTCATGCACTTGTTATGGTGGCTTCAAAGTCCTGAAATCATCACTTGTAACTCCATTCTTGTTCCCCTTGCGCATGCCATCATCTTCATGCTTGTTCTTGCTCCAATGTTCATCGTTCTCCAAGCTAGGCCCTTCATTTGTAAGCAAAACAAATGTATCCAATTTAGGCAGCATCATATTCTTATGACATTAGAATCATTACCAAGAAACGAAAGTACCCGGTAATTTAATTGGCATGCGCGAGCTCTAGTAATTGGTCCAGTATGTATAGCAGCAGGGGCTGTGGGTGTAACAATGGTATTGATGTCCTCATCACGATGCGGTTGCTCATTGCTTGTTGTTCTTGATGCAATGCTCGTTGTGCACCGAAGAGGTGGTTCTTAGTGACATAGGATGACATGCCATTGTCTTGCTCGATGAAGAGTGGGTTGGTAGAATAACTTGGCCTATCAACCATTCCAAGCAAAATATGTGAGTGGGAGAAAGAGAAGAACTTATACCAAATGTACATTGATGAAGATGGATCAATGATCACTGAAATGTGGAACAAGGAAATATCACAATTAGTACCAATTCTTGTCGGTTATCACACCTACGCAAGTAAAAGCTTATGGTGGAGCTCGGATAGGATGGTGGCACAAAATTTATTGCAATTATTAGTGAGCCTTAATAATGTTGGAAAAGATTCACAAATTTGCAAATGCAACAAGTAGACCAATAGCAAGATATGTTACACGGAAACACACATGCAAATAGAAAAGTGGGGTCGTGCAACCAAGGAATGAGCCAAAAAGTGGAAACCACGAAAAGACTCTTGTTGCACAACACTAGAGAGACGCTAGCAGGATTGCACAATAGGTGGATATGGAACTTGTGCACAACCTACTAGGAAAAAATGCAACAACTTCTATCCCAAGTATGCTATATGTATTGGTATTCTGATGGTATGATCCAAGATGATCGGATATGACAATCTTAATGTAGTATGATGCTATGGTTCTTGCTTATAAGCTCTTTGCTTATCTTTCCTTCTTGCTTAAAAGCTTGTTTGGCTCTTTCTCTTTTGAGCTCTTTTCTCATGCAAAACTTCATGAACCAAGATAGCAATTGTGTATGCGATGACAACTTTGTGACACACGAGATGATACCGAGATATGCAACACTATGATATGGTAAGTATGCTATGGGAAATATGATGACTAATGTGCAGAAGACACATTGACGGCAATACTCAAAGGCTAGTATCGATGGGAAAGCAACGCAAAAATAAGGCTATGGTGGTTATCAATATAATGGCAAGGAATGTACCATGAAAGGATACCACAATACCAAGATGAAATAGAGGTAACCGTTCTTGCTTACGGTCGAGGTGTCAAAATTGTGTAGCTGTCGATGTCAGAGATGATGAGTCCTTGGCGAAGATGAGCGGTGGTGATGTTGATGTCGCACCGTACCTATATAGCCGAAACACAATAGGACAAGGGAACCACAACTCAAATTCCCAAAGATCAAAACGGGTCAAAATTGTCGGAGTTGATAGTGGGTGAGCGATGGTGGTGCTTGCGGAAAGCGGTGTCGGTTCTCGCAAGTGATGGTGGTATGCGGAAGTGTATGTGGGCACCCAAACAAAACTTGGCAAAAGTTAGGCGGAAAATGGGGTGGTGGATGGAGTTTTTTCTATCAGTGGCCGGATGTTCGGGCCAGGAGGCCGGATGTCCGGGACGGGGCGGATGTCCGAGGGTCACGGGCCGAATGTCCGGGCTCAGGATCCGTGGATGACCTCGATGAACTCCGCGGGGAAAAAATCAAATCCGTGCAAAATTCGGGGGATTTTGTGGATGGAAAAAGGCAGAGATGATGGGGGAAAGCTAAATCCACACGTGGCAAAGCAAATCCATGGATCAAATCCAACAAAACTTCATCACACCAACAAATCAAAAAACAATGGGGCTTTTTTGGTGGGGATTTTTGGATTAAGACAAAAAACAACAAAATCAAGCTAGAAAACAAAGGGTGGGGGCTCCAAATACGTGATCACCGTGGCTCATGATACCAAGATGATGTAGGGTAGAACCCTGGATGCCCGCACTTTCAAGATTGGAGGGGATCCTACAGAGAACACGAAGAACATGAGGAGAAATCACGAGGGGAAACATGAGAGAATCACTCAAACCAACAAGATATGGTCACACATGTGCTAGATCCTCGAAACACGAGAGATACACGATTCAAATCCAACAAAGGATGATACAAGTGGCGACAGTTCTTCTCCGTGAGGAGGTCTTAAAGGGTCTTCCCATGAAGGGGTCTTGAATCCGCTTGGGGGATCTTCTCCGAAGAGGTCGTGAGCTCCGAGGAGAAGTAACCAAGTGGATGAGCAAAGCTCTATCTCAAATATGAGCTATCACAATGCTAACCCTAGAAAGAGGGCGGAGGAGGAGTATACATAGTCTAGGGGGCGAACTGGTACATGGGCCTCGGCCCTTTACACTGTGCGCAGACAGGGTGATAGAGGCAAAGGTGTCCCGACATTTCGATGAGATGGTAGCAATCGTTTTCTGTGGGAGTCGACCCTGACGATCCGACTATGAATGTGCGAGACATCGCGCCTTAGCAATCGCTAAACCAACTTCCGAGGGGTTATTGACCATGCCGGGGCACGATCAACCTGACCACAAGGGTCTTTTTCCTGCGAGCAAATGAAGAACAAGCAAGAAACTGATATTGCAATCTGGATATTGCGAATATAAGAGGAAAGCTTTATTAATGAAGGTGTGGTTCTGTGACGCCTTTGTCTGGTCATTGAACACAAACGAAGTACGCGAAGCTGCAGCTATGGAGAACTTTTAATCTAAACAAAACCAAAGTCTAAACGATGCCCTAAGGGTTGTATATATGGAGGAAGAGGGGGGGGGTTTCGTGGCCCTTGGGGAAGGGGTCCGAAACCAACCCTATCTCTTGTTTCCCCAACGGACTCTAAAAATAGCCTATACTCAAGTATTTCAAAATTACATGGGCCTGGCCCAAACATAAGGTGACGCAGCACCTACAATAGCCTCTGGACAAAAGTTATGAAGTAGCATCTTGTATATTTTGTCCAAGGGTTCATGCACTCATTATGGTGGCTTCAGCGTCCTGAAAATCATCACTTGTAACTACGTTCTTGTTCCCCTTGCGCATGCCATCATCTCCATACTTGTTCTTGCTCCAATGTTCATCCTTTTCCAAGCTAGGCCCTTCATTTGTATGCAAAACAAATGTATCCAATTTAGGCAACATCATATTCTCATGAACATTAGAATCATTACCAAGAAATGAAAGTACCTGGTAATTTAATTGGCATGCGCGAGCTCTAGTAATTGGTCTAGTATGTATAGCAGCAGGGGCTGTGGGTGTAACAATGATATTGATGTCCTCATCACAAGGAAGGTCGGACGTACGGGCGTCGGGCCAGATGTCCGGGCGCTCGCGAGGCGCTGGATGTCCGGGCTGGCCTGGCGCCGTCTTGGAGCTCCCTGGATGGAGCTGGTCCGGATGTCCGGGCATCGTTCGGATGTCCAGGTTTGTGGACGGATGTCCGGGCTGGTGGGGCAGGTTTCGGTAATCCATGGACGGCTTGTCCGGATGTCCGGGCTGGGAGCCGGATTTCCAAGGCGACGGTCCAGATGTCTGGGCTGGCCGCCGAATGTCCGGGCCCTATAGCTTTGGCCGTTGGTCCTTGGCTGCAGGCGACACCTCCAGGGGCCGGATGTCCAGGACCTGGGAGATGTTCTTGTCTCCTTCTGTTGGTTCTCTTCATCCGTGGACTTTGGAGCTTGACCATCTTCATGTGCATCCTCGGAAGGGTTCTCTTGGTACCTAATCATGCACAACATTCCGGACTTAGGTAGTAGCCATGTCTCGAGTGGATCATATGAGATATCACTAAGGAAAGAAGTCACCTCGGTCTTGAGAGCTCTAGCTCGTGCTCGTGTCATGGGTCCTCTTGGCACTTGGTGAGACGATGGTAGGTCCATGGGGATGACCGTAGGATGCTCTACGTCATGGAGGATCGGCATGCTCTATCGAGGGGTGAGAAGTGCATGCTTTACGGGAGGGAAGGGAGGTCTCGGGGAACACGATGGTCTGCTCGGGTTCGTCTCAGACTTCAGAGAGGAGCGGCCCGAGATGGGGCAAAGTGGGTGAATTCTGGTGATGAAATTCACGAGATGTGGTGGGGGAGAAGCTTTTGTAGGAGACGGCTTCAGACGAGGGGATTTAGGGGAATACCCCAGGGTGTTTTATAGGGCGTGACGAGGTCAGTTCAAGTAGATCAAGCAAGCTCAATTTGGCCTTTAGTGGAGGATTGATTTCCAGACCATTAATACATTAAAGTGAGGTTTTATTTCAGTAAATATATTCCTCTTAATGCTATCCAAAATTTTCATGTTGATGATGAGTTGAAATGAGGAAGGGAACTAACGGGTGAAGAAGGGTAGCCATGGCATTTCTCTCGTGTACATGAACGTGCAAGTGGGAGGGGCAAGAACAATGGTCGCTTGCTAGGCCGGCTTGGTTAGTTGGGCCGGCCCAAGTTATGAGGCCCAAAGGTAAAAGAGAGACAAAACTAGTGCGGATTGGAATTGGGCTGGCCCCATGGCTGTAGGTTTTGTTTTTTTTGTTTCATTAATTTCTTTTACGTAATGCAGATAAACATTAAATAAACAAAATAAAAGATATTCACTTTTGTTGTTCAATTATCTGCAGCATAGGAAACAGAATTACTGAGCTTTTTCATATTCCTAGAATTTATTTTAAGGTTTTATAAATTCACAAAGATGACAATTAAGAAATATCAATTATTCCAATTATATTTTTGGAGAAGTCATTTTATCTCCTCTCATTAATAATATTTGTTTTATTTGAAATATTTAATTGGCCTTCAAATACTTGATTAAATTCAAATTTTGGAAACAAATCAAATTTTCAAATAGATTCTTTATTATATATGCATCGACCACATTCGAGAAAGTCATTTTATTCTCACTTCATAAATTTAAATGTGGTCTCAAAAATATTTTAAAGGACTAAAAACAAATGAACGCCCTTTGAATTCTCGAATAAACTCCCCAGCCATAGTTTTCTTTATTGGATGAATAATCAACAAACTTTTATGACATGGTTTGAAAATTCTTAAACAAGTACTCAAAAAGTTCCAAGTTCCCCTAATCAAAGCACCGATCTTATTATTCACATTCCAAAACTAGGAAATTTTGGGATGTTACAACTAAGTAGGTGTGTGATGTATGAAAGATTGGATCTGCGATGTAATGCATATGACAAGAGATTACATTGATATTTCATTGTAAATTGTATGTGCTATCAACTGATTCAGGGACTGGCATGGTAAGCATGGAGATTCTAGTCGACATAAAGATCTGGGTTATTACATAGCCGTAAACTTGTGAAACACACATTTAGTACACCTACTCCTGCTTTTTGATACTGTGATCCCCTTCTTTAATCCTACAATATGTGTTGAATGATGTAGCTCTGGTAAAGTGCACCGTATAGCATCCCCCCAAAAAACCTGGACTGGGTTTCAAACCAATCGGGTACTAATCACTACATTCAAGTTCACTCACACATGCATAATGGTGCGTGGTAGTTGTTCGCCAACCCTTCAGTCTATATATTGACTTTTGTGTCCTTTTAGAGTACATCAATATGTCATACATATAATACACATGAGGCATACGATGCAATACACATCATATATATATATATATCTGGAACAGGACAATGGGTTTAAAAAATGAACAGTGTTACAAAGAAAATAGAGGAAAAGAGTTGTGTTAGGGTGTGCAAACCCATTCCTGTTAATGCTAAAACAGCATGTAACCTTCAACACCTACATGCTTGTGTCATTCGATTTGAGTACTTTATTTTATATCAATCACCACTTGATAAAGCCAATTAAACTCAAAGTACTCTAGCTTTTAACGAGCATATGCTTTCATCCCCAAACGACAGTAGCTTGCCTGTCAGCAGTTTACAATTCGTGATCCTTTTCTTCGTCGGCCACCAGAGTTAGCGGTATTGTACCCACCTCCGGTGCACCTCCACCATCCTTGGTCAATGCACCACCATTTCCTTCAGAGCTTCCTTTGTTTTTTCTGCGGTTGGACTTCTTCGGCACCGCGGGGAGGTCCTGACAGGTGGAACCGGCAGTGTCCTCAGCTGCCTTGTCCTTCTCTTTCTTTCTATTTTTTCGAGTCCCTTTCTTGGCCTTCTCCTTCTTTTCCGAGATCTCAGTACTGCCTGTTGTGACATCCATAGAGGAGGTGTCAGAACCCCGGGAGCGGTTTCGCCTTGACCGGCGAGAGCCCGGGGATGGAGGGGAATCACCAACAGTGACGTCGATTCCACTGGCTTCACTTTTAGTATCGCCAAAAGAGGTATCTGCCAGGCCCGCTCCATCTAGAACTATTTCTGTCATTAGAAGAGAAGAAATTTTAGTTTTTAGCATCATTTTGTATAAAATATAGTACATTATTTGAATGGTAATATATTCTAGTCAATGGGTCATTTAAATTAAAGTTACACATGAATTTTATGAAAGGTTTCATGTAATTGAATTAAAGAAAGGTAAGGGGGTGAGAACTTAACCTTGAGAAGCCCATGGGTTAGAGGCAGCAGAACCTCCCCTGTCACTCCTAAACGAGGCTGAATCCAGTGGTGCTGAGTGGTAGTCTTTCATCTGTTTAGTACAAATTGAATTGGTACTTTCAAAATCAAATATCTTAATTCACTCAAAGGTAGCGGATGCACCATCTATAGCCCTTTTGGGATGTAAAATATATCTCTTCTCACCTCCCTATAGTGTATAAGATAAATTCATGTCGATTATGGCAGAATTCCATGCTCATGGTTCTACCAGATCTCTCTTTTTGATTTCGATGAAAATAAATTTTACTGTATAGGCACCCCCAAAGGTGAGCTTGGAATACGAACTAGGATTACTGTCTTAAGAAAGTTACTCTTGGAAGGAAGATGCAGACTGAATTCATGACGTCCTCTTCTATGCCTTGTAGTAATGATTCCTCTAGAATTATAACATTTACCACAATAGTGTCATCTAGCGATTAGAAAAAATCCGTTGATTGGTTTCACTTGCCTCTCTTCCATTTGCATTTGAAAATGGGTAAGGGATCTTGCAAATAAGTCAACTACATACAAATATTTTCTTGTTTTGGTTCTACTCAATAAATTTTTTTATTGGAATCGAGCTAGTTGACTTTCTTGCCCAATTGTGTTTCGAAAATACAATTATAATAGTAATGTGCCCAAGCACTGCCGCATACAGTAATGTCTAATAATCAATATTAGCATTGCAAAATAATTTGTGGACCTTTCCATGGGCAAATAATATTATAACTATGGTTTGTCTAGAAAAGTTAAGATTCATATCGACTCATGTGAAACAAATGATGTGTGAGACATTGAAGTCATTGAAATTAAGTATTCTGAAGAACATGCTAAGGAAAGTCATTTAGGGTTGGAAGGAAACCTTCGTGCTGCAGCATATTAAACACTAACACTAAAAGTATGCACTGCCTAGGTATTCCCTGTTTCTTGCATAACAGAGTCGATACATTACACCCCTGTTGCATCAGGATATGTAGAACCCCCTCCCCCGCAAGACATTTAATGTCGTTGTTATGTTGGTCTTCGAGAACCTAGCGGAATTGACATTGTCACATAGCCTCGGAAAGCACTGCCCAAGGTATCCTTCAAGTTCCTCTTTCTCGTCTTTGGTATCCAACACTCCCCATACCGTAGCATTGATAAATGACTACATGTTGCATTAATTATGTTTGTCATAAAAACATCAAGGGTACACAATTAGCATACACAAGCCCTCGTAAGTGTACTATAGGTTAGTTTGCTGGTACCTTAGGTGACCTTTCCTAGTGTAAGCAAGGATGCATACGACAACAAAGGGTGGCATTTTGAGAATGTGGCTAATGCGAGGTGAGTGTGCAAATGTAAGCCGCATGCTTTTAGTTCGACAAAAGTTTGGTTGTTCAATTCACATTGACTCTATGGATGTAATTTTAGAGATGACACGGAACAACCATGATGTTGTATAATGAGCCAATCTTAGCAGATTATGATTACTCTAATAAGAGTCTTGCAAAACAAATATTGTGAAAATCCTTGAATTTCGTTCTTAACCTCGTTATGATAATTATTTCCAGGAAAGACGTGAACTTACCCAACTAGGTGCTCCTGCCTCCTTCTCCTTATTTGGGACACTAGGTCCGTCCCATCCGATATGTGCCACATGTTTCACATCCGTTGGGAAACCAATTTGCAATTCTTGTTCCTTAGCATCTAGTTACCAATATTAGTATGAGAAAAAGTTTATGTTAGAGTTAAGAAATTATACAAGGGATCATACATACTTATTGTGATAAAATGTGCAAGTCAAAGTTTCTTTGACTTTGCTTTACAAATAACTAAGTGTTATGTACCCATTATGTTTGAGAAGTAGCGGAAGGGCCTCAGGATCCCCTTCTTCATCTTTGTGCTCATGTCCTTTATAAAGTACCCTTTTCTACTTATTCGTTACCAAGCAGTCTTCTTGAATCTACAAATTATGGAAATATAATGCACAATAAATCTTTCAATGAAAATACTACTATATGATTGTGAAATAACATAGAGATCTACAAAAATGATTAAAATAAACATGAAATTAAGTATTGAAAATAAAAGATTGTTAGATTGGAATCCTTACTTTCTTATGAATCTCAAATGTCACTCGCAACAAAAATGAAAATTGGTTGCCAACCTTGTTAACCAATTCTCTCACTTCCTCCTCAATGAGGTAGTAGCATGTTTCCTTTTCTCTTTGCCTCTTTGTCCTAGAATTATGCTAGCTCGATATTGCGAGGTCTTGCATGTCATTGGGCATATGCTTCCTAAACTTATGCGGAGCTCACCGGAGGGTGCATCTCGTCAATGGAATTCCAAGGGTGGGAGGAGGAGTGCTATCTTATGTCTAATTTTGTGTATGGCCAAGAATCATTTGAGTCCTCTCCTTTCAACCATGCATCGGTGTTGGATGTCCTTTTTCACCTATATATGGAGGGATACCTATATGGAGAATAGCTTGGAGGATGCGGGAGTGGTAAGCCTAAATATAGCCCTTTGGACAAAGATATCATGGCTAGAAATAACCCTTGTGCTACTTCCTCCTTGAGTATCGTATAGTATGATGTTATTGTGCCCAGTTTGTTTTGTATACATAGGACCTATTCATTTTGGATGCTTAGAAAATACACAATAATAGGAAAATAATATAATAGGATAGCATTACTAGTGCAAAACTATGGGGGTGTGAAAATGCAGCAATTTGGAGCACTTGGTGTTTGAAGCGGGAATAGGAAAACACACACTGGTGTCCTCGGTTGCTCCAATCTTGAAGGAGACTTGACCGGTGTGCTCCACTTGAATGCTACCGGAGTCACTAAGCCATTAGACCTTGTAGGGATGAGGATTCTTCATCTTGACCATATGTAGCTTGGAACATAGCTCTTCACTTTCCAAATTGTGGCAACTTTCTTTGTCGATGATGACCTTCACAGAACGTCCACTAATGCCCGCCTTGGTATGGAAGATGTGGCAACTTTGGTCTTTGTCTTATTGGTGTTGAAGTGTCAAGACCTTGGAGACAACAAGAGCGGGGCTTGAACCATTTTCACAAAAGACTTGATTGTCTCCATCTTCATTCACTCGCCGGTACATGCACTACAAAAAAATACACTTCCGTGATGATACGTCTTTGTCACAGTAGGTCACGTTTTTTGTCATGCATCTACATCCATGACGGTTTTATGACATAATCAAGATAGTCATACATGTGTTGTTGTAGAAGTGTTACATGACAAACTTCCATGATGATAAATGTCACATCATGGAAGTGCTTTCGTCAAGGGTAACCGACATGTGGCATCCACCGTAACGGGTCACCGTTAAGCAATCGGGTTCCTCTTTGGATCCGATAACCCGTCAATAGCCCAGACCAATGGGGATTTTCCACGCGTAAAATCATCATTAGCTGGAGGAAACATGTGTCGGCTCCTCGTTGGGCCAGATGTCGTCCGTCCAATGGAGGAGACATGCCTATGATACGTTGACACGTGGCAGGGCCCAATTGAGGCCCATATAGGTTAAAAAGGCCGGCCCAGTTAAAGGCACGTAGTAGTTACTCAGGTACTAGTGGGCTAGCCCAATAACGGCCTATTTAAACATGGCCCATTTACGGCCCGGAGCTAGATCTGACCCATTAATTGTTCGCCGAGTATTTGGTCCCAATTACGACCCAGTGACATTACCACATGTTAGAGGCCCGATGTGGACATGGGCCCATTTCACCCCGGTATGTCTTTCGGCCTGGGAATGTCCTGTGTTGCCCATGGGCCATATATGGTCCGACGCAACATCTGTCCCTCTAACGACCTATGATAAAGGTGGCAACAATTCAGCCTAACGTGACTTTGGGCTTTTTAAAGGCCTGTTGCATAATTCGGTCTGTTGAGGCCTTGACTAAGCTTTCGGCCACTTAAAGGCCCATGATATCAGTGGGCCAACTAAGGACTGAGGTATGTTTCGGCCTGGTAATGGCATGTCATATGACTGGGCCAAAAAAGGCCTGGTCTACATTTCAGCCTGCTGAAGGCCCGTCGACGACTAGTGAAAATTGAGGCCCAACATGGATTTCTGCCTGCTAAAGGCCCATGATTTCTTCTGGACCGTATAAAGCCTGCAAAATATTCAACTTGTTAATGGCCCAAAGCTACATGGGCCCAACTAAGTGATGGGTCCACTAAAGGACCAACTAAACTTTGGGCGGAATATAGGCCCGTGTAAGTTGTGGGTCTGGCGCAAAGTGTGAAGGCCCCAATGGCCTTTCGGGCCCAAGAAAGTTGCAGGCCGGCCCAATTGTGGCCCGCTAAAAAGCAGGCCAAATAGAGGCAAACGTTTCGTCCCGGTCGACTACATCAAATTTTCTCCATTTTTTCAGATAGTAAATGATGGCAGTAACTAGTAGGACTTAAGAACAAACCTACTCTATACAATAAAGAAAGTACGATATAGTAACTTAGAATAAACCTACACAATACAATAAAGGATTTATGCTATATTACATCCACTGGGCATGGAAGTTCGCCACCAGTGATCATAAAGCGGAACAAAGAAGCAAATTACAAAAACTGGGTGCCATTGCAGCGTAACAAAATAATACTGAAGCAAGACCACTTCCAAGACAGTTCAAGAAAGGTTAGCCTTGCGCGGGAACTGCTGCGCAAGCTGCTGAGCAAGGCTGTGAGACCGGCCTAGTATGTCGGTCATAGCTTCCAGCTGTAGCTGTTTAGCAATGAGGTTCTCATTGGTGTTCTCCGCGATCTTTCTTGGAGATAGGACTTCAAATCGAAGTTGAGTTGCAGAATACCTTTCTGCTAGAACTTGGGACCGAAGAAGTCGAACTAATTCAGACAGTGAATTATGTGAGCTTGTCTGATTGCTGGTCTCAAGTAACTTGAACAATGCATCAAGATAAGACTTTGCGGTTGTCTCGCTATCTTCAAGATGTTTTGCCTTCTTTGCTGCAATATATGTTGGGTTTATCTCACAACCTTCAGCAGACTTGTGCATGCCATCAGGTATATCACGCTGAAACAAGCAGAAAGATGACAGGTTTTGCATGTGTATAAACAAAGATGATAAATCTGTTGTTACTTCCATCCAATTTCAAATTAGAAAATAAAGAGTAAGTTCAAAATATCAATAGCATAATTTGGCATTGTTCATAATGCGGGGAGCTTCACCACACGACTGGATTACCATGACAACATAAAAGGCAGAGATGAAGGGCAAAGACAATCATTGTATCTATTTTGGTTAATGTGGATGGGATGTTGTTCATGTCATCAGCCACATTAGTAAGATAAAACAGGAGATGACCAGGTGCAAACGTGGGCTGCTTCACCACAACTGGATTATAGATCCACAAAAACAAGCATACATATAGGGAGTATTGAGTAATGTGCATGGTATGAATAAGGAATTTGGTTTTACAAGTAAAACTTGGAACTTACGGTTGTTGCAAACATGAATTTTGATAAAAAAAAAAGCAAACTGAACAGCAGTTAACGATAGGGAGTATGAGCAAATTAAATAGTAGTTGA
This sequence comes from Aegilops speltoides, assembly GCA_021437245.1. Taxonomy (NCBI): domain Eukaryota; kingdom Viridiplantae; phylum Streptophyta; class Magnoliopsida; order Poales; family Poaceae; genus Aegilops; species Aegilops speltoides. The sequence goes on along the minus strand of CM038142.1, from coordinate 253,724,574 downwards.
GGATAAAGGCTTTAGAGGACTGTGATGTAGGGTAGAACCCTAGACGCCCGATCTTTCACGTTTGGAGGGAATCCTACCAAGAATACGAAGAACACGAGAGGGGAAACGAGGGAAACACAAGAGAAAACACTCAACCAACGAGAATAAGGTCACACATATGTTAGACCCTCCAAACACAAAGTGATACAAGATCCAAATCCAACAAAGGACAATACATTGGGTAACTGGTTCTTCTCCATGATGAGGTCTTGAAGAGGGTCTTCTCCGAGAGGAGGTCTTGAATCCAAGTGGATCTTCTCCGAAGAGGTGTCGGTCCCTCGTGGTGGAGTGGATCCGGACGGATGAGCAAGGCTCTATCTCAAATTATTAGCTATCACAATACTAACCCTAGAGGAGAGGTGGAGGAGTCATATATATATGCTAAGGGGACAAAGGGGTACATGGGCCTTATCCCAACATGCGCACGCAGGTGGAGTCCGGATGATTCGGGCATGGAGCCGGATGATCCAGGCTCTGTCCGGATGATCTGGGTGATGGCCCGGATGAGTCGAAGGCGCATGCGGTGGAGGTGAGGGCCCGTATTTCCGGATGTCCAGCTGGTGCCCGGATGATCCGGGTGCTCGTCCAGATGGTCCGGCTTCGGGTGTCGTTCGGCGCATTATCTAGATCATCCGGACCGAGGTCTGGATCGTCCGAGCTCTGTCCGAATCGTCTGGCCAGCTGGGACTTGGCTGATTTATTCTCCGTCTTCATGCATGTCTTCCGCTTCCGATTCTCCTTGCTTCTTAGCTTCTCCATGGCTAACTCCTTGGTACCTGAGTATGCAAAGCATGTCCATTTGAGGTAGTAGCCATGTCTCGTGTGATTCGACAGGGAGTTGTGAGAGGAGTGATGTCACCTTCGTTTCGAGAGCTCTTGCACGTGCTCTTGTCATTGGTCCAAGTGGTGTTGTAGGAGATGTAGATGCATCCATGGGGATGATCATGGGATGCTCCGCATCATCTCCCCCTCCCCCCCGGGAAAGATCCAACCTTAGATCGAAAACTTCATCACCATGGTATGGCGAGAGGTCTTTGACATTGAAGATGTTGCTCACGTTGTACTTGGTGCGTGGGAGGTCGATCTTCTATACATTGTTGTTGTAGCGTGCTAGCACCTTGAAGGGTCCATCGGCTCGGGGTAGAATTTTGGACTTGCGTTCATTGGGGAAGCGGTCCTTGCGAAGGTGTAGCCACACAAGATCTCCTATGTTGAATATCATGGGGTTGCTTGTTGATGTTGAGCTTGGTCGCGAGTCGTTGTAGTTGGTGCTCGATGGTGAGCCTTGTATCTTCATGAAACTTCTTGAGGTTGCTTGCTCGTGCACTCTTGTCCATGTTGGTGCGCTCTTGTAGTGGAAGAGGTAGAATGTACAATAGTGACAACGGGTTGAAGCCGTAGACGACCTCGAAACGGGACTTGCCGGCAGTCGAATGTCTTGTGCGGTTGTAGGCATACTCGGCGATGGGTAGACAGTCCTCCCACTCCATGATGTTCCTCTTGATCAACACACAAAGTAGAGTGGAGAGTGTACAGTTCGTCACCTCCGTTTGGCCGTCGGCTTGGGGATGGTATGCCAAAGAGAATAAGAGCTTGATTCCGATCTTGGCGCATAGAGTCTTCCAAAAGTAACTCAAGAACTTGACATCGCGGTCCGAGACGATCGTCTGGCACTCCATGTTGGCGCAAGATTTCCCTACAAAAGATATTTGCAATATGTGAAGCATCGTCTATCTTGTTGCATGGGATAAAATGAGCGATTTAGAGAATCGGTCCACAACAACAAACACGGAATCCTTTCCATTTTGAGTTCTAGGCAAACCAAGTACAAAATCCATGCTAATGTCTTCCCAAGGTTGATAAGGAATAGGAATAGGCATATAAAGACCATAGGATTGAGTTTTTGACTTAGCATTGCGACATGCAGAGCATCGGTTGGTGAAGTGTGAGACGTCGCAGAACATCTTGGGCCAAAAGTAGTTCTTCGAGAGCATGGTGAATGTATTATCGCATCCAAAGTGTCCCATGAGTCCGCCTCCATGAGCCTCTTGCAAAAGGAGCAAACAAAGAGAAGACTCGGGAATGCAGAGTTTGTTAGCTCTCATAAGATAATCATCCTAGATGTAATATTGTTCGCAAGATGTATGCGTCAAACACTTAGCATAAGGAATAGCAAAGGTAGGATCATTTGCATACAAGTCTTTTATGTGCTCGAAGCCAATAACATTCAATTCAAGTTTAGTGACAAGCGTGCATATGAGGGAAAGGGCATCCACCACTATGTTTTCCTTCCCTTGATGTACTTGATGACATAAGGAAAAGACTATAAATTCACTCCATTTTGCATGACACTTGTTCAACTTAGTTTGTCCTTTTAAGTACTTTAGCGTTTCATGATCGGTTTGGATGATAAATTCATGAGGGCGAAGATAATGTTCCAATTCATGCAAAACTCGCACTAAAGCATATAGTTCTTTGTCATAGATGGGGTAATTGAGTTGTGCTCTGGAAAGTTTCTCATTAAAACATGCTATGGGGCGCTTCTCTTGCGTTAACACACATCCTATGACATGACCACTAGCTTCACAATTAATCTCGAAAGGTTTGTCAATGTTGGGTAATGCAAGCACGGGAGCATGATTAAGCAAATTCTTAAGCTCATTAAATGTGGTATCTTGGGATGGTCCCCAAACAAATGGCGCAATTTTCTTACTCAAAGAATGTAAAGGAGAAACAATGGTGCTAAAATCCTTCACAAAGCAGGCTAAGGGGACGAAGGGGTACATGGGCCTCAGCCCAACACGCGCACGCAGGCGGGGTTGAGATGACCCGCGCGGGGAGGCGAATGATTTGTGCTCTGTCCAGATGATCCGGGTGATGGCCCGGATGAGTCGAAGGCGCAGGCGGTGGCGGTGACGGCCCAGATGTCTGGAGGGGGGTCCGAATGTCCAGCTAGTGTCCGGATGATCCGGGTGCTCGTTCGGATGGTCCGGCTTCGGGGTCCAGCTTTTGGTGCCGTTGTGCACGTTATCCGGATCGTTCGGACCGGGGTCCGAATCGTCTGGGCTCTCTCTGGATCGTCTGGGACCTCGTCCGGATCGTCCGGCCAGCCTGGGACTTGGCTCATTTCTTCCCCGTCTTCATGCATGTCTTCCGCTTCCGATTCTCATTGCTTTTTAGCTTCTTCATGGTTAACTCCTTGGTACCTGAGTATGCAAAGCATCTCCGTTTGAGGTAGTAGACGTGTCTCGTGTGATTTTAAATGGAGTTGTGAGAGGAGAGATGTCACCTCAGTTTCGAGAGCTCTTGCACGTGCTCTTGTCATTGGTCCAAGTGGTGTTGTAGGAGATGTAGATGCGTCCACGGGGATGATCATGGGATGCTCCGCATCAGACTGACTTACATTTACAGTTAACACCGGCTTTATAATGCCCTTATCCATGTGAAGGGAAGGATAACTCAAGAATTTCAGCACATAATCTTCTTGATAAGCATTGCCTGTACTCTACATTTTGTAGAGAGTTATTATAGATATGATAATAGTGGAAGGGATAGAGGATAATGAAGATAAGATGAAGATTGATCCTACATAATCAACTACCAATCCCTGGAAGCACAAGCATTAGATGACAAAATGTATTGACAAGAGCAATGGGCTACACTTCTGCACTGGCATTGTCTGTGTATTCAACTTTTTGGTAAAATTAAATATAGATATGGTATTTTTAGTAAATGGTGGGCGAGGGAGATAAGATGCAGAATGCTACACAATGAACCAATCCCTCTTCCCATAATGATGCGGAGCATCCCACAATCATCCCTGTGGACGCATCTTATCTCCTACGACACCACTTGGACCAATGATAAGAGCTCGAGCAAAGGCTATCGAAGATAAGGTGAACTCGCTCCTCTCCGTACTCCCACTATCTACAAATGAGACATGGCTACTACCTCAAGCAGAAACACTATGTGTGATTAGGTACTAGGAGGGAGGCCACAGAAAAGCTACATCCAATGGACAAGACGGTGAGTACACCGAGTACGAGGGACAACAAGAAGAGCTACCAAAGAAGCTACACCGAGCGGACGTCCGACCAGGACCGGACATCCGGCGCCTGAAGGCCCATCCGACCCAAGTTCCAGCTAACGCCAGCTACAGCGAGCGAACGTCCGCCCAGGACCGGACGTCCGGCCTCCACCGGACGACCGGCAGTTCCACACCTGAGCCAAATCTAGGGAAGTCCGAAGCGACCGGACGACCGGCCGTCTCCGGACATTCGGTACAACTTTTATAGAACGAAATTAGCGGAAGTCTGAGTCCTACCGGACGTTCGGACCCCCGAGAGCCACCGGACGACCCGTAGAGACCAGACGTCCGCTGCTTGTGTGTGCACAGCTTCGGGACCGAGGCCCATGTACCCTTTTATTTCGCCCCCATTTGCACTTAGACTATAAATAGACGTCGTCCTCCTCCTAGTTAGGGCTAGCATTGGTTTAGCTCATTTGTGATATAGAGCTTTTCTCATCCATCCGGATCTACTCCACCGAGAGAGACTGTTCTCTTTTCAGAGAAGATCCACTTTGGATTCAAGACCCCTTCATGGGAAGACCCCTCAAGACCTCCTCTTGGAGATGATCTAGCTACTTGTATCGTCCTTTGTTGGATTTGAATCGTGTATCTCTCTTTGTGTTTTGAGGATCTAGCATATGTTTGACCAAATCTTGTTGGTTGAGTGATTTCCCTCGTGTTTCCCCTCGTGATTTCTCCTTGTGTTCGTCATGTTCTTCGTAGGATCCCCTCCAATCGTGAAAGATCGGGCATCTAGGGTTCTACCCTACATCATCTTCGTATCATGAGCCACGTTGATCAAGTATTTGGAGCCCCTCCCCTTGTTTTCTAGCTTGATTTTGTTGTGTTCTTCCCTAATTTCGAAAATCCCCACCAAAAATAGCCCCAATTTTTTTTTGTGATTTGTTGGTGTGATGAAGTTATGTTGGATTTGATCCATGGATTTTCTATGGCACGAGTGGATCTAGCTTTCCCCCATCATCTCCATCTTTTCCATCCACAAAATCGCTCGGATTTGACAAAATTCGCCACCTCCACCATGAACTCTAGTTGTTCATCCTGTGCCCGAAATCGCTGAGGCACCGGACGTCCACTAGCCACCGGGCGTCCGACGACCGGACGACCGCTCCACTCCGGACGTTCGCTGTTTCCTGAAGAAAATTAATCTTTTTCGCCTGAAAATTTTCGTCCACCGCCACCACCTCCGCATACGCACTACAACTCCCATTCCACCACCGCATTCGCACTCCAATACCACCACCGCTTTCTGAAAGCACCACCATCACTTACCCGCTATCAACTATGACAATTTTGACATGTTTTCTTTGAGAACTTGAGTTGTGGTTCCCGTGTCCTATTGTGTTTCGGCTATATAGGTACGGTTCGACATCAATATCACCACCGCTCATCTTTGCCAGGGACTCGTCAGCGACAACAACCGTTCGACAATTTTGACACCTTCAACCGTAAGCAAGGACGGTAACCTCAACGTCATCTTTGTCTACTCCTTGCCATTGCAATGATAGCCACATAGCGTTACTTTTGCGTACCTTGCCTACCGAGACTAGCCTTTGAGTATTGTTGGCAATGCGACTTGTGCACATTAGTGATCATACTTCCCATAGCATACACACCTTATCATCGTGGTGCATATCTTGGTATCATTTCTTGTGTCACAAAGTTGTCATCGCATACACATTTGCTATGTTGGTTCGTGAAGTTTTGCATGAGAAAAGAGCTCAAAAGAGAAAGAGCCAAACAAGCTTTTAAGCTAAAGGGAAAGATAAGAAAAGAGCTTATAAGAAAGAACCATAACATCATACTACATTAAGATTGTCATACTTGATCATCTTGGATCATATCACCGGAAAACCATACATATAGCATACTCGGGATAGAAGTAGTTGCATTTTTGCCTAGTAGGTCGTGCACAAGTTTCATATCCTCCTATTGTGCAATCGTGCTAGCGTCTCTCTAGTGTTGTGCAACAAGAGCATTTTCATGGATTCCACATTTTGGCTCATTCCTTGGTTGCACGACCCCACTTATCTATTTGCGTGTGTGATGAGGACATCAATACCATTGTTACACCCACAGCCCCTGCTGCTATACATACTGGACCAATTACTAGAGCTCGCGCACGCAAATTAAATTACCAGGTACTTTCGTTTCTTGGTAATGATTCTAATCTTCAGGAGAATATGATGCAACCTAAATTGGATACATTAGTTTTGCTTACAAATGAAGGGCCTAGTTTCGAGAAGGATGAACATTGGAGCAAGAATAAGCAAGGAGATGATGGCGTGCACAAGGCGAACAAGAACGAAGTTACACGTGATGATTTTAGGACATTGAAGCCACCATAATGAGTGCATGAAGCCTTGGACGAAATATACAAGATGCTACTTCATAATTTTCGTCAACAGGCTATTGTAGGTGTTGCGTCACCTTATTATTGGGCCAGGCCCATGTAATTTCGAAATAATTGATTATAGGCTATTTTTAGAGTCCGTATGTGTGGGGAAGCAAGAGTTAGGGTTGGTTTCGGACCCCTCCCTGAAGGGCCACGAAATCCGCCCCCCCTCTTCCTCCATATATACAACCCATAGGGCGTCGTTTAGACTTTGGGGTTTTGTTTAGATTAAAAGTTCGCCATAGCTACAACTTCGCGTACTTCGTTTGTGTTTAACGACCAGACCAAGACTTCACAGAACTCCATCTTCATTAATAAAGCTTTCCTCTTATATTCACAATATCCAGATTGGAATTTCAGTTTCTTGCTTGTTCTTCGTTTGCTCGCAGGAAACAGACCCTCGTGGTCGGGTTGATTGTGCTCTGGCATGGTCAATAACCCCTCGGAAGTTGGTTTAGCGATTGCTAAGGCGCGACGTATCGCACGTTCGTAGTCGGATCGTCAAGGTGGACGCCCACAGAAAACGATAGCCACCATCTCATCGAAACATCGGGACACCTTTGCCTCTATCAAGTGGTATCAAATTTTCAGGTTGCTCGGTGAGATTTTACAGTTTTTCGTAGTTTAGATCGAGTCGGTTTCTTCATACCTATAGTCCTCGAAAAAGCCAAAAAAATAGGGTTAGTTCATCCTATCCACACCAATCTGAGCCTCTACATAATATTTTCTGTATTTGCTTTGTTGAATTTGCAGTTGCATCATCACGTCAAGTTGTTGGTCTTAGCGTCTAGTCCTTTAGAGTTTCGAGTTCTGTTCACAGGTTGTCACATCGCCGCTGCCATATATCACCACCGCATCTTCATGCTTGTTGCTGCCATATAACACCACCACACCAACTTCATCGCCGCTGCCATATACCACCACCACATATTCATCGCCAATCCGAGTCCAAATATACCACCACATATCCGCCGCCATCACGCCAATCCGAGTCCAATTGCAAAATATATTCGCCACCAGTCCGAGTTCCTCCAGATTCATCTCTGCCACCAGTCCGAGTTACACCAGATTCATCTCCGCCACCAGTCCTAGTCCGAGTCCAGTATTTTGTTATGTTGTTTTGGATTTCGAGATCACGCCATACTCCGAGTCGTGATAGAGTAGGACTCCCAAACTTTCATGTACCCGTGATAGAAAAATATTTCCAAACTCAAAAGAAAATTTGTCTTGGCAGTTTTTAGACCATTTGTAGACTTTTTCGGAAAAAATTTGTTGCGGAGCAAAAAAAAAGAGGAAAAAAGTGCAAAAGAGTGAAAAAAAGGAAAAAAAATCATAGCGTGCTCCTCCCTTGTTTAAATGCAGCTTCGTGATTTTGTTAGTGTTCTAGGCTCGAGTCTCTAGCACGGTCTAGCCTAGGACCATCACAGCACCGTCGTTGAGCGTTTATTCAACTTTCCATCTCTGAATTGATTATTGCTGACCCTTTGTGCTACCATATATAAGCCTTCCCAGCTCCACATACATCTATGTCGTGTGTTTGACTCTCCCTAGTAATCACTCTATCCAAGCTTTGAGAGTTTTGACTACTACGGGTGCCGATCACCGCCTACTGCTGGGTAAGAACTGGTAAAAATTTGAGATTTGCTTGACGGATTTGTGACACCCACCACCACCACTTGTTAGTAGTCTGTAGGATCATATTCTTGTGTATTTCTATTGCTGCTAACCATGGCAGGATCACAAGCCGATGAGATTGACTGGGAGAACTGGACGAACAAGGAGCTTCATGATAAGTTTCAGCAAATGATGAGTGGACAGGTGGAAGATTTGGTAAACAAATTTGAAGAGGCCATGGAGAAGATAGACCGCATTGAGAAGGCGTTCGAAACAAAGCTCGATAACAAGTTTAATGAATTGCTCGCGCGTTTTCCACAACCACCGCCCGCTGCACCTGTCGCACCTCTATAGCAACAACAACAACATCACCTTCCAAATCAAGTGGGACGAGCAGTGCGCGTTCCCCTTGAGCCTGGTCAAAATTCTGGTGCCGTTGTACCTACTGTTGATGCTTCTATAGCTTCTGCTGCTATTGAAGAGGTGGAGGACCAGTACAAGGATGAGGTTGATCAAATCAGAACTACGTGCAACCACCAGCACCACCACCACCAGGTAGTCCTCATGCATATCATCGCAGTAGTAGGGCTGCACCACCACCTGAGGTACGAGATCATGACCTTTTTCCTAAACTAAAATTGAATATTCCACCATTTGAGGGTGGATATGTTCCTAATATATATCTTACTTGGGATTTAGAAACTGAACAATGTTTTACATGTTTACAATATCCTGAGGAGAGACGTGTTCCTGCTGCTGTTTGTGTTTTCACTAGTTTTGCATGTGTATGGTGGTCTGAACATTGTAGATTATATCCTATTCCAGCTACTTGGGCTGCTTTGAAAACTGCTATGCGTACTCGTTGGGTTCCACTATATTATCAATGTGAATTACTTCAAAAACTACAGCGTTTGAGACAAGGGAAAAATTCTGTAGAAGAATATTATCAGGAATTACAAATTGGCAGGATTAGATGTGGTATTGTTGAGGAGAATGAAGATGTGCTTGCACGTTTTATGGGTGGATTAAATAGAGAGATGCAGACCATTCTAGAGTATAAGGAGTATACTTGCTTGTAAAGCTGAACGTGAAGTGCAGGATCGACAAGCATTGGCGCGAACGGACTTTTCTGTAGGTCGACCTTCATCATGGACACCGCGTGCATCTCGTACTTCCACTGCACCTGCACCACCATCAGGTGCCACCTCCAGCCGTGATATAAGAAAGCATGCACAGCCACCACTATCTGCCAAGAGCGCACCTATCGGGCCTGCACATAGCTCCTCTTCTTCCTTGGCATCAACAGGGCACACAAGTGATATTATTTGTCGTCATTGTAAGGGAAGAGGTCATTATGCGAGAGAATGTAAATCTCAGCGTGTGATGATTGCTACTGAGGATGGTGCGTATGAGTCCGCTAGTGACTATGATGAGGAGGCTTTGTCTCTTATTACAAGTGAACAATACGTGGAGATGTTTCTGATCATGAGACGCAACATGGCCCCTGAAGACGCTGACAAGTATGAATGTTTAGTTGCTCAACGTGTTTTGAGTGTGCACATTACACAAGTTGAGCAAAATCAGAGGCATACTTTGTTTCATACAAAGCGAGTTGTGAAGGAACGTTCTGTTCGCATCATCATAGATGGAGGGAGCTGCAACAACTTGGCTAGCATAGAGATGTTTGAGAAGCTATCTCTCACCACAAGACCACATCCACATCTTTACTACATCCAATGGTTCAACAATAGCGGCAAGGTTAAGGTAACACGTACTGTTCGTGTGCATTTTAGTATCTCTACATATGCTGATTATGTTGATTGTGATGTGGTACCTATGCAAGCATGTTCCTTATTACTTGGTAGACCATGGCGATTTGCTAAAAATTTTGTACACCATGGTAGAAACAATCAGTATACTCTTGTTCATAAGGATAAAAATATTACTTTGCTTCCTATGACTCCTGATTCCATTTTGAAGGATGATATTGATAGAGCTAGTAAAGCAGAACAGGAGAAACATAAGAGTGAAAATCAGATTGTGGCAAAAGAAGTTGAGCCACAAATGAAGCCTAATAATAAACCATCTAGTGTTGTTTCTGAAATTAAATTGAAAAGTGCATGTTTACTTGCCACCAAATCTGATATTGATGAGCTAGATTTCAGCAAATCTGTTTGCTATGCTTTTGTGTGCAAAGAGGCATTATTTTCATTCGAAGGCGTGCCTTCCTCTTTGCCTCCTGCTGTCACCAACATTTTGCAGGAGTTCACTGACATCTTTCCACAAGACGTGCCACCGGGATTACCTCCCATTCGAGGGATTGAGCATCAGATTGACTTAATTCCCGGTGCATCATTACCCAACCATGCACCATAACATACCAATCCAGAGGAGACAAAGGTTATATACGCGAGTCCCTTAGTCCTTGTGCTGTTCCTATCATCTTAGTGCCAAAAAAGGATGGTACTTCGCATATATGCGTTGATTGTAGAGGCATTAATAATATTACTATTCGTTATCTTCATCCTATTCCTAGGCTAGATGATATGCTTGATGAATTGAGTGGCTCTACAATATTCTCCAAAGTTGATTTGCGTAGTGGATACCATAAAATTCGTATGAATTTGGGAGATGAATGGAAAACAACATTTAAAACTAAGTTTGGATTATATGAGTGGTTAGTCACGCCTTTTGGGTTAACTAATGCACCTAGTACTTTCATGAGATTAATGAACGAAGTTTTATGTGCTTTCATTGGATGATTTGTGGTAGTTTACTTTGATGACATATTGATTTATAGCAGATCTTTGGAGGAACATTTGGAACATTTACGTGTTGTTTTTATTGCTCTACGTGATGCACGTTTTTTGGTAACCTTGGGAAGTGCACCTTTTACACCGACCGGCTATCTTTTCATGGCTATGTCTTTACTCCACAGGGAATTGAAGTTGATAAAGCCAATATTGACACTATTGAGAGTTGTCCACGGCGCAAAACGGTCACACAAGTGAGGAGTTTTCTTGGCCTTGCTGGATTTTATAGGCGTTTTGTGAGAGATTTCAGCACGATTGCTTCACCTCTCAATGAGATTACAAAGAAAGATGTGCCTTTTATTTGGGGTACTGCACAGGAAGAAGCCTTCATGGTATTGAAAGATAAGTTGACACATGCTCCTTTACTCCAACTTCCTGAATTTAATAAGACTTTTGAACTTGAATGTGATGCTAGTGGAATTGGATTAGGAGGTGTGTTATTACAAGATGGCAAACCTATTGCATACTTTTCTGAAAAATTGAGTGGGCCTAGTCTAAATTGTTCTACTTATGATAAAGAACTATATGCTCTTGTTCGGACTTTCGAAACATGGCAACATTATTTGCGGCCCAAAGCATTTGTTATACATTCTGATCATGAATCTTTGAAACATATTAAAAGTCAAACTAAACTGAATCGTAGACATGCTAAATGGTTTGAATTCATTGAGACTTTCCCTTATGTCATTAAACACAAGAAGGGTAAAGAAAATGTTTTTGCTGATGCATTGTCTCGTCGCTATACTATGCTTTCACAACTTGACTTCAAAATATTTGGTTTGGAGACCATCAAAGATCAATATGTGCATGATGCTGATTTTAAATATGTAATGCAAAATTGTAAAGACGGAAGAATGTGGAACAAGTTCGTCGTTAACGATGGATTTGTGTTTCGTGCTAACAAGCTATGCATTCCAGCTAGCTCCGTTCATCTTTTGCTGTTGCAGGAGGCGCATGGAGGAGGATTAACGGGACATTTTGGCGTGAAGAAGATGGAGGACGTACTTGCTACACATTTCTTTTGGCCAAAGATGAGATGGGATGTTGAGCGTTTTATTGCTCGCTGCACTACATGTCAAAAAGCTAAGTCATGACTCAATCCTCATGGTTTATATATGCCTTTGCCTGTACCTAGTGTTCCTTGGGAGGATATATCTATGGACTTTGTTTTAGGTTTACCTCGAACAAAGAAGGGGTGGTATAGCATATTTGTTGTCGTGGATAGATTCTCGAAAATGGCAGACTTTATACCATGTCATAAAAGCGATGATGTTATTAATGTTGCTCATTTATTCTTTCGTGGAATTATTCGCTTGCATGGTGTGCCAAATAATATTGTTTCAGATCGTGATACTAAATTTCTTAGCCACTTTTGGAGTTGTTTATGGGCTAAGTTGGGGACTAAACTGCTTTTACTACTTGTCACCCCAAACTGATGGACATACTGAAGTAGTCAATAGAATATTGTCTACTATGCTTAGGGCTATTTTGAAGAATAATAAGAAAATGTGGGAGGCTTGTTTGCCTCATATTGAATTTGATTATAATCATTCATTGCATTCTACTATTAAGATGTGCCATTTTGAAGTTGTATATGGTTTCCTACCTTGTGCACCTATTGATTTGTTGCCTCTTCCATATTCGGAGAAGGTTAATTTTGATGCTAAACAATGTGCTGAATTGATTTTAAAAATGCATGACTTAACTAAGGAAAACATTGAGCATATGAATGCTAAATATAAACTTGTTGGAGATAAGGGTAGAAAACATGTTGTGTTTGCACCTGGAGATCTTGTTTGGTTACATTTGCGTAAGGATAGATTTCCTGATTTGCGCAAATCAAAGCTAATGCCACGTGCTGACGGACCTTTTAAGGTGTTTGAGAAAATAAATGATAATGCATATAAACTTGAGCTACCTGCGGATTTTAGGGTTAGCCCCACTTTTAACATTGCAGATTTGAAGCCTTATTTGGGAGAGGGAGATGAACTTCTTTCAAGGATGACTTCATTTCAAGAAGGGGAGGATGATGAGGACATCAATACCATTGTTACACCCACAGCCTGCTGCTATACATACTGGACCAATTACTAGAGCTCGTCACGCCAATTAAATTACCAGGTACTTTCGTTTCTTGGTAATGATCCTAATGTTCATGAGAATATGATGCTGCCTAAATTGGATACACTTGTTTTGCTTACAGATGAAAGGCCTAGCTTGGAGAAGGATGAACATTGGAGCAAGAACAAGCATGGAGATGATGGCGTGCACAAGGGCAACAAGAACGGAGTTACAATTGATGACTTCAGGACATTGAAGCCACCATAACGAGTGCATGAAGCCATGGACGATATACACAGGATGCTACTTCATACTTTTTGTCCAGAGGCTATTCTAGGTGCTGCCTCACCTTATTATTGGGCCAGGCCCATGTAATTTCGAAATACTTGATTATATGCTATTTTTAGAGTTCGTATGTGTGGGGGAACAAGAGTTAGGGTTGGTTTCGGACCCTTCCCTCAAGGGCCACGAAATCCCCCCCCCCCTCTTCCTCCATATATACAGCCCTTAGGGCATCGTTTAGACTTTAGGGTTTTGTTTAGATTAAACGTTCGCCATAGCTGCAACTTCGTGTACTTCGTTTGCGTTTAACGACCAGACCAAGACGTCATAGAAACCCACCTTCATTAATAAAGCTTTCCTCTTATATTCACAATATCCAGATTGCAATCTCAGTTTCTTGCTTGTTCTTCGTTTGCTCGCAGGAAATAGACCCTCATGGTCAGGTTGATCGTGCTCCGGCATGGTCAATAACCCCTCGGAAGTTGGTTTAGCGATTGCAAAGGCGCGACGTCTCGCACGTTCATAGTCAGATCGTCAAGGTCGTCTACCACAGAAAACGATAGCCACCATCTCATCGAAACATCGGGACACCTTTGCCTCTATCAGTGTGTGTTTCCTCGTACCATATCTTGCTAGTGGTCTACTTGTTGCATTTGAAAATTTGTGAATCTTTTCCAACATTTTTGAAGCTCACTAACAATTGCATCTATTTTTGTGCCTCCATCCTAGAAAGAACTTACCGGATTAGCAGGGCGAGTCAAGTCATGCCCACGGTCGTCATCCGTGGGCGGTGGCATCTTGTTGGCCTTGAAGAGCACCTTCCACATGCCACCATAAGCTTTTACTTGTGTAGGCGTGAGAACCGACAAGAATTGGTACCAATTGTGTTATTTCCTTGTTACATATTTGAGTGATCAGTGATCCATATTCAACATCGGTCAAGGTACATTTGGTATAAGTTGTTATCTCTCTGCCACTCACATATTTGCTTGGAATGATGGATAGGCCAAGTTCTACTACCATACCACTCTTCATCGAGCAAGACGACAACATGTCATCCTATGTGAGTCACCTCTTCGGTGCCCAAAGAGCTTTGCATCAAGAACAACAAGCAATGAGCGACCGCATCGACAATCTCGCCACCGACTTGCTACTCTCCGAGCAACGAACAAGAGACTACTTCGACAACAAGCTCGACGCACACAAACAAGAGAACGATGCAAGAATGGACGAGATTCGTGCCTTGTTGGTAAACTGCTCTTCTACCACCCCGTCCTACTCAAGATGGAGCCGCTCGAGTCGACACTCTGACGACACCCTCTCCGGCTCAAGTACACGGACATCGACACTCTACGCCGAGCCGCGCGCCAAGACCGTCAAGCTAACCGCAATCCTCTTCATGACAATCAGCTACAAGAGCAATTCGACGAGCAAGCACATTGACATCGCCTAAACCAAGCTACTCTTGCACAAGCACAAGAAAGGCAACGTCAACGTCAGCAAGAGGAAGAGTGAGCGCGACAACACCAAGACGAACAAGACGCCTAGACTCAACATCAAGAACAACAACTACGCGAAGCTCATGCACTCGAGGCGCAATGTGCCCTCCGAGAGTCAAGTGAGCCATAGCCAAGCGCAGCCGGCAAAATCACGAGCACCAAGAAGCACTTCGTGAAGAAATTCAAGAGCGAAACTACCAAGCAAGAGTGGATCGTCAAGTTTGACAAGCTCCCTCACAAGCTCGACAAGCTCCTCCTCAACCTCGACAAGAACCTCAAGTTCACCAAGAGGATGGTGACTATGGAAATCCTCCATGCCAAGAGCAACATGAGGTTGACAATCATCCACGTCAAGGGCGTCATCATCATCTACGACCCCAACACAATGAAGAGCAACACTATGGCAAGCTCAAGTTCACCATGCCCAAGTTCACCAGAAGCAATGATCCCGAAGAGTACCTATCATGGGCATTGAAGGTCAACAAGATCTTTCGCTTGCACAACTATGAGCAATAGAAGAAGATTGTTATGGCATCCCTTGAGTTCCAAGACTATGTGCTCATATTGTGGGAACAAGTCCTTGAGCGCCGAGAAGCAAGAGGTGAACCACCAATCACCACATGGGATCAAATGAAGGATGTCATGAGAGCACGCTTTGTTCCAACATACTACAACCGCAACCTCCTCAAGAAACTCCAACTCCTCGAGCAAGGAACAAAGAGCGTTGAAGAATACTACAAGGAAATGGAGATTGCCATGATAAGAGCCAATGCCATGGAAGATGATGAGCAAACTATGACCCGTTTCTTAAATGGCCTCAATCACCCCATCAAGAAGATTGCCAACTTCCAACCCTACTCCAACTTCATTGAGCTAGTGCATGAAGCTACCAATGCGGAACATCAAATGCAAGATGACTTCAAGTATGCCAAGTACTGATGAGGACATCCCTAGTCTTTTACCATCCTTTTCCATTGATGATGTTGCAGCACATGACAAGTCCAATGAAATCAGAATAGGACCAATTACAAGAGCACGTGCAAAACTACTTGAACAACAGGTGAATTCACTCTTAGTTGAACCTGACATTTGTGTTAACCAGAATTTTATACTTCCTAAGTCTTTGCATATTTGTATGATCATATTTGAAGAGAAGACAAGCTTGGCACGTGGAGATGAAGAACTGCAGCAAGAAGAATGCCCGCTGTCTAATATCAACAAGTGCACGAGGGAGGAGAGGGAGGCCGTTGCACAACATAAACAGAAGGAAAATCAGAACCGGACTCGGATTGACAGTCAGGAAGCCCGGAATTGATATACATGCAGAATCCGTGTCCTTACTCCAAATAAGGCGTTTAAATACAATTTGGAAAGCTAGACTCGTGTGCATTCCAAATTGTATACTTTCAGCCCGCGATTCGCGGTGACCAAGTCGCAGTCACCAAAACAATAGGGCGGTTATTTCTGCTAGTTTTCCACATAGATTCGTTAAAGTTAGGAAAGTTAGATATATGTTGGTTTTTGACCCTAACACTATTTTGGACGTCGAGGGGTCTTCATATACCCTTGTAAGTCATGGATTTTTGGGTTAGACCACGTTTTGATTAAACTCATACTAGACTGAATTGCTTTAAGCATTCCTCTGTACTCATATTCCTCTTTCCATCGATCAGGAATATTTACCTACACCAAATTCGTTTTGATAGGGTGTATTTGCTACTGAAAGTAAAGTGCTATCTGTCGTTCCATTGGGAATTGGGAGATTGCAGAACCGTTTCGTGGTCGGCAGCTACATGCGCAAGTGTGTGGTGTTGAGAATATCCATAGGGTTGAAGATCTGTTGCATTGGCAATGTCGGAACAGCTGGAGAGTTCGAGAGCATCTCACAAGTTATCTAGTAAGTTCATCATCGAGATCATCCGCTCACTGAGAAGATCGGGCCACCCCTTATCATCTTGGTATCAGATTTCCAGCGTTTACTCGGTGAGCATCCACCAATCCCTTAGATTACTTTTGTTTTCGTCCTATACAAAAAAGCCATACAAAAATATTAGGGTTTAGAGTTTTTTCCATAGCTTAGATAGCCTCGGTTCCAAGTTTTAGTTGCTGATCGTACTCTTTTATTTGCGTAACTTACATTCTATCTGAGTCGTTGTAGCTTGTCTAGGTTTTCCTTTTTTCATGTCAGAGTCATTTGGTTGCTGTCAAGTCTGTTCGTTCGAGTCAGAATTAGTTTAGTTAGATTAACTATCCGAATCAGATTGTGTTTCCTTTGATAACCATAGTCAGCCTTTCTTCTTTTGCGTAACACTTTCCTATTGAGACTAGCATATCCTTTGCTCTACCGGCTGCTCATATAAGAATTTGGAGAGTGCATCTTTTGTTTTGACAAAATCAGATTGGTTACTAATTGCTCAGGTTACCGATAAAAAAAAGAAAGAAAAAAAAAGAGAGAAAGGAAAAGAAAACGAAAAAAAGGAGAAAAAAAAGCTAAACGTGAAAGTTGCATATATTTTGGGAGAGTATGTTCAGTTTTTCTACCACGTTCATTGCACTAGTAGATTGAGCAACCTTGTGCCCGTATAAATTGAGCGATTTGCTAACATCTCTCATGTGTGTTTGCAACATGAGCATTACTCCGACATTCCAGAATTTTGAGCTCAGTTTCAGAGTTGCATTTGCCCCACTTATCTCCACCGTGTGTGTTTTCGTGGGTCTTTTTATCATACGATCAGCACTAGGATTTGTGAATTGGTGTTGATAGGTATTCCAACCAAGCTCCACCATATACCCTGGTTTGTTGTGTGATAGTTTTCACCCTCAGTATTTGCTACATCACATCCGTGCACGTTCTTCCCATACAAGTTGGTAAGCTTTTCTAATTCATTTTGGAATGGTAAGATACCTTGTTTTTTCAGTTTTCAGTGAGTTGAGAGTTTTCCACATATACTATATTTTCTGTGAGTACTGATCACCTAATCATGTCCGACGAGTCTTTTGATGTACAACAGAAAAAGGATTCTAAATCTGTGGTGCATTGGAATGAATATGAAGCCCTTCGTGATCATCTTCAGCGACAAATTCAGTGTGCAACCGATCCTATAAATGAGAATGTGCAGAATAGGGAGTTGGACCTAAAGGATGCCACAGAAACCATCACAGCAACACAACGACAAGTTACAGAAATTCAGGGGACTCTAGTTACCTTGCAGCAAGCTTTGGCTGCGTTCCAACAGTCTATTGATCGCCAACAAAATTAGCAGCGTGATGATTATGATGGTGATACGGGGCTAACCCGGTGTAGGCCAATCTTTCACGATTGGAGGGGGATCCCTCGAAGAACACAGGGAAGAACAGGGAGAAATCACAAGGGGAAACACTAAAGAACAAGTCCAATCACACATCCACTAGACTATCAAACACACAAGATCCACAAGGTACATGAACAACAAAAGGAAAGATACAAGGTAGAGTTCATGATACGGGGCTAACCCGGTGTAGGCTGATCTTTCACGAGTGGAGTGGGATCCCTCGAAGAACATGATGAACATGGGAAAGAACGGAGAGAAATCACAAGGGGAAACACTCAAGAACAAGTCCAATCACACATCCACTAGACAATCAAACACACAAGATCCACAAGGTACATGAACAACAAAGAGAAAGATACAAGGTAGAGTTCATCCAAAATCCAAAGGAGATGGGGGTTTGAATCCTAGAAGGATCTTCCCATGAATGGGGGCTTGAATCCCTCAGGATCTTCTCACATGGAAGTCTTGAACTCCATGGGAGTGGTAATCTCTCTCTCTCTCTCTCTCTCTCTCTCTCTCAAGAATAGAGGTAGGAGCAAAGCTCACCTAAGAATGAGCTATCATATTTGCTTACCCTAGAAAGGATGACGGGGAGGTCTATTTACAGTCTAAGCCATGAAGGGTTAAGTGGGAGAGGGATACAAGGCTAAAGGCCCGACTGCGCACAGGTAGTGTCGGACGTCCAATTGGGGTCGGACATCAGGTCACTCGCGTGGGTCCGAACGTCCAGAGGGCGTCGGACTTCGGACATTTTAGCTCTGGACAGGTGGCGCCGGTCGTCCGGTCAGTGCCAGTCGTCCGTGCGTTGGGACTTGTCGCTCGTTCGGAGGATGTCAGTCATTCGGCCGCTGTAGATCTCCTGGCTGGTCCTAGCGTGGTCGTGTCAGACATCGGTCGTCCAGGCACTGTAGAGTGTAGGATGTCCGGTGGCACGTTTGACGTCCGGCCGCTTTAGACTTCTTCCGTCTTCTCTTCCATGCTCCCATCGCTGATGGTGTAGGTATTCCTAGGCGCTTGCACTCCTTCCCGTTGTACTTGATGCTCCGGCAATACCTATGCATGCACACGAGTGGAGTGTCAAGTAGTATACCATCCTCGACGGGGTCAAGTGAACATGTGTAAAGGATAAGATTCACCTTTATGTATGAGAAGTGGAGGTCGCACGCGTCACCTGCCAAATGGAATCTTGACATGGTGATGCCCGTAGGATGCTCCACATCATCCCCTCCCCCTTGGAAAAGATCCGACCTCGGATCGAAAGCCAAATCACCATGGGAAAGAGATGGTGTTGCTATGTTGAAGCGGTCGATTACCAAGCACTCATCATCTTGAAACTCGAAATAGGCACTCTCCAATGTCACACAATCTAGTGTTTCCTTCAAAAGGGGCAAAGACAACAAACACTTGGGGAAACGTATGTGGTTAGCGTTAGTGCAAAACCAAGCACTCAAGTGGTGATTCACCAAACAAGTGTCGTCCTCATGCAAAGCATAGGGTTTGACAAAGGATTGTGACATGGCATGTAAGCACATAAATTGAGCACAATCAAGGACATCATGGAAACATGCATGTAAATGTGAGGTAGAGATGCAAATATGTGTGACAAGACAATAAGCATCTACCTCAAGTTCATGGCAAGCATTCACAAATTGCTCAATGAAAGGTCTATGATACGCATAAGAATCGTTCACAACACCAAATAAGATGAGATGTCTAAAGACATGGGTCAAATGCAAGACAATCCAAGCATAACGTGCATAGGGTGTAGTGAATATAGTGTAGCACTCAACACGATAGAAAGAGCAATTGTTCATCATGTGTGAGGCAATCAAGTCAAGCATGTAGCCATCAATGGGACATGGCATATGTGAAGTGATGACATTGTTGCAACCAAACATATTATAGTAGCAAGTAGTCCAAAAATGGGATGCAACACACAAGGTATATATTTCATGAGGCTGGAAATGCGAAGATTGCAAGTCGAGGCAAGATCTCTAACATGTGCGCAATCATGTGGTCCAAGATGACCAATAAGCTTCATGCTGCAAGCAACACAAGTAGTATGATCCTCAACGTCCATGCTCAAGAAGGCTGTCACCTTGAAGGCGTGTCCTTGTGCATTCTTCACAATGCCGAAACACAAGCAAGTGCGATGTAGATTCGTCGTGGTAGAAGGTGGCTCACTCACAAGAGCTCAAATGGTCAACTCACGTGAAGTGGAAGTCGATACAAAGTCCAAGTATCCTACACATGCACACAAAAAAACAAATAACATATGTGCATGGTAGATAAACACATCATCCATCATGATGGTTCTCTTCTCTTGCACATAACCATTATAAGCACAAGTGCATGAATAATATGATGCAACAATGGCGATATTCATGGCACTATGTATATGGTGCAAAGAAGTAATACAAGCATGCTTCACAAGAATTATGTCAAAATCTCCAAATATATGCAAGAATGCTATGGGGGCAATCTCATGAGCAAGACGAGAATCACTGTTGCACTCAATACATGGCAAATCATCTAGCATGAGAGAGGCAACACATGGAGAGATATGACAAGAAGCAAATAACAATCATGTGCAAAGTATGTAGATGGTTGTCATCAACCACATGAAATGAGAAAGTATGAATCATTGGTGATGCAACACAAGAAAGCATATCAATCATGTCGTGCAAACTAGTGGAGCGAAGATGCAACACACTAGAGTAAATCATGGCAATCATGTCATGTCAGCAAATACTAGGCATAGACAATGCACATGACATATCACAAGCACGAACAAAAAGCAAGACGAAAGTATCATCATAGGAATATTGCACAAAGCAAACATGGAAATAACAAGCAATATCTCCACCAAGCTTGCAAATACACATACAAGTATGAGAATCTATCATAATATGTAATACAAAGCATGAGTCACAAATGCATGGCAAAAGCATAGGAATGAGCACATCATGCAAAGTGAACATGGAGGGCCATGTAGAATGAATGCGCGAAGTCTTGGCGCGAAGAGAATGGTGGTAAGGACAATCCATGGGATCCCAAGTCATAGTTGCTCTCTAGAGCTCGTTTTGTCAACTCATAGGATTGTGAGGTTGACAAGTATTCATGGGTACCTACACAAAAGAGACACAAACCGAAGAAATTGTGCGCGTGGTAGATGTACACATCATCCATCATGATGTGTAAGTGCACGTGTGAGTTAGCTCAAGATAAGCATCGCTCAAAGAAATTTGATGCATGGTATAAGAACATGTCAGCCATCATGAAGAAATAGCTATTGTGTATGACACGATGGGGACACAAATTGAGAATCCAAGGATATGGCACATCAATAGCATGTTTGTTCATGGGGAGCATATGGTGCACACAAGTATTGGGATCATGCAATGAATGGGATGGATCAAAATCTCCTAAAATGTATGAGGAAACTATGAGGGTCTCCTCATGAGCAATAGCGGAAATATCATATGGAGAATATGTACAACATCCAAAACAATGCATATCTGAGGTGGTCATGGCATGGCATATGAAATAAATGATGCAAAGGGAGCATATCAATATCATCACAAGAAAAACAAAGGCCAATAACATGGTCTTGTCATCTATGCCATATGTGCAAATTGGGTTTATTTTAATGGCATATGCATAGTCACCATGAAGAGATTGCAAATAAGACATATGGTTGATGATGTAGGGTAGAACCCTAGAGGCTGATCTTTCACGTTTGGAGGGAATCCTATTTTAATGTAGTATGATGCTATGATTCTTGCTTATAAGCTCTTTGCTTATCTTTCTCTTTTTACTTAAAAGCTTGTTTGGCTCTTTCACTTTTGAGCTCTTTTCTCATGCAAAACTTCACGAACCAAGATAGCAATTGTGTATGCGATGACAACTTTGTGACACAAGAGATGATATCAAGATATGCACCACAATGATATGGTATGTATGCTTATGGAGAGTATGATCACTAATGTGCACAAGTCGCGTTGCCAGCAATACTCAAAGGCTAGTCTCAATGTGATAGAGGCAAAGGTGTCCCGTCTTTCGATGAGATGGTGGATTTCGCTTTGGTGGAAGTCGACTTTGACGATCCGACTACGAGCGTGCGAGGACGTCGCGCCTTAGCAATCGCTAAACCAACTCCGAGAGGTTATTGACCACACTGGAGCACGATCAACCTGACCACGAGGGTCTATTTCCAGCGAGCAAACGAAGAACAAGCAAGAAACTGAGATTGCAATCTGGATATTGTGAAT
Organism: Aegilops speltoides; assembly: GCA_021437245.1. Lineage (NCBI taxonomy): Eukaryota > Viridiplantae > Streptophyta > Magnoliopsida > Poales > Poaceae > Aegilops > Aegilops speltoides. The sequence continues at coordinate 253,702,202 of CM038142.1, read as the reverse complement.
ATAAGATGAAAGCTTTATTGATCAAGGTGGGATTCTGTGGCGCTTTGTCCAGTCGTTGAACACAAACGGCACGCGAAGTTGCAGCTATGGCGAACTTTTGATCTAAACAAAACCCAAAGTCTAAACGGTGCCCTAAGGGCTGTATATATGGAGGAAGAGGGGAGAATTTCGTGGCCCTTGGTGGAGGGGTCCAAACTAACCCTATCTCTTGTTTCCCACACATACGGACTCTAAAAATAGCCTATACTAATGTATTTCGAAATTACATGGGCCTGGCCCAATAATAAGGTGACGCAACACCTAGAATAGCCTCTGGACGAAATTTATGAAGTGGCATCTTGTATATTTCGTCCAAGGCTTCATGCACTCATTATGGTGGCTTCAAAGTCCTTAAATCATCACTTGTAACTCCATTCTTGTACCCCTTGCGCATGCCATCATCTCCATGCTTGTTCTTGCTCCAATGTTCATCCTTCTCCAAGCTAGGCCCTTCATTTGTAAGCAAAACAAATGTATCCAATTTAAGCACATCATATTCTCATGAACATTAGAATCATTACCAAGAAACGAAAGTACCGGTAATTTAGTTGGCATCTTGTGAGCTCTAGTAATTGGTCCAAGATGTATAGCAGCAGGGGCTGTGGGTGTAACAATGGTATTGATGTCCTCATCATCCTCCCTTCTTGAAATGAAGTCGTCCTCGACGGAAGTTCATCTTCCTCACCCAAATATGGCTTCAAATATGCAATGTTAAAAGTGGGACTAACCCCAAAATCTGCAGCAGCTCAAGTTTATATGCATTATCATTTACTTTCTCCAACACCTTAAAGGGACCAGCAGACGTGGCATGAGCTTTGATTTGCGCAAATCAGAAATCTATCCTTACGCAAATGTAACCAAACAAGATCTCCGGTGCAAACACAACATGTTTTCTACCCTTATCTCCAGCAAGTTTATATTTAGCATTCATACGCTCAATGTTTTCCTTAGTTAACTCATGCATTTTTAAAATCAATTCAGCACGTTCTTTAGCATCAAAATTAACCTTCTCCAAGATGGAACAGCAACAAATCAATAGGTGCACGAGGTAGGAAACCATACACAACTTCAAAAGGGCACATCTTAGTAGTAGAATGCAATGAACGATTATAAGCAAATTCAATATGAGGCAAGCATTCCTCCCACATTTTCTTATTTTTCTTTAGAACAGCCCTAAGCATAGTAGACAATGTTCTATTGACGACTTCAGTTTGTCCATTAGTTTGGGGGTGACAAGTAGTACTAAAAAGCAGTTTAGTCCCCAACTTAGCCCATAAACATCTCCAAAAGTGGCTAAGAAATTTAGTATCACGATCTGAAACAATAGTATTTGGCACACCATGCAAGCGAATAATTTCACGAAAGAACAAATCAGCAACATTGACAAAGATCATCGCTTTTATGACATGGTATAAAGTGTGCCATTTTCGAGAATCTATCCACGACAACAAATATGCTATCCCTCCACTTCTTTGTTCTAGGTAAACCTAAAACAAAGTCCATCGATATATCCTCCCAAGGAACACTAGGTACAGGCAAAGGCATATATAAACCATGAGGATTGAGTCGTGACTTAGCTTTTTGACATGTAGTGCAAATGAGCAATAAAACGCTCAACATCCCGTCTCATCTTTGGCCAAAAGAAATGTGTAGCAAGTACGTCCTCTGTCTTCTTCACGCCAAAGTGTCCCATTAGTCCTCCTCCATGCGCCTCCTGCAACAACAAAAGACGAACGGAGCTAGCTGGAATGCATAGCTTGTTAACACGGAACACAAATCCATCATTAACGACAAACTTGTTCCATGTTCTTCCTTCTTTACAATTCTGCAATACATCTTTAAAATCAGAATCATGCACATATTGATCTTTGATGGTCTCCAAACCAAATATTTTGAAGTCAAGTTGTGAAAGCATAGTATAACGACGAGACAATGCATCAGCAATAACATTTTCTTTACCCTTCTTGTGTTTAATGACATAAGGGAAAGTCTCAATGAATTCAACCCATTTAGCATGTCTACGGTTCAGTTTAGCTTGACTTTTAATATGTTTCAAAGATTCATGATCAGAATGTATAACAAATTCTTTGGGCCATAAATAATGTTGCCATGTTTCTAAAGTCCGAACAAGAGCATATAATTCTTATCATAAGTAGAGTAATTCAGACTAGGCCCACTCAATTTTTCAGAAAAGTATGCAACAGGTTTGCCATCTTGTAATAACACACCTCCTAATCCAATTCCACTAGCATCACATTCAAGCTCAAAAGTCTTATTAAAATCGGAAGTTGGAGTAAAGGAGCATGTGTCAACTTAGCTTTCAATACCGTGAAGGCTTCTTCCGTCGGCGGTACCCCAAACAAAAGGCACATCCTTCTTTGTAAGCTCGTTGAGAGGTGCAACAACGGTGCTGAAATCTCTCACAAAACGCCTATAGAAACCAGCGAGGCCAAGGAAACTCCTCACTTGTGTGACCGTTTTGGGCTGCGCCAACTCTCAATAGCTTCAATCTTGGCTTTATCAACTTCAATTCCTGTGGAGTAACAACATAGCCAAGAAAAGATACTCGGTCGGTGCAAAAGGTGCACTTCCCAAGGTTACCAAACAAACGTGCATCACGTAGAGCATTAAAAACAACACGTAAATGTTCCAAATGTTCTTCCAAACATTTGCTATAAATCAAGATATCATCAAAATAGACTACCACAAATCGTCCAATGAAAGCACGTAAAACTTCGCTCATTAATCTCATGAAAGTACTAGGTGCATTAGTTAACCCAAAAGGCATGACTAACCACTCATATAATCCAAACTTAGTTTTAAATGCTGTTTTCCATTCATCTCCCAATTTCATACGAATTTGATGGTATCCACTACGCAAATCAACTTTGGAGAATATTGTAGAGCCACTCAATTCATCAAGCATATCATCTAGCCTAGGAATAGGGTGACGATAACGAATAGTAATATTATTGATGCCTCTACAATCAACACACATACGTGACGTACCATCCTTTTTCGGCACTAGAATAATAGGAACAACACAAGGACTAAGGGATTCGCGATATAACCTTTGTCGAGCAGCTCCTGTACTTGACGATAATCTCCTTCGTCTCCTCTGGATTGGTACGGTATGGTGCACGGTTGGGTAATGATGCACCGAATTAAGTCAATTTGATGCTCAATCCCTCGAATAGGTGGTAATCCGGTGGCACGCCTTGTGGAAAGACGTCGTGAACTCCCCGCAAAATGTTAGTGACAGCGGGGGCAAAGAGGAAGGCACGTCCTCGAATGAAAATAATGCCTCTTTGCACACAAAAGCATAGCAAATAGATTTGCTAAAATCTAGCTCATCAATATCAGATTTGGTGGCAAGTAAACATGCACTTTTCAATTTAATTTCGAAGCAACAGAGATGGTTTATTATTAGGCTTCATGTGTTGCTCAAATTCTTTTGCCACAATCTGATTTTCACTCTTATTTTCTCTCTGTTTTGCTTTATTAGCTCTATTAATATCATCTTTCAAAATGGACTCAGAGTCATAGGAAGCAAAGTAATATTTTTATCCTTATGAACAAGAGTATACTGATTGTTTCTACCATGGTGTACAGAATTTTTATCAAATTGCCATGGTCTACCAAGTAACAAGGAACATGCTTGCATAGGTACCACATCACAATCAACATAATCAGCATATGTAGAGATACTAAAATGCACACAAACAAGACGTGTTACCTTCACCTTGCCGCTGTTGTTGAACCATTGGATGTAGTAAGGATGTGGATGTGGTCTTGTGGTGAGAGATAGCTTCTCCACCATCTCCATGCTAGCCAAGTTGTTGCAGCTCCCTCCATCTATGATGACGCTTGAATAGAACGTTCCTTCACAACTCCTTTGTATGGAACAAATTATGCCTCTGATTTTGCTCACTTTGTGTAACTGCACACTCAAAACACGTTGAGCAACTAAACATTCATACCACGGCATCTTCAAGAGCCATGTATTGTGTCTCATGATCGTAATCATCTCCACCGTGTTCCTCATGTGTAATAAGAGCCAAAGTCTCCTCATCATAGTCACTAGCGGACTCATACCCACCATCCTCGTTAGCAATCATCACACGCTGAGATTTGCATTCTCTCGAACAATGTCCTCTTCCCTTACAACGACGACAAATAATATCACTTGTGTGCCCTGTTGACGCCATGGAAGAAGAAGAGCTCTGTGCAGGCCCGGCGGTGTGCTCTTGGCGATAGTGGTGGTTGTGCCTGCTTTCTTGTATCACGGTTGGAGGTGGCACCAAGGAGGCGATGGTGCGGTGGAAGTAGATGATGCACGTGGTGTCCATGATGAAGGTCGACCTACGAAAAGTTAGTGCGGCGCCAATGCCCATCGATCCTCACTTCACGCTCAGCTTTACAAGCAAGATGGAATAAACGAGTGATATTATTATAATCCTTATAGTCTAGAATGGTCTGAATCTCTCTATTTAATCCACCCGAAAACGTGCAAGCATAGCTTCATTCTCCTCAACAATACCACATCTAATCAAGCCGTTTGTAATTCCCGATAATATTCTTCTACGAATTTTTTCCTTGTCTTAAACGCTGCAATTTTTGAAGTAATTCACGTTGATAATATGGTGGAACCCAACGAGCACGCATAGCAGTTTTCAAAGCAGCCCAAGTAGCTGGAACAGGATATAATCTACAATGTTCGACCACCAAACACATGCAAAGCTAGTGAAAGCACAAACAGCAGCAGAACACGTCTCTCCTCGGGATATTGTAAACATGTAAATCGTTGTTCAGTTTCTAACTCCCAAGTAAGATATATATCAGAACATATCTACCCTCAAATGGTGGAATATTCAATTTCAGTTTAGGGAGATGGTCATGATCTCGTACTGAGGGGAGCCCTAACATTGCCATTATTTGCATGTGGACGACCGGTGGTTGTGGTGCGGGTGGTTGCACGTAGTTCGATGTAGATCAACCTCATCCTCGTAATCTTCCACATAATCATCCTCGTCGGTACCAAAGCAGCAGATGAGAGAGCCAAAGAAGCACCAACAGCGATGAGCAATGGCACCAGAATTTTGTCCTGGCTCAATAGGAACACGCCGAGCTCGCCCATACCGATTCGGAAGGGGCGTAGTTGTTGTCGTTCTTGAGAGGTGCGATAGGTGCAGCCGGCGGTGGTTGTGGAAAACGCAGCGAGCAATTCATCAAACTTGCTATCAAGCTTTGTTTCAAACGTCTTCTCAATGCCATCTATCTTCTCCATGGCCTCGTCAAATCTGTTTAGCACATCTTGCACCTGTCCAATCATCATTTGCTGAAACTTATCATGTAGCTGTTTGTTTGTCAGGTTCTCCCAATCAGTCTCATCGGCTTGTGATCCTGCCATGGTTAGCAGCAATAGAAACACACAAGAATATGATCCTACAGACTACTAGGAAGTGGTGGTGGTGGTGTGGTGGACAGTCACAAATCCGTGAAGCAAATCTCAAATTCTTACCAGTTCTTACCCAGCAGCAGGCGGTGATCGGCAACCGTTGTAGTCAAAACTCTCAAAGCTTGGCTATAGCGATTACCAGGGAGAATCAAACGCACGACGTAGATGTATGTGGAGCTGGGAAGGCTTATAATATGGTAGCAAAAAGGGTCAGCAATAATCAAATCAGAGATGCAAAGTTGAATAAACGCTCAACGACGGTACTGTGCTGGTCCTTGGCTAGACCGTGCTAGAGACGCGAGCCTAGAACACTAACAAAATCACGGCGCTGCACGTAAACAAAGGAAAAGCACACTCTGAAAAATTTTTTCGCTCTTTTTTTTGCGCTGCTTTTTTTTTGCGAAAAATCACTATAATGGCGAGTGTCTCAAAACTCTTCCTAGGTCAAAGGGACAGGATGGGCACGAAATTTTTTCGACCAATTTTTTTTTTCGACTGCCCGGACCCAAAAACTGGAAACGGGTCAAAAAAAACTTTCTATAACGGCGACTGGCTCAATACGCTTAGAAACACCTAAAAATAGGATAGCCAGAATTTTTTTTATCCCGTGCGTTTTTGGAAAATTTTGGGCCTAAACGGAGGGTGGTTTCCGGACTTTTTTTTTGAAACCAACCTCTTCTACGGACGGCAAAAGATTGCTAGAATCCGAGACCTACTCAGACAAGGAAACACGAATCGGAAATTAGATGGATCCCGAAAACAAATCTAATACGCAAGGAATCCGGATTGGTGGTGGATATATGGTGGTGGTATATGGCAACGGTGGTGGTATATGGCAGCGGTGGTGGTATATCGATACGGATTCGAAGCGGTGGCGGATAAGCGGTGGTGGTAGATGGCAGGGGCGATGATGATGGTGCGGCGGCGGCGTGACAACTTATGACCAGAACTCGAAACTCTAAAAGACTAGACTCTAAGACCAGCAACTAGACACGACGATGCAACCGCAAATTCAACAACGCAAATACAGAAAAGATTATGCAAAGGCTCAGATTGGTTGAGATATGATGACCTAACCCTAATTTTTTTTGGCTTTTTCGTGGACTGTAGGTATGAAGAACAGACTCGATCTAAACTACGAAAAACAGTAAAATCTCACCGAGCAACCTGGAAATCTGATACCACTTGATAGAGGCAAAGGTGTCCCGTCTTTCGATGAGATGGTGGATTTCGCTTTGGTGGAAGTCGACTTTGACGATCCGACTACGAGCGTGCGAGGACGTCGCGCCTTAGCAATCGCTAAACCAACTCCGAGAGGTTATTGACCACACCGGAGCACGATCAACCTGACCACGAGGGTCTATTTCCTGCGAGCAAATGAAGAACAAGCAAGAAACTGAGATTGCAATCTGGATATTGCGAATATAAGATGAAAGCTTTATTGATCAAGGTGGGATTCTGTGGCGCTTTGTCCGGTCGTTGAACACAAACGGCACGCGAAGTTGCAGCTATGGCGAACTTTTGATCTAAACAAAACCCAAAGTTTAAACGGTGCCCTAAGGGCTGTATATATGGAGGAAGAGGGGAGAATTTCGTGGCCCTTGGTGGAGGGTCCAAACTAACCCTATCTCTTGTTTCCCCACATACGGACTCTAAAAATAGCCTATACTATTGTATTTCGAAATTACATGGGCCTGGCCCAATAATAAGGTGACGCAACACCTAGAATAGCCTCTGGACGAAATTTATGAAGTAGCATCTTGTATATTTCGTCCAAGGCTTCATGCACTCATTATGGTGGCTTCAAAGTCCTTAAATCATCACTTGTAACTCCATTCTTGTCCCCCTTGCGCATGCCATCATCTCCATGCTTGTTCTTGCCCCAATGTTCATCCTTCTCCAAGCTAGGCCCTTCATTTGTAAGCAAAACAAATGTATCCAATTTAGGCAGCATCATATTCTCATGAACATTAGAATCATTACCAAGAAACGAAAGTACACAGTAATTTAGTTGGCGTCTTGTGAGCTCTAGTAATTGGTCCAGTATGTATAGCAGCAGGGGCTGTGGGTGTAACAATGGTATTGATGTCCTCATCACAATGGGTAAGCAACAGAAAAGTAAGGCTATGGTGGTTATCAATGCAATGGCAAGGCGTAGACAAAGATGTCGTCGAGGTTACCGTCCATAGCAATGATGAGTAGTCGACGAAGATGAGAGGTGGTGATGTTGATGTCGCGCCGTACCTATATAGCTGAAATACAATAGGACACGGAAACCACAACTCAAATTCTCAAACCCAAAGTCGAATGGTGGTACGGTGGGGTCTGTCATGGGGTTGGCGGAGTTAAGGTGGTGGTGGTCGAAGTGGGGTATGCGGAGGCGTAGGTGGCGGTGGACAAAACTGCAGAAAATACAGTTTCGGCGAAGCAAGCCGGATGATCCGGGCCAGGAGCCGGATGATCCGGGCGGGTCCGGATGATCTGTGCAGGTCAACTGCGCACGGGATTTCCTCGGGATGAACTCGAAAACGGGGATAAATTTGAAAATTTCGGGGATTTTGGATGGATTTCGAGGGTGGGATGGTAGGAAAGGCAAGATCCACTAGTTATACAACCAATCCACTGATCAAAATCAACAAAACATCATCAAAACCAAAAAATCACAAAAATAATTTGGGGCTATTTTTGGTGGGGATTTTCAGATTTAGGACAAAATCAACAAAATCAAGCTAGAAAACAAAGGGTAGGGGCTCCAAAAACGTGATCAACGTGGCTCATGATACCAAGATGATGTAGGGTAGAACCTTTGAGGCTGATCTTTCTTGTCTGGAGGGAATCCTACCAAGAACACGAAGACCACGAGAGGGGAAACGAGGGAAAAACATGAGAAAACTCTCAACCAACAATAATATAGTCACACATGCGCTAGATCATCGAGACAAAAAGTGATACAAGATCCGAATCCAACAAAGGATGATACATAGGGTAACCGGTTCTTCTCCGAGAGGAGGTCTTAAAGAGGGTCTTCTCCGAGAGGAGGTCTTTAATCCAATGAGGATCTTCTCCGAAGAGGTGTCGGTCCCTCGCGATGGAGTAGATCCGTATGAATGAGCAAGGATCTATCTCAAAGTATGAGCTATCACAATGCTAACCCTAGAAGAGAGGTGGAGGAGTCATATATATAGGCTAAGGGGGCGAAGGGGTACATGGACCTCAGCCCAACACGCGCATGCAGGTGGGGTCCGGATGATCCGGATAGGGAGCCGGATGATCCATGCTCTGTCCGGATGATCCGGGTGATGGCCCGGATGAATTGATGATGCAGGCGGTGGCGGCGTAGGCCCGGATGTCCGGATGGGGGTCCCGATGTCCAGCTGGTGCCTGGATGATCCGGGTGCTCGTCCGGATGATCTAGCTTCAGGGTCCAGCTTCAGGTGTCATTGGGCGAGTTAGCCGGATCATCCGGACTGGGGTCCGGATCGTCTGGGCTCTGTTTAGATCGTCCGGGCCCTCGTCCGAATCGTTCGGCCAGCCTGGGACTTGGCTGTTTTCCTCTCCGTCTTCACGCATGTCTTCCACTTCCGATTCTCCTTGCTTCCTAGCTTCTCCATGGCTAACTCCTTGGTACCTGAGTATGCAAAGCGTCTCCGTTTGAGGTAGTAGCCATGTCTCGTGTGATTCGAAAGGGTGTTGTGAGAGGAGTGATGTCACCTCAGTTTCGAGAGCTCTTGCACGTGCTCTTGTCATTAGTCCAAGTGGTGTTGTAGGAGATGCAGATGCGTCCATGGGGATGATCGTGGGATGCTCCACATCAGTTGATCTCATGCATAGCATATGACAAGTCAAGCGGATTATCAAACATGATGTGACCTAAAGAGTTGTCACAAGAAATCCTGTGTAACATGGCATCACAACTAAGAGACTCCACATGAGAATCATCATACTCATCATAAATGGGCAAATCATCGCAAGGGGAAATCATACAAGCATGAAGCATGGTACTAGGTGGATTAACATCATGCAAGCAATCAATGTCAAGACCGTCCACTAGTGAGACTAGAGCATCACCGTCACCTATGTTACCATTGTCATTCCACTCAAGTGGTGTAGGTGAGGTGGGAAAGACCAAATTGTGGTCATCATCATCAACTTAATTGATAGAGGCAAAGGTGTCCCGTCTTTCAATGAGATGCTTGTATCATTTTGGGTGGAGTAGACTTCGACGATCCGACTACGAACGTGCGAGTACGTCACGCCTTAGCAATCGCCAATCCAACTCTAAGAGGTTATTGACCACGTCGGAGCATGATCAACCAGACCACGAGGAACTATTTCCTGCAAGCAAACAAAGAACAAACAAGAAACTGAGATTGCAATCTGGATATTACGAATATAAGAGGAAAGCTTATTTGATGAACGTGGGGATATGTGACGTCTTTGTCTGGTCGTTGAACACAAACGAAGTACGCGAAGTTGCAGCTATGGCAAACTTTAATCTAAACAAAACCCAAAGTCTTAACAGTGCCCTAAGGGCTGTCTATATGGAGGAAGAGGTGGGAGGATTTCGTGGCCCTTGGGGAAGGGGTCTGAAACCAACCCTATCTCTTGTTTCCCCACACATACGGACTCTAAAAATAGCCTATACTTATGTATTTCGAAATTACATGGGCCTGGACCAATAATAAGGTGACGCAACACCTAGAATAGCCTCTGGACGAAATTTATGAAGTGGCATCTTGTATATTTTGTCCAAGGCTTCATGCACTCATTATGGTGGCTTCGAAGTCCTGAAATCATCACTTGTAACTCCGTTCTTGTTCCCCTTGTGCATGCCATCATCTCCATGCTTGGTCTTGCTCCAGTGTTCTTCCCTCTTATCCATGCTAGGCCCTTCATTTGTAAGCAAAACAAATGTATCCAATTTAGGGAGCATCATATTCTCATGAACATTAGAATCATTACCAAGAAACGAAAGTACGTGATAATTTAATTGGCGTACGTGAGCTCTAGTAATTGGTCCAGTATATGTAGCTGTAGGGGCAGTGGGTGTAACAATGGTATTGATGTCCTCATCATCCTCCCCTTCATGAAATGAAGTCGTCCTCGATGGAAGCTCATTTTCCTCTCCCAAATAAGGCTTCAAATCTGCAATATTAAAAGTGGGACTAACCCCAAAATCTGCAGGCAGCTCAAGTTTATATGCATTATCATTTATTTTCTCTAACACCTTAAAAGCACCATCAGCACGTGGCATTAGCTTTGATTTGCGCAAATTAGGAAACCTATCCTTACGCAAATGTAACCAAACAAGATCACCAGGTGCAAGGAAACCATGTTTTCTACCCTTATCTCCAGCAAGTTTATATTTAGATAAAAGGCATACGCCCGACTTTATAAATAAAGCCACCAGGTAGAGTACCACAGCCAACAACATCCAAACACAGTCGTAGAACAACAAAAGAATAGGAACGCGTACATGGCAACCCAGCCAGTCATGGCACGCATGCCAGCCCTAAACAGATAAGATAGAAAGATATAGGATTATGTCGCCTCCCGTTGCGAGCGCGCCAAGGAAGAAGCTGTGATCTGAATCTTGGATAGCATAGCGTCGAAGGCCTCGTGGTCTGCTTCCTTAATCAATGATCTCCACTGCTGCAGGAATACACCAGTTTTAAATAAGCAACCAACAGGATTAGCTGGGATGATATGTTCAATGGTAAACTTGTTGCTAGTGGCCCACAGCGACCAACAAATCGCTGCAAACCCCGCCCAGAAAATCCTTTTAGAATCCATCGGAAGGCTGCTGACCAGTCTCCTCACATCGCCAAAAGACGAAGGGTTCCAATTCACTTGCAGCCAATAATGAATGTAGCACCACATAAACTTAGCCAAAGAGCATCGAAAGAAGATATGATCAATATTTTCAAAAGCCCCACATAAGGCACATCTATCAGAACCCGAGCATTCCTTTTCCTGATTTGATCCGCCACAGGAAGCTTCCCACGAAAGGCTTGCCACAAGAAAATTCTAATCTTGGGGGGATCCGGGCGCTCCAGATGCATTTGAACTTGGACGTGGGGGAGCCAGATATGAGTTTAGAGTAAGCAGACTTGACCGAAATCTACCTAAAGAAGAATGAGGCCAGACCACCGGGTCCTCTTCCTCCGAGAGCAAAGGGAAGCAGGCAATAAGATGATGTCAGTCTTCTAACTCTTCTGGAGAAAGTGATCTATGGAAGTCAAGATCCCAATTATTAAGCGAGACCTCGGAGATAGAGATCTCCGGGTTAGAAAGTAAGAGAACAGGGTAGGGAACGACACCGCAAGGGTGGCTTCCCCACACCACCAATCTAGCCAAAAACGGGTAGATTTGCCATTCCTAACGATGAATTTAACCAAGGGTTGGAAATCCGGTCGAACTTTAACAAGTTGGCGCCAAAACTGGGAACCACCAGAGGACGAGGCCAACATGGGACTCGACGAAGGGAAGTACTTAGCCTTGAGAATGGTTAGCCAAAGGGGGGCTCCTCAGAAAACATAATTTTCCACCACCATTTTAAAATGAGGCACTTGTTCATGACAGCCGTGTTAATGATACCCAACCCACCCAGGTTTTTGGGTCTGCAAATGTATTTCCATTTCACCATCCGGTATTTGCGCTTATTATCCGACGAATTCCAGTAAAAGGCACCCCGGTGTTTATCAAAGCCATCGTGGAACCCTCCCGAAAGGAGGTAGAAACCCATCAGGAACATGGGAAGGGAGGACAGGCAGTCGTTGGTTAGGGAAACCTTGCCCGCTTGGGTGTTGTAGCGACCTCTCCACGGCAAAACCCGATTGCCCACCTTCGCAATAGCGGGAGCGAAATCTTTGGCCAATAGCCTGTCGGGAGAGCTCGGGAGACCAAGATATTTGAAGGGGAAGGAGCCTAGCAAGCAGTTAAGAAGGTGAGAAACTCTTTGGGCCTCAGCATCCGAGACCCCGGTAACTATGACTTCACTTTTGGCACAAGTTAATCTTGAGACGAGAGAGAGCTTCAAAACAAAGAAGGAACTTTAGGTGGGCAATGCTAGCCTCATTCAGCTCCACCATAATGATAGTATCATCCGCATATTGTAAATGAGAGATGCCATTAGGGACGAGGTGGGAGCTGACAGGAGTGATGTGACCCGTTGCCGCAGCCCGCGATAGAATATGAGATACGGAATCGGCCACGAAGTTGAAGAGAAGGGGGAAAACCGGGTCACCCTGCCTCAAGCCCCTGCCATTGGCAAAGAAATGACTAATGTGTTTGTTGACCAAGATTGCAATGCGGCCACCCATGACCAACTGCATAAGTTTGTGAACCACAGCCCCATCAAAGCCCTTTGCAAGCAAAACTTGCCGGAGGAAATTCCAGCTGACCGAGTTGTAAGCCTTTTCGAAGTCAAGTTTCGAAATCACCGCTTTGGAACCCCGAACACGCAAGTCATGAACTATTTCATGAAGACAAAAATACCATCTAGAATGAACCTGCCTTTAACGGAAGCCAATTGAAAAGGACTAAGAGTGCGATGAGCAATGGGGGAGAGCCTAGTAGCAAAGCCTTTTGCGGGAAGCTTGGAAAAGTTATTGATCAGGGCTATAGGTCTAAATTGAGTGATTAGATCTTCCCCTTCAACTTTAGGGATGAGAGTAAGTACAACGTAGTTTAACCTAGAAATGTCAACAGTACCCAACCAGAAGCCTTGGATGATTGCCTAGACAAGGCCCCGCAACTGGGGCCAAAAGTGTTTAACGAAGGGGATGGAGAAACCATTTGGGCCCGAGGCCGCATTGGAATTAGGGGAGTGGATCGTATCAAAGATCTCATCCTCAGAAAGGGGGATCAACAAGGCCCCATTCTCAGCACTAGAAACATTGTCCTGAGACGCCCAAAAGAAGTTAGCCAGCCTAAAGCCCACCTCGGGCTTAGCAAAAAGGAGAGAGGAAAAGAAGTCGACCACATGCGGCATGATAAGGTCATGATCAGACACCGTGACATTATTGATGATTAAGCTATCAATCATACACCAGCGACGCCTACCGTTAGTTTATATTTAGCATTCATACCCTCAATGTTTTCCTTAGTTAACTCATGCATTTTTAAGATCAATTCAACATGTTGTTTAGCATCAAAATTAACCTTCTCCGAAGATGGAAGAGGCAACAAATCAATACGTGCATGAGGTAGAAAACCATACACAATTTCAAACGGGCACATCTTAGTAGTAGAATGCAATGAACGATTATAAGCAAATTCAAAATGAGGCAAGCATTCTTCCCACATTTTCTTATTATTCTTCAAAACAGCCCTAAGCATAGTAGACAATGTTCTATTGACTACTTCAGTTTGTCCATCAGTTTGGGGGTGACAAGTAGTACTAAAAAGCAGTTTAGTCCCCAACTTAGCCCATAAAATTCTCCTAAAGTGGCTAAGAAATTTAGTATCACGGTCTGAAACAAGTATTTGGTACACCATGCAAGTGAATAATTTCACGAAAGAACAAATCAACAACATTAATAGCATCATCGCTTTTATGACATGGTATAAAGTGTGCCATTTTCGAGAATCTATCCACGACAACAAATATGCTATCCATCCCCTTCTTTGTTCGAGGTAAATCTAAAACAAAGTCCATAGATATAACCTCCCAAGGAACACTAGGTACAGGCAAAGGCATATATAAACCATGAGGATTGAGTCGTGACTTAGCTTTTTGACATGTAGTGCAGCGAGCAACAAAACGCTCAATATCTTGTCTCATCTTTGGCCAAAAGAAATGTGTAGCAAGTATATCCTCCGTCTTCTTCATGCCAAAGTGTCCCATCCTCCTCCATGCGCCTCCTGCAACAACAAATGATGAACAGAGCTAGCTGGAATGCATAGCTTGTTAGCACGAAACACAAATCCATCGTTAACGACAAACTTGTTCCATGTTCTCCCTTCTTTACAATTCTACAATACATCTTTAAATTCATAAAACGCTCAACATCCCATCTCATCTTTGGCCAAAAGAAATGTGTAGCAAGTACGTCCTCCATCTTCTTCACGCCAAAATGTCCCGTTAATCCTCCTCCATGCGCCTCCTGCAACAGCAAAAGATGAACGGAGCTAGCTGGAATGCATAGCTTGTTAGCACGAAACACAAATCCATCGTTAACGACGAACTTGTTCCACATTCTTCCGTCTTTACAATTTTGCATTACATCTTTAAAATCAGCATCATGCACATATTGATCTTTGATGGTCTCCAAACCAAAAATTCTGAAGTCAAGTTGTGAAAGCATAGTATAACGACGAGACAATGCATTAGCAATAACATTTTCTTTACCCTCCTTGTGCTTAATGTCATAAGGGAAATTCTCAATGAATTCGACCCATTTAGCATGTCTACGGTTCAGTCTTGCTTGACTTTTAATGTGTTTCAAAGATTCATTATCAGAATGTATAACAAATTCTTTGGGCCATAAATAATGTTGCCATGTTTCTAAAGTCCAAACAAGAGCATGCAATTCTTTATCATAAGTAGAATAGTTCAGAATAGGCCCACTTAATTTTTCAGAAAAGTATGCAACTGGTTTGCCATCTTGTATTAAGACACCTCCTAATCCAATTCCACTAGCATCACATTCAAGCTCAAAACTCTGGTTAAAATCAGGAAGTTGGAGTAAAGTAGCATGTGCCAACTTATCTTTCAATACCGTGAAGGCTTCTTCCTGTGCAATACCCCAAACAAAAGGCACATCCTTCTTTGTAAGCTCATTAAGAGGTGCAGCAATGGTGCTGAAATATCTCACAAAATGCCAATAGAATCCAGCGAGGCCAAGAAAACTCCTCACTTGTGTGTCTCTTTTGGGCTGCGGCCAACTCTCAAAAGCTTCAATCTTGGCTTTATCAACTTCAATTCCCTATGGAGCAACAACATAGCCAAGAAAATATACTCGGTCGGTGCAAAAGGTGCACTTCCCAAGGTTACCAAACAAACGTGCATCATGTAAAGCAATAAAAACAGCACCTAAATGTTCCAAATGTTCCTCCAACGACCTGCCATAAATCAGTATATCATCAAAATAGACTACCACAAATCGTCCAATGAAATCACGTAAAACTTCGTTCATTAATCTCATGAAAGTACTAGGTGCATTAGTTAACCCAAAAGGCATGACTAACCACTCATATAATCCAAACTTAGTTTTAAATGATGTTTTCCATTCATCTCCCAATTTCATATGAATTTGATGGTATCCACTACGCAAATCAACTTTGGAGAATATTGTAGAGCCACTCAATTCATCAAGCATATCATCTAGCCTAGGAATAGGATGACGATAACGAATAGTAATATTATTAATGCCTCTACAATCAACACACATACGAGATGTACCATCCTTCTTTGGCACTAGTATGATAGGAACAATACAAGGACTAAGAGATTCACGTATATAACCTTTGTCAAGTAGCTCCTGTACTTGACGCATAATCTCCTTTGTCTCCTCTGGATTGATACGGTATGGTGCACGGTTTGGCAGCGAAGCACCAGAAATTAAGTCAATCTGATGCTCAATCTCTCGAATGGGTGGTAATCTCGGTGGCACATCTTGTGGAAAGATGTCAGTGAACTCCTGCAAAATGTTAGTGACAGCAGGAGGCAAAGAGGAAGGTACATTCTTGAAAGAAAATAATGCCTCTTTGCACACAAAAGCATAGCAAACAGATTTGCTGAAATCTAGATCATCAATATCAGATTTGGTGGCAAGTAAGCATGCACTTTTCAATTTAATTTCAGAAGCAACACTAGATGGTTTACTATTAGGCTTCATTTGTTGCTCAAATTCTTTTGCCACAATCTAATTTTCACTCTTATTTTTCTCCTGTTTTTCTTCATTAGCTCTATTTATATCATCTTTCAAAATAGAATCAGGAGTCATAGGAAGCAAAGTAATATTTTTTATCCTTAGGAACAAGAGTATACTGATTGTTTCTACCATGGTGTACAGAATTTTTATCAAATTTCCATGGTCTAACAAGTAATAAGGAACATGCTTGCAAAGGTACCACATCACAATCAACATAATCACCATATGTAGAGATACTAAAATGCACACGAACAGTACGTGTTACCTAAACCTTCCCACTGTTGTTGAACCATTGGATGTAGTAAGGATGTGGGTGTGGTCTTGTGGTGAGAGATAGCTCTCCACCATCTCTATGCTAGCCAAGTTGTTGCAGCTCCCTCCATCTATGATGACGCGCACAAAACCTTCCTTCACAACTCCCTTTGTATGGAACAAATTATGCCTCTGATTTTTCTAAAATGCACACGAACAGTACGTGTTACCTAAACCTTCACACTCAAAACATGTTGAGCAACTAAACATTCATACCTGT
Source organism: Aegilops speltoides (assembly GCA_021437245.1). Taxonomy (NCBI): domain Eukaryota; kingdom Viridiplantae; phylum Streptophyta; class Magnoliopsida; order Poales; family Poaceae; genus Aegilops; species Aegilops speltoides. The sequence goes on along the minus strand of CM038142.1, from coordinate 253,685,296 downwards.
CAGCATCTTCAGGAGCCATGTATTTTGTCTCATGATCAGAACCATCTCCACCGTGTTCTTTACTTGTAATAAGAGCCAAAGTCTCCTCATCATAGTCACTAGCGGACTCATACCCACCATCCTCAGTAGCAACCATCACACGCTTAGATGGACATTCTCTCGCATAATGACCTGCACCCTTGCAACGATGACAAATAATATCATATGTTTGCCATGTTGATGCCATGGATGAAGAAGAGCTCTATACGGGACCAGAAGGTGTACTCCTGGCAGATGGTGGTGGTGGTGCCTATTTTCTTGTATCTCGGTTGGAATTGGTGGCTGAAGTCAGTGGTGCTGTAGTAGGACGTGTGGGAGTAGAGGATGTACGTGGTGTCCATGATGAAGATCGACCTGTAGAAAAATTAGTTCGCACCAATGCCTGTTGATCCTGCACTTCACGTTTTGCTTTACAAGCAAGATGGAATAAACGAGTGATATTATTATACTCCTTATACTCTAGAATGGTTTGCATCTCTTTATTTAATCCACCCATAAAACGTGCAAGCATAGCTTCATTCTCCTCAACAATACCACATCTAATCATGTCAGTTTGTAATTCCTCGTAATATTCTTTTATAGAATTTTTTCCTTGTCTTAAACGCTGCAATTTTTGAAGCAATTCACATTGATAATATGGTGGAACCCAACGAGTACACATAGCAGTTTTCAAAGCAGCCCAAGTAGTTGGAATAGGATATAATCTACAATGTTCAGACCACCAAACAGAAGAAAAACTAGTGAATTCACATACAGCGGCAGCAACACGTTTCTCCTCAGGATATTGTAAGCATGTGAAACGTTGTTCATTTTCTAACTCCCAAGTAAGATATACATCAGGAATGTATCTACCCTCAAATGGTGGAATATTCAATTTCAGTTTCGGAATATGGTCATAATCTCGTACCTAAGGTGGTAGTGCAGGCCTACGATTACCATTATATGCCTGTGGACGACCTGGTGCTGGTGGTTGCATGTAGTTATGATTTTGATCAACCTCATTCTCGTAATCACCCGCATAATCGTCAGCCTCCTCGGCACCAGCAGCAGCAGTAGCAGGAGACAAAGAAGTATCAACCGTAGGTACAGCAGCACTAGAAGTTTGGCCATCCTCAAGAGGAACACACTTCGCTCATCCAAACTGATTCACAAGGGGGGTTTGTTGTTGTCATTGCAGAGGTGCGATAGGTGCAGCCGGTGGTGATTGGGGAAGACGCTTGAGTAATTCATTAAACTTATTATCCAGCTTTGTCTCAAACGACTTCTCAATGCCATCTATCTTCTCCCTGGCCTCTTCAAATCTGTTTAGCACATCTTGCACCTGTCCACCCAACATTTGCTGAAATTTATCATGTAGTTGTTTGTTCTTCATGTTCTCCCAATCAGTCTTGTCGGCTTGTGATCCTGTCATGGTTAGCAGCAATAGAAACACATAAGAATATGATTCTACAGACTACTAGGAAGTGGTGGTGGTGTGTCACAAACCCGTCAAGCAAATCTCAAATTCTTACCCAGCAGCAGGTGGTGATCGGCAACCATTGTAGTCAAAACTCTCAAAGCTTTGATAGAGCAATGGCCAGGAAGAGTCAAATGCACGACGTAGATATATGTGGAGCTGGCAAGGCTTATGATATGGTAGCGAAAAGGGTCAGCAATAATCAATTCAGAGATGCAAAGTTGAATAAACTCTCAATAACGGTACTGTGCTGGTCCTGGGCTAGACCGTGCTAGAGACGCGAGCCTAGAACACTAACAAAATCACAGTGCGGCACGTAATCAAGGGAGGAGCACACTCATAATTTTTTTTCACTTTTTTTCCTCTTTTTTTTGCTCCGCAACAATTTTTTTAGAAAAGTCTACAAATGGTCTAAAAACTTCCTAGCCAGAATTTTCCAGACTTAGTTTTTGTTTTGAAACTGGAACTATTTTTCTACTGCGGGTAGCAGGAAGTTGGGGAGTCCGACTTGGTCATGACTCAGAGTATGGCGTGATCTGGAAATCAAAAATAAAGGAACAAATACTAGAATCGAACTAGGACTGGTGGCGGAGATGAATCTGGTGGAACTCGGACTGGTGATGATGGTATATGATGGGCGGTGGAGCATGAACTGGTGGCGAATCAGTGATGGAGCTAGACTCGGATTATCGTGATGGCGGTGAATATGTGGTATTTGGCAGCGGTGATGACGATGGTGGTATATGGCAGCAGTGATGACAATGGTGGTATATGGCATCGATGATGATGATGGTGGTATATGGCAGCGGTGATGACGATGGTGGTATATGGCAGTGGTGATGACGATGTATAGGCGGCAGCGTGACAAATTGTGAACAGAACTCGAAACTCTAAAGTACTAGACACTAAGACCAGCAACTTGACATGACGATGCAACCGCAAATTCAACAAAGCAAAATTCTAAAAAGATTATGCAAAGGCTCAGATTGGTCGGATAGGATGAACTAACCCTAATCTACGAAAGGTATGAAGAATAGACTCGATCTAAACTACGAAAAACTGTAAAATCTCACCGAGCAACCTGGAAATCTGATACCACATGATAGAGGCAAAGGTATCCCATCTTTCGATGAGACGGTGGTATCGTTTTGGGTGGAGTAGATTTCGACGATCTGACTACGAACGTGCGAGTACATCACGCCTTAGCAATCGCTAAACCAACTCTGAGAGGTTACTGACCACGCCTAAGCACGATCAACCTGACCACGAGGGTCTATTTCCTGCAAGCAAATGGAGAACAAGCAAGAAACTGAGATTGCAATCTGGATATTGCGCATGTAATAGGAAAGCTTTATTGATGAACGTGGGGTTCTATGACGTCTTTGTCTGGTCGTTGAACACAAACGAAGTACGTGAAGTACGTGAAGTTGCAGCTATGGTCGTTGAACACAAACAAAACCCAAAGTCTAACGGTGCCCTAAGGGTTGTATATATGGAGGAAGAGAGGGGGGGATTTCGTGGCCCTTGGGGAAGGGGTCCGAAACCAACCCTATTTCTTGTTTCCCCGCACATACGGACTCTAAAAATAGCCTATACTTATGTATTTCAAAATTACATGGGCCTGGTCCAATAATAAGGTGATGCAGCACCTAGAATAGCCTCTGGATGAAATTTATGAAGTGGCACCTTGTATATTTCGTCCAAGGCTTCATGCACTCATTATGGTGGCTTCAAAGTCCCGAAATCATCACTTGTAACTCCGTTCTCGTTCCCCTTGCGCATGCCATCATCTCCATGCTTGGTCTTTCTCCAGTGTTCTTCCCTCTTATCCATGCTAGGCCCTTCATTTGTAAGAAAAACAAATTTATCCAATTTAGGCAGCATCATATTCTCATGAACATTAGAATCATTACCAAGAACTGAAAGTACTTGATAACTTAATTGGCTTGCGCGAGCTCTAGTAATTGGTCCAATATATGTAGCTGTAGGGGCTGTGGGTGTAACAATGGTATTGATGTCCTCATCATTGATGGAACCATGTGGGGGGGTGCATCATATTCCACCATGGCCATCGTCTTGTCTAAAGGGAGGACGAAGTCGTCGAGGATCGGCGTGTCATCATAAATGGGACCTAGAACCAAATGAGAAGACACAATAGAGGTAGAGGTCAAGTTGTTAGAAATGCAAATGGCCTCACAAGACCTATCAACTATCACACTCTCTCTATGTGGTGGTTCACTCACTCCCTCAAAATAGGTGCACTCAAAGTCACATATGGTGGAGTCACTCATCTCACTCAAGTGGTGGGGGTTGTGGCTCTCATCACATGGGAGTTGGGGCAACTCGTCATATATGGTCCTAGTGGTAAAGTCACTCTCACTCTCAATATGGTGGCAAAATTCACTCAAGTCATCATACACCGCCGTGGTCGAAGGGAAATTCCATGCTCAACCATCTCGTCGCCGTCGCCGTGGACGAAGGCCGAAAATGGCATGTCATCACTCTCCTCCATGACCGAAGGGAAAATCCCATGCTCGATCATCTCATCATCGTCGCCGTGGATGAAGGCCGAAGATGGCACATCATCACTCTCACCTCCAAAGATGGAAGCATCATCCTTGCTCGCCACCTTGTCGCATGCCTCCAAAGCTTGGTCCTTGAGGGTCTTCTTAGTCGTACTCATCGCCGCACCATCTTGAAAAAGAGTCAAGGTAGACTCGGCATCATCAATGCCACAAAGAGGGATGGAGGTGAAGTCAAACTTGGGAGCATCGTCTTGGAGCTTGTCCGGCTTGGACATCATTGTGGTACTAGCCTCTTGCTCATCATCTGGGAGCTTGGTCTTCGAGAAGTGTGCTTGGGGTGGAGAAGTTGTGGCCCTCATGAGTTCTTGTTCCGCCTTGAGAGCACCAATGTAGTTGTCATCGAGGGACTTGTAGTTCTCGAGGAAGATAGTCTTGGAGATGTCCTTGTGCAATCCCATCATGAAGTGGAACTTCATCGAAATGGGGTCGTCCACGCTGGCTCGTCGCAAGGAATTCTTCATCTCCTTGAACTACGCGTCGATGGACTTGGAACCTTGGATGGTGTTCACCAATTGGCGTCGAAGTTGTTCCGTGTAGGTTGGAGTCACGAACTCTCACCTCATAGCTCTCTTCATCTTGGGCCAACTCATGTTGTATGTCTCCGAAGGTGTGTGAAGCCACCAAGTTGAGGCGTAGTCATGGAAGTTTCTTGTGGCGCACTTCACTTGATCTTCGGAAGGGAATTGATGTAGCTTGAGGTAGTCGTCCATCAAGCGCTCCCACTCGAGATACTCCTCGGGTTCTTGAGTCCCATAGAAAGGAATCGCGTGGTCAATGTCGAGGTCGTAGTAGCTCGCGGAAGTCGCGGACTTGAGCTTTGGGAGCTTCTCTTGAGCGTAGTCTTGGGGTGCTTGTTGGCGAAGATGTCGTATGTCCGTAGGCAAAGATGCTTTGAAGTCGCTTGGCAAAGATGCCAAGGGAGATGGTGAAAGTCGGTGAGCGGCTGTTGGTGTTGAGCTCTTGACCTTCACGTTCTTGTTGGTGATGGTGTCGATGCCGATGTGATCTTGCCAGAGATGGTAGCTCGAAAGGATGTGTTCTTGAGGGTCTTCTCGAAGATGAGGAAGATCGCTTGTAGGACTTGATGAGGGCTTTGATCTCCTCCATTTGAGCTTGCATCTTGGCGTCGAAGTTGTTTTTCGTGTCATCGAACTCGTCGTTGTTGTAGACCGAAGGAGGTGTGCTTTGCCTATCCATCACAAGACTCGAGCAAAGGTGAGTAGGAAATGAGATAAACAATACCAAGTTACCTTTTCCCAAAGTTGAGGATGTATCTCGTATCACTCAATGCGAAATGAAAGAATAGTGGAATTGGTACCAGACTTGTTCACTCACACCTATCAAGTAAAGCTTATGGTGGAGCTCGGTGAGGATAGTGGCACACAAAATTTGATGCAAAATGTTAGCAAGAGTCAATAATGCTGAAAGAGATTCACAAATTTGCAAGTGAAACAAGTAGACCAATACAATGAATGGCACACAGAAACACACACACGGATAGATAAATGGGGTCGTGCAACCAACGGATGAGCACAAAATGTGGAATCCACAGAAAACGCTCGTGTTGCACAACTCAAGAGAGACGCTAGCACGATTGCTCAATAGGCGGATATGACACTTGTGCACAACCTATAAGATGCAAAAGGGATAAACTTTCTATCCCAAGTATGCTATGTATGTATGTTCCGCTGCTTTAGCACAAGATGATCCAAGATGATCGAGTATGATACCATATGATATATTGTGATGCTATGGCTATTGCTTACAAGCTCTTTGCTCTTTTTCTTTGCTTAAAAGCTTATTCTTTTTTTTTATATGGCCACTTATGCGGCATGCACAAACCAAGATAGCAAGTGTGTATATGCGGGAACAATCTTGTGGCACGAGGGATGATATGATGATACTAATATGATATGGTATGTATGCAATGGGAGGTGTAGAGCACTAATGTGCACAAGTAACATTGCCGGCAATACTCAATGCCTAGTCTCGATAGTCAAGTAACGCAAAATGGGCTAGGGGTTACCAATGCAAGTGCAAGGAGAAATATACATTGGTGCCATCGAGGTTACCATCCGTGGCGATGATGAGAGGCGGTGTTGCCGATGTCGACCCGTTCCTAGTTAGCCGAAACACCCTAGGAACGGAAAAACCGCAAACTCAAAATCTCTAAAGACAAATGTCAAATGGTGGTAGCGGAAAGAGGTGGTGGTTTGCACTCAGGAAAATATCCAAAGTTTAATGATTGGTTATGCGAGTACAAGTTGAAGTTGCCATCCCTAAGTAGCTGAAACACCTTAGGAGACACAAGCCACAACTCAAACAAGCTCAAACAAAATTGGGTTATGTGGGGGGTGGTGGAAGTGTATGGTGGGCAAGGTTATGTGGGAGAGGTGGTGGTGGTTGATACAGAAATAATCGTCCCTAAGTAGCCGAAACACCTTAGGAGACTCAAATCACTACTCAAGCAACCACTGATGCTATGTGGAATAAAAATGTGTTAGGTTGTGGAAGTCGGTGGTGGTGTAGCGGATGATGGGGTGGAAGCCCTAGGCAAAGATGCCAAAATTCCAAAACTTTGATGGAGTCAAATGATGTTGGTGGTATTTTTGTGGGATGGGGTATGTCAATAGCTTCCAAACGAGCTAAAGAACGTCAAAATCGGAGTTCAGATGAATTAGTTATGGGCAAAACAAAAATCAGCCGTAGTCTAAAACTACCGGTGTCGGACGTCCGATAATGGTCGGACGACCAGTGGCTGAAGCGCGGGAGGGACGTCCGGAAATGGCCGGAAATCCGCTATTTTGGTACTAGATCGGGTGTATCGGACGTCCGATGATGATCGGTCGTCCGATGGTTCTGGGGGGTCCGGACGTCCGAAAAGACGTCGGTCGTCCGGTGGTTCGGGGTCAACGCGAGATGCGAATTTCGGGACGCGATTTTGGGCGGAATTTGGGGATTTGGGGGTCAAAATCGATGAGATTTCGTGGATGAAAAAGGGAAAACTTGGGGAGATGCTAGATCCACTCGAAACCAAGTAAACCCATGGATCAAAATCAACAAAACCTCATCAAACCAAAAAATCACAAAAAAAAATTGGGGCTATTTTTGGTTGGGATTTTTGAAATTTAGGACGAAATCAAGCAAAAGAAGGCTAGAAAACGGTGGGGGAGACACCAAATTTGTGATAAAAGTGGCTCATGGTACCATATGATACGGGGCTAACCCGGTGTAGGCTGATCTTTCACGATTGGAGTGGGATCCCGCGAAGAACGTGATGAACAGGGGGAAGAACGGAGAGAAATCACAAGGGGAAACACTCAAGAACAAGTCCAATCACACATCCACTAGACAATCAAACACACAAGATCCACAAGGTACATGAACAATAAAGAGAAAGATACAAGGTAGAGTCATCCCAAATCCAAAGGAGATGGGGGCTTGAATCCTAGAAGGATCTTCCCACGAAGGGGGCTTGAATCCTAGAAGGATCTTCCCACGAAGGGGGCTTGAATCCCTCAGGATCTTCTCACATGGAGGTCTTGAACTCCATGGGAGTGGTAGTCTCTCTCTCTCAAGAGTAGAGGTAGGAGCAAAGCTCACCTAAGAATGAGCTATCATATTTTCTTACCCTAGAAAGGATGAGGGGGGTCTATTTATAGTCTAAGCCACAAAGGGGTAAGTGGAAGAGGGATACAAGGCCAAAGGCCTGGTTGCGCATAGGCAGTGTCGGACGTCTGGTTGCTCACGGAGGTCCAGACGTCCGAAGGTCGTCGGACTTCCGACGTTTTGGCTCTGGACAAGTGGTGCCGGTCGTCCGGTCGGCTCAGTCGTCCATGCACTGGGACTTGTCGGTCGTCCGGAGGATGTCGATCGTCCAACCGCTGTAGATTTCCTAGCTGGTCCTGGCATGGTCGTGTCGGACGTCAGTCGTCCAGGCGCTGTAGAGTGTCGAACGTCCGGTGGCACGTCGGACGTCCGGCCGCTATAGACTCTGCAGCTCTGTCTTCTTCGGTCTTCTCTTCTTTGCTTCCCTCGCGGATGGTGTAGGTTTTCCTTGACGCTTGCACTCCTTCCCGTCGTCCGTGAAGCTCCGGCAATACCTATGCATGCACGCGAGTGGAGTGTCAAGTAGTATACCATCCTCGAAGGGGGTCAAGTGAAGACGTGTAAAGGAGAAGATTCACCTTTATGATAGAGGCAAAGGTGTCCCGTCTTTCAGTGAGATGGTGGCTATCGTTTTGGTGGAAGTCGACTTTGACGATCCGACTACGAACGTGCGAGGACGTCGCGCCTTAGCAATCGCTAAACCAACTCCGAGAGGTTATTGACCACACCGGAGCACGACCAACCTGATCACGAAGGTCTATTTCCTGCAAGCAAACAAAGAACAAGCAAGAAAATAAGGTTGCAATCTGGATATTGCAAATAAAAGAGGAAAGCTTTATTAATGAAGGTGGGGTTCTGTGACGCCTTTGTCTAGTCGTTGAACACAAAAAAAGTACATGAAGTTGCAGCTATGGCGAACTTTAATCTAAAAAAACCCGAAGTCTAAACCGCGTCCAAAGGGCTGTATATATGGAGGAAGAGGGGGGAATTTTGTGGCCCTTGGGGAAGGGGTCCGAAACCAACCCTATCTCTTGTTTCCCCACACATACGGACTCTAAAAACAGCCTATACTCAAGTATTTCAAAAATACATGGGCCTGGCCCAATAATAAGGTGACACAGCACCAAGAATAGCCTCTGGACAAAAGTTATGAATTAGCATCTTGTATATTTAGTCCAAGGCTTCATGCACTCATTATGGTGGCTTCAACGTCCTGAAATCATCACTTGTAACTCCGTTCTTGTTCCCCTTGCGCATGCCATCATCTCCATGCTTGTTCTTGCTCTAATGTTCGTCCTTCTCCAAGCTAGGCCCTTCATTTGTAAGCAAAACAAATGTATCCAATTTAGGCAGCATCATATTTTCATGATCATTAGAATCATTACCAAGAAACGAAAGTACCTGGTAATTTAATTGGCGTGTGCGAGCTCTAGTAACTGGTCGAGTATATATAGCAGCAGGGGCTGTGGGTGTAACAATGGTATTGATGTCCTCATCATCCTCCCCTTCTTGAAATGAAGTCGTCCTCAACGGAAGCTCATCTTCCTCACCCAAATAAGGCTTCAAATCTGCAATGTTAAAAGTGGGACTAACCCCGAAATCTGCAGGCAGCTCAAGTTTATATGCATTATCATTTATTTTCTCTAACACCTTAAAAGGACCATCAGCATGTGGCATTAGCTTTGATTTGCGCAAATCAGGAAATCTATCCTTACGCAAATGTAACCAAACAAGATCTCCAAGTGCAAACACAACATGTTTTCTACCCTTATCTCCAGCATGTTTATATTTAGCATTCATACGCTCAATGTTTTCCTTAGTTAACTCATGCATTTTTAAAATCAATTCAGCATGTTGTTTAGCATCAAAATTAACCTTCTCCAAAGATGGAAGAGGCAACAAATCAATAGGTGCACGAGGTAGGAAACCATACACAATTTCAAAAGAGCACATCTTAGTAGTAGAATGCAATGAACAATTATAAGCAAATTCAATATGAGGCAAGCATTCTTCCCCCATTTTCTTATTATTCTTGAAAACAGCCCTAAGCATAGACAATGTTCGATTGACTACTTCACTTTGTCCATCAGTTTGGGGGTGACAAGTAGTACTAAAAAGCAGTTTAGTCCCCAACTTAGCCCATAAACATCTCCAAAAGTGGCTAAGAAATTTAGTATCACGATCTGAAACAATAGTATTTGGCACACCATCCAAGCGAATAATTTCGCGAAAGAACAAATCGGCAACATTAACAGCATCATCACTTTTATGACATGGTATAAAGTGTGCCATTTTCGAGAATCTATCCACGGCAACAAATATGCTATCCCTCCCCATCCTTGTTCGAGGTAAAACTAAAACAAAGTCCATAGAAAAGGCACATCGTTCTTTGTAAGCTCATTGAGAGGTGCAACAATCGTGCTGAAATCTCTCACAAAACGCCTATAGAATCCAGCAAGGCCAAGAAAACTCCTCACTTGTGTGACCGTTTTGGGCTGCGGGCAACTCTCAATAGCTTCAATCTTGGCTTTATCAACTTCAATTCCCTGTGGAGTAACAACATAGCCAAGAAAAGATACTAGGTCGGTGCAAAAGGTGCACTTCCCAAGGTTACCAAACAAATGTGCATCACGTAGAGCAATAAAAACAGCACGTAAATGTTCCAAATGTTCTTCCAAAGATCTGCTATAAACCAATATGTCATCAAAGAAAACTACCACAAATCGTCCAATGAAAGTACGTAAAACTTCGTTCATTAATCTCATGAAAGTACTAGGTGCATTAGTTAACCCAAAAGGCATGACTAACCACTCATATAATAAACTTAGTTTTAAATGCTATTTTCCATTCATCTCCCAATTTCATACGAATTTGATGGAATCCACTACGCAAATCAACTTTGGAGAATATTGTAGAGCCACTCAATTCATCAAGCATATCATCTAGCCTAGGAATAGGATGATGATAACGAATAGTAATATTATTAATGCCTCTACAATCAACACACATACGTGATGTACAATCCTTTTTCGGCACTAGAATAATAGTAACAGCACAAGGACTAAGGGATTCGCGTATATAACCTTTGTCGAGGAGCTCCTGTACTTGACGCATAATCTCCTTTGTCTCCTCTGGATTGGTATGGTATGGTGCACGGTTGGGTAATGATGCACCAGGAATTAAGTCAATCTGATGCTCAATCCCTCAAATGGGAGGTAATCCCGGTGGCACGTCTTGTGGAAAGACGTCGGCGAACTCCTGCAAAATGTTAGTGACAACAGGAGGCAAAGAGGAAGGCACATCCTCAAATGAAAATAATGCCTCTTTGCACACAAAAGCATAGCGAATAGATTTGCTGAAATCTAGCTCATCAATATCAGATTTAGTGGCAATTAAACATCCACTTTTCAATTTAATTTCAGAAGCAACACTACATGGTTTACTATTAGGCTTCATTTGTTGCTCAAATTCTTTTGCCACAATCTGATTTTCACTCTTATTGTTCTCCTGTTTTGCTTTATTAGCTCTATTAATATCATCTCTCAAAATGGAATCGGGAGTCATAGGAAGCAGAGTAATATTTTTATCCTTATTAGCAAGAGTATACTGATTGTTTCTAACATGGTGTACAAATTTTTTATCAAATTGCCATAGTCGACCAAGTAATAAGGAACATGCTTGCATAGGTACCACATCACAATCAACATAATCTGCATATGTAGAGATACTAAAATGCACACGAACAGTACGTGTTACCTTAACCTTGCCGTTGTTGTTGAACCATTGGATGTAGTAAGGATGTGGATGTGGTCTTGTGGTGAGAGATAGCTTCTCCACCATCTCCATGCTAGACAAGTTGTTGCAGCTCCGTCCCTCTATGATGACGTGCACAGAACGTTCCTTCACAACTCCCTTTGTATGGAACAAATTGTGCCTCTGATTTTGCTCAGCTTGTGTGACCTGCACACTCAAAACACATTGAGCAACTAAACATTCATACCTGTCAGCGTCTTCAGGAGCCATGTATTGTGTCTCATGATCAGAATCATCTCCACCATGTTCTTCACGTGTAATAAGAGCCAAAGTCTCCTCATCATAGTCACTAGCGGACTCATACCCACCATCCTCAGTAGAAATCATCACACAGTGAGATTTGCATTCTCTCGCATAACGACCTCTTCCCTTACAACAACGACAAATAATATCACTTGTGTGCCCTATTGATGCCATGGAAGAAGAAGAACTTTGTGCAGGTCCGGCAGGTGCGCTCTTGGTAGATAATGGTGGTTGTGCCTGCTTTCTTGTATCACGGCTGGAGGTGGCACCTGATGGAGGCGCTGGTGCAGTTGAAGTAGAAGATGCACGTGGTGTCCATGATGAAGGTCGTCTTGCAGAAAAATTAGTTCGCGACAATGCTTGTCGATCCTGCACTTCACGTTCAGCTTTACAAGCCAGATGGAATAAACGAGTGATATTAGTATACTCCTTATACTCTAGAATGGTCTGGATCTCTCTATATAATCCACCCATAAAACGTGTAAGGATAGCTTCATTCTCCTCAACAATACCACATCTAATCATGCCAGTTTGTAATTCCTGATAATATTCTTCTACAGAATTTTTCCCTTGTCTTAAACGCTGCAATTTTTGAAGCAATTCACGTTGATAATATGGTGGAACTCAACGAGTACGCATAGTAGTTTTCAAAGCAGCCCAAGTAGTTGGAATAGTATATAATCTACAATGTTCAGACCACCATACACATGCAAAACTAGTGAAAGCACAAATAGCAGCAGCAATCCGTCTCTCCTCGGGATATTGTAAACATGTAAAACATTGTTCAGTTTCTAACTCCCAAGTAAGATATATATCAGGAACATATGTACCCTCAAATGGTGGAATATTCAATTTCAGTTTAGGAATATGGTCATTATCTCGTACCTAAGGTGGTGGTGCAGGCCTACCATTGCGAATAAATACCTGAGGTCGACCAGATGGTGATGGTGCTGGTAGTTCTGATTTTGATCAACCTCATCCTCGTAATAGTCCTCCACCTGTGCAGTAGCAGTAGGAGCTACAGAAGCACCACCAGCAGTAGCAGCGGCACCAAAATTTTGTCCTGGCTCAACAGGAACACGCCGTGCTCGCCCTACTGTATCGCAGCGTAGAACTAGTTGTGGGAGAGGTTTGAGTAATTCATCAAACTTGGCGTCCAACTTGGTGTCAATTGTCTTCTCAATGTCATCCATCCTCTCCAATGCCTTTCCAAAACTGGCCATCACGTCTTCCACCTGTTGACCCAACATTTGATGAAACTTATCATGAAGCTCCTTGTTCGTCATGTTCTCCCAATCAATCTCGTCGGCTTGTGATCCTGCCATGGTTCGCAGCAGTAGAAACACAAAAATATGATCCTACAGACTACTAGGAAGCGGTGGTGGTGGTGGTGTGTCACAAATCCTTCAAGCGAATCTCAAATTCTTACCAGTTCTTACCCAGCAGTACGTGGTGATCGGCAACCGTTGTAGTCAAAACTCTCAAAGCTTGGATAGAGCGATTACCAGGGAGAGTCAAACGCACGACGTAGATGTATGTGTAGCTGGGAAGGCTTATAATATGGTAGCAAAAAGGGTCAGCAATAATCAATTCAGAGATGCAAAGTTGAATAAACGCTCAACGACGGTACTGTGCTGGTCCTAGGCTAGACTATGCTAGAGACGCGAGCCTAGAACACTAAAAAAATCACGACACTGCACGGAAACACGGGAGAAGCACACTCTGAATTTTTTTTCGCTCTTTTTTTTGCACTTTTTTTTGCCGAAAATCACTATAATGGCGAGTGTCTCAAAACTCTTACCAACTCAAGATAACAGGATAGACACAAAAAAATTTCGACCAATTTTTTTTCGACTGCCCGGACCCAAAAACTAGAAACGAGTCAAAAAAAAACTTTCTATAACGGCGACTGTCTCAATACGCTTGGAAACACCTAACAATAGGACAGCAAGAATTTTTTTTGTCAGGTGCGTTTTTGGAAAATTTTGGGCCTAAACGGAGGGTGGTTTCCGGACTCTAAATTTTGGGCCTATTTTTTTGGAAACCAACCTCTTCTATGGATGGCAAAAGATTGTTGGAATCCGAAACCTACTCAAACAAGGAAACACAAATCTGGAAATAAATAGATCTCGAAAGTAAACCTAATAAGAGATGGACTCGGAGTGGTGGTGATATATGGATACGGATCGTTGGTGGTATATGGACTCGGATCAGTGGTGGTATATGGACTCAGAGCGGTGGCGGAAAAACGGTGATGGTAGATGGTAGGGGCGATGTATCTGGTGTGGTGGTAGTATATGGCAGCGGATGATGGATCTGGTGTGGTGGTGGTATATGACTGCGGATATTGATGGTGCGGCGGCGGCGTGAAAACCCGTGAACAAAACTCGAAACTCTAAAAGACTAGACGCTAAGACCAGCAACTAGACACAACGATACAACCACAAATTCAACAAAGCAAAATACTGAAAAGACTATGCAATGGCTTAGACTGGTTCGGATAGGATGAACTGACCCAAATTTTTTTGTGGCTTTTTCGTGGACTATAGGTATGAAGAACAGACTCGATCTAAACTACAAAAAACTGTAAAATCTCACCGAGCAACCTGGAAATCTGATACCACTTGATAGAGGCAAAGGTGTCCCGTCTTTCGATGAAATGGTCATTATCGTTTCTGAGGAGTAGACTTGTATGATCCGACTATGTACGTGCGAGGACGTCGCGCGTTAGCAATCGCTAAACCAACTCCAAGAGGTTATTGACCACGCCGGAGCACGATCAACCTGACCACGAAAGTCTATTTCTTGCAAGCAAACGAAGAACAACCAAGAAACTAAGATTGCAATCTAGATATTGTGAATAACAGAGGAAAGCCTTATCAATGAAGGTGGGGTTCTACGACGCCTTTGTCTGGTCGTTGAACACAAACGAAGTACGCGAAGTTGCAGCTATGGAAAACTTTAATCTAAACAAAACCCAAAGTCTAAACGACGCCCTAAGGGCTGTGTATATATAGAGGAAGAGGGGGGAATTTCGTGGCCCTAGGGGAAGGGGTCCGAAACGGACCCTATCTCTTGTTTGCCCACACATACGGAATCTAAAAACAGCCTATACTCAAGTATTTAGAAAATACATGGGCCTGGCTCAATAATAAGGTGACGGAGCACCTAGAATAGCTTCTGGACGAAAGTTATGAATTAGCGTCTTGTATATTTCGTCCAAGGCTTCATGCACTCATTATGGTGGCTTCAACGTCTTGAAATCATCACTTGTAACTCCGTTCTTGTTCCCCTTGCACATACCATCATCTCCATGCTTGTTCTTGCTCCAATGTTCATCCTTCTCCAACCTAGGCCCTTCATTTGTAAGCAAAACAAATGTATCCAATTTAGGCAGCATCATATTCTCATGAACATTAGAATCATTACCAAGAAACGAAAGTACCTGGTAATTTAATTGGCGTGCGCGAGCTCTAGTAATTGGTCCAGTATGTATAGCAGCAGGGGCTGTGGGTGTAACAATGGTATTGATGTCCTCATCACTTTATGTATGAGAAGTGGAGGTCGCACATGTCACTAGCCAAACGGACTCTTGACAAGGTGATGCTCGTAGGATGCTCCGCATTAGTTCATCTCCAAGTGGAGGTCTTGATGGTATCCTAGATGGATCTTCCCGCGAGGGGGTCTTGGCCTCCAATGGAGTAGTGGTCTTTCTCTCTCTCTCAAGAGGAGAAGGTAGGAGCAAAGCTCACATACAAATGAGCTATCACTTTGCTGACCCTAGCTAGGAGGAGGGGGAGTTCTATTTATAGTCTTAGTGCAACAAGAGGGGGCGGAGTGAAGGGGTACATGGGCTTCGACACGAAACTGGGCGTAGACATGGACCGGTCGTCCGGTGGGTAGCGGACGTCCGGTGTCTGAGGAGCGATCGTCCGTCCGCTAGTCGTCGGACGTCCGCTGGATCTGTTCTATGAAGGGACACCGGTCGCCCGGTATATTCAGACTTCCGTTAATATTACCGGTCGTCCGGTGGGGGCCGGACGTCCGCTCGCTGGGAGGTGCTGTAGCTGACATTGGCTAGGCTTCAGGCGCTGGTCCTCCGGTGGGGATCGGACGTCCGCTCGCTGTAGTTTCTTTGGCAGCTCTTCTTCTTGCGTCTTTGTTTCCACACTTCCCTTGCGGATGGTGTAGGCATTCCTTGGCGTTTGCACTCCTCCTCATCGTCCATGAAGCTCCGGCGATACCTATGCATGCACGCGAGTGGAGTATCAAGTAGTATACCATCCTCAAAGGGGTCAAGTGAACACGTGTAGAGGAGAAGATTCACCTTTATGTATGAGAAGTAGAGGTCACACGTGTCACTTGCCAAACGGACTCTTGACATGGTGATGCCCGTAGGATGCTCCGCATCAGCCCCTCCCCCTTGGAAAAGTTCTGACCTTGGACCAAAAACCAAATCACCATGGGAAAGAGATGGCGGTGCCGTGTCGAAGTGGTCGATCACCAAGCACTCATCGTCTAGTAGCACGAAATGGGCACTCTCCAATGTCGCACCGTCTTGTGATTCCTTCAAAATGAGAAAATACAACAAACAATTGAAAAACAAATGTGGTTAGCGTTAGTGCAAAACCAAGCATTCGAGAGGTGATTCACCAAACAAGTGTTGTCATCAAGCATAACATATGGTTTGACAAAGGATTGTCTTATGACATGTAAGCATATGAATTGAGCAAAATCAAAGTCATCATGGAAACAAGCATGTAAATGTGAGGTAGAGATGCAAATATGTGTGACAAGAGAATAAACATGATGCAGAGCATCCCACGATCATCCCCATGGACGCATCTACTTCTCCTACAGCACGTGCAAGAGCTCTCAAAGCCGAGGTGACATCACTCCTCTCACAACTCCCTTTCGAATCACACGAGACATGGCTACTACCTCAAACGGAGACGCTTTGCATACTCAGGTACCAAGTAGTTAGCCATGGAGAAGCTAAGAAGCAAGGAGAAGCGGAAGAGGAAGACATGCGTGAAGATGGAGAAGAAAACAGCCAGGTCCCAGGCTGGCCGGATGATCCGGATGAGGTCCTGGATGATCCGGGCAGAGCCCAGACGATCCGGATAACACGCCCAATGACACCCGAAGCTGGACCCCGAAGCCGGATCATTCGGACGAGCACCCGAATCATCCGGACACCAGCCGGACATCCGGACGCCCCTCCGGACATGCGGTCCATCGCCGCCACCGCCTGCGCCTTCGACTCATCCGGGCCATCACCCGGATCATCCGGACAGAGCCCAGATCATCCGGCTCCCTGCCCGGATCATCCGGATCCCACCTGCGTGCTTGTGTTGGGCCGGAGACTCATGTACCCCTTCGGCTCCTTATCCTATATATATGACTCCTCCACCTCTCTTCTAGGGTTAGCAAAGTGATAGGTCATTTGTATGTGAGCTTTGCTCCTACTACTCTTCTCTTGAGAGAGAGAGAGACTACTCCATTGGAGGCCAAGACCTCCATCTAGGAGAACATCCTGCGGGATATCATCAAGACCCCCTCACGGGAGGACCCCCTCATCAAGACCTCCACATGGAGATGAACTCTACCTTGTATCTTTCCTTTTGTTGTTCATGTACCTTGTGATCTTGTGTGTTTGATTGTCTAGTGGATGTGTGATTGGACTTGTTCTTGAGTGTTTCCCTTTTGTGATTTCTCCCCGTTCTTCCCCGTGTTCTTCGAGGGAGCCCACTCCAATCCTGAAAGATCGGGCCGCTAGGGTTCTACCCTACATCATCTTGCTATCATGATCCATGTTGATCACGTTTTTGGAGCCCCTACCCTTTGTTTTCTAGCTTGATTTTGTTGTTTTTCGTCCTAATCCAAAAATCCCCACCAAAAATAGCCCCCAATTTGTTTTTGTGATTTGTTGGTTTTGATGATGTTTTCTTGATTTTGATTCGTGGATTCGTTGTGTTGCAAGTGGATCTTGCCTTTCCCCACCATCACCCTCGAAATCCATCCAAAATCCACGAAATCTTAGAATTTCTCCCCGTTTTTGAGTTCATCCCGAGCCATTCCCGTGCGCAGTTAACCTGCCCGGATCATCCGGACCTTGACCCGGATCATCCGGACTTGACCTGGATCATCTGGCGCCTGGCCCGGATCATCCGACTACCTCTGCCGAAATTACATTTTTTGTAGTTTTTGTCCACCGCCACCTACGCCTCCGCATACCGAATTCAACCACCACCACATAAACTCCGCCAACCCCATCACATACCCCACCGAACCACCATTTAACTTTGCATTTGAGAATTTGAGTTGTGGTTTCCGTGTCCTATTGTGTTTTGGCTACATAGGTACGACTCGACATCAACATCACCACCGCTCATCTTTGCCGAGTGCTCATCATCACTACGGATGGTAACCTCGATGACATATTTGTCTACGCCTTGCCATTGCATTGATAACCACCTAGCCTTACTTTTGCATTGCTTACCCATCGAGACTAGCCTTTGAGTATTGCCGGCAACGTGACTTGTGCACATTAGTGATCATACTTCCCATAGCATACATACCATACCATCGTGGTGCATATCTTGATATCACCTCTTATGTCACGAAGTTGTCATCGCATACATCGTGAAGTTTTGCATGAAAAAAGAGCTCAAGAGTGAAAGAGCCAAACAAGCTTTTAAGCAAAAAGAGAAAGATAAGCAAAGAGCTTATAAACAAGAACCATAGCATCATATTACATTAAGATTGTCATAACTGATCATCTTGGATCATACCACCGAAATACCATACATATAGCATACTTGGGATAGAAGTCGTTGCATTTTTGCTGAGTAGGTTGTGCACAAGTTCCGTATCCGCCTATTGTGTAATTGTGCTAGCGTCTCTCTAGTGTTGTGCAACAAGAGCATTTTCGTGGACTCCACATTTTGGCTCATTTTTCATTTGCATAATCCCACTTATCTATTTGCTTGTGTGTTTCCGTGTACCGCTACATGCCTGGTCTACTTGTTGCATTTGCGAATTTGCGAATCTTTTTCAACATCTTTGAGTCTCACTAACAATCACATCAAATTTTGTGCCACCATCCTAACCGAGCTCCACCATAAGCTTTTACTTATGTAGGTGTGAGAACCGACAAGAATTGGTACCAATTGTGCTATTTCCTTTTCCACATTTGAGTGATCATTGATCCAGCTTCAACATCGGTCAAGGTACATTTGATATAAGTTGTAACACCCGGGTGTCATGCTATAGTAAACTCCTGTTAATGGTGCCACGTCATCATAATTAATTTTTGCTAATCTTCCCTTTGTTCCAAACCGACCTTAAATTCATTTTTTTAAAAGACAAGTCAAATTATTTTCCCTCGAACTATAAAACTAAAATGTCCGAATAGTTCTATAAATACCCCAGATCATTTTCTTGTGGAACTAACTTCATTTGACTCACAGATAAATCCCTAGGAATTTTATAAGTGTTCCAACAGCAAATAAATTGGTCCTTTCAAAAATAAAGGATTAATTGTACGCTACAAAATGCCCCTATACTTTGTGGTTAGATCCCAAAGCATTGCAAGGTATTTACGTGACAAGTCTCATGTGCAACAAAATTCTTTTGAATTTAATTAAAATGTGAAACAGTGCCTAACAGTTGAGAGCAGAAAGATAATAGAAGAGATGAGGTGGATCACTGTGCATTTAGGCCCAATGTGCACAACACAGGCCCAGCCCACCCCAGCACCTTCTCCTATCTCCTATCACTGTGCATTTAGGCCCAATGTGCATAACACAGGCCCAGCCCACCCCAGTATTTAGGCCCAATGTGCACAACACTCGTCCATTGATCAGATGGCCGCGTGCCGAGCATCCGCCGTCTCCCCCGCGAGGATAAGGATGCCACCTGATTCCCCTCTGCCCATGGACGAACACTAGCCCCCCCACTTCCCCCTTTCCCTCGCTCTCTCTCTTCTCCCCGCGTGAAACCGCCGCTGCCGTCGCCCTAGCCGCGACCACCATGCTCCCCGCGCCACGAGAAGACGCCCAGAAGGACCGCCACGGTCTACTTCATCCATCCCGAGGACCGAATCGAGCGGGGAAGGCCCGTACACTCGCCATCGCCACCATCTTCATCTTGTACATCGCCGCGGCCTCGCCGTCGATCCGCATCACCTCGTCCACCCCGGCCTCGTACGAGCTCACCACCGACCTCCTCTCGGTGAGCAGTGCCGATCCCCCCGCCTTTCCCCATAGTTTTCGTCGACGTAGGCCGCCGCCCGACCTTCCCTGCCCGGAGTTGCGCTACTCGCACTCCCTAGCCACGCTCACCGGGCTTTGGCCGCGACCAACTGCGCCCCAGCGCGCCCGCCCGGGCCGCGCCTTGCCTCGCCCCGGCCGCACTCCCCGGTGCCCCACGCCCTTGTGTGTGCGTCCGCCATGCCCGGCATTGGCCGTCGCTCACCTTGGCCGCGTCCAAGGTGCTCCCCCGCAGCCGCTCGCGACCCTCCTACTCTGCCTACCGCCGTTGCTGTCGCACTGCTACTGCTTGCGTGTGCTGCTGCTTCCTGCCGTTGCCGTTGCGCTGCTGTCATTCCTCCTTCCTGCTGCTCCCATGCGCTACTACTATCGCCCGCTGCCTGTACCTGCTGCTCTGCTTGCCTCGCCGGTGCTGCTGCTTTGCTGCAACTCCTGCTAGGTGCCGCCTCTGTTGCTGATGCATATGGCCGCTAGTATCGCTGCTCTACTGCTGTTGTAGCTGCTGGCTGTGGTGCCCCCGTGGCCGGCTTGGCCAAGCACCCCGTGCGTGCATGCCCAATCACACTAGTGGCCGGCTCGGGCCATGGCCGATGGGGATAGCCCCTGTTTAGACAGACCAGTAGATGATAATTAGTGGTTACATTAGCCTATGTGTAGATGACATGTGGATCCCCTTGCTAAATAAATCTGTTTAGCACTTTAGTTAAAACAGCAGTCAATGACAAGTAGGCCCCATGGCCACTATTCACACTTTGACCAAGTCAAACATTGACTGTTGACTTGCTGACTGTGTATGCTTACTCAGCCCATGGACCCACCTTTCCTTCTAATAGGCTAGCTTCCTGGGTGTATAAAAAACTAATACACTGTTTAAATTCGAATTTAGGTATATTCCAAAATTCCAGAAATTGTTTAAATCTTTGAAAATTAATAACAAATAATCCGTAACTTGGATGGAAAAATTTTGTACATGAAAGTTGCTCAGAACGACGAGACGAATCCAAACACGCGGTCCGTTTACCTGCCAGATGCCTCTAACTATCTGAACATGGAACTTTCCCCCTTCGGTCATCTGTCTGACACAGGTCCGGAACTGGGAAAACATTCCCGGTTGACTTCCCCCTTCGCCGGTATCGTGTAGCACTGTGTTAGAACACATCTAGCTCTGCCTGTTGTCCTGTTATGCACTTGCTTGCTATGTATTTACTGTTTCTCCCCCCCCCCCTCTTCTCATTGATAGACCCCGTGACGATGCTGATGCCCCTGTGATCGACTACGTCACCGACGACCCCTCCTTCCCGCCTGAGCAACCAAGAAAGCCCCCCCTTTGATCATCCCGATATCACCCATTCCATTCTCTCATGCTTGCATTAGATTTTGCTACTGTTATTGATTGCTCCTATTCTGATGCATAGCCTGCTTTTGTGTCTGCTGTTGTACCGTACCTGCTTATCCTAAAATGCTTAGTATAGGTTGGTTAGTGATCCATCAGTGACCCCCACCTTATCCTTGTTGCCCCTGCTTCATCATTGAAGAGCCGGTCAACGGGATCGAAGACTAGGCCCCGACACTGCACATCACTTTCCCCTTAGTTGCTCGACACTGCTGGGTTACTATCGAGTGCCGAGGGTGAGACCTGTACAACACTTCTGATGTTAACCCGGTAGTGTAGCTATTCGGTCGTGGTCATCGAGGGTGATTCCTCCTTAACCACTTCCGATATGACTCTGTCGTGCAACCCGTAAGTGTGAACCTCGGGGGTGATTCCTCTTATGTTCACCTTGATGATTACATCGAGTGGAATTCACCGGGGGTGATTCCTCGGGTTTTCCCCTTGATGTTTAGACACACAGTTACTATGATTACCATGACTTT
Source organism: Aegilops speltoides (assembly GCA_021437245.1). NCBI lineage: Eukaryota > Viridiplantae > Streptophyta > Magnoliopsida > Poales > Poaceae > Aegilops > Aegilops speltoides. Next base: position 253,663,403 of record CM038142.1, on the reverse strand, counting down.
ACACTGAACCATGTTACTAAAGACGGGTCGACCCTGAGGGGTACCCACGCGAGCATAATTGTGAGTGATGTGGAGGCGGGTTGACCTGGAGGGTACCCGAGAGTTGAATACGTGGCGTGGCCGGGCATTCTTAGTCCTTGCCCCAAGTCCTCGAGATGGGGCAACGGGGTCACATCTTTCATGAGTCTCTGCTTGTTAACGTGCGTTCCTAATCCACTACGATTTGGATATTTGATCAGAGGGTCCTTTGGCCTGATAGCACTAACCATCACGTGGGCATAGTATGGGCGTTCTGCGTCGTATACATCAGCCGAAGCTTAATAGACGTCGATGATCGAAGCGCGCTGCCCGGATGGACTGGTAAGCTCCTTCCTTTTAAGGAGGTAGCTAGGTCTGCTCACCGCCGCCCACGCAACGTCAAGGGAGTTCCTGGGAGATGGCCCATGACCCCGGGACATAGGTTTAGTCCGGCGTGCTGACCTCTCTATTAAGTCTAGGTCGGGTTGCGGCGTATTGTTTGGCCGAGGCCAGGCATGACCCAGGAAAGTGTGTCCGGCCGGAGTTAATCGAGCGTGGTGGGTAAGTTGGTGCACCCCTGCAGGGAAGAAAACATCTATCGATAGCCTGTCCTATAGTAACGGACACTCAGAGTTGTATCCCGATCGATACAACTAGAACTGGATACTTGTGATGAGAATTGGATTGTGATGAGAACTGGATAGTATGGCTCTAGGATTGCTTTCTCACAGGGAGTCGAGAAAGGATCTCTGGCCGAGGTTAATAACACTACTACTACTTTACTTTATGCTACTCTACTCCCTCCTGTTTGCTGCAAGATGGTGGTTTCCAGAAGATGCTAGTCTTCGATAGGACTAGGCCTTCTCTCTGTTCTGGCATTTCTGCAGCCCAGTCCACATATACAACATTCCTTTGATAATGTTGCATATGTAGTGTAGATCCTTGCTTGCGAGTACTTTGGATGAGTACTCAAGGTTGCTTTGCTCCCCCTTTTCCCCCTTTCTTTTTCTTTCCGGTTGATGCAACCAGATGTCGGAGCCCAGGAGCCAGATGCCACCGTTGGTGCCTACTACTACGTGGAGACCGCCGATGACCAGGAGTAGTTAGGAGGCTCCCAGGCTGGAGGCCTTGCCTTTTCGATCGATGTTGCTTTTGTGCTAGCCTTCTTAAGGCAAACTTGTCTAACTCATGTCTGTACTCAGATATTGTTGTTTCCGCTTACTCTTGTGTATTCAAGCTTATGTATTCGAGCCCTCGGGACCCCTGGTTTGTAATATAAAGCTTATATTATTTTAATTTGTGTCTAGAGTTGTGTTGTGATATCTTCCCGTGAGACCTTGATCTTGATCATATACATTTGCGTGTATGATTAGTGTACGATTGAATCGAGGGCGTCACATAACTTCTTATCTTTCTCCCACTCACATTTTTGCTTGGAATGATGGATAGGCCAAGTTCTACCAACCCACTCTTCATCGAGCAAGACGACATCATGTCATCATACATCACCAAGAGCCGCCTCTTTGGTGCACAACGAGCTTTGCATCAAGAGCAACAAGCAATGAGCGAACGCATCGACAATCTCGCCACCGACTTGCAACTCTCCGAGCAACGAACAAGAGACTACTTTGACAACAAGCTCGACGCTCACAAACAAGAGAACGATGCAAGAATGCACGAGATCCGTGCCTTGTTCGTGAACCGCCATTCTTTCACTTCTTCCTACTCAAGACGGAGCCGCTCAAGTCGACACACCAGCGACACCCTGTCCGGCCCAAGTACACCGACACCCAACACTCTACGTTGAGCCGCGCGTCAAGACCGTCAAGCATCTCGTAATCCTCTACACAGCAATCATCCATAAGAGCAAGTCGACGAGGAAGAACATCGTCATTGCCAACACCAAGCTCCTCTTGCAAAAGCTCAAGAACGACAATGTCAACGTCACCAAGAGGAAGAGCAAGCGAGACCACATCAAGATGAACAAGACGCCGAGGCTCAATGTCTTCAACAACAACAACGTGAGGAACAAGCTCTTGAGGCGCAACGTGCCCTACAAGAATCAAGTCGAGCCATTGCCAAACGCAACCGAGATAGGCGCAATCAGGAGGAAGCACTTCGCAAAGAAATCCAAGAACGGAACTACAAACCAAGACTGCATCGTCAAGTTACTCAAGCTCCTCCACAAGCTCGACAAGCTCCTCCACAAGTTCGACAAGCTCCTCCACAACCTCTATTTCAACAAGAGCAAGAAGACGATGGACTACCTCCATGCCAAGAGCAACATGAGGTTGATAATCCTCCATGTCAAGGGCGTCATCATCACCCTCGACCCCAACACAATGAAGAGCAACGCTACGGCAAGCTAAAGTTCACCATGCCCAAGTTCAATGGAAACAATGATCCCGAAGAGTACCTATCATGGGCATTGAAGGTCGACAAAATCTTTCATTTGCACAACTATCAGGAAGAGAAGAAGATCGCTATGGTATCACTTGAGTTCCAAGACTATGTGCTCATATGGTGGGATTAAGTCCTTAAGTGCCGAGAAGCAAGAGGTGAACCACCAATCACCACTCAGGCTCAAATGAAAGACATCATGGGCGCACACTTTGAGCCATCCTACTACAACCGCGATCTCTTCAAGAAGCTCCAACTCCTCAAGCAAGGAACAAAGACTGTTGAAGAATACTACAACGAAATGGAGATAGCCATGATAAGAGCCAATTTAACAGAAGATGATGAGCAAACTATGACATGTTTGTTGAATAGCCTCAATCACCCTGAGGGAGTCCTGGACTAGGGGGTGTCCGGATAGCCGAACTATCATCGTCGGCCGGACTCTAAAAGTGCGTTATATCGACTAGAGGGGGGGTGAATATGCGATTTTTATGAATTCTTCACTGAGGAATTTGCTGGTGAGGAAATTCCTTAGCGAAGAACTACTTGCAGCGGAATATGTACTCAGAAGTAAACATAACAGGATACAAACATAGTCATCATGATGAAATGAAGACTAGCATAGAGTACGGAAAGCGTAAACACAGGATAACAAGATGAAGACAAACAGACCGAAGAAATTGAACTGAGGAATTTGTGAAAGTCTTCAGTCAAAGTCTTCAAACATAGATATGAACAACATTCAACACAGTAATGAGGAAATGAATGAGTTGAGGAAATAGAACCACTCAGTTGGTGAAGACAATGATTTGGTAAACCAGTTCTAACTGCTGTCTTAGTTGTACGTCTGGTTGGAGCGGCTGAGTATTTAAACTCGAGGACACACAGTCCCGGACACCCTGATAGAGGCAAAGGTGTCCCGTCTTTCGATGAGATGGTGGATTTCGCTTTGGTGGAAGTCGACTTTGACGATCCGACTACGAACGTGCGAGGACGCGCGCCTTTAGCAATCGCTAAACCAACTCCGAGAGGTTATTGACCACGCCGAGCACGATCAACTCCGACCACGAAGGTCTGCTTCCTGCGAGCAAACGAAGAACAAGCAAGAAACTGAGATTGCAATCTGGATATTGCGAATATAAGATGAAAGCTTTATTGATCAAGGTGGGGTTCTGTGGCGCTTTGTCCAGTCGTTGAACACAAACGAAGTACGCGAAGTTGCAGCTATGGCGAACTTTTAATCTAAACAAAACCCAAGTCTAAACGGTGCCCTAAGGGCTGTATATATGGAGGAAGAGGGGGAGAATTTCGTGGCCCTTGGTGGAGGGGTCCGAAACTAACCCTATCTCTTGTTTCCCCACACATACGGACTCTAAAAATAGCCTATACTAATGTATTTCGAAATTACATGGGCCTGGCCCAATAATAAGGTGACGCAGCACCTAGAATAGCCTCTGGACGAAATTTATGAAGTGGCATCTTGTATATTTCGTCCAAGGCTTCATGCACTCATTATGGTGGCTTCAAAGTCCTGAAATCATCACTTGTAACTCTATTCTTGTCCCCTTGCGCATGCCATCATCTCCATGCTTGTTCTTGCTCCAATGTTCATCCTTCTCCAAGCTAGGCCCTTCATTTGTAAGCAAAACAAATGTATCCAATTTAGGCAAGATCATATTCTCATGAACATTAGAATCATTACCAAGAAACGAAAGTACCTGTAATTTAGTTGGCGTCTTGTGAGCTCTAGTAATTGGTCCAAGATGTATAGCAAGAGGGGCTGTGGGTGTAACAATGGTATTGATGTCCTCATCATCCTCCCTTCTTGAAATGAAGTCGTCCTCGATTTAAAGTTGATCTTCCTCACCCAAATATGGCTTCAAATCTGCAATGTTAAAAGTGGGACTAACCCCAAAATCTACAGCAGCTCAAGTATATATGCATTATCATTTACTTTCTCCAACACCTTAAAGGGACCAGCAGACGTGGCATTAGCTTTGATTTATGCAAATCAGAAATCTATCCTTACGCAAATGTAACCAAACAAGATCTCCGGTGCAAACACAACATGTTTTCTACCCTTATCTCCAGCAAGTTTATATTTAGCATTCATACGCTCAATGTTTTCCTTAGTTAACTCATGCATTTTAAAATCAATTCAGCACGTTCTTTAGCATCAAAATTAACCTTCTCCGAAGATGGAAGAGGCAACAAATCAATAGGTGCACGAGGTAGGAAACCATACACAACTTCAAAAGGGCACATCTTAGTAGTAGAATGCAATGAACGATTATAAGCAAATTCAATATGAGGCAAGCAATCCTCCCACATTTTCTTATTTTTCTTTAGAATAGCCCTAAGCATAGTAGACAATGTTCTATTGACTACTTCAGTTTATCCATCGGTTTGGGGGTGACAAGTAGTACTAAAAGCAGTTTAGTCCCCAACTTAGCCCATAAACATCTCCAAAAGTGGCTAAGAAATTTAGTATCACGATCTGAAACAATAGTATTTGGCACACCATGCAAGCGAATAATTTCACGAAAGAACAAATCAGCAACATTGATAGCATCATCGCTTTTATGACATGGTATAAAGTGTGCCATTTTGAGAATCTATCCACGACAACAAATATGCTATCCTCCCTTCTTTGTTCTAGGTAAACCTAAAACAAAGTCCATAGATATATCCTCCCAAGGAACACTAGGTACAGCAAAGGCATATATAAACCATGAGGATTGAGTCGTGACTTAGCTTTTTGACATGTAGTGCAAATGAGCAATAAAACGCTCACATCCCGCCTCATCTTTGGCCAAAAGAAATGTGTAGCAAGTACGCCCTCCGCCTTCTTCACGCCAAAGTGTCCCATTAGTCCTCCTCCATGCGCCTCCTGCAACAACAAAAGACGAACGGAGCTAGCTGGAATGCATAGCTTGTTAGCACGGAACACAAATCCATCATTAACGACAAACTTGTTCCATGTTCTTCCTTCTTTACAATTCTGCAATACATCTTTAAAATCAGCATCATGTACATATTGATCTTTGATGGTCTCCAAACCAAATATTTTGAAGTCAAGTTGTGAAAGCATAGTATAGCGACGAGACAATGCATCAACATTAACATTTTCTTTACCCTTCTTGTGTTTAATGACATAAGGGAAAGTCTCAATGAATTCAACCCATTTAGCATGTCTACGATTCAGTTTAGCTTGACTTTTAATATGTTTCAAAGATTCATGATCAGAATGTATAACAAATTCTTTGGGCCATAAATAATGTTGCCATGTTTCTAAAGTCCTAACAAGAGCATATAATTCTTTATCATAAGTAGAGTAATTCAGACTAGGCCCACTCAATTTTTCGTAAAAGTATGCAACAGGTTTGCCATCTTGTAATAACACACCTCCTAATCCAATTCCACTAGCATCACATTCAAGCTCAAAAGTCTTATTAAAATCAGGAAGTTGGAGTAAAGGAGCATGTGTCAACTTAGCTTTCAATACCGTGAAGGCTTCTTCCCGTGCGGTACCCCAAACAAAAGGCACATCCTTCTTTGTAAGCTCGTTGAGAGGTGCAGCAATGGTGCTGAAATCTCTCACAAAACGCCTATAGAAACCAGCGAGGCCAAGGAAACTCCTCACTTGTGTGACCGTTTTGGGCTGCGCCAACTCTCAATAGCTTCAATCTTGGCTTTATCAACTTCAATTCCTGTGGAGTAACAACATAGCCAAGAAAAGATACTCGGTCGGTGCAAAAGGTGCACTTCCCAAGGTTACCAAACAAACGTGCATCACGTAGAGCATTAAAAACAGCACGTAAATGTTCCAAATGTTCTTCCAAAGATTTGCTATAAATCAGTATATCATCAAAATAGACTACCACAAATCGTCCAATGAAAGCACGTAAAACTTCGTTCATTAATCTCATGAAAGTACTAGGTGCATTAGTTAACCCAAAAGGCATGACTAACCACTCATATAATCCAAACTTAGTTTTGAATGCTGTTTTCCATTCATCTCCCAATTTCATACGAATTTGATGGTATCCACTACGCAAATAAACTTTGGAGAATATTGTAGAGCCACTCAATTCATCAAGCATATCATCTAACCTAGGAATAGGGTGACGATAACGAATAGTAATATTATTGATGCCTCTACAATCAACACACATACGTGACGTACCATCCTTTTTCGCACTAGAATAATAGGAACAGCACAAGGACTAAGGGATTCGCGTATATAACCTTTGTCGAGCAGCTCCTGTGCTTGACGATAATCTCCTTCGTCTCCTCTGGATTGGTACGGTATGGTGCACGGTTGGGTAATGATGCACCGGAATTAAGTCAATTTGATGCTCAATCCCTCGAATAGGTGGTAATCCGGTGGCACGCCTTGTGGAAAGACGTCGTGAACTCCCGCAAAATGTTAGTGACAGCAGGGGGGCAAAGAGGAAGGCACGTCCTCGAATGAAAATAATGCCTCTTTGCACACAAAAGCATAGCAAATAGATTTGCTAAAATCTAGCTCATCAATATCAGATTTGGTGGCAAGTAAACATGCACTTTTCAATTTAATTTCGAAGCAACAAGAGATGGTTTATTATTAGGCTTCATGTGTTGCTCAAATTCTTTTGCCACAATCTGATTTTCACTCTTATTTTTCTCCTGTTTTGCTTTATTAGCTCTATTAATATCATCTTTCAAAATGGACTCAGAGTCATAGGAAGCAAAGTAATATTTTTATCCTTATGAACAAGAGTATACTTGATTGTTTCTACCATGGTGTACAGAATTTTATCAAATTGCCATGGTCTACCAAGTAACAAGGAACATGCTTGCATAGGTACCACATCACAATCAACATAATCAGCATATGTAGAGATACTAAAATGCACACGAACAAAGACGTGTTACCTTCACCTTGCCGCTGTTGTTGAACCATTGGATGTAGTAAGGATGTGGATGTGGTCTTGTGGTGAGAGATAGCTTCTCCACCATCTCCATGCTAGCCAAGTTGTTGCAGCTCCCTCCATCTATGATGACGCTAATAGAACGTTCCTTCACAACTCCTTTGTATGGAACAAATTATGCCTCTGATTTTGCTCAGCTTGTGTAACCTGCACACTCAAAACACGTTGAGCAACTAAACATTCATACCATCAAAGATCTTCAAGAGCCATGTATTGTGTCTCATGATCGTAATCATCTCCACCGTGTTCCTCATGTGTAATAAGAGCCAAAGTCTCCTCATCATAGTCACTAGCGGACTCATACCCACCATCCTCGTTAGCAATCATCACACGCTGAGATTTGCATTCTCTCAAGAAAATGTCCTCTTCCCTTACAACGACGACAAATAATATCACTTGTGTGCCTGCTGACGCCATGGAAGAAGAAGAGCTCTGCAGGCCCGCAGTGTGCTCTTGGCGGATAGTGGTGGTTGTGCCTGCTTTCTTGTATCACGGTTGGAGGTGGCACCAAGGAGGTGATGGTGCGGGAAGTAGATGATGCACGTGGTGTCCATGATGAAGGTCGACTGCGAAAAAGTTAGTGCGCGCCAATGCTCTGCCGATCCTGACTTCACGCTCAGCTTTACAAGCAAGATGGAATAAACGAGTGATATTATTATAATCCTTATAGTCTAGAATGGTCTGAATCTCTCTATTTAATCCACCCGAAAACGTGCAAGCATAGCTTCATTCTCCTCAACAATACCACATCTAATCAAGCCAGTTTGTAATTCCCGATAATATTCTTCTCTGAGTTTTTCCTTGTCTTAAGCGCTGCAATTTTTGAAGTAATTCACGTTGATAATATGGTGGAACCCAACGAGCACGCATAGCAGTTTTCAAAGCAGCCCAAGTAGTGGAACAGGATATAATCTACAATGTTCGCAGACCACCAAACACATGCAAAGCTAGTGAAAGCACAAACAGCAGCAGAACACGTCTCTCCTCGGATATTGTAAACATGTAAATCGTTGTTCAGTTTCTAACTCCCAAGTAAGATATATATCAGGAACATATCTACCCTCAAATGGTGGAATATTCAATTTCAGTTTAGGGAGATGGTCATGATCTCGTACCTGAGGGGGAGCCAATTCAACAAAGCAAATACAGAAAAGATTATGCAAAGGCTCAGATTGGTTCGGACGAGATGAACTAACCCTAATTTTTTTTGGCTTTTTCGTGGACTATAGGTATGAAGAATGCACTCGATCTAAACTACGAAAAACTGTAAAATCTCACCGAGCAACACGGAAATCTGATACCACTTGATAGAGGCAAAGGTGTCCCGTCTTTCGATGAGATGGTGGATTTCGCTTTGGTGGAAGTCGACTTTGACGATCCGACTACTGAACGTCACGAGGACGTCCGCGCCTTAGCAATCGCTAAACCAACTCCGAGAGGTTATTGACCACGCCGAGCACGATCAACTCGACCACGAAGGTCTGTTTCCTGCGAGCAAACGAAGAACAAGCAAGAAACTGAGATTGCAATCTGGATATTGCGAATATAAGATGAAAGCTTTATTGATCAAGGTGGGGTTCTGTGACGCCTTTGTCTGGTCGTTGAACACAAACGAAGTACGCGAAGTTGCAGCTATGGCGAACTTTTAATCTAAACAAAACCCAAGTCTAAACGGTGCCCTAAGGGCTGTATATATGGAGGAAGAGGGGGAGAATTTCGTGGCCCTTGGTGGAGGGGTCCGAAACTAACCCTATCTCTTGTTTCCCCACACATACGGACTCTAAAAATAGCCTATACTAATGTATTTCGAAATTACATGGGCCTGGCCCAATAATAAGGTGACGCAGCACCTAGAATAGCCTCTGGACGAAATTTATGAAGTGGCATCTTGTATATTTCGTCCAAGGCTTCATGCACTCATTATGGTGGCTTCAAAGTCCTGAAATCATCACTTGTAACTCTATTCTTGTCCCCTTAGCATGCCATCATCTCCATGCTTGTTCTTGCTCCAATGTTCATCCTTCTCCAAGCTAGGCCCTTCATTTGTAAGCAAAACAAATGTATCCAATTTAGGCAACATCATATTCTCATGAACATTAGAATCATTACCAAGAAACGAAAAGTACACAGTAATTTAGTTGGCGTCTTGTGAGCTCTAGTAATTGGTCCAGTATGTATAGCAGTAGGGGCTGTGGGTGTAACAATGGTATTGATGTCCTCATCACACCCAGTCTCTGAGCCGCAACTCAGGACACCCAGTCCTCACCGTATTCTCCTTGAACTAAGACCACGCAGGCCTCGTGCAATCACTCGTGGTAAGTCTTCAGGTGACTTCCAAACCTTCGCAGACTTGGTCACTCGGTGATCCACAATTCCTCTTGGATGCTCTAGACCTTGACGCCTAACCGTCTGGAAGAAGCACAGTCTTCAAAGGTAACAAGCGTCGGATCCACGCAGATCAATTTCTTCATGATGCTCAATCACTTTGGGTTTGTGGGGTTTGGTTTTGGGATTTTCCTCACTTGATGATTTTCGCTCAAAGTCCTCGGAGGATGGGTTGCTCTCAAATGACAAGTGTCAAGTTCTCTCGGAGCAGCCAACCAGCTAGTGGTTGTAGGGGCGGCTATTTATAGCCTAGGAGCAGCCCGACATGATAAGACATAAATGCCCGTCAATGATATGACCGTTAGGTGGATAAGATATTTTGGGACAGCCGTGCCAAGACAAAGAACGGTCGGAAATTTGACTCTCAAATTCCTCGGGGCTATCATGTTCCTCATCGTGTAGGTAATTCGCACTAGCGAATTCCTAACTCCTCGATCGAGCAAAGTCCTCAAGGACCAAAAGAACGCATCTCTCCATCAAGAAATTGATGAATCAGATGAGATTTCCAATGGCTTCACTCGAAGGAATTGGTAGATGTAGGATTTTGAGTTGAGCATCACATGGAAATTTTTCCTTAGTATTTGCTCGACCCCCTTTAACAGTACAGTGTTTCCTATGACTCAAGAAAGAGAAAATGAAACTACGAAAACAAAAGTCTTCACGCTTCATATTCCTCGAATGAATATCAAGTCTTCAAGGTCACACCAATTTCTTCACTTTCAAAGTCTTGAAAGTCTTCGAGAATATCAAAGTCTTCATCGAAGAACTTCATTTTTAGGGTCGACTTTCTCTGTAAATATCAAACTCCTCATAGACTTATAGACCTGTGTACACTCACAACGATCAGTTACTTAACCTATAAGTCTTCAATACACCAAAATCACTAAGGGCACTAGATGCACTTACAATCTCCCCTTTTGGTGATTGATGACAACATAGGTTAAGTTTTCAACGGGATAAACATATGAAGTGTAAATACTGATATTTAGGAATTTGATTGCAACATATAGAAGAACTCCCCCTGAATATGTGCATAGTGAGGAAATTGCTTTTGAGGCAATGCACATTTGAAGAATTGAATCATGGAGATCTCCCCCTATATCTTGTAATTCATACACGCATTTGATATATAATATGAAGAATTTGAAATGCACGATGAAATATGGTGCCTGATGAGATTCAGCATGCATGCAATAATATTAACGAGGAATAAGCATGCGGAATATCACATCAAAAAGTTTCAGAGCTCAGTGCATCAAAAGCATCAGAGCACGATCAAAAGTATCAAGGAACCATCGGGTTTAAGATTACAACTCGATCCAATAAAAGTTTCGGAAGAACGAGAGTTGTAACTTAATAAAAACGCCCGTAATATAAACTCGCTTGAAGACTAACTCAGATTTCTCCCCCTTTGTCATCAAATGACCAAAAGGATCGAAACTGAGGACTAACGCCCCTGAAGAATCTCAAGTTGATGGAGGAGCGCCAGCGTTGTCGGGGTTGGTTGTTGAAGTAGGGCCTGCCACAGTGTCGTCCAAATCTTCATGTTCATCAGTTTCACGCGACGAAGAATAAGAGCTGGCCACCAGATCAGGAACTTTGACTCTCTTGAATTTCTTCGGAGGTGGTGCAGACCAGTCAAACGCTTCCTGGAGACCCATAGTCTTCAAATCTTCCACGGAATATACATGAGTGAGAACAGCCCAGGAGCGGTTGAGGGTTTCATGAAGGTAATATTGATTTTTCTTCACTGCATTATGTGTTGAGGTCATGTTGTGAAGAATTGCAGCAAATTGACGCTTCACCCATTTCTGATTGCGTTCAACCTTCCGATGAAGACCGAGGAGTAACTCACGGTCACCATCACCACAGGTCTTTGTTGCTTGAGGCTTTTGCTTGGCTGTGGTATTTGCGGCAGAGTCATGTGTTGCAGAATCGTCATTGGTGGAGTAAGATGTAGCTAGACAGAATTGACCATCCAATGGACGAGTGCCTTCATCAATCACAGCAGCTGCCTTGCCCTTATCATCGGATGATGAAACTGGTCGCTTGAGGACTTCAATAGGCGGCAAGTAGCTACCATGGTTCAGAGTGTCAACCTTGTAATTCAGTGAAGATCGTGCCCTTATGAATCTCATAATCCAAGGCGCATATGGCTTCAGCTCAAAAGGCGACATTGCAACATTAGCCAGAGTCCTCATGAAGAAATCATGGAAGTTGACGGGAACGCCATGAATGATGTTGAAAAGCATGTTCTTCATGATGCCAACGACATCTTCATCATTTGAGTTGTGGCCTTTGATGGGACTCATTGTCTTTGTTAGGATTCGATAGACAGTCCGAGGCACATACAGCAGTTCCTTGACGAGGAATTTGGTTCGAGGGGCCTGCCCTGGCTTCAAAGGCTTCATGAGCACTTGCATATAATGATCAGTCAGCTCGCGGTCATTGTAGATGCAACGTGCGCTTTCATAGGGAGGATCAAGAGGAAGGACACGAAGCAATTCAGTTGTTGGTGCCTTGTAGTGAGTGTTTTCTGTCATCCAATTCAGCACCCATGAATTGACATCTGCATCATCTCCGATGATATGCAAAGTGGCATAGAACTGAAGAATGAGTTCTTCATTCCAATCACAGATATCAGTGCAGAAGTTCAGCAGCCCTGCATCGTGAATAACTCTGAGGACTGGCTCGAAGCATGGCAGAGATTCCATATCCACATGAGGAATATGCTCATGATCGAAGATTTTGTCCTTGTCAAAGAGCACTGAGGAATAGTAGTTGGCTTGAGTAGCAGTCCAGAAGCGTCTTTTTCTTATGCGAGCAGAGTCATACGGATTGTAATCAGTGAAGAACACATGCTCAGAAAAGAAGTCTTCAGCCTTGAATTTTTGCTTGCTTGAGAACGGATTCTTCGGTTTGGGCAGAGGAGTGTCAGTGATTCGCAGCACAACCTCAGGGATCGCGATCTCAGGTGCTTCAGGCTGAGGAATTTCTGGTTCCTCTTCTTGTGCAGTTTGGGGATCAGCAGCAGGTTCTTCAACACTAGCGCCTGTAATTTCTTCATGAACAGATGATGTGGGATGAGTTTCTTCAGAGCCCAATTGAACAGTTGTAGCCGGGGACTGAGGAATTTGTTGAATCGGAGTGAAGAGAGGAGTATTGGGATGCTGACTTTCCCAAAAGTCATCGTTCATCACTGGTGTAGTGCATCCAATATCCACGTCTTCTTCTTCTTTTTCAATTTCCTCAACACCAGCCTCTTCAGCTGTGAACTGAGGCATGGGTGAGAAGATCGGTTGGCGGTGAAGGGAATGCTTCCACTTCAATTTCTTCATCAAACTGTTCTGAGGTAGCAACAGATTGATTTTCTTCATCAGATCCGCTTGGGATCTTGTAGTCTTCTCCATAAGGAACAATTTCCTTAGACGACATGGAGGAAATGGGAACGACATCAATAGGATTTTCAAACGAGCTGGTCATTGGCTTCATTTTCTTCGCAGCCGAAGAATTTGACGCAGCTGATGCCTTCCTCTTCTTCACTGCAGCTCGTTCTGCAGCCTTTGTCTTCTTCACTTCATAAGCAGAAGGAAGAATTGGAGTTGGTGTTGGCGCAGGAGGAGCTGAGGACTGTGGTTCGATTTCTTGGTATGAATCGTGCAATTGCCCTGATCTCTTCGATTTCTTCAGCGCACCACTAGTGGATGCCACAGGAATTTCTTCGGTAATGGCCGGAATGGAGTCATCAGCCACGAACTTGTATTCTCATCAGCAGGCTGAAAGTCATCAGCAGTGTTGGCATGTTCATTAGCTGGCTGAGCAGAGCCTTCAGCCTGAGGATTTTCTTGTTGCGATGGGGCTGCAACAGTTGTCATTTTCTTCGTCAAATTGACGAATCTCACCTTGGCTCCTTGCCAATCAGCATTGTAAGCATCGAAATCCTTGCTGAGGGCTTGGATTTCAGATTGAGCTTTGAGAAGTTCTTCAGGAGTCAGGTTGACGATGTTCTTCCTCAGAAGCTTCTCCTTTCTGGCTTGTGCTCTCTTTATTTCATGAGCCTTTTCAAATTTCCATTTCTCTTCAGCAATGAAATGGTTTAGCATATGACTTTGACCAGGAGTCAGAGGCAAATCAGGTATGGGAGTGTTTGGATCCTGATGCCATAAGTCGATGAAGTCAAGGATCTTCTTCGGATCCAAAAGCAGAGGCACAGTTGTTCCTTTGGCTCTAGCGGCCTTTGTCAGTCTGTCTCTGATGATTTCTGCAAGTTCTTCATCAGAAGCTTCATCATCAGAGGGCACGTTGAAGGCAACCTGTTTCTTTCTTGGACTTGGCCGAGGACCGCGTCCAGCAGTTGCTTTTGTCTTCAGCAGAGTGGGGCCTGATGAGGACATTGGTGCAGCTGAGGAACTTGCTGAGACACCAGAAGCAATCGAGAAACCCTGAGTCCTTTGGCAGGTAGCCAGATGCACAGGAGTTGAGGACTTGGAGGGAGCTGCTGAGGATTTTGAGAGAGCAGCAGCAGTCTGAGGAATTTTCCGTGAGGGTGCGGCTGAGGAATTGGACCGTGAGGGCGCTGATGGTGAAGCACTTGGCTTGCGAGCAGGCTTCTTCGGCATTGATTTCCTCGGCTTGACCGAGGTCTCAGCGGCAGCAGCAGCAGCAGAATCCTCATTGAATTTTCTCACTGCCTCCTTGGCCTGTCTTGCCAATTTGGCTTGGCGCCTGGACCATTCTTCAGGAAAGTCTTCACCACGCTTGATGCTGGTGGGATCAGCGACTTGGCCAGGTGCCAATGGAGCTCTTGGGCATGGTGGGTTTAAGGCGAATTTCTTCATGTACTTGGGAGTAACACAGCGATATTCCCTCCATTCTCGTGCCCATCATCGTTCTATCCTCTGAATGCGCACTTTGCGCTGATTTTTGTTCTCTTTGCCAAACTTGGCTTCATCAGGTGTGCAATAATCTTTGTAAATTTCATCAGGGATCTCAAAGGCAGTCATGACCTCCAGTTTATTTCCTCCCTTCTGCGGTCTCTTTCCTTCTGCCATTTTCTTCAGATGAGGAATTTGAACAATAGAACACTCTGAAGAAGTATGCAGTTTTTCTTCGAGGAACGCTGCAAATGAGTTAAGTTGACGAGAACCTAGTGATTCAGCAGCGGACATGAGTACCTGTGAACAGAGTGTGGGTGCGAGGAATTTGGAGAGGTCATATGCGTTCTCAGAAGATTTCTCAAAAGGAACAAGTTTTGAGGAATTTGACCAGTTGAGCCTTGAGGAATATCACTAAGAGTTTTTGTCTTAGGTTCCAGAGTTGTACAGATTGAAAATCCGCACAATTGAGGAATCTTGAAGAAATGAGTGCTTAGAGAGATAAATCAAGAGCATACAGTGTGTGAGGTGTTCATATGTGAAGATTTGAAGAACAAAAACACCTTTGAAGATTTTCAGAAAAGTTTGAGAATCAAAGCGAGTAATAAAAGTGACTTTTAATTACCCGAACTGAAGAACACGACGAACAGAGATGAACCGTGGTGAAGTTCGTCACGTTAGATCTCCCGCGCCCTAACTTGGCAGAGGGAGACAGCTACGACGGCGGCGGAGTGAAGATTTCCGCAGCCGGCGCGAGTACGACGGCGACGAGGTCGACGCAGTGAAGCTCTTCCTCACCGACGGCGATGGAGTAGCGGTGGCGCTAGGGTTTGAGGAGAGCTCGAGCGAGAGACAGCGACCGAGCGGAGTAAATGAAGTAAGGAAGGGAGAGGGGTATTTATAGCCACGGTAAAAACTGTTCGCCCGAAGATTTTGGGACGAACATGCCCCTGCCCTTTCTTCTTCACGCGACATGTGTCACCCACGTACTTTGCAGATGAGATCGTGTAAGATCGTGGGTGAATAAACAAATGTATCGTGGAATGCGGAATGGTTTGATCGGTAAAACCGAAAAGGTAGATAAGATTTAAATTTTTTTTAAGATTTCGTTCGCAATTTCTTCAGCTGTCAAGGACACAGTGAAGACTTTGTACGAGTTTCAATCAGAACGCACATGAAGAATTTGTGAATAGAGTGGGTTGAGTATAGCATAGAGGGGGAAGGGTCCGATCACATTCACTTAGCAGAAATCGCAACTTCAAGAAATAGCAATAAGTGAATGCTGTAGAGGACATAAACTCACGTATATATATATAGAGCCAATGAAGAAAAACAACGGAAACATTGAAGATTTTGCAAAGTTGAAGAATTTGAAAAACTGAAGAATTTCAAAAATGAGGAAAAACTCAAATTGAAGATTTTCAACTTTTGTGGTGGCGTAACCCATCAGATAAGAATGATGATTTCGCACACCGCGTACAATTGTCGAGGGTTACGAGAATCAAATTCTTCATTAATTTCTTCACACTTAGAGTGTTATTCTTCATTGATTGAAGAAAACGTTTCTTCATGTGTTGCACATCTAAGTCATCAACTCTGCATAAGGGTTAGGATGTGTGTCCTTTTCAAAGAACATTCAAGATTCTAAGATATTTAGCTCACACCGCAACTTGCTAAATCTCTTCTCATCCAAGGGCTTAGTGAAGATATCAGCTAGCTGTTCTTGATCTTCACATGCTCGATGGAGATATCGCCTTCAACACATGATCAAGAAGAAAATGATGACGAATCTGGATGTGCTTAGTCTTCGAGTGCTTTGAATCGGGTTGTGAGCAATCTTGATGGCACTCTCATTGTCGCAGAGGAGAGGCACATTCTTCATGTTGACGCCATAGTCCTTGAGGGTTTGCTTCATCCAAAGCAGCTGAGCACAGATGAGCCAAAGCAGCAATGTATTCAGCTTCAGCAGAGATAGTGATACACAGCCTGCTTTCTTCGAGTTCCAACGGACCAAAGATCGTCCAAAGAAATGACAAGTACCAGATGTTGACTTGCGGTCCACACGATCACCAAAGATAGTCGAGTCGAAATATCCAATGAGATCAAAAGCAGAGCCCTTGGGGTACCATAATCCTAGTGTTGGTGTGTGAGCTAGATATCGAAGAATATGCTTCACAGCCTTATGGTGTGATTCCTTCTGCAGCTTGAAATCGGGCACACATGCAAACACTAAGCATTATATCTGGCCTAGATGCACATAAGTACAATAAAGAACCAATCATGGAGCGGTATACCTTGTGATCAAATCAATACCATTTTCATCGAAGGCATAGATGGCCATTTGTGGGCATAGGAATTTTGACGCCTTTGCAATCTTGCATGCCGAATTTCCTCAAGACATCTTTGAGGTATTTCTCCGAGATATGAATATGCCATTGTCTTTCGACAGATTTGAAGACCTAAGAAGAATTTCAATTCTCCCATCATAGACATTTGATATTCTTCACTCATCATATAGGCAAATTCATCACTATATCGTTGGTTAGTACAGCCAAAGATAATATCATCAACATATATTTGGCACACAAACAGTTCACCATCATATGATTTAGTAAAAATAGTAGGGTCGACTGAACCGGGTGTGAAGCCATTCTTCACGAAGAATTCCTTCAATGTATCATACCACGCCCGAGGGGCTTGCTTGAGGCCATAGAGGGCCATATTAAGTCTGAAGACTTTGTCAGGATTCTTGGGATCTTCAAAACCTGGGGGTTGAGCAACATATACTTCTTCCTCAAGATTACCATTAAGGAATGCACTTTTCACATCCATTTGATATAAGATGATATCATGATGGTTAGCAAAAGCAAGTAAAATGCGAATAGCCTCAAGTCTAGCAACAGGTGCAAAAGTTTCATCGAAATCAATTCCTTCAACCTGCGTGTAGCCTTGAGCTACTAGTCGTGCCTTATTCCTCACCACAAGGCCATTTTCATCTCGCTTGTTGCGGTAGATCCACTTTGTGCCGATGATATTATGCTTGCGAGGATCCAGGCGATTGACCAATTCCTGGACATTGTTCTCGCTTCGAACTGATGTAATTCTTCTTGCATAGCCCTGAATCCACTCCGCTCGAAATGCTTCATCTACCTTAGTGGGCTCGAGATAGAGACAAAAGCATAGTGCCCACAAAAGTTAGATAAGTGTGAGGCTTTTGAGCGTGTGAGAGGACTGGTGCGCTAATGTCATCGATGATCTTCTCCACTTGCACTTCTTTTGCAATGCGTGGATGAGTTGGTTGTCGCCGAGGATTTTGATCAGCATTTTCTTCACACCATTTTCCTCATCATGTTCTTCGTGCATCACTCGACGTTCTTCATGAATAGGAATGAATTCTTCAGCAGATTCTTCAAGAGGAATGACATCCTCGGTTGCCTTGAGCTTGATAGCATCCTCGGTGCAGGTTCATCTAACACGAAGTTAGGTGCTCTCTTTGCGAGCCATTAGTTTCATCGAACCGCACATCTACAATGTCAACAATCTTGTGAAGAACAATGTTGAAGACTCAGAGGTGTGCGAGTCCTTTCCGTAACCAAGCATAAAACCTTCATGTGCTTTCGTGCAAATTTAGAGTTGTGGTGAGGATCTCTCATCCAACATTTAGCAATCAAGACTTTGAAATAACTCACATTGGGTTTCTTGTCGTTGAGGAGTTCATAGGCGTCTTGTTGAAGAATTTGTGAAGATATACTCTGTTGATGATGTGGCGAGCGGATCAATTGCATCAATCCAAAACGCCGAGGCGTTTTGTATTCATCAAGCATAGTGCGAGCCATCTCAACAAGAGTTCTGTTCTTGCGCTTCACGACGCCATTCTGCTGAGGAGTATAGGGAGCAGATAACTCATGAGTACTACCAAGTTCATCAAGATAGGCATCAAGACCAGAATTCTTGAACTCAGTTCCATTGTCACTTCTGATATGCTTGATCTTCACACCAAAGTTTGTTGAAGCCCTCGAGGAAAATCGTTTGAAGACTTCCTGCACTTCATGTTTGTAAGTAACAATATGTAGCCATGTATATCGAGAATAATCATCAACAATGACAAAACCATATAAAGATGCATCATTAGTGACTGCTGAATAATGATTAGGTCCGAAGAGGTCCATGTGAAGCAATTCGAATGGATGGGTAGTGGTCATGATAGTCTTCGCTGGATGCTTGGCCTTGGTCATTTTTCCGGCTTCACATGCTCCGCATAAGTGATCCTTGATGAATTTGACATTCTCAATGCCAATGACATGCTTCTTCTTCGCAAGCGTGTTCAGATTCCTCATGCCTGCATGACCAAGTCGTCGATGCCATAGCCAGCCTTCTGAAGCTTTTGCAAGTAGACACACGGCTGGTTGTGGTCTTGTAGAGAAATCAACAATATACAGATCTCCTCTCCTAAAGCCTTCGAAGACTTTGGAATTGTCAGCTTCCATAATCACAACACATCGATATTTGTCGAAGACAACAACCATATCAAGATCACAAAGCATTGAGACTGACATGAGATTGTATCCTAAGGACTCAACAAGCATGACTTTGTCCATGTGCTTATCCTTAGAGATAGCAACCTTACCAAGACCCAATACCTGACTTTTGCCTTTGTCAGCAAAGATGATATGCTTCAGAGGTGACGGTGATAAGGGAGCATCCATCAATAGATTCTTGTCACTAGTCATGTGATTTGTACATCCACTATCGAGGACCCATTCAGTGGTTTTGGGTTGATCATCCTGCAGATGAATTAGTGTAGCTTACAATCTCATATGCTTCATCAGTGAAGAATATGATATCAAGTTCATCAGATGAATTTCATCAAGCAGTAAACAGATATAGCAGTATGAGGACGTGTGAAATGAAAGTTCATTTCATCATGATTCACCTGCGTCCTTTTGAGGCATTATTGTCAGATCCCCAGCAAATTCTTCAGACGTTAGAGCACGTCTGGAGACCTAACCCTGCAGAAGAGATTAGTTCCTTTTCTTCACCACCCACATTTGGAGGGGTGGCAAAGAGTTCATCATCCTGCGAGCACCATATGAGAAAGGTGGCAAAGATGCCAAACCATTTTGCTTAGCATAGAAGGGGTTAGGGTAAGCATATGAATAAGCAGAGTAATTCTTCGAGGACTTATGAACATAATGGTTTGAAGAATAATGCACATATTCATAGCCCTTAGCTCTACCTCATGAGACGAGTTGTTAGCACGATGATAATCATATGAGGACTTTGATCCAGCTTGAAGAGTTTGGTCCATATGAAGAATTTGATCTAGGGTTCCTGTTCTTCACAGGTGGTGTCATGAGGACATTCACCTGAAGACTTTCAACACAAATTTTGGGAACCCAGATTTTCTTCATAGGGGAACCATTCCTGCAGTTAGTGCCAACATATCTAGCAAATACTTCACCATTCTGATTTTTGAACAGTTTATAGTTGGAGTCAAATGACTCATCAGAAGAATGAGAAGATTCACACGTAAAGCCAGATAAGTTAGATGGATCAATCGAGGTCCCTTTGCAAAGAACCCATGAGGTTTTGGGATACTGCTCAGGTTTCCAATATGTTCCATCGGCATTGAGTTTCCTCTCAAAGGCAATACCCTCTTTCCTAGGGTTTCTGTTGAGGATCTGCTTTTTGAGCACATCACAAAGTGTCTGATGCCCTTTGAGGCTTTTGTACATGCTCGCATGTACAATTCCTTCAACCCTGCATTGTCAGTGATACTAGCAATGTCCTCATATGAGGAATTAGTGATAGCAGAGGCAGATGAAGAATTTGTAACATTTGAAGCATTTGAACATTCAGGTGAAGAATTAGCAGATTCACGTTCAATACACTTTAAGCATGGAGGAACAAATTCTTCCTGAGAAGTGCTGATTTGTTGAGCTAGTAATGAATCGCGCTCCTTCTGAAGATCTTCATAACACACTCTTAGCCTTTCAAGATCTTCCTTTCTTTGAAGAGCTTCAAGAGAAAGCTTCTCATGATCTTGCTTTTCTTGAAGAAATTCATAAGAAAGTTTCTCATGATCAGACAAGAGAGAGTTATGATGACCTTGAAGGTTATCATACCTAGACTGAAGTCTCTGAAGATTTTCAATCAAGGCTTTAGTACGATCCATTTCTTCACCCAACATATCATCACTTTTATCTAGCATGTTTTGAACCTTTTCAAGAGCCCGTTGTTGTTTTGCAGCAATTTTAGCAAGTTTAGAGTAGCTGGGCTTGAGATCCTCATCAGATTCATTTTCACTAGAATCGAGGAGTTGTATTTGAGTACCTTAGCTCCTTTTGCCATGAAGCAATAGGTGGGAGCGTAGCCATCATTATCTTCATCAGGCTTGTCGGTGGAGTCAGTTTCTTCAGTGTTGAAGATGGACTTGCTGACGAAAGCAGTAGCAACGGCCAGACTCGCCACACCAGACTCAGATTCTTCAGACTCCTCTTCATCATTTTCCTCAGATTCAGCTTCAGAGTCCATTTCCTTGCCAATGAATGCCCGAGCCTTCTTGGAGCTACCCTTCTTGTGAGATGAGGACTTGGAGGATTTCGATGACGAAGATTTTGACGATTTCTTCTTCTTCTTCGCATCATCAGAACTGTAATCCTTGTATTTCTTCTTCTTCATTTCCTTTTCCCACTGAGGACAATCTTGAATATAGTGACCAGGCTTCTTGCATTTGTGGCAAAGTCTTCTCTTATAGTCACTGGATGAGGAATCATTTCCTCTTGAGGATTTTCCAAAGCGACCACGTCTTGTGAATTTCTGGAATTTCTTCACAAGCAGTGCTAGATCCTGGCTCAGTTCTTCAGGATCACCAAGGCTACTACCAGAGTTCTCACATTCAGAGTCAGACACAACCTTAGCCTTCAGGGCACGTGGTTTGCCATAGTTTGAGCCATAGAGATCTCTCTTTTGCAAGTCGGAACTCGTGAGTGTTTAGCCTTCGAGGATATCGCAGGATCAAGCGACTTGTAGTCAAGACGTTCTTGTATCATCGGTCCCCAGAGTATCAAATGAGGAATCAAGCGATCTCAGCAGCTTTCTTCACAACTTCATGATCGATGATGTCGGTGGCACCGAGGGCTTGAAGCTCATTTGAGATGTCGATGAGGCGATCAAAGGTTTGTTGGACATTCTCATTGTCGAGTCTTTTGAAGCGGTTGAAGAGATTCCGAAGAACATCGACTCGAGAGTCACGCTGAGTTGAAACTCCTTCATTTACTTTGGACAACCTATCCTAGATAAGCTTAGCAGTTTCCAAAGCACTCACTCTTCCATACTGTCCTTTGCTCAGATGACCACATATGATATTCTTCGCTTGAGAATCGAGTTGTTTGAATCTCTTCACATCGGTAGCGTTCAGTGAGGGAGTGACAGTGGGGACACCATTTTCCACAACATACCAGAGATCATAGTCAATTGCCTCAAGATGCATTCGCATCTTGTTCTTCCAGTAGGGGTAGTCCGTTCCATCAAAGGTAGGACACCCAGCTGAGACCTTGATCATACCAAGGTCAACATAACTAAAACTCCAAAGGTTAAACCAAAATCACACGTAACAAGGGAGTACCTTGCTCGATACCAATTGAAAGTCGTTATATCGACTAGAGGGGGGTGAATAGGCGATTTTATGAATTCTTCACTAAGGAATTTGTTGGTGAGGAAATTCCTTAGCGAAGAACTACTTGCAGCGGAATATGTACTCGTAAGTAAACATAACAGATACAAACATAGTCATCATGATGAAATGAAGACTAGCACAGAGTACGGAAAGCGTAAACACAGGATAACAAGATGAAGACAAACAGATCAAGAAATTGAACTGAGGAATTTGTGAAAGTCTTCACCAAAGTCTTCAAACACGATATGAACAACATTCAACACAAGAATGAGGAAATGAATGAGTTGAGGAAATAGAACCTGCTGCTTGGTGAAGACAATGATTTGGTAAACCAGTTCCAACTCGCTGTCTCGGTTGTACGTCTGGTTGGAGCGGTGAGTATTTAAACTCGAGGACACACAGTCCGGACACCCGATCTCGAGACGCAACTCAGACACCCAGTCCTCACCGTATTCTCCTTGAACTAAGACCACGCAGGCCTCGTGCAATCACTGTGGTAAGTCTTCAGTGACTTCCAAACCTTCACAGACTTGGTCACTCGGCGATCCACAATTCCTCTTGATGCTCTAGACCTTGACGCCTAACCGTCTGGAAGAAGCACAGCCTTCAAAGGTAACAAGCGTCGGATCCACGCAGATCAATTTCTTCATGATGCTCAATCACTTTGGGTTTGTGGGGTTTGGTTTTGGGATTATCCTCACTTGATGATTTTCGCCAAAGTCCTCGGAGGATGGGTTGCTCTCAAATGACAAGTGTCAAGTTCTCTCGAGCAGCCAACCAGCTAGTGGTTGTAGGGCGGCTATTTATAGCCTAGGGAGCAGCCCGACATGATAAGACATAAATGCCCTTCAATGATATGACCGTTAGGTGGATAAGATATTTTGGGACAGCCGGTAGCGCAGACAAAGAACGGTCGGAAATTTGACTCTCAAATTCCTCGGGGCTATCATGTTCCTCACTGTAGGTAATTTGCATCAAGCGAATTCCTAACTCCTCGATCGAGCAAAGTCCTCAAGGACCAAAAGAATCTGCGTCTCTATCATCAAGAAATTGACTGAATCTGTATGAGATTTCCAATGGCTTCACTCAAGGAATTGGTAGATGTAGGATTTTGAGTTGAGCATCACATGGAAATTTTTCCTTAGTATTTCCTTGACCCCTTTAACAATGCGGTGTTTCCTATGACTCAAGAAAGAGAAAATGAAACTACGAAAACAAAAGTCTTCACGCTTCATATTCCTCGAATGAATATCAAGTCTTCAAGGTCACACCAATTTCTTCACTTTCAAAGTCTTGAAAAGTCTTCGAATATCAAAGTCTTCATCGAAGAACTTCATTTTAGGGTCGACTTTCTCTGTAAATATCAAACTCCTCATAGACTTATAGACCTGTGTACACTCACAAACGCATCAGTTACTTAACCTATAAGTCTTCAATACACCAAAATCACTAAGGGGCACTAGATGCACTTACAGACTCCAAGACTATGAAGATACAAGATTGAAGACTTCGTCCCGTGTCCGGATGGGACTTTCCTTGGCGTGGAAGGCAAGGTTGGCAATACGGATATGTAGATCTCCGACCATTGTAACCGACTCTGTGTAACCCTAGCCCTCTCCGGTGTCTATATAAACTAGAGGGTTTTAGTCCGTAGGACGAACAACCATTACAACAATCATACCATAGGCTAGCTTCTAGGGTTTAGCCTCCTTGATCTCGTGGTAGATCCACTCTTGTACTACCCATATCATCAATATCAATCAAGCAGGAGTAGGGTTTTACCTCCATCGAGAGGGCCCAACCTGGTAAAACATTGTGTCCCTTGTCTCCTGTTACCATCCGCCTAGACGCACAGTTCGGGACCCCCTACCCGAGATCCGCCGGTTTTGACATCGACATTGGTGCTTTCATTGAGAGTTCCTCTGTGCCGTCGCATATAGGCCCGATGGCTCCTTCGATCATCACCAACGACGCAGTCCAGGGTGAGACTTTTCTCCCCGGACAGATCTTCCTATTCGGCGGCTTTGCACTGCGGGCCAACTCTCTTGGCCATCCGGAGAAGATTGAAAGCTACACCCCTGGCCATCAGGTCAGATTTGGAAGTCTGAACTTCACGGCTGACATCCGCGAAGACTTGATCTTCGATGGATTCAAGCCACAGCCGAGCGCGCCGCACTGTCACGATGGGCATGATTTAGCTCTACTGCCGGACAGTGCCCTGGAGGCCGCACACGAGTCCGCTTCGACCCTTAATTCGGAGTCGACTGCACAGATCGAGGATGGGTGGCTAGACACCGCCTCGAGGGCTGCAACCCCTATGGCGATGGAGCCGAATACTGACCTTGTCCCTTGTGAAACTCATGACTCCGAGGTGCCGGACTCCTCGCCGGACTCCAAACCTCCCACGCCCCCTCCAATCGAATCCGATTGGGCACCGATCATGGAGTTCACCGCTGCGGACATCTTTCAACACTCACCTTTCGGCGACATCCTGAATTCGCTAAACTATCTCTCGTTATCAGGAGAGCCCTGGCCGGACTGCGGTCAGGACGGTTGGGATGCGGATGATGAAGAAATTCAAACCCCACCCACCACCCACTTAGTAGCCACTGTCGACGATCTAACTGACATGCTAGACTTTGACTCCGAAGACATCGACGGTATGGACGACGATGCCGGAGATGACCAATAACCAGCACCTACTGGGCACTTGAAAGCCACCTCGTCATATGACATATACATGGTGGATATCCCAAAGGATGGGAATGGCGAAGGAACGGCGGAGGAAGACCCCTCCAAGAAATAGCCCAAGCTGTTGTCGGCGTCGTGGCGCCGCTCTAAATCCCGCCACAGCAAGAATGGAGATTCCGGCACCGGAGACAATAACACCCCAGAGAGTGCCGAAGACAACCCCCTCCAGCAAAATTCAGCACAGGAGGATGGAGAAGCCAGCCTTGATGAGTGAGCGGCAGACGAAGAGGTAGAGGATGATAATTACATGCCTCCCTCCGGAGACGAGGCAAGCCTCGACGACGACGAATTCATCGTGCATGAGGATCCCGTCGAACAAGAGCGTTTTAAACGCAGGCTTATTGCCACAGTGAATAGCCTCAAGAAAAAGCAGCAACAGCTTAGAGCTGATCAAGATCTTCTAGCCGACAGATGGACTGAAGTCCTTGCGGCCAAAGAGCATGAACTCGAATGCCCCTCCAAAAGCTACCCCAAACGCAAGCTGCTACCCCGATTAGAGGAGGAGGCATATAAACCTACATCACCAGCGCACAATACGGCTGACCGACCACCTCGTGGCCGCGACAGAGAGGCCTCTAGGCCCTCCACTAGAACCATACCCCGGCACCGCTCGAAAAGTACGAAGCCACGAGGGAATGCGCCGGACTTGTGAGATACATTGGAGGATAAGGAAAGACAATCAAGATCGATCTACGGATTGCGTGGGCGCCCCATGATACGCGACGACAACCGTCGTGCCGGACACAGAAAGTCCGGCCGGGCCGAACACAGTAGACAAAGCTCGTTTGAGCTACGTCGTGATATAGCCCAATATAGAGGCACCGCACACCCACTATGCTTCACAGATGAAGTAATGGATCATCAAATCCCCGAAGGGTTTAAACCCGTGAATATTGAATCCTATGATGGCACAACAGACCCCCACGGTTTGGATCGAAGACTATCTCCTTCATATCCACATGGCTCGCGGCGATGATCTTCACGCCATCAAATATCTCTCACTCAAGCTTAAAGGACCAGCTCAGCATTGGCTTAACAGCTTGCCAGCAGAATCAATTGGGTGTTGGGAGGACCTGCTAGCCGCATTCCTTGATAACTTCTAGGGCACGTATGTGCGACCACCAGACGCCGACGACCTAAGCCACATAATTCAGCAGCCAGACGAATCGGCCAGACAATTCTGGACACGGTTCTTAACAAAGAAAAATCAAATCATCGACTGCCCGGATGCAGAGGCCCTCGCATCCTTCAAACATAACATCCGCGACAAGTGGCTTGACCGGCACCTAGGACAGGAAAAGCCAAAATCCATGGCAGCCCTCACATCACTCATGACCCGCTTCTGCGCGGGAGAGGACAGCTGGCTAGCCCGCAGTAAAAACCTCAGCAAAAATTCTGGCAGTCTGGATACCAAGGACCGCAATGGCAGGTCGCGTCGCAACAAAAACAAACGCCACGTTAACGTCGATAACACTGAGGATACGGCAGTCAACGCCGGATTCAGAGGCTCCAAACCCGGTCAGCGGAAAAAGCCATTCAAAAGAACTACTCCGGGTCCGTCCAATTTGGACCGAATACTCGACCGCTCGTGCCAGATACACGGCACCCCCGAAAAGCCAGCTAATCACAACAACAGGGACTGTTGGGTATTCAAGCAGGCAGGCAAGCTAATTGCCGAAAACAATGACAAGGGGCTGCATAGCGATGACGAGGAAGAGACCCGACCGCCGATTAATAAAGGACAGAAGGGTTTCCCCCCACAAGTGCGAACGGTAAACATGATATACGCAACCCACATACCCAAGAGGGAGCGGAAGCGTTCACTCAGGGACGTATATGCGATGGACCCATTCGCCCCGAAGTTCAACCCATGGTCCTCCTGCCCGATCACTTTTGATCGAAGGGACCACCCCACCAGTATCCGCCACGGCGGATTCGCCGCATTGGTTTTAGACCCAATCGTTGATGGGTTTCACCTCACTAGAGTCCTGATGGGCGGCTGCAGCAGCCTGAACCTGCTTTACTAGGATACAGTGCGCAAGATGGGCATAGACCCCTCAAGGATTAAACCAACAAAGACGACCTTCAAAGGCGTCATACCAGGTGTAGAGGCCAATTGTACAGGCTCAGTCACACTGGAAGTGGTCTTCGGATCCCCGGATAACTTCCGAAGCGAGGAGTTAATCTTCGACATAGTTCCGTTCCGCAGCGGCTATCATGCTATGCTCGGACGAACCGCGTTTGCAAAGTTCAATGCGGTGCCGCACTATGCATACCTCAAGCTCAAGATGCCAGGCCCTCAGGAGTAATCACGGTCAACGGAAATACTGAACGCTCCCTCTGAACGGAGGAACACACAGCGGCTCTCGCGGCAGAAGTACAGAGCAGCCTCTTAAGGCAATTCTCGAGTCCGACCGTTAAGCGACCGGACACGGCTAAACTGAAGGAAATATGCCCTAGAGGCAATAATAAAGTTATTATTTATTTCCTCACATCATGATAAATGTTTATTATTCATGCTAGAATTGTATTAACCGGAAACATGATACATGTGTGAATACATAGACAAACATATAGTCACTAGTATGCCTCTACTTGACTAGCTCATTAATCAAAGATGGTCATGTTTCCTGACCATAGACATGTGTTGTAATTTGATTAGTGGGATCACATCATTAGAAGAATGATGTGATTGACATGACCCATTTTTTTAGCCTAGCACTTGATCGTTTAGTATACTGCTATTGCTTTCGTCATGACTTATACAAAGTTCCTGCAACTATGAGATTGTGCAACTCCCGTGTACCGGAAGAACACTTTGTGTGCTACCAAATGTCACAACATAACTGGGTGATTATAAAGGTGCTCTCTGGTGTTTCCGAGGTTCATGTTGAGTTGGCATAATTTGAGATTAGGATTTGTCACTCCGATTGTCGGAGAGGTATCTCTGGGCCCTCTCGGTAATACTCATCACTTAAGCCTTGCAAGCATATAACTAATGAGTTAGTTATGAGATGACGTATTACAGAACAAGTAAAGAGACTTGCCGGTAACGAGATTGGACTAGGTATTGGATACCGACGATCAAATCTCGGGCAAGTAACATACCGATGACAAAGGGAACAAAGTATGTTGTTATGCGGTTTGACCGATAAAGATCTTCGTAGAATATGTAGGAACCAATATGGGCATCCAGGTCCCGCTATTGGTTATTGACCAGAGACGTGTCTCGGTCATGTCTGCATTGTTCTCGAACCGTAGGGTCCGCACACTTAAGGTTTCGATGACAATTATATTATGAGTTTATGTATTTTGATGTACCGAAGTTTGTTCGGAGTCCCGGATATGATCACGGACATGACGAGGAGTCTCGAAATGGTCGAGACGTAAAGATTGATATATTGGACGGATATATTTGGACACCGGAAAGGTTCCGGAGAAGTTTGGAGCTCCGGGAGGTTACCGGAACCCCCCGGGATGTATATGGGCCTTATTGGGCCCATGTAGGAGGAAGAGAGAAGGTGCAAGGGAGGGGGCGCGCCCCCCAAGCCCAATCCAAATTGGGGAGGGGGGCCGGCCCCCCTTTCCTTTCTCCTTCCCCCTCTCTTCCTTCCTACTACTAGTACTACTTCCTAATACTAGTACTCCTTCCTTCCCCTCCAAATAAGATAAGGAAAGAGAGGAAACCTACTTGGAGTAGGTTTCCGCCTCCTATGGCGCCCCCACAGGCGGCCACCTCCACCCTCCCTCCTTTATATACGGGGGTAGCGGGGCACCCTAGAACACACAAGTTGATCATTGATCGTTCCTTAGCCGTGTGCGGTGCCCCCCTCCACGATATTACACCTCGATCATATTGTAGCGGTGCTTAGCGAAGCCTGCGCGACAGAGAACATCAAGATCGTCACCACGCCGTCGTGATGACGGAACTCCCCCTCGGAGCCTCTACTGGATTGGAGATCGAGGGTGCGTCATCAAGCTGTACGCGTGTCAAGAACTCGGAGGTGCCCGAGTAACGGTGCTTGGATCGGTCGGACCGGGAGGACGTACGACTACTTCCTCTACGTTGCGTCAACGCTTCCGCTTCGGTCTACGAGGGTACGTAGACAACACTCTCCCCTCGTTGCTATATCATCACCATGATCTTGCGTGTGCGTAGGAATTTTTTTGAAATTACTACGTTCCCCAACAGTGGTATCAGAGCCTAGGTTTTTATGGTTTGATGTTATTTGCACGAGTAGAACACAAGTGAGTTGTGGGCGATATAAGTCATATTGCTTACCAGCATGTCATACTTTGGTTCAGCGGTATTGTTGGATGAAGCGGCCCGGACCGACATTACGCGTACACTTATGCGAGACTGGTTTTACCGCCGTGCTTTGCACACAGGTGACTAGCGGGTGTCAGTTTCTCCAACTTAAGTTGAACCGAGTGTGGCTACGCCTGGTCCTTGCGAAGGTTAAAACAGCATCAACTTGACAAACTATCGTTGTGGTTTTGATGCGTAGGTGAGATTGGTTCTTGCTTAAGCCCGTAGCAGCCACGTAAAATTTGCAACAACAAAGTAGAGGACGTCTAACTTGTTTTTGCAGGGCATGTTGTGATGTGATATGGCCAAGACGTGATGCTATATTTTATTGTATGAGATGATCATGTTTTGTAACCGGTTATCGGCAATGGCGAGAGCCATATGGTTGTCGCTTTATTGTATGAAATGCAAACGCCCTATAATTGCTTTACTTTATCACTAAGCGGTAGCGATAGTCGTAGAAGCAATAGATGGCGTAAACAACAACGATGCTACGATGGAGATCAAGGAGTCATGCCGGTGATGATGGTGATCACGACGGTGCTTCGGAGATGGAGATCACAAGCACAAGATGATGATGGCCATATCATATCACTTATATTGATTGCATGTGATGTTTATCCTTTATGCATCTTATCTTGCTTTGATTGACGGTAGCATTTTAAGATGATCTCTCACTAAAATTATCAAGTAGTGTTCTCCCTGAGTATGCACCGTTGCCAAAGTTCGTCATGCCGAGACACCACGTGATGATCGGGTGTGATAAGCTCTACGTCCATCTACAACGTGTGCCAGCCAGTTTTGCACACGCAGAATACTCAGGTTATACTTGACGAGCCTAGCATATGCAGATATGGCCTCGGAACACGGAGACCGAAAGGTCGAGCGTGAATCATATAGTAGATATGATCAACATAATGATGTTCACCATTGAAAACTACTCCATCTCACGTGATGATCGGTTATGGTTTAGTTGATTTGGATCACGTGATCACTTAGATGACTAGAGAGATGTCTGTCTAAGTGGGAGTTCTTAAGTAATATGATTAATTGAACTTAAATTTATCATGAACTTAGTACCTGATAGTATCTTGCTTGTCTATGTTTGTTTGTAGATAGATGGCTCATCTTTGTTGTTCCGTTGAATTTTAATGCGTTCCTTGAGAAAGCAAAGTTGAAAGATGATGGTAGCAATTACACGGATCGGGTCCGTAACTCGAGGATTATCCTCATTGCTGCATAGAAGAGTTACGCCCCGAAGCACCGCTGGGTGCCAACCTGCTGCTGATGCTGGCCGACGGCGTTAAGAACGTCTGGCGAGCAAAGCGATGACTACTCTATAGTTCGAGGTGCCATGCTTTACGGCTTAGAACCGGTCTTCAACGATGTTTTGAGCGTCATGGAGCATATGAGATGTTCCAGAGTTGAAGTTAATATTTCAAGCAAATGCCCGGATTGAGAGATATGAAGTCTCCAATAAGTTCTACAGCTGCAAGATGGAGGAGAATAGTTACAAGGTGAACATATACTCGAAATGTCTAGGTATAGCAATCACTTGATTCAACTAGGAGTTAATCTTCACGATGATAGTGTCATTGATGAATTCTTCAATCATCGCCACCAAGCTACAAGAGCTTTGTGATGAACTATAATATGCAAGGGATGAACAAGACTATTCGAGCTCTTCGCGATGCCGAAAGCATGGAGGTAGAAATCAAGAAGGAGCATCAAGTGTTGATGGTCAACAAGACCACTAGTTTCAAGAAGAAGGGCAAAGGGAAGAAGAAGGAACTTCAAAAGAACGGCAAGCAAGTTGCTGCTCAAGAGAAGAAACCCAAGTCTGGACCTAAGCACTGAAACCGAGTGCTTCTACCGCAAGCGATCTGGTCACGAAGCGCGGAACTGCCCCAAGTATTTGGCGGATAAGAAGGATGGCAAAGTGAACAAAGGTATATGTGATATACATGTTATTAATGTGTACCTAACTAGAGCTCGTAGTAGCACTGGGTATTTGATACTGGTTCTGCTGCTAATATTTGCAACTCAAAGCAGGGGACTACGGAATAAGCGAGCATCGCCAAGGACGAGGTGACGATGCGCGTGGGAAACGGTTCCAAAGTCGATGTGATCGCCGTCGGCACGCTACCTCTACATCTACCATCGGGATTAGTTTTAGACCTGAATAATTGTTATTTGGTGCCTGCGTTGATATGAACATTATATCTGGATCTTTTTTGATGCGAGACGGTTATTCATTTAAATCAGAGAATAATGGTTGTTCTATTTATATGAGTAATATCTTTTATGGTCATGCACCCTTGATGAGTGGTCTATTTTTATTGAATCTCGATAGTAGTGATACACATATTCATAATGTTGAAGCCAAAAGATGTAGAGTTGATAATGATAGTGCAACTTATTTGTGGCACTGCCGTTTAGGACATATCGGTGTAAAACGCATGAAGAAACTCCATACTGATGACTTCTGGAATCACTTGATTATGAATCACTTGGTACTTGCGAACCATGCCTCATGGGCAAGATGACTAAAACACCATTCTCCGGTACTATGGAGAGAGCAACAGATTTGTTGGAAATCATACATACAGATGTATGTGGCCCGATGAATGTTGAGGCTCATGGCAGATATCGTTATTTTCTCACCTTCACAGATGATTTGAGCAGATATGGGTATATCTACTTAATGAAGCACAAGTCTGAAACATTTGAAAAGTTCAAAGAATTTCAGAGTGAAGTAGAAAATCATCGTAACAAGAAAATAAAGTTTCTACGATCTGATCGTGGAGGAGAATATTTGAGTTATGAGTTTGGTTTACATTTGAAACAATGTGGAATAGTTTCAAACTCACGCCACCGAAGACCACAACGAATGGTGTGTCCGAACGTCGAATCGTACTTTACTTGATATGGTGCGATCTATGATGTCTCTTACCGATTTACCGCTATCGTTTTGGGGTTATGCTTTAGAGACGGCCGCATTCACGTTAAATAGGGCACCATCAAAATCCGTTGAGACGACGCCTTATGAACTATGGTTTGGCAAGAAACCAAAGTTGTCGTTTCTTAAAGTTTGGGGCTGCGATGCTTATGTGAAGAAACTTCAACCGATAAGCTCGAACCCAAATCGAGAAATGTGTCTTCATAGGATACCCAAAGGAAACTGTTGGGTACACCTTCTATCACATATCCGAAGGCAAAACATTCGTTGCTAAGAATGGATCCTTTCTAGAGAAAGAATTTCTCTCGAAAGAAGTGAGTGGGAGGAAAGTAGAACTTGATGAGATAATCAGATCTACTCCCTTGTTGGAAGGTAGTTCATCACGAGAACCGGTTCCCGTGACAACTACACCAACTAGTGAGGAAGCTAATGATATTGATCATGAAACTTCAGATCAAGTTTCTGCTGAACCTCGTAGGTTTACCAGAATAAGATCCACACCAGATTGGTACGGTAATCCTGTTCTGGAAGTCATGTTACTTGACCATGATGAACCTACGAACTATGAGGAAGCGATGATGAGCCCAGATTCCGCAAAATGGCTGGAGGCCATGACATTTGAGATAGGATCCATGTATGAAAACAAAGTATGGACTTTGGTTGACTTGCCCGATGATCGGCAAGCCATTGAGAATAAATGGATCTTTAAGAAGAAGACTGACGCTGATGGTAATGTTCTCGTCTATAAAGCTCGACTTGTTGCGAAAGGTTTTCAAAAGTTCAAGGGTTGACTACGATGAGACTTTGTCACCAGTAAGCGATGCTTAAGTCTGTCCGAATCATGTTGGCTATTGCTGCATTTCATGATTATGAAATTTGGCAAATGGATGTCAAGACTGCATTCTTGAATGGATTTCTAGAAGAAGAGTTGTATATGATGCAGCCGGAAGGTTTTGTTGATCCAAAAGGAGCTGACAAAGTGTGCAAGCTCCAACGTTCCATTTATGGACTGGTGCAAGCATCTCGGAGTTGGAATAAACGTTTTGATAGTGTGATCAAAGCATATGGTTTTATACAGACTTTTGGAGAAGCCTGTTGAGGGAGTCCTGGACTAGGGGGTGTCCGGACAGCCGGACTATCAATATCCGCCGGACTCCCAGACTGCGAAGATAGAAGATTGAAGACTCCGGCTCGTGTCCGGAAGGTACTTTCCTTGGCGTGGAAGGCAAGCTTGGCAATACGGATATGTAGATCTCCTACCATTGTAACCGACTCTGTGTAACCCTAGCCTCTCCGGTGTCTATATAAACCGGAGGGCCTTAGTCCATAGGACAACATTACATCTCAACAATTGTACCATAGGCTAGTTTCTAGGGTTTAGCCTCCTTGATCTTGTGGTAGATCTACTCTTGTACTACCCATATCATCAATATTAATCAAGTAGGGCGTGAGGTATTACCTCCATCGAGAGGGCCCAAACCAGGTAAAAACATTGTGTCCTCGTCTCTTGTTACCATCCGCCTAGACGCACGGTGGGACCCCTACCGAGATCCGCCGGTTTGACACCGACATTGGTGCTTTCATTGAGAGTTCCTCTCAGTATCGTCACCGATAGGCTCGATGGCATCTTCAACCATCAACGCTGTCCAGTGGTGAGACTTTTCTCCCGGACAGATCTTCATATTCGGCGGCTTTGCAATCGCGGGCAATTCTCTTGGCCATCCGGAGCAGATCGAAGCTTCGCCCTGCCGTCGAGTCGATTCGGAAGCTTGAACTTCACGGCCGATGACCACGGAGACTTGATCTTGACGGACTCGAGCCACAGCCAAGCGCGTTACCTTTGTGTCGATGAACATGATCTAGCTCTGCGCGGACGGTGCTTTGGAGGTCAAGATTTTCGAATCCGCTCCGGCTACTGGCCCGAGCCGATGCATATGACAAGGGCGGTGGATAGACGCCGCCACAGGGGCTTCAACATCTACGGCGATGGAGCCGAGTACCAATCTTGTCCTTGCAAAACTCGTGATCCCGAGGCGCCGGACTCCGAGCCTCCCGCGCCCCTGCCAATTAAGCCTGATTGGGCGCGATTCTGGAATTCACCGCCATGGACATCTTTCAACACTCGCCTTTTGGCGATATCCTGAATTCTCTAAAGCATCTCTCGCTATCGGAGAATCTGGCGGACTATGGCGGGGCGGTTGGAGTTCGGACGACGAAGAAATTCGGAGCCCACCCACCACCCACTTTATAGCCACTGTCGAGGATCTAACCGACATGCTAGACTACGACTCCGATGACATCGACGCTATGGACGACGATGCCGGAGACGAACAGGACCCAGCGCCCACAGGGCACTGGAAGGCCACCTCGTCGTATGACGTCTACATGGTGGATACCCCAAAAGAAGGGGACGGCGAAAAAGCAGCGGAAGAAGATTCTCTAAAGAAGCAACCCAAACGCCGGCGTCAGCGGCGCCGCTCTAAATCCCGCCACAACAAGAATGGAGATTCCGGCACAGGAAATAACAATACCCCGAGAGAGTGCGAAGACAAACCCTCCAAAGAGACTCAAAGACAGGAGGATGCGAAGCAAGCCCTCACGAAAGGGCGGCAGAGGAAAAGGTCGAGGATCACAACTATATACCTCCCTCCAAGACGAAACAAGCCCCAACGACGATTTAACTCGAGGAGCCCGTCGAACAAGAGCTTTTCAACGCAGGCTCATCGCTACAGAACAAGCTCAAGAAAGAAAAACGGAAGCTCAACACAGCGGAAGACGCGCTCCGAATAAGATGGAGCAAAGTACTCAAGACCGCAGATAAACACGGCAACGGCCACCGATCGAAGAGCTACCCGAAGCGAAAGCTGCTCCCAGAATTCGACGAGGAGGCCATAAAGCCCCCACCGTCCAACGGCCCAGCCAGGTCCATCTACGGACCCAAAAAGACAGCCCCAATAAGCAAAGGAACACATCAAGTGTCCGACGATAGCGGCACGTACAAATACAGGGGCGCCGCACACCCACTATGCTTCACCGACGAGGTGCTGGAGCATGAATTCCCAACAGGGTTTAAACCCATAAACATAGAAGCATACGATGGAACAACAGACCACAGAGTCGGATAGAAGACTATATATTGCATATACATATGGCCAGAGGAGACGATCTCCACGCCATAAAATATCTACCCCTCAAGCTCAAAGGGCCAGCCCGTCATTGGCTCAAAGGCCTCCCAGAAAACACTGTTGGAAGTTGGGAAGAGCTCGAGGAAGCGTTTAGAGCAAATTTTCAAGGGACTTATGTCCGGCCTCCGGATGCAGATGACCTAAGTCACATAACTCAACAGCCCGAGAGTCAGCGAAGTGCGGAAAAGGTTCCTTACCAAAAAGAACCAAATAGTCGACTGTCTAGACGCCAAAGCCTTAGCAGCTTTTAAGCACAATGTCCGAGATGAATGGCTAGCCAGACACCTCGGTCAAGAGAAACCGAGGACAATGACCGCATTAACAAGCCTCATGACCCGCTTCTGTGCAGGAGAGGATAGCTGGCTGGCAAGATGCAGCACCAGCGACCCAAGTACATCCGAGATAAGAGATGGAAATGGGAAATCACGGCGCAGAAAAGAGCGGCGCCGGAATAAAGAAAAAAGCCCAAAGAGCACGGCAATCAACGCCGGATTTAAAAGCTCACGGCCGAATAATAAAGCTCAACCCCTCAAGGACGACAGCGACGAACTGTCTAACCTACACAAAATTACGGGTCGGATATGTCAAATCCACAGTACCCGGAAGGCCATAAATCACACCCACAGGATTGTTGGGTTTTCAAACAGTCCGCCAATTAAACGCCGAACACAAGGGGCTCGGCGCGTCAGCGAATAAGATAAACCCGCCAAGAGGGCACCGAAAACAAAAGACTTTCCCACAAGGGGTCAAAAAGTAAACTCACTTTATGTGAGGACACGGAAAAATAGCGGCACTTTCTAACAAGAGCCTCGCGACGGTCCAACCCAGCGAGACCGTAGAGATTGGATATCAAAACCAATCACTTTCGACCACCGACTACTCCGAAGTGTTGAACATGCGGGCGGACTCCCGATATTGAATCCGGTAATAGACGGATTGCAATTTCTGAAACGTCCTAATGGGCGGAGGCGTGAGTTAAACCTGCTATACTCAAACACAATCCGTCGGATGGGGATAGACCCTACCAAAATTCGACACAGCCGCACTTCCTTCAAAGGAGTTCGCCAGCCCTTACGCCAAGTGCACAGCTCGATATTACTAGAAGTCGTGTTCGGTTGCGAACAATTTTCGACGCGAAAAGTTAATTTTCCATATCGTCCCATTTAAAAGTGAATATCAAGCACTATTGGGACGACAGGCTTTTGTCCGCTTCAACGCCATACCGCATTACGCGTCTCTTACACTTAAGATGCCGGTCCACATGGCACCATTTCAAAGTCGCGAGGTCACTTAAAGACCCCGACTCGGATAGACGAATCCGGACTCAGCAGGCTAGGGGCTCCCTAGCCGTATACCCTTTCATAAGGGGCTGCGCGCACAACTAACCGCGGTTTCATATAAACCTAGCTTTAATTATTTACACTTACTCTTTTCTTTTTTATATTTTTCGCACGAACTGTTTCTAAAAATAAAATGTTCCTCTTTTTCACAGATGAACAAACGTGCGTACCCGTCCAGGATAACGGCGCAACGGAGACATAGGCGCAGACGTGCAGTAGGGACCCGTCGCAAGGATTCTTTTCAGATTAAGACCCTACGTAGACCTTTTTATTACTGTCTCTTGTTGTTAATCTCCCTCGGCTTCCTCCTATAGCCAAAGCGGAGCCTGACGCTTTGGCATCGGCCGCGTCAGAAGACAATGCCCGTACCTGGACACAAGGGGCTTAGGGCATAATTCTGCCCGTTATAATAAAGTCCGAACACCTTCAGGAGTGTTCGGCGTCTCAAGTTGGGCATTATATGCATCAGCTCCCAATCATGTCTTGGGTCAAATGTTGGGTTTGCCCGGCTCCTGTGTTTTGCTGCCTTCGTTCAGTATCACCCGCTAACGCGCACCAAGAGAACTCTGCGATTGTGCCCCGTTAATTTGGGCGAGCACCTCGATGAAAGCCGCTGATCATCATGATATAGCGAGAGTCTGGTCACCACTTGATCGACTACCGAATGTTTAGAATTCCCGCTTTGTGAAGGGCGCTTCGGTCGGGGCACATACGCACCCTCCGGAGATGTGCGGTGTCATTAGGGGCTATATCGTAGCCCCACCCTCGAGCTCCATTGGCTAAGTGAAAGAAATAAAGCACCATAGTCCGGATTGCCTCGTTCGCTACGCTACCACCTCCTTATAAAAGGACCGAGACGTCGGATTAAGTGTGAAAAAGCGCTATTTTGCGAACACCCCAGCACTTTGCGCAAGGGGGCTGAAGCCGAAGACTGCATCTTTCAGGTTATACACAAGTATACGCAAACGGCCGCACAGGAGAAGTTTTACTACTTGGAAGCACAAGTATAAAAAGCATTCATACTATAATCATGGATTTACAAGTCAACGCGTTCAACTGAATGTTACATTCTTTGAGCACTGCGACTCTATTATTCGAGCGCCACGCATCACTTCCCCAAAATAATGCTCGGCAGGAAGCCGATTTCCATCTGAACCCTGGGCAGCAACAGCGGTGGCATCCATCTCCGGACACTGCGCCTTTACACGGGCCAGAGCCATCCGCGCGCCCTCGACGCAGGCCGACTGTTTCATCTCCTTGATATGCGGCACCGCCCCAAGGAACTGCTGCAGTAGCCCGAAGTAGCTCGTCGCCTTGGACCTCTCTCGCCATACATGGGCCACGATGTCGATCATAGCCAGCCCGACAGTCTATTCATTCGCCCATTCGCCAACTCCGTCCGTCGGCGAAGAGGGCGATCCGGACTATGGAATTGAGTCAATATAACTCTTCCACCTCGTGATCCCCGACTCGAAAGTGCCTAACGGCATCAGCCGCTTTCGCAGCCAAATCCATATATGGATCCTCCGAACTCCACTGCCGCTCAAATTGAGCGTAGTTGGCATCCATAAACCGGCGACGCATAAGAAACGGCCTGCCAGCCGTGATTTCTCCGGCTTGGCGCAGCTCCTCCTTCATAGCCCGCATTGCAGAACGGGCATCCTTGGCTTCGGCGGTGGCCTTTTTCAGGTCTTCCCGCTCGGATAAGCGCTCCTTTTCAAGAGCCTCATTGCGGTCGGTAGCATCCTTTAATTTCTTGGCCAATTCGGCCACCTCCGCCCTGCTTAGGCAGTGTGCAGCCTTTTCGGCCTTCAACTCTTCGGCCGCCCTCGCGGCAGCCGCATCACTCCTGCGGGCTTGCTCCTTAGCTCGTGCAAGCTCGGCCCGAAGGCTCTCCATAGCAGCCGCACTGTCTGCATAAACAGCATATAACTTATTAGAGGAGGGCTTTAACCCACTCAATAAAACGACTGCGGAGAATTTATTTACCTTGCGACTCGTCAAGTCGCTGATTGACAAGTGCGATGTCAGCATCTGCCATGTCCAGCTGTCGACTCAGTTCGGCAAATTGATCGGTCCGGCTGGCCCCCGGACTATCCGCCACCTGCATCAGAACGGCGGTATTCATTACCTGAGATGTTTAGATTTTCGATCCTCGGCACGCTGTCGTCTCCGACAACCTACCGAGTCTCAGGGGCTACTATCTATCTGAGCGCATTTTATATGCGTAACTGTTCAAAGACAAAGGGTGCATCATTTTCAAGATACCTCAAATCCCGCCCGACAAGCTCGGGCGGCGGTCGCAATCCGCTTTCAGCGGATTTAAATCCTTCCAACCACCGTGCGCGTGCGCGCGGTGAACTTCTGAAATGGATGCCCTCTCAAGCAAACTCTTCAGTTTTCCCGGCCGGACTCTGGTGGGTGTTGAACTCTTTGACCCCTCCGGACTCGGGGATGCCCTCCGTGACGACACTTCGGGCTCACCTGCCTCATCTGGTAGCGCGTCAGACGGAGGCGTGTCGCTCTCCATCATCTCCGGAAGAAGATCCCCCGAGGATGAACTCATCTGAGACGGCTGCAGATCCGAACTACGACATAAATATTCCGGTTACCTACAGAAGCATAAACGAAGGTACTTTCTTATTAAACTTCCCCTTTCATACTCACGGCTCGTTGGAGGGCTGGTCCTTGGGCGATGATTGCACGTCCGGATTCTCTCCGGACGCCGGACCCCGTGAGATTTCTTCCCACGCTTAGGGGCTTTGACCTCCGGATCTCGGGCGGTCCTCTTCTCCCTCGAAGGAGGGATCCTTGAAATCGCCCTTGAGTAGTATTAGCTCCTTTATCTCCCCGTCGCCCCCTCTATGGGTGCAACCTCCAACATTCGACCAGCCACAGCTCGGTCACGGTCTCTCGGAGGGGGCGGACACTTTATCAGCCTTGATTGCGCCACCCATTCCTGTAAAGAATAAGGGTCAGAGGCGATCTTTTGAAAGGCATACAAATAGAATGTCCGGCTTTGAGCTATTTACACGAGTATCCGGCGATCGCGGCTTAGTCCGCATCCTCGGCCAAATCCGGATCGCCACTGCGGTCCAAGAACAGCTCGTACATCTCCAAGGGTGTCGCACCCATGAAATGCCGGAGGATCGAGGTCCTCGGATTGAACTCCCATAAACGGAGAGGACGACGTTTGCAGGGTAGGAGGTGCCTAGTTAGCATGACCTACATCACGTTGACCAGGTCAATCTCCCTTGTTTGGAGGTCTCGAATCCGGCCCTGTAGTGCGGGCACGTCCTTGGACGGCCCCCAGTTGAGCCCTTGGTTGACCCACGACATCAGCTGCCGTGGAGGTCCCGGGCGGAAAGAGGGCGGCGAATTTTGCTTGCTGCCCCTAGGAACGGTGATGTAGAACCACTCCTGCTGCCACAATCCCTTTTCCTCTTGGAAGGAACCTTCGAGCCATGGGGCATTGGCCTTCTTGCTTATGGTCACCCCGCCGCACTCCGCTTGACGCCCCCCGATCATCTTCGGCTCCACCTTGAATGTTTTCAGCCACAGGCCGAAGTGGGGGATGACGCGGAGGAAGGCCTCGCAGACAATGATAAATGCGGAGATATGGAGGATGGACTCCGGAGCCAAGTCGTGGAAGTCCAGCCCGTAGTAGAACAGGAGCCCCCTCACGAAAGGATCCGTTGGGAAGCCCAATCCCCGACGGAGGTGAGGAGCGAAAACGACGTATTCGCCGGGCTCGGGGGTTGGCACGGCCTGCCCCGGGCGGGCAACTCAGTCGAAACCGTGGGCAGTGCTTGGCCTCACGCAACTTCAAAATATCCTCCTCCGTGACGGAGGAGGGCATCCACCGGCCCTGGAGGTCGGAGCCGGACATTGTTGTGGATCCGAAGCGCTCGAATCTGAAGCTTTAGGTGTTGGAACTGGGAAGCCGAGGGAAGATTCTATGCGAGGTTAAAAGACAAGGACAGGCCTTGGTCCTCTTATAAAGGGGAAATAATACCAAGGGCCGTCTCCGTGACCGTTTGAGATTCCCCTTCGATAGAGGAGGCGTGGCGACGGGAACGGTTGGGTTACCCACGCGCGTATTGATGAGGATCCCGGAATAAAAGGGAACACGATCTCTGCTTCGACAGGACGTGCCAAGGAAACCGCTTCGCTAAACGTGCTGAGGCGGAATAATAAAAACGATTCAAACAAAGGCTTGGTGCCGGTGTGATGTCATGCCGCATAATACGTCAGCAGATTGGATCGGTGTATATGTTTTATTCTCTCTACGTTTGGAATGTGGAAATTATTTTGCAGAGCCGGACACTATCCTGGTCTTCATTATTTTCTCCGGATTATTCAAGGGAGGAACCCGCCTTGCAATGCCGAACATTATGCACGCCGGACTTATCGTCATTGAAGACTGGTTCGAGGGCTCTTGAGGAGTCTGGACTAGGGGTGTCCGGACAGCCGGACTATCAATATCCGCCGGACTCCCGGCATCGCGAAGATAGAAGATTGAAGACTCGGCTCGTGTCGGAAGGTACTTTCCTTGGCGTGGAAGGCAAGCTTGGCAATACGGATATGTAGATCTCCTACCATTGTAACCGACTCTGTGTAACCCTAGCCTCTCCGGTGTCTATATAAACCGGAGGGCCTTAGTCCATATGACAACATTACATCTCAACAATCATACCATAGGCTAGCTTCTAGGGTTTAGCCTCCTTGATCTCGTGGTAGATCTACTCTTGTACTACCCATATCATCAATACTAATCAAGCAGGGCGTGGGGTATTACCTCCATCGAGAGGGCCCAACACAGGTAAAAACATTGTGTCCCTCGTCTCTTGTTACCATCCGCCTAGACGCACAGTTCGGGACCCCCTACCCGAGATCCGCCGGTTTTGACACCGACACCTGTATTTACAAGAAAGTGAGTGGAAGCTCTGTAGCATTTCTAGTTTTATATGTTGATGACATATTATTAATTGGAAATGATATAGAATTTCTGGATAGCATAAAGGGATATTTGAATAAAAGTTTTTCGATGAAAGACCTCGGTGAAGCTTCTTACATATTAGGCATCAAGATCTATAGAGATAGATCAAGACGCTTAATAGGACTTTCACAAAGCACATACCTTGACAAAATATTGAAAAAGTTCAATATGGATCGAGCAAAGAAAGGATTCTTGCACGTGCTACAAGGTATGAAGTTGAGTCGAACTCAATGCCCGACCACAGCAGAAGATAGAGAAAATGAAAAATGTTCCTATGCTTCAGCCATAGGCTCTATCATGTATGCAATGTTGTGTAGCAGACTGGCGTATGCTTAGCAATAAGCTTGGCAGGAAGGTACCAAAGTAATCCAGAGTGGATCATCGACAGCGGTCA
Source organism: Aegilops speltoides (assembly GCA_021437245.1). Classification (NCBI taxonomy): domain Eukaryota; kingdom Viridiplantae; phylum Streptophyta; class Magnoliopsida; order Poales; family Poaceae; genus Aegilops; species Aegilops speltoides. The sequence goes on along the minus strand of CM038142.1, from coordinate 253,621,138 downwards.
AGAACATCTGAAATACCCGAAAAGGAGTAAGGATATGTTTCTCGTATATGGAGGTGACAAAGAGCTAGTCGTAAATGGTTACGTCGATGCAAGCTTTGACACTGATCCGGATGATTCTAAATCGCAAACCCGGATCGTGTTTTTATTAAGCGGTGGAGCTGTAAGTTGGTGCGAGTTCTAAACAAAGCGTCGTGGCGGGATCTACATGTGAAGCGGAGTACATAGCTGCTTACGAAGCAGCAAATAAAGGAGTCGGATGAAGGAGTTCATTACCGATCTAGGTGTCATACCTAGTGCATCGGGACCAATGAAGATCTTCGTGACAATCTTGGTGCAATTGCCTTGGCAAAGGAATCCAGATTTCACAAGAGGACCAAGCACATCAAGAGACGCTTCAATTCCATTCGGGACCAAGTCCAAGTGGGAGACATAGAGATTTGCAAGATACACACGGATCTGAATGGTGCAGAGTCATTTACTAAGCCTCTCTCACGAGCAAAACATGATCAGCACCAAGACTCCATGGGTGTTAGAATCATTACTATGTAATCTAGATTATTGACTCTAGTGCAAGTGGGAGATTGAAGGAAATATGCCCTAGAGGCAATAATAAAGTTATTATTTATTTCCTCACATCATGATAAATGTTTATTATTCATGCTAGAATTGTATTAACCGGAAACATGATACATGTGTGAATACATAGACAAACATATAGTCACTAGTATGCCTCTACTTGACTATCTCATTAATCAAAGATGGTCATGTTTCCTGACCATAGACATGTGTTGTCATTTGATTAGTGGGATCACATCATTAGAAGAATGATGTGATTGACATGACCCATTTTGTTAGCCTAGCACTTGATCGTTTAGTATACTGCTATTGCTTTCGTCATGACTTATACAAAGTTCCTGCAACTATGAGATTGTGCAACTCCGGTGTACCGGAAGAACACTTTGTGTGCTACCAAATGTCACAACATAACTGGGTGATTATAAAGGTGCTCTACAGGTGTTTCCGAAGGTTCATGTTGAGTTGGCATAATTTGAGATTAGGATTTGTCACTCCGATTGTCGGAGAGGTATCTCTGGGCCCTCTCGGTAATACTCATCACTTAAGCCTTGCAAGCATATAACTAATGAGTTAGTTATGAGATGACGTATTACAGAACGAGTAAAGAGACTTACCGGTAACGAGATTGGACTAGGTATTGGATACCGACGATCAAATCTCGGGCAAGTAACATACCGATGACAAAGGGAACAAAGTATGTTGTTATGCGGTTTGACCGATAAAGATCTTCGTAGAATATGTAGGAACCAATATGGGCATCCAGGTCCCGCTATTGGTTATTGACCAGAGACGTGTCTCGGTCATGTCTGCATTGTTCTCGAACCGTAGGGTCCGCACGCTTAAGGTTTCGATGACAATTATATTATGAGTTTATATATTTTGATGTACCGAAGTTTGTTCAGAGTCCCGGATATGATCACGGACATGACGAGGAGTCTCGAAATGGTCGAGAGGTAAAGATTGATATATTGGACGGATATATTTGGACACCGGAAAGGTTCCGAGAAGTTTGGAGCTCCGGAGGTTACTGGAACCCCGGGAGGTAAATGGGCCTTATTGGGCCCATGTAGGAGGAAGAGAGAAGGAGCAAGGGAGGCGCGCCCCCAAGCCCAATCCGACTGGGGAGGGGGCCGCCCCCTTTCTTCTCCCTTCCCCTCTCTCCTTCCTACTACTAGTACTACTTCCTAATACTAGTACTCCTTCCTTCCCCTCCAAATAAGATAAGGAAAAGAGAGGGAAACCTACTTGGAGTAGGTTTCTCCCTCCCTATGGCGCGCCCCCCCTTGGGCCGGCCACCTCCTCCCTCCCTCCTTTATATACGGGGTAGGGGGGCACCCTAGTGTAACGCCCTCGATGCGGCTATATCTCCCACGTGTCGAAGCACGACTTAGAGGCATAACCGCATTGAGGGCGCCTTCCCCCGCAACTCCGGCCATCTCCGGCGAACCCCTCCGGCGAGCCTCGAAATCCGTGCCAACGTCAGGTTGACCCCCTCCAAATCTCTAAGTCCCTAAGTTTTTGTAACTTTCATGCCATCTTCATCGCATCGCATCTCTGCAACCGTAGCTCCGTTTTGCGCGTATAATATGTCAAATTGTTCGCCTCGACGAGTACATCATTTCATTCCATTGCATCATTTGCATTTGAGCTCATCTTGATGCCCTAAATGCTGTTGGAAGAGGGCTTCAGATCGTTAGTTCCAGAATCTTATCAGCTCGAGCTCTTTTGTCATTTTTGCCATGATTTATGTGTGCATCCTATGAGTATGAGCTCTACATGAATGTTGAAATATGCCATGCCATCTTTCCAGAGGTGTTGACCTTGTATTTTTGTGAGTTGTGTGCTGAGTGTATCAAGCTTGTAAAGTAGGGTAGTTGTTGTTGCTGTTTTCCTGACAGATTCTGTTACATTTTGATGCCATGTTAACATGCTTCCACTAATCATTCTATGCATAATCTAGAGATGCTCTATAAACATGTTTTGATATACATGTCTTTCTCTATCCATTCATGCTCTTGGTTGCAATTATAGCCTGCTGGAACATGTTCATTTCTTGCTCCAAAGTTGCTTGAAAATGTTTCCTGACAGATTGTTTGCATGAGATCCAATTTTCACGAGGTCGTTGTAGTTGATCCGTGTATGCTATGACCTTGCTCTTGCCATGCTTAGCTTCATAAACATGCCTTCTTGCTGTTGGTTGCCTTGCCATGCCATGTATTGCTCTGTAGTGAGTGGTTCGAGCTCATGAACATGCCTACCTATTGTTGTTCTTGCCATGTATAAATCTGTAATATAACTTGCCATGTTTACATGGGTGCCATCATATTTTCCGTGCCTTTTTGGCTCATGGTCAGTAAGGGTATTTTGATATATGCTATTATTAGATTCATGCCATGCCTTTGTTTGCCATGATAAGTTCCTCTAACATGTTGTTTGATAGCTCTAAACATTGCAACCTGATGTTATTTCTGCTGAAGTCTGAAATTGTTATTACTTGCAATATCTCCATGTCATTTTGAGCATGTTCTAGTTGTTTCTGGAGATAGCTCAGTGTTCATGTTTTGTTATGCTTTAAGTGTACTTCATGCCCATGCCTTTTGTTATTATGTTGGGATGCTGTAGCATGTTGTTTTGATGCTTGTAAGATGCCTAGAAGCTGTTTTGGACAGATTGTTGCTATGACTTGTATAGTGTGCATGTGTTGAACCGTTGCTCCGTTTTGATTGTGCTCTACATGAAACTTACTTGATTTTGCATGTAGCTTCATATTACCATGTTGCATCCTTGTTTTGGTGTGTTTGCTTGATGTTTGGGTGCATTTTGCATCGATGCCATGTTTAACTTGTTTTGCTCATATCTTCTAGCCCGTAGCTCCGAATCTAATGAACTTTATATGTAACTTGACTAGAATTTCGTGTAGTTCATCTTGGTGCATCTTAACTTGCTGTTTAACAACTTGAACATAATGTTTATTCAGTTCTGGACCAATTTCGAAAAATGCATATGAGGACTTACCGGAATTGTTATATGTTGTTCCCGGCCTCATTTAAACTTGCCTTGATGTGTTGTTCTTGTTTGCATCTTCTCTTGCCATGAGTAGCTTCATGTAGCTCGGTCATGCATCATGCTTGTTGTGCATCATGTCTTGTTCATGTGTGGTGTGTTTACCTTGTTGTGTGCTTCTTCTTGTTAGTTCCTGTTTCGTTGCGTTCGTGAGGATTCGTTCGTCTACGTTTGGTTCGGCTTCATCCGTTCATCTTCTTCATGGACTCGTTCTTCTTCCTTGCGGGATTTCAGGCAAGATGACCGCTACCCTGGATCTCACTACTATCATTGCTATGCTAGTTGCCTCGTTCTTTCGCTATGCTGCGCTACCTATTACCTGTTTGTCCAGCCATCCCATATTGCCATGAACCTCTAACCTTTGACACCTTTCCTATGCAAACCGTTGTTTGGCTATGTTACCGCTTTTGCTCAGCCCTCTTATAGCGTTGCTAGTTGCGGTGAAGTTGAAGATTTCTCCATGGTGGACAGGGTTTATGTTGGGATATCACAATATCTCTTATATTATTAATGCATCTATATACTTGGTAAAGGGTGGAAGGCTCGGCCTTATGCAGTGTTTTGTTCCACTCTTGCCGCCCTAGTTTCCGTCATACCGGTGTTATGTTCCCGGATTTTGCGTCCCTTACGCGGTCGGGTGATTTATGGGACCCCCGACGGTTCGCTTTGAATAAAACTTGTCCAAAGAAGGCCCAACATTGCCTTTTACCATTTGCCTCACCACCACCTACTTTTTCCCTTGGGAGTCGCTCTCTCGAGGGTCATCTTTATTTTAGCCCCGGGCCAATGCTTGTCTAAGTGTTGGTCCAAACCAGAGCCACTTATGTGCCGCCCCTAGGCAACTTGGGGTTTAAATCGGTTGCCGTCGTAGTGTTCATCCGGTCGTGGCTCGAGGCGAGATCTGTGCGGCTACTATCGGGATGTCGGCACGCCGGGAGGTCTTGCTGGTCTTGTTTTACCTTTGTCGAAATGTCTTGATGTACCGGATACCGAGTCGATCGGAGTGTCTCGGGTGAAGGTCTATTCCTTCGATGATCGCGAGAGCTTGTTATGGGCTAAGTTGGGACACCCTGCAGGGTTTAAACTTTCGAGAGCCGTGCCCGCGGTTATGTGGCAGATGGGAATTTGTTAATGTCGGTTGTAGACAACTTGACACGGATCCGAATTAAAATGCATCAACCGAGTGTGTAGCCGTGATGGTCTCTTCTCGCGGAGTCCGGAAGTGAACACGGTTTCGGGTTATGTTTGGCGTAAGTAGGTGTTCAGGATCACCTCTTGATCATTGCTAGTTAACGACCGTTCTGCTTGTTCTCTTCTCGCTCTTCTTTGCGTTTGTTAGCCACCATACTTGCTTAGTCGCTGCTGCAACCTCACCACTTTACCCCTTCCTTTCCCATTAAGCTTTGCTAGTCTTGATACCCATGGTAATGGGATTGCTGAGTCCTCGTGGCTCACCAGATACTTCCAAAACCAATTTGCAGGTGACGCAACCAAGCTCAAGGAGGAGCTCGATGAAGATCTTGCCCTTTGTGTTGTTTCATTCTAGTTGATCAGTAGTGGAGCCCAGTTGGGGTCGATCGTGGACCTTTGTCGCATTTGGGGTTCTTCTTTTATTTTGGTTCCGTAGTCGGACCTTGATTGTATCTGGATGATGTAATGCTTTAATTATGTAATTGTGTGAAGTGGCGATTGTAAGCCAACTATGTATCTCTTTCCCTTATGTATTACTTGGGTTGTGTGAAGATTACCTCACTTGCGACATTGCTTTCAATGCGGTTATGCCTCTAAGTCGTGCTTCGACACGTGGGAGATATAGCCGCATCGAGGGCGTTACACCTAGAACACACAAGTTGATCATTGATCGTTCCTTAGCCGTGTGCGGTGCCCCCCTCCACGATATTACACCTCGATCATATTGTAGCGGTGCTTAGGCGAAGCCCTGCGACAGGAGAACATCAAGATCGTCACCACGCCGTCGTCTTGTGGAACTCCCCTCGGAGCCTCTCTTGGATTGCAGATCGAGGTGCGTCATCGAGCTGTCGCGTGTCAAGAACTTCGGAGGTGCCGAGTAACGGTGCTTGGATCGGTCGGACCGGGAGGACGTCGACTACTTCCTCTATGTTGCGTCAATGCTTCCGCTTCGGTCTACGAGGGTACGTAGACAACACTCTCCCCTCGTTGCTATATCATCACCATGATCTTGCGTGTGCGTAGGAAATTTTTTGAAATTACTACGTTCCCCAACATAAACGCGCCCGGAGTAACATACAACAAGACCACCTGGCATGTTCCGAGCACGCGTAGCAATGCGGCCCCAACCCCAGCCCTTGCAAAATTGCAAGAATGGTCCTTCACGTACATCATTATGCTCTGGAAATACCATGGGCATAGGGGGAGGGCACGACCACGACAGGCCCAAAGTGCGGCTCAACCACACCAGGGGCTCCCAAGTGTGTCATCTTTTTTCCTTTTTTTCTTATCAACAGGACTCCATTTACCAGAGGCCCTGTCCGGCACCAGACCTGCCGAACTCATGATGCAACAGCCAGGAAAGGAGAAAAGCTACGACGAGTATCCAGGTGGTCTCCATTTCGAGCATTATACCTGTTTTGTACACCATTCCGCAGCCTACCCCTGGAGGGGGACATGTTTAATAGTCCCATCCCTTGCTTACCGCACTATTTGTATCGTTCTGCATTCATGGCAGTATTTCTTGAATAAACAATGCATCACTTTTTGCTTATAATTGCATTTCTTTCTTATACATATGTTCATTTATGACACGTTGCATCCATACACTTTGGTACGGCTAAATACACCAGGGGCTTAAGTTCCCCACATTATGGTGTGATAAGTCCGAACACTTTCACAAGTGCGGCACCCCGAACTTATAGCATTATATGCATCGGCTCCGAATCATGTCTTGGGTCAATAGTTGGGTTTGCCCGGCTCCCATGTTTTGGTACCTTACGTTCCATTATATCTGCTAAGGTAGCACTGGGAGAACCACTGCGATTGCGCCCCAGTTGAGGTGGGCGAGCGCCTCAGTGGAGAAAGCAAAAACTGACCGTCATGATAAGGCGAGAGCTGGTCGCTGTTCGAGAGGTTTTTTCGAGTCCCTAAAGACTTATGCCGCTTAGAGCGAGGAACCGGCTTTGTCCGCCCAGCGTGGATAGCGCCCGAACTCGGTATTCGAACACTAGGGCTTCACGAAATTTAAAATTATAGAATTCTATGGCTAAGTGATAGTGTTCAAGCATTATAAGTCCGGTTGCCTCGTTCGTTGTGTTGGCGCCTCCGTAGATGGACCCAAAATGGGAACAAGAGCGCCAGTTTATCCCAACACCCCAAAGACTTTCGTGGCATGGGGGCTGAAGTCGATGACTTGCCATCTCTCAGATTTGATAAACGGCCGCACAGAAGGTAATATTTTAAATTAACAAGCGTTGCTTAGCGCATATGAACAAAGTTTTGAGCGCACAGGATAACAAAATGCGAGTCTACTCAAATATTACATCTTTGGAGCACTCACCCGCAATCATGCGGGCACCCTTCAGGACACTCTTATAATACATCTCGGGCATGCGATACTCCTTGCCCGTCGGTGGCGCGTCCGTCACAAGCTTCTCAGCGTCCATCCTACCCCAGTGCATCTTTGCACGGGCAAGGGCCCGACGGGCACCTTCAATGCAGGCGGAGTGCTTGATGACTTCAACCCAGGGACACGCATCCACCAGCCGCCGCACCAGGCCGAAGTAGCTCCTAGGCATGGCCTCCTTGGGCCACAGCCGAACTATGAGGCCCTTCATGGCCTGTTCGGCCACCTTGTGGAGCTCGACCAGCTGCTTCAGCTGGTTGCTAAGGGGCACCGGATGTCCGGCCTCAGCATCTTGAGACCGTAAGACCTTCTCCGTTGAGCTCCCTCCTTGGCTCTGTAAAGCGGCAAGATCGGACCGCTGCGGGGCAGATCTGCGAACGTTCCTAGAGAGCCCCGAATCCGGGTAAGTAACAGGTAATTCACTTTAACATGCTTGCTTTGCATGAAGAATGCCTTACCCGCCGCTATTTTCTTCAAAGCCTCGATTTCCTGGAGGGCCTTGTGGGCATCGGCCTTAGCGGCTTTGGCACTTTCAAGAGCTGATGCAAGCTTGGACTCTCGAGTCTTCGAGTCACGCTCCAAACTCTCATGCTTTTCCACGAGATCCTGGAGCTCTTGCTGTACCTCCTCCACCCGCGCCTCCTGCTTCTCTCGCTCGGCTCGTTCCGCGGCCGCGATTCATGCTCAGCGGACACCGCCTCCTTCAGGGTCGCCACCTCGTTCGTGGCCCCTGTAGTACCCACGTTATCCTCGTTCTTTCTCTTGCAACCAAATCCTTTTCTGTAAGGTACAACTTTAATACGGTGGTACTCACCTTCCTTGTCCTTGAGCTGCTTCTTGGCACGGACGAGCTCGCTCTTGAACCGCTCGAGGCTCTGCTTCAAGGTATTGACCTCTGCAGTCAGTGCGGCAGAGGTCAGCAGCGTAGCCTGCAATCCCATATTGACACATTTTTTCAGACTCCTGCGTATATCTTTTTAGATCCTCAGTCCGGCTTTTGTTTCGGAACACCGAACCGAGCATCAGGGGCTACTGTCTATGCGGTGTTATATTACATATCTTAAAATTCTTACCTCAAAGCCTGTTAGAAGGCTACTGCAGGCTTCGGTCAGCCCGCTCTTGGTGCGCTGAACCTTCTGAATCACCGCGCTCATGATAGTGCGGTGTTCTTCTTTGATGGAAACGTCGTTGAGCGCCTCCAGCAAGTTATCCAGCGCCTCCGGTTGGACGGAGGCCGCCGGTGTCACAGTCTTGCCCTTCTTACGAAGGGGTCGCCCTTGGACTCGGAACGCTGCGAGTTCGGTGCGGAGTCCGATGCAAAGTCCGGGAGGTTGCCCTGCGGCACCTCCGGAGCCTCCTCCTCCTTGTGGGTCCCCTCTTGGGATCCCACCTCGGCGTCGTCAGCGTAACGGGGGGTGGAGGCGGTCGGAAGGGAATCCATATCCGACGTGCCCAAGGACCTGCTCGACGAAGCGGGAAGATCGTCCTTGGGCGGACTATAGGGTTGTATGCGGCATTAGAAAGACACTATGTGATAAAAAGAAAAATTGTAAATCATCTAGGAGTCCGGATACTTACGATCTTGCCAGGGGCTTGGCCCTTGAGGGCCACTCCTCGTCGCCGTCGCCGACGTTGGCGGAATAGTCCGGGGGAAGGGTCCTTCCCTTCTTGGACCCTTCGGCCTCCCTCGTTGGGGAGGCCTTCCTCTTCTTCTCTCCCCCGGAGAGAGGTCTCTTTCTTCTCCTCCTCGTCCTCGTGGGAGGAGTCCGCCTTCGAGTCATCGGACGATGAGTCCGATACCACCTGACGCCGGGAACTCCTTCGGGTTCCCGTGGCCTTCTTCTTGGCCTTCTTCTCCGGCACCACGTAAAGTGCCGGGACCAGCAGCCCTGTCAAACGGGCATCCGCTGGGTCCTCTGGAAGGGGAGCCGGACAGTTAACCTGTCCGGACGTCTTCTGCCAGGCCTGTTAAAGGTATCGGGAGTTTAGATCCCGCATAGAGTCAAACTATGAAAAGCAAGAGTCCCATAAAGGATAACATAGCTTACTCGCCAGCCGGACACAGCATGCTGAATCCGCGATCTTCGGTAGCGGATGTGGGAGCTTCGGCGCCCTTGAACAGCACCCTCCAGGCAGCTTTGTACGTAGTGTCGAAGAGCCCGCTTAGAATCCTGTGCTGTGCCGGATCAAACTCCCACAAATTGAAGTCCCGTTGCTGGCAGGGGAGAATCCGGCGGACGAGCATGACCTGGATCATATTGACAAGCTTGAGCTTCTTGTTCACCAGGGTTTGGAGACAAGGCGAGTCGGTCGGCTCTTCGAACTACCCCATAGCAAGCCCTTCTCTTTCCGGAGGTGAGCTGCATGGGGATGCAGATCTGAATTGGGGCCGCTGCCCATTTAGGGTCACGCTGCTCGGTGATGTAGAACCACCCGATTGCCACCCTTTGATGGATTCCACGAAGGCACCCTCGAGCCAAGTGGCGTTGGGCATTTGCCCACCATGGCGCCTCCGCACTCCGCTTGGCTGCCCTTCACAACCTTCGGCTTGACATTGAAGGTCTTTAGCCACAAGCCGAAGTGGGGCTGGATGCAGAGGAAGGCCTCACACACGACGATAAATGCCAAGATATTGAGGATCAAATTCAGGGCCAGATCGTGGAAATCCAGGCCGTAGTAGAACATGAGCCCCCGGACAAAGGGTGGAGTGGGAAGCCCAGTCCGCGAAGGAAATGGGGAAGGAATACCACCCTCTCATGGGGCCTGGGGGTGGGGATGAGCTGCCCCTCGTCGGGCAGCCGATGCACGATGTCGCTGGACAGATATCCGGCGCTGCGCAGCTTCTCGATGTGCCCCTCCGTAACGGAGGAGGCCATCCACTTGCCTCCCGCTCCGGACATGGCTGGAGAAGGTCGAGGTGAGATGTGCGGACTTGGGCGCTGGAGCTCGAGTACGCGGAGATGGATAAGCAAAGGAGGAAGAAGGCATAGGTAAAAAAGGTGGATCCTTATCCCCTTATATACGGGAGGATGAAACTATGCGTCCCTACTGGCCTGGTAAAACTCGCTTATTTCCCAAGCACCGCAATCAATGTCGCGGTTGGGTTACCCACGTCCGTATTGATGGGAATCCTGGAATAAGGGGAACACGATCTCTGCTTCGACAAGACGTGCCAAGGAAACCGCTTTGCTAAACGCGCTGAGGTGGTATAATAAAAATGATTCGAGTAAAGGCTTGGTTGTGGTGTGACGTCACGCCACAAAATACGTCAGCAGATTGAACTTGTGTAAATATTATTCTCTCTACGGTGGTATGTGGAATTTATTTTACAGAGCCGGACACTATCCTGGTGTTCACAATCTTCTATGAATTATTCGGAGGAGGAACCCGCCTTGCAATGCCGAAGACAATATGCGTGCGGACTAAATCGTCATTGAAGGCTGGTTCAGGGCTCTTGAGGAGTCTGGACTAGGGGTGTCCGGATAGCCGAACTATCATCGTCGGCCGGACTCCAAGACTATGAAGATACAAGATTGAAGACTTCGTCCTGTGTCCGGATGGGACTTTCCTTGGCGTGGAAGGCAACCTTGGCGATACGGATATGTAGATCTCCTACCATTGTAACCGACTCTGTGTAACCCTAGCCCTCTCCAGTGTCAATATAAACCGGAGGGTTTTAGTCCGTAGGACACAACAACAACAACAACAACAACAATCATACCATAGGCTAGCTTCTAGGGTTTAGCCTCCTTGATCTCGTGGTAGATCCACTCTTTATCATCAATATCAATCAAACAGGAGTAGGGTTTTACCTCCATCGAGAGGGCCCGAACCTGGGTAAAAACATCGTGTCCCTTGTCTCCTGTTACCATCCGCCTAGATGCACAGTTCGGGATCCCCTACCCGAGATCCGCCGGTTTTGACACCGACACACCCCATCAAGAAGATTGCCGACTTCCAACCCTACTCCAACCTCATTGAGCTCGTGAATCAAGCTACCAAAGTGGAACGTCAAGTGCAAGATGACTTCAAGTATGCCAAGTACTCGTCCAAGACCTACGGCTTCTCCAACACCCAAGCTTCAACGACTCCAACAACTTCTACCTCAACCAAGCCATCTACAAGCAACAGCGACAAGTCGAGTTACAAGAAAACTTCGACAACCTCAAGTCGTCCTCCTTCTACTACAACCAACTTTAAGCAGCGCCCTTCATCATCTACTCGAACCGATGAGACCGTCAAGACAAGCTCCATCAAGTGTTTCACTTGCGGTGGCCGAGGCCACAAGTCCTTGGAGTGTACCAACAAGCGCACCATGATCATCAACGATGACGGAACCTATGACTCCATGTGAGAAGACGAAATGGAATCCCTTGATCAAGTGGCCATGCTCCGGTGCGTGAATGAAGATGAAGATGATCAAGTCTTTTGTAATGAGGATTCGAGCCCCGCTCTCGTTGTCTCCAAAGTCTTGACTCTTCAACATCAACAAGACGAAGACCAAAGATGCCACATCTTCCACACAAAGGCCAGCATCAATGGAAGGTCCGTCAAGGTCATCATCAATGGAGGTAGCTGTCACAACTTGGCAAGTGAAGAACTATGCTCCAAGCTCCAGTTGGTCAAGATGAAGCACCCGCATCCATACAAGGTTCAATGGCTAAGTGATTCCTGTACTATACAAGTTGAGCATATAGTCAAAGTCTCCTTCAAAATTGGAGCATATGAAGACACTTTGGAGTGTGATGTCGCCCGATGTCCGTTTGCCACCTCCTTCTTGGTTGACCATGGCAATTTGACCGTGGTGTCACCCACAACGGGCGTACAAATCATTATAGCTTCAAGATGAAAGGAAAGGAGTATGTGCTATGACCTATGTCCCCAAGTCAAGTGATCGCCGACAAGCAAGCCATCCATCATGGAGAAAAGAGTGAGAGAGTGATCCACCAAAAAGAGAGCGAGCGCCACAAGCCAAAATCGAGTGCCTCCATGATGAGCGACAAGAAAAACTTAGTACTATTTGTCACCAAAAGTAAGATGAGAGAAGTGTGTGAGAACCCATCAAGTGTTATGCACTTTGTCCTTGTCTGCAAAGACGAGGCACGACTAACACCTCTCACGATCTACCTTTAGTGATGTCTTCTCTTTTGCAGGAATTCCAAGATGTTTTCCCTACCTCTGGGTCTACCTCCACTACAAGGCATTGAGCACCGAATCGACCTCATCCCCAGAGCACCTCTACCTAACAAAGCTCCCTACTGCGTCAACACCGAGGAAACTAAGGAGATCCAACGGCAAGTGCAACAACTAATTGACAACTGTCAAGTACGTGAAAGTTTGAGCCCTTGTGCCGTTCCGGTCATACTTGTTCCAAAGAAAGATGATACTTATCGCACGGTTTCCGATTGCCATCCCATGAATGCTATCACCGTTAGATAATGTTATCCTATTCCACACTTAGATGATATGCTTGATGAGCTTAGCGGAGCCGCCCTTTTCTCTCAGATTGATCTTAAGAATGGCTATTATCAAATACGCATCCAAGAAGGTGATGAATGGAAAACCGCATTTAAGATCAAATTTGGCTTATATGAATGGCTAGTTATGCCAATGGGTTTATCCGAAGCACCCAGTACTTTCATGTGAGTCATGCACTTTGTTCTTCGTCCCTATATTGGTGTATTTGTTGTGGTCTATTTTGATGATATTCTTGTCTTTAGCAAATCCCTCAAAGATCATGTCACCCATCTTAGGACCGTGTTGCAAACCCTTAGGAAAGAGCACCTTTATGCTAATGTGGACAAATGCCTTTTTGGTGTTGATAGATTTGTTTTCTTGGGTTTTGTTGTGTCTTCTAAGGGTGTTCATGTAGATGAATCTAAGATCAATGGTATTAAAACTTGGCCCCAACCCACTAACTAGCAACAAGTGTGTAGTTTTCTTGGTTTAACCGGTTTCTATCGTCGCTTTGTGAAGGATTTTAGCACAATTGCTTCTCCTTTACATTCTTTGAGTAAGAAAAATGCGCCATTTGTTTGGGGACCATCCCAAGATACCGCATTTAATGAGCTTAAGAATTTGCTTACTCATGCTCCCATGCTTGCATTACCCAACTTTGACAAACCTTTTGAGATTCATTGTGATGCTAGTGGTCATGGCATAGGAGGTGTGTTAACGCAAGAGAAGCGCCCCATTGCATATTTTAGTGAGAAACTTTCTGGAGCGCAACTCAATTACCCCATCTATGACAAAGAGCTATATGCTTTAGTGCGAGTTTTGCGTGAATGGGAACATTATCTTCGCCCTCATGAATTTATCATTCATACGGATCATGAAACGCTTAAGTACTTAAAAGGTCAAACTAAGTTGAACAAGCATCATGCTAAATGGAGTGAATTCATCGAGTCATTTCCTTATGTCATCAAGTACATCCAGTGTAAGGAAAACGTAGTGGCTGATGCCCTTTCCCGCATATGCATGCTTCTCACTAAACTTGAGTTGAATGTCATTGGCTTTGAGCACATAAAAGATTTGCATGCGCATGATCCTACCTTTGCTAGTCCTTATGCCAAGTGTTTGAGGCATACATCTTGGGAATGGTATTACATCAAGGATGATTATCTTATGAGAGCTAACAAACTTTGCGTTCCCGAGTCTTCTCTTCGTTTGATCCTTTTGCAAGAGGCTCATGGAGGCAGACTCATGGTACACTTTGGACGCGACAAGACATTCGCAATGCTCTCCAAGAACTACTTTTAGCCCAGATGTTCCGCGAGGTCTCACGTTTCACCAACCGATGCTCTACATGTCGCAAAGCTAAGTCAAAAGTTCAATCCCAATGGTCTTTACATGCCTCTTCCTATTCCATATCATGGGAAGACATTAGCATGGACTTTTGATGCGGAGCATCCTACGGACATCACCATGTCAAGAGTCCGTTTGGCAAGTCACACGTGCCACATATACTTCATGTACACAAAGGTGAATCATGTCCTTTAGACGTGTTCACTTGACCCCTTCAAGGATGGTATACTACTTGACACTCCACTCGTGTGCATGCATAGGTATTGCCGGAGCTTCACGGATGATGAGGAGGAGTGCAAGCGCAAGGAACAACTACACCATCCGCGAGGGAAGCATGGAAGAGAAGACGGAAGAAACGGAGCAGCTACAAGCTACAGCCACCGGACGACCGGTCGGGACTGGACGTCCGACGCCTAGAAGCCGCACCAGCCAGAAGGCCCAGCCAACGCCAGCTACAACACCTCCCAGGAAGCTGACATCCAGCCCCCACCGGACGACCGGTAATATTAATGGAAGTCTGAAGATATCGGACGACTGGTGTTCCTTCACCGAACGAATCCAGTGGACGTCCGACGACTAGCGGACGACTGGTCGCTCTTGAGACACCAGACGACCGCTACCCACCGGACGACCGGTCCCTGCCTGTGTGCAGCCGCTGGCCTTTGGCCTTGTATCCTTCCCATTTACCCCTTCGAGGCTTAGACTATAAATAGACCTCCCCCTCATCCTTTCTAGAGTAAGCAAATATGATAGCTCATTCTTAGGTGATGATGCGGAGCATCCTATGGTCACCCCCATGGACCTACCATCGTCTCACCAAGCACCAAGAGGACCCATGACAATAGCATGAGCTAGAGCTCTCGGGACCGAGGTGACTTCTCTCCTTAGTAATATCTCATATGATCCTCCCGAGACATGGCTACTACCTAAGTCCGAAATGTTGTGCATGATTAGGTACCAAGAGGACCCTCCCGTCGGTGCACATGAAGATGATCAAGCCACCAAGTCCATAGCAGAAGAGAACCAGCGGAAGAAGGCGAGAACAGCTTCCAGGCCCCGGACATCCGGCCATGGCCCCGGACATCCGGCCCCTGGTGATCTATACCGCAGCCAGGGGTCTGTAGCAGAAGCTACATGACCCGGGCATCAGGCATCCATCCCGGACATCCGGCCCTCCGCCCCGAAAATCTGGCCCAACAGCCCGGACATCCGGAAATGCCGTCCAGGGAGCACAGAAGGCTGCCCCGACAGCCCGGACATCCGGCCATCACACCGGACATCCGGCGCCTCCCAAAGCCCCGGACATCCGGCCCCTCCGCCCGGACATCCAGCCCCGTCCATCCAGAGAGCAGCAAGGCCAACTCCAACAACCCGGACATCCAGCCCGACAGCCCGAACATCCGTCCCCTCACGAGCGCCTGGACATCCGGCCCGATGCCAGGACCTCCGGCCCCCTCCTGCCTGCGTGCATCACCTCCGGGCCGTGGCCCATGTAACCCTTCGCCCCGTAGACTATATATACTTCCCCTCCACCTACGTTCAAGGGTTAGCATTGGTTTAGCTCATTTGAGATAGAGCATTGCTCATCTGTACCAGATCTACTCCTTAGGAGGGACCGCACCTCTTCGGAGAAGATCCACCCGGATTCAAGGCCTTCATCTGGAGAAGACAGTCAAGACCTCCTCACGGAGAAGAACGGTTACTCTTGTATCGTCCCTTGTTGACTTTGGATCTCGTGTTACTTTGTGCCTCGATGATCAAGCACTTCTGTGATCATATTCGTGTCGGTTGAGCATTTCTCTTGTTCTTCCCCGTGATTTCCTCGTTTTCTTCTGTGCGTTCTTCTTGTTCATCGCAGGGATCCTCTCCAAATGTGAAAGATTGGCTCCATAGGGTTCCGCCCTACATCAGGTGAGCTTTGCTCCTACCTCTACTCTTGAGAGAGAGAGAGAGACTACCACTCCCATGGAGTTCAAGACCTCCATGTCAGAAGATCCTGCGGGATATCATCAAGACCCCCCTCGCGGGAAGATCCGTCTAGGATACCATCAAGACCTCCTCTTGGAGATGAACCTTACCTTTTATCTTTCCCCTTTGTTGTTCATGTACCTTGTGGATCTTGTGTGTTTGATTGTCTAGTGTATGTGTGATTGGACTTGTTCTTGAGTGTTTTCCCTTGTGATTTCTCCCCGTTCTTCCCCGTGTTCTTCATGTTATCGGTAGGATTCCCTTCAAACGTGAAAGATTGGGCCTCTAGGGTTCTACCCTACGTCATCTTGGTATCATGAGCCACGTTTATCATGAATTTGAAATCCCTCCCACCATTTTCTAGCCTTCTTTTGCTGGATTACGTCCTAAATTTTGAAAATCCCCACCAAAAATAGCCCCAATTTTTTTTGTGATTTGTTGGTTTGATGATGTTTTATTGATTTTGATCCATGGACTCGCTTGGTTTCGAGTGGATCTATAATTTTCCCAAGTTTCCCCATCTTTTATCCACGAAATATCTTCAATTTTGGGACCAAAATCCCCAAATTTCGCCCAAAATCGCGTCTCGGAGTATCTCGAACCCAAGGAGTATCTCGAGTGGGAGCGCCTAATGGAGGACTACCTCAAGCTACATCAAGTCCCTCCCGAAGATCAAGTGAAGTGCGCCACAAGAAACTTCCACGACTACACCTCGACATGGTGGCTTCACACACCTTCCGAAAACTACAACATGAGTTGGCCCAAGACGTAGAGAGCTTTGCGGCGAGAGTTCGTGCCTCCAACCTACACGGAACAACTTCGACGCCAATTGGAGAACACCATCCAAGAATCCAAGTCCATCGACGCGTACTTCAAGGAGATGAAGAATACCTTGCGACGAGCCGGCGTGGACGACCCCATTTTGATGAAGTTCCACTTCATGATGGGATTGAACAACGACATGTCCAAGACTATCTTCCTCGAGAACTACAAGTCCCTCAACGACTAATACATTGGTGCTCTCAAGGCGGAACAAGAACTCATGAAGGCCAAGGCTTCTCCACCCCAAGCACACTTCGCGGCGACCAAGCTCTACGACAAGCATAAGGCTAGTACCACCTCGATGTCCAAGCCCGACGAGCTGCAAGACGATGCTCCCAAGTTCAACTTCACCGCCATCCCTCTTTGTGACATTGATGATGCCGAGTCTACCTCGACTCTTTTTCAAGATGGTGCGGTGACGGGTACGACTACGGAGACCCTCAAGGACCAAGCTTTGGAGGTGAGCGACAAGGTGGCGAGCAAGGATGATGCTTCCATCTTTGGAGGTGAGAATGATGATGTGCCATCTTCGGCCTTCATCCACGGCGACAGTGACGAGATGGTTGAGCATGGGATTTTCCCTTCGACCACGGCGACGTATGATGACTTGAGTGACTTTTGCCACCATATTGAGAGTCAGAGTGACTTCACCACTAGCCCCATATACGACGAGTTGCCCCAATTCCCATGTGAGGAGAGCCACAATCCCCACCACTTGAGTGAGATGGGTGACTCCACCATATGTGAGATTGAGTGCACCTACTTTGATGGAATGAGTGAACCACCACATAGAGAGAGTGAGATACTTCATAGGTCTTGTGAGGCCAATTTCAACACTAACGACTTGACCTCTACCTCTATTGTGTCTTCTCATTTGGTGCTAGGTCCCATTTATGATGACGCACCGATCCTTGATGACTTTGTCCTTCTTTTGGACAAGACGATGGCCATGGTGGAATATGATGCACCCCCACATGGTTCCATCAAGATGAAGATGACCACCATTTGGTCTTTCCCACCTCACCTACACCACTTGAGTGGAATGAAAAAGGTAACATAGGTGAAGGTGATGCTCAAGTCCCACTAGTGGACATTCTTGACATTGATTGCTTACATGATGTTTATCCACCTAGTACCATGCTTCATGCTAGTATGCTTTCCCCATGCGATGATTTGCCCATTTATGATGAGTATGATAATTCTCATGTGGAGTCTAATTAGTTGTGATTCCATGTTACATAGGATTTCTTGTGGCAATTCTTTAGGTCACATCATGTTTGACAACCCGCTTGACTTGTCATATGCTATGCATGAGATCAACCATATTCTTATTTGCAATCTCTTCATAGTGACTATGCATATGCCATTAAAATAATCCCAATTTGCACATATGGAATAGATGACACGCCCGTGGTTATTGTCATTTGTTTTTCTTGTGATGATATTGATATGCTCCGTTTGCATCCTTTATCTCGTATGTCATGCCATGACCACCTAGCTTAGGATATGCATTGTTTTGGATGTTGTCCATTTTCTCCATATGATGTTTCCGACAATGCTCATGAGGAGACTCCCATTATTCCTTCATAAATCTTAGGAGATTTTCATCCATCCCATTCATTGCATGATCCCAATACTTGTGTGCACCATATGCTCCCCATGAATAAACATGCTATTGATATGCCATATAATTGCATTCTCAATTTGTGTCCCCATCGTGTCATGCACAATAACTATTCTTTCATGATGGATGACATGTTCTTATACCACGCATCAAATTTCTTTGAGCGATGCTTATCTTGTGCTAACTCACATGTGCACATACACATCATGATGCATGATGTGTACATTTATCGTGTGCACAATTTATTTGGTTTGTTTCTCTTTTGTGTAGGTACCCATGAATACTTGTCAACCTCACAATCCCATGAGTTGACAAAACGAGCTCTAGAGAGCATGATGACTTGGGATCCCATGGATTGTCTTTCCCACCGCTCTCTTCACAAAGACTTCGTGCATTCATTCTACATGGCCCTCACTTGGCAATAGGTTATTGTACATTACATATCATATGCCCATGTTGCCATGTTCACTTTGCATGATATGCCCATTCCTCTGCCTTTGCCATGCAATTGTGACCCATGCTTTGCTTTACATATGATGATTGATTCTCATACTTTTGTGTGTATTTGCAAGCTTGGTGGAGATATTTCTTGTTATTGCCATTCCAATAATGATACTTTCATCTTGCTTTGTGCTCGTGCTTGCGATTTGTCATGTGTATTGTCTATGCCTAGTATTTAGTCACATGACATGATTGCCATGATTTACTCTAGTGTGTTGCATCTTCGCTCCACTAGTTTGCACGACTTGCTTACTATGCTTGCTCGTGTTGCATCACCCATGATTCATACTTGCTCATTTCATGCGGTTGATGACAACCATTAGTATGCTTTGCACATGATTCATATTGCTTCTTGTCATATATCTCCATGTGCTGCCTCTCTCATGCTAGATGATTTTCCATGTATTAAGTGCAACAATGATTCTCGTCTTCCTCATGAGATTTCCCCCATTGCATTCTCGCATATATTTGGAGATTTTGACATATTCCTTGTGAAACATGCTTGCCTTACTTCTTTGCACCACATAACCAGTGCCATGAATCTCCACATTGTTGGATCATATTATTCATGCACTTGTGCTTCTAATGGTTATGTGCAAGAGAAGAGAACCATCTTGATGTATGATGTGTTTATCGACCATGCACATACGTTCTTTGTTTTGTTGTGTCCGTGTGTAGGACACTTGGACTTCGTGTCAACTTCCACTTCACGTGAGTTGACCATTCGAGCTCTTGAGAGCGAGCCTCATATATTCTACCACCACTCGCTTCTACACCACATTCCCTACCACTTCGGCATTGTGAAGAATGCACAAGGACACGCTTTCAAGGTGACATCCTTCTTGATATTGGATATTGTGGATCATACTTCATGTGTTGCTTGCACCATTTGCACACATGTTTGAGATATTGCTTTCACCCATGATTGCCACATTTCCATGCTTCATGACATATATACCTTGTGTGTTGCATCCAATTCTTGGACTACTTGCTACTATATGGTTTTCTTGCAACAATGTCATTACTTCACATATGACATGTCCCATTGCTTGTCACATGATTGACTTGATTGCCTCACACATGATGAACAATTGCTCTTTTAATTGTGTTGAGTGCCATACTATCTTCACTACACCTTATGCACGTTATGCTTTGATTATCTTGCACTTGACCCATGTGTTTAGACACTTCATTTTATTTGGTGTTGTGAATCCTTCCTATGCCTACCATAGACCTTTCATTGAACACGTTAAGCATGATTGCTTTGAACTTGAGGTTGATGCTTATTCTCTTGTCACACATATTTGCATCTCTACCTCACATTTACATGCTTGTCCCCATGATATCTTTGCTTGTGCTCAATTCATATGCTTAAATGTCATGACACAATCCTTTGTCAAACCATATGCTATGCTTGATGATAACACTTGTTGGGTGAATCGCCTCTTGAATGCTTGGTTTTGCACTAACGCTAACCACATTTGTTTTTCCTAGTGTTTGTTGTTCTTGTTTCTTTTGAAGGAATCACAAGATGGTGCGACATTGGAGAGTGCCCATTTTCAGCTTGAAGATGACGAGTACTTGGTGAACGTCCACTTCTACACGGCGAAGCCATCTCTTTCACATGGTGATTTGGTTTTCGATCCGAGGTCGGATCTCTCCCAAGGGAGGGGATATGATGCGGAGCATCCTATGGACATCATCATGTCAAGAATCTGTTTGGCAAGTGACACGTGCCTCATCTACTCCACGTACACAAAGGTGAATCATCCCCTTTACACGTGTTCACTTGACCCCTTCAAGGATGGTATACTACTTGACACTCCACTCATGTGCATGCATAGGTATTGCCGGAGCTTCACGGACGATGAGGAGGAGTGCAAGCGTCAAGGAACAACTACACCATCCGCGAGGGAAGCATGGAAGAGAATATGGAAGAAACAGAGCTGCTACATGCTACAGCCACCGGACGACCGGTCGGGAACGGACGTCCGATGGTTGGAACCCGGACCAGCCAGAAGGCCCAGCCAATGCCAGCTACAGCACCTCCTAGTGAACGGACAACCTGTAATATTAACGGAAGTACGAAGATACCAGACGATCGGTGTTCCATCACAAAACAGATCCAGCGGACGTCCGACGACTAGCGGGCGACCGGTCGCTCCTGAGACACCGGACGACTGCTACCCACCGGACGACCAGTCCCTGCCTATGCACAGTCGCAGGCCTTTGGCCTTGTATCCCTTCCCACTTACCCCTTCGAGGCTTAGACTATAAATAGACCTCCCCATCATCCTTTCTAGGTTAAGCAGAAATGATAGCTCATTCTTAGGTGAGCTTTGCTCCTACCTTTACTCTTGAGAGAGAGAGAGAGAGAGAGAGACTACCACTCCCATGGAGTTCAAGACCTCCATGTGAGAAGGTACTGCAGGATATCGTCAAGACCCCCCTCACAGGAAGATCCGTCTAGGATACCATCAAGACCTCCTCTTGGAGATGAACCTTACCTTGTATCTTTCCCCTTTGTTGTTCATGTACCATGTGGATCTTGTGTGTTTGATTGTCTAGTGTATGGGTGATTGGACTTGTTCTTGAGTGTTTACCCTTGTGATTTCTCCCTGTTCTTCCCCGTGTTCTTCGTGTTCTTGGTAGGATTCCCTCCAAACGTGAAAGATCGGGCGTCTAGGGTTCTACCCTACATCAACTTTGTACTTGGTTTGCCTAGAACTCAAAATGGAAAGGATTCTGTGTTGTTGTTGTGGACCGATTCTCTAAGATGGCTCATTTTATCCCATGAAACAAGATAGATGATGCTTCACATATGCCAATCTTTTTTGTAGGGAAATCTTGCGCCTCCATGGATTAACAAAGACAATTGTTTCGGACCACGATGTCAAATTCTTGAGTTACTTTTGGAAGATTTTATGTGCCAAGATCATAATCAAGCTCTTGTTCTCTTCGGCATACCATCCCCAAACCGACGGCCAAACGGAGGTGACGAACCGAACACTGTCCACTGTACTTCGCGTGTTGATGAAGAAGAATATCAAGGAGTGGGAGGAGTGCCTACCCATCGCCGAGTACGCCTACAACCGCGCAAGACATAAGACTACCGGCAAGTCCCCCTTCAAGGTCATCTACGGCTTCAACCCTTTGTCCCCATTGGACATTCTACCTCTTCCACTACAAGAGCGCACCAACATGGATGCGAGTGCATGAGCAAGCTACCTCAGGAAGATGCATGAAGATACAAGGCTCACCATCGAGCGCCAAGTATAACGACTCGCAACCAAGCTCAGCACCAACAAGCAACCCATGATATTCAACATTGGACATCTCATGTGGCTACACCTTCACAAGGACCGCTTCCCCAATGAACGCAAGTCCAAACTTATACCACGAGCCGATGAACCCTTCAAGGTGCTAGCACGCTACAACAACAACGCATACAAGATCGACCTCCCACGCGACAAGTACAACATGAGCGACATCTTCAATGTCAAAGACCTCTCGCCATACCATGGTGATGAATTTTTTGATCCGAGGTCGGATCTTTCCCAAGGGGGAGGGGGAAGATGATGTGGAGCATCCCATGATCATCCCCATGGATGCATCTACATCTCCTACAACACCAATTGGACCAATGACAAGAGCACATGCAAGAGCTCTCGAAACCGAGGTGACATCACTCCTCTCACAACTCCCTTTCGAATTACGCAAGACATGGCTATTACCTCAAACGGAGACGCTTTGCATATTCAGGTACCAAGGAGTTAGCCACGGAGAAGCTAAGAAGCAAGGAGAATCGGAAACGGAATACATGCGTGAAGACGGAGAAGAAATCAGCCAAGTCCCAGTCTGGCCGGATGATCCGGACAAGGTCCCGGACGATCCGGACGCGCCCAATGACACTCGAAGCTGGACCCCAAAGTCGGATCATATGGATGAGCACGTGAATCATTCAGACACCAGTCGGACATCTGGACCCCCCTCCGGAAATCCGGGCCATCGCCGCCACCCCTTCGCCTTCGACTCATCCGTGCCATCCCCCGGATCATCCGGACAGAGCCCGGATCATCCGGCTCCCCGCCCGGATCATCCGGACTCCGCCTGCGTGCGCATGTTGGGCTGAGGCCCATGTACCCCTTCGTCCCCTTAGCCTATATATATGACTCCTCCACCTCTCTTCTAGGGTTAGCAAATTGATAGCTCATTTATATGTGAGCTTTGCTCCTACTACTCTTCTCCTGAGAGAGAGACTACTCCATTGGAGGCCAAGACCTCCATCTAGGAGAAGATCCTACAGGATATCATCAAGACCTCCTCATGGAGATCAACTCTACCTTGTGTCTTTCCTTTTGTTGTTCATGTACCTTGTGATCCTGTGTGTTTGATTGTCTAGTGGATGTGTGATTGGACTTGTTCTTGAGTGTTTTCCCTTTGTGATTTCTCCCCGTTCTTCCCCGTGTTCTTCGAGGGATCCCACTCCAATCGTGAAAGATCGGGTCGCTAGGGTTCTACCCTAAATCAAAACATCTACCTCAAGTTCATAGCAAGCATTCTCAAATTGCTCAATGAAAGGTATATGGTAGGCATAAGAATCATTCACAACACCGAATAAAATGAAGTGTCTAAACACATGGGTCAAGTGCAAGATAATCCAAGCATAATGTGCATAGGGTGTAGTGAATATAGTGTGGCACTCAACACAATAGAAAGAAAATTGTTCATCATGTGTGAGGCAATCAAGTCAAGCATGTAGCAATCAATGGGACATGGCATATGTGAAGTGATGACATTGTTGCAACCAAACATATTGTAGTAGCAAGTATTCCAAGAATTGGATGCAACACATAAGTTATATATGTCATGAGGCATGGTAATGGGAAAATGGCAAGTCGAGCCAAGATCTGTAACATGTGCGCAATCAAGTGGTCCAAGATGACCAATAAGCTTCATGGTGCAAGCAACACAAGTAGTATGATCCTCAATATCCATGCTCAAGAAGGATGTCACCTTGAAGACGTGTCCTTGTGCATTCTTCACAATGCCGAAACCCAAGCAAGTGCGATGTACAATCGTCGTGGTAGAAGGTGGCTCGCTCTCAAGAGCTCGAACTGTCAACTCACATGAAGTGGAAGTCGACACAAAGTCCAAGTATCCTACACATGCACACAACAAAACAAAGAATGTATGTGCATGGTAGATAAACACATCATCCATCATGATGGTTCTTATCTTTTGCAGATAACCATTAGAAGCACAAGTGCATGAATAATATGATGCAGCAATGGCGATATTCATGGCACTAGGTATATGGTGCAAAGAAGTAAGACAAGCACGCTTCACAAGAAATGTGTCAAAATATCCAAACATATGCGAGAATGTTATGGGGGCAATCTCATGAGCAAGTCGAGAATCATTGTTGTACCTCAAGACATGGCAAATCATCTAGCATGAGAGAGGCAACACATGGAGATATATGACAAGAAGCAATCTGAATCATGTGCAAAGCATATAGATGATTGTCATCAACCGCATGAAATGAGCAAGCATGAATCATCGGCGATGCAACATGAGCAAGCATAGAGATCAAGTCGTGCAAAGTAGTGGAGCAAAGATGCAACACACTAGAGTACATCATGGCAACCGTGTCATGTGAGTAAATACTATGCATAGACAATGCACATGACATATCGCAAGCACGAACACAAAGCAAGATCATAGGGGTGGGTCACAAATGGAACATGGCAACAACAAGAGATATCTCCACCAAGCTTGCAAATACACATACAAGTACTAGAATCAATCATCATGTGTAATGCAAACCATGGGTCACAATTGCATGGCAAAGGCATAGGAATGGGCATTCGTGCAAAGTGAACATGGCAAGATGGGCATATGATATGTAATTTACAATAACCCATTGCCAAGTGAGGGCCATGTAGAAAAAATTGCGCGAAGAGAGCAGTGGGAATCGAAATCCACAGGATGCCAAGTCATCATTGCTCTCTAGAGCTCTTATTATCAACTCGTGGGATTGCGAGGTTGACAAGTATTCATGGGTACCTACACAAAAGAGACATAAACCAAAGAAATTGTGCGTGTTGTAAATGTACACATCATCCATCATGATGTGTATGTGCACATGTGAGTTAGCACAAGATAAGCATCGCTCAAAGAAATTTGATGCGCGGTATAAGAACATGTCATCCATCATGAAAGAATAGTTATTGCGTATGACATGATGGGGACACAAATTTAGAATGCAAGTATATGGCACATCAATGGCATGTTTATTCATGGAGAGCATATGGTGCACACAAGTATTGGGATCATGCATTGAATGGGATGGATCAAAATCTCCTAAAATGTATGAGGAAACTATGGGGGTCTCCTCATGAGCAATAGCGGAAATATCATATGGAGAAAATTGACAACATCCAAAACAATGCATATTCGAAGCTAGGTAGTCATAGCATGGCATATGAGATAAATGATGCAAATGGAGCATATCAATATTATTGCAAGAAAAACAAATGCCAATAACCATGGGCTTGTCATCTATGCCATATGTGCAAATTGGGTTTATTTTAATGGCATATGCATAGTCACTACGATGAGATTGCAAATATGACATATGATGGATACCATGCATAGCATATGACAAGTCAAGCGGATTGTCAAACATGATGTGACCTAAAGAATTGTCACAAGAAATCCTACGTAACATGGCATCACAACTAAGAGACTCCACATGAGAATCATCATACTCATCCTAAATGGGCAAATCATCGCATGGGGAAATCATACTAGCATGAAGCATTGTACTAGGTGGATCAACATCATGCAAGCAATCTAACACGGAGCATCCTACGGACATCACCATGTCAATAGTCCGTTTGGCAAGTGGCACGTGCGACATCTACTTCGCATACACAAAGGTGAATCATCTCCTTTACACTTGCTCACTTGACCCCTTCGAGGTTGGTGTACTACTTGACACTTCTCCTGTGCGCATGCATAGGTATTGTCGGAGCTTCACGGATGTCAAGGAGGAGTGCAAGCGCCAAGGAATGACTACACCGTCCGCGAGGGAAGCATGGAAGAGAATATGGAAGAAAGGAGGATATGAAGATGGAGCGGCTGCTGGAGCCAGGCCGGACGTTTGGACAACTGTTCGGATCATCTGGGCCCAGCCGGATCATCCAGACATTCCCCCAGATCGTTCGGATAAGTGCGCCGAAGACACCCGAAGGGTTCCACCGAAGTCGGATCATCCGGGACTCCGTCCGGATCATCCGGACCCCCAATGCCGGATCATCCGTGACCCCGTCCGGATCATCTGGCCTTGCCTGCGCGCATGACTTGGGACGAGGCCCGTGTACCCATTCGCCCCCTCACTCACCCTTTCTCCACTTGGTCTATAAATAGACCTCCTCCACCTCCTTTCTAGGAGAAGCAAAATGATAACTCATTTGTATGTGAGCTTTTCTCCTACTACTCTTCTCTTGAAATAGAGAGAGACTACTCCACCGGAGGACAAGACCTCCATCTAGGAGAAGATCTTGCGGGATATCATCAAGACCTCGTCTTGGAGATGAACTCTACCTTGTAACCTTCCTTTTGTTGTTCATGTACCTTGTGATCTTGTGTGTTTGATTGTCTAGTGGATGTTTGATTGGACTTGTTCTTGAGTGATTCCCCTTGTGATTTCTCCCCGTTATTCCCTGTCGTGTTCTTTGTGTTCTTCGAGGGATCCCACTCCAATCGTGAAAGATCGCGCCGCTAAGGTTCTACACTACATCATCTTGGATCAGAGCAAGGTTGATCACCAATTTGGAGCCCCTACCCCTCTTGGTTTTAGCCTAATTTTGTTGTGTTCTTCCCCAATTTCGAAAATCCCCACCAAAAATAGCCCCATATTTTTTTGTGATTTGTTGGTTTGATGATGTTTTGTTGATTTTGATCCATAGATTTGCTTGGTTTCGAATGGATCTAGCATTTCCCTAAGTTTCCCCACCTTCCATCCACGAAATCTCCTCAATTTTGCCCCAAAAATCATCCATTTTCCGCCCAAAAAATTCGTCCCCGGGAGGAAATCCCGAGTAGTTTGACCTGCCCAGATCATTCGGACCTTCTTCCGGATCATCCGGACACCTTCCGGATCCGCTGGACCCTCTACCAGACGTCTGGATAACCTACCTGCCCGAATACCCGTACCCAAGTAGACGAACCCGGATCATCCAGATGTACTCCCGGATCATCCGAACAGAGCCCGTATGAGCTGGACCTCCTCCCGGATGTCCGCTTAACCTTGAAGCTGACTCGGCTGAAATTTTGTTATGGCCATAACTAATTCATCCGGAGTCTGTTTTTGACATTCTTTAGCTTATTTGGAAGCTATTGACACCCCCATCGCACAAAAATACTTCCAACATCATTTGACTCCATCAAATGTTTGGAACTTTGGCATCTTTTCCTAGTCCCTCTACCATATCATCCGCATTACCACCACCGACTCCTGCAACCTAACCCATTTTGTTCCCCATAGCATTAGTGGTTGCTTGAGTAGTGATTAAAGTCTCCTAAGGTGTTTTGGCTACTTAGGGACAGTTATTTATTCATAAATCACCACCACCATTTCCGCATAACCTTGCCCACCATACATTTCCACCAACCCAACATAACCCAATTTTGTTTGAGCTTGTTTGAGATATTGCTTATGTCTCCTAAGGTGTTTCGGCTACTTAGGGATGACAACTTCAACTTCGACTTGCATAACCCATCTTCCCACTTCCACATTGCCTGGTGCAAAACCACCACCGCTTTCCGTTACCACCATTTGACATTTGTCCTTGAGACTTTGAGTTGTGGTTTTTTTTCTTCGTTTTGTAGGGTGTTTCAGCTAAGTAGGAACGGGTCGACTTCGGCAACACCGCCTCTCATCATCGCCAAGGATGGTAACCTCGACGACATCATTGTATATTCCCCTTGCATTTGCATTGATAACCCCGAGCCCATTTTGTGTCACTTGCCTATCGAGACTAGCCATTGAGTATTGCCGGCAATGTTACTTGTGCACATTAGTGATCCGTACCTTCCATTCCATACATACCATATCATATTGGTAACATCATATCATCTCTTGTGTCACAAGATTGTTCCCACACATACACAATTGGTATCTTGGTTTGTGCATTGTGCAAAAGTGGCCATACAAAAAAAGAAAGAGAATAAGCTTTTAAGCAAAAGAAAGAGAGAGCAAAGAATCTTAGCAAGTGCCATAGCATCATACCACATTGCATTTAAGATTGTCATATCCGATCATCTTGGATCATTTTGAGAAGAACACCGGGAACCATACATAAATAGCATACTTGGGATAGAAGTTGCTATATTTTGTATCTTATAGGTTGTGCACAAGTGGCGTATCCGCCTATTGAGCAATCGTGCTAGCGTCTCTCTTGAGTTTTGTAACACGAGCGTTTTTCGTGGATTCCACATTTTTTGCTCATTCCTTGGTTGCACGACCCCATTTATCTATCCGTGTGTGTGTTTCCGTGTGCCATTCATTGCTATTGGTCTACTTGTTTCACTTGCGAATTTGTGAATCTCTTTCAACATGATTGACTCTTGCTAACATTTTGCTCTAATTTTTTTTGCCACTATCCTCACCGAGCTCCACCATAAACTTTACTTGATAGGTGTGAGTGAACAAGTCCGGTACCAATTCCATTATTCTTTCACTTCACATTGAGTGAAACGGGATACATCCTCAACATTGGGAAAAGGTAACTTCGTATTGTTTATCTCATTTCCTACTCACCTCTACTCGAGTCTTGTGATGGATAGGCAAGGCATTTCACCTTCGGTCTACAACAACGACGAGTTCGATGCCACGAAAAACAACTCCGACACCAAGATGCAAGCTCAAATGGAGGAGATCAAAGCCCTCATCAATTCCTACAAGCGATCTTCCTCATCTTCCTGAAGACGCTCAAGAGCACATGCTTCCGAGCTACCATCTCCGGCAAGATCACATCGGCATCGACATCATCACCAACAAGAATGTGAAGGTCAAGAGCTCAACACCAACAACCGCTCAACAACTTCACCATCTCCCTTGGCATCTTCGCCAAGCGATTTCAAGGCATCTTCTCCTATGGACATACGACATTTTCGCCAACAAGCACCCCAATACTACGCCCAAGAGAAGCTCCCCAAGCTCAAGTTCGTGACTTCCACGAGCTACTACGACCTCAACACCGACCACAAGATGCCTTTCTATGGGACTCAAGAACCCGAGGAGTATCTCGAGTGGGAGCACCTAATGGACGACTACCTCAAGCTACATCAAGTTCCTCCCGAAGATCAAGTGAAATTCGCAACAAGAAAATTCCACGGCTACGCAAGTAACGTTGTGCACAAGTAACGTTGCCGGCAATACTCAAAGGCTAGTCTCGATAGGCAAGTGACGCAAAATGAGCTAGGGGTTATCAATGCAATTGCAAGGGGAATATACAATGGTGTCGTCAAGGTTACCATCCGTGTCAATGATGAGAAGCGGTGTTGTCGATGTTGACCCGTTCCTAATTAGCCGAAACACCTTAGGAAACGGAAAAACCACAACTCAAAATCTCAAGGACAAAAGTCAAATAGTGGTAGCGGAAAAGCGGTGGTAGTTTGCACTTGGCAATGCAGAAGTGGAAAGATGGAATATACATGTGTTGGAGTTGAAATTTTCATCCTTAAGTAGCTGAAACACCTTAGGAGACACAAGCCTCAACTCAAACAAGCTCAAAGAAATTTGTGTTAAGTTGGGTTGTCGGAAGTGTATGGTGGACTAGGTTATGCGAAAGTGGTGGTGGTTGTTGATGAACAAGAAATCGTCCCTAAGTAGCCGAAACACCTTAGGAAACTCGAATCACTACTCAAGCAACCATTAATGCAATGGGGATCAAAATGGGTTAGGTTGTGGAACGTATGGTGGTTATGCGAATGATATGGTGGAAGGCCTAGGCAAACTAGCCAAATTTTGGAAACTTTTATGGAGTCA
The DNA here is from genome assembly GCA_021437245.1 of Aegilops speltoides. NCBI lineage: Eukaryota > Viridiplantae > Streptophyta > Magnoliopsida > Poales > Poaceae > Aegilops > Aegilops speltoides. The sequence goes on along the minus strand of CM038142.1, from coordinate 253,591,123 downwards.
AATAGTGTTGGTAGTATTTTTTTGGGATGGGGAATGTCGATAGCTTCAAAATGAGTTAAAGAACATCAAAATCGGAGTTCGGATGAATTAGTTATGGCCGAAACAAAATTCCAGCCGAGTCAGTTTCTACAGGTTACAGACGTCCGGAAAAGGTCGGATGTCCGGTCGTCGGACGTCCGGTCGGGTCGGAAATACGCTAATTTGGTTTTGTAATGGGATGCCAGACGTCCAGTAAGTAGCGGATGTCCGGTGGTTCCTGGGGCTCCGGACTCCGGTAAAGTGGCGGTCGTCCGGTGGGTTGGGGTCAACGCGGGATTTGAGCTCCGGGCTATTTTGGGCGGAATTTGGGGATTTTGGGGTCAAAAATTGATGAGATTTCATGGATGAAAGATGGGGAAACTTGGGGAGATGCTAGATCCACTCGAAAACAAGCAAATCCATGGATCAACATCAACAAAACACCAACAAAGCACAAAAAAAAAATTGAGGCTATTTTTAGTCGGGAATTTGGAATTTTAGGACGAATTCAAGCAAAAGAAGGCTAGAAAACGATGGGAGGGACTCCAAATACGTGATCAACGTGGCTCATGATACCATATGATATGGGGCAAACCCGGTGTAGGCCGATCTTTCACGATTGGAGTGGGATCCCTCGAAAAACATGAAGAACACAAGGAAGAATGGCCCGTTTCTTGAATGGCCTCAATCATCCCATCAAGAAGATTGCCGACTTCCAACCCTACTGCAAGCTCATTGAGCTAGTGCATCAAGCTACCAAAGCGGAACTTCAAGTGCAATTTGACTTCAAGTACGCCAAGTACTCGTCCAAGAGCTACGGTTTCTCCAACAACCAAGCTTCAACGACTCCAACACCTTCTACCTCAACCAAGCCTTCTACAAGCAACGGCGACAAGTCAAGTTACAATAAAACTTCAACAATCTCAAGTCTTCCTCCTACTACAAGCAACATCAAGCCGAGAGATTCATCATCTACTCCATCTGATGAGACCATCAAGACAAGTTCCATCAAGTGTTTCACATGCGGCGGCCGAGGCCACAAGTCCTTTGAGTGTACCAACAAGCGCACCATGATCCTCAACAACGACGGAACCTATAACTCCATGAGTGAAGAGGAAATGGAAACCCTTGAGCAAGTGGCCATGCACCGGCGCGTGAATGAAGATGATCAAGTATTTTGTGATGAGGATTCGAGCCCCACTCTCTTTGTTTCCAAGGTCTTAACTCGTCATCATCAATAAGACGAAGACCAAAGATGCCATATCTTCCACAACAAGGATGTCATCAATGGAAAGTCCTTGAAGGCCGTCATTGATGGAGGGAGTTGTCATAACTTGGAAAGTGAACAACTATGCTCCAAGCTCCAATTGGTCAAGATGAAGCACCCGCACCCCTACAAGGTTCAATGGTTAAGCGATTCCAGTACTATCCAAGTCAAGCATATGGTGAAAGTTTCCTTCAAGATCGGATCTTACGAAGACACTTTGGAGTGTGATGTCATTCCAATGTCCGTTTGCCACCTCCTTCTTGGACGGCCGTGGCAATTTGACCGAGGCGTCATCCACAACGGGCGTACCAATCACTATAGCTTCAAGATGAAAGGAAACAAGTATGTGCTATGACCTATTTCTCCAAGTCAAGTGATCGCCGACAAGCAAGCCACCCATCGTGGAGAGAATAATGAGAGAGCGAACCGCCACAAAGAGAGTGAGCGCCACAAGCCAAAATTGAGTGCCTCCATAATGAGCGACAAGAAGAACTTAGTTCTATATGCCACCAAAAGTGAGATGAGAGAAGTGTGTGAGAACCCATCAAGTGTTATGCACTATGTCCTTTGTGCAAGGACGAGGCACCAAAAACTAACACCTCTCACAATCTACCTTTAGTGTTATCTTCTCTTTTGCAGGAATTCTAAGACGTTTTCCCCGATGAGCTACCTCTGGGACTACCACTACTACGAGGCATCGAACACCGAATCGACCTCATGCCGGAGTACCTCTACCAAACAAGGCTCCCTACCGCGTCAACCCCGAGGAAACCAAGGAGATCCATTAGCAAGTACAACAACTCATTGATAATGGCCATGTACATGAAAGCTTGAGCCCTTGTGTCATCCCGGTAATCCTGGTTCCCAAGAAACATGGTACATTTCGCATTTGTTCCGATCATCATCCTATCAATGCTATCACCGTGTGTAATCGTTACCCCATTCCACGCCTAGATGATATGCTAGATGAACTTAGCGGAGACGTAAATTTCTCTAAAATTGATCTTAAAAGTGGCTACTATCAAATACGCATCCAAGAAGGAGATGAATGGAAAACCGCATTTAAGACCAAATTTGGCTTATATGAATGGCTAGTTATCTCAATGGGTTTATCCGAAGCACTCGGTACTTTCATGTGAGTCATGCATTTTGTTCTTCGACCCTATATTGGTGTATTTGTTGTGGTCTATTTTGATGATATTCTTGTCTTTAACAAATCCCTCAAAGATCATGTCACCCATCTTAAGAACCGTATTGCAAACCCTTAGGAAAGAGTGCCTTTATGCTAATATGGACAAATGCCTTTTTGGTGCTGATAAGCTTGTTTTCTTGGGTTCCGTTGTGTCTTCTAAGGGTGTTCATGTAGATGAATCTAAGATCAATGCTATTAAAACTTGTCCCCAACCAACCAAGTTGCACGAAGTGCGTAGTTTTCTTGGTTTAGCCGGTTTCTATCGTAGATTTTGTGAAGGCTTTTAGCACCATTGTTGCACTTTTGGATGCTTTGAGTAAGAAAAAATGTGCCATTTGTTTGGGGACCATCCCAAGATACCGCATTTAATGAGCTTAAGTATTTTCTTACTCATGGTCCCGTGCTTGCATTACCCAACTTTGACAAACCTTTTGAAATTCATTGCGATGCTAGTGGTAATGTCATAGGCGGTGTGTTAACACAAGAGAAGTGCCCCGTAGCATACTTTAGTGAGAAACTTTCTGGAGTGAAACTCAATTATCCCATCTATGACAAAGATCTATATGCTTTAGTGCGAGTTTTGCATGAATGGGAACATTATCTTCGCCCTCATGAATTTATCTTCCATACCGATCATGAAACACTCAAGTACCTAAAGGGTCAAACTAAGTTGAACAAGCATCATGCTAGGTGGAGTGAATTCATTGAGTCTTTTCCTTATGTCATCAAGTACATCAAAGTTAAGTAAAAAATTGTGGCGGATGCTCTTTCCCGCATATGCATGCTTGTCAATAAACATGAATTGAGTGTCATTGGCTTTGAGCACATAAAAGACTTGTATGCGCATGATCCTATTTCCTTATGTCATCAAGTACATCAAAGGTAAGGAAAATGTTGTGGCGGATGCTCTTTCCCGCATATGCATGCTTGTCACTAAACTTGAATTGAGTGTCATTGGCTTTGAGCACATAAAAGACTTGTATGCGCATGATCCTACTTTTGTAATTCCTTATGCCAAGTGTTTGACGCATACATCCTGGGAACACTATTACATCAAGGATGATTACCTTATGAGAGATAACAAACTTTGCATTCCCGAGTCTTCTCTTCGTTTGCTCCTTTTGCAAGAGGCTCATGGAGGTGGACTAATGGGACACTTTGGATGTGACAAGACATTCGCTATGCTCTCCAAGAACTATTTTTGGCCCAATATGTTCCACGACATCTCACGCTTCACCAACCGATGTTCGACATGTCGCAAAGCTAAGTCAAATGCTCATTCCCACGGTCTTTAGATGCCACTTCCTATTCCATATCAACCTTGGGAAGAAATTAGCATGAACTTTGTACTTAGTTTGCCTAGAACTCAAAATGGAAAGGGTTCCGTGTTTGTTGTTTTGGACTGATTCTCTAACATGGCTCATTTTATCCCATGCAACAAGATAGACGATGCTTCACATATTGCAAATCTTTGTTGTAGGGAAATCTTGCGCCTACATGGAGTGCCAAAGACGATTGTCTCGGACCGCGGCGTCAAGTTCTTAAGTTACTGTTGGAAGACTCTATGTGCCATGCTTGGAATCAAGCTCTTGTTCTCTTCAGCATACCATCCTCAAACCGACGGCAAAACGGAGGTGACAAACCGAACATTCTCCACTCTACTGTGTGTGTTGATCAATAGGAACATCAAGGAGTGGTAGGAATGCCTACCCATTGCCGAGTATGCCTACACGCGCAAGACATTCGACTACCGGCAAGCCCCCTTCAAGGTCATCTACAGTTTCAACCCATTGTCCCCATTGGACATTCTTCCTCTTCCACTACAAGAGCGCATCAATATGGACGCGAGTGCACGAGCAAGCTACCTCAAGAAGATGTACAACGCACACGATCGAGCGCTAAGTACAACGACTCACGACCAAGCTCAACATCAACAAGAAACCCATGATATTTAACATCAGAGATCTTGTGTGGCTACACCTTCGCAAGGAACGCTACCCCAACGATTACAAGTCCAAACTTCTACCCCGAACCGATGGACCCTTCAAGGTGCTAGCACGCTACGACAACAATGCTTACAAGATCGACCTCCCGTGGGACAAGTACCACGTGTGCGACATCTTCAACATCAAGGACCTCTCTCCCTACCATAGTGATGATGTTTTCGATCCGAGGTCGAATCTTTTCCAATGGAGGGAGATGATGTGGAGCATCCCACGATCATCCACATGGACGCATCTACATCTCCTACGACATCACTTGTACCAGTGACAAGAGCTCGAGCAAAGGCCATCGAAGATAAGGTGAACTCGCTCCTCTCTGAACTACCACTTTCTACACATGAGACATGGCCACTACCTCTAGCGGAAACACTATGTGTGATCAGGTACTTGGAGGAAGGCCACAGAGCAGCTACATCCAATGGACAAGACGGCGGTGGTGATATCGAGCATGAGGGACAAGAACAAGAGCTACCAAAAAAGCTCCAGTCACTGGACGGCCGGTCGGGACCGGATGTCCGTCGCCTGAAGCTCCAGCCACCGGACGACCGGTCAGGACCAAACGTCTGACACTTGGAGGCGCAGCCGAACCAAGTCCTAGCTGATGCAAGCTACAGCGAGCGGACGTCCATCCAGGACCGGACAACCGGCAACACCTCCCAGCGAGCGGACGTCCGGCCTCCTCCAAACGACCGGCAGTTCCACACCCGAGCCGAATCTGCGGAAGTCCGAAGCGACCGGACGACCGGCGACCCGATGACTGGACTTCTCCGGACATCCGGTGCCACATCAATAAAATGTAAATAGCGGAAGTCCGAGCCCTACCGTACGTCCGGACCCACACGAGCGACCGGACGACCGGTAAAGGCCAGACGTCCGCTGCCTGTGTGCGCACAGTTTCGGGCCCGAGGCCCATGTACCCCTTCACTTCACCCCCCATTTGCACTAAAACTATGAATAGACCTCCTTCTCCTCCTAGTTAGGGTTTGCATTGGTTTAGCTCATTTGTGAGATAGAGCTTTGCTCATCCATCCGGATCTACTCCACCGAGAGAGATCGTTCCCTCTTCGGAGAAGATCCACTTTAGATTCAAGACCCTTTCATGGGAAGACCCCTCAAGACCTCCTCTTGGATATGAACTAGCTACTTGTATCGTCCTTTGTTGGATTTGCATCGTGTATCTCATTGTGTTTCGAGGATCTAGCATATGTGTGACCGAATCTTGTTGGTTGAGTGATTTCTCTCGTGTTGTTTCCTCGTGTTCTTCGTTGGATCCCCTCCAATCGTGAAAGATCGGGCATCTAGTGTTCTACCCTACATCACGTAGGAAGTCGAGTCGTCGTCTTGCTCGATGAAGAGTGGGTTGGTAGAAGAACTTGGACTATCCATCATTCCAAGCAAATATGTGAGTGGGGAAATGAGAAGAACTATACCAAATGTACCTTGACCGAAGTTGAAGATGGATCAATGATCACTCAATGATGTAACAAGTAAATAGCAAAATTGGTACCAATTCTTGTCAGTTCTCACACCTACACAAGTAAAAGCATTTAGTGGAGCTTGGTGAGGATGGTGGCACAAAATTTCATGCAATTGTTTGTAAGACTCAGTAATGTTGAAAAAGATTTGCAAATTTGCGATGCAACAAGTAGACCTATAGCAATAGGTAGCACACGGAAATAGACACATGGAAGGATAAATGGAGTCCTCCAAGCAAAAATGAGCTCAAAACATGGAATCCACGGAAAATGCCATTGTTGTAGAACACTAGAGAGATGCTAGCACGGCTGCTCAAAAGGCGGATACCAGACATGTGCACAACCTACAAAGCAAAAATGCAACGACTTCTATCCCAAGTATATGCTATATGTATGGTATTCCTATAATATGATCCAAGATGTGCAAGTATGAAAATCTTATTGTAGTATGATGCTATGGTTCTTGCTTAAAAGCTACTTGCTTATATTTTACTTTTACTTAATAGCTTGTTTGGCTCTTTCTCTTTTGAGCTCCTTCGGTAGCCATTTATGCAAAACTTCACGAAACAAGATAGCATTGTGTATATACTATGATAAACTTGTGACACAAGATATGATACCAAGATATAGACACCAAGATGATGGTATATGCAAAGATCAATAATGTGCACAAGTAACATTGCCGGCAATACTCAATGGCTAGTCTCGATGGGTAAGTGACGCAAAAGGAAGGCTATGGGTTTATTGATGCAATGGCAAGGTATAGACAAAGATGTTGTCAAAGTTGCCATCCTTGCTTACGGTGTATTGTGTCAAAGGTGGTGCGATCATTGTCGAGGATGTAGTGCACGGTCTTCAGTACGTTGGTGAAGATGCCGTTGCACCGTAGGCAGAGTTGGCGAAGTAGCAGAAACAGTCGAGGATGCACAGTCTTTCTGTCCAGGCCCAACGTTTCGGGGAAGACGGAAGATCCGGGGGCCGGAAGTTCTGGGATGGCCGGAAGGTTCGGTGGCCGGAACTTCCGGGCGGGGCCGGAAGTTCCAGGGGTCGCGGACTGCCAAGAACGGGAAATTTGGGATCATGGATTTGGGCAGAAAAACTTTGGGGGGAAACCCAAATCCGAGGGGGGAAAGAAAAGTTTTGGGTGGATGGGAGGGAGGGAAAGCTAGATCTACATGCCACACACGAAATCCACGGATCAAATCCAACAAAACTTCATCATACTAACAAATCACAAAAAAATGGGAGGGCTATTTTTGTCGGGATTTTCAAAATTGGGATGAATCACAACAAAATTAGGCTAGAAAACAAAGAGGGAGGCTCCAAAATCGTGATCAATGTGTCTCATGATACCAAGATGATGTAGGGTGGAACCCTAGATGCCCGATCTTTCATGATTGGAGTGGATCCCGTGATGAACACAATGAACATGAGGGGAAAACACGAGGGGAAACACGAGAGGAATCACTAAAACCAACAGGATTAGGTTACACATGTGCTAGATCCTCGGAACACAAAGAGATACACGATCCATGATCAACAAAGGACGATACAAGTAGCAAGTTCTTCTTCGTGAGGAGGTCTTGAGGGGTCTTCCCGTGAGGGATCTTGAATCCACTTGGGGATCTTCTCTGTAGAGGTCGTGAACTCCGATGGTGAAGGGATCAAGTGGAGAACAAAGCTTCTCAAATGAGCTACTACTTTGATAACCCTAAAACGTAGGTAGGAGAAGAGTATTTATAGTCTAAAGGGCGAAAGGGTACATGGGCCTCGGCCCGAGTCACTGCTTGCAAGCAGGGCCGGAAGTTCCTGGTGTGGCCGGAAGTTCCTGGCCAAGGTCTGGGGAGGGTCCGGCCTAACCAGAGAGTAGGCACGTGGTGATGTAGGGTAGAACCCTAGAGGCCGATCTTTCACGTTTGGAGAGGATCCCTACGAGGAACACGAAGAACACGAGGAGCGGAACGGGAGAAAAACACTCAAACAACAAGAATAAAAGTCACACATGTGCTAGATCATCAAAACACAAGGAGAGATATAAGATCCAAGTCCAACAAAGGATGATACAAAGTGTAACCGGTTCTTCTCCGTGAGGAGGTCTTGATGATGGTCTTCTCCGGATGGAGGTCTTGAATCCAGGTGGATCTTTTCCGAAGAGGTGTCGGTCCCTCACAAGGAGTAGATCCGGATGGATGAGCGAGGCTCTATCTCAAAAATGAGCTAAATCAACGCTAACCCTATCTAAAAAGTGAAGGGGTACATGGGCATCAGCCCGCAACTAGACGAAGCCAGGGTCCGGACGTCCGTGGGGCGCCGGTCGTCCGGAGGCTCGCGGGGTCCCGGACATCCGGAGTTCTTCGGATGTCCGCAGTATGGGTTCTGTTGTCAGGTGGACGGACGTCCGGTCTTCCTCGGAAATCCGTAGATTTGGTTCTTTTGGAGAAGTACCGGACGTCCAGAAGGGCTCGGTCGTCCGGAGCCTGGGAGTGGCCGGATGTCCGGGCTGGGCCGGTCGTCCGGAGCCTGTAGCTCTGGCTGGCTTCTCTTCCCTTAGTTGTAGCGTGCTTCAGGGGTTGGACGTCCGGGCCAGGCCGATTGTCCGGGGCCTGTAGCTTCCAAAGCAGCTCTTCTTCTTGATCTTCACGCTTGGTGTCCTCGCCATCTTGGCCATGGAATGTAGCTGTCCCGTGGCTCCCGTCCAAGCACCTGATCACACATAGAGTCTCTGTATGAGGTAGTAGCCATGTCTCGTGAGTAGGGAGAGGGAGTTCGGAGAGGAGCAAATTTACCTTATCCTCGATAGCCTTTGCTCGAGCTCTTGTCATGGGTCTGAGTGGTGTCGAGGGAGATGTAGGTACGTACATGGGGATGAGCGAGGGATGCTCCGCATCATCTCCCACCCTTGGGGAAGATCCGACCTCAGATCGAAAGTTACATCACCATGGTATGGCGAGAGGTCCTTGACATTGAAGATGTCGCTCACGTTGAACTTATCTCATGGGAGGTCGATCTTGTAGGCGTTGTTGTTGTAGCGTGCTAGCACCTTGAAGGGTCCATCAGCTCGAGGTAGATGTTTGGACTTGCATTCATTGGGGAAGCGATCCTTGCGAAGGTGTAGCCACACGAGATTGCCAATGTTGAAAATCATGGGTTGCTTATTGACGTTGAGCTTGGTCGCTAGTCGTTGTACTTGGCGCTTGATGGTGTGCCTTGTATCTTCGTGCATCTTCTTGAGATAGCCTTCTCGTGCACTCGCGTGGAGGTTTGTGCGCTCTTGTAGAGGAAGAGATAGAATGTCCAATGGGGACAACGGGTTGAAATCATAGACGACCTCGAAGGGGGACTTGCCGGTAGTCGAATGTCTTGCGCGATTGTAGGCGTACTCGGCGATGGGTAGACACGCCCCCACTCCCTGATGTTCTTATTGATCAACACGCAAAGTAGAGTGGAGAGCGTATGGTTCGTCACCTCCATTTAGCCGTCGGTTTGATGATGGTATGCGGATGAGAACAAGAGCTTGATTCCAAGCTTGGTGCATCGCGTCTTCCAAAAGTAACTCAAGAACATGATGGCGGGGTCGGAGACGATTGTCTTTGATACTCCAGGGAGGCGCAAGATTTCCCTACAAAAGATATTGGCAACATGTGAAGCATCATCTATCTAGTTGCAAGGAATGAAATGTGCAATTTTAGAAAATCGGTCCACAACAACAAACACGGAATCCTTGCCATTTTGAGTTCTAGGCAAACCAAGTACGGAATCCATGCTAATGTCTTCCCAAGGTTGATACGGAATAGGAAGAGGCATGTAAAGACCATGGGATTGAGCTTTAGACTTAGCTTTGCGACATGTAGACCATCGGTTGGTGAAGCATGAGACGTCGCGGAACATCTTGGGCCAAAAGTTGTTCTTGGAGAGCGCGGCGAATGTCTTGTCATGTCCAAAGTGTCCCATGAGTCCGCCCACATGAGCCTCTTGAAAAAGGAGCAAACGAAGAGAAGACTCGGGAATGCAAAGTTTGTTAGCTCTCATAAGATAATCATCCTTGATGTAATATCATTCCCAAGATGTATGCGTCAAACACTTAGCATAAGGATTAGCAAAGGAAGGATCATTCACATACAAGTCTTTTATGTGCTCAATGCCAATAACATTCAACTCAAGTTTAGTGACTAGCGTGCATATGCGTGAAAGTGCATCAGCAACTACATTTTCCTTACCCTTAATGTTCTTGATCACATAGGGAAAGATTCGACAAATTCACTCCATTTGGCATGACGCTTGTTCAACTTAGTTTGACCTTTTAAGTACTTAAGCGTTTCATGATTAGTATGTATGACAAACTCATGAGGTCTAAGATAATGTTCCCAAACATGTAGCACACGCACTTAAGCATACGATTCTTTGTCATAGATGGGATAGTTAAGTTGAGCACCGGAGAGTTTTTCACTAAAATATGCAAAAGCTAGTTTTTCTTGCATCAAAACTCCGCCAATTCCAGTACCGCTTGCATCGCATTGAACCTCAAAAGTTTTGTCAAAGTTGGGCAAAGCGAGAATCGAAGCATGAGTAAGCAAAGACTTGAGCTCATCAAAAGCGGTGGATTTCAAAGATCCCCAAACAAAAGGAGAATTCTTCTTACTCAAGGCATGCAAAGGAGCGGCAATAGTGCTAAAATCTTTCACAAAGCGACGATAAAAACCCGCATGGCCAAGACAGCTACGCACTTGTTGCAAATTGGTGGGTTGGGGCCAAGCTTTAATTGCCTCAATTTTAGATTCATCAACATGAACACCCTTGGAAGAGACAATGAAACCCAAGAAAACAAGCTTGTCAACACCAAATGTGCACTTTTTCATGGTGGCATAAAGGCGTTCCTTGCGAAGAGTTTGCAAAATAGTCCTAACATGCTTTAGATGCTCTTTCATGGATTTGCTAAAAACAAGAATGTCATCAAAGTAAACCACAACAAACACTCCAATATAAGGGTGAAGCACAAAATGCATAAGACGCATGAATGTACCGAGAGCTTCCGATAAACCCATAGGCATATCCAACCACTTGTACAAGCCAAATTTGGTTTTGAAAGCGGTTTTCCATTCATCACCTTCTTGTATGCGGATTTGATAATAGCCACTTTTGAGATCAATTTTTGAGAAAATGGTGGCACCGCTAAGTTCATCAAGCATATCATCTAAGCGAGGAATGGGATGCCTATAACGAATGGTAATAGCATTGATGGGTCTACAGTCCGAGCACATGAAAAATCTACCATCTTGTTTGGGCACAAATATAACGGGAACGGCACAAGGGCTTAAGCTTTCACGTACATGTCCGTTGTCGATTAGTTGTTGTACTTGCTGTTGGATCTCCTTAGTTTCTTCAGGGTTGACGCGGTATGGAGCTTTGTTTGGTAGAGGTGCTCCGGGGATGAGGTCGATTTGGTGCTCAATGCCTCGTAGTGGAGGTAGACACGGAGGTAGGTCATCGGGGAAAACATCTTGGAATTCCTGCAAAAGAGAAGAGAACACTAAAGGTAGATCGTGAGAGGTGGTAGTTTTTGGTTCCCCATCCTTGCACAAAGTGCATAACACTCGATGGGTTCTCACACACTTCTCTCATCTCACTTTGGGTGGCAAATAGGACTAAGTTTTTCTTGTCACTCATCATGGAGGCACTCGGTTTTGGCTTGTGGCTCTCACTCTCTTTTGGGTGGATCACTTTCTCACTCTTCTCTCCATGATGGATGGCTTGCTTGTCGGCTATCACTTGACCAGGAGACATAGGTCGTAGCACATACTCCTTCCCTTTCATCTTGAAGCTATAGTGATTGGTATGCCCGTTGTGGATGACGCCGCGATGGAATTGCCATGGTCGACCAAGCAGGAGGTGGCAAACCGACATCGGGATGACATCACACTCCAAAGTGTCCTCATATGCGCCAATTTTGAAGGAGACTTGGGCCGTATGCTCAACTCGTATAGTGCCGAAGTCACTTAGCCATTGGACTTTGTATGGGTGCGGGTGCTTCATCTTGACTAATTGAAGCTTGGAGCATAGTTCTTCACTTGCCAAGTTGTGACAACTACCTCCATCGATGATGACCTTGACAGACCTTCCATTGATGCCGGCCTTAGTGTGGAAGATGTGGCATCGTTGGTCTTCTTCTTGTTGATGTTGAAGAGCCAAGACTTTCGAGACAACGAGAGCGGGCTCAAATCCTCATCACAAAAGACTTGATCATCTCCATCCTCGTGCACGCGCCGGTGCAAGGCCACTTGCTCAAGGGCTTCCATTTCCTCTTCACTCATGGAGTCATAGTTCCATCATCGTTGAGGATCATGGTGCACTTGTTTGTGCATTGGAAGGACTTGTGGCCTCGGCCGCCGCAAGTGAAACACTTGAAGGAGCTTGTCTTGACGGTCTCATCGGTCGGAGTAGATGAAGAAGGACCCGGCTTGAAGTTGCTTGTAGTAGGAGGAGGAGGACGACTTGAAGTTGTCGAAGCTTTCTTGTAACTTGACTTGTCGTTGTTGCTTGTAGATGGCTTTTTTGAGGTAGAAGTTGGAGGAGTCGTTGAAGCTTGGGTGTTGGAGAAGCCGTACGTCTTGGATGAGTACTTGCCATACTTGAAGTGATATTGCACTTGACTTTCCACTTTGGTAGCTTGGTGCACAAGCTCAATCAGGTTGGAGTAGGGTTGGAAGTCGGCGATCTTCTTGATGGGATGATTGAGGCCATTCGAGAAGCGTGCCATAGTTTGCTCATCATCTTCGTTGACACTGGCTCGTATCATGGCTATCTCCATTTCCTTGTAGTATTCTTCAACACTCTTTGTTCCTTGCTTGAGGAGTTGGAGCTTCTTGAAGAGATCGCGGTTGTAGTAGGTTGGCACAAAACGTGCTCGCATGACATCTTTCATTTGAGCCCAAGTGGTGATTGGTGGTTCACCTCTTGCTTCTCGGCGCTCAAGGACTTGTTCCCACCATATGAGCACATATTCTTGGAACTCAAGGGATGCCATAGCGATCTTCTTCTCTTCCTCATAGTTGTGCAAACGAAAGATTTTGTCGACCTTCAATGCCCATGATAGGTACTCTTTGGGATCATTGCTTCCATTGAAACTTTGGCATTGTGAATTTTAGCTTGCCGTAGCGTTGCTCTTCATTGTGTTGTTGACGATGGTGAAGATGACGCCCTTGACATGGAGGATAATCAACCTCATGTTGCTCTTGGCGTGGAGGTAGTCCATCGTCTTCTTGCTCATGTTGAACTTGAGGTTGAGGAGGAGCTTGTTGAGCTTGTGGAGGAGCTTGTCGAGCTTGATGAGGAGCTTGAGGAACTTGATGTTGCACTCTTGGTTGGTAGTTTAGCTCTTGGATTTCTTCTCGAAGTGCTTCCTCTTGATTGCACCGATCTCGATTGCGGTTGGCGATGGCTCGAGTTGATTCCTGAAGGGCACGTTGCGCCTCAAGAGCTTGTGCTTCATGTTGTTGTTGTTGAAGACGTTGAGCCTTGGCGTCTTGTTCCACTTGATGTAGTCGCGCTCGTTCTTCCTCTTGGCGACGTTGATGTTGCCGTTCTTGAGCTTGTGCAAAAGCAACTTGGTGTGGTTGAGGACGAAGTACTTGCTCGTCGACTTGCTATTGCGGATGATTGCCGTGTAGAGGGTTGCGAGATGCATGACGGTCTTGACGCGTGGCTCGTCGAAGAGTGTTTGATGTCGGTGTACTTGAGCTGGAGAAGGTGTCGTTGGAGTGTCGAATTGAGCGGCTCCGTCTTGAGTATGAAGAAGTTGAAGGAGGGCGGTTCACCAACAAGGCGCGAATCTCGTCCATTCTTGCATCGTTCTCTTGCTTGTGTGCGTCGAGATTGTTGTCAAAGTAGTCCCTTGTACGTTGCTCAAAGAGTCGCAGGTCGGTGGCGAGGTTGTCGATGCAGTCGGTCATTGCTTGTTGCTCTTGATGCAACGCTCGTTGTGCACTGAAGAGGTGGCTCTTGGTGATGAATGATGACATGTCGTCGTCTTGCTCGGTGAAGCGTGCGTTGGTAGAAGTACTTGGACTATCCATCATTCCAAGCAAAATGTGAGTGGTAGAAGGAGAAGAACTTATACCAAATGTACCTTGACCGACGTTGCAGATGAATCAAGATCACTCAAATGCGGACAATGAAATAGCACAGTTGGTACCAATTCTTGTCGGTTCTCACACCTACACAAGTAAAAGCTTATGGTGGAGCTTGGTTAGGATGGTGGCACAAAAATTGATGCAATTGTAAGTGAGCTTCAATAATGTTGGAAAAGATTCACAAATTTGCAAATGCAACAAGTAGACCAAGCAAGTAGATGTACACGGAAACACACATGCAAATAGATAAGTGGGATTGTGCAAACCAAAAATGAGCCAAAATGTGGAATCCACGAAAATGCTCTTGTTGCACAATACAAGAGAGATTCTAGCACGATTTCACAATAGGCGGATACGTAACTTGTGCACTACCTACTAGGCAAAAATTCAACGACCTCTATCCCAAGTATGCTATATGTATGGTATTTTGGTGATATGATCCAAGATGATCGGATGTGACAATCTTAATGTAGTATGATGCTATGGTTCTTGCTTATAAGCTCTTTGCTTATCTTTCCCTCTTTGCTTAAAAGCTTGGTTGGCTCTTTCACTTTTGAGCTCTTTTCTCATGCAAAACTTCTTGAACAAAGATAGCAACTGGGTATGCGATGACAACCTTGTGACACAAAAGAGGATACCAAGATATGCACCACTATGCTATGGTATGTATGCTATGGAGTATGAACACTAATGTGCACAAGTCACATTGACTGTAGTACTCAATGGCTAGTCTCGATGGGTAAGCAACGCAAAAGTAAGGCCATGGGGTTATCAATGCAATTGCAAGGTATGACAAAGATGTCGTCGAAGTTACCGTCCTTGGCGATGATGAGTCCTTTGCGAATATTAGCGGTGGTGATGATGGTGTCGAACCGTACCTATATAGCCGAAACACAATAGGACACGGGAACCACCACCCAAAATCTCAAAGACCAAAACGTGTCAAAATCGTCATAGCAGGTATTGGTGAATGATGGTGGTGTATGTGGGCAGCTGTGGGGGTATGAGGGTCTGGAAGATGTGGTGGAAAGTGGGGAAGTGGTGGTGGCCGAACTGGGAAAATTCAGTTTTGTCAGAGTTGCTAGGACGCCCGGAGTGTCACGGTTGTCCGGTCGTCGGACGTCCGGCGGGGTCCGGTTGTCCGGTGCCTAGGCGAAAATCGGGCATGGGATGAACTGCTCAATTTCGAGGTGGAGGGAAGTGGTGATGTCGAATTCGAGCGGATTTGTGGATGGAAAAGGGTGGGGAGGGCGGGGAAAGCTAGATCCACACGTGGAAACACAAATCCATGGACCAAATCCAACAAAATTTCAACACACCAACAAATCACAAAAAAAATTGGGCTATTTGTGGTGGGGATTTTCAGATTTAGGACGAAAACAACAAAATCAAGCTAGAAAACACGGTGTAGGGGCTCCAAAAACGTGATCAACGTGGCTCATGATACCAAGATGATGAAAGGTAGAACCCTAGAGGCCAATCTTTCATGTTTGGAGAGGATCCCTATGAGGAACACGAGGAGGGGAACGGGAGAAAAACACTCAACCAACATGAATAAAAGTCACACATGTGCTAGATCATCGAAACACAAGGAGAGATACAAGATCCAAGTCCAACAAAGGGCGATACAAAGGATAACCGGTTCTTCTCTGTGAGGAGGTCTTGATGATGGTCTCCTCCGGATGGAGGTCTTGAATCTAGGTGGATCTTCTCCGAAGAGGTGTCGGTCCCTCACGAGGAGTAGATTCGGATGGATGAGCGAGGCTCTATCTCACAAATGAGCTAAATCAACGCTAACCCTAGCTAGGAGGTGGGAGAGGTCTATTTATATTCATAGTGCAAATGAGGGGCGAAGTGAAGGGGTACAAGGGCATCAGCCTGCAACTAGACGCAGCCAGGGTCCGGACGTCCGTGGGGCACCGGTCGTCTGGTGGCTCGCGGGGTCTCGGACGTCCGGAGTTCTTCGGAGATCCGCAGTTTGAGTTTTGTGGTCAGGTGCACGGACGTCCGGTCTTCCTTGGAAATCCATAGATTTGGTTCTCTTGGAGAAGTACCGGACGTCCGAAAGGGTTCGATCGTCCGAATCCTGGGAGTGGCCGGATGTCCGGGCTGGGCCGGTTGTCCGGAGGCTATAGCTCTGGTTGGCTTCTCTTCCCTTGGCTGTAGCATCCTCCAGGGGTCGGACGTTCGGGCCAGGCCGGTCGTCTGGGGCCTGTAGCTTCCAAAGCAGCTCTTCTTCTTAATCTTGGTGTCCTCTCCATCTTGGCCATGGAATGTAGCTGTCCTGTGGCTCCCATCCGAGCACCTGATCACACACAGAGTCTCCGTATGAGGTAGTAGCCATGTCTCGTGGGTAGGGAGAGGGAGTTCGGAGAGGAGCGAAATCACCTTATCCTCGATAGCCTTTGCTCGAGCTCTTGTCATGGGTCCGAGTGGCGTCGAGGGAGATGTAGGTACGTCCATGGGGATGAGTGAGGGATGCTCCACATCACGGGGGGAGCTGAGCTGGCATCTGGGGCGGGAAGGTCTGGGCCAGGTTCTGGACTGTTCCAGGCTAACCAAAGAGTTCGCACGCCCGGGCTCGTCTGGGTCGTCGGAGGCCGGAAGTTCTAGGGCGGCCGGAGGTTCCGGGCTCTGGCCGGAATTTCCGAGTTGTACAGAGAGCTGATGCTTGTTCCTTCTTCTTCAGCCCTTGGCTTTGTGGCTTGTGCGTCATACCTGATTACACATCATGTTTCTGACTGAGGTAGCAGCCATGTCTCACTCGAATGTAAAGGAAGCTCAAGTAGGAGAGATGTCACCTCAAATTGAATAGCATGTGCTCGAGCTCTTGTCATGGGTCCACTTGGAGCTTGGGTAGTTGAGGTAGTGCCCATGGGGATGACCGTTGGATGCTCCGCATCAGGGGTCATGTTGTTAGAAACCAAAGTTTGACCCTTGCAAAACAACACAAGTGGTAGAGCAAGTTGTGCTGGTTTCTTCGGATTAGAGATCACCAAATCTGATTTTGAATAAGCATTACCATGAAAATCAGAAGTGGAACTAGGAGTAGGCTCCACACTAGGTGTTGTTCGTGGTGTAAAACGACTTCTACTCGCTATTGCACGATATGTAAACTTAGCATCCTCAGCCACTTGCAATTCAGCCTCACGTGCTTGGTGTAACCAATATGTCATGTCATAATATTGGTGAAGACGAACAATACGCTTGATGTTATAGTTTAGACCAGAGAGAAATCACTGCATTGTTTGTTCAGGCTCTCCATGCACTCTAGCACGCTGCATAATATGCTCCATCTCCTGAAAATATTCATCCACAGAAGAAGTACCTTGCCTCAAATTTTGCAATCTGTGATAGAGAGAACAAATATAATTGTGTGGAACAAAGCAAGCACGCATCTCTTCCTTCATAGATCTCCATGTAACAATGGGACATTCACCATCTTCAATTCCGGACTGTATAATATTATCCCACCAAAGCAAAGCATAGTCATCAAATTTAGAAGATGCATGTTTTATTTTTTTGTCCTCGGTGTACTCATGCATGCGCCATAATTTTTCCACCTTCAGCTCCCAATTGAGGTACTCTTCAACATAAGTAGAACCAATAAACTTGGGGACGATGAACTTTGGTTTGCCCAATCCATCATCATCATGGTTGGCTGGGTGTGCAAACACATCATCATTAAATTGACGGCACACACCAAGAGGAGCAAATCCACGGCCGACGGCCATGGCACCACCACGACCTCCATTACCATGACCACCATCTTGGCCAGCAACAACCGGCACATGTGGAGCTTGCCGATCATGATTAGCTTGTTGTAGTTGTGCGCGACATGCTACAGCACCTGAAACATTGGCAGCATTAGCAGCACCATTACCACCATGAACACTAGCTTCACCATCATCATCATCACGCTGCTGATTTTGTTGGCGATTGACAGACTGTTGCAACGCAGCCAAAGCTTGCTGCAAGGTAACTAGAGTCCCCTGAATTTCAATAACTTGTCGTTGTGTTGCTATGATAGTTTCAGTGGCATCCTTCAGGTCCGACTCCATGTTCTGCACATTCTCATTTATAGGATCCGTTGCACACTGAATTTGTCGCTGAAGATGATCACGCAGAGCTTCATATTCATTCCAATGCACCATGGATTTAGGATCCTTTTTCTGATGCACATCAAAAGACTCGTCGGACATGATTAGGTGATTAGTACTCACATAAAATATAGTGTATGTGGAAAACTCTCAACTCACTCAAAATTGAAAGAAACAAGGTATCTTACTGTTCCAAAGTGAATTAGAAAAGCCAACTTGTATGGGCAGAACGTGCATGGATGTGATGTAGCGAATATCGAGGCTGAAAACTAGCACACAGAAAACTAGGGTACATGGTGGAGCTTGGTTGGGATACCTAACAACACCAATTCGCAAATCCTAGTGCTGATCATATGACAAAAAGACCCATGGAAACACACACAAAATGGAGATAAAAGGGGCAAATGCAACTCTGAAACTGAGCTCAAAATTGATGTATGTCGGAGTAATGCTCGTGTTGCAATTGCACAGGAGGGACACTAGCAAAAATCTCAATTTATACGGGCACAACATTGCTCAATCTACTAGTGCAATGAATGTGGTAGAATTACTAAGAACACATCTCCAAAAATTGTATCGAGCTTTCACGTCTAACTTTCTTTTTCTCCATTTTCTTTCTTTCTTTCTTTTTCTTTTTTCTTTTTTTTCAACAGAAATGTGAGCAATTAGTAACCAATCTAAATTTGTGAAAACAATTGATGCACTCCCCAAATTCCTATGTGAGCAGCCGTTTGAGAAAAGATATGCTAGTCTCAATAGGAAAGTGTTGTGCAAAAGAAGAAAGGCTGACTATGGTTATCAAACAGAATCTGATTCAGATTGTTAATTTAAGCAAACTAAACTGACTCGACTGAATAGGCTTCGCAATAACCAAACGACTCCGACTTGGGAAAGAAATTCTAGACAATCTAGTATGACGTGGATCAGAAAATAAGTTATGCAAACAAAAAACTACGATCAACAACTAAAACTTGGAACCGATGTTATCTAGGCTATGGCAAAAACACTAAACCCTAGTATTTTTGTATAGGTTTTTCTGTATAGGATGAAAACAAAACTAATCTAAGGTATTGGTGGATGCTCACCGAGTAAACGCTGGAAATCTGATACTAAGATGATAAGAGGTGGCCCAATCTTCTCAGTGAGCGAATGATGTCAATGATGAACTTATTGGATAACTTGTGAGATGCTCTCAAACTGTCCGGTTGTTCCCCCGTTGCCAATGCAATAGATCTTCAACCCTATGGATATTCGCAACACCACCTACTTCCGCATGTAGCCGCCAACCATGAAGCGCTTCTGCAATCTCCCAATTCCCAATGGTACGACAGATAGCACTTGACTTTCAGTAGCAAATACAACCTATCAAAACAAATTTGGTGTAGGTAAATATTCCTGATCGATGCAAAGAGAAATATGAGTACAGAGGAATGCTTAAAGCAATTTAGTCTAGTGTGAGTGTAATCAAAACGTGGTTTAACCCTAATAGCCAGGACTTACATGGGTATATAAAGACCCCTGGACGTCCAAACTAGTGTTGAAGTCAAAATCAACCATATCTCTAACTTTCCTAACTTCAATGACTCTATCTGGGAAACTGGCAGAAACAACCGTCGTATTGTTTCGATGACTATGACTCGCTCAGAGCGAATCGTTGGCTGCGGGTATATAGTTTGGAAAGCACACGACTCAAGCTTTCCAAACTGTATTACATGCCTTATTTGGAGCACGGACACGGATTCTGCATGTATATCAATTTCGGGCCTCCTAGCAGACAATTCGAGTCTGGTTCTGATTTTCCTTGTTTTTATGTTGTGCACCTGCCTCCCTCTCCTCCCTCGTGCACTTGCTGATATTAGACATCAGTAGGTGTTCTTCTTGCTACAACTCTACATCTCCATGTTCCAAGCTTGTCTTCTCCTCAAATCTGATCATGCAAATATGCAAAGACTTAGGAAGTACAAAATTCTCATTAACACAAATGTCAGATTCAACTAAGAGTGAATTCACCTATTGTTCTAGTAGTTTTGCATGTGCTCTTGTAATTGGTCCAATTCTGATTTCATTGGACTTGTCATGCTGCAACATCATCAATTGAAATGGATTGTAAAAGACTAGGGATGTCCTCATCACAAAGGGCATGTAGACGTAGTTGCAGGGCTAGCCCCCACTCTGACGGACACGCGACAACCAGAAGAGGCCCTGAGATGCGGCCCTGTTGAGACCTAGGATGTTGACGCAGACGCGTAGCCCGTCGCCCGTGTTGGGGGTGGCAGCTGCACTAGGTAGTGTCGGGCGACGCTCGCCACGCATGGTTCGCGCCTCCTGAAGTTCCTCGATCGCGTCGGTGGTGAACTCCCATGCCCCTGGCGCTCGCGCCTTGCTCCTTGCTTGTGGGGCATGCGTAAAGCACGCCTCCAAGTAGTGCTCACGCACCTCCCTTGTCGCCTTGGTTTGGTCAGAGCCCTCCAGATGGATGCCCCCGAGCCCATCCAGAGGGAGGCGTCGAGCGTGCCTTCCTATGCGGGAGGAAGGGACGCCCCAGCGGCAGGTGCGGAGCTAGAGGTGTCACCAGCAGGATTCCTGGCCTCCAAACGGCCCTTGTGGAGGGCCTGCTTCTTCTTCACTAGGTGACCTTGGGAGGCAAGACGCCACCCTCGTCGTCAGAGTTCTCAGCCGCAGTGGCATGGTAGGCATGATCAAGAGAGCAGAACGCATCTTTTTCGTTGCAGGCGACTGTGATGACACCGCTACATCCTGGCATCTCGAAGACGTTGTAGCCGTGGTCGGTTACTTCCATGAACTTGGTGAGGGCAGGGTACCTGAGAATGGCGTTGTACGAGCGGCCGATGTGGGCGACGTCAAAGTCAGTGAGCTAGGTGTGGTAGTTGTCGCGCTTGCCAAAGGTGAGGGGGAGACGTGCATGCCCAAGGCGTGCGGTGGAGCCATCGGTTGCTACCTCTTGAGCATGCGTTGATTTTCCCTTGAAGAGGAAAGGGTGATGCAACAAAGTAGCGTAAGTATTTCCCTCAGTTTTGAGAACCAAGGTATCAATCCAGTAGGAGACGACACACAAGTCACCTTGTACCTGCACAAACAATCAAGAACCTTGCAACCTACACGATAAAGGAGTTGTCAATACCTTCACGGTCACTCGCAAAAGTGAGATCTAAGAGAGATAGTAAAGTAAATATTTTTGGTATTTTTTTTGTATAGATTGGAAACTAAAGATTGCAAAATAGTAAACGACATGCAATGTAAATAAAGGAGATGTAATATAATAGAAAAGAGACCCGGGGCCATAGGTTTCACTAGTGGCTTCTCTCAAGATAGCATGTATTACGGTGGGTGAACAAATTACTGCCGAGCAATTGATAGAAAAACACATAATTATGAAGACATCTAAGGCAATGATCATGAACATAGGCGTCACGTCCGTGTCAAGTAGACCGAAACGATTATGTATCTACTACTATTACTCCACATATTGACCGCTATCCAGCATGCATCTAGAGTATTAAGTTCATAAGAACGGAGTAACACATTAAGCAAGATGACATGATGTAGAGGGATAAACTCAAGCAATATGATATAAACCCATCTTTTTATCCTCGATGGCAACAATACAATACGTGACGTGTTGCCCCTACTATCACTGGGAAAGGACACCGCGAGATTGAACCCAAAGCTAAGCACTTCTCCCATTGAAAGAAAGATCAATCTAGTAGGCCAAACTGAATCGATAATTCGAAGAGACTTGCAAATATATCAAATCATGCATATAAGAATTCAGAGAAGAATCAAATAATATTCATAGATGATCAAGTTCATAAATCCAAAATTCATCGGACTCAGCAAACACACCGCAAAAGAGTATTACATTGAATACATCTCCAGAACATCGAGGAGAACTTTGTATAGAGAATCAAAGATAGAGAAGAAGCAATCTAGCTAATAACTATGGACCCGAAGGTCTGTGGTAAACTACTCACGCTCCAACAGAGAGGCAATGGTGTTGATGTAGAAGCCCTCCGTGATTGATTCCCCCTCTGTCAGATCGCCGGAAAAGGCCCCAAGATGGGATCTCACGGGTACAGAAGGTTGCGGTGGTGGAAAAGTGGTTTCGTGGCTCCCCCTGATGTTGCTAAGGTATAAGAGTATATATAGGCAAAAGAAGTACGTCGCTGGAGCTACGAGGGGTCCACGGGGGTGGGGGCGCGCCTACCCGCTGGGCGCGCCCTCCTGCCTCGTGGCCTCCTCATAGAGTCCCAGACTTCAACCCCAAGTCTTCTGGATTGCTAATGGTCCAAGAAAGATCCTTGTGAAGGTTTCATTCCGTTTGGACTCCGTTTGATATTCTTTTTCTGTAAAACACTAAAATAGGCACACACAAAATAGAAACTGGCACTAGGCCTTCGGTTAATAGGTTAGTCCCAAAAATAATATAAAAGAGCATATTAAAGCCCATTAATCATCCAAAATAGATAATATAATAGCATGGAACAATCAAGAATTATAGATACGTTGGAGACGTATCAAGGATCCCCAAGCTTAATTCCTGGTCGTCCTCGAGTAGGTAAATGATAAAAACAGAATTTTTGATGTGGAATGCTACCTAGCATATTTCTCAATGTAATTTTATTTATTATGGCATGAATGTTCAGATTTGAAAGATTCAAGACAAAAGTTTAATATTGACATAAAAACAATAATACTTCAAGCATACTAACAAAGCAATTATGTCTTCTCAAAATAACATGGCCAAAGAAAGTTATCCCTACAAAATCATATAGTCTGGCTGTTCTCTATCTTCATCACACAAAGTATTTAATCATGCACAACCCCGGTTTCAGCCAAGCAATTGTTTCATACTTTATTATTTTCAAACTTTTTCAATCTTCACGCAATACTGAGCGTGAGCCATGGACATAGCACTATAGGTGGAATAGAATGGTGGTCGTGGTGAAGACAAAAAAGAGAAGATAGTCTCACATCAACTACGTATCAACGGGCCATGGAGATGTCCATCAATAGATATCAATGTGAGTGAGTAGGGATTGCCATGCAACGGATGCAATAGAGCTATAAGTTTATGAAAGCTCAACAAAAGAAACTAAGTGGGTGTGCATCCAACTTGCTTGCTCACGAAGACCTAGGGCACTTTTGAGGAAGCCCATCATTGGAATATACAAGCCAAGTTCTATAATGAAAAATTCCCACTAGTATATGAAAGTGACAACATAGGAGACTCTTTATCATGAAGATCATGGTGTTACTTTGAAGCACAAGTGTGGTAAAAAGGATAGTAGCATTGTCCCTTCTCTCTTTTTCTCTCATTTTTTTATTTGGGCCTTTTCTCCTTTTTTTATGGCCTCTTTTTTTATTTAGTCCGGAGTATCATCCCGACTTGTGGGGGAATCATAGTCTCCATCATCCTTTCCTCACATGGGACAATGCTCTAATAATGAGGATCATCACACTTTTATTTACTTACAACTCAAGAATTACAACTCAATACTTAGAACAAAATATGACTCTATGTGGATGCCTCAGGTGGTGTACCGGGATGTGTAATGATTCAAGAGTGACATGTATGAAAAATTATGAGTGGTGGCTTTGCCATAAATACGATGTCAACTACATGATCATGCTAACAATATGACAATGATGGAGCGTGTCATAATAAACGGAACGGTGGAAAGTTGCATGGCAATATATCTCGGAATGGCTATGGAAATGCCATAATAGGTAGGTATGGTGTCTGTTTTGAGGAAGAAATATGGTGGGTGTATGGTGGGTGTATGGTACCGACAAAAGTTGCACTTTACTAGAGAGGCTAGAAATGATGGAAGGGTGAGAGTGCGTATAATCCATGGACTCAACATTAGTCATAAAGAACTCACATACTTATTGCAAAAATCTACAATTAATCAAAACAAAGTACTACACCCATGTTCCTAGGGGAAGGGTTGGTAGGAGTTAACGATCACTCGATCCCGACCTCCACACATAAGGAAGGCAACCAATAAATAAATCATGCTCCAACTTCATCACATAACGGTTCACCATACGTGCATGCTACGGTAATCACAAACTTTAACACAAGTATTCCTCAAATTCACAACTACTCAACTAGCATGTCTCGAATATCACCATCCTCATATCTCAAAACAATCATCAAGCATCAAACTTCTCATAGTATTCAATGCACTTTGTATGAAAGTTTTTATTATACCAATCTTGGATGCCCATCATATTAGGACTAATTTTATAACTAAAGCAAATTACCATGCCGTTCTAAAAGACTCACAAAATAATATAAGTGAAGCATGAGAGATCAATAATTTCTATAAAATAAAACCACCACCGTTCTCTAAAAAGATACAAGTGAAGCACTAGAGCAAAATTGTCTATCTCAAAAGATATAAGTGAAGCACATAGATTATTCTAATAAATTCCGATTCATGTGTGTATCTCCCAAAGGGTGCGTATAGAAAGGATGATTGTGGTAAACAAAAAGTATAAGACTCAAATCATACAAGACGCTCCAAGAAAAACACATATCATGTGGTGAATAAAAATATAGCCTCAAGTAAAGTTATCGATAGACGAAGACGAAAGAGGGGATGCCTTCTAGGGTATCCCCAAGCTTAGGCTTTTGGTTGTCCTTGAATTATCTTGGGGTGCCTTGGGCATTCCCAAGCCTAGGATCTTGGCTTAAGGCCATCTAATAAACGATAACAACGGAAGGCTTGGAAGATACGTGATTCCATCAACTCCAACGGCATCACTGAGTATAAGACCACGACCTAAGGCTCCTTACTCGTCGTCTGAAAAGTCTGCAACATGAACGTTGCAGCCCGAAAACGGGTTAGCACATGGAATATGCTGGCAATGTAACACATAGAGAGTAATGAACAGAAATATGCTATACTACATGCATATATGGCTGGTGGAAAGCTCTATGGTTACAGTTTTGCATAAAGCCAATTTTTCCCTACTGCAAAAGAATAAATTTTATTTAACTATCATGGTGGTTGTTAAACATTGAGAAGATAGACATCGTCTCAATCCCAATTAAGCATCATCATTAAACCCAACAAATTAAATTAAAGTAACATGATGAGATTCACATGATAATCCAAGTACTAGATACTCAAAACGTCCATAACCGGGGACACGGCTAACCATGATTAGTTTATACACTCTGCAGAGGTATGCGCACTTTTCCCCACAAGACTCAATCTCCTCCGTGAATTTCTCGCACTATAAGGTGTTTGAGAAACGGATGACCGGGACATAGTCTTTCAGAAGCGCTAGCATCTTACGATCGGGTAGACAGTTACACCTACTTTCCCCTACATCTGCTAGTCTACCACTGTAAGAGTTCTCACGACTTAATCAACTATGCTAGAGCCCATAGTAGCTTGTGTCTCCACGGTATTTTTTTTAATAAATTCCACCGAAACAAAAAAATCCTAGAAAAATAAATTAAAATTCTAAAAATGCCAAAAAAAATTCACCATCTAAATAAAATGTTTAGAACAAGATGAACATTTTCTTGGCCCAAAAATGCAGTTTTGAAAAACGTGCAATTTTCCTAAATTCAAATAAAATAGCCAAAAATTTCGAAATAAAATCTTATTTGATTTTATTATTAAATCCTCAATATTTCTTTATTTTTGGGAAAGTCATTTTATTCCCGATCTCATATTTTTATAATAGAAATAACTAAGGATAAAATAAATAAAATCAAATGATCCTATTTTCAAAATTTGAGAAAACTCAAATATGAAAATAACAAAAATCCCAACTCTCTCCGAGGGTCCTCGAGTTGCGTAGAATTTCTGGATTAGGCCAAAAGCAATAAAATATGATATGCAATGATGATCTAGTGTATAACATTCCAAATTGAAAATTTGCGATGTTACAAACCTACCCCCCTTAAGATGAATCTAGCCCCTGAGATTCGGGTTGGCTAGAAAATAGGTGAGGGTGGTCCTTCCGTAGCTCTTCCTCTCGCTCCTAGGTGGCTACATCCTCGGTGTGGTGGCTCCACTGAACTTTACAAAACTTGATAACCTTGCTGCGGGTGACTCGGCTGGCATACTCGAGAATTTTGACTGGTTTCTCCTCGTAGGTTAAATCACTATCCAACTGAATCGCTTCCAGCGGTACTGTATCTCTCAGTGGTATATCAGCCATCTCTACGTGGCACTTCTTCAACTAGGAAACGTGAAACACATTGTGAACTCCTGACAATCCTTCGGGCAATTCCAATTTATAAGCAACTTCTCCCATACGTTCCAAAACTGTGTTTGGTCCCACAAAACGTGGCGCTAACTTTCCCTTAACTCCAAAGCGCTTAACTCCTCGAAGTGGAGATACATGAAGATAAACTATGTCTCCGACTTTGCAAGCTGTCTCCTTGCGTTTTGAATCTGAATAGCTCTTCTGCCTAGACTGGGCTACCTTGAGCCTATCGCGAATCAACTTTACCTTCTGTTCAGACTCCTTAATCAAATCTGGTCCAAACAATTGGCGATCTCCAACTTCATTCCACGATAATGGTGTCCTGCACCTCCTTCCGTACAGGGCTTCGAAAGGGGCCATCTTCAAACTGGATTGATAACTGTTGTTGTAAGAGAACTCTGCATATGGCAAGTTGTCGTCCCAACTAGATCCATAATCTAGCGCACAAGCTCTCAGCATATCTTCCAAAATCTGATTGACTCTCTCGGTTTGTTCATCTTTCTGCGGATGAAAGGCTGTACTGAACTCTAGCCTGGTACCCAATGTTTTGTGCAACTGATTCCCGAATTTTGAGGTAAATTGGGTTCCTCTATCTGATACAATGCTCCTCGGAACTCCATGCAAACATACGATCCTGGTCATGTATATCTTAGCCAACTTAGCACTGGTGTAAGTGGTCTTCACGGGGATGAAATGAGCTACCTTCATCAAACGATCAACTACCACCCAAATCGAGTCATAGCCTGAACGTGTCCTGGGCAATCCTGTGATAAAATCCATGCCTAGCTTATCCCACTTCCATTCGGGTATCGGCAATGGCTGTAACAATCCTGCGGGCTTCTGATGCTCTGCCTTCACTCTCTGACAAACATCACAAACTGCTACATATTCCGCAATATCCTTCTTCATTCCGGTCCACCAGAATGTGTCTTTCAAATCCACATACATCTTGGTATTTCCGAGGTGAATCGAGTACGGTGAATCATGGGCCTCTTGCAGAATCAACTTCCTGATCTCTGGATCATTAGGCTCATATACGCGGTCCTTAAACCATAAGGTATCATGCTCATCTTCTCGTTTATAAAGGCAATCTCCTTGTCAGCCTTCTGAGCTTCTCTGATCTTATCCATCAAAGTCGACTGAATCTCCAATGCTGCAACATAGCCTCTCGGAACTATCTCTAAGCATAGCTCACGAAGATCCTCGGCTAACTCCTTAGGTAACTCTCCGGTCAAGAGTGTGTTGACATGGCTCTTGTGGCTCAACGCGTCAGCTACTACGTTAGCCTTTCCGGGGTGATAATGCAATCTCATATCATAATCTTTGATGAGCTCCAACCATCTCCTTTGCCTGAGATTCAACTCCTTCTGTGTGAAGATGTACTTCAAACTCTTGTGATCTGTGTACACCTCACAATGGTTTCCGATGAGCAAATGTCTCCAAGTCTTCAATGCGTGCACTACGGCTGCTAACTCCAAGTCATGTGTAGCATAATTCAACTCATGAGGTTTAAGCTGTCGTGAGGCATACGAAACAACTCTTCCCTCCTGCATAAGCACTGCTCTAAGTCCTCGACGTGAAGCGTCGCAATACACCACATAATCCTTGCGCTGATCTGGCAGAATCAACACTGGCGATGTGACCAAACGTTTCTTCAACTCCTGGAAACTGGCGTCACATTCCTCAGTCCATTTAAACTTGGTGTCCTTCTTCAACAACTTCGTCATGGGCTTTGCAATCTTCGAGAAATTCTCAATGAATCTCCGGTAGTATCCTGCAAGTCCAAGAAAACTCCGGATCTCTCCAACTATTGTTGGTGCTACCCAATTTGTCACAGTGACAACTTTGGTGGGGTCTACTACTATTCCTTCTCCGAAAATCACATGTCCGAGGAATCCAACTTCCTTCAACTAAAATTCACATTTGCTGAACTTGGCATATAACTGATGTTCTCTGAGTTTTTCCAGTACCAAACGCAAATGCTCCTTATGTTCTTCTTCATTCTTTGAATATACCAAAATATCATCAATGAACACCACGACGAACTTATCCAGAAACTCCATAAACACCTTACTCATCATGTTCATGAAATATGTAGGTGCGTTAGTCAGACCAAATGACATAACCGTATACTCATACAACCCGTACCTGGTGGTAAAAGCCATCTTTGGTATATCCTGCTCTCGAATCTTCAACTGATGGTATCCCGATCGTAGATCGATCTTGGAAAATACCTTAGCTCCTTGCAATTGGTCAAACAAATCATTGATCATCGGCAACAGGTACTTGTTCTTGATTGTTACTTCATTCAATCCTCAATAATCAACAACTATCCTCAATGATCCATCCTTCTAGTCCACTAGAAGCACTCGCGATCCCCAAGGTGAAGAACTTGGGCAAATATAACCTTTATCCAGTAACTCCTTAATCTGCTTCTTAATTTCCTCCAAATCTTGTGCGGCCATCCTGTACGGTCTCTTAGATATCGGCCCTGTGCCTGGCAAAAGCTCAACCAAAAATTCAATGTCTCTATCCGGTGGCATGCCTGGCAACTCCTCTGGAAATACATCAGGAAAATCCTTCACCACTGGTACTTCCTCCTACACAACTCCTGATAAGGGATTTACTTGTGTCCTCTTCGGCTCATGTCGTGATACATACTTGATCCTTCTCCCTTCCGGGGTGGTAAGCTAAATCGACTTACTAGCGCAATCGACGTTTCCTCCATACATCGATAGCCAATCCATACCCAGAATCACATCCAAACCTTGCGATTCCAGAATGATTAAATCCGAGGGGAAAACATGCCTACCTATACTCAATGGCACTTGAAAACATCCTCGACTGGCCATATACTCCGCTCCTGGTGAGCTTACTAGCATAGGTGTTCTAAGAACATTGGTGTGCAGTTTATACTTATCCACAAATCCCCTTGATATGTATGAATGCAATGCACCAGTATCAAAAAGAACGATTGCAGTAAATGACTTAACCAAAAACTTACCTATTGCTGCATCTGGTTGGGCTTCAACCTCCTCCACGTTAACGTGGTTCACCTGTCCCCTGTTGAAAGGGTTCGGCTTCTTCCCAGAGCTTCCATTGCCATTTCCATTCTGGGCTTCAGGACATTCATTGGCATAATGTCCAGTCTTCTGGCACTTATAGCAAGTGACTTGGCTCAGGTCTCTCTTGGCTGGGGTTGATGGGTTGGTACGATTCTGACCGTTGCTTCCTCCATTCCCTTTACCATTCTTGGGGCCACTATGATTGTGCGAGCTACCTCCTCCATGGGTATGCTGAAAATGTCCTCCCGATTTCAGGGTAAAACGTGGCTTCTACTGAGCTCCAGAATTGTACTTCCCTTGTCCATACTTCCTCTTGCGGTTGTCAATCTGCTGCTGCTTCCCTTCAATCATGAGAGCACGATGTACCAACTCCTGGTAGTTGTTGAAAGTTGCTACCATCAACTGCATGCTCAGCTCATCATTCAGTCCTTCCAGAAACTTCTCCTGCTTAGATGCATCCGTAGCAATGTCATCTGGGGAATAACGTGCTAACTTACTAAAGTCATCCACATACTGGCCAACTGTCCGTCCTCCTTGGCGCAAGTTGCGAAACTCACACTTCTTCATGGCCATAGCTCCTGCTGAAACTGATCCCATGTGACAGTGTCGATAGGATAAGTGGCTGTGAAATTCTCCCACCATGATGCTGCGGGGCCATCAAGCTGATGTGCGGCAAAACGCACCTTCTCCGTATCTGTGCATCCTCTAGTGGTCAACTCCCTTCCTGTCTTGCAGAGCCAATCATCTGCAACTATTGGCTCGGTGCTACTAGAGAACACCGGCAGATTCAGTCTAAGGAAACGGGTTAAGTGATCAACAAGTGGTGGTGCTGGTGGGTTGTTGTTGTTGTTGTTCCCCTGATTCTGATTCTGATTCTGGACTAGTAACTGCATCAATGCATTCTGCTGCTGGATCAACTGAGTGAGCTCCGGTGGGAAAGCAAATCCATTATCACGTCTCGGAGGCATCTGAGGGTTTTAGAAAAGATGAGAAAATAGAATAGAATGAGGTCTAGAGAGAAAAACACTACCCATATGCACATGAGACAAACGCAAACAATATCACTTCATTCAATTCAAACAAGGGCATACAACGGTCTAGCTATCATTACAAAAGTGCTCGGACTATACTAGATACATGGGGGAATACTTCTACTGTTATGGTGGTCGACTAGAAAAATTGCTCCGTTGAAGACTCCATGATATCTGCTCCAACTTCATCAACATAGTCATCATCGCCATCGTCTGTGTCCGAGTCGGTGTCGTCGATGATGATGTAGTTCTCTGGACAAGTGCAATCATTGTCTTCTCCTCCAATCGCGGGAAATCCCATGAATACTTTTAGCTTCTTCTTCAGATCATCGTTCTTCTCCACGAGTGTTGCTATTTCCTCTTCATATCCATCGCGTGTAGACTTGAGTTCTTCCTCCAGTTCCATGATCTTGGTCATGGCCTTCTTCAGATCTTTCATGCCTGCGCACATCTGGTTCTCCTGGCGACGAATGTGTTGGTTCAACTCCTGGATGAATGATGCAATTGATCTATCCTTCCTGGTATTGATCATCTTCCATTGCTCATCTCTGCGCCCACAAATCTGGTAAATAGTATCCTTGAGATCCTTGTGGTAAACTTCTCCAATGTGTCCCATTGTGATGTGGGTTGCCATGCTCTTTCCTAGACTCCAGGTTGGTGCATCGAAGGAAACTCTATGGGCTCAGTGACGGGCATGAACATCCTTCCTGGAACTTGAACTTGAATCATCCAACGCTCCTCTTGAGGTAAAGTGGCGATGTAGGTCCCGGTGAAGCTTGGTACTCCGATGTTCAGGTACTTAGTGACTTCCTTCAAGTGGCGTCCAAAGGGTGTATCTTCATCTAGTTGCGTGAACTTGTTCCTTGCATCCGCCATCCTAAAAGAGTAGAAAAGATGAGGAGTCAGAAATGAGAAGAGTGAGTAGTGATCTAGGGCTTTTAGCTTAGTGGTCATGTCCTATAGTGAGCCTGTGCTCTGATACCATCTTGTAGCGACCAGACCTCATACAGTCTGATCTCTGTGCTTTAGTGTCATCCTGGATCGATGTCTTGACACGCACGATGCTTGAAGGATTTATAACAGAGTAGCGATCACACACTTATTACATCGAATGTCTCAAAAGAGAACTTATTACAACAAATATGGCTTAAGGCCATCTAATAAACGATAACAGCGGAAGGCTTGGAAGATAAGTGAGTCCATCAACTCCAATGGAATCACTGAGTATAAGACCACGACCTAAGGCTCCTTACTCGTCGTCTGAAAAGTCTGCAACATGAATGTTGCAGCCCAAAAACGGGTTAGCACATGGAATATGCTAGCAATGTAACACATAGATAGTAATGAACAGAAATATGCTATACTACATGCATATATGGCTGGTGGAAAGCTCTATGGTTACAGTTTTGCATAAAGCCAATTTTTCCGTACTGCAAAAGAATAAATTTTATTTAACTATCATGGTGGTTGTTAAACATTGAGAAGATAGACATCCTCTCAATCCCAATTAAGCATCATCATTAAACCCAACAAATTAAATTAAAGTAACATGATGAGATTCACATGATAATCCAAGTACTAGATACTCAAAACGTCCATAACCGAGGACACAGCTAACCATGATTAGTTTATACACTCTGCAGAGGTTTGTGCACTTTTCCCCACAAGACTCGATCTCCTCCGTGGATTTCTCGCACTGCAAGGTGTTTGAGAAACGGATGAACGAGACATAGTCTTTCAGAAGCGCTAGCACCTTACGATCGGGTAGACAGTTACACCTACTTTCCCCTACATCTACTAGTCTACCACTGTAAGAGTTCGCACGACTTAATCAACTATGCTAGAGCCCATAGTAGCTTGTGGCTGCACGGAAGTTTCTAGCATGAATAATCTCATGATCCCATTGAGCCTGGGTGGCGGTCCATAAAGAAAACAGGCAATCGCTAGAATACCGGGGTGCCTCAATCCACCCAGATGTTTATTAAATTTGCCACCTTAAATAAACCATTAAATAACAATCTCACATCTGTCATGGATACACTCACCCCATCCACGTCTACTAGCATAGCATGGCAATAAGCAAACGTAGAAGTAACTCCCAAGGGTTTGATAATAAAACAGGTAATAGGTGCTACCTCATCTACTTCCCAAAACCCACATATTAATCAGATCCTAATCATGCAATAGTTTGAGGGTTGATCTAATGCAATAAAACTGGGTATTAGAGAGGTATGATCAAAGTGTTACTTGCCTTGTTGATAATCCATGAAACCTAGCGATTTGAAGAAGCAAGCGGTGCACTCCGGGTACTCTATCGCAAACAACAAGCATACAATAAGTACTCATCTAATGCACAGGTAAAATTAAGAACTCCGGTTTGCAAAAAGAATCAAATCAAACGAAGCAACGAAAGTCAGACGGCGAAAGAAACAAGCTTCGTTTACTAATCTGGACCTAAGTCAAATTTTTACAGTAGCAAAAACTTGTTTGAGTTGGTTAAACGAAAAGAGGGTTTCGAGACGAAACTCCAGGCGCTCGAATCGCCTGAATCCGATAAACGAGCGAAAAGTTATACTAGAACGAAAATCGGATCAGAAATCGCGATCTGGAATAATCGCGGAAAATCCGAGAAAAAGAAAAACTGACGAACAGTTTAACGAACGGACGCTCGTTAACTGAAACTAAACAGTGAACTCGTCCGTTAAAACGAACGAACGAGCGAACGCTCGCTAAATAAATAAACTGTAAAAAACCGATCTAAAAAATAAACCTATGGTTTTCAAAAAAACCGAATCGGTTTTTCTTAGAAAACCGGGGCGGCGGCGGGCGGCTACCTCGTCGGGGCTCCGGTGAGGTCCGCGACTCGGCGAGGTCCGGTGGCGGCGGGGCTTGGCGGCGCATGCATCTGCGAACGGCGGCAAGCGGCGCAAGCGGCGGGCGGCGGCTTGTGCGGGCGGCTCCGGCTTGGGGCTCCAGGGGGGCCCCGGGTTGGCTTTTAAAGAGGGGGGCGGTGGCTTGTGGGAGGGGCGGGAAGGCGGGGTCCTCCCAGACTCGGGCGGTAGTGGCGATCGGGACTCCGGTCCCGATCCGGTCTGAGAGGCAATGGCAAGAGGCCTTGACCCAATCGGTATGTGATATTTTTAAAATAAATTCCGCCGAAACAAAAAAATCCTAGAAAAATAAAATAAAATTCTAAAAATGCCAAAACAAAATTTCACCGTCTAAATAAAATATTTAAAACAAGGTCAACATTTTCTTGGCCCTAAAATGCAGTTTTGAAAAACGTGCAATTTTCCTAAATTCAAATAAAATAGCCAAAAACTCTGAAATAAAATCTTATTTGATTTTATTATTAAATCCTCAATATTTCTTTATTTTTGGGAAAGTCATTTTATTCCCGCTCTCATATTTTTTATAATATAAATAATTGAAGACAAAATAAATAAAATGAAGTGATCCTATTTTCAAATTTTGAGAAAACTCAAATATGAAAATAATAAAAATCCCAACTCGCTTCGAGGGTCCTCGAGTTGCGTAGAATTTCTAGATCAGGCCAAAACAATAAAATATGATATGCAATGATGATCTAGTGTATAACATTCCAAATTGAAAATTTGGGATGTTAGAACAACCATTGTTCTCGGATTTAAACGAATAATCGTCTCGCGCTAAACAAGCTCCAGATATAATATTCATGCTCAGCGCTAGCACCAAATAACAATTATTCAGGTCTGACACTAATCCCGAAGGTAGATGTAACCTCATCCTTAGCTAATCTTCGTTTAATCCATAGTCCCTATCTCGAGTTACAAATATGAGCAACCAAACCGGTATCAAATACTCAGGCACTACTACGAGAATTAGTAAGGTACACATCAATAACATGTATATCAAATATACCTTTGTTCCTTTTGCCATCCTTCTTATCCGCCAAATATTTGGGGCAGTTCCGCTTCCAGTGACCAGTCCCTTTGAGTAGAAGCACTCGGTTTCAAGCTTGGGTCCAGCTTTGGGCTTCTTCCCAGGAGTGACAACTTGCTTGCCATTTTTTTTGAAGTTCCCCTTCTTTCCCTTGCCCTTTTTCATGAAACTAGTGGTCTTGTTAACCATCAACACTTGATGCTCCTTCTTGATTTCTACCTCCGTAGCTTTGAGCATTGCGAAGAGCTCGAAAATAGTCTTTTCCATCCCTTACATATTATAGTTCATCACGAAGCCTTTATAGCTTGGTGCAGTGATTGAAGAACTCTGTCAATGACACAATCATCTGGAAGATTAACTACCAGCTGAGTCAAGTGATTATGATATCCAGATATTCTGAGTATGTGTTCACTGACAGAATTGTTCTCCTCCATCTTGAATCTATAGAACTTGTTGGAGACTTCATATCTCTCAACTCGGGCATTTGCTTGAAATATTAACTTCAACTCCTGGAACATCTCATATGGTCCATGACGTTCAAAATGTCTTTGAAGTCCCGATTCTAAGTCGTAAATCATGGCACACTGAACTATCAAGTAGTCATCAACATGCAACTGCCAGGCATTCACAATGTCTGCAGTTGCTAAGGGGGTGGTACACCTAGCGGTGCATCAAGGATATAATTCTTTTATGCAGTAATGAGGATAATCCTCAAGTTATGGACCCAGTACGTGTAGTTGCTACCATCATCTTTCAACTTAGCTTTCTCTAGGAACGCATTAAAATTCAAGGGAACGGTAGCATGGGCCATTGATCTACAACATAGATATGCAAAATTATCAGGACTAAGTTCATGATAAATTAAGTTCATTAATCATATTACTTAATAACTCCCACTTAGATAGACATCCTCAAGTCATCTAATTGATACGTAATCCAAATCAACTAAACCATGTCCGATCATCACGTGAGATAGAGTAGTCATCAATGGTGAACATCTCTATGTTGATCATATCTACTATATGATTCACGTTCGACCTTTCGGTCTGCAGTGTTCCGAGGCCATGTCTCTACATGCTAGGCTCGTCAAGTTTAACCCGAGTATTCCGCATGTGCAAAACTGGCTTGCACCCATTGTATTTGAACGTAGAGCCTATCACACCCGATCATCTCGTGGTGTCTCAGCACGAAGAACTTTCGCAATGGTGCATACTCGGGGAGAACACTTATACCTTGAAATTTAGTTAAGGGATCATCTTATAATGCTACCGTCGTACTAAGCAAAACAAGATGCATAAAGATAAACATCACACGCAATCAAAATATGTGACATGATATGGCCATCATTATCTTGTGCTTTTGATCTTCATCACCAAAGCAACGTGATGATCTCCATTGTCACCGGCTTGAAACCTTGACCTCCATCGTAGCATCGTGGTCGTTTCGCCAACTATTGCTTCTATGACTATCGCTACCGCTTAGTGATAAAGTAAAGCAATTACATGGTGTTTGCTTTTCATACAATAAAGCGACAACCATAAGGCTCCTGCCAGTTGCTGATAACTTTTGCAAAACATGATCATCTCATACAACAACGTATATCACATCATGTCTTGACCATATCACATCACAACATGCCCTGCAAAAACAACATAGACGTCCTCTACTTTGTTGTTGCAAGTTTTACGTGCCTTCTATGGGCTGCTAGAAAGAACCGTTCTTACCTGCGGCACAAAACCACAACGGTGCTTTATCAAGTTTGTTCTTTTAACCTTCAACAAGGACCGGTCGCAGTCAAATTCGATTCAACTAAAGTTGGAGAAACAGACACCCGCCAGCCACCTTTATGCAAAGCTGGTCACATGTCTGTTGGTGGAACCGGTCTCATGAACGCGGTCATGTAAGGTTGGTCTGGGCCGCTTCATCCAACAATCGCCGAATCAAAATAATACATTGGTGGTAAGCAGTACGACGATCACCGCCCGCAACTCTTTCTGTTCTACTCGTGCATATCATCTACGCATAGACCTGGCTCGGACGCATCTGTTGGGAAACGTAGCATGCAATTTCAAAAAAATTCCTATGCCCATGCAAGATCTATCTAGGAGATGCATAGAAACGAGAGGGGGAGAGAGTGTCCATGTACCCTCGTAGACCTAAAGCGGAAGCTTTTGCTAACGCGGTTGATGTAGTCGAACTTCTTCTCGTTCAACCGATCAAGTACCAAATGTACGGCACCTCCGAGTTCTGCACATGTTCAGTGCGATCACGTCCCTCAAGCTCTTGATCCAGCAGAGTGTCGAGGAAGCAGATGAGTTCCATCAGCACGATGGCGTGGTGACGATGATGGTGAAGTGTTCCGCGCAGGGCTTCGCCTAAGCACCGCGAGAATATGACCTGAGGCGTAAACTATGGAGGGGGTGCCGCACACGGATGGGAACAATTGATGTGTGTTCTAGGTACCCCCTCCCCACGTATATAAAGGAGGGAGGGGAGGGAGCCAGCCCTAGGAACGCCCAAGTAGGAGGAATCCTACTTGAGCTCCTAGTAGGATTCGCCTCCCCCCCTTTCCTTTTACTAGAGGGGGGGAGAGAGAGGGGGAAGGAAAGAGGGGGGCGACGACCCTCCTCCTAGTCCTATTCGGCCTCCTTCCCTGGGGGCGCCACCCCTTGTGGGCTGGTGTGCCTCCCTCCTATGGCCCATATGGCCCATATCTTCCCAGGGGTTCCGTAACCCCCATTACTCCCATATGTACCCGATACATTCTGAAACACTTCCGGTATCCGAATACTATCATCCAATATATAAATATTTACCTATCGACCATTTCAAGACTCCTCGTCATGTCAATGATCTCATCCGGGACTCTGAACTACCTTCGGTCACCAAATCACATAACTCATATAATACAAATCATCATCGAACGTTAAGCGTGCGGACCCTACGGGTTTGAGAACTATTGAGACATCTCTCCGCTCAATAAACAATAGCGGAACTTGGATGCTCATATTGGCTCCCACATATTCTACGAAGATCTTTATCGGTCGAACCGTTATGACAACATACGTTATTCCCTTTGTCATCGGTATGTTACTTGCCCGAGATTCGATCGTTGGTATCTTCATACCTAGTTCAATCTCGTTACCGGCAAGTCTCTTTACTCGTTCTGTAATGCATCATCCCGTAACTAACTCATTAGTCACATTGCTTGCAAGGCTTCTTATGATGTGCATTACCGAGAGGGCCGAGAGATATCTCTCCGATAGTCGGAGTGACAAATCCTAATCTCGATCTATGCCAACCCAACAAACACCTTCGGAGATACCTGTAGAGCATCTTTATTATCACCCAGTTATGATGTGATGTTTGATAGCACAAAAGGCATTCCTCCGGTCTTCAGGAGTTGCATAATCTCATAGTCGTAGGAATATGTATTTGACATGAAGAAAGCAATAGCAATAAAAATGAACGATCATTTTGCTAAGCTAACGGACGGATCTTGTCCATCACAGGATTCTCCTAATGATGTGATCCCGTTCATCAAATGACAACACATGTCTATGGCTAGGAAACTTAACCATCTTTGATTAATGAGCTAGTCAATTAGAGGCATACTAGCACTACAAAAAATACACTTCCGTGATGATACGTGTTTGTCACAGTAGGTCGCGTTTCTGTCATGCATGTACATCCATGATGATTTTATGACAGAATCAAGATAGTCATACTTGTCCTATCGTAGAAGTGTTGCATGACATTACCAAAATTATCATCACGGAAGTGTCCACTTCCATGATGATAAATCGCGCGTCACAGAAGTGCTTTCGTCAAGGGTGACCGACACGTGGCATCCACCGTAACGAAACACCGTTAAGCTATCGGGTCGGGTTTTGGATCCGATAACCCGTTAACAGCCCCGACCAATGGGGTTTTTCCATGTGTAAAATCATCTTTGGCTGGAGGAAACACGTGTCGGCTCATCGTTGGGACAAATGTCATCCACTCATTGGAGAGAAGGCGCCTATGATACGTCGACACGTGGCACGGCCCAACAGAGGCCCATTCCTGTGAAAAGGCCGGCCCGTTTGACTTGGTCAAACGGTGGCGGGCTGGCCCATGGAAAGCCTGTTAACAGCATGTTCGCATATAGCCCATTTACAGCCCGCTAACCCAAGGCCCGTTACGCCCTATCCGAATTAGGCCTAGTAGCGTCATCTAGGCCATCCAATATGATTCCAGCCCGTTTTCACCTCTGGCCCATGTATGGCCAATGACGCCTTTCGGCCCATATGAGGCCCTATGTAACTCTTGGCCTATTAACGGCCCGTGGTGAAACTGGCCCGTAATGAACAGTGTATCACTTTACTGTATCACTTTACACCTATTAACGGCCCGTGGTGAAACTGGCCCATAATGAACAGTGTATCACTTTATACCCATTAACGGCCCGTTATTCCGTTGGGCCGTTTCCAGCCCATGTTATCTTTTGGCCTTCTTAGAGCCCATTTATTCTTCGGCTCATTTTCAGCATTCGTTTACTTACGGCCCATTACTGTCATTTTCTGCTTGTGGGCCAAATTC
Organism: Aegilops speltoides; assembly: GCA_021437245.1. Lineage (NCBI taxonomy): Eukaryota > Viridiplantae > Streptophyta > Magnoliopsida > Poales > Poaceae > Aegilops > Aegilops speltoides. Next base: position 253,552,091 of record CM038142.1, on the reverse strand, counting down.
AGCCTGTGGTTACAGTCGGCCCGTTTGTGGTCCATGTCGTTGGGCGTTTTCATAGCATCATCAAATCGGCCTATTAACGATGGCCCATTATGGTCGGTCCATGAACGGACGATTCCAACTCTAGCCCGTTTACAGCCATAATGCGGTCTGTTTGGCCCATGTTTGGCCAATCGATCATACGGCCCGTATAAGGCCCATTGATAATACGGCCCATAGAAGTCCCATTGTTTCGATGGCCCGTAGAAGGCTCACTGTTTCTATGGCCTGTAGAAGGCCCAGTGTCACTACAGTAAATATTAGCCCTTAGTTATTGTGGCCTAGTTTTAAAAAATAGGTTATTGCGGCCACTAGCAAACCGCGAAAAAAGAACTACACTGACTACAAGCAAAGAAATAAACAAGACAATAAGGAAATAAATAAGGAAGCAACTTACGCTAGGCTATCACGACAATTACACATATTACATCACTGGGCATCAAAGTTCGCCACCAGTGCAAATATAGGGAACACAGCAGCATATAAACGCCATAGCAAAACAAGTCCAGAATTGAAACCACTTCAGAAGAGCTTAAGAAACAATATCCTGGATACCCATAATGTTGGCAAGATGCTTAGCAAGCTTATTAACTTTCTCTTGTTTGGCACTTAAATCCTCCAGCACTTGTTGTTGCACCAGAAAGTATGCATCTGAATTCTGCAGGGACTTCCTCAGTCCTTCGGCTTCCTATCGCATAACATCTGATCGATGTCTTTCAACTTGAAGTTGAGACTCAAGAAGCCGAACTGATTCGAGGAGCGAGTTCAAGAGCTGGTGCCGCAGATGGGTAGCCGATAACTTCGAACACTACATCAAGACAGGACTTTGGGGTTGTCTCAGTGTCTTCAATATAGTTTTAATCAGGTTTCTTGGAGACCAATAGGGATGTCTCACTATCTTGAACGTTATTTGCATTACTTCCTTTACCATTGCATAACGGGGTACTCTTCTCCAATATTTTATCCGCGTTCTAAAAGAGAAACAAACAAACACATCTCAGGTTTACAATGTAGTATATGAAACTCATTTTGGTAAACCACTTCAGTAGTAAGGTGGATAGGATAACAGCATGAAACAAACATATATCTATGTAGTATGGTCATTGTATGGTCTATATCATTCTAGTTTATGTTGCCAAATCAAGATAGATACAGTTCAAATCATATCTATTTAATACAAAGCGGCATAGACAGAATATAAGTGTGGAAAACTACACAGCAATAACAACACTTGTAATGTGCATGGCATGAGAACATAATTGTTTATTCAATTGAAACTGAAATCAACATAGAGCAAGTTACAACAGCAAACAGCCAAACACATTGAAGAAACAGATTTAAAACATACCTTTTGCGCCATTGGAGTTTCAGTTGCATCCTTCGAATTTGAAATTAGTTGGTATCAGTAAATACAGTGATGCAATTGCAAAGTAGTATGAACCATAGCTACGGAACCTGACCTGAGAACAATTCATCTTCTGCTTTAAGCGTTGACTTTGGGTTTGGAGTGGTGGTCCTCGTGATTTGGGCACTGCACTTGCCTTACTAACTGCTGGTGTTTGGGTGCTCTGTGGTGGAGGCGGTCTTTGTGTCAGCGGGAACTGGGTGTCTATCTGCTTTGGGGTTGGGGTTAGAAGGGGTGTAGCTGGTTCTCTGTCCAAGCTGGGTAGGGGTACAATCTGCATGAGTGTGGGTTATGTGTGGTGGGGCTAGTTCTTGGGCAAGTACAACCGTTGTTCTATCTGCATCGACGGTATACGATCTTTTACGAAGACCGTGTTTTACTATCACAGATCTGCCATCACTCCCTCAATTGAAATGGCTGATAAACAAGAAAAGTAATTGAATGTCTGAGACATTGTGAGATAGACAAGTGCAATGGATAGTAGGGAAGAAAACAGGGCATGAAATAATTCACATTTATGTTGTCTAAGCAAACAGAATAGCAGGACATAATTTCACATATATGATGGCTAATTAAACAGGATAGCATGACACAATTTCACATGTATGATGGCTAACTAAACATGATAGAATGACATACTTCAAAATATGATGACTATGTAAACTGGATGACATGATATAACTATACGATGTGTCTATTAAAGTGGTTGGCGTGCCATAAATCACAAACATGCCGTCAATGGAAACATGATGGCATGATATAATTCACGGATAGAATGACATAATTTAAAATATGATGACTATGTAAACAGGATGAGATGACACTACTAGGGAAAACCCTAGCAGTAGCGCTGGTTTTGTGCCCACTAGTAGCGCGGGGGTGCGTGCTACTAATAAGGCGCTAAAGCTATTGCTTAGTAGTAACGCGTGCCTGCACGCGCTACTGCTAGGACAAATAGCTGCAATGTTTGTTCATTCCCACGCTACTGCTGATGTAACTGGTGGCAGCGTGTTTTCTCTCCATCGCTACTAGTATTCTTTTTTTAGTGTATTTATGCGCCATCTTAAAAATATTGTTACAATACCAGTTACGAGGTTTACATCATTATGTCCATAACAGTGTGTCAAATGAAGGTGGATTAGGTTCAAGTGGAGGCAATATGTGGTGCATGTCAAAAGTATACTACTAATCCAAACTTGATCTAGTTTGGACTAGTAGTACTTTCGATGTGCACCACATGTTGCCTCCACTTGAATCTAATCCGTCAGCCCAAGCTATTTAATCATCATCATAGTCATTACCACCAACAGTATTTATTTAGTCACCACTAACACTAGCTAATAATAATCATCATAGTCATTACCACCAACACTAGCTATTTTACCATCATAGTAATAGTGTAGCACATCATCATCTTCAAACTCATTTCTAGCTAGCTAAACACTCCCGCTGCTCTCTCTTAGGTAAAATAACATAAAACATGTATAGCTCTCCTCCTTGATCAAGTTGGAGCATGCAGATGAACCTGTCTCCTAATCGTGGGTAGCGCATCTGTTTGCTGCCCCCTAGTACTTCTCTGCGCTCCCCCATAACATATTTGGTCCAGTCTTGCACTATTTAGAATCCGTCGCTAATCTTGAATGCGCTAAAGTAATTTGTAGGATATCTTGGTCGTAAGCTAATAATACTCATGGTACCTTTAGTCTCGATCCCATAAGGCACAACATTCATCGGGAGTCCCTGTTGAAGAACATCGTATGGTAACATACTTAGCAATGAAGTTTAGCTTCAAAAATAATGTATGGAAAATATGCACTGAGGACAAATAGTAAAAATCTTACCATCCTTCCTAAATAGATGTTACCGTAGTTCATTACGAACACTATTGGTCGCACGTTTTCAGTACTAACATTTCTAAATGCAGGAAGAAAATTTGTCTTGACAGTTTCAAGATCCATAAGCCATGAAACATAATGGTGAGCTCCTCGCAGATTAAGTTCAGCCACAAGACAAGATATCACGGTCCTGTCTACCAAGCCTTTGGACATGTTTGCTTGCACGAAATAAGTGACAATACAAATTAGTTGTCAACTATTTTTGAATAAACAATATCCAAGACATAAATATGGTTGAGAAACTTACATAATGGTATAGCGGGCGTCGCACATCGACCCAGATGTCGATATACCTTCAATATCATCTTCCTGGACGAATATCGAAGGTGATAACCATATCGAGCTCAAATGCATAAGTCTTCCATAGTGCTCGCCATGTTTTGCATCCAAAATAGGTGTAGTCATCTGAATTGTATAATTTTACGTTGAAAATATAACCATGCTCGGTCTTCAAGTAAACTTTCTTTACCTCCATAGTATGACTGAAACCTATCTTATCCAATACAAAAACTCTTGCATGGCAGGGGATACGCTAGTAGAATAGTAAAAAAAATTATAAGTTGAAGCAAATGAAGCAAATGTCATGCTTAATTACGAAAAAAGACTTGTCGTTGTGACTTCATCAGATCCACTTGAAGTTCTCGTCCAGCTTGATCTTTGAGCGCCTATCATCATCTAGGAAGATTCCGTCGCACAAAGGCAAGCGCCGTCTTCGCAGTATTTGCAAATACCGAAATCCTTTTCTTCGTCAGACATTTCCTATGTTCATAGTTAAAACATTAATTGAAAATCGATCGAAGACAACTACCAGGATACTCAACACACAAATCCAGGCACTCGATATTTCCTACATAATCTGGCACAAGTCATGCTAAAATTCACGGAAAAATCCGGCATGACCTTTGCTAAAATAGGACATATCGAGCGCCTAAAATTTGCTGGAACGGAAATGAATCAACACTCCGGCAAAACATAGGCCACTCGAAGGTGTAACCTGCAAACATGACCGGCCACTTGGGCAAGCACATATCCTATTTGACCAACACAAGATATACATTTCAAAATATCTTATAGGACTCAAATTATCATGCATTCAATAAGATAAAGTAAATCATCTCATGCGTCCGTACATCGTCGAATATTATCACTAATACATCCCGAATAGTGTCATACATATAACATCACTAATACAACTAAAACCCTAGCACATGACGGGTATCGGCGCGGGCGGTGGACACCCACAGGGAAGGAACCATCACGGGATCATAGCTCGGTGAGATCCTCGAGAACCTGCCGGTATTGGAGAACACATGTGCTCAGCGCAAAAAAATGGCAGCGGACATGCGCGTCCTCCTCACTGACACGGTGACACACCACCTCCGCGGGGTCCTCTAGCCTCTGGACCGTCACTGGCCCACGCGTCCGCCACCAAAGAAGGTTCGGGTCAACGACAGGCTGGCTCCTCACCAACATGCGCCCCCCGGTAGGTAGCGCCTCCCAATACCACCCCGGCGGAGCCCAGTCCCGGACGTGGCATGTCTGGTCAAGCAGGTGTCGTCCTCCGCTGACTCAACGACGAGGATGCGGGATAGGCATCGTCCACGTCGATGCGGGAAAAATTGCTTTAACTAAAAAATAGCAACAAGTTCTTATATTCAATTAGTTCTTACTAAAAATAAACTTACTATAAATAAAAATAAACTAGTACCTAACTAGTACCTAGTTCTTACTAACTAATTAGTACCTAGGAACTACTGCCCTAATTACCATCTAATTTGATGAACCTAGGGGTGGAAACTGGTAGCGGATATTCCAATTATCCAACTATAAAGTGAAATAAGTGGTCAAATTTTACTCGTTTTATGATTCATCTTAGAAATTTGATTCGTTTCCAACCTTACATGAACCCTAACTCATTTGAGCCGCATCCGCATCCGATTCGTTTCCACCCTTACATGAACCCTAACTAATTTGATGCAACTAAAACATAAAGAAACCCTAGGCAGAGGTAGGGAGAGGGAGGAGCAGGCGTGCTCACCTCGGGTGCCTGCGACGAGGGAGGGGCAGGCGGCGTCGAGGTCGGGGTGGGGGCTCGGGCGCGCGACGGATGGCGGCGTCGAGGTCGGGGTCGGGGGCGGCGTCCGGGGCAGCGTTGAGGTTGGGGGCGGGGGCGGCGTTGAATCTGGGGTCGGTGGCGGCGTAGAGGGTGTGCGGAGAGTGCGCAGCGGCCGACGGGCGACGGCGGCAGCGAGAGTGGAGAGTTGGATTTGGGGGAACTGGCGTGGGGAAGGGCGAACCCGTGGTTAAGTCGAGTAGCGATGGCGCGTTCGAGCAGCTCTTTCGCTTTCGTTAGCTACTGACTGACGTTACGGGATACACGCCATCGCTACTCCTTTCTCTTTTTCCCCCTTTTTCATTTATTTTTCTTCACATTTTATTTTTTTCCCTTTCACCTTATTCTATTTCTTTCATTTTGAATTACCTTTCTATTTGCTTTCCATTCAATTTTATATCCTTTAGTAGTAGCGAGTTTAGAAATAAACGCACTGCTAAAAAGAAAGTAGCGGTAGCGCGGTTCGATATAGATCGCTACTACTATGTGTAGCCTATCGGCTAAGCCGTGGGAATTTTAGTAGTAACATGTTTAGAACAAGGCGCGCTACTGCTAGAACTTTATCTGCAGCGCGGTTTGCATAGGCACGCTACTGCTAATTAGCATCGGCGTGCTTTTTTGATCCACGCTACTGCTAAATTTCTGTGTATAAGGTTTTCCCTAGTAGTGTGATATAACTATATTATGTCTTTAGAAAATGGGTTGGCATGCCATAATTTAGATACATGCTGTCTATGTAAACATCATGGCATGACATAATTCAAATATATGATTTATATACTAAGGAAGTGAGCAGAGGGCAATCGCATATATGATGTGTCAACTAAGGGGATGGCATTCAATATTGTGTATATGATGTAAAAACTAAGCATTGCAATAGAACATATGCATTATATGAGTAATATAGCCCTGCCAAGTTTGAGCACACACCTCAGGGGGATAATAGGACTGGTCATCTGCCTCTGAATCCTCCTCTGAAGAGCTATCTGTAACCAGCAAGATATCTGCTTCAGCAGGTAGCATTGTCTGCTCTGAAGGCCTTGTTTTCACTCCAGATTTCTCCATCACCAATCCAAACGGCTGATGCATAGGAAGAGCAGTTGAATATACAAACATTGTCGACAAAAGCAATAAGAAATAAAAAAAGGATGGTGTGATATAATTCACATATATGATGCTTGCCTAAACAGCATGGCATTGCATAATTCACATACATAATGCCTTGCAACAAGATAACATTGCATAATTCACATATATAATGTCTTGCAACAAGATGGCATTGCATAATTCACATATATGGTAATTAGACACTAAATAGGTGGCATTCACACAAAGCATGTCTAAACTAAGCAAATGACATAGCAACGCAAGATACCATACGCACGATATGAGCAACATAACCACCAAAGTTAGGGCATGCACCTCGGGGAAATATGATTGGTCATCTGCTCTGAATACTCCTCGAGGAGCTATCGGTAACCAAAGAAGACATGCGCTTCGTCGGATAGCATTATGCCTTGAAGACCTTGTTTCCACTCCAGATTTTTCCATGACCATGCCGAATGGCTGATGCACAGGAAGAGTAATTGAATGTACTAAAATTGTTGACAAATTTAACGCATAATAAAAAAAATATGGCATGATATAATTCACATATAAGAAGACTGGCTAACCAGGGTGGCATTGAAAAATTCACATATATGATGCCTGGCTAAACAAGATGGCATTGCGTGATTCACATATGCGATAAAGAAACTAAACAGATGGCATTGACACAAAGCATGTCTAAACTAAGCAGATGACATCTTTAATGTATACAGTAAGCAATGAAAGGCACCATATGCATGATATTACCAACATCAGCATGCCAAATTAGAGCGAAGACCTCATGGGGTAAATAGGAGTGGTCTTCTCATACGAATCCCCTCGAACAGTTATCTTCCTCTTGATTACGATCCGAAATGGGTGGAGGGGCTGCCTTTGCGCCCACCATGGAGCGACATCTGCACGAAATTTTATTGCCACGCAAGGCTCGTCTCTTTTGCTCTACATGATCGGTTCCATTACGTACAATAAGCGGCATGCATAGGAATAAAACATAGTGAGATTATGTAAGGAGTGCATGCACAAACCCAGTGATGGTAGCAAGCGTGGATAGACCCAAAACCAATGATAGCGAGCGGATAATAGCTTTAGTTAAAAATACAGATAATGGCTCCTTTAATGTTTGTTTGCACCCAACATGAAACTCATAGTAGACACTGGAGATTAACCAGATAGTAGACAGATAGTACTGATTGCTGCCCCAATAACCCCACAACCATTTAAAAACTCAAGTTTCAGCATTAGTTTGGACCTGAATCGGAGTCTAATAGGTGAACACTACGATAATGTAGCATGTCATTATATTAAGCGACGCATAACGTAAGTAGACACGGAAGAGTGCGACCTCTCTTGCGGACCCGTGTAGTCCTCAAGGTCATCTGCTTTCGATTGATGATGGTAATGCAATTATCGTGGCTGCTGCGGCGGGAAGAAGATCTAAGGCGGCGAAAAGCGATGCGGAGAGCGGATCCTGCTATGGTGAACCCTTCCGTTGTTAGAGCAAATGTGCTGGGGTGGAACCTGGCGCCCTTGAGCAGGACAAACCACGCAAGGTTTTCTTTGACACATATCATAATGAAGTAATTGAGTAAGGGCTTGTTTGAATTTGAGGATTCTAACAATGCAGGGATAGGAAATAGACAGGAATGGGATAGGAATGCACATGCAAAACAGAGAATTTAAAAACATGGGATTTCTGGCAAGCTGGGTGTTTGATTCACAACAATTGGAAGATCACAGGATGCAAAAAAGCATGGTGAGATTAAGTCCAACCACAAGAAAATGTATGGTTATAATGCTATTATGCTACTATCTCTTAGTCTTGTGCTTGATGAATAGGAATATGAAAAGGAGGAGAAGTGGAAATTAGAATTCCTACGGTTTTTCTTCCAAGGGGACACTAAAGGAACAAATCCTACAGTTTTCCTTTGCTCCATTCCTTTGCACCAAATTCATGAAAAGTAGTGCCATAGGAAACTTTCCAATCCCTATGTTTTTCATTCAGTTTTCCTTTCAAGCACTGGCGATTCTAGTAGGCAGGCTTGAGCAAGGAAAATCCTACACTAAAAAAATGTTTTTGTGCTACTTCTATTACTTTGGACCCTGGCCACTGCCATACTAGCTCAACTCCCAGGCCCATCGACAAATGCACAGCTCAAACGTGCAGAGATAAATAATGACGGCTTTTCAAGAGAGTCCATCACGGATAGCTAAGTTGACTGGTACCTCACTGCTTGTCATATAGTAGGATAAAATAATTGTATTTCCTGTTACTACGAGTGCTCAATGGACAATATATATAACATGTAGAGTAAAAAAGAGATGCAACAAGTGTACAACCTCTTTGGCGAAGCCATGTCGATCTCAGCGTGATTGGGTTGGCCGGTGAGGATGCTTCGGCTGACTTGGCTGTCGGAGGAGGGGAAGAAGATCTTAGGCATCTGGAGATGGAGCCCGAGGTCTTGCTCCGCTGTGATTGAGGTTTCATCGTTGGAGCAACTCCGATGAGTTATACGACGCCGAGGCTGAAGCGAGGACAAGAGAGACAACGAACAACGTTAACTTTGAGTAGAATTCTAATAGCATCTCAATACATGACGTAAAATACATAAACACAAAGTGCTAGATGTAAAATACATCAGCCGCTCATCTCTGAACTTAAGCTGTAAAACTGAATTTAACCGTCGGCCGAACTTAGCTGTCAAAACTGAACTTAAGCGTCGAAACTGAATTTTCTTTGTCGGCTGAATTCATTGTCAAAACCGAACACACTAGCAAGGTGAGGCTACATGTCGGTCGACTGACTTTTTCATCTCTGGTCAGTCGATTTTGCAGCCGGTGGATACGAAATCAAGGGTCGGCGGTTCATCTTCAACCTCCACCCCCCTGAGCCGCCAGCCACCACCAGCCAAACAGCAGCCCCCCGCCACCCGCGACCGGCAGTGCGCCACCCCGCCCGCCCAAAACCTCCCCACCACGGTCCGCCACCGCACCGCCATCCCTCTAGCCCCGTGCGAGCTTTTCTTGGCAATCCCCATCAACGCCCACCACCGCCCCACCCTTAACCCTAAGATGAATAGTGGGGTACCTCTCCGGCGAGCCCCCCTCCACGCTGCGGCTAGTTCTTCCTTCACCCAGCGAGCCCCCACCCCTGAAAATCGATGACCCAAAAGTCGATTCACCGATCAAGTGTAGCTAAATCGAGCAGCATCGCAAGCAAGAGCAAGAGCGAGAGCAGCGGCGCGAGCAAGAGCAATAGCAAGAGCAGACCGGGCAGGGGACCGAGAGCAAGAGCAGAGCAGCAGCGTGAGCGAGAGCTAAAGCAGCAGCAGCTCCTACTGATGTGAACGTTGCCGCCGAGGGACCGAGCACCGGCAGCACCATGAGATCGAATCAAGAAGAAAATGCGGCGATTAGTGTACAACTTCTTTGGTGGCGCCGATTAGGCCGCAGCTTCATCCGAGGAAATGGTGATGATGATGTTCTTCCAGTGGTGTAGGTGAAGACGGCGGTGTGGGAATGGAGGTGGCGCGAAAGATGAGGGGAACATCGGGGCAGATCTTTGGAGGTGGAGGACGGGGTGGCTGAACCGGCAGGACGACGAGATCGACGACGGATCCTTATCCGGTATGGTGGATGAGGGATGTCGAGGTGTTGCTGTGGACGACGTCGTTGGGGAAGAGGCTCTAGCTGGGTGGCGGACGGAGCAGGGTGTGGGGTTTCGTCGCGGGTTTTCATGACCTCGGTGTACGAATGGGTGGGTGTATGGGATGGCAGTGGGGAACCATGGCTTAGGGACGCGCTTGTCCGAAATGTGGGGTAAGTTATGAAAGTACCCCCACCGATTTGAGGCAGTTCTTTCGGTTCAGGGGTACCACGGGCATTTCGGGTGTTGGGATTTCACAGGAGGTGGGAGTTTTCGCGCGCATTGTAATTTTGGAATAGCAAGGCGCGGGTTGAGATGGAGGGAGTTGTCAGAGCACAACGAGACAAAGATATATCTTAAATATTTTGGGCTAACAAGGCGCGGTTTGAAGAGGCGGGTGTTTCGCAGCACGATAGACAGAGACGCTAGCTTGAATTTTCGGCATAACAAGGCGCGGCTTGAAATTTCGTAAGAACAAGCTTAACATGTACCCAAAAAAAAGACAATTTGCACCTCAACACGCACAACACACACACACAAACACCATTTAGACTAGACTAAGGTACATGTGCATTGCACGCATGAGATTTGGCAACAAATTATGAATAAATACCACATTATAGCATGTAAGCTTTGAGTCATATATGCATGATGTAGATGTTCGTTTAATTCTTATAGTTCATTTCATTCAAAATCATCTAGTTTTTATAAGAAAGCTAATCTATTTTAAGATTCATGGCATTGTGCGTTGTAAGGCATAAAGTAAAAACAAATAATGGCAAATCTTGTAGAAATTTTTTTTGGGCAATTCTAGTACGGAAGATTCTTGAACAAATTAGAAGTGCTTGTGTTTTGATGTTTGTGCATTATGCTTAACTTCAACCATGGAGTCTTCTAGATTATACATGTGGCGAAATCTGGTGGAATCTAGATGATATCCAACGGCCAGTAGTGCTCAAATTTGCCATCTTTGGACCATCGGATTCGCCTCATCCAACGACCATCTTTCAATTTTAAAGTTACCCGCACACAATATAAAAAAATATAATATATAATTTATATAGGGGTATAGATATAGATATGTGATGCGAAAGCCGCCCATCATCTCCAATTAGAATAGTGTGTCCATGCACGGATGCGACGTGGCCAAATGATGTCTGCCATTGGTATCTCAAATTCAAATCAGTCTGACCTTGTTCAATGTGTATACATTACAACATGCTCGTTTCCAAACCACACCGCGCAGATCGCCGTTATATCATGCATGCATGGGTTTCAAACATCAGGATCTCTTATTCAAAAATTTGAATTCAACTTTACATTGATTATGACCTCACCTAGTCTTTTACACCCACACAGTCGTCTTCTCTTTATAATTGTACCACTAACTTTCTCTCGTGCATGCATGCACACACACTACCAGTCGGCATTATCCATCGCACACATGCAATCTTTTTCTTCGGGTCGGTCTCCCATGAAGGCACACACCCACACACATTCCCCCTCTCCATCATATCGGGCATTCTTTATCTCCCACGCGTGCATGCGCAATGATCGATGTTCCTCTATGTATGTGTGTATATAGCTAGGTCTTTCATAGTTTCCCACACAAACCGATCAATCGATATATCCAGTGAGGTCTCACCCTCTTTCCCACGTCCACATCGATCAATCTATACCTCTCTATATAGGATTAATATATATAGCTAATACTCCCACATTAATTATATATCTAACGTCCCCCTCTCATCATACATGCCTTCCGCTTCATCTCTCAGACGCGTGCACAATGGCGAAGACAGGGGCAGTAAGGGCCTTGCCCCGCCCCTAACATCACTATATATCGAGGCTAATATGAATATGGCCATTAGACAATTGCTGCTAAAAATGGTTTAAGGTCATGAATTGACCCTCCTCGTAAAGGATTAGCAATGCTTGGCCCACTAGCTCATTTATTTTTCATGGCTCCGCCACTGCGCGCAACAGCACACGTTCTCGCCCCCTCTCTCTAAATATCGATCTCACACTTGTGCATTCCTTCATAGTCTCCCTCCACTCGGCTCCTCGCATCATCTTCTAGCCCCACACCGGATTTTGCCACATGTACAATCTAGCAGACTCCATGGTTGAACTTAAGCATAATGCACAAACCTCAAAACAACAGTGGTTCTCTTTTGTTCTAGAATCTTCCGTATCATAACTGCCCAAACTTTTTTTCTAGTTGAATTGCCATTATTTGTTTTTACTTTATGCTTTACAACGCACAATTCCATGAATCATAAAATAGATTAAGGGCTTCTTTGATTCAAAGGATTCTCAAAGAAATTTTGGAGGATTCTAATCATTAGGAATTTTTCCTATCTTGGTTGTTTGATTCGTAGGATTGTAAACCATAGGAATTTTTCCAGATGATTCATTTGCACTAGATTTCATAGGAAACATCCCATCCACTCAAACCTCTTTGAAAGAATCTGTGTTTTTTCTATGCACAATCAAACACTCATACAATCCCGTAGGATTCAAGACGACATTCCACTATAATCCCATGTTTTTCCTATTCCCGTGTTCTTAGCTTTTTATAAAAACTAATTGATTTTGAATGAGATGAACTATAAAAATTAAACGAAGGGCTACATCAGGCATATATGACTCAGAGCTTACATGCCATAGTGTGGTATTTATTCATAATTTGGTTGCAAAATCTGATGCGTGCAATGCACGTGTACCTTACTAGTACTTCGAGTATGTGCAAAACACGTAAATTAGAATTCCAATGGCACGCTACACAGTGTCTCTCTTACAGTTCATGAAGCCACGTGGCACATGTGGAGGCGTTGTCGCGACCTCCTTGCATGTATTGATCACAATGACGTGCTGCTGGTTCCAGAAGAATGTACTCACCCTCCCTAAGCCATACTGGTGGTACATGCATGAAGCGAAGATGTGCACGCACGCCACGCACGCACTCATTCCCTCCCACGCACACGCGGGTACACGGGCGGACGCAATTTTGTACCAAGATCCACCCCATGTGATAATTTGACGCATGTAAAGTCGTTCACTTCATTGATGGTCAATTAATACAGCACATGCAAATTGAGTGGACGTGAGGGCGGAAGAAAGACATTATTACTCCACTGCGCGCATGCGAGTAGTTAAATCATGAGTTGCTAGTAGTACTTCTATTGGTCTCCTTCGTATTTTGTGCCAATTTTTGACAGTAACATAATATTTACGCATTTGAGCAGTGTAGTACTTAAAATTTATGTTCCGCTAAACTCATCGGGAGCCGTTTCGGGCCTCGAAACCAAAACCATCAATTAATCTTTACCTTGTTCCCATCACATTCGAAAGCCTGCTCACACCTACTAGTACGTACCAAACCTGAACGTGTTCCCACTATGCAGGTATTAGTACTAGTGCTAGTACTTAGGTTATAAAAAGGGGAACTACCTAACCGAAAATTACTCTACCTTTCCTCCTCATAAGTGCTTCTTCTTCGTCCGTCATTGCCATGGCCTGTGAGCAGAGCTCTAGGTCGAGAACTACTCGTAACAAGGGAGCGGCAACCAAGGCTGTGAAAAAAAGAGGGCTCGCCGCCACGCAGAGACCTCGAAAGATCTCTCACGGGCAGGCGATGGCTCCCAGGAGCGCCCTAGCCGCGGAGGAGAACATGCCGAGCTGGCAGCGCTGGAGTCATTATCCCTCGACAACATGCCCGATCAGCTCAATAAGCACCTCAATAAGCAGAAGGAGTTCATCCAAGGCTTGATGGAGTTGCTGAAGGAGAGCCTCAACGACATGCCCGCTGAGCTCAATAAGTAGGGGGAGTTGACCGCCGGCTTGGTGATGCTCCTGAAGAAGAGCATTGCCTCGGAGAAAAAGGCGGCCGGCGAAATCCTGCAACTTCAGGAGGACAAGGCAAAGCTCTGCCGCGAGATCGACCTGTTGAAGGAGAAGAACGCCGGCTGGAAGAAGCTGCATGAGAATAGTAGTTCCTCGATGAAGATGCTGCGAGCCCTCGTCATGGAACAGAAGGAGGAGTTGGCGAAGCTCCGCCGAGCACCCGACTCTTGTCAAGGTACATAATGCGGCCGTGGAATGATGATGAAGGCTCGTGTCGAGAAATCCCGTCATGGATGAGAATGAAGAAGATGGCGGAGGAGACGCGCCAGAGATGGAGGTCGTGGAGGCGATGAAGAAGCGATTCTGACTCATGGCGAATTAGATCATTTGGGGTTATGATCTTCCTTCTTCTTTTGCTCACATGTTTCATCTTTTGCTTGGTGTTTACAAGACGTGTACAATTCTCGCGAGGCATGAATAGAACAATGCTTTTTTGATGGAATGAATAGAACAATGCTAACATTGAGATGACTAGCAAATTAGATCATTTTATCGCCATATGGCCTTTGGGCTGCCGTGTTTAGGTGCTCCTCCGTCGCAGTACTACTCCAGTGGAAAACTTGAGTATGTCGCACGGTTCTTTGCTCCTCCTCAGGTCGTCGGCGCATTTATACGAGCAGTCAAATCACAAGGCCCCGCCTTCTAGCAGTAATGAGTCGTCAAATCACAAAGGCCCTTGCCTCTCGTGAAACCGACCAAGCTAGACTGCCCCGCCCTCTAGCCTTTTAAAAAATGTATACTTTTGTACAGTAGTAGTATCGATGGATTGCGCCATGGAGCAAAACTTGAAATTAAAAAAAAGGTGGTACATATAGAGAGCGCTCGTCGCCAAATTTTGCATATAGTACTATTAAAGAGGCTAGTCACAATAATGGTATCCAGCACAACCCACCCCTCAAATAAAACTAAGCATCCTGGAATTCTTTGAAAAAACTAAGCACCCTGAAATTCTTTGACAACTAAACTGCTGGCTATCTGATGTTGGCCATATATATTGTACGTATATAATGTGAAGAAACGAGTGGTAGTACTATATCAACTAAAAGATGACATGTAAGAATTACTAGTATGTACGTACTAAAGAGTTAAAGTAACGAGAAGAAACATAACATAGTTCTGTTGGGGGCTCAGCACAACACACCCCTGAAATTAAATTAAGCACACCTGAAATTAAACTTTGCAACTATTTCGGTAGACACTGCATTAGAACCACCATGAGCAGCGACACTGCCACCTTACTCGGAGTCCTCGTCCACGTCCTCGTCTTCATCCTCGTCCCACTTCCTCTTGGCCAATACTTCTTTGCTTGAACCGTACACTTGGTTGTTGCTCTTCATCCAACCCTTGTAGATATTGAAACAAAGGTAGCCATCCATTGCAGCGTAGTGGATGTGGTCTATATCTAGTACATTCCGCTGCCATGCATAACGATGAAACGTGTATGGAGGTTTCTCCGGTTTACGTCTGAAGGATGAACTATGGCTCCTGCCAGGTCGGCGTGAAGGCTGACGAGAGGACACCAGCCGATTCTTCTGGAGGTCGAAGGTGTTGCCTACAACGAGGCCTATACGACCCAGGACTTCTTTGTCGTTACCAAAGTCTACAGTAACGAATTTGACTAGGTTGCTCTCGAGGAAGTCCTTAAAATCTAGGCATTCAACGTCGGCATGGCATATGTAGTATACCAAGCATAAGTCATGCACGCAAACCTGGATCACGGCGGGCTTCTTCCTCTCTTCGTCCTTTAGATCCTTCTCTCGTCCCAGGACTGTGGTGTACTCAACATCTAGCCCAGCGACCCACTCATCATCTTAGTTTTCGAACATGCGTCTGAAGCGAGAAGGGCATCCTTTCACCGTCGCGGAAGAACGGGTGTAGATGACGTCGAACTCATCGCCGGTGATGGTTCTAACCTTGTACTCACCGCCGATCGTGGAGATTTGGGACGCCATGGATTTGGGAGGAGGGTTAGGATTAGTGAAACTCCAGTAATGTGAAAGGACGGGATGACTAGGAGCGAACCGCCGTAGTATTAAAGGACGTGCGGGGACGAGTAGGAGCGAACTGCCTGCGTGCGAACGGCAGGGTAGTGGCTTTCCATTCTCCCATGATACGGGCTTCCGAGAGCCCTTGGATCTGAGATCGAACGGTTACATGGCGTGATTCTAGACCTATGGGTGAATATCCTATCCTGGAGGGTTATTCTGCAAATTTTCAGCAACTTAGCATGCGACCGTTTGATCTCAGATCCAAGGGCTGCCAGCAACCCGTATCATGGTCCTGCCTGCCACGACTGTCGCGTCGCTCGCGCGGTCGCGCCCTTGGAGATTTAACACGGTGTGTTAGGCTATCTGATGTTGGCATGTCATACATAGTCATCACTTAGTCACTCATACTACAACAAGGTTAGCTATAAGGTTGGCTATAAGTGTATTTTTTTTGCTTCTCTCTATCTCTTTCTTCGTACTCCGTGTAGTGCCAAAAATGTTCTTATATTATGGGACACAAGGAGTACTAGTATTTATTGCATTTGCCAAGGAGTGACCTCTTCCAATGAAATGGTGTGCTTATTATTTTTTGTTGGTAAGTTTGCTTCATTTAATTAGCTATAGACTCAAAAATGTCTTTTCACCTAGGTACACGCACTTAGCACTGTTTCGTCCTTGGGTCACCAAACTAGTCTCTCTCTTCTTGATTAACTTGCCACATCAGACTTTATGCCTATGTGGCAAGCTTAGCACCTATAGGAGCAAGTAAGGCTGCTTGTAATGGGAGTAGTATCATGCATGCCAACTATGCAATCTTGATGAGGTGACGTCGAATTAAATTAAGAAAAGAGAGAGTTGAGTATCATAATATGATACTGTAGTATCATATTAAATGATGTGCTACTATGTGTCATGCATGACAATAGATTAACTATCCTTGATACCAACACATGATACTATGCATTACGGATGTAGTATCATACAAAAGTATCATATGCATGCTACTAGTATATGATACTCGCCATTACGACCAACCTAAGTACAATAGTGCGCTTTACGTGGCATTTTTGCATATGTGGAAGAAAGAGAGGCAAGGAAAAAGTGGAGAAGTGGGCTCTCATGCAAGAGCCAGCCTCTACTACATGGTGGAGCATTGGGAGAGGCACCTGTATGGAGGTGGTCAGGAATCGGGAGACTCACGCTGGTCGTAGCGCCGCAGTTAAAATGATAATGGCAAGTCAAATCATGTGGCCCCACCTGTCCAGCAGTAACTCGCTGTCAAATCACACAGCCCTACATTTGCAGCAGCCTACTCCCTCGTCTTCTCACGTCTCTGTCGAACCGACTAGGCGGAACTGCCCCGCCTACCACGCAGGAAAAGCCCTTCCCTCGACTTTTAAATAGTACAGTATAAAAAAATTATCCACGGATTGCGCCATGGAGCAAAGCCTCTAGAAAACGGTGGTACACATCTATGGAGTATACAGCACGCCCATCGCATTCGCGTCGCACCCCAGACGGTCGGTCGGTCTAGCACGCTGCTCTCCGAATGGAAGCGCGTCATATTGCGTTTGCACACACATGTGGGACCGCAATTGAGAACCGACCATAGGCACACTCCCTGGCCCCGCAAGTCGGGTGACTTAATGGAAGAGGGAGACGAGCGATAGTACTAGACAAGTGTTGTACTATGTTGGTACCTGGATGATCCCTGCAAGACACGAAAGATCAGTTCATCCACGCATGTGACCAGACTCCAGCAGACATGCCTAGATTGGCTATCGTCTACATATGGTGCAGGCTGTGTTGTACATGGCTGTAGTTGTGGTGAGAAATCTAAAAAAAAGGTTTCTTATCATCTCGCAAAATTAGGTGTCATGTGCTTCGGATCACTGCAAGGGTTAAACAGCGACAACTGAGTTGGGCTAGTCATTGGGGCACATGCACGAAGACTACTCGGCTGCCATCTAGGTCAAGCCGGCTATGTTAATTAGGACATCTATTGACGGACCCTGTCGGTGTCAAAACCGGCGGATCTCGGGTAGGGGGTCCCGAACTATGCGTCTACGCGGATGGTAACAGGAGACAGGGGACACGATGTTTTTACCCAGGTTTGGGCCCTCTCGATGTAGGTAAAAACCCTACTCCTGCTTGATTGATATTGATAATATGGTAGTACAAGAGTAGATCTACCACGAGATCAGATAGGCTAAACCCTAGAAGCTAGCCTATGGTATGATTGTTGTTCGTCCTATGGACTAAAACCCTCCGGTTTATATAGGCACCGAAGAGGGATAGTTACACAGAGTCGGTTACAATGGTAGGAGATCTACACATCCGTATCGCCAAGCTTGCCTCCCACGCCAAGGAAAGTCCCATCCGGACACGGGACGAAGTCTTCAATCGTGTATCTTCATAGTCCAGGAGTCCGGCCAAAGGCTATAGTCCGGCCATCCGGACACCCCCTAATCCAGGACTCCCTCAGTAGCCCCTGAACCAGGCTTCAATGACGACGAGTCCGGCGTGCATATTGTCTTCGGCATTGCAAGGCGGGTTCCTCCTCCGAATACTTCATAGAAGATTTTGAACGCCAGGATAGTGTCCGGCTCTGCAAAATAAGTTCCACATACCATCGTAGAGAGAATAAAATTTACACAAATTCAATCTGCTGGCGTATTCGGTGGCGTGACACCACACCACGGCCAAGCCTTTATTCGAATCATTTTTACCGTCCCACCTCAGCGCGTTTAGCGAGACAGTTTCCTTGGCACGTCTTGTAAAAGCAGAGATCGTGTCCCGTTATTCTGGGATTCTCATTAATACGAGCGTGGGTAACCCAGTCGTGCCCGTTGGCACGTCTCCTCTATCGAAGGCGAGCCCCGAACGGTCACGGGGAAGGCTCTTGGTATTCAACCTCTTTATAAAGAGGCCAAGGCTCCGCTCCTTTCTTTCAATCTCAATTGAATCCGCCCCTCGCCTCGAGTTCTAGCACCCAAGGCTCCAGATACAGGCGCTTTGGACCTTTGATGATGTCTGGCTCCGACCTACAAGGCCGGTGGATGCCTTCCTCCGTTACGGAAGAAGACGTGCTAAAGCTAAGAGATGCCAGGTATCTAACCGGCGAAATTTCGCATAGGCTGCCTGCCCAAGGGCAGGTTATTCCCACTCCCTAGCCTGGTGAAAGCATGGTGTTTGCGTCTCGCTTCCCGACGGACCCCTTCGTGAGGGGGCTCATGTTTTACTATGGGTTGGAATTTCATGACTTGGATCCGGAGTCCATCCTCCACATCTCATCATTCATTGTCGTGTGCGAAGCCTTCCTCCGTATTACCCCTCACTTCGGATTGTGGATCAAGACCTTCAAAGTGGAGCTGAAGATGATCAAGGGGCAACAGGCAGAGTGTGGAGGGGTTGTTATAAGCAAGAATGCTGATGCTCCATGGCCAGAGGGCTCCTTTCAAGAGGAGCTCAGCTTATGGCAACAAGAGTGGTTTTATATCACAGCTCCCAGGGGCACCAAATGGGTGGCGCCACCTGCCTTTCGCTCGGGTCCTCCGCCGGGGCTGGCATCATGGGTCAATAAAGGGCTTGACTGGGGGCCGTCCAAGGACGTGCCCTTGTTACAGGGCCGCATTCGAGACCTCCTAGAGAGAGAGAGATCACTCTGGTCGTAGTAGCGCAGGTCATGCTTATTCGTCGCATCCTGTCCTGCAGACGTCGCCCCCTCCGCATGTGGGATTTAACCCGGAGGGACCACGAGCTCTCCAACATTTTATGGGCGCGACGCCTGTGGAGATGTACAAGCTTTTCTTCGGATCACAAGAGATGTGTCCGGACTTGACCGAGGACGCAGGTCTGAGCTGCAATCGCCCAGATACTCAAGTAAGTAGCCCTGTACCCGAACACGCTATCCCATATTTATCACAAACTTGCCCTTTAAAAGAGTTGTCCCTTGAACAGTGGTGGATAGCGAAAGCAAAGTTAATCAGGTGTCCGACCCCCCTCCCTGAGACCACACCGTATCCCGTTTTAACCTGGATGCTGGAGCTTGCGCCTTCGGAAGAAGGTGAAGGGGGGAACAAGGAAGCTACCGCCTCCGCGAAGGAGGCTCCCAGCAAAGGAGGGATCAAGAATCCCTCCATCCAAGGGAAGAAGAGGACCGCCTCTGAGGACCGCCTCTGAGGACCGCCTCGTCAGAGGGTCCAGCGCCGAGAGATGCCTCGGCCGCATTATGCCTCGAAGGGGATCAGCCCTCCACCGAGCCGTAAGTAAAAAGGGGAGTTTTTATTGAAATAAAGGATATCCCTGCCCTATTTCTGATGAAGATAACCGGAGTTTTACCTTGTAGTTCGGATCTTATCCCTTCTCAGCAGAGCCCATCGTCGGGGGATCTTCGTCCGGAGATGATAGAGAGCGAAACGCCTTCCCCTGCCGTACCGTCGTGCGAGGCGGGCGACCCTGAGGTGTCGTCGCGGAGGGTTTCTCCAAGTCCGGCGGGGCCGGAAGGCGGTCATATTTCCCCTCAATGCCCTCCGCGTTCGGCCTTCAAAAAAGGCCATCGGACGAGTCCGGCACCACCTGGTGTACGGTCGGAGGAGCTGAAGGATCTGCTCGGGCGAGCATCTATCTCAGAAGATCACCATGCGTTAATGGGTACGGTGATTGAAAGGATTTCGTCCGCTGAGAACGGATTGCACGAAGCCGTCAGAAGTTTACTGACAGGTTTTGAGGTACGCAAAATGATGTACCTATTAACAGTTCCGCATATAAAATGCGCCCTATGTAGATAGTAGCCCCTAAGGCTCGGTGTGTTGTCAAAAATGACAGCGCGCCGAGCATCATAATCTCAGGTATAATGTATCGCCCTTCCTATGCAGGTGGCAAAGGGTCCGGTGGCTAGCCGGACTGCTGAATTTGCCGAACTAAAGCGGCAACTTGACGTGGCGGATGTCGACATCGCGCTTGTCAATAGGCGACTTCACGAATCACAAGGTATGCAATTTCCCCGTGGACACCTGGTAAGGGAGCTTGATGCACGTGCCTTACAACAAGTATGCTTAACGCAGATGGTGCTGCTGCCATGGAGAACCTGCGGGCGGAGCTCGCCCGAGCCAAGGAGCAGGCTAGAAAGAGTGACGCGGCTGCCTTAAAGGCGGCCGAAGAGCTAAAAGCCGAACAGGCTGCTCACTGCCGAAGCAAGAAGGAAATGGCTGAGATGGCCGTGGAGTTGAAGAATGCTTCCGACCGCTGCAAGCTTCTTAAACAAGAAGATCGAGCGGTACAAGAGGACTTGAAGAAGGCCACTACCGGGGCCAAGGATGCTCGCTCTGCGATGAGGGCTATGAAGGAGGAGTTGCGTCAGGCCGGAGATATCGCGGCTGGAAAGCCCTTCCTACTGCGGAGGAAGTTCACGGATCCTAGATATGCTCATTTGGACCGGCTGTGGAGTTTGGAGGATGCTTATCTGGACTTGGCGGCGAGTGCCGCGGACGCGGCCGAACACTTCCGAGATCAAAAGGATCACGAAATGAAAAAGTTTTTTTTGGTCGCAGTTCCATAATCCAGAGCGCCCTCTTCCATTAACGATCACTTGGCCGAATGGGCGGAGCTGAATAGGTTATCCGGACTTGCGATGAAGGATGTCGTGAGTCTTTTGCGGCCGAAAAGGCCCGAGCCGAAGAGTTATTTTGGCTTAGTGCAGCAGTTCCTTGGTGCGGTTCCGCATATCAATGCAATGAGGAGGTCGGCATGCATAGAGGGTGCGCGGATGGGTTTTGCCCGTGTCAAGACATACTGGGCAGAGATGAAGGCCACCGATGTTGCACCCCAGATTCGAACGGAAGCCGAGTACCTGTCGAGCAATATTTTTAGGAAGTTCTGCAGGGCGCTCGTTTAATAGAGACGCAGTGCTCGAAGGATATTATGTTCGAATAACATGTATTGTTGTGAAACAATGTTTCATGAAATATAAAAGCTTTTTATACTTGTGCCTTCAAGAATTAAAATACCTCCGTGTGGCCGTTAATGTATATGTGTATATAACCCGAAAGATGGCGTCTCTTGACTTCCCCACGCATATAATGCGGGGGTGTTTGCAAAAGGCACATTTTCACACTTGATCCAATGTCTTGGTCCTATAAAGGAGGTGGTAGCGTAGCAAACTAGGCAACCGGACTATAATGCTTTATCACTTTCACTTAGCCATAGGAGTTTGACAGTGGGGCTACTATATAGCCCAAGGGGCACCGCGCTCACCCAAATTCGGGGCGCGTATGTGCCTGACCAGGAAACGGCCCTTCGTCAATGCGGAGAAATCCTATAGATTCTGGCGGGTCATCGAGTGGTTTACCAGTCTCACGCTATATCATGACAAGTCGCCGCTTTCTCTCTTGAGGTGCTCACCGACGAACCAGGCACAATCGCGATAGTTCTCCACAGTGCCGCGTTTGCCGATAGAGCGGAACGTAAGGCAGCAAAACACGAGAGCCGGCAAACCCAACATTTGACCAAAGACATGATTGAGCTGATGCATATAAGGCCTAACTCGAGGCGCCGAACACTCCCTAAGGTATTCGGTCTTTATGAAAACGGACGAACAACGCCTTGGTAATAAGCCCACGTGTCAGTGCACGCAAAATTCTAACGAGGCCCATGCCAAAACGCCAGCCTCCTCCTCGGTTATAGCAAGAAACCGGGGGATGTGTATCAACAAGAGATAGTAAAAAAGGTTTACGCAGGGTCTTAATCTGAAAAGAATCCTTCCAGCGGGTCCCTACTGCATGTCTGCGCCTGTGTCTCCATTGTGTCGTATCCTGGACGGGTGTTGCACGGTGTTCATCTGTAAAAGAGAGGAACTTAGTTGAAAAAGATCGTGTGAAAATGTACGTTATATTAAATAAACAAAGTACGTTTCAAAAAATGAATAAAATTGAGCTTTATTGTCTCTTGTTGTATATGCGCGGAGCCCCTTGTGCGGGGGTGTGCGGCTGGTAAGCCCCTGTATGTTTACGCCGGACTCGTCTAACCGTGTCTGGGGTCTGAACGACCTGTTTAGGTGCTTGGATTAGTGAAGCCGGTTTAGTGTGTGGCTGTCGAGGCGGTCACACAATCTTCCGCGCTCGAGGAACACTCGATATTTCCCTTTAAGGAGATGATGCCTCATGGACCAGGCATTTTAAGTGTGAGGGATGCATAATGTGCTATTGCGTTAAAGCGGGCGAAAGCTTCGCACCCCAGTAGTGCTTGACAGCTACTTGTAAATGGGGCGAGGTTGAAGGTTAACTTTTCGCGGCGGAAGTTGTCGGGTGAGCCGAACACAACTTCTAGCAATAGAGAGCCCATACAATGGGCATATCGGCCTGGCATTACCCCTTGAAAGGAAGTGTTGCTATGGCGAATTTTGGTTGGGTCTATCCCCATTTTGCGGACTGTGTCCTGATATAGCAGGTTTAGATCACTGCCGCCGTCCAATAGGACTTGTGTAAATTGGAGTCCATTGATTATCGGATCTAATATCAAGGCAGTCCATCCTGCATTCCGGATACTTCTAGAGTAATCCTGACGTTCGAAGGTGATTGGTTTTAACAACCAGTGGCGGGACTCCTCTGGGATAGGCCGTATGGCGCGTATTTCCATGGGCGCCATTCTGTTTTTCCCTTTTGACGCGTAAAGTGAGTTTACTATTTTGTCTTGTGGGAAATTCTTTTGTTTTCCGGTTCTCTGCTTGTGGGGTTCGTCATCGTCCTCGCTTGGTGTGTCGAGCCCCTTGTGTTCGGCGTTGAGTTTGCCGGACTGCTTGAAGACCCAACAATCTGTGGGTATGATTTGCAGGCTTCCCGGGGGTACTGTGGATTTGGCATACCTTGTCCAAAATTTTGTTTAAGTTAGATAGCTCATCCCTGTTATCCTTAGGGGGCAGTTTTTTATGATCCTGCCGTGAGCTTTTGAATCCGGCGTTGACTGTCGTGCTCTTCGGGCTGTTTCCCTTAGTCCGGCGCTGGTCCTTGCTTCGTCGCGGTTTCCCGTTTCCATCCCTGACTTCGGATGTACTTGGGTCGCTGGTACTGGATCTTGCCAGCCAGCTATCCTCTCCCGCGCAAAAGCGGGTCAAGAGGCTTGTTAATGCGGCCACTGTTCTTGGCTTTTCTTGGCCGAGGTGTCTGGCGAACCATTCGTCTCGGACATTGTGTTTGAAAGCTGCTAAGGCTTCGGCGTCCGGACAGTCGACTATTTGGTTCTTTTTAGTAAGGAATCTGTTCCAGAATTTTTGGGCTGACTCTCTGGGTTGTTAAGTTATGTGACTTCAATCGTCCGCATCCGGAGGTCGGGCATAGGTCCCTTGAAAATTTGCCCGAAAAGCATCCTCGAGCTCTTCCCAACTTCCAATGGTGTTTTTGGGTAGGCTTTTGAGCCAATGCCGGGCTGGCCCTTTGAGCTTGAGGGGTAAGTATTTTATGGCATGGAGGTCATCTCCTCTAGCCATGTGTATGTGGAGGATGTAATCCTCAATCTAGACTCCAGGGTCTGTTGTTCTGTCGTACGCCTCTATGTTTATGGGCTTGAATCCCGCTGGAAATTCATAATCCAGAACCTCGTTGGTGAAACATAGGGGATGTGCGGCAACCCTATATTTAGGTGTACCGTAATATTCAGATACTTGACGTGTTGCATTGCTTACTAGAGCTTGCTTTCTTGGCCCGTAGACAGATCTAATTAGGCCATCTTTTTGATGCAAATCCGAGTGCGGATCGCGTGCCGGCAGGTGTGCGGCGCCGTTTGCCGTTCTATGTTTGCCATGGGGTCATCTATACGACCGGGTGGTCTCTTTGTTCTTTCATTGCGGGAGCTCTACGGCCTCCTCATCAAATTCGGGCAGTAGTTTTCGCTTTGGGTAGCTCTTTGTTCGGTGACTATCGCCGTATTTGTTTGCGGTGTTGAGTACTTTGCTCCATCTGATCTTGAGTGCATCTTCCTCTGTTTTGAGCTTCCACTTCTGCTTTTTCAGGCTACGCGCAGTGGCGACGAGCCTTTTGTGGAGGTTCTTTTGCTCCAGCAACTTGTCCGGTGTGAGATCGCCCGGACTGTTATCTTTGTCGGGGACGGATTGTTTATCCATATTGTCCTGTTCGCATCGTTGCTCGATAGCATGTTCGCCGTCCACCGGTTCGCCCTGCTCTATGGCTTGGTCCGTATGGCTGCTGTCTTTGTCGAGGCGGGATTTTGAGCGGCGCTTACGTCGCCGTTTTGACTGCTTTTCGAGGGAATGATCGCTCGTGACGTCCCGTTGTTCCTCGTCGTTGCTTCCTTTAGGTGTGTCCACCATGTATACATTGTGAGATGAGGTGGCTGTCCAGTGCCCTATAGGTGCTGGTTCATGTTTGTCTTCCACATCGTCGTCCATACCATCGATGTCTTCGAAGTCGAAGTCGAGCACGTCGTTTAAACTTTCAACAGTGGCTACGAAGTGGGTGGTGGGTGGGCTTCGAATTTCTTCGTCGTCCGCATCCCAGCCTTCCTGACCATAGTCCGGCCAGTACTCTCCTGATAGAGAGAGAGAGACTTTAGTGAATTCAGGATGTCGCCAAAGGGTGAGTGCTGAAAGATGTCCGCGGCGGTGAACTCCATGATCGGCGCCCAGTTGGATTCGACTGGCAGGAGTGCGGAAGGTTCGGAGTCCGGAGAGGAGTCCGGCACCTTAGAGTCACAAGCTTCGCAAAGGACAGGGTTGGTGTTCGGCTCAATCGTCGTAGAGATAGCAGCCCCCGAGGCGGTGTCCAGCCACCCATCCTCGATCGGCGCAGTCGGCTCCGAGCTAAGGGTGGGAGCGGACATTGGTGCGGCCTCCAGGGCACTGTCCGGCGAAAGAGCTAGATCATACCCTTCGTGACAGTGCGGCGCGCTTGGCTATGGCTCGAATCCATCGAAGATCAAGTCTCCGCGGACGTCAGCCGTGTAGTTCAAACTTCCAAATCTGACAAGGGTTAAACAGCGACAACTAAGTTGGGATATTCATTGGGGGCACATGCACGAAGACTACTCGGCTGCCATCTAGGTCAAGCCGGCTGTGTTAATTAGGGCATCTATTGACGGATCCTGTCGGTGTCAAAACCGGCGGATCTCGGGTAGGGGGTCCCGAACTGTGCGTCTAGGCGGATGGTAACAGGAGACAGGGGACACGATGTTTTTACCCTGGTTCGGGCCCTCTCGATGGAGGTAAAAACCCTACTCCTGCTTGATTGATATTGATAATATGGGTAGTACAAGAGTAGATCTACCACGAGATCAGAGAGGCTAAACCCTAGAAGCTAGCCTATGGTATGATTGTTGTTCGTCCTACGGACTAAAACCCTCCGGTTTATATAGGCACCGAAGAGGGTTAGGGTTACACAAAGTCGGTTACAATGGTAGGAGATCTACATATCCGTATCGCCAAGCTTGCCTCCCACGCCAAGGAAAGTCCCATCCGGACATGGGACGAAGTCTTCAATCTTGTATCTTCATAGTCCAGGAGTCCGGCCAAAGGCTATAGTCGGGCCATCCGGACACCCCTAATCCAGGACTCCCTGAGACCCCTTTTCTACAAGTTTATCTTTAATTTGAGCTTTGTTCCTCGTCTAGTTTGTCTGTCGGGATTCATGTTGTCTCCTTTGGGCAGTGAGGTCATGATTTCTTGTCATGTGGCATTTTTTCGTGTTATATGTTATAATCCGGCGTGTTAGATCAAAATGACGACAAGCTAGCAGCGTCAAGGCCCGCCACGCATGAAGACTTCTCGGCAGTCATTGACGAGGTCAAGCCGGCTCCGGTAGACAAAAGAAAACTAGTACTACTCCACTATATAGGCAGGAGCCTCCACGCTTGCTTGCTAGTGTTGCTCTCTTTACACTGTCTCGGCCTCTCCAGATCTAAACACGACAGAGGTGGCCACTCTCTCTCTCTCTCTCTCTCTCTCTCTCTCTCTCTCTCTCTCTCTCTTTATATCTCTCTCTCTTTGCTCACCGCTGGTCACAGATCCAGCCGGATCCTCTCCGCCAGGGAAGGTGAGAAGGTGCAACGTTCACGCGGTCGTCCTCGGCGACGGCTCTTACCCACTGCTGGCGCGTCCCGATCAGCCTGCCTTGTCGTTCTCTCCCAAGCACCGCTGGCGAGAGAGGGCCTCCGACCCCTTCTTCCTTGCTGCCGTAGTGTGGGCAGATCTAGCCTCCCGCCACCCACCTAGCGACATCCCGGCGACCATCAGGTATAACTTCCTTTGAAACCGTCCTTTCTCTACTTCCCGAGTTCCTCACGTCGCTGCATTTGTATCTTTTACTATTTCTCAGGGCCCCTCATAGATAGGATCGATTGGCTGTTCGAAAACCACCTAAATTTTTTATGTTTAAGAGGTAAAACTAGTTCATGCACTCGAATCTTGTACTACTTGGTTCAAACAAGGAGGAAAGGGGGTGGGGGTGGGGGAGGATTTGTTATCTAAATCTAGGACTTTGTCAAAAGAGGAAATAATGGGGGCGAAAAGTAGCAGAGACTGGCTATCCAACTGGTCTCTAGTTCTAATAGGGAAATAAAGGGAAATGCGGTACAAACTCAATATAAACCCGATCTATTGGTTGAAAAAGGAAAGAAAGTGGGGACTGGGGGACAAGTCAGCGAGTAAGTCCAGACACTAGATTTGCTAGCCTCACACGAGATAAGGTGGCTATACCGAACAAATATGGGACCAACCGGATATCCTGCTCGATGTTTGTTGCCCGAGCCACTCTTATGTAATGCCACTAGTAAAATGTAGCAGTCGCACTGTTAAAAGTAAGGACACGTTAAACCAATGTTGTTTTCAATGTAATGCCTCCAGTAATATAAATCAATGGAACTTTTTTACATGTCCTGCTAAATTTCCCTTGAAGATAAGTTGGTTCTTTTCGTTAGAAATGCAACTGCCCTGGTCCGCCTACTCTCCCGTGCCCAAAGTAATGTCGTATTTAACGTTTGTCATAGTTAATCCTAATGCCCACACTAATATCTAGCAATGCCACTGCTTTAGAAATTGCTACTCTCCTTGTAGGATTGCCATTCAGATAAGGAACATGCTTCTTTTCATTTGATGCATGTTTCATCACTTGTTAGTCACCCTCCTTTCCACCTTTTTTGTGCAAATAGAGATATACATTTCACGCTCGATCTTAGTTGAACTGCACAAATGATATCCCAATTATAATTGAGCATTCCAGGAGCTTCACAACCAACCTTGATGTTGCTCAATTTTATTGCAACTAATGAAGAAGAAGCTCTGTGGGTTTCATTTTCTAATGGAAATGGAGCCGGGGCTGGAGCCCTTTTCTTAAAAAATGAAGAAGAAGCTACTAGCTCACGGGACATTGCTTCATTTTAGGTGAACTGCACCAAAAGGTCCCATGAATTGAATCATCCTTGTTGGTGACTGAAAGAGCCAGCTTCAGCATCCCAGTCTAAAGCACCCTCGCCCTCCATCCTTGCGACGCACGGTACACCTCATTTGCCACCTGCTCGACCCTAGTGTCACTAATAAAATGAAGTAATAATACAGTTAAAATAGAGCGAGTGTCATCTCTATCATTTCATTTCCAATGTAGATAAAGAAAGTGCTTCCCTTTGTTAATGTATGTTTCATCAACAAGTCCCATTGTTAACGTTTAAGCATTTCTGCAAACTGGGGTGCTTAATTTTAGTTGATCTGTACAAAAATAGAGATTTGAATGTCTCAAGGCGCCTCCTTGTACTACAGCTGTACACTGATGTTCATCACTGGCAGAAGGTGTATCTGGGAGACTTGGGACGATGTCCAGTATGAGGCGTGCCGTATGAGGCGTCGCATGGCCCATCTCGCCCTCGCAGCATGGCATACTATGATACTATCGCAATATTTTCTTCTATTTATTTTGTGTGTATCATCAACTAGTGCCACTATAATGTAATCATGCTTTTTCATTATCTGTGCAAACAGGGTTATTCAGCTGTATTTTGGTGGAACTGCACAAATGTACGTATGGAACCGGCATATATGCAGTGCGAGGTGTGCCAAGTAAAATTATCGACACCAACCATGCTGCATGCACGATTGGCATCCACCACCACCAATGGGATGTGTGGCGCTCTCTGTGGACGGATCTTTCTCGGTAGCAAATCCTCTAACCAAATACTAGTAGCTTATATTGGCAGTTTTCTAGGGAGTACTCTTTTCTGAAAGAAGCACCAATCTATTTTTCTTTATTTGTACACTGTGTCACAACTTTCACCCAAAGTCCAGAGCTATTTTAGGGTGATTGGCGTAGTACTCACAGACTGATTGTAAGCATGATTTTCATTAGCTGTCAACTGATTGTAAGCATGAGCAGGTGGAAGATTAGGTTAGTGTGAATCTTACCTTAAACCCTACCACCGCCGTTGAAACGAGGCGAGCGTCGAGGGAACCGTGGAGAACGGCAGAGAAGCGATGTCGCGCCATCCGGCCTCCTCTTGCGGAGGGAGAACGAATACTCCTGTGGCTCCGGCTGGCTCTGCACCCTCACGAACAGCACACCATACTCGATTGATTCGTTATCCTCTGGGTGCTCAACCTTCAACCTGTACGCCACCACCTCCGCCTGACTGTTGCCTTAGGCGAATCTGTCCGCTCCATCGCCCAGAGGACATACTCGATGAACTCGGAGGACTGCGGCGTGACTGTCGTCGAGGAGTACATGTACATCGCCACCCTCATCGCCGCCGTCTCGCTCTTTCGCATACATTGCCACATGGCCCGCACCGTCCTTGAAATCTCCCACTCATTATCAAACCAAGTAAGGATCTCCTTCAACCTGGCTAACTTTGCCTGGTCGCCGTCGGTGATCTACTAGATTCGCTGCTGCATCCTCTCCATAGATGTCCTTCTAAGTGGTCCGGTGCTAGCTTTGGAATATGAGAGGAGAGACGATGGTCTTGCAATAGAGAAGAGAGAGAGGTGAGACGGTGGTTTTGGAATGGGGATGATGGAGAGGAGAGGAGGTGGTTTTGCAATGGAGAAGATCAGAAGAGGGAGAGCCGAGACGGTGGTTTTGGAATGGAGATGATGGAGAGGAGAGGAGGTGGTTTTGCAATGGAGAAGAGGGAGAGGAGCGTGCGGCAGCGATTTAGGATCGACGAGAGAGGCCAGCCACCAGGATCGGATCAAAATCAAAATCAATTTACCCTTCAATTAAGAAAGCGACCCCACATTAACTAGTCTCCTTTTATTCGGGTCATAATTGACCATGATTTTCGCAAATAAAATATATGTTATACGTTGCAAAAATAATATAATTTGAAAGTACATTCAGATACGAACAAAATGATACAATTTTTGGTGACATGCATTCACATTTTGCTTGTCAAATACAGTACGTGGTCAAATTTGACCCAAAATACGCAAAACAACAAAAAAATACTTCCAAGACCAGCGCCGCTCTTCCGCTCTTGTCCTCTTAAACCACCGCCGCTCCTCTCATGTTCCAATCTAAATCCAGCGCCGCTCCTCTCCTCTTCCATTTCAAAACCACCGTCCCTCCTTTGCTGTTCCAGTCCAAAACCAGCGTCGCTCCTCTCCCATTTTAATCCAAAACCAGCGTTGCTCCTCTCCTCTTCCATTCAAAAACCACCGCTGGCAAGTGAAGGTGCTGTGGAGAAGTAGATCGATGGAGGAGTACAACCAATACGTGAGGATCGCAGACGGCGACCCTGTGAAGCTAGCTAGGACTTGGAGATACAGTCTTGGTTTGACAAAAAGGACCAACTAGCGGCGACGGGGACAACCATGGCCAAATATCTGCAACAGAGCGAAAAGGCGCGATACTCCCGGAGGGAGTCGCGCCGGAGTACATAGAGCTGCTCCTCTAGGCCATGGAGCAAACAGATTCACCGAATCCGATCGTGAGGGAGCGGTGGTGGGAGTATCGATCCCAGATGGAGCATCCACCAGAGATTGAAGGATTGAGCATCTACAGGGTGCCGTTTGTGAGGGTGTCCAGCCAGAGCGAGCTGGTGGAGTCTTCATCGACCGAACTCAACTGCAAGAGGAGAAAAACAGTTGGCCCGACGACGCTTCCCCGCCATCCTCTCCCTCGCCGTTCACATCGTCTCACGGGGCGGCTGTCTGCCGCCAAGGAATAGGAGGGGACTGCCCCCCTCCCAGCCCAATAGTCGGGCAGGTTGTGAATTGTCAGGAGGAGCTTAGGGTTGTCAGTATTTGCAGGTTGTGAATTGTGTTTTGTGTTGTGTATTTTGAGAGTACTTTCAGATATGAATGTCTTTTGAATTTCAGATCTGCAGTATTGAGCATATGAAGTATTATATGAATTCTAGAGATCTATTTTTAGCACTTAAAAATGTAGTTTCATAGGAGTATAAAAGTGCGAACAATGTGATTCTCGAGAAGAAACGCAAGTTTCGGGCCAGATAAGAAACTGCAAGTTCAGTTTCAGATAAGAAACTGCAACTTTCAGAGGCAGAGCATTTATATTAACACGGCCTTTTCGAACAAGGTTAACATCATGTTGGAAGTTCTATTCATGGTCGAAAATGGAACTACCAGCCAGTTAACATCATGCTGATCAACATTCATGCATAGCACATCTTCATATGATGCACAGTCAAAATGCCCCCACAATGTCGAGTGTGCCAAACACAGAGAAAACGAGGGACGAAGTTTTGGCAAGTGTTGGACGTGGTGTGCATAGATGACAATGGGGACCCACATGTCAATAAAGGCAGAGGCAAAAACTTTGGAGATATTTTCCCTGCATAGGTGGAATCGAACCCGGGCGAAACAGTTGTCGGGTAGTGTCACTTGGCCACTAGGCTAGTTCAGTAGTTTCGTTAATAATAAGGCACTTCCTCGGGTGGTGGGATCCCCTCCTGTGCCTTTGTGCACTCGCCGCGACGCCGCTGTCTGCCATTGTGAACATGCTGAACAAACGAGAGGAATCTGGAGAGGACTGTACGTGGAGAGGCGGACAGTCGGGACCCACCAGGTCTATGGCCGTACGCAAGCAAAGTGCCTCATCGAAAAAGTACTTCCTCCTAATGCTATACTGACATTGGGGCCCACGGGTTTGTCAACATAGTTACATTTTTTTAGGTGCTTCAACGTAGTTATTATAGGTGATAAAATTCACAACGAAGCTGGGGAGCTGGCAGGTATCATTTATTATCACTGGGGCAGCAAGTATCAGCTAGGTTTTGGTCTGCCCCGTCTAGGCTTTCATTTTTAACATGCACAGCCCACGACCTCGCATGGGAGGTCTGTATTTTCTTGAGGGCCGTCATGTATCGACCGGCCTATGGACCTCCCATCCGAGGTTTTATTTTTCCTGAATATCGGCAGCCCAATTTATGTATTTTTTTGAAGAAAACGCAGAGGTCTGTTCTATTTTTCTATATAAGAATAGGAACGCCAGGTCCAACTTATGTTTCCCTTCTAACTATATTATTATATATTATTTTTATTGTCATCTTATATTTAACAGATACTTACATATGTAAGAAAACAATATCCCACATCTTATTAACTTATAAAAATAATTTCTTAACAATAAAATCCTGGATTGTTTTGGCACGAAAATCCTAGTGATTGTGTACAAAACCTTGGTAAGATTTAAGGACGAATGTTATAATATCACTTATTATTTAAATATATTTATAACAAAATGCTCAGCCCCTATTTATTTTTTGAGAACATTGCTGGCCCAACCCAATATTATAATTAGAATCAGCCCAGCAAAATCGTGTATTTCGAGAAAGTGCAAATGGCCTGTAATTTTTTAGGAAATAAAATAAATGGGCCGCATGGACGCAACATTATTTGTTCACCCAGCCCAGCTAATGGTTGTAATTCAAGAAAAGAAGATCAAATTGACTATAAATTCTACCGCGCAAAAAAAAGATTGTAAATTCTAAAAAAATGGGTTGAATACGTGCCACATTTTTGGAGGCTGAAATGTGGGCCAATAGGTCGAAGCCAATGCAAGTCGTTGTCAATTTAGTCAACAAATGATTCTGACATGTTAGCCATTGGATTTACATCCAACGACCGGCATCCATCTTCAATCTCTCGTCTTCTTCCTCCAGCGCCGCCGGGACCACCTCCCGCCTCCTGCTGCTAGCAGCTCTGCTTAGCACGCTTCGCTATGAGGCGCTACTCCACCGTTGGCCACGCCATACCTCCACCCCTCCACACCTCTTGTTCTTCTCCACCGACTGCCGAACCACACCGCACTGGAACCAGTTAACCCTCGTACACCTCTCCGTCCGCGACTCTACTCCCGTGTCTTCCCATCTCCGGCTCTGTCCGGGGCCTCGCCGTCGTCCACCACCTTGGATGCGCTCGACGCGGCGTGGTCAATGTGGTCAACAAACGACACCATCGGAAGTAGACTGTGCGTGGAAAGGCTGACAGCTGGGTCCACAGCCGCACATAAGGAAATGCCTCCTTATTACGAGCAAAATAATGATTCCTTCACCTGACATCTGGGACCCACCGGAAGGGCCTCTGTGTTTCGCGAAAAAAACATGCCCCCCGCTGACAGGTCGGACCCACCAGCTATCTTCGCATGCAAGGAAGTGCCTCCTTATTATGCAAAAAAATGAATACTCCCCCTGTGTAGGATCGAAAGTATGTCTAGAGGGGGGGTGATTAGGCTACTTGACAATATAAAAGTTTAGCCTTTTGATTAGGACAAGTTTTTAGCAAGTTCACAATGATGATCAAGTCAAGTATCACCCTACACATGCAATTCTAGAGTAATGGCAGCGGAAAGTATATTGCACATGTAGTAAAGGAGAGGTGGAGAAGAGCAAACGCAATTTGGAGACACGGAGATTTTTTCTCGTGGTTCCGATAGGTGGTGCTATCGTCAATCCACGTTGATGGAGACTTCAACCCACGGAGGGTAACGGCCGCGAGAGTCCACGGAGGCTCCACCCACGAAGGGTCCACGAAGAAGCAACCTTGTCTATGCCATCATGGCATACGCCCACGGAGGACTAGCCTTACTCGGGGTAGATCTTCACGAAGTAGGCGATCTCCTTGCCCTTACAAACTTCTTGGTTCAACTCCACATCTCGACGGAGGCTCCCAAGCGACACCTAACCAATCTAGGAGGCACCACCCTCCAAAAGGTAATAGATGGTGTTGGTGATGATGAACTCCTTGCTCTTGTGCTTCAAATGATAATCTCCCCAACACTCAACTCTCCTCACCGATTTGGCTGTGGTGGAAGAAAGGATTGAGTGGAAAGCAACTTGGGAAGGCTAGAAATCAAGTTTCATATGGTGGGAGTGGAGCAACTTGATCTCAACACAAGGGTAGGTAGTTTTCTTCTCGAAATGTAAGGTAGGAGTGGTAGTTCTTTCGATGGCTCTCTCCATGAATGAAGAGGAGGTGGAGGGTATTTATAGCCTCCACACAAAATCCAACCGTTACACATTTGACCAATCTCGGTCGGACCGAAGTTGACAACTCGGTGAGACCGAAAGTTCAAATCTTGTGAGCGTTGGGATTTTCGTGGGACCGAAAATACAATCTCGGTTAGTCCGATTCTTCCAAAGACTAGGGTTTGCCAATCTCGGTGGGACCGACTTTATCATCTCGGTGACACCGATATGATGACGAAGGTTCTGAAGCTTGGCAACACTAGTTTCGTGAGACCGAGTTTGGAATCGGAAAATCCAAAATTTCTAGGGTTTGGGTATATGGTGAGGTGGTTCATCTCGGTGTGAAGTTTATGGAATCGGTGGGACCGAGATTACTTATGAGTATATGTTGGAATGAAAGATTGCGATAGTTTGGGAAATAAATCACTAAGCACTTTGAGCAACCAGATCATTATCATAACCTCATCCCTTTTAATAGTATTGGCTTTCCTATAGACTCAATGTGATCTTGGATCACTAAACCAAAAATGGAGTCTTGAGCTTTTGCCAATGTTTTCCTTAGCATTTTGAGGGGTCCACATCTTGATCATTGCCATACCCATATCAACTGAACTTTACGAAATGTTCTCAAGAAACAATTAGTTCAATGATATATATGTTGTTATTAATTACCAAAACCACCCGGGATTAGTTGCACTTTCAATCTCCCCTTTTGGTAATTGATGACAACATATAGATCAAAGCTTCGACAAATGATATAATCAATGAATAATATAAATCGCTTTGAGAAGTATGTGATAAGCAAGAGCTCCCCTAAATTTGTGCATTATTTAAGATTTGCGTTTGAATGCAAATGCACAATCGATTAGGATCATGGGTCACTCTTCCATGTCACATACATCTTGGTGGAGCGCACAAAATGATAAGAATGAATAACATGCACCCAATCACCAAGACATGAGTAAATGATCATACAAGATATGAATAGCATATGATAAGCATTAAGCACACATTAAGGCATGGTATGATCAAGCACTCATCAAAGTAGAGCAAACGTAGTATCAAACACACGAAATGTCTCGAAAACCTCAAAAGTATCTCAAAAAGACCGCAAATGAAATGAAAGAGCAAAAGCGAGCACTCTCTCTCTCGAAAGTCCTATGATCTATACAATTTCTCCCCTTTGGCAACAAGTTACCAAAAGTTCGAAAGGTATAGAGCTAAACGTCACTAGGGACTCTGTGGCGGCTCTGTGCAGGTTGATGGAGTTGAGATAGCTGCATCTGCAAAGGCTTCACCAAGTCTGTGGAGCTGGAGGAGTGGACACCGGAGCTGGAGCTGGGCCGATGGAGCTGTGGAGGTCTTGATCAGAGAGTCTGGTGTCATCCTTTGGAATAGCAAATGATCTGGGTTTTGTGGGAACCGGAGCAGGCTGCTCATAGTCATCTGGACAAGGTCATCTGCATCTCCTTCATGAGCTCTTCCTTCTCCCTCTTAGCTTCCTTGATATCTGCCTCAAGCTTGTTGTGATGACTTGCACTTGATCGACTTGACATCCAGAGCATGGAACTTGTCTTCAACTATCCTCTCAAGACTCTCCTGAGACTGCACTATGCTGGCCAGGCGTAGTTCAATCCTCTGGGTAGCTTCAAGGAGCTGCTCTCCAACGCTCTTGGGTTTAGCTGCTGCTGCTTCCTTCTCTGCTTTCGCTTGATTGGCAGCTTCAGACTTTGCTTGACCTTCAACAGACGTGGGATCATCCTCAGTCATCACAACTTCATTGTCCTCATGCTCAGGCTGCAGTGGCAAGTGGGGTCTATCCAACAAGTAGGTGCCCGTGCCAAACTTGGCATTGATGAGCATCTGAATGTGCGGGCAAAACCACATGACCTCTTCCAGTCTGCTGCGCATCCTCTTGATAGTCTCAACTATCGTGTCCATCACCTTGAAAGGTGCCTTCTGATCTAGTATATGCAGCATGTTGATAGAATAGCCTCTTATCATGCGATGATCTCCAGACTTGGGCATCAGGGTATGCCTCAGAATTGTGTTAGTGGTAGGAAGACCTGCCTGGAGATGATACACTGAGCCGAGCTTCTAGATCTCTACATCCTTGGCTGGTACCTCATTGTACATGTTTTTCATAGACTCATGGTTTTTCTTGGGAATTCCATACACATCAACATCATCATCTCTCTGCACTGGAGCATTCAGCAGTGCTTCCCACTCTTCAACTGTTGAAGAGAATCTCTGACCTTCAGTCATCCATACAATTCGCCATCTGGATAGAAATGTGTCAGGCATAGAATTGCATGATCATCTCATCATTCCAAGCAGCACGACCGACCAACGAATCGCAACACCACATGCGGAGAAGCTCTCATGCACATGTGGAAAGTAGTCTCTGTGCTCTTCACTTTGTCAATGTATGCCCGGTCAACATAGCGAGTGTCGGCAACAATGGGCTTCTTGTCCATAAGCACGCCTCATAGAAATCTTGCTGCTCTCTGGTGTGGAACCTTGGGTCAACAGCAGTCCTTCTTCTCATGGCATATGGATCAGCTTGTCTCCATAGCCTGAGACCTTTGTCCTTTCTTTCCTTCATGTTTTCAGCTCGAGGATGAGCATCATTGTGGACAGGCAGTTTCTGACGGAGTTTCAGCAATACATGTGCCTCATCATCGACTCACCGGTGGCACATTGTCTTTCTTCTTCTCTGAAGCGATAATGTTTCTCCTTGTTTTCGGGCTTGGCGTGAGGCTTGGCTTGAGCTGCCTTTCTTTGGAGCTGATGGCTTAGACTTAGTAGGTGCTCCTTACTCGATGGCATCTCCCATCAACTTAGGCTTCGAGGAGGCTAGGGTGCTTCCTCATCGTAATCATCATCACCGCTTCATCATGCACAATCCTCTTCCTCTTGGAAGTTTTCTTTACCTTCTTGGATGTTTCTTCTTCCATGCTCAGCTTCTTAGCAACTGTGGACTTCTTCACTTTCTCGGTGCCTTTCTTGGTTTGTTGCCCTTGATGCTCTTTGGCAACCACTTTGCTCTTATGCTTAGATGTGATCTCTTCCTCAGCTATGAAATCAGAATCTTCTTCATCGAATTTCTCTTCTTCCGGCCCCGGTGGCGCAGGAGGCAAACCACTTGGTGTGCTCCTCTCACCATCATCGTAAAAGCTGCTGGCTTCGGGACTAGTGCCCGCCTCTGGAATCTCAGCTCTGGTGATTCAGACTGTTCGCTGTCACCGGCATCGACATGGCCGACAACCCGTGAATAGATTAGGTATAGGCGAAATAGAAGAGTTATCACAAACTGCGAAAGATTTTGCAAAAAGAATGAGTTCAAATTTCAGTTTTAGGTTTTCACGAATGCATTTCGGTCGACCGAGTCTAAAATTCGTGAATCCGAAGTGTCTAAACAGAACCATTCACACCACTTTCGGTTGGACGAAATGGGTTTCGGTCTAGCCGAGAACACTAGGGTTTCACTAAATCCTTATTTCGGTCACACCGATTTGCACAACTTCGGTTGGACCGAAAAGTGCAAAGGCAATGGCCAGAGGCCAAATCGGTCATACCGAGAATGTAGAATCGGTCACACCGAGATGTGTTCGTGGAAACCTAACCCTAAAACTTTTACTCAATTTCGTTCTAAGAACTAATCTGCTGGATAGAAAGATCTCAAACGTGGCAAGAAGCTAGGCAAACCTATCGTGTATTGAATCGGAGGTTGAAACACGAGAGGATCAAACTCACCCTAACTTGGTGGAGTTTCTCTCTGGCGCAACGGCGCGAGAGAGATGTCCGCTGACGGCGACGGAGACTCATGCGGCGAGGCGCCTGAGCGCATTTACGGAGACGATCCGGAGACCACGGCGACGGCAAAGAAAGGGTTTGGGGCGAGACGTTTTGAAGAAAGAATCAACGCGCGACCTCAAGTATATATACCCTTCACCGTCGGTGGGACCGAGTTGTAAAACTTCGGTGGCACCGAGATGGTTAACTGCAAGCAGTTACACACTTCGGTCACGCCGAAATTTGCAACTCGGTTTCACCGAGGTGAAAACCTAGATTAATCCAAGTGCTTTCGGTCTGTCCGATTTTGAGTAGGTTGGTCTGACCGAAAATACTTAGAAGGTTTTGGAAGTTAAGCTTTTGACGGATCGGTGGCTCCGAGTGCTCCTCACTCGGTGGGTCCGAAAAAGACTTGTCCAAAGTTTGTGATATAAGCATGAATAGAGTTTGAGACAAGAAAGCATAGATAGCTAGGGGAGGAACTTAGGCATTCTTGTCCATCCATTTGGTCAAGAAGAAATCCAAAAGATACCAAAGCAATCAAATGGATGTCCTCGAATGGATAAAATCATGCATCCAACATGCTCACACAATAAGATAACAAATGAAATATGTGTCGAACATGCACAAACAAAACACTAGCTACTATCACACAATTTGTCGATGACTAGGTCATCTATATATGAGTATATTGACTTAGGAGTCAAATGAGAACATTTGATCATAGGTCATACTCATCGTTTAAGCACAAGTGGGGTTACCACTTTTACATAAAGCATTAATGTGTTCACATCATTTGAAGATGCTTTAGCTCAAATCTTTAGAGCAAAGCTCCCCCTTGATGTGAGAACCCCTTTTAAGGGTCAAACTAACCTTGGGTTGTCGTAGAAGACTTCATGTAGGTGTTGAAGATGTGGATGCTCAATGTTGATGAAGATCATCAAGAGTTGGGAGCAATCCTTTGGATTCGGGCACTTTCAATACCTACATGGGTTAGTCCCACAAGGAACAAACAAGGATATCCATGGACATAGATTGAAGTACACAAAAGATGATGTCCATGAAAGCAATGATTACCTTGTCCCTTGACTTACCAACAAGAGGGTTTGTGACTCCATGAACTAGTGCAAGATGTGGAAGTTGATTGCACAAGTTCTTGCCAAAATGAATGTGAGTGAAGTATGTTGGCGGAGTCACCCTCAAGAACTCTCTAGTTCTTCTTCTTCGGGATCCACATCATCTTGATGGGAATCCTTGGGGTAGTAGTTGAGTTTGACGAAGTAGAACTTGAAGTTTCCTTGGGAACCCACTTGACCATGGCCTTAGGTGCTTCAATAAATGCATCAATCTCCTCTTGAAGCTTGTCCTTGCCTTTTAGCTTGTGGTCTTGTGGTGGAAGGTCATCTTGTGCTAGTTCCACATTGGAAGAAGTAGGATCATACTTCTCCTTTTGAGAAACAAACTTTGGAGTGGGATATTGACCTTCTTCCCATTCAACACCCTCGGCGTTGAACTTTCGCTCAAAACCAATTCCTTGATTCTTCCGTGCCTTCCTTGCTTGCGGACAATTTCCTCAAAGTTCTTGCTTCCGCAAGGCTCTTGTAGACACCTTTCTCTGTAATCCCTTTCAATAAACTATTTTCTTGCTCAAGTGTAACTTGGCTTGAAACATTGTTAGTGGAATCAAGAGAACTACTAGAAGCAACAATATTGGATTTAGCATGGTTATTGTTACTACTAGATGAAGAATTTTCTTATGCTTGTCATGCTTAGTTTTAATAGGTGGCAAGAAATTAGACAAGAGAAGTCGTTTGGCAAGATATGAAGAACTCTTCTTTCGAAGATCTTCATTGATAGCTTTTAGGAACTCATGTTCTTGCTCTAGATTGAGCTTCTCGAAGCGTAGCTTTCATGAGATCTTAGGAGCTCTCTATGATCTTCTTGAGTTGTTTCATGAGCTAACTTAAGAGTGTTTAGTTCTTTAGTTAGACGCTCAATCTCCTTCATAGCATTGTCATTCGACTCTTCTCGACTATAAAGACTACTAGCATGTTCATCATTACTAGGCTCACTAGATTTGTCATGTAAAAGCTCATCTTCACCAAGCAAGTCATCCTCATCACTATCAAAGTCAATGAATTCAGGGTGTGATACCTTGGGTCCTTTAGCCATGAAGCATCTTCCAATTCCCTCATTTGGTGAATCAAATAAGTCATAGGAGTTGGAGTTGGAGGATACGAGAGCAAGACCGCAACACCTTCATCTTGATCAGATTCGGAGTTGGAGTGATAGCTTCTTTCGAATGATTGTCGGAGTCGGAGCCGGAGACCCATTCACCTACATGAGCTTGATGTTTTCTTCTTGTGTAGCTCCTTGATGACTTGTCTTTCCTTTCCGAATCCTTGCTTCTCCGAGAGGATCTTCGTTCATAGCGATCATCTCTACTCCTTCTCTCTTTCCGAGGTGACTCTTCTCTTGAGCTTCTTCTTCTTGGAGATTCTTCTCTTCTCTTGTGGGGAGCCGAACACTCATTTGAGTAGTGTCCGGGTCTTCCACAATTGTAGCAGTTTCGATCACGACTAGAAGATCTCTTTTCATCATATGATCTAGACTTTGAGCTTCTTTCCTTGCTTCTACTCTTGTAGAATTTGTTGAAGTTCTTCACCATTAGGCTTATCTCTTCATTGGAAACTAGCTTGTCACTTGAGGTTGTGGGAGCTTCAACTGTAGCTTTGTAAGCACCACTTGACTTGTTGTGAAGCTCTTCCTTATCTTTAAGTGTCATCTCATGAGCAACAATTCTTCCAATGACTTCGGTAGGCTTGAGATTCTTGTAGTTTGGCATCA
Organism: Aegilops speltoides; assembly: GCA_021437245.1. Classification (NCBI taxonomy): domain Eukaryota; kingdom Viridiplantae; phylum Streptophyta; class Magnoliopsida; order Poales; family Poaceae; genus Aegilops; species Aegilops speltoides. The sequence continues at coordinate 253,510,939 of CM038142.1, read as the reverse complement.
TTTGGATCAAAGTGCACACGGTGTCATACTTTCCATCCAAAGCTCTGAGAATCTTCTTGATGATGAATTGGTCGGTCATTTCTTCGCTTCCTAAGCCGGCAATCTCATTTGTGATGAGAGCAAGCCTAGAATACATTTCAGCGACTCCTTCACCTTCCTTCATCTTGAACTTGTCAAGTTGACCTTGAAGAACATCTAGCTTTGATTCCTTCACGGACTCGGTACCTTCGTGCATTTCAACCAAAGTATCCCAAATCTCTTTTGCATTCTCAAGACGACTGATTTTGTTGAACTCCTCGGGACACAAAGCATTGAAGAGAATGTCACAAGCTTGAGCATTGTTTTGCAACATTCGCAATTCATCCGCTGTAGCTTCACGATCCGGAACTTTTCCTTCCTCGAAGAACTCACCTTGCAAGCCAACACAAATAATGCCCCATGCGGCAGGGTTATGTCCAAGAATATGCATTTTCATTTTATGCTTCCAACTAGCAAAATTTGAACCATCAAAGTAAGGACCTCTCTTAAAATTACCCTCACTAGACGCCATACTCTCCTAGGTTGTGAAACCAAGCTTATGGAGTCCAATGCAATGGATACCAATCCAATGGAGACCAAAGCTCGATACCACTTGTAGGATCGAAAGTATGTCTAGAGGGGGTGATTAGACTACTTGACAATATAAAAGTTTAGCCTTTTGATTAGGACAAGTTTTAGCAAGTTCACAATGATGATCAAGTCAAGTATCACCCTACACATGCAATTCTAGAGTAATGGCAGCGGAAAGTATATTGCACATGTAGTAAAGGAGAGGTGGAGAAGAGCAAACACAATTTGGACACGGAGATTTTTCTCGTGGTTCCGATAGGTGGTGCTATCGTCAATCCACGCTGATGGAGACTTCAACCCACGGAGGGTAACGGCTGCGAGAGTCCACGGAGGGCTCCACCCACGAAGGGTCCACGAAGAAGCAACCTTGTCTATGCCATCATGGCATACGCCCACGGAGGACTAACCTTACTCGGGGTAGATCTTCACGAAGTAGGCGATCTCCTTGCCCTTACAAACTTCTTGGTTCAACTCCACATCTCGACGGAGGCTCCCAAGCGACACCTAACCAATCTAGGAGGCACCACCCTCCAAAAGGTAATAGATGGTGTTGGTGATGATGAACTCCTTGCTCTTGTGCTTCAAATGATAATCTCCCCAACACTCAACTCTCCTCACTGATTTGGCTGTGGTGGAAGAAAGGATTGAGTGGAAAGCAACTTGGGAAGGCTAGAAATCAAGTTTCATATGGTGGGAGTGGAGCAACTTGATCTCAACACAAGGGTAGGTAGTTTTCTTCTCGAAATGTAAGGTAGGAGTGGTAGTTCTTTCGATGGCTCTCTCCACGAATGAAGAGGAGGTGGAGGGTATTTATAGCCTCCACACAAAATCCAACCGTTACACACATTTGACCAATCTCGGTCGGACCGAAGTTGACAACTCGGTGAGACCGAAAGTTCAAATCTTGTGAACGTTGGGATTTTCGGTGGGACCGAAAATACAATCTCGGTTAGTCCGATTCTTCCAAGGACTAGGGTTTGCCAATCTCGGTGGGACCGACTTTATCATCTCGGTGACACCGATATGATGACGAAGATTCTGAAGCTTGGCAACACTAGTTTCGGTGAGACCGAGTTTGGAATCGGAAAATCCGAAATTTCTAGGGTTTGGGTATATGGATGAGGTGGTTCATCTCGGTGTGACTGAGTTTATGGAATCGGCGGGACCGAGATTACTTATGAGTATATGTTGGAATGAAAGATTGCTGATAGTTTGGGAAATAAATAACTAAGCACTTTGAGCAACCAGATCATTATCATAACCTCATCCCCTTTTAATAGTATTGGCTTTCCTATAGACTCAATGTGATCTTGGATCACTAAACCAAAAAATGGAGTCTTGAGCTTTTGCCAATGTTTTCCTTAGCATTTTGAGGGGTCCACATCTTCAGTCATTGCCATACCCATATCACTGAACTTTCTGAAATGTTCTCAAGAAACAATTAGTTCAATGATATATATGTTGTTATTAATTACCAAAACCACCCGGGGATTAGTTGCACTTTCACCCTGCTAGCTAGAACCCACCATAGTGGGAGGCTGACTTGTGGGCCTACCAAGTTGACGGGGACGGAGGGCTTTGTCAACTTAGTCAATATGAACGATTCTAGCTCCTGTTACCATACGATGTTCATCCAACGGCCATAGTGTTCTTCAACCTCTGGTCTTCTTGCTCCAGCCGCCCAAACCAGCGCCGGTCGTGCCGCGTGCTCCTGCCTCCCGTGGCCGGTTGTGATGCAGCGGAGGCCTCACCGCCTCTACTACTCCCACCGGCTGGCCAGTCATCCTCTACTCACCCATACCCCCGCTTATTCTCAAGGGCGACAAAGAGCCTCACACCGCAGCCGAACCAGTGAACCCTCGTACTCCTCTTCGCATGGGCATCCACTGCTGCGTCTTCCCCGACTCCGCGTCCTCCCCTTCCTAGGCCTCGCTGTCGTCCACCACTGTGGTGCTCTCGGTGCGGCGTGGTCAATGTGGTCAACGACCGAATTCCAACGGAATAGTACTGTACGTGGAGAGGCTGATAGCTGGGTCCACGGCAGCCGCAAGGAAGTGCCTCCTTATTATGCGGAAAATAATTATTCCTCCACCTGACAGCAGGGACCCACCAGACGGGCCACCGTATTTCGTGAAAAAATGTTTCCCCATGACTGTTGGGACCTACCAGCTACATCTTAGCACGCAAGGAAGTGCGTCCATATTACGGGAAAAAATAAATGATTCGCCCCCTGACTGTTGGGACCCACCAGCTACAGCTTCGCACGCAAGGAAGTCCGTCTGGGCAGAAAAAATGATTCGCGCCCCTAACTGCTGGGACCCACCAGCTACATCTTTGCACGCAAGGAATTGCTTGACAGTCGGGACCCACCTGGTCGAAGCGTACGTAGCGTTGTCATTCTGGTCGCGAACGTGTACGTACATACTAGTCGATGTAGAGGCGCACACGTGTCGTAGTAGAGGCGCGCACGTAGCATGTACACGTACATACAACGGCCAGGGTGCAAGAAAGAAAATACGGCTAGTACGTACATGCGGGCGGGGTCTCAAATGCCTACTCGTGCATACGTACGGCCAGGACTCGTGTACATGGCTGGGTCGGAACGGAGAAACAACGGAATGCGTCGTGTTCATGGGGAGGCAACGGAATGCGTCGGGTTCATCGGGGGCAAAATAACGCATGGGAGCCAACCGGCTTGGACGGAACAGGCGATGGAAACGAGGCCTAGCGTACCGCAGAATAGGAAACGACCTTGTGTTTGACTGACCACATTCGAAACGGGATCCTGTTCATCGGGAGGGGTCTGGCGTACCGCAAAACGAAGGAAACGGACCTCCTACGGTCGAAACGGGGGTTCTGTTGATCGGGAGGGGTGTGGCGTACCGCAAAACGGACAAAACGGACTTGTGTTGGAGCGCTACGGTCGAAACGGGGGTCATGTTCATCGGGAGGGGTGTGGCATACCGCAAAACGGGACTCCACGGGATACTGTTCATCTCCACCGTCGATCTTCTCCAGCCTCCACGAGCTACCGTCGACCTCCTCCAGCCTCCACGGGCTCCTGTTCATCCAGCCTCCACCGCGCGCTACTCCACTGGCTACTGTTCAACCACCCCTCCACGGGCACCCCTCCACCGTCTACTGTTCATCCAGCCCTCCACGGGGTCATCCTATTCATCCAGCCCTCCACGGGGTCCTGTTCATCCAGTCCCAACCGGCTCAACCGATCGGGGTCCTGTTCATCTAGAGGCAACGCCACCGCTCACTGTTCATCCACCCCCCCCACCCTGAAACGCTCACTGTTCATCCAGAGAGGCAGCATCGATCGGCTTCATTAGCAGTAGTAGCGAAGGAATCACTTGATCGGGTTCAGTTAACAGCCGTCGCTTGATCGCTCGGGTTCAGTAACGCGTAGCCTACAGTGCAATCGCTCGGGTTCAGTTAGAGCCCAACGCCTTGCTCGGTTTCAGTTAGAGCCAATGCCTCGCACACACGCACGTACGTGTACGAGAGAAACGCGCATCTCTCGGCCCCCGACCACCCACCGTAACCGGGAACTCCCCGAAATTTTCCTCGCCCTCGCTTCTACCACGGTTTTTTCCGTCATGGACGGCCCAAAGAATGTCATGCAGCTGCGTCTCCGGCCCGCCCAGGACAAAAGGCCCATTTTCTGTCATGATTTTTTGTCATAGAAGTAGGAGCCCACCACATCTATGATGATACCGGGTTTTGTCACAATTATCGTCATAGAAGTGTCATATGTCTGACTGAAAATAGTTTTGTTCGGCCCAAAATGTCACGGATGTGTCTTTTTTTGTAGTATAGGGACATGGTGTTTTGTCTATGTATTCACACATGTATCAAGTTTCCGGTTAATACAATTTTTGCATGAATAATAAACATTTATCATGAATAAGGAAATATAAAATAACAACTTTATTATTGCCTCTAGGGCATATTTCCTTCACCGTGCGCACGGGGTGTTCTGGAAACAGATGAACACCTTCAGATGCGTGGATTTTTGCAAATTTTCGGCCAAATTCATGGTTGGTTAGGTGGGGAAAGATGGTAAGGGGTAGATCCACTTGTCAAACACCCAATCATGGATCAAATCAACCAAATCTCACAAGAACAAACAAATTGCAAGAAAATTTTGGGGCTATTTTTGGTGGGGATTTTCGGATTAGGACGAAAAACAACAAAATCAAGCTAGAATATCGTGGGTAGGGACTCCAAGATGTGAATCAACCTCGCTCATGATACCAAGATGTTGCTGGGTGAAACCCTAAGATAGATGTTGTCACACTGGGAGGGGGAAAAGAGATGAACACCAAGAACACAAAGAGGAATTCACTCCAACAAAACCTAATTACACAACACTAGAATAGCAAACATATAGATCCTCAAGATTACAAGAATAATCAAAGGAAACAAGTGCTAGGTAAAGTTCTTCCCACTCCTAAGAGATGAGGTCTTGATGATGGTAGTCTTCTCCAAGAGGAGGTCTTGAAATCCACAAGTGGATCCTCTCCTAAGACGCCTTGATCTCCAATGGAGTGGTAGAAGGAGCAAAGCTCCCAAATACATCACATATCACTGGTACGCGTCGGTGTTATACAAACAGTTTTTCACCCCTTTCCGCATCGACATTTGGAACCGTCGCTTAGTGAGTTACTGCGATAGGGAGGGTCCTTCCCATGACCCAGAAACCGTTGGGGATATGCCCTCCTGGCATACACGCTCGGCAAAATGAGGTCGTGTGTGACCGGCGAGTGATCAAATACGGTTATACATTCAGTAGTGCTAAAAAATTCAATTATACGGGCAAAATCGTTTCCGGTCGTGAGTTCATCCCACACAGTCAGTCCCCGGTAAACGTTTCCATTTGTATATACATCCTACACAGTCACTCCAAGGAAAACATTTCTGTTCGTAGGTACATCACACACAATTTTCCCTGTTAAAACGTCTGTGATGGTGTTTCCATTGCACACGGTATTAACAATATTATCTTTTGTGTTATTGAATGCATCGCACATGGTGCGCAGAAGAAACCGTGTGGCAAAGATTGTCCATCACACATAGTTTTTAGGTGGTAAATGTTTGCGCTAGGGCCTAACATAAACAGTTTTCAAGAGAATGTTGTGTGTGATTGTTCATCAATCCAACACGGTTTATTCCTAGAAACTGTGTGCGTTGCCGGAGGTCATCGCCCACGGTGTTTTCTCAATAACCGTTGGCAATAGTAAAACCCAAATAGTAGGCTAACTATCCTATTAATAATACATTTATTGATCTAATTACATTTCATATTAAGCACACTATATATTTCATTTTCATAATTGAAATACATGAGAGTACAACATCTTATAACTTCAGCACTCAGCTACCCCATTACACAACTGCACTAGCACCAAGTTTCACATGCAACATCTATAACCTTTCGAAATTAGCAGCATAGAAGGTACATACACAGATGTATCTCATCTGGAAAACTCATGAAGCAGAAGGCAAATATTGAGCCTTCATTGATGTTGAAGGTCTTTGCAACTTTAGGCCAGTGTATGTGGATGATTGATCGTCCATCCTCCGTCCTCTTTGGGAACACTTCAATATTGAATCGTGGGTGTTGTATGAATACCTTCCTTGCCTCCTGACCATACAGGTGGTTTGAGAGGTAATCATCAGTGAACTGCTTTGGAAAGGCCTAAAAACAAGGATGTGCATAAATATCTTCTCTATATTGGAAATGGGGCAAAGGAATAAAAAAGACAAGGTATAATAGTTTGTACCATCCTGTAGTGAACTGATGTCTTCTTCATTGTGCAGACAAAGATCTTGTTGTTTTTTGTCGCTAATTTCTTTATCCTAACAATCTTTCTTAGTATTTTGACTTGACTGATATTCATGGACAACTCATTTCCCCATATGCAAAACGGGTCGAATAGTGGGTCAAAACCTCTGACGGCAGGACCTACATGTGTAAGACCAAATTGTTTAAAACCTACGTATTAGAATGGTTCTTGCAATTGCACAATAATGTGCTATTAGACAAAGGACCATGCATGTGCAAACCTCGATTGTAAACCTCAGTGCTTCCCATTGTTTCCATGCAACACATATAAGGTAGTTAGTGATCAGGTTAAGTGAGGGTTTGCATGCTATTAGTAAAATATGTTGATGAAAAATAAGCACACTGCAGATTCATCAGATTAATTCAAGCCACATGGAAAACCCATTTATCCAAACCAAGCAGTTAGTAAAATATGTTGATTAAGAACTAGGAAATATATCAATTGTATATGTTTCCCATGTACTAAGTGCAGCCAAATTCGATTATTCCTCACATGCACAACACTACAAAATTCTACCTATGACAATTGGACATTGCATTGCAGAATTGAACCAAGCAGTTAACTAAACACCAAAAGAAATGAACCAAACATTAACTGAGCACCACATTGCACAATATAATATACTCCTAATAGAAGATCAGATAGTTAACCAAACCAAGCATGCTTAACAACTTGGAAATATAGCAATTGTATTTGTTTCTCATGTATTTAGTACAGCCAAATTTGATTTATTTCTCACATAGTATACAATAACAGAATGCACCCACAACAATTGAACATCACATTGCAGAATGGAACCAAACATTTCACTAAACACCACAACAAATAAACCAAACAATAATTGAGCACCACATTGCACAATGTATAACATACTAGAAGATCAAATAGTTAACCAAACCAAGCATGCTTGACAACTTCAAAATATAGCAATTGGATTTGTTTCTCATGTATTTTCTAAAGAAAAATTCAATTTATTTCTCACATCGAAGACAATACAAAATTGCACCATGAAGAATTGAACATCACATTTGCAGAATTGAACCAAACAGTTAACTGAACACGACAAGTAATTAACCAAACAGTTAATAAGTGAGCACCACATTGCACGACATATAGAACATATACACTAGAGCAACAGATTGCATGGTAAAAGTAGATAGCACAATTCACTAGAATTTGTTAAGGAAAAGCAGTAGCTAGCAAACTGAACATGGGTCCTTATAGTGAGCTAATAAGAAAAGCTACTCCTCATTGTCATAGATATCGATGACAATTGGCTCCTTGGACATGGAAGAGGGTGAGGCCTCCGCATCATGGGTGCCCTCATCGTAGTAGTGAGTTGCCTGAGCCACTCCGGGCACCAACCTTCTAGCTCTCGAGTTGAGGTAAGCACGTGCATGCTGAGAAAACACCTCGTAGTCTTCGTCGAAGGCACCGAGGGTGGCCTCGAGAAAATGCCAGGAACTATCATTTAAAGCAGACAACCGCGTCGCGGCGTCGGCGCGCAAGGCCTGGACGGTGGCCTTGATGGCGAGGTGCTCCTCTAAGATCTGGGGGTCGGCACGAATGGCAGCCACCACGACCTCATCCACGCATGCGGCCGCGATTTGCTTCTCCGCTGCCAAATGCTCCTTGAGCTCCTAGCTATACTGCATGCACCATGGCTTAGGCGGCGCTTATTTGGTGGAGGGGTCGGTGATTTGGGTGGAAGGTGTCGCCCCGGCGGTCGGGGCATGTGGGATGTGGAAGGAGGAGGAGGATGGGGATCTAGTGTGGATTACCTGCCTGGATAGACGAGGCCGAGCAGCGTGAAGGAGGGTCACCGGCGAGGGGGGCGGCTCTGCAAGCAAGGAGTGAAGGTTTCAACTTGGAAAGGAAGGCAGAAACAGGGGAAATGTGGCTTTTGGTAAGGGGGAGGGGGCGGGGAGGTAGATATTTCCACGAAAGCCGGAAATTTTGGGTCGGTTCAGCAAAAAAACTGGCGCGCAAAGTGTCATCACACACGGTCCCTTATTCAGAACTGTGTACGATATGTGAACATCACAAACGATTTAGATAGCTTAACCCGTGTGTGATGAGTTTGAACGTCAAAAATTTTGGTTCCAATTTCCCTGGTTACAGTGCTCATCCACGTCATTGCATAATTTGGGTACACAAAGGAGACTACAGCACACCCACACTGTAGCCGATGCACCTTCTCGCGTAAGCCGTATGCGTATTATACACCGACAGTGCTCCAGGATATTTTGTACTGTATCTCACATGGTTGGTGCTAATAAACTGTGTGGGATCTACTTGATTTTTCGTCTTGATTTGAATTACATAATGGGGTCACAGCTGCAAAGGATGGTGTTTGAATTGCTAGAACTTCTATCTACAGTGAACATGCAACTATAGGTGTGTCGTCAAAAAATTGGAATTATTTAGGGTTCGTTTGGACATTTTCATATAGTAACTTGGTTTTCTAGGCATTTCAGGTGCACAATTCAAAATTAAGACACATGCACATGCTCCGGTGCACCAAAATGGGTTGTAAAATGATATAAGTGTCCATGGGTTGATGCTTACGTCCCATTCAAGAAATGGGGATGAATTTCAAACACCACGGCATCGTGGCTCTCCGGAAAACGTTGAGGTGCTTGCTTTTGTAATTTTAGTAATACAGAACTCGTCTGAAATTCATGAACGTTGCATGCTATCATGGAACAGCATCAAGATGCTGGGGTAAAAAATATTGTCCCATTTGGGGCAGGTTATGGTATAAGCTTCTCGCAAACCGGAGCTTCTCTCACAACATGCATGATGGTTTCGATAGGGATCATGCCACCTTGGGGGATGAAACGATTTCTGTTGCCTCTTCTTACTTTCAAAAAAATTCTCATGTCAACGTAGAACAACAGGAGTGTTGTGCAATTTTTTGGGATTTTACAGGGTTCGCGTTGACATTTTTATACATTAAACTGAGTTTTATATGCATTCATGTGCATAATTCAAATTTGAACAACATGCACATGCTCCAGTGCATATAAACAGGTTGAAAAATCAAATGTGTGTCCTTGGTTGCAACCTTAGGTCCCATGTAAGAAATGGAATGAATGTTAAACACCTTTTCCACCGTCACTCGGCCGCTAACATTGAGATACATGGTTTTAAAATTCTAGTAAATCAAAAATCGTCTGAAATTCATGAAACTTGACATGCTATCATGGAACGGCAAGGTTGGAATAAGCACTAGGCGTAAGCAAGGCATTTGGCCTTCGTCTAGCGCCCAGGTGGTGCTTAAGCACGCCAGGCGCAGCTTAGGCGTATGTATATCTTAGATATCAGGGTGCATTTGGGTTCTATAATTTGTACTTATATTGATTTAAGGCATATAAATGAGTAAACTACCAACTAATGAAATTGGAATATGGCCCTGTTGGCATGTTTGGGCAATAAGGTATGATTTCTCATTCGAGGGGACAATTTCTTGCTTGTCCTGCCTAAAGTTTAGCTTATGCCCTAGGCGAGGCGTTTGGTCGTTGCCTTGCGCCTAAGCGTGCCTAAGCGCCTCCTAGGCACTGCCTTTTCCAACAGACGCACCAACATGCAGTGGTAAAAATATTGTCCCATTTGGGGTAGGTTGGGTATAAGCTTCTCACAAACCAGAGCTTCTCTCAACAAGCTTCATGGTTACGGTAGGGAACGTTTCACCTTTCTAGACAAAATGATATTCGTTGCCTCTTCTTGATTTAAATTTTTGCTCTAGTGTCAACATAGAACAACAAGAGTGTTGTGTTAAATTTTGGAATTTTTCGGGGTTTGTTTGGACATTTTTATGCATTAATTGAGTTTTCAATGCATTTATGTGCATAATTCAAATTTGAACTACATGCACATGCTCTAATGCATATAAATTGGTTGAAAATTCAAATCTGTCTCCTTGGTTGCATGCTTAGGTCACATGCAAGAAATGGGAATGAATGTCAAACACCCTCCCACCGTCACTCGGCCACAAACATTGAGATACATGGTTTTTAAATTCTAGTAAATCCAAAACTCGTCTGAAATTCATGAAACATGGCATGCTATCATGGAGCGGCATCAACATGTCGTCGTTAATTTTTTGTCCATTTGGGGCAGGTTTGAGTATAAGCTTCTCACAAACCAGAGCTTCTCACAACAAGCCTGATGGTTTCGGTAGGAAACGTTTCACCTTTCTGGACAAAACGATAGCCGTTGCCTCTTCTTGATTTCAATTTTTTTTGTAGTGTCAACATAGAACAACAGGAGTGTTGTGTTAAATTTTGGAATTTTTGGGGTTCGTTAGGACATTCTTATGCATTAATTGAGTTTTCAACGCATTTATGTGTGTAATTCCAATTTGTACTACATGCACATGCTCTAATGCATATAAATTGGTTGAAAATTCAAATCTATGTCCTTGGTTGCATACTTGGGTCCCATGCAAGAAATAGGAATGAATGTCAAACACCCTGCCACCGTCACTCGGCCGCAAACATTGAGATACCTGGTTTTTAAATTCTAGTAAATCCAAAACTCGTCTAAAATTCATGAAACCTGGCATGCTATCATGGAATGGCACCCGACATGCTGTGGTAATTTTCATGTCCATTTTGAGGGAAGGCGCACTCGAATAACAGTCAATAAAGGTATTTTGAAACAACTAGCTGCCACTCTAACATCGCAAACGTTTTAGATAGAACACCCGTATGTACACTAACAGCTTCCCCATTAAGCCAACGGAAAATGTGCCAAGCAAGATTTGTGAAACTTTTCATCGCAAATGTTTTAGATAGAACACATGTATGCAAAGTGAGAGTTATGGTCTTCCGCAGTAAGCCAAGGGAAAATTCGCTACGCAGGATTTGTGCATCTCTTCAACACAAATGGTTCAGATTGAATAAGGTATGCAAAGCGAGAATTCGGCGCTAAGCCAAGAGAAAATTTGGCAAGCAGGATTTCTACCTCCCTTCAACGCAAACGGTTTTTTCAGATGACCCGTGTGTAACCACATACAGACAATTTGGTAAGATTTGCATCTGTCATATTGGGTATATTTCCATTTGTTAACCTGGAAAGATTGACATTTGTTGATCTAGTAACATTGCCATTTGTCAATCCTTGTAACACTGCGATTTGTCAAAATATGCAGCTAAAAATCACTAGCACTATCTAATTTTCACAACTAAAATTCAGTAATTAAGCATAGATTTCATTCATAGATTAAGTAGTCGTGCTTAATTTATACAAACAATTCAACTCGACAGCTGAACCGACCAAACTTTTCCCCAATTGTTGCCAACGACGTACTGAAATAGCAAGTTCAACTATATATACTAGCTAATTTTAAGTACATTGTACAGTATCTATAGTCAGATGAACTGAACAAAATAGCCCCTAAATACTACTACTACTAGGAGGGGCTTTATACTACTTCCGGCAGCCTCTCCTCTGCCGAGTGCGCTCAGTAAGAGGAAGAGGAGGAGGAGCCTACCGACGAGCCAGACAACTGCAATACAGTGCCTGCCGCTACTGCACCTTCAGCGACGCTCACCTCGAACGCCCTCTGCCGCTCCAAACGACCCCTCTCGAAGCGGTAGGACTGCTCATAGATCTCCTAATTCCTCGCCTCTGCGTCAGCGTCTGCCACGGCCATGGTGGCGGTAAGGCTCTTTGCGTGCTCGACGAGCCGCTCCTCCTCCTCCCGCGGGAACTTGATGTAGCGCGCAAGGTCGCTGCCGCACATGTGGGCCTCCACCTCTGCCTCCCTCCTTCGGGCGGCGGTGGTGGAGCGGGTGATGATTCCGGCGGTCGACGGTGGGCTGGCGGCCACGGAGGCCGACGATGGGGTGGCGGCCACGACCACCACCTCCCGCCTTTGAGTTGCGGTGGCAGAGCGGGTGATGGCCACGGTGGCCGGCAGTGGGATGGCGGCCACGACGGCCACCTCCCGCCTTCGGGCCGCGGTGGCGGAGCAGGCAATGGTCCTGGCTTTCGACGGTGCTATTGTGGCAACGGCGGCCGGCAACAGCTGCCGACGGGCACCAGCGGCCGAGCGTGTGGTGGATCGTCCGCGCACACCCAACAGGGACGCCACATGCACTACACTATGCCAGGTGCTACCTCTTGAGCATGTGTTGGTTTTCCCTTGAAGAGGAAAGGGTGATGCAGCAAAGTAGCTTAAGTATTTCCCTCGCCGTTGAGAACCAAGGTATCAATCCGATGGGAGAGCGACACACAAGTCACCTAGTACCTGCACAAACAATCAAGAACCTTGCAACCAACACGATAAAGGGGTTGTCAATCCCTTCACAGTCACTCGCAAAAGTGAGATCTGATAGAGATAGTAAAGTAAATATTTTTGGTATTTTTGTTGTATAGATTGAAAATTAAAGATTGCAAAATAGTAAATGAGATGCGATGTAAACAAAAGAGATGTAATATAATAGGAAAGAGACCTGGGGGCCATAGGTTTCACTAGTGGCTTCTCTCAAGAGCGCATAATTATGAAGACATCTAAGGCAATGACCATGAACATAGGCATCACGTCCGTGTCAAGTAGTCCGAAACGATTCTGCATCTACTACTATTACTCCACACATCGACCGCTATCCAGCATGCATATAGAGTATTAAGTTCATAAGAATGGAGTAACACATTAAGCCAGATGACATGATGTAGAGGGATAAACTCAAGCAATAAACCCCATCTTTTTATCCTCGATGGCACCAGTACAATATGTGCCTTGCTGCCCCTACTGTCACTGGGAAAGGACACCGCAAGATTGAACCCAAAACTAAGCACTTCTCGCATTGCAAGAAAGATCAATCTAGTAGGCCAAACTAAACCGATAGTTCGAAGAGACTTGTAAAGATACCAAATCATGCATATAAGAATTCAGAGAAGAACCAAATAATATTCATTGATAATCTTGTTCATAAATCCACAATTCATCGGATCTCGGCAAACACACCGCAAAAGAGTATTACAACGAAAAGATGTCCAAGAACATCAAGGAGAACTTTGTATTGAGAATCAAAGAGAGAGAAGAAGCCATCTAGCTAATAACTATGGACCCGAAGGTCTATGGTAAACTACTCACGCTTCATCGGAGAGGCAATGGTGTTGATGTAGAAGCCCTCCGTGATCGATTCCCCCTCCGGCAGATCATCAGAAAAGGCCCCAAGATGGGATCTCATGGGTACAGAAGGTTGCGGCGGTGGAAAAGTGGTTTCGTGGCTCCCCCTGATGTTTCTAGGGTATAATAGTATATATAGGCGAAAGAAGTACGTCGGTGGAGCTACGAGGGGCCCATGAGGGTGGGGGCGCGCCTACCCCCCTGGGCATGACCTCCTGCCTCATGGCCTCCTTGTAGAGTCCCAGACTTCAACTACGAGTCTTGTGGATTGCTTTTGGTCCAAGAAAGATCCTAGCGAAGGTTTCATTCCGTTTGGACTCTGTTTGGTATTCCTTTTCTGTAAAACTCTAAAATAGACAAAAAAACAGAAACTAGCAGTGGGCCTCCAGTTAATAGGTTAGTCCCAAAAATAATATAAAAGAGCATATTAAAGCCCATTAAACATCCAAAACAGATAATATAATAGCATGGAACAATCAAAAATTACAGATACGTTGGAGACGTATTAAGCATCCCCAAGCTTAATTCCTGCTTGTCCTCGAGTAGGTAAATGATAAAAACAGAATTTTTGATGTGGAATGCTACCTAGCATATTTGTCAATGTAATTTTCTTTATTGTGGCATTAATGTTTAGATCCGAAAGATTCAAGACAAAAGTTTAATATTGACATAAAAATTAGAATACTTCAAGCATACTAACAAAGCAATCATGTCTTCTCAAACTAACATGGCCAAAGAAAGTTACCCCTACAAAATCATATAGTCTTGCTATGCTCTATCTTCATCACACAAAGTATTCGATCATGCACAACCCCGGTTTTAGCCAAGCAATTGTTTCACACTTTAGTATTTTCAAACCTTTTCAATCTTCACACAATACATGAGCGTGAGCCATGGACATAGCACTATAGGTGGAATAGAATGGTGGTTGTGGACAAGACAAAAAGGAGAAGATAGTCTCACATCAACTAGGCGTATCAATGGGCTATGGAGATTCCCATCAATAGATATCAATGTGAGTGAGTAGGGATTGCCATGCAACGGATGCACTAGAGCTATAAGTTTATGAAAGCTCAACAAAAGAAACTAAGTGGGTGTGCATCCAACTTGCTTGCTCATGAATACCTAGGGCACTTTTGAGGAAGCCCATCATTGGAATATACAAGCCAAGTTCTATAATGAAAAATTCCCACTAGTATATGAAAGTGACAACATAGGAGACTCTCTATCATGAGGATCATGGTGCTACTTTGAAGCACAAGTGTGGTAAAAGGATAGTAGCATTGTCCCTTCTCTCTTATCTTTTTTTTATTTGGGCCTTTTCTCTTCTTCTTTTTATGGCCTCTTTTTTTAGTCCAGAGTCTCATCCGGACTTGTGGGGGAATCATAGTCTCCATCATCCTTTCCTCACTGGGACAATGCTCTAATAGTGAAGATCATCACACTTTTATTTACTTACAATTCAAGAATTACAACTCAATACTTAGAACATAATATGACTCTATGTGAATGCCTCCGGCGGTGTACTGGTATGTGTAATGATTCAAGAGTGACATGTATGAAAAAAATTATGAACGGTCGCTTTTCCACAAATACGATGTCAACTACATGATCATGCAAGGCAATATGACAATGATGGAACGTGTCATAATAAACGGAAGGGTGTAAAGTTGCATGTCAATATATCTTGGAATGGCTATGTAAATGCCATAATAGGTAGGTATGGTGGCTGTTTTGAGGAAGGTATATAGTGGGTGTATGGTACCGACGAAAGTTGCGCGGTACTAGAGAGGCTAGCAATGATGGAAGGGTGAGAGTGTGTATAATCCATGGACTCAACATTAGTCATAAAGAACTCACATACTTGTTGTAAAAATCTACAAGTCATCAAAACAAAGTACTACATGCATGCTCCTAGGGGAAGGGTTGGTAGGAGTTAACCATTGCGCGATCCTGACCTCCACACATAAGGAAGGCAATCAATAAATAAATCATGCTCCAACTTCATCACATAACGGTTCACCATACGAGCATGCTACAGGAATCAAAAACTTTAACACAAGTATTCCTCAAATAACAATTACCCAACTAGCATATCTCTAATATCACTATCCTCATATCTCAAAACAATCATCAAGCATAAAACTTCTCATAGTATTCAATGCACTTCATATGAAAGTTTTTATTATACCCATCTTGGATGCCCATCATATTAGGACTAATTTTATAACCAAAGAAAATTACCATGCTTTCCTAAAAGACTCTCAAAATAATATAAGTGAAGCATGAGAGATCAGTAATTTCTATAAAATAAAACCACCACCGTGCTCTAAAAAGATATAAGCGAAGCCCTAGAGCAAAATTGTCTAGCTCAAAAGATATAAGTGAAGCACATAGAGTATTCTAATAAATTCCGATTCATGTGTATCTGTCCCAAAAGGTGTGTACAGCAAGGATAATTGTGGTAAACTAAAAATCAAAGACTCAAATCATACAAGACACTCCAAGCAAAACACATATCATGTGGTGAACAAAAATATAGCCTCAAGTAAAGTTACCGATAGACGAAGACGAAAGAGGGGATGCCTTCCGGGGCATCCCCAAGGTTAGGCTTTTGGTTGTCCTTGAACTATCTTGGGGTGCCTTGGGCATCCCCAAGCTTAGGCTCTTACCACTCTTATTCCAAAATCCATCAAATCTTTACCCAAAAACTTGAAAACTTCACAACACAAAACTTCAACAGAAAATCTCATGAGCTCCGTTAGTATAGGAAAATAAGCCACCACTTTAAGGTACTGTAATGAACTCATTTTTTTATATTGGTGTTAAACCTACTGTATTACAACTTCTCTATAGTTCATACCCCCCCCCCCCCGATACTACTCATAGATTCATCAAAGACAGAACAATCTGTAGCAATCTGTAACTTTTGAATACTTATGTAACTCCAAAAATTCTGAAATAAACTGGTGGACTTGAGGAATTTTTCTATTAATCATATTCAAAAAGAATCAACCTAAAAGCACTCTCCAGTAAAAAATGACAGCTATTCTCGTGAGTACAAAAGTTTCTGTTTTTTACAGCAAGATCGCAAAGAGTTCACCCAAGTCTTCCCAAAGGTTCTACTTGGCACAAACACTAATTAAAACATAAAACCACATCTAACCAGAATCTAGATGAATTATTTATTACCAAACATGAGCACAAAGCAAAGAAAAAATAAAATTGGGTTGCCTCCCAACAAGCGCTATCGTTTAATGCCCCTAGCTAGGCATAAAAACAAGAATAGATCTAGGTATTGCCATCTTCGGTATGCAATCAATAAGTGGCTATCATAATAGATTCATAGGGCAATTTAATTTTATTCCTAGGAAAGTGCTCCGTGCCTTTCCTTAATGGAAATTGGAATCTAATATTTCCTTCTTTCATGTCAATAATTGCACCAATCGTTCTAAGGAAAGGTGTACCAAGAATAATAGGGCATGTAGGACTGCAATCTATATCAAGAACAATGAAATCTACGGGCACATAATTCCTATTTGCAACAATAAGAACATCATTAACCCTTCCCATAGGTTTCTTAATGGTGGAATCTGCAAGATGCAAATTTAAAGAACAAACATCAAATTCAAGGAAACCTAGCACATCACACAAAGTTTTTGGAATTGTGGAAACACTAGCACCCAAATCACACAAAGCATAGCATTCATAATCTTTAATCTTAATTTTAATAGTAGGTTCCCACTCATCATAAAGTTTTCTAGGGATAGAAACTTCTAGTTCAAGCTTTTCTTCATAAAATTGCATTAAAGCATCAATGATATGTTTAGTAAAAGCTTTATTTTGATTATAAGCATGAGGAGAATTTAACACAGATTGCAACAAGGAAATACAATCTATTAAAGAGCAATTATCATAATTAAATCCCTTGAAATCCAAAATAGTGGGTTCATTGCTACTTAAAGTTTTGACCTCTTCAATCCCACTTTTATCAATTTTTCCATCTAGATCTAAAAACTCTGAATCATTGGGACGCCTTTTAACTAAAGTTGACTCATCTCCAGTCCCATCTTTATCAAGATTCATATTGGAAAAAAAGATTTAATACGAGCAATCACTTTTAGATCTTCATCATTATTATCATGAAAACTAGAAGAACACGCTTTCATAAAAGCAATCTTTTTTAGCACGCATCCTAGCGGTTCTTTCTTTGCACTCATCAATGGAAATTCTCATGGATTCGAGAGACTCATTGATATCATGCTTGGGTGGAATAGATATAAGTTTTAAATAATCAACATCAAGAGAAATTATATCCACGTTTCTAGCCAACTCATCAATCTTCAGCAATTTTTTTTCAATCAAAGCATTGAAATTCTTTTGCAAACTCATAAATTTTTTAGCACTATTCTCAAAATCAGAGGGCATCTTATAAAAATTTCCATAAGAGTGTTGGGGAACATAGCAGAAATTCAAAATTTTCTACGCATCACCAAGATCAATCTATGGAGTAACTAGCAATGAGAGAGAGGGGAGTGCATCTTCATACCCTTGAAGATCGCGATGAGGAAGCGTTGCAAGAACGCGATCGGTGGAGTCGTTCACTAAGCGATTCAGATCGCGGCCGAATCCGATCTAAGCACTGAACAACGGTGCCTCCGCGTTCAACACACGTACAGCCCGGGGAAGTCTCCTCCTTGATCCAGCAAGGGGAGAGGAGAAGTTGAGGGAGAGCTCCGGCAGCACGACAGCGTGGTGGTGGAGCTTGCAGTTCTCCAGCAAAGCTTCGCCAAGCACTACGGAGGAGGAGGAGGTGTTGGGGAGGGAGAGGGTTGCGCCAGGGGAAGGGTGAAGCCCCCATGCGCCTCCCCACTATATATAGGGGTGGAGGGGGCTGGTTACTTGCCCTCCAAGTCCATTGGGGCGTTGGCAAAGGTGGGAGGAAAGCATTTCCTTCCCCACCGATTGTTATCCCCCTTTTTTAGGGATCTTGATCTTATCCCTTCGGGATATGATCTTGTTCCTTCTAAGGGGGTATCTTGGTGCGCCTTGACCAGGGGTGTGGGGCCTTCAATCCACTACCCACGTTCATGTGGGTCACCCCATGCAGGTAGGCCCCACTCCGGAACCTTCTAGAACCTTCCCGGTACAATACCGAAAAATCTCGAACATTTTCCGGTGGCCAAAATAGGACTTACCATATATAAATACTTACCTACGGACCATTCCGGAACTCCTCGTGACGTCCGGGATCTCATCCGGGACTCCGAACAACATTCGGTAACTGCACACTAATTCCCATAACAACTCTAGCGTCACTGAACCTTAAGTGTGTAGACCCTACGGGTTCGGGAATCATGCAGACATGACTGAGACAGATCTCCGGCCAATAACCAACAGCGGGATCTGGATACCCATGTTGGCTAACACACGTTCCACGATGATCTCATCGGATGAACCACTTAGTCACATTGAGCTCATTATGATGATGCATTACCGAGTGGGCCCAGAGATACCTCTCCGTCACACGGAGTGACAAATCCCAGTCTCGATTCGTGCCAACCCAACAGACACTTTCGGAGATACCCGTAGTGCACCTTTATAGCCACCCAGTTACTTGTGACGTTTGGCACACCCAAAGCATTCCTACGGTATCCGGGAGTTGCACAATCTCATGGTCTAAGGAAATGATACTTGACATTAGAAAAGCTTTTAGCAAACGAACTACATGATCTTGTGCTATGCTTAGGATTGGGTCTTGTCCATCACATCATTCTCCTAATGATGTGATCCCGTTATCAATGACATCCAATGTCCATGGTCAGGAAACCATAACCATCTATTGATCAACGAGCTAGTCAACTAGAGGCTCACTAGGGACATGTTGTGGTCTATGTATTCACACATGTATTACGGTTTCCAGTTAATACAATTATAGCATGAACAATAGACAATTATCATGAACAAGAAAATATAATAATAACCATTTTATTATTGCCTCTAGGGCATATTTCCAACAGTCTCCCACTTGCACTAGAGTCAATAATCTAGTTCACATCACTATGTGATTGCAATGAATTCAACACCCATTGCGTTTGATCATATCTCGCTTGTGAGAGAGGTTATTGGTCAATGGGTCTGAATCTTTCAGATCTATGTGTGCTTAACAAATCTCTATGTCATCTCCTAGATGCAGCTACCACGCGCTATTTGGAACTATTCCAAATAACTGCTCTACTATACGAATCTGGTTTACTACTCAGAGTCATCCGGATTAGTTTCAAAGTTTGCATCGACGTAACCCTTTACGACGAACTCTTTTACCACCTCCGTAATCGAGAAAATTCCTTAGTCCACTAGTTACTAAGGATAAGTTTGACCGCTATCCTGTGATCCATTCCTGGATCGCTCTTGTACCCCTTGATTGACTTCATGGCAAGGCACACTTCGGGTACGGTACACAGCACAGCATACTATAGAGCCTACATCTAAAGCATAGGGGACGACCTTTGTCCTTTCTCTCTCTTCTTCCATGGTCAGATCCTGAGTCTTACTCAATGCTCACACCTTATAACACAGCCAAGAACTCCTTCTTTGCTGATTTGTTTGAACTCCTTCAAAATCTTGTCATGGTATGTATTCATTTGAAAGTATTATTAAGCGTTTTTGATCTATCCTTATAGATCTTGATGCTCAACGTTCAAGTAGCTTAATCCAGGTTTTCCATTGAAAAACACCTTTCAAACAACCCTATATGCTTTCCAGAAATTCTACATCATTTCCGATCAACAATATGTCAACAACATATACTCATCAGAAATTCTATAGTGCTCCCACTCACTTCTTTGGAAATACAAGTTTCTCATAAACTTTGTATAAACCCAAAATCTTTGATCATCTCATCAAAGCGTATATTCCATCTCCGAGATGCTTACTCCATCCTTAGAAGGATTCTTTGGAGCTTTGCATACTTGTTAGCATCTTTCAGGATTGACAAAACCTTCTGGTTGTATCACATACAACCTTTCCTCAAGAAAATCGTCGAGGAAACAATGTTTTGACATCCTATCTGCAAGATTTCATAAATAGTGCATCAACTGCTAACATAATTCCAACAGACTCTTAGCATCGCTACGAGTGAGAAAGTCTCATCGTAGTCAACTCCTTGAACTTGTCGGAAAACATCTTAGCGACAAGTCAAGCTTTCTTAATGGTGACACTTACCATCATTGTTTGTCTTACTTTTAAAATCCATTTGTACTCAAAAGCCTTACGACCATCGAGTAGTTCTTCCAAAGTCTATACTTTGTTTTCATACATGGATCCTCTCTCGGATTTTATGGCCTCGAGCCATTCGTCGGAATCCGGGCTCACCATCGCTTCTCCATAGCTCGTAGGTTCATTGTTGTCTAGCAACATGACCTCTAAGACAGGATTACGTACCACTCTGAAGTACTACGCATCCTTGTAGACCTACGAGCACTATCATCGGCTTCCACTTCAATTGGTGTAGGCGCCATAGGAACAACTTCCTGCGCCCTGCTACACACTAGTTGAAGTGATGGTTCAATAACCTCGTCAAGTCTCCACCATCCTCCTACTCAATTCTTTCAAGACAAACTTTTCCTCGAGAAAGCACCTGTTACTGGAAACAATCACTTTTGCTTCCGGATCTGAATTAGGAGGTATACCCAACTGTTTTTGGGTGTCCTATGAAGATGCATTTTATCCGCTTTGGGTTCGAGCTCGTCAGGCAAAACTTTTCACATAAGCATCACAGCCCCAAATTTTTAAGAAATGACAGCTTAGGTTTCTCTAAACCATAGTTCAGACGGTGTCATCTCAACGGAATTACGTGGTGCCCTATTTAAAGTGAATGCGGTTGTCTCTAATGCCTAACCCATAAACGATAGTGGTAATTCGATAAGAGACATCATGGTATGCACCATATCCAATAGGGTGCAGCTATGATGTTCGGACACACCATCACACTATGGTGTTCCAGGCGGTATTAGTTGTGAAACAATTTCCACAATGTCTTAATTATGTACCAAACTCGCAACTCAGATATTCATCTCTATGATCATATCATAGACATTTTATCCTCTTGTCACGAAGATCTTCAACTTCACTCTGAAATTATTTGAACCTTTCAATAATTCAGACTTGTATTTCATCGAGTAAATATACTCAACATCTACTCAAATCATTTGTGAAGTAAGAGCATAACGATATTCACTGCGTGCCTCAGCACGCATTGGATTGCACACATCAAATGTATTACTTCCAACAAGTTGCTCTCTTGTTCCATCTCACTGAAAACGAGGCCTTTTAGTCATGTTGCCCATGTGGTATGTTTTGCATGTCTCAGGTGATTCAAAATCAAGTGAGTCCAAACGATCCATCTGCATGGAGTTTCTTCATGCGTATATACCAATAGACATGGTTCGCATGCCTCAATCTTTTCAAGAAAAATGAGTGAGTCCAAAGATCCATCAACATGGAGCTTCTTCATGTGTTTTATACCAATATGACTCAAATGGCAGTGCCACAAGTATGTGGTACTATCATTACTATCTTATATCTTTTGGTATGAACATGTGTATCACTACGATCGAGAATCAATAAACCATTCAATTGAGGTGCAAGACCTTTGAAGGTATTATTCAAATAAACAGAGTAACCATTATTCTCGTTAAATGAATAACCGTATTGAGATAAACATAATCCAATCATGTTTATGCTCAACGCAAACACCAAATAACAATTATTTAGGTTTAACACCAATCTCGATGGTAGAGGGAGCAGGCGATGCTTGATCACATCAATCTTGGAAACACTTCCAACACACATCGTCATCTCACCTTTAGCTAGTCTCCGTTTATTCCGTAGCTCTTTTATTTCGAGTTACTAACACTTAGAAACCGAACCGGTATCTTAATACCCTGGTGCTACTAGGAGTACTAGTAAAGTGCACATTTAATACAATGTATATCCAATATACTTCTGTCAACCTTGCCAGCCTTCTCATCTACCAAGTATCTAGGGTAGTTCTCTTCAAAGGATCGTTCCTCATTACTGAAGCACTTAGTCTCGGTTTGGGTTCAACCTAGGTTTCTTCACTAGAGCAAAGAATCGATTTGTCGTCTCATGAAGTATCCCTACTTGCCCTTGCCCTTCTTGAAACTAGTGGTTTTACTAACCATCAACAATTGATGCTCCTACTCGATTTCTACTTTCACGGTGTCAAACATCGCGAATTGCTCAAGGATCATCATGTCTATCCCTGATATGTTAGTTCATCACGAAGCTCTAATAGCTTGGTGGCAGTGACTATGGAGAACCATCACTATCTCATCTGGAAGATTAACTCCCACTCGATTCAAGTGATTGTAGTACTCAAACAATCTGAGCACATGCTCAATGATTGAGCTTTTCTCCCTTAGTTTGCAGGTTAAGAAACTTGTCGGGGGTCTCATACCTCTTGACGTGGGCACGAGCCTGAAATCCTAATTTCATCTCTTGGAACATCTCATATGTTCTACGATGTTTCAAAAAATTTCTTCGCGGCCTCAATTCTAAACCGTTTAACATTATGCACTGAACTATCACGTAGTCATCAAAACGTGTATGTCAGATGTTCGCAACATCCACAAACGACGCTCGAGGTTCAGCACACCGAGCGGTGCATTAAGGACATAAGCCTTCTGTGCAGCAATGAGGACAATCCTCAGTATACGGACCCAGTCCGCATAGCTACTATCAACTTTCAACTAAATTTTCTCTAGGAACATATCTTAAAACAGTAGAACTAAAGCGTAGGCTATGACATAATTTGCAAAGACCTTTTGACTATGTTCATGATAATTAAGTTCATCTGATTATTTAATGAACTCCCACTTAGATAGACATCCTTCTAGTCATCTAAGTGATACATGATCCGAGTCAACTAGGCCGTGTCCGATCATCACGTGAGACGGACTAGTCATCATCGGTGAACATCTTCATGTTGATCGCATCTGCTATATGACTCATGTTCGACCTTTCGGTCTCTTGTGTTCCGAGGCCATGTCTGTACATGCTAGGCTCGTCAAGTCAACCTAAGTGTTTTGCATGTGTAAATCTGGCTTACACCCGTTGTATGCGAACGTTAGAATCTATCACACCCGATCATCACGTGGTGCTTCGAAACAACAAACCTTCGCAACGGTGCACAGTTAGGGGGAACACTTTCTTGAAATTTTATGAGGGATCATCTTATTTATGCTACCGTCATTCTAAGCAAATAAGATGCAAAAACATGATAAACATCTCATGCAATCAAATAGTGACATGATATGGCCAATATCATTTTGCTCCTTTTGATCTCCATATTCGGGGCGCCATGATCATCATCGTCACCGGCATGACACCATGATCTCCATCATCATGATCTCCATCATCGTGTCTTCATGAAGTTGTCTTGCCAACCATCACTTCTACTACTATGCCTAACGGTTTAGCAATAAAGTAAAGTAATTACATGGCGTTATTCAATGACACGCAGGTCATACAATAAATTATGACAACTCCTATGGCTCCTGCCGGTTGTCATACTCATCGACATGGAAGTCGTGATTCCTATTACAAGAACATGATCAATCTCATATATCACATATATTTCATTCATCACATCCTTTGGCCATATCACATCACACGGCATATGCTGCAAAAACAAGTTAGACGTCCTCTAATTGTTGTTGCAAGTTTTTACGTGGCTGCTATAGGTTTCTAGTAAGAACGTTTCTTACCTACGCCAAAACCACAACGTCATATTCCAATTGCTATTTACCCTTCATAAGGACCCTTTTCATCGAATCCGATCCGACTAAAGTGGGAGAGACAGACACCCGCTAGCCACCTTATGCAACTAGTGCATGTCGGTCGATGGAACCTGTCTCACGTGGCGTGCGTGTAAGGTCGGTCTGGGCCGCTTCATCCCACGATGCCGCCGAATCAAGATAAGACTAGTAGTGGCAAGTAAATTGATAAAATCGACGCCCACAACAACTTGTGTTCTACTCGTGCATAGAAACTACGCATAGACCTAGCTCATGATGCCACTGTTGGGGAACGTAGCAGAAATTTAAAATTTTCTATGCATCACCAAGATCAATCTATGGAGTAACTAGCAACGAGAGAGAGGGGAGTGCATCTTCATACCCTTGAAGATCGTGATGCGGAAGCGTTGCAAGAACGCGGTCGGTGGAGTCATTCACTAAGCGATTCAGATCGCGGCCGAATCCGATCTAAGCATCGAACAACGGTGCCTCCGTGTTCAACACACGTACAGCCCGGGGACGTCTCCTCCTTCTTGATCCAGCAAGGGGAGAGGAGAAGTTGAGGGAGAGCTCCGGCAGCATGACGGCATGGTGGTGGAGCTTGCAGTTCTCCGGCAGAGCTTCGCCAAGCACTACGGAGGAGGAGGAGGTGTTGGGGAGGGAGAGGTCTGCGCCAGGGGAAGGGTGAAGCTCCCATGCGCCTCCCCACTATATATAGGGGTGGAGGGGGCTGGTTTCTTGCCCTCCAAGTCCATTGGGGCGTTGGCAAAGGTGGGAGGAAAGAAATCCCATCATTTTCTTCCCCACCGATTGTTATCCCCTTTTTTAGGGATCTTGATCTAATCCCTTTGGGATATGATCTTATTCCTTCTAAGGGGGGATCTTGGTGCGCCTTGAACAGGGGTGTGGGGCCTTGCCCCCACTACCCACGTTCATGTGGGTCCCCCTATGCAGGTGGGCCCCACTCCGGAACCTTCTAGAACCTTCCCAGTACAATACCGAAAAATCCCGAACATTTTCCGGTGGCCAAAATAGGACTTCCCATATATAAATCTTTACCTCTGGACCATTCCGGAACTCCTGATGATGTCCAGGATCTCATCTGGGACTTCGAACAACATTCGGTAACTGCACACTAATCCCATAACAACTCTAGCATCACCAAACCTTGAGTGTGTAGACCCTACGTGATGTAGGGTGGAACCCTATAGCATCGATCTTTCACGTTTGGAGTGGATCCTACGGGGAATCACGTAGAACACGCGGAAGCACAAAGGGAAACACGGGGGAAACGAGAGAGAATCACTCAACCAACAAGGAATCGATCACACAAGTGCTAGATCACCACACACATAAGAGATCCACAAGATCCAAAGTCAACAAAGGTAAGGATACAAAGGAACCGTTCTTCTCCAAAAGGAGGCCTTGATGTTCTTCCCTAGAAGGGGTCTTGAATCTGCTTGGGGGATCTTCTCCGAAGAGGTCGTGATCTCCGAGGAGAAGTATCCAAGTGGATGAGCAAGGGCTCTCACACAAATATGAGTTAATCCAATGCTAAGTCTCAAAGTGAGGAGATGGGGTCCTATAAATAGACTAGGGGGCGAAGGGGTACATGGGCTCAGCCCAACACGCGCACACAGGCGCTGGCCGGATGATCCGGGAGAGGAGCCGGATGATCCGGGCTGGTCCGGATGGTCCGAGTGGTGGCCAGGATGAGCTGGATGACCGGCTGGTGGTCGCGCAGGGCCGGATGTCCGGCTGGAGGTCCGGACGTCCGGGCAGGGTCCGGATGATCCAGGACTGGGTCCGGATGATTCGGTTTCACGGTTGAGCTTCGGGTGTCTTCGGGTGAGTTAGCCGGATCGTCCGGGCCGGGGTCCGGATCGTCCGGGCCGCCGTCCGGATCGTCCAGCCATCCTGGTCCTTGGTGCTTTTTCCTCTCCGTCTTCATGCATGTCTTCCGCTTCCGGTTCTTCTTGCTTCCTAGCTTCTTCATGGTTAGCTCCTTGGTACCTGAGTATGCATAGCGTTTCCGTTTGAGGTAGTAACCATGTCTCATGTGAATCGAAAGGGAATTGGGAGAGGAGTGATGTCACCTCGGTTTCAAGAGCTCTTGCACATGCTCGAGTCATAGGTCCTTGTGGGGTTGGATGTGTTGATGTAGAGTCCATGGGGATGATGGAAGGATGCTCCGAATCATATCCCCTCCCTTCGAAAGGATCCGACCTTGGATCAAGATCTTCATCACCATGGAAAGGCGAGAGGTCTTTGACGTTGAAGGTGTCGCTCACGTTGTACTTGTCGCTTGGTAGGTCGAGCTTGTAAGCGTTGTTGTTGTAGAGTGCTAACACCTTGAAGGGTCCATCGGCTCGAGGTAGAAGTTTGGACTTGCGTTCGTTGGGGAAGCGTTCCTTGCGAAGGTGTAGCCACACGAGATCGCCTATGTTGAAGATCATGGGTTGCTTGTTGATGTTGAGCTTGGTCGCTAGTCGTCGTACTTGGCGCTCGATGGTGTGTCTTGTATCTTCATGCATCCTCTTGATGTAGCTTGCACGGGCACTTCCGTCGAGGTTGGTACGCTCTTGTAGAGGAAGAGGTAGAATATGTCCAATGGTGACAATGGGTTGAAGCCGTAGACGACCTCGAAGGGGGACTTGCCGGTCGTCGAATGTCTTGCACGGTTGTAGGCGTACTCGGCGATGGGTAGACACGCCTCCCACTCCTTGATGTTCTTCTTGATCAACACGCGAAGTAGAGTGGAGAGAGTCTGGTTCGTCACCTCCGTTTGGCCGTCGGTTTGAGGATGGTATGCGGATAAGAACAAGAGCTTGATTCCGAGCTTGGCGCAAAGAGTCTTCCAAAAGTAACTCAAGAACTTGACGTCGCGGTCGGAGACGATTGTCTTTGGTACTCCATGAAGGCGCAAGATTTCCCTACAAAAGAGATGTGCAATATGTGAAGCATCGTCTACCTTCTTGCAAGGAATGAAATGTGCCATCTTAGAAAATCGGTCCACAACAACAAACACAAAATCCTTTCCATTTTGAGTTCTAGGCAAACCAAGTACAAAATCCATGCTAATGTCTTCCCAAGGTTGATATGGAATAGGAAGAGGCATGTAAAGACCATGAGATTGAGGTTTTGACTTAGCTTTGCGGCATGTAGAGCATCGGGTGGTGAAGCGTGAGACGTCTCGAAACATCTTGGGCTAAAAGTAGTTCTTGGAGAGCGTGGCGAAGGTCTTGTCGCGTCCAAAATGTCCCATGAGTCCACCTCCATGAGCCTCTTGCAAAAGGAGCAAACGAAGAGAAGACTCGGGAATGCATAGTTTGTTAGCTCTCATAAGATAACCATCCTTGAGGTAATATTGTTCCCAAGATGTATGCGTCAAACATTTAGCATAATGAGGTGCAAAAGATGGATCACTAGCATACAAATCTTTGATGTGCTCAAAGCCAATAACATTCAACTCAAGTTGGGTGACAAGCGTGCATATGCGTGAAAGTGCATCGACAACTACATTTTCTTTACCCTTAATGTACTTGATCACATATGGGAAAGATTCAATAAATTCACTCCATTTGGCATGACGCTTGTTCAATTTAGTTTGACCTTTCAAGTACTTAAGCGTTTCATGATCGGTATGGATGACAAACTCATGAGGTCTAAGATAATGTTCCCAAACATGTAGGACACGCACTAAAGCATACAATTCTTTGTCATATAGGGGATAGTTAAGTTGAGCACCGGAGAGTTTTTCACTAAAATAAGCAATAGCTCGTTTTTCTTGCATCAAAACTCCGCCAATTCCGGTACCACTTGCATCACAATGAACCTCAAAAGTTTTGTCAAAATTGGACAAAGCAAGAATCGGAGCATGAGTAAGAAAAGACTTGAGCTCATCAAAAGCATTGGATTGCAAAGATCCCCAAACAAAAGGAGTATTCTTCTTACTCAAAGCATGCAAAGGAGCTGCAATAGTGCTAAAGTTTTTTACAAAGCGACGTTAAAAACCTGCAAGACCAAGGAAACTTCGCACTTGTTGCAAATTGGTGGGTTGGGGCCAAGTTTTAATTGCTTCAATTTTAGTTTCATCAACATGGACACCCTTGGAAGAGACAACGAAACCCAAGAAAACCACTTTGTCAACGCCAAAAGTGCATTCTTCAAGTTTGCATAAAGACTTTCCTTTCGAAGTGTTTGCAAAACAAGCTTAACATGATCAAGATGCTCTTTCATGGTTTTGCTAAACACAAGAATATCATCGAAGTAAACCACAACAAAGATTCCAATATAAGGTCTAAGCACATGATGCATGCGACGCACAAAAGTACCGGGGGCCTCCGATAAACCCATAGGCATAACCAACCACTCATATAAGCCAAATTTGGTTTTAAAAGCAGTTTTCCATTCATCACCCTCATGAATGCGGATTTGATAATAGCCACTTCAAAGATCAATTTTTGAGAAAAAGTTGGCTCCACTAAGTTCATCAAGCATATCATCTAAGCGAGGAATGGGATGCCTATAGCGCACGGTGATAGCATTTATAGGTCTACAATCGGAGCACAAGCGGAAACTTCCATCGGGCTTAGGCACAAGTATAACGGGAACGGCACAAGGGCTTAAGCTTTCACGTACATGACCGTTGTCGATTAGTTGTTGTACTTGCCGTTGAATCTCCTTGGTTTCTTCGGGATTGAGACGGTATGGAGCTTTGTTTGGAAGTGGCGCTCCGGGGATGAGGTCGATTCGATGCTCAATGCCTCGTAGAGGAGGTAGACCCGGAAGTAACTCATCGGGGAAAACATCTTGAAATTCCTGCAAAAGAGATTGAAACACCAAAGGTAGCTCGTGAATGGTGTTAGTTTTTGTTTCTCCATCCTTGCACACAAGGACAAAGTGCATCACACTCGATGGGTTCTCACACACTTCTCTCATCTCACTTTTGGTGGCCAATAGTATGAGGTTTTTCTCTCTAGGCGAAGAGGCGCTCAAGTTTGGCTTGTGGCTCTCACTCACTTTTTGGTGGCTCACTTTCTCACTCTTCTCTCTTTGGTTGGTGGCTTGCTTGCCGGCTATCACTTGACTAGGAGACATGGGTCGTAGCACATATTCTTTTCCTTTCATATTGAAGTTATAGTGGTTTGTACGCCCATTGTGGAAGACACCACGGTCGAATTGCCATGGCCGACCAAGGAGGAGGTGGCAAACAGTCATTGGGACCACATCACACTCCAAAGTGTCCTCATATGCACCTATTTTGAAGGATACTTGGACCGTATGCTCAACTCGTATAGTGCCGGAGTCACTTAGCCATTGAACCTTGTAGGGGTGCGGGTGCTTCTTCTTGACCAATTGAAGCTTGGAGCATAGTTCTTCGCTTGCCAAGTTGTGGCAACTACCTCCATCGATGATGACCTTGACGGATCGTCCATTGATGCCGGCCTTTGTGTGGACGATGTGGCATCGTTGGTCTTCTTCTTTTTGATGTTGGAGAGTCAATACCTTGGAGACAACAAGAGCGGGGCTCGTATCTTCATCACAAAAGACTTGATCATCTTCATCCTTGTTCACGCGCCGGTGCATGGCCACTTGCTCAATAGCTTCCATTTCACCTTCACTCATTGAGTCGTAGGTGCCATCGTCGTTGAGGATCAAGGTGCGCTTGTTGGTGCATTCATAGGACTTGTGGCCTCGGCCGCCGCAAGTGAAACACTTGAAGGAGCTTGTCTTGACGGTCTCATCGGTTGGAGTAGATGATGAAGCACGCAGCTTGAAGTTGCTTGTAGTAGGAGGAGGACGACTTGAACTTGCGGAAGTTTTCTTGTAACTTGACTTGTCGTCATTGCTTGGAGAAGGCTTGGTTGATGTCGAAGTTGGAGTAGTTGTGGAAGTTTGGTTGTTGGAGAAGCCGTATGTCTTGGAGGAGTACTTGGCGTACTTGAAGTCATCTTGTACTTGTCGTTCCGCCTTTGTAGCTTGATGCACGAGCTCAATGAGGTTGGAGTAGGGTTGGAAGTCGGCGATCTTCTTGATGGGATGATTGAGTCCATTCAAGAATCGTGCCATTGTTTGCTCATCATCTTCCGTGACATTGGCTCGAATCATGGCAATCTCCATATTCTTGTAGTATTCTTCAACACTCTTTGTTCCTTGCTTGAGGAGTTGTAGCTTCTTGAAGAGATCGCGGTTGTAGTAGGTTGGCACAAAACGTGCTCGCATGACATCCTTCATTTGAGCCCAAGTGGTGATTGGAGGTTCACCTCTTGCTTGTCGGCGCTCAAGGACTTGTTCCCACCATATGAGCACATAATCTTGGAACTCAAGTGATGCCATAGCGATCTTCTTCTCTTCCTCATAGTTGTGCAAACGAAAGATTTTGTCGACCTTCAATGCCCATGAGAGATACTCTTCGGGGTCATTGCTTCCATTGAACTTGGGCATTGTGAATTTGAGCTTGCCATAGCGTTGCTCTTCATTGTGTTGTGGGCGATGGTGATGATGACGCCCTTGACGTGGAGGGTAATCATCCTCATGTTGCTCTTGGCGTGGAGGAAGTCCATTATCAACTTGCTCTTGTTGACCTTGAGGTTGCGGTGGAGCTTGAGGAGCTTGTGAGTGAGCTTGACGTTGGACACGCGGGTGGTAGTTCCTCTCTTGGATTTCTTCTCGAAGGCTTCCTCTTGATTGCGCCTTTCGCGATTGCGGTTGGCAATATCTCGACTTGATGCTTGAAGGGCATGTTCCGCCTCAAGAGCTTGTGCTTCTCGTTGTTGTTGTTGAAGACGTTGAGCCTCGGCGTCTTGTTGTTGTTGGTGTAGACGCGCTCGTTCTTGTTCTTCTTGGCGACGAAGACGTTGTCGTTCTTGAGCTTGAGCAAACGCTACTTGGTTTGATTGAGGACGAGGAACTTGTTCATCGACTTGCTCTTTTGAATGCTTCTCGTGTAGCGGGTTGCGAGATGCATGACGGTCTTGACGTGCGGCTCGTCGAAGAGTGTTCGATGACGGTGTACTTGTGCCGGAGAAGGAGTCATCGGAGTGTCGACTTGAGTGGCTCCGTCTTGAGTATGACGATGTGGAAGGAGGCCGGTTCACCAACATGGCGCGGATCTCGTCCATTCTTGCATCGTTCTCTTGCTTGTGCGCATCGAGCTTTTTGTTGAAGTAGTCTCTTGTACGTTGCTCGGAGAGTCGCAAGTCGGTGGCGAGGTTGTCGATCCGGTCGTTCATTGCTTGTTGCTCTTGATGTAGAGCTCGTTGTGCGCCAAAGAGGTGGCTCTTGGTGGCGTATGATGACATGTCGTCGTCTTGCTCGATGAAGAGTGGGTTTGTAGAAGTACTTGGCCTATCCATCATTTCAAGCAAAATGTGAGTGGTAGAATGAGAAGAACTAATACCAATGTACCTTTGACAGAAGTTGAAAATGAATCAAGTTCACTGAAATGCGGACAATGAAATAGCACTATTGGTACCAATCCTTGTCGATTCTCACACCTACACAAGTAGAAGCTTTTGGTGGAGCTTGGTTAGGATGGTGGCACAAAATTGATTGCAATCATTAGCTTGACTCAAAAATGTTGAAGAAGATTCGCAAATTCGCATATGCAACAAGTAGACCAAGCAAGTAGTGGTACACGGAAACACACATGCAAATAGATAAATGGATTGTGCAAACCAAAAGTGAGCCAAAATGTGGAATCCACGAAAATGCTCTTGTTGCACAATACTAGAGAGACGCTAGCACGATTGCACAATAGGCGGATACGGAGCTTGTGCACAACCTACTAGGCAAAAATGCAACGATCTCTATCCCAAGTATGCTATATGTATGGTATTTCGGTGCTATGATCCAAGATGATCTTATATGACAATCTTAATGTAGTATGATGCTATGCTTCTTGCTTATAAGCTCTTTGCTTATCTTTCCTCTTTGCTTAAAAGCTTGAGTGGCTCTTTCTCTTTTGAGCTCTTTTCTTATGCAAACTTCACGAACCAAGATAGCAATTGTGTATGTGATGACAACCTTGTGACACACAAGTTGATTTCGAGATATGCACCACGATGGTATGCATGATATGGAGTATGCTTACTAATGTGCACAAGTCACATTGTTGGCAATACTCAATGGCTAGTCTTGATGGGTAAGCAACGCAAAAGATGGTCTATGATGGTTATCAATGCAATTGCAAGGTATGACAAGGATGTCGTCGAAGTTACCGTCCGTAGTGAAGATGAGTAGTCGACGAAAATGAGCGCTAGTTGTTGATGTTGCACCGCACCTAAATAGCCGAAACACAATAGGACACGGAAATCTCAACTCAAATTCTCGAACCCAAAGTCGAATGGTAGTACGGAGGTTGTGTTGTGGGGTTTTGGCAGGTGGAAGTGGTGGTGGTTGGAGTGGGGAGGTATGTAGGCGTAGGTGGTGGTGGAGTACTGCAGAAATGCAGTTTCGGCAGAGGAAGCCGGATGATCCGGGCGTGTCCGGATGATCCGGGTCAGGGTCTGGATGATCCGGGCAGGTCAATCGCGGTCGGGAACTGCTCGGGAAGAACTCGAAAACGGCGAGAAATTCGATTTCGCGGATTTTGGATGGATTTCGAGGGGAAGAAGGTGGGGAAAAGCAAGATCCACGAGTTACACACCGAATCCACGGATCAAAATCAACTAAACATAATCAAAACCAACAAATCACAAAAAAAATTGGGGCTATTTTTGGTGGGGATTTTCGGATTTAGGACGAAAACAACAAAATCAAGCTAGAAAACACGGGGTAGGGGCTCCAAAAACGTGATCAACGTGGCTCATGATAACATATGATGTAGGGTGGAACCCTATAGCGTCGATCTTTCATGTTTGGAGTGGATCCTACAGGGAATCACGAAGAACACGCGGAAGCACAAAGGGAAACACGGGGGAAAACGAGAGAGAATCACTCAACCAACAAGGAATCGATCACACAAGTGCTAGATCACCACACACATAACAGATCCACAAGATCCAAAGTCAACAAAGGTAAGGATACAAAGGAACTGTTCTTCTCCAAAAGGAGGCCTTGATGTTCTTCCCTAGAAGGGGTCTTGAATCCGCTTGGGGCATCTTCTCCGAAGAGGACGTGATCTCCGAGGAGAAGTATCCAAGTGGATGAGCAAAGGCTCTCACACAAATATGAGCTAATCCAATGCTAAGTCTCAAAGTGAGGAGATGGGGTCCTAAAAATAGACTTGGGGGCGAAGGGGTACATTGGCTCAGCCCAACACGCGCACACAGGCGCTGGCCGGATGATCCGGGAGAGGAGCCGGATGATCCGGGCTGGTCCGGATGGTCCGGGTGGAGGCCCGGATGAGCTGGATGCCCGGCTGGTGGTCGCGCAGGGCCGGATGTCCGGCTGGAGGTCCGGATGTCCGGGCAGGGTCCGGATGATCCGGGACTGGGTCCGGATGATCCGGCTTCACGGTTGAGCTTCGGGTGTCTTCGAGTGAGTTAGCCGGATCGTCCGGGCCGGGGTCTGGATCGTCCGGGCTCTGTCCGCATCGTCCGGGCCGCCGTCCGGATCGTCCGGCCATCCTGGTCCTTGGTGCTTTTTCCTCTCCATCTTCATGCATGTCTTCCGCTTCCGGTTCTTCTTGCTTCCTAGCTTCTTCATGGTTAGCTCCTTGGTACCTGAGTATGCATAGCGTTTCTGTTTGAGGTAGTAACCATGTCTCATGTGAATCGAAAGGGAATTGTGAGAGGAGTGATGTCACCTCAGTTTCAAGAGCTCTTGCACGTGCTTGAGTCATAGGTCCTTGTGGGGTTGGATGTGTTGATGTAGAGTCCATGGGGATGATGGAAGGATGATCCATATCACTGTGGGTTCGGGAATCATGCAGACATGACCGAGACAGATCTCTGGCCAATAACCAATGTGGGATCTGGATACCCATGTTGGCTCCCACATGTTCCACGATGATCTCATCGGATGAACCACGATGTCAAGGATTTGAGCAATCTCGTATACAATTCCCTTTGTCAATCGGTACGTTACTTGCCCGAGATTCGATCGTCGGTATCCCAATACCTCGTTCAATCTCGTTACCGGCAAGTCACTTTACTCGTTCCGTAATGCATGATCTCGTGACTAACTACTTAGTCACATTGAGCTCATTATGATGATGCATTACCGAGTGGGCCCAGAGATACCTCTCCGTCACATGGAGTGACAAATCCCAGTCTCGATTCATGCCAACCCAACAGACACTTTCGGAGATACCCATAGTGCACCTTTATAGCCACCCAGTTACGTTGTGACATTTGGCACACCCAAAGCATTCCTACGGTATCCGGGAGTTGCACAACAAATACCTCATTCAATCTCGTTACCGGCAAGTCACTTTACTCGTTCCGTAATGCATGATCCCGTGACTAACTACTTAGTCACATTGAGCTCATTATGATGATGCATTACCGAGTGGGCCCAAAGATACCTCTCACACACGGAGTGACAAATCCCGATCTCGATTCGTGCCAACCCAATGACACTTTCGGAGATACCCGTAGTGCACCTTTATAGCCACCCAGTTACGTTGTGACGTTTGGCACACCCAAAGCATTCCTACGGTATTCGGGAGTTGCACAATCTCATGGTCTAAGGAAATGATACTTGACATTAGAAAAGCTTTTAGCAAACGAACTACACGATCTTGTGCTATGCTTAGGATTGGGTCTTGTCCATCACATCATTCTCCTAATGATGTGATCCCGTTATCAATGACATCCATGTCCATGGTTAGGAAACCATAACCATCTATTGATCAACGAGCTAGTCAACTAGAGGCTCACTAGGGACATGTTGTGGTCTATGCATTCACACATGTATTACGGTTTCTAGTTAATACAATTATAGCATGAACAATAGACAATTATTATGAACAAGGAAATATAATAATAACCATTTTATTATTGCCTCTAGGGCATATTTCCAACAAAGAGTTGTTGTAGGAATTACCATAATTATTAGAGGAATTACTAGGAAACGGCCTAGAATTAAAATTGCCTCTATACGCGTTGTTACCAAAATTGTTCCTACCAACAAAATTCACATCCATAGATTCATTATTATTCTTAATCAAAGTGGACAAAGGCATATCATTAGGATCAGAGGAAACACTTTTATTAGCAAACAATTTCATAAGTTCATCTATCTTTCCACTCAAAACATTGATCTCTTCAATCGCACGAACTTTTTTACTAGTGGATCATTCGGTGTGCCATTGAGAATAATTAACCATAATATTGTCTAGGAGTTTAGTAGCTTCTCCTAAAGTGATTTCCATAAAAGTGCCTCCCGCGGTCGAATCTAAAAGATTTCTAGAAGCAAAATTCAATACGTCATAAATTTTTTGTATAATCATCCACAAATTCAAACCATATGTAGGGAAGTTACCTATCATTAATTTCATCCTCTCCTAAGCTTGTGCAACATGCTCATGATCAAGTTGCTTAAAATTCATAATATCGTTCCTAAGAGAGATGATCTTAGTGGGAGAAAAATATTTAGAGATAAAAGCATCTTTGCACTTATTCCATGAATCAATACTATTTTTAGGCAAAGATGAGAACAAGGTTTTAGCACGATCTCTAAGCGAAAATGGAAATAGCTTCAATTTAACAATATCAATATCCACATCTTTCTTCGTTTGCATATCACACAAATCAACGAAGTTGTTTAGATGGGTTGCGACATCTTCACTAGGAAGGCCAAAAAATTGATCTTTCATAACAAGATTCAACAAAGCGGTATTAATTTCACAAGATTCAGCATTGGTAGTAGGAGCATTCAGAGTGCTAATAAAATCATTGTTGTTGGTATTGGAAAAGTCACACAATTTAGTATTATCTTGAGCCATCGTGACAAGCAATCAATCCAACACACAAGCACACAAGAAGCAAGCGAAAAGAGATGAACAGAAAGAGGGCGAAGAAAAGGCAAAGGTTTTTGAAAATCATTTCAGAAGTGGGGAAGAGGAAAACGAGAGGCGAATGGCAAATAATGTAATGCGAGGGAGAAGAGTTTATGATGGGTACTTGGTATGTATTTACTTGGCGTAGATCTCCCCAGCAACGGTACCAGAAATCCTTCTTGCTACCTCTTGAGCATGCGTTCGTTTTCCCTTGAAGAGGAAAGGGTGATGCAGCAAAGTAGCATAAGTATTTCCCTTAGTTTTGAGAACCAAGGTATCAATCCAGTAGGAGACGACACACAAGTCACCTAGTACCTACACAATCAATCAAGAACATTGCAACCAACACGATAAACGGGTTCTCAATCCCTTCACGGTCACTCGCAAAAGTGAGATCTCATAGAGATAATAAAGTAAATATTTTTTGTATTTTTTTGTATAGATTGAAAAGTAAAGATTGCAAAATAGTAAATGAGATGCGATGTAAACAAAAGAGATGTAATATAATAGGAAAGAGAGCCGGGGGCATAGGTTTCACTAGTGGCTTCTTTCAAGATAGCATATATTACGGTGGGTGAACAAATTACTGCCAAGCAATTGATAGAAGAGCACATAATTATGAAGACATCTAAGGCGATGATCATGAACAAAGGCATCACATCCGTGTCAAGTAGACCAAAACGATTCTGCATCTACTACTATTACTCCACACATCGACCGCTATCCAGCATGCATCTAGAGTATTAAGTTCATAAGAACGGAGTAACGCATTAAGCAAGATGACATGATGTAGAGGGATAAATTCAAGAAATATGATATAAACCCCATCTTTTTATCCTCGATGGCAACAATACAATACGTGCCTTACTTCCCATACTGTCACTGGGAAAGGACACTTCAAGATTGAACCGAAAGCTAAGCACTTCTCCCATTGCAAGAAAATTCAATCTAGTAGGCCAAACTAAACCGATAATTTGAAGAGACTTGCAAAGATATCAAATCATGCATATAAGAATTCAGAGAAGAACCAAATAATATTCATACATAATCTTGTTCATAAATCCACAATTCATCGGATCTCGGCAAACACACCGCAAAAGAGTATTACATCGAATAGATCTCCAAGAACATCGAGGAGAACTTTGTACTGAGAATCAAAGAGAGAGAAGAAGCCATCTAGCTAATAACTATGGACCCGAAGGTCTGTAGTAAACTACTCACGCTTCATCGGAGAGGCAATGGTGTTGATGTAGAAGCCCTCCGTTATCGATTCCCCCTCCGGCAGATCGCCGAAAAAGGCCCCAAGATGGGATCTCACGGGTATATAAGGTTGCGTCGGTGGAAAAGTGGTTTCGTGGCTCCCCCTAATGTTTCTAGGGTATAAGAGTATATATCAGCAAAAGAAGTACGTCGGTGGAGCTACGAGGGGCCCACGAGGGTGGGGGCGCGCCCTCCTGCCTTGTGGCCTCCTTGTAGAGTCCCAAACTTCAACTCCAAGTCTTCTGGTTGCTTTTGGTCCAAGAAAGATCCTCGCGAAGGTTTCATTCCATTTGGAATCCGTTCGGTATTCCTTTTCTGTAAAACTCTAAAATAGGCAAAAAAAACAAAAGCTGGCACTGGGCCTCCGGTTAATAGGTTAGTCCCAAAAATAATATAAAATAGCATATTAGAGCCTATTAAACATCCAAAATAGATAATATAATAGCATGGAACAATCAAAAATTATAGATACGTTGGAGACATATCACCGGGGACTGCGCCGCCGTCACGGTGTAGCTTCCCAGCTGGAACTATGCTATGATGATGGCAGAGTGGCTGAGCGACGACGATGGTCCGGTGCCATTGCGGATAGTGGGAGAAGCAGACGAGATAAGCTACAGGGAGAGAGAGGAAAATGCGAAGCATGACTCGCCGGCCGTGAGGGTTTATATAGTAGGCTAGTAAGCATTAGGATTTTGGGCGATTTCACCGAGTCGGGCGGGAAGCTTGCGCGGGAACCTACGCGGTTGCGCAGGAACGGGCTCACCACCGGTTGGCCAAAAGAACGCCCCCGTGCGCTGCTCGAGCTTGCGCTTGAACCGTCTGCGGCAGCGGGGTGACAAGACGTGCGAGAGGAGGACGAAAGGACACGTACACATACGCTTAATAAAAAACATTTCCAATTTAATTACCTACTGTACCCCCGTCCTAGTTTATAAGTAGGATTTAATTAAAAATACGAATGCATGTCGCCAAATATTATATCGTTCAATTCGTATTTGAACATACTTTCCAGTTATATAATTTTTGTAACATGCATTAACATTTTGTTGGTTAAACTTTAGGTTATATACTAGCAAGTGTTTGCCCACAACACACATGGCTCTTATTCCACCACAAACAACTAGGATGGATCAACTGTATGCCATGTATCGCACACGCAACTCTAATATGATTCGTGCTTGATGTCTCCGACATCGCTCGCACAGTTCGTCTTATTTGCCACGTATCACTGTGCTGGCCTCTGCTTGCGTCCTCGGAAATCTTTGCTCGCCGTTAGGCGCCGCAATGTGTTGTGCTCTCCGTTAGGCGCCGCGACACGCTGTGCTCGCGTCCGTCGGTGCGCTCGGGTTGTGGACAGCTTTTCCTTGCGTGTTCAACTGCTATATGCATATATATGGTTGCTCGCCATTGAGGCGACCGTGGAGCCCTCTGCTCGCGTCCCTTCGCGTGCGCTCTGCCAATGGTTGGGCCTGCGCATGATCACATCGGGGGCGCATATGCATGTGGTTGCACCGCGCGCGTTGCCACGCGATGCAATTATGTGCGGCACGATGGAGTTACGTGCTGCGAATTAGAACTGCCATCAGGGCGTGCCGATCAATATCCCAGGTTGTCCGGCTTCCCCTTTAATTCCCGCGACCATTATAACCTTAGTCTCTTCAACCTTTCGATCGCGCCCCACAACACAACAAGCACACCCACGACGGCAAATAGAGAGGGGATGTCTAGCGGCGCTCCAATGGAGTTTGACAAGCATAAAGTGGAGACCCACGCGAGGGAGACGGATCTCTCGGTGGTGTACACCATCGACCCGGCCCTGGTGGACGACTACATCTACATCATTGAGTAGTTGCTTGCTAGAGACAAGTACAAGGTGGTCGGCATCGACCTCCAGTACACCGCCGGTCTTCCCGGCAAAGATCAGAAGGTTGTCGTCACCTAGTTGTGCGTGCGCCCTCATGTCCTCATCTACCACTACTGCATGACCATAGAGCCTTGCGCCCGTTTCGCCAGGTTTGTCAACAACACCAACTACAAGTTCGCTATGGTGGAAACCACCGACGATGTAAAAGCGCTCAGGGTTACGGGCTTGGCCTGCAAGAACCTTGTCGGAATTCGTGAGCACTACAGGGTCTGGGGCAGCACGAAGAAGCACTCCCTGGTTGAACTCGCCTCGACCATCATCGACCCCTACTACGAAAAGATGAAGCGGGATGCCCAGAGAACAAGTCCCGTATCCTGGCACAGGGCCTGGATGCGGCGATTGGATGAACCTCACCTCAGGTTCGCGGCTAAGAGCGTGTACACATGCTATGAGATGCACAGGCGGATCGTTGACATGAGGAAGTGCCTCATTACCCAAATCGACGAGCCCGGATCAAGCCACAAGCAGGGCAAGCGTCACAAGCAGTAGATGATGATCAGATGATCGTTTATGCTAGTTAATCATGCATGTGTGTAAATGGCATGTGTGTAGTAGCCACCTATGTAATTATGCATGTAATAGTTTACTTTGATGTGTGCAAATGCCATGGTTGTAGTAGCCACCTATATAAGTGGATGTTTAATTTGGTTATGCAACCATGTCCTTATAAGTGTGTGTGTGTGTGTGTGTGTGTGTGTGTGTGTGTGTGTGTGTGTGTGTGTGTGTGTGTGTACATAAACACTATTCTGATCACGGGATCAGAATAATATTTTGATCACAAC
Organism: Aegilops speltoides; assembly: GCA_021437245.1. Lineage (NCBI taxonomy): Eukaryota > Viridiplantae > Streptophyta > Magnoliopsida > Poales > Poaceae > Aegilops > Aegilops speltoides. The sequence goes on along the minus strand of CM038142.1, from coordinate 253,470,598 downwards.
ATGAACTTCCCGAGTAACGCGCCTGAACTTCCCCGAGTACAAGGTTGAACTTCAGCTAAAAAGTGTCCAAAGGGCTTGCGATATACCGTTGAAAAGCTATGAACACCAGTATCATGACCCAAGTTGAATTTTGGGAAAATGTAAGCGGTTTAAGAGCAGTTTTGAAAGCCGTTTTTCCTTCATACAAAAAACGTGAATCGTATTTTTGATTGCATTTCTAAAACATTTATCGGAATGACGCAAATAATATGGCGTTGGAAAGCTGCTGCAAAACCGCTCCTTCCACATGTTGAAAGTTTTCTCTAATTCCTTATGGTTAAAGAGTAATTTGGAAAATCGTAAAATTTCGCAAACCGAATAGCCGAGTTCGTATTTTTAATGGCATTTCTAAACGGCTAATCCAATTGAGGCAAATGATATGGCGTTGGAAAGCTTATGAAAATGCACTACTTTTTCATGTTGAAAGTTTTTTCTAATTTGAAAGGTTTAAAAGAAATTTAGAAAACAATACAAGTTCTAGCGAATTTATATTTTCGAGCTAATTTTTTAACCGTATGTCCGAATGCAGCAAATGATATGGCACTGGAAAGCTTGAGGAAATGCGACACTTTTTTGTATCTATTATTTCTCCTAATTCTTTATGGTTTTAAGTCAGTATCGAAAATGGAGAAAAACGTATTTTCGCCGTATTTTCTACAAACTTTAACAGAATGGCGCAAATAATATACTGTTGAAAAGCTACGGAAAATGCAAAACTTTTTTGTGTTGATGGTTTTCTCTGATTCCTAGCAGTTTTCAAGTAATTGTGAAAATGGTGGGATCATTTGTTCTGCCTTTATCGCAAAACTGATTCTTCGAAAATGCACAACGTGAAGCCTTGAACTTCTTGGCATGTCTACTTGAACTCTGTTTTTCACGTGCTTTTTTTGCTCGTAGATCTCCATCCACTGCTTGTAGCTCTCCATCCACTCACCAAAATTGAGCAAGTGATGTACCGCTGGAAAGCGGCTGTAGACATGCAACTTTCCCGTGTTGATCATTTTTTCATACTCGCGACGGTTTTAAAAGTTTTTCATGTGAAGTTCATTCAGTGTAGTAGTTGAACTTCCTGCTGTTTTCACATTGAACTTCTGTGACGTATTTTCATTTGTAATTTTCCTCATCCATTCGTTAGTGTTACACAAATGATTTTCCTTTTGTACAAACCCTTCTCATAATAAATTTTTTAACTTTCTCCGACCGAGGACTTGAACTTACACAAATGATATTCCTGTCGTTTTGAAGTAAATTAGAAAATGACAAGATCATGATTTCTGCCTTCATCGCGAATGGAAATGCACTGCGTGAAGTAGTTGAACTTCTCGGGCATGTCTGTTTGAACTTCTCTCTGTTTTCGACGTGCTATTTTTGAGATGTTGTTTTTCGCACTGTGTGAAGTAGTTGAACTTCTGGGGGCATGTCTGTTTGAACTTCACTCTGTTTCACTTTATTTATATTTTTTCTGTATGAAATACACACCATGTAGTACGTGAACTTTCGGTTGTTTTCACTTTTGAACTTCTCTCTGGTTTGAGAGAATTATTTTAAGACACAAAAAACATTTTTTTTATGTATTTTGGACATCTAAATACACGGTGAACCTCTCTCATAAGAATTTTTTGAACTTTTCCTCGCCGAGCAATTGAACTTCTATCAACCATTCTTTTCATTTATGAGTTGTTTTTAAAAGTGCAAAAAATGGTGCTCTATTTTTTGTTTTTTCAACAGGTAAATCCTAGGTTTTAATAAACTCCGAACTTCTCTGTTATTTCAATTTGAACTTCACCTTTTTTATATTTTGAGTAAAGAATTTTTCAATTTTTATACGGAAAAAATCCTAGTTTTGTAATAAACATTATACAAATTCTTTGTTATTTTGAACTGAACTTCTTGGTTTATTCGTTAGTAATGGGAAAAATTTAAGTTTTTGTGATAAATATTGACTGCTCCATTTTCTAAAATTGAACTTCTTAGTTTATTATTTATTATCGAGGAAAATCTATTTTTTCATATACATTGAACTATTATATTTTTTTAAATTGAAATTTTTGCTTTTTTCAATTTGGACTTCTTGGTGTCATTCATTTGTAACGGGAAAAATGCTAATTTTGTAATAAACATCATACAACTTCTTGCATATTTTTGAACTGAATTTCTTGGTTTTTTCGTTAGTAAACAGGAAAAATTATGAGAAAAATCTGCATTTCTTATTGACATCGAACTTCACCATTTTTAAAATTTGAACTTCTTAGTTTTATTTGTTGGTAATGGGCAAAATCCTTTTTTGAACTTTCTCGGGCAAGTCACTTGAACTTCGAGCTACTAAATTTTTCATCAAGACAACCATCACAAATTCGTTATCGTTTGAGACCAGTATTAAAATGGCAAAAACAACATCGTTTTTACTTGTTTTGAACATGTAGTTGAAGGTTGGACGTCTCGCACTAGAGATCTCGAACTTCACCGGGAGGAGCACGTGAACTTCTTACAACAAACCTTTGAAACTTTTAGTTTTCTATGCTTATATTTTTATCTGAAATGCATTTTGTGTAGTAGTTGAACTTCCCGCTATTTTCACCTTGAACTTCTGTCATGTATTTTTGTTCAACCTCTCTCACAAGAATTTTTGAATTTTCTCGGGCCGAGCACTTGAACTTCTAGCAACGAAATTTTAGCATTTGCTTGAACTTCCCGCTGTTTTCACCTTGAACTTCTGTCACGTATTTTTGTTCAACCTCTCTCACAAGAATATTTGAACTTTCTCGAGCTGAGCACTTGAACTTCTAGCAACGAAACTTTTAGCCTTTGCTTTTTCATTCTTTTTTTTCATACAAACGCACACTGTGTAGTACATGAACTTCGCGCTTATCAACTTTGAACTTCTCTCGCTACGTGAAGTATCTCGAGCTTTTATAGGCATTGAACTACTCTACCTTTTTTATTTGAACTTCATTGTCTATTTTCTTAGAAATGTGAAAATTGGAGGTTTTCTAGAAACATCGAACTTGTTCGTTATTTCGAATAGAACTTTGTTATTTTTTTTATATTGAACTTCTTCTTTTGTTTCTTAAACTTCCGGAGTTAACATTTATCTGGGCAAGCTTTGTTTTCTTCTTATTTTTCCAGCGTGTATGTTTTGTGTTCTTTTTCTCCTTCGTTGGACTTCTTTTTGTTCTAGTATTTGAATTTACTTGGGCTTCTTTGTTTTGTAGTTTTTGAATTGAAACCAACATATACTAGTTTTTTTCATCCATACATATTGTTGAACTTTAGGAAATAATACATAACAAGAAACTGTACAACATGATGTTTTAGACTAATGTTTTGTTAGAACATCACCTTGAACTTCCTGCTGTTTGTATTTTCTTATACGAAACAAACACCATGCAATACGTGAACTTCTGGATATCATCCCTTTGAACTTCTCTCTAGTCTGAGTGAATTATTTTAGAACACAACAAACAACATCCTTTTATGTATTTTGGACATCTAAATACACGGTGAACTTCTCTCACAAGAATTTTTGAACTTTTCCTCGCCGAGCACTTGAACTTCTAGCAACCATTTTTTTCATTTATGAGTTGTTTTTTAAAATGCAAAAAAAGGCGTTGTGTTTTTTATTTTTTGAACAGGTAAATCCTAGGTCTAAATAAACTCCGAACTTCTCTATTATTTCAATTTGAACTTCACATTTTCATATTTTTGAGTAAAGAATTGTATTCGATTTTTATACGAAAAAATCGAACATGGAAATACAAGCCTCTCTCGCAAGAATTTTTGAACTTCTCCGGACAGAGCAGTTGAACTTCTGTCAACAAACCTTTTAAGCTTTTATTTTTCTATACTTTTATTCTCACATGAAATGCATTCCTTGTAGTACTTGAACTTCTCGCTGTTTTCACTATGAACATTTGTCATATTTTTTTGTATACGTCGAACTACACACAATTGAAAGTCGAACGTCATTTTTTGGCATTTTAAAACATGTAATTGGAGGTTGAACGTCCCGCAATATAAATTCTGAACCGTGCACGGAGATGCACATGAATTTCTTGCAACAAATTTGAGTTTTTTTATATAATTCGAACTTCTCTCGTATTTCTAATTGAACTTCTTAGTCTTATTCTTAGAAAAAACATGTTTTCAAATAAGCATCAAACATTTTTTTAAATTAAACCTCATACTTTTATTTTTCCTAGAAATGTAAAGAATTTGAGTTTTCCGTAAACATCAAACTACTCCTTTTATTTTAATTTGAACTTCTTTAATTTTATTCTTTAGTAACGAAGAAAACCTATGTTTTTTTATAAATATTGAACTTCTCTTTTTTTATAATTTGGACTTCTTGGTTTATTTCTTTTAGCATAAAAATATCCTAGTTTTGTCATAAATATTGGACCCCCTCCACATTATTTTTTCTAATTAATTTTTCTAAACTATTTTTGTTATTTCAATTTGAGCTTCCGTGGTGGAAACTGGTTGAACAGGAGGAACTTTTTGAACTTTCTCGGTCTGTGCACTTGAACTTCTAGCAACAAAAAATTTGGACTTCGCCTTTTTACTCTTATTTTCTCATACGAAAGACACACCATGTAGTACACGAACTTCCGTCTATTGTCAATTTGAACTTCTACCTATTTCACTTTAATAACAAAAAAACTAAGTTTTTTATAGACATCGAACCGCTCTAACTTTTTTTTTGAACTTCTTTTTGTGCTTTTTAGGAATGTGAAAATTGGAGTTTTGTTAGAAACATTGAATTTCTTCATTATTTCGAATAGATGTTATTGGTCTTATTCTTTAGTAATCGAAGAAATCGAGTTTTCAAATAAATATCCAACTGCTCTACTTTTTAAAATTGAAGTTCTTGGCTTTATTCTTTAGTAACGAGAAAAAATGGAGTTTTTAATATGCATTGAACTACATCGTTTTTTAAAATTGAACTTCTTGATTTTAATCTTTACTATCGAGCAAACTCTAAGATTTTTAATAAACATCAAACGGCTTTATTTTTTAATTAGGACTTCTTGGTGTTATTCATTAGTAAAGGGAAAACTCCTACTTATGTAATAAACATCGAACCAATCACTTCTTTAAATTTGAAATTCCAGATCTTAAAAAAAACAGGGGCAACTCCATGTTTACAAACTTTTTAAACCAATTGATTTTTTAATTTCACCTTCTTGATTTTGGAATAAACATTTTGAAATTCTATGTTATTTAAATTTGAACTTCTCCAATTGTTTAGTAAAATGGGAAGCACCATTTTTGATAAACTAATTGAACTATTCCATTTTTTATTTTTGAACTTCGTGGTTTATTCTATAGTAACGGGGAAAATCACAGGTTTGTAATAAAAACTGGACCGCCCTATTATTTAAATTTGAACTTCAAGGATTTCTTTAGAAATTGATAAACTTATGGAACACACATACTTCTTGTGTTGAACTTCAGGTGCAACACAAGTTCTATAGAGAGGGTCACGGTGGAGCTCTATTGGTTGTTGTGGCGTGTCCCTGGGAGTGGGTTGGGGAGCTATTATGTACAACTATGGACAAGCACATGCACATCACATCCACACAAAAATATGGCTCACCTAAAATGAAAAAGATTTCAGTGTCACAGGACGATCATATAAGCATCAGGAATTAGGAAACATGTACCTTTTTTTCAGAAATGCACCTTTTTCTGTATGCGAACTTCAACTTTTTTATATGAACTTCATTGCAAATTTACATTTTATTCCATATGCATCTTGTAGGCAGGATGCGTTCTCCCTCAAAAACAATGTCTTTTGAACTTTCTAGGTGGAAGTCGTTGAACTTCTAGATTATTAAAAAAGCATGCCCTTTTTAGTTCTCAATCAACATGGTATATTAAAAAATTGTACACACAAAGTTTCATATCGTTTCGGGAGTAACACGTACATGAAGTTCCCTATACTTCATAAAAAATGGTTTAAGAAAGTTTACTTTTGGGACACTGAAGCTTGTCTTGACCATAGTTCTTACTAATCTTGCTCTGTACATCGGAGCCCATCCATCCCTGTTAGGCGGAACAACTGGGTGTTCGCATCCTACTACTACTGGCGTGCTAAAAACATGTGTCAAGACTGTATACTACTCCCTCTGTTCCGAAATGTATGTCGCTGGGGAGTTGGTTCCGACCAGGTGAAAAACTGCCAAATGACTTTAATACCCTCGGTTCTAAATTTGAATCCTCGTCGTCTTCTACCTCAGCCTGTCTTCCACCTCCGCCCCTCCACCTCCACTTCCACCTCCTCCCCCTCCACCTCCACCTCCACCCCCTCCCCCTGCACCTCCACCTCCACCTACGTCCCTGCCCCCACCTCCGCCCCCACCTCCACCTCCATCTCCGGCATCCAGGCGCTGCACTTCACCTCCTCTCCCATGCCCAGGCCCTCTGCCACGCCTAGGCATCCAGGCGCTCCACTCCACCTCCTCTCCCACGCTCAGGCCCTCTCCCACGCCCAGGCATCCAGGCGCTCCACTCCACCTCCTCTCCCACGCCCAGGCATCCAGGCGCTCCTCCTGGCCAGCAAGTGCCTAGGTGTAGGCGAGATGGTGTTGGGCTCTTCACCCGCGCCCAGGTTGAGGCGAGCTGGTACTAGGCTCGGCTGCTGCCACGCAGGTTCATCCTCTCTCTGATCAAGTTTCTCCTTGGTTGAGTACAGTACATCTCTCTGTCGCTGGACTGCAAACATAAACAATTTGATGAGCATTTGATTCAACAGGCTAATAATTTGATCTAACCATTTGACAGAATCTGAATGTACTGATGCAGCAATACTGTCAAATTCAGTTTGCATAAGTCAAATGGAAATAAATGCAGTAATACTGTCAAATTATTGCAGTGAAGATCATCGACAGAATAAATTACAAAACTTCATAGAAATGGAGTAAATGACAGAATTTGGTCAAATTATTCCTAGGAAGCTTCATTCCTAGCTACTCCTAACTCAATGGATTACTCAAAATAAGTAATGCTGCATACTCCTAACTCAATGGAGTGTGTGTTCAAATATTCCTCGCTGCTGCTGCTAGTAGGAATCATGATTAATTACTGTTGGAGTACAATTCAGATTAAATGTACAAAAAGAAGAAATGGAGTACAAGCCCATGAAAATTAATGGAGCAGTATCACATTAATAAAGTACTCCAAACTGAATCACTAAATCAGCATGAATACAAGCCCTACAAGCAGCAGTACAAAAACATGTGCTCATCTAAATTTACATACTCCAAATAGACCACTGTAGGAGGAAGAAGAGAGCAAAGGCACTGTAGGCGTACTGTAGCATTCCAGGCAAATGGCTAGGAGTATACTATCAATGTCACTATAGCATTTCAAGCAAAAATTCTAAAAAAAATTAACTGGAAAGTCTACTCCAAAAAGTAGAAAGAAGGGCTAGGCAGTGATACTCCTACATTACTTTAACAACATTACTTTAATTACTTTGCCTGCATCAGGACAGCAGAAAAGAACATACTCTCTTGTCTCTCCTTGGGAGAGATTAACTTAATTAATCCTTTTCTCCTGCAAAGCAAGTGCCTTGTTTTACTCACTGTCAAAAAGTCATAGTATAAGATTGGTAATACTGGTACTACTTCTGCTCATTGCTAGAGCAGATCTTCTCAGGTAAGATCCTAATTAACTTCTCTACGCACCTACCCAACATAGGATTAGTAGTACAGGTAGTATTACTTCTGCTCAATGCTAGAGCAGAAGATCTTCTGAGCTGACATCCCTAATTAACTTGTCTAAGTACCTCGCAAAACTCCCCATGAAGAAAATGATCTAGCTGCCCCTACACATGTATAGATCAATCAGTTCAGTTCTAGTGTTGTTGGACTTCTCCACCTAGACAAAAATGTACCAGTACTTCTCCACATAGGAGTAGTTATCAGAAGTGATCAATCTTACCAGAGATAGCTTCATAAGCAGAAGGTTCCAAAGAATAAACCACTAGTACAGTAGTGTTGCCACCTCCTAGTAAACAGCAAGGTCTCTGATCAGCAATGTACTCCAAATGCCTGCAAATGCCTGCACAGGTAGGGAATTTAAGATGAAAGATGTACTTTGCCAACTAATCTAATGGGCTGGCACAAAGTGAAAAACAAAACAATAGTTAATTTCAGTTAAATGAAAAGTTTCATGTAGTACTCCAAGTCCTACCCTAAACTACTCCCAATTTTCATTTCCATTTCATCATATAATGTTAAACAAGCAGTGCAAGCAAGAGATTAGTGCAAACAAAGTATGCAAGAATGTTGCACTACTCCATTTGATCATTTTCATTTCCAAAATTTAATTTTGTGAGGAGTGCATCATTTGTGTGATCATTTTTGTTTAATTAAGAGAGAAGAGGAGAGGGCACTGGAAGAGAGAGAAAGCAAGAAGAGAGGGCAACACACACACACACACACACACACACACACACAGAGAGAGAGAGAGAGTAGAGAGGGAACTGGAAGATAATCAAGCACTCCAAGAAGAAAGAAAGAAGAGAAAAGAAGAGAGAAAGAGGAGTACTCCATTAGTGAAAGTTTCATTTGGTTTCATTTGATTTAGGTCTCATATTGTTGCACTATTGTAAGAGGGCAAAAGAGAAAGAGAAGGCAGAAGAAAGAGAAGAGAGAGAGGAGAAGAGTAGTTCAGTGTAGTTTTAATTAAATGAAAAGGTTTAATTAACCAAGACTACTCCTACTCCTACTCATACTCCAAGAACTACTACTCATACTCCAAGAACTACTCCTACTCCTACTCCAACAACTACTCCTACTCCTAATTTTAAATAAAACTAAACGGCAAGTCCATAGAATAGATTTTACTGAAACTACTCCTGAGTTTGAGTAGCTTGTATGGCATGTCATGATTTTACAGAAACTACTCCTATCATGATTTTGCTGTCATTAATATGCAAGCAACAATTAAGTTCACAATATTATGCAAGTTAACAAGCTTCAGTAGCTTGAGTTTCAGTAGACAAGTTAACAGAAGCTACAGACGACAACTTCTAAAGGAGCTACAGCTGCTTCATGAGAATAAGGAGAGTTTCGGTACATTTGATTCATCTGGCCAAATCGAGAGGAAAACAAATCAGGGAAGTTTAACTAATAACTGCAGTTTACCCATCCCCATGGTGAGAGGAAAACAAGCTGCAGTTACCACACACCCAAATTCAACCAATCTACTCCGGCCGGCCGGTTATCAAGTTCAAAGGTCTTGTTCATAGGGAAGAAGAAGAAGAATCTATTCCATCAAAGAGGAGACGGGGTCAACCTTGATGCAAAAAAGATTTTAAGTTAATTAAAGGAAAAGGTTTCATTTTATTTTACTCCTACACTTTACTGAAAAAGAAGAGAGTAAGAGAGGACAAATGGTTCAGATAATTTTATCTTATTGAAAGAAATGGTTTTAGTTTATATTTTACGTTAATTTTACTGAAAGTTTTAAGTTAATTAAAAGAAAAGGCTACTGCACCAAAAGTAACACAAGATACTGACAGCAGCAGCCCAAGATTAACACAAGCTACTGACAGTACCTCTATTAATCTCCTTCCCAACTGTAGATCAAACAAGCAGGCCTACTGCATCAAAGGTACTCCAAATCAGTGCAAATCCACACTGGAGTAATAAACTTTACTGCAAATCTGCACACTGGAGTAATTCAAATTTACTGCAACTACTCTAAATCACTGCAAATCAGTGACTTGTGAGCATGAAGATTATTCCTCGCCCAACTCAACTTGAAGAATCAAGACTGTTCCTCCCCCAGCTAAAAAATGCAAGACTATTGCAATTTGCGACGACCCAGCTCACCCTTGTCTACGGGTCAACGATCCTATTCCGCAAAGAACTTGCAGACATGTCTATGGATCGAGGAAATTTCAGTAGCGCCAGGCCAGGGGAGATGGACAGATAGACAAAGGAGCAAATCTGTAGTGGAGAAGGGACCTTTTCTTGCATGGTTAGGAGGGGCATCACGGCGGCGGCGAGGATGGTGCGGCGGCTCCGGATGCTGAAGATGGCGCCCTTGACCTTGAGCACGACAGCGCGTTGGCGTCGGTGATGGCGAAGTCGCCGTCAGAGAGGCTGAGCGCCTTCTTGGTCACCGTCAGCGGCAGCACATACGGCGTGCAGAACTGGTGCCCCACCACCGGCAGCGGCGCTGGTGGGGCTCCACATCAAGCGCCATTGCGTCGCCGGAGTACTTGAGATGCGGCTCCAGATCCTCCCGCCGTCATCTTCACGCTCACGCCGGCGCCGCTCGGGCTCCGCTTCAGCGACTCCTCACGCCTATCCACAAGTAGATCGAGGACCAGCGCATGTGGATCCAGCTCCTCCTCGCCCAGCAGCACGTCGCCGGCGAATAAAAATGGCAGCTTTGTGTGGTGGGCAGCGGTGAGCGGCGATGCCGAGCAAGATGCCGGTGAGAGGGAGAGAGAGGATGCATCAACGGGGAGAGAGCGGCGTCGCGAGAGAGAGAGAGAGAGTCGACTGGTGGCCGGCGTCGCGCGCGAGAGAGAGGCGAGCGGGGGCGTCGCGCGCGACAGAGAGAGAGCGGGGGCGAGTGGGGAGCGAGTGGTCGGTGGCGTCGGGCGAGAAAGAGGGGAACGTGTCGGTCGGAGGGGTAGAATGGGAAACTCGGGGAAAATCGTAGCCTACAAAAATTTATTCGTCAAATCGTTTAACAACATACAATTCGGAACAGAGGGAGTAGGAGACAGAAGAAGCCAGAGCAGTTGGCCACCTCCCTGTCTCTATATGTTAATTGCCTTTCTTAGCATCCTGATGCCATTTGTACAGAAGTAAGCTCAAGTAAAAGCCACCAATATTTTGCACAGGAGAAATAGTTGAGCCAAATTCTTTTTAACAGCTACCCGAGGTTGTGAAGCGACGGCTGCAAGTTACCATGGAAACACGTACAAAGAGCATGGTCCCTAATTAAATTAGCTCTCTCGATACGTATAATTTCTCATTCAGGTATACCATGCCCGTCCAGTTGTTCATATCGAATCAGTATATATATAACTTGTCTGCGTTACTGCCGGTAGCCGTATGTATTCCTCCAAGTTCCATATGCACTCTGCCCTCCCCTGTGTTCCTTGGGGCGTCGCCTGCACGCGGCATAATGATATGCCAGTACTTAGTAAAAGAATGAACAAGGACGAATATGTGGACGCACATGTAATGCACCTAACCTCCAACCATCCCAAAATATAAATTACTCGAGTCCTCGTACACCATACTCCTAAAGAAATAGCTAGTACTTGTAGGGATATCACCGAACATGTACAGAGCAACAAATCAGAGCAAGTGAAAACAGAAAATTTGGAGGATTTTTTCCCAGTTATTCTTTGCAAAACTCTAAACATCACCAACACGCCACAAAAAATCAATCAACCACTATATGATTCAGGATACTTGTGTACAGATTCCTCTCTAGTTGAGAGATAGAACAAGGAGCCGCTGGCTCCAACATGGGGGACAGTGAGCAGGCAAGGAAGAGGCATGACGTACCCAGCTACACTACACATCACGATTTATTGAATGAGCAGAGCAATACACACCTTGGCAACCTGTCGCTGGACAGTGAGTCGCGACGACGAATGTGCAGCGCACAGGTGTGCTTCCTGCTGTAGTAGAAGAAGGGGAGTAGAAGAACTAGAACTGCCACCCCCGTCAACCACCCCGATCCCCATGTACAGCATCGTGCTCGCCCTGCTCCAATTCGCGCCCTAGCCCACGATCTCCGCTCCCAGCCCGAACGTGATGCACAGGCGTACTGGTGAAGACGGTCAAAGGTGTGCGGCGAGCCAGGATCGACCCGGGTGTGGAGGGGTGGGAGCGGATGCTCCATGGATGAACCTTCCTCGGGAAGGTAAAGGTTGCCCTTGTGAGAAGGTCAATGTGGTCGGCCAGGACGGCGCGTGTGTGGGATCCCGGGTGGCGTGGTGAGGCCGTAGCCCGCATCGGCTCCAGCGAGGAAGGATGGCATGCATGGAGGAAAAGGCAGTGGGCACTGGGAAGGGGAGCTATGCCGCTGCGTAGCTTTCGGAGGTTCCTCGGGGTGGAGGTGCCGTGTTCGTCTCCAGGGCGGCGGTGAGCGGAGGAGCGATGGGGCTGCCGTGGCTAGCTCCGCCGGTGGGATCCGGTAGGAGGTGGAGGCGCCTGGGGTTTGCGGGGGCAGCGGCGCGCGGGGTTGGCCGGTGGAGGCGGGGCGCGGGGTTGGGCGGCGGCGGCGCGTGGGGTTGGCCGGTGGAGCCGGGGTGTGGGGTTTGGCGGCGGCGGCGGAGCCGGGGGCGGTGGCGGTTGCCCCGTGGGGGAGGCGCTGGATCCAGGAGGTTGGGATCGGGCAGGGGAAGTGGTGGGCGTGGGGCGTGGCTTTTTTTTCATCTGCGAGTTCGGGAAGTTCGGGAGCGATCCAAATAGTTATTCTAATCCTGGGATTAGAATAGTGCTACTTTCTCTCTATATATATATAGCAGCAATCGTTTGTGTTATTATCGGTCTTCGCACACATATCTGATTACAGACCTGTTTACCGCGTATCACACACCTCTTATTATATTAAACTGTTTTATGTTCTCTTGCCTCAACACATACGGTTCATCCGAGTGAACCGCATGCCGAATATCGCACAAACCTTGATCTGGCAGACTGTTTCTTTTGTGTTCCCTCATCACAAACAGTTCATCCTAGTGAACCGTATGCTGCTTATCACACACACCTTTATCTGGCTGCTCGTTTCTTTTGTTGCTCCTCATCGCAAACAGTTAGTTGCACTGAACCGTATGCCCTACATCACACACAAAACTAAAACCTGAACCGTGTTTGATGCATCCGTCATCGCAAACGTTTTGCACCTTTTTTGACGGTTTTTCACACCACCGTTTGCGATTAACGCATCGCACACAGTTCGTCAAAGGGTCTCTGATCATAGTGTCACGTTAGCAGCATACTACACCAGTGTATGTCTTTGCTAAGTCTAAACATAACCCTAGATACGGAATATATAGGCTTGGGGGCGAAGTGGATGAAGGGGAAGCCTAAAACACGATCTCAGTCGGCCATCCTGTAGGGCCCATGCGCACGGAGGTAAGTTGGACCCGTGCGCATGAGGGTCCTTGCAAGACGCAGACACGCCTGCGCGCACGGGTGCTCTGATTGTAGCTCCTCGTGTAGCCTGTGGGCACAGTGTCTCAGCGTCGGCGACGGGTCGCCTCGAGACTTCTGTCTGCTCCTTTGGGACTCCTCCTTCCTCAAAGTCTTGGGGTGCTTCTCCTACTCCTTGGTGATGCTCCTTAGCTGCTTTGGAGTGTTCCTCTTCGTACCTAATGATACATAGTGCATTTTGGTGAGGTAGCAACCAAGTTTCATTCGTGTCCATATGCATGTCAAGTAGGAAGGAGTTCACCTCGGTTTCCATTGCGCGTGCTCGAGCTCTTGTCATAGGCCCACGTGGTGCTTAAAGCACTGGTGTAGAGCTCATGGGGTGATGGAAGGATGCTCCACATCAAGTTCGCTTCTGAAATATCAGTATTAAGTCCAAATCAACCAACGGATGGCCAGTGAGCTAGAATAATGAAATAAGGAGATGAAAGAGATCTTTTTGAGGTTATTTGGCCGCACCATATATGTAGGCAGTAGGATTAGCATTCCAAGTTAAAACTCCCTTCTGCGTTCGTGCTTCCTTGCTCTTTAAATCATAATAACATCTGACCCTCCATTGCCATTTAATGCCCACTGTATTGTTGTGATGGTCGATTCATTAGGGAATACAAGTGTAGTATGTATGGGGATCTTGAGGTTATGTGCACCACACATGATTATGTTGATAGATCATTTTTACCGAGCAGTAATATTCTTCTACTAAGAGATTTTTAGATCTTACTTGATCTTCCCTTAGTACTATATTCAACACCGTTGAAATAAGTTACAACACCCAACTACTATATTAGACATCGGTTAACAACCAGCTGCATCTCCTTGGCATGGGTGGCACGACACTGACGACATGAACATCGTCCTGTTGGTCTTGGCAGTTAGGCACATGTATGAGCCAAGTTCGCACACATGAAATTTCTAGCGTGGTTGTTTGACCGAGAAACAACATACTTGGACTCTTTAGACGTGGTGACTTCATGCCCGTCTCTAGTCCTAGGTGACACGAGCATGTTGACTGCTACAACAGACAACTCGGCACCACAGACCGCAGGAACCACGGGAATGCGCAACTCGCCCTTGTCAATCTCTACAACGCTCGACTCGGACACACAACAGACCACCACTTCATGCTCAACAAATTATTCGCGTTCATCAAGACACGTAACGTTTTCACATTGATCGCCTTTATTACCTATTACCTATCAACCATCATGATAGATTAACATGTCTGGATTCCATGACCACACAAACCTGAGCACTAAACCTCTTCATATATAACCTCTTTTTAATAGTGCCTATGTCATGTGACCTAGAATCAAAGAGAAAAGATGCATAATTTGAATATGCTAACTCTCTTCTCTCTTTAACAATGATGGTTTCCGTCCATCTTCGCCTACGAACTTTTGGATTAACAAACATTTCCTACATTTAGGAAACATGGTTAGTCCTCAATTCATTTGTCAATTACACCAAAACCCATTTAGGAGAACAATGTGATTTCAAAAACTAACATAAGTGTCAGCCCGCCCACTTATAACCTTTGGTTTTTTCTCCAGTCTCGACATCTGCGTCATTTCCGTTATTACTGCGGGGCCATTAGATTATCACGATATTTAGAAAATATAGGACAGCGTAGGATTTATTCTATCTATGTCATTTCTGTTGTTACTACGGGAGCTGTTAGAGTATCACGATATTCAGGAAAATATAGGATGGCATAGGATCACGCCATCCTATATTTTTCTGAATATCGTGATACTCTAACATCTCTCGCAGTAACAACGGAAATGATGCAGATGATGAGACTGGAGAAGATTCATGTACCCTCACTCTCTCTCTCTCTCTCTCTCTCTCTCTCATCACCAGGGTGTAGTTAGTTAAAAGAGAGAAATATTTACGCCCACGAGGCTTAGCAGTACAACAACAATTCCAACAATCTCCTCTCTAATCATCTTACAATATATTTTTTTGAGCTGAAACACCTTACATTCCAATTACGACGAACCAACCAACTCGGCGGTCACATCACACATTACATCATTTGGGAGCTCCAATTCCCAGACCAAATGGTCATTCGGATAGCCCCAGCAATCATGTGAAGCCAGCACATGCGCGGGCTTATTACAACTTCTGGGATAGTGTAAAATGCTATACTGAATAATACCTAGACCCAAGAGGAATTTTGCTTCACGGAAGAGTACTCCAAGGGGACCTCGATCCTGGCTGACCGAAGACAAAGCTTGCTGGAGAACCAGACAGTCAATTTCAAAGATAACCCGCCCCATACTATAATTGTTCATGATCCTAATGGCTCAAGAAGAGCCTCACTTGGGCTGCAGGTTTAACCTTGATTGTATAGCGCCCAAAGAACAAGCGAGAACCACATCATCACAAGATCTCTGGCGATCACTCCCCATCCACCATGACCTGAGCTAGCGTGGAAAGCGGCGTCCATATTAAGCTTGATGAACTCCAGAGGTGGCGGCTTCCAACTAAGAGATGGCCCACGCGTGGTAACTCTGGTGGCAGGGCTATGGTATTGATTCCATTCCAAAGTTGTGACCCCAACATGTGCCAGAAAAGATTCAACAGAGAGGCGTGGTTTCCCATGGTTTCCCATGGTTAGATGTTTAATGGGCTTTATTATATACTTTTATACTATTTTGGGACTAACCTATTAACCGGAGGCCCAATCCAAATTACCGTTTTTTGCCTATTTCAGTGTTTCGCAGAAAAGGAATATCAAACGGAGTCCAAACGGAATGAAACCTTTGGGAGAGACGCAATCCAGGAGACTTGGAATGGACGTCAAGGAAGCAATGAGGCGGCCACGAGGCAGGGAGGCGCGCCCAGGGGGTAGGCGCGCCCCCACCCTCGTGGGCCCCTAGTGGCTCCCCTAACCGACTTCTTTCGCCTATATATACTCATATACCCTGAAAACATCCGAGAGCACCACGAAACCCTATTTCCACCGCCGCAACCTTCTATACCCATGAGATCCCATCTTGGGGCCTTTTTCGGTGCTCTGTCGGAGGGGGAATCGATCACGGAGGGCTTCTACATCAACACCATAGCCTCTCCAATGAAGTGTGAGTAGTTTACCTCAGACCTTCGGGTTCATAGTTATTAGCTAGGTGGCTTCTTCTCTCTCTTTGGATCTCAATACAAAGTTCTCCTCGATCTTCTTGGAGATCTACTCGATGTAATTCTTTTTTCGATGTGTTTGTCGAGATCCGATGAATTGTGGGTTTATGATTAAGATTATCTATGAACAATATTTGAATATCCTCTGAATTCTTTTATGTATGATTTGTTATCTTTGCAAGTCTCTTCGAATTATCAGTTTGGTTTGCCCTACTAGATTGATCTTTCTTGCAATGGGAGAAGTGCTTAGCTTTGGGTTCAATCTTGCGGTGTCCTTTCTCAAGAATAAATAGGGCATCAAGGCACGATTGTATTGTTGCCATCGAGGATAAAAAGATGGGGTTTATATCATATTGCTTGAGTTTATCCCTCTACATCATGTCATCTTGCCTAATGTGTTACTCTGTTCTGATGAACTTAATACTCTAGATGCATGCTAGATAGCGCTCGATGTGTAGAGTAATAGTAGTAGATGCAGAATCGTTTTGATCTACTTGTCGCGATGTGATGCCTATATACATGATCATGCCTAGATATTCTCATAACTATGCACTTTTCTATCAATTGCTCGTCAGTAATTTGTTCACCCATCGTAATACTTTTGCTATTTTGAGAGAAGCCACTAGTGAAATCTATGGCCCCCGGGTCTATTTTCCATCATATGAGTTTCCAATCTATTTTATCTTGCAATCTTTACTTTCCAATCAGTATCATAAAAATACCAAAAATATTTATCTTATTATCTCTATCAAATCTCACTTTTGCAAGTGGCTGTGAAGGGATTGACAACCCTTTATCGCGTTGGTTGCAAGGTTCTTATTTGTTTGTGCAGGTACGAGGGATTTGAGTGTAGCCTCCTACTGGATTGATACCTTGGTTTTCAAAAACTGAGGGAAATACTTACGCTACTTTGCTGCATCACCCTTTCCTCTTCAAGGGAAAACCAACGCATGCTCAAGAGGTAGCAAAAAGGATTTCTGGCGCCGTTGCCGGGGAGTCTACGCACAAGTCAAGACACACCAAGTACCCATCACAAACTCTTATCCCTCGCATTACATTATTTGCTATTTGTCTCTCGTTTTCCTCTCCCCCACTTCACCCTTGCCGTTTTATTCACCCTCTTTTTCCCGTTCGCTTTTTTTCCGCTTGCCTCATGTGTGCTTGTGTGTTGGATTGTTTGTCACGATGGCTCAAGATAATACTAAATTGTGTGATTTTTCCAGTACCAACAACAATGATTTCCTTAGCACTCCGATTGATCCTCTTACCGATGCTGAATCTTGTGAAATTAATGTTGCTTTTGAATCTTGTCATGAAAGATCAATTCTCTGGCATTCCTAGTGAAGATGCCGCTACACATCTAAACAACTTTGTTGATTTGTGCGATATGCAAAAGAAGAAATACGGGGATAATGATATTGTTAAATTGGCTATTTCCGTTTTCTCTTAGAGATCGTGCTAAAACTTGGTTTTCGTCTCTGCCTAAAAATAGTATTGTCTCATGGAATAAGTGCAAAGATGCTTTTATCTCTAAGTAATTTCCTCCGCTAAGATCATCTCTCTTAGAAACGTTATTATGAATTTTAAGCAACTTGATCATGAGCATGCTGCACAATCTTGGGAGAGGATAAAATTAATGATTCGCAATTGCCCTACACATGGATTAAATTTATGGATGATCATACAAATTTTTTATGCCGGATTGAATTTTGTTTCTAGAAATCTTTTAGATTCGGCCGCGGGAGGCACTTTTATGGAAATCCCTTTAGGAGAAGCTAGTAAACTCCTAGATAATATTATGGCTAATTATTCTCAATGGCACACCGAAAGATCTACTTGTAAAAAGGTTCATGCAATAAAAGAGATTAATGTTTTGAGTGAAAAGATGGATGAACTTATGAAATTGTTTACTAATAAGAGTGCTCCAATTGATCCTAATGATATGCCTTTATCCACTTTGATTGAGAATGATAATGAATCTATGGATGTGAATTTTGTTGGTAGGAATAATTTTGGTAGCAACGCGTATAGAGGAAACTTTAATTCTAGGCCGTTCCCTAGTAATTCCTCAAATAATTATGGTAATTCCTACAACAATTCTTATGGAAATTCCAATAAGATGCCCTTTGATTTTGAGACTAGTGTTAAAGAATTTATGATTTCGCAAAAGAATTTAAATGCTTTGCTTGAAGAAAAATTGCCTAAGATTGATGAGTTGGCTAGGAACGTGGATAGAATTTCTCTTGATGTTGATTCTTTGAAACTTAGATCTATTCCACCTAAGCATGATATCAATGAGTCTCTTAAATCTATGAGAATTTCCATTGATGAGTGCAAGGAAAGAACCGCTAGGATGCGTGCTAAGAAAGATTGCTTTGTAAAAGCTTGTTCTTCTAGTTTTCATGATAATATGGATGAAGATATAAAAGTGATTGATGTGTCTCCTATTAAATCTTTGTTTTCCAATATGAATCTTGATAAACATGGGACTGGAGATGAGTTAACTTTAGTTAAAAGGCATCCCAATGGTTCGAAGTTTTTAGATCTTGGTTCAAAAATTGGTAAACGTGGGATTGAAGAGGTCAGAACTTTACATAGCAATGAACCCACTATTTTGAATTTCAAGGAATTTAATTATGATAATTGTTCTTTAATAGATTGTATTTCCTTGTTGCAATCCGTGTTAAATTCTCCTCATGCTTATAGTCAAAATAAAGCTTTTATTAAACATATCGTTGATGCTTTAATGCAATCTTATGAAGAAAAACTTGAATTAGAAGTTTCTATCCCTAGAAAACTTTATGATGAGTGGGAACCTACTATTAAAATTAAATTTAAAGATCATGAATGCTATGTTTCGTGTGATTTGGGTGCTAGTGTTTCCACGATTCCAAAAACTTTGTGTGATGTGTTAGGTTTTCGTGAATTTGATGATTGCTCTTTAAACTTGCACCTTGCGGATTCCACCATTAAGAAACCTATGGGAAGGATTAATGATGTTCTTATTGTTGCGAATAGGAATTATGTGCTCGTAGATTTTATTGTTCTTGATATAGATTGCAATCCTTCATGTCCTATTATTCTTGGTAGACCTTTCCTTAGAACGATTGGTGCAATTATTGATATGAAAGAAGGAAATATTAGATTCCAATTTCCATTAAGCAAAGGCATAGAATAATTTCCTAGGAAGGAAATCAAATTACCTTATGAATATTTTATGAGAGCCACCTATGAATTGAGTACCAAAGATGGCAATACTTAGATCTATTCTTTCTTTTATGCCTAGCTAGGGGCGTTAAACGATAGCGCTTGTTGGGAGGCAACCCAATTTTATTTTTGTTCTTTGCTTTTTGTTCCTGTTTAGTAATAAATAATTCATGTAGCCTCTGGTTAGATGTGGTTTTATGTTTTAATTAGTGTTTGTGCCAAGTAAAACCTTTAGGATAACCTACGGTGATAGTTAATTTGATCTTGCTGAAAAACAAAAACCACAGAAACGTGTTTTTCAGTTGATTATTTTTGCAGAAGATTAATAGAAAAATTGTCTAGACTTCCTATTTTGGTAGAATTTTGGGGGTTCCAGAAGGATTCGAAAGTTACAGATTGCTACAGACTGTTCTGCTTTGATAGATTCTGTTTTTTGTGTGTTGTTTGCTTATTTTGATGAATCTATGGCTAGTATCGGGGGGTATGAACCATAGAGAAGTTGGAATACAGTAGGTTTAACACCAATATAAATAAATAATGAGTTCATTACAGTACCTTAAAGTGATGGTTTGTTTTCTTGCACTAACGGAGCTCATGAGATTTTCTGTTGAGTTTTATGTTGTGAAGTTTTCAAGTTTTTGGGTAAAGATTTGATGGATTATGGAATAAGGAGTGGCAAGAGCCTAAGCTTGGGGATTCCCAAGGCTCCCCAAGGTAAAATTCAAGGACAACCAAAAGCCTAAGCTTGGGGATGCCCCGGAAGGCATCCCCTCTTTCGTCTTCGTCCATTGGTAACTTTACTTGATGCTATATTTTTATTCAACACATGATATATGTTTTGCTTGGAGCGTCTTGTATGATTTGAGTCTTTAATTTTTAGTTTACCACAATCATACTTGTTGTACACACCTTGGGAGAGACACACATGAATCGGAATTTATTAGAATAATCTATGTGCTTCACTTATATCTTTTGAGCTAGATAAGTTTGCTCTAGTACTTCACTTATATATTTTTAGAGCACGGTGGTGGTTTTATTTTATAGAAATTATTGATCTCTCATGCTTGACTTATATTATTTTGAGAGTCCTTTAGAACAGCATGGTATTTGCGTTGGTTATAAAATTAGTCCTAATATGATGAACATCCAAGCTAGGTATAATAAAAACTATCATATAAAGTGCATTGAATACTATGAGAAGTTTCATACTTGATGATTGTTTTGAGATATGAGGATGGTAAGATTAGGGTCATGCTAGTTGAGTAGTTGTGAATTTGAGGAATAGTTATGTTAAAAGTTTGTTATTCCCATAGCATGCACATATGATGAACCGTTATGTGATGAAGTTCGAGCATGATTTATTTATTTATTGTCTTCCTTATGTGTGGAGGTCGGGATCGCGCGATGGTTACTCCTACCAACCCTTCCCCTAGGAGCATGCGTGTCGTACTTTGTTTTGGTAACTTGTAGATTTTTTCAATAAGTATATGAGTTCTTCATGACTAATGTTGAGTCCATAGATTATACGCACTCTCACCCTTCCACCATTGCTAGCCTCTCTTGTGCCGCGCAACTTTCGCCGGTATCATATACCCACCATACACCTTCCTCAAAACAGCCACCATACCTACCTATTATGGCATTTCCATAGCCATTCCGAGATATATTACCATGCAACTTTCCACCGTTACGTTTATTATGACACGCTCCACCATTTTCATATTGCTTTGCATGATCATGTAGTTGACATTGTATTTGTGGCAAAGGCACCATTCATAATTCTTACATACATGTCACTCTTGATTCATTATCCCGGTACACCGCCGGAGGCATCCACATAGAGTCATATTTTGTTCTAAGATACTTGAGTTGTGAGTAGATAAAAGTGTGATGATCTTCATTATTAGAGTTTTGTCCCATGTGAGGAAAGGATGATGGAAGCAATGATTCCCTCACAAGTTGGGATGATTCTCCGGACTTTATGAAAAATAAAAGAGGCCAAAGAAGCCCAAATAAAAAAGAGAGGCCAAAGAAGCCCACCAAAACAAAAAAATGAGAGAAAAATAGAGAAGGGACAATGTTACTATCCTTTTACAACACTTGTGCTTCAAAGTAGCACCATGATCTTCATGATAGAGAGTCTCCTATGTTGTCACCTTCATTTGCTAGTGGGAATTTTTCATTATAGAACTTGGCTTGCATATTCCAATGATGGGCTTCCTCAAATTTCCCTAGGTCTTCGTGAGCAAGCAAGTTGGATGCACACCCACTTAGTTTCTTTTGATGAGCTTTCATACACTTATAGCTCGTGCATCCGTTGCATGGCAATCCCTACTCACTCACATTGATATCTATTAATGGGCATCTCCATAGCCCGTTGATACGCCTAGTTGATGTGAGACTATCTTCTCCTTTTTTTGTCTTCTCCACAACCACCATCCTATTCCACTTATAGTGATATGTCCATGGCTCACGCTCATGTATTGCGTGAAGATTGAAAAAGTTTGAAAATACTAAAGTATGAAACAATTGCTTGGATAAAACTGGGGTTGTGCATGATTTAAATATTTTGTGTGATGAAGATAGAGCATAGCTGCACTATATGATTTTGTAGGATAACTTTCTTTGGCCATGTTATTTTGAGAAGACATGATTACTTTGTTAGTATGCTTGAAGTATTATTACTCTTATGTCAATATTAAACTTTTGTCTTGAATCTTTCGGATCTCAACATTCATGCCACAATAAAGAAAATTACACTGAAAATTATGTTAGATAGCATTCCACATCAAAAATTCTGTTTTTATCATTTACCTACTCGAGGACGAGCAGGAATTAAGCTTGGGGATGCTTGATATGTCTCCAACGTATCTATAATTTTTTATTGTTCCATGCTATTATATTATCTGTTTTGGATGTTTAATGGGCTTTATTATATACTTTTATACTATTTTTGGGACTAACCTATTAACCGGAGGCCCAGTCCAAATTGCTGTTTTTTTTGCCTATTTCAGTGTTTCGCAGAAAAGGAATATCAAACGGAGTCCAAACGGAATGAAACCTTCGGGAGAGTCATTTTTGCAACAAAAGCAATCCAGGAGACTTGGAGTGGAGGTCAAGGAAGCCACGAGGCGGCCACGAGGCAGGGAGGCGCGCCTAGTGTCGTGGTTCTAAGTCTGACAGTAGAGTGGGGGGTAGGTATGGAGAGGCAAGGTCCTAGCTATGGAGAGGTTGTAAACACAAGCGATGTACGAGTTCAGCCCTTCTCGAGGAAGTAAAGCCCCACGCCCTGAGCCCCGAGGCGGTCGAGTGGATTATATGTGTATGTGTTACAAGGGTGCGAACCCCTCTGCCTGTGGAGGGGGGTGGCTTATATAGAGTGCGCCAGGACCCCTGCCAGCCCACGCAATGGAGGGTTTAAAGTACATTAAGTCTGGCGCATCGTAACGCCCACATAAAGTGCCTTAACTATCATTAAGTCTATTCAATTACAGGCCGCTGCAAGGCAGAGTGCCTTCGACCTTCCGGTGGTCGAGTGTATCTTCATGGTCGAGTGAGTCTCCATGGTCGAGTCCTTCTAGTCAGTCGAGTGGGTTCCTCGTTGGTCGACTGGAAGGTGATCTCTTCTAAAGGTGCCCTTGGGTAGGACATTTAGGTCAGGCCTATGACCCTACCATAGGTACATGAATCCATCATTAGCCCCCGAATGGATTGAGGCTTGAGTGAGGAAGGAGTTGATGTTGTTTCCGATTGATTCTCGGCATATTGGCTATGCGTCGTTCGTGACCAAGATCTTCTTTGTTGATAATGAGCAACTTCTCTTCAGTCGACTCAATCCATTCTTGTCTTTCGTCGAGTGACTTTTTAGACTTTGCCGGTTCCCGAGCGACGGATCGCAGGAAATCTCGCGCCTGACAGACCAATCTGCCGCCATGATTCCACGGATACTGAAATTTGGGGAAGCGCTGGCGAAACGAATCATGGCGCCGGACGGACAGACATAGACGCCTCGATCTCCGCGCCGCTTTTTCCGCCACGTATCGTGTCAATGCAACTGTTCCGGGATATGATTAGATTGACCGGGTCCACCTGTCATTCACTCAGAAGGGATGTTATAAATGCAACCGGCGAGGGTTTTCTGAACAGTGCTCCATTCTTTCTTCTCTATTCTCCTCGTCTCCGCCCAACGCACCTGCTTTCGCCTCCGCAAAGCTCTTCTTCGCGCACCTCGCCGGCAGCCATGGTCAAGGAGAAGACGGCGGCCGAGCGCCGCAAAGAAGGCGCGGCGGCGGAGAAGGCGAAGGGAGATCCACCACCGCAGCTGGTCTTCGCTAAGATCCCGCCGCCGAGGGCCGGGTCCAGGAGATTGATCCAACGACCATCGGGAGAAGGATCTCTCGACATGGCCGACGACGGGCTGATCCCCACGGCGCCGCAAGACTTCCAGAAAAGAGTGGCAACCCCAAAGGAAGAGGGTGAGTGTGTGCTCCTGGCCACTCATGTCCATCGAGGATTTTCTCGCCACCAAGTGTTTTCTTTCGTGGTTTTTGAACTTCTTTGGAGCCCAACTCCACCATTTCACCCCAACTCCATCGCAGATCTTGTTGCGCTTTGTATCCATGTGTGAAAATTTCTTGGGCTGTCGATCCGACCGGGTTTGTTCAAGCACATCTTCACGTGTCGCTCTCAGACCGTGAAGAAAGCGAGTCCAGGCGATGAGAAAACCCAAGTTGTCCAAATGTGCGGGGGCTTGGGAATTCAAGTGAGGAACAAGAGTACCTTCCCAGCTATGTCGTTTCCCGAGTCGGTCAGGGTTGGCAATGACCGGTTCTCATCGCTGAATGAGCCGACGCCGGGCGATCGAGTGGACTCCTCCATTCACCATGAGTCGAGTGAACAAGCCCTCCTCTCAAGGTGGTTCCGGAGGAGAGAGCCGACGGAAGATGTTGATGGATCGCGTGTGCGCTTGGTTCGGGACGGTGTTACTGGCATGGACCTTTTGGAAGTTTTCCTTCGGCGACGAATCCAGCCCCTTCAGTTCCGGAGCCATTGCATGTGGTTGTACTGCGGAACTGAAGACGAGACTCGGGTCCACCCGGAGGCAGTCGACAACGCCACGGTGGAAAGGTGGATGGCCGCGGTCATTGGGAACAAGGATAATCCCCGTGGATCCAGGAGGGTTCCTCCACTCGACCATCACAGCGTCCCGCATAAGGTACTTCGCTCTGCCTTCCATTGTATACTTGTTGTGTTTGTTTCAGATGCTCAGAGGTTGGTCGATTGATCTCGGCTTGACGTCTTTTAGGCCCTCACCGAGTCAGTACTCGATGCCCAATGGAGCTCAGTTCGATCGAGGAGGAGAAGCCAGTAGTAGAGCCAGAAGAGTGGGACTCAGACGCCAAGATGACGATGATGACGACGACGATGACGAGGATGAAGAAGAGGAGGAGGAGGAGGTTGCACCACCGCTACGGAAAGGCGGTCGAAACTTGTCCATGACCCCGCCGATCGAACGTGGTAGGGGTTGCGATCGTCTCCGCAATCGACAAAACGCCTCGACCGCATCTCCGTGCCGATCGAAAAGGCGCCAAGCGATCGAAGGTGGCTCCGTCGAAACCCACCAAGCTCCTCACAAAGATGAAGGTGTCCATCCCCACCATATCGTGGTAAACATGTTACTTGAGTCTCCTTGTTTTGTACAAGCTTTATCTCCGTTGATACTTGAGCTAGTTCGACCGATTCTTTGGAACTTCAAGTCTTTGCAACTTCGAGACTTCGTGCAAGGTCAAGACCATGAGATAGAGGACGCAGCAACTTCAAATCCTGGTACTATACTCTTAATTCTGTCCTTAGTCGACTGACTCATGATTTCTAACTTTGATTCTTTTCTGAAGCTCCACCCAGTGACATTATCACCCTTCCTGATGATGATGATGATGAGGATGAAGAACCGCTGAGGCACAGGAGGAGCAGGAAGGCGTCTACTGGTAAGGCAACCCAGGATGCTACGGCGTCCGAGACTGTGGTCACGGAGGGGGAGAACACCACTCGACACACCGTGTCTTTCGCGGTGCCGTTGACGAGTGCTCATCCCACTTCGACGAGTGCTGCACAATCTTCGCTCTTCACAACACATCACGTCCCAGAGGACCAAGCCAGCGCTGCTAAGGAGGCGATACGCCAAGCAGGGATCATGATGGAGCAGGTGAAGATCATCCGGGATGCAAGCCAAGCAGCTTATGACGCCAGCTCCGCCCTTCAAAGCAATGTTCAGTCGACGACCACCGCCTATTCTGTTAGGATATGCTATCAAAACTTTTTCTTTCGAAATCCATAGCAATCACCCACCGGGTGTGTCGATAAAAACTCCATGTTAGCGGGGCATCGCTGAGTGCACCCGCCGGGTGTAGTCCCCATATTAAGGTCGATCACGGGCAATGGCCTTAGGCTTTATAAGTAAGGTTGTTCGTCATTCGACCGGGGCGAATGGGTTTAAACCAAGGGGGCACGCTGAGTGCACCCATCGGTGTAGTCCCCGAGATCGTGGTCGATCACCGCGATTGATTTCATCAAGAAGATTTTTTTGGTCGATCGTCGACTCGTTTGAATAGAACCAGTGGGGGCACGCTGAGTGCACCCACTGGGTGTAGTCCCCGAGACTACGGTCGGATGCTTGCATTCGACTGTAGTCTTAGAAACGTATGATTTTCTCTTATCCACTCGGAAGTGAATTATCTTTTGATATTGTGTCGATTGGTTCTTCGTAGAAATCCTGTGACCTTGCGGCTCGCTATACCGAGATGGAGCAGAAGCACATTCAGCTCGAGCTGGATCTGAAGCTGGTGCAGGAGAATCTGACGAAGGCGAAGGAGGAGACCAAAGGTATGTTCGGTGAGACCTCAACGACTCTTTTTCCCTTCCATTTGTTTCAAAATCTGACTTTGCTGTGACTTGCAGGCAAGGTGAAGGAGGCCCAGAAGAAGAAGGACCTTGAGCTAGCTGAGAAGATCAAGCTTGCTGACGAGAAGTTAGCTTCAGTCACCAAGCTTGAACAGGAAAATACCAATCTGAAGTCGCCTCGGCGATTGCCACCAAGGATGTCGACCGATCAAAATCGACAAGACTACTCGACCGAGAAGATCGACCGGTGATCGGGAAGAAGAATGACCGAAGGCTTCCGGGTGGTCTTGCCAAAAATTGTTCCTTATGCTCGAAGGTAATCTTTTACACTCGACCAACATTTTCAATGTGATGCTTCCATTCGACCACCGCCTTGACTCGGCGTTTTGTCCTTGCGCACTCGCCGAAACTTTGAAGAAGAGACTAGCCGCTTGAGCCGAACCTTGACCTCACAATTCTCCTGTGAATGATGAAGTTGCCATGAATGTCTTCCGACTGGAGTCCCGCGTTGCAGCTATCGTGGAGTTAATACCACTATTGGTACATAAACTTGTAGGGGTGGGAACAGATTCATACAAAAACTAAAAAACCCCACAAAACTAGCCCTCCAACTTGTCTGCTGTAACAAATTCATACAAAACCATCCCGAACCGCACACGTGGCATGCCATGTAGGCCTGGCTGGCCCGGATCACGTTTTTGCAAAGAAACCTCGCTTTAGCAATTTCGCAGACAAATCCCTCCCCGACAAGAAAGCACCTGGTCGCCCCCCGATGCAAAGCCCTTCCAAAACCTTTCCCTTCTTTCGCTCCTCCTCATCTCTGCCGCTCCTCCTCATCTCTCGCCGCCTCCTCCTGAGGCGACGCCACCGTCGGCCTCATCATCATGGCGACACAAGGCGCCATGGAGTTGCAGGCGCAGGAACCCGGCGAGTTCCCTCCTCAATCGGTAAGGACCTGTTCTCGTCGCTTCCCTGTTCTCTGCTTCCCTGCTCTGCAAATGGCGATTAGGGTTTTTGAGGCCGATCATGGCGATGTAGGGTTGAAAATTGGGTCGATCTGCTCACTAGTGTTGGTTGTGTGCGTCCCCAGGGTTCGTAGGGGATGTAGTTTCCATGAGATTGTCTAGGGTTTTTGATGCTGATTTGAGGAATTGGGCGGGTCAATCAAGGGCAATGTGAGGGGATTTGATCTATGGTTTTGGGTAGCATACAGGAAAGGGGGGGGTGGTTTGTCCTAGGGTATTTTGATGTGATTTTATAGTTTACATATTCAGAGATTATATGCTATTGTTGCACTGAATTGTAGATGCAGTGTACAATGTGATGAAAAGGGTGGTATTTTAGTTCCTATTTCAGTGTACAAATGCTGACTTTCCCTGTTATGCAAAAGTACATGGCTTTTTTTAGGTGAAAGTCAGCATTTTTACCATTGATTTGTGATGAAAGGGTTGTTTTTAGTTGATATTCAGTACATAGTTGTGTTTGAAAATCAAGTACAGATTCGCTTAGAGTTTGATCACCAAACTAAGATTGAGTTGCATCAATATATCATCATCAATTGTTGCAAAGGACAAATGGAGAAGCTAGCCGCTTTTTCTCAAAGGAGTTTGAGCACAATGGAATTTTCTTGGGGAATGCATAGGTGGAGAATTGAAGTTCTCTTACATTGGGTGCATCATGAAGCTTTTGACTATTGTCATTCGCACACATGGTCACTAGGGATGATCAAGTATTGCTTGTCAAGGATGGACTATGACCCTACAGACCCTCAAATCAAGGTGTACTGGATTTTGCCAGATAAAGAATATGGTGATGGCCTGCTATGTGTGGACAATCCAGATGTTATAGCTGCTATGGTGAGGTTCAGCAGAGAAGTCAAGACATTGGATTTGTTAGTTGATGAGGAGAACAAGATCCAGACATTATATCCTGAAATCATACTAAAGGGATGCCCAACTGCAGATGGAAATGAGGATGAAGAACAAGGAGAGGATGCAGATCATGATGCAGAGAATGCAGAGGAAGGAGAGGATGCAGTGGCAGATCATGATGCAGAGATTGCAATGGAAAGAGAGGATGCAGAGTCAGATCATGATGCAGATGCAGACAATGCAGATAATGTAGTTGAAAACAATGATGGAGAAGGAGAGTTGAATGAAACTGACTCAGACTTTTATGAGAGTGACTATGATTGTGAAGATGGAGATGATGATTTGTTTGCTCAGAATGTGGACAAATCATTGAATGACAAAGAATGAAGAAGAGGAAGAGATATTTGAGGAGGAAGATCCATCGGATGATGATGAGCTCAACTCGTCAAAAGATGAGTTGGAGAAGTTGAAATATACATTCGTAATATTCAATGCGAGAATGGACATGAGCAACCCAATCTTCGTGGTTGGGCAAGTATTTGGAGAAATGAAAGAGCTAAGGGAAGCAATCGATACACAAAAAAAAGAGTGAAAATCATCAAAGCTAGAAATGAGGCAGAGAGGTTCATTGGTGTGTGCCAACCTGATTGCCCTTGGAGGTTGAAAGCTTCTAGAGACAATAGAACAGGAAGCATTGTCATCAGAGAGTACAATGGAGAGCACACCTGCCAGAAAACATGGGATTCCAAGTGCTTGACAGTGAAGTACCTGACTGAGATATTTATGGATGAGTTCAGGGACAACAAGAGCATGGACTTGGGTACATTTGGAAGAAAAGTTCAGCAAAATTCAAGCTTAACCCAAAGGAGAATGAAGCTTGGCAGGGCGAGAGTGCTTGCACTTAAGATCATACATGGTGATGAGAAAGCACAATACAGACTGCTGTGGGACTATGGACAAGAACCGAGGAGAAGTAATCTAGGAGCAAATTCATTGTTTGCACAACCAAAGTGAAGGAAATAGGTGACCTGCTTCCAAAAGATCACCTATCTTCACTATATTGGTCCTATGATGCCCGCAGGAGAGGTTTCCGAGGGGTGCAGCCAATTCTATTTGTTGATGGTCACACCAAGAGCAAATACAAGGGTGTGTTGCTTACAGCTGTTGGGATTGATCCCAATGATTGCATATTTCCAATTGCAATGGGGATGGTGGAGGTGGAGTCAACTTACTCTTGGGAATGGTTTCTCACCACTTTGAAGAATGATTTGAACATCATTAACACCTCCCCTTTCACTATAATGAGTGACAAGCAAAAGGTGTGTTCCATTTGTCCAAACATGTCATTGTTGCATATTTCCATATGGTGATGTTGTCTCACATGTTTATGAACTAATTTTGCAGGGTTTGATCAATGTCGTTGAGAAGATATGGCGGATCTGAGAACACGATTACGTGTTAGACATCTTTATCAAAACTTCCACCGAAGTTCAAAGGAGAAACATCAAGAATATGTTAGGGGCCATTGCTAGGTCAACTAATGTGGACAAGTGGACCTTGAACAGAGAGAAGCTTAGGGCACGTAACTTGAGGCATATAATTGGTTGGATGGCAAGCCCCAAACCAAGGGTGAAAGCATACTTCAGAGATTTCCCCAAGTGTGACATTTTGCTCAACAACATGTCAGAGGTGTACAATAGGTAAAATTCAGTTAGTTCACTTTTCTAGCAAACAAGTTATGTTATGTTTAACACATAAAACTTCAGTTAGTTCTGACAAAACTTTACTACATATCTCTTGCAGCTACATCTTGATGCAAGAGAATTGTGTGTTATATCAATGCTAGAATGCATAACACATAAAATTACTGTGAGGCATGACAGAAAGTACAAAGAAGCTTCGAAAAGTGGATCGGACTTATCTGCCCCAAGATTAGGAAGAAACTGGAAAAAATGCAGAGTACTCAGTAATCGCTTCCAACACATTCAGACTTGGAATTTATGGTGTTGAATCGTGCAACAACAAGTATGTTGTGGATATTCCAGCAAGAACTTGTGATTGCAAAAATTTCAATTGATGGCATCCCTTGCAATCATGTGATTGCTTGTTGTAGAGCCGATAGGATTGACCTCAAACATTGGTTCACAAGTGCTATAGCATAGAAAATTATCTAAAGGCATATGGGCACAACATCATGCCTATGAGGGACAGAAAAGCTGGGAAAAGATGAATGGCATTCCCATCCACCCTCCAGTCTTCACAAAGAAAATGGGCAGCCAAAGAAAGAACAGAGAAAGACACCAAGAGAAGAAGAAGAAAGATGGATCTGTTTACATCAACAAAAAAGGAGTGGCCATGCATTGCTCAGTGTGTGGCAGTGCTGACCACAACAAGAGAGGACATGCCAAGTTCATGAGGCAACAGGAAGCTCAATTAGAAGATGATGATGAACTAGAAGATCCTTCAATTCTGCAGGTAAAATCAGTCATTTCAGTTAACTGCATTTAAGTTCAGTTATGTTACTAACATGAATTGTTTTCTGACTACAGGATATTATGCCAACAAGACTTGATCCTAGGCTTGATCCTATGAATGATGTAAGCGATGGTCTACACCATAGGCCAGAGGTGCACCTTTAATATTACTCGTCTTTCATTTTCGCTAATCTGCTTTTCTCTCTGAATTTGCATCTGCATTTCCTTAACTAATTTTGTATCTTCCTGATATTTTTCTGATCCTGCATAGGAAAGGGCATATGTGAGCACTTGAATCCTCCCGGCCACTTCTGAAGAGTCTGCTTTTGTGGTGCAAGCTAGGATTCTATCCTCCCGTAAGAACCACAACCACAAAGAACAACAAGTGTGAGGGGAAGAGGAAGAGGAAGGAAGAAAGCTGCAGCAGAAGACCACATCCAGATGAGCCAGGGTCAAGTGCAACTGGAGGAAGAGGAAGGAAGAAAGGAAAGACAGTGAGATCTGGCACTACAGAGAGAAGAGGATCTTCTGGGAGTAGAGCAAGAGGCAGAGGAGTGGCTGGGAGAAGAGACAGGAGGGAAGCTAGCTCTTATCCAGCATACAGGCTCATGTTTGGTGAAGATGGAGCAAGGGAGCCAATACCTGATCTCAACTTAACTGAAGAAATTCCAGTTTCTCATAATGCACCTGGGGTTGACAGTTAGATGTCTGTTTAGTTCATCAATGAACTTCATGCTAAACTCAGAGAAGTTCATATCTGAACTTGATGCTACCATTTTTCATGTAATACCAATTTTCATTTGTAATGACAGCTAGACATGTAGTGAACTTCATGGCCATGTAATCAATAATTAAAAACATCTGAGTTTTGAATACCAGCACATTTGAGTTGTTTGTGCATTACATGAAAAATGTCTGAATGTACTGAATGTGCATTTGCTGAATGTACTGAATGTCTGAATGGTACTAAATATTCTGCATTTGCTCAACTGAATTTGGTGAACTCCCACAATTTTTAAAAAATGAACAAAAAATTGTTTGGCCTGGGTCTCGAACCCAGGACCTGTGGGTAGAGAAGTAGGATGCAATGCCAGTACGGTAAGAGTAGGATCTTGTTAGTTGTAGATGCAGAAACTTACTTCTACTCTTCAAGTCGCCAACTCCCACTGTGGACGGTTCGCGTTCCCAGTCGCCGCATCAATAAATCCACCGCTCCGCCCACCCACCGCTCCGCCCACCACTCCCCACTCACCACTCCCCGCACACCTACCGCGTCGCCTCCTCTCCCCACTCACCACCGCCGGCCACCGCCGCCATGGCTAACATCGAGGGCCGAAGCTCGACCGAGGATCTGGCCGCAATGACTGCTGCTCCGCAGCAGATTCGCGAGGTTCCGCACTGGTTCGCCACCCCAAGATGATGCTCATGCATGCGCTGGTTGGCTAAGCAATGACGGACGGCGAAACGCCTGCGTTTTCCCGCAGCCGCAGTGCCACCGCCGATGTTCCTCGTCCGGGCAATGCGGAGGGCACGCTTAGCGTGGATCCGCATTTCAGCGAGCTAGGTGGTGGATGTACCGCCCACCACCTCTCGGCCCCGGTCCCCTCGATGACGACCTCGCGGACGTCGCCGGCGCCGACCTCGCTGCTGCTCCGGCCAACCTCGCGGACTACGCCCGACGACGACGTGAAAGAGATCTGTTGTCGCCGATGACGGCGACGTATGCAGAGGAGGTTGTGCTCGCGTTCGCGGCCGCCGTTGAGGGTGGCAGAAACATGCCCATCGACGTCGAGCTCCTGCCGGACGTCGAGCTCCTGCCAGAAGAGGTGAAGGTTGAACAAGAAGAAGAGGTGAAGGAGCCAGAGCAAAACAAGAAGAAGGCGCCTCTGAAGAAAGAGGTGAAGAAGGTGCGCCGCTCCATCCGCCTGCAGCAGCTCAAGAACTGAAGAAGATGCAGAAGAGGTGAAGATGCAGAAGAGTAGTTAGGTATGCTGATCTATATGTTGGCATATAAGTTATCTATTTTGAGCAATGATGTTGAATCGCCACAGATCTATTTGTGTTGAATCTGCCGCTGAACGCATGTGCCGTTGATCTCGCTGTTGAACCAATGTGCCCATGTTAATCTCCTGCTTTTGCATGTGCCTGTGTTGTTCCTTATGTTGTGCCCATGTGCACACATCCTAAAATAGAATGTACTAGGTGCTCACTTTGTGCCAAATATGCCAAGTTGTACTACCAAGTGCAATCGTTAAGTTAATCAACTTTGCTTAAGTTAATCAATTTTGCTTAAGTTAATCAATTTTGCTTAAGTTAATCAATTTTCATGTCAAATAAGAAAATCATTGATTTCAGCTTAAATAAACAAGCCACCGATCTCATGTCAAATAATAGAATTTTCGCCATAAATGTAACATCTAACATAGCCACCGATTTCATTTCAAGCCATCGATTCCAGCTTTAGAATGTTTACAACACCGAACTTAGATAATAGGTAGCCACCGATTTCATATAATCAAGACAAGTAGCAAATGATACCAAATAGTTTCACCTCTAACATCACTAGTGCTACACAAAACCTCTTATCACTAGTGCTACAACACCATACAACAAAGGCACAAGCAGTTGCACCAAACAAAGCAACCAAATTTCCTCCTATCCCTAGTTCTCGATCTCCTTCTTGTGCTTCATGATCATGGCCTTCCTTTCTTCCTTCAAATTTCATAATTTCAGCATCCTTGTCAAACACAAATTTCAAGAGCCACATTCTCTTCAAAGAAGTTTGCCAATCACCTTCCTAGGTCTCCCCTGCCATTCTTTGTCCACCCACTTCAGATAAGCACATGTATCATAACCCTGCAAAACACACCAATTTTCCAGTACAACAATGGTCAGATCAACATATGACAATGGTCACTCATATAAACAACACACTTTTTTAAACAAAAGTTGGGCACTTGACTAACCTCACGAGGACAAACAAGAAATCTACGACCATAGTCATATCCATCAGAGCAAACTCTTCTCGCAGGGTTCAGTAAGTGGCAACAATGGTCACTTTTGTCAGTGCCATTGAAAGCAGCATCAGGAGATGATACAGGTATACTCCAGTCAAATTCAGGTAGGTTTTCAGTCCCCTACCATGGCCATCAAATCAAATGTTAGCATCAGGGAAGCACAAATTCATGGGCATCCGAACCAAATCGGCGAGGGAAGGGGACACGACCTTGCGTAAATCGACATCCATGTAGCGACCTCTCCGGTGATTTTCGCCCAAGGCTCGCCGTCGCCGTCATGTCGGCACCGGCGAGGTCACATCCATTGAGCGGGAGAGGGTGGCTTGAGGACGACGACGCCCCTGCTCCGCGGCGTCCTGCCTCACTGCTTCATCTCGACAGGCGGCCGAGACGGCTACGCCGACGGAGAGGGCGGCGAGACTACCACCGACGGAGAGGGCGGCGGAGACTACCGACGGAGAGGGCGGCGAGACGGTGGCGCGCGGAGGGAAGGCGGAGACTACCGGCGGGCAAGGGCGACGCAAAGGGAGGGCGACGGCTAGGGATTTACAATTGGGGAATCGATGCACAGAGAGAGGGCGGGGGGCTTTTTGTAAAATACACAGAGTGCGAGGGGGCTTTCGTAAAATTACAGGCGCAGGCCAAAATCCAGCGTGGCATGCCAAATGTCGCATCCACAGAGGTTTTGTATGAATTTGTTACAGCAGACAAGTTGGAGGGCTAGTTTTGTGGGGTTTTTTAGTTTTTGTATGAATCTGTTCCCACCCCTACAAGTTTATGTACCAATAGTGGTATTAACTCGCTATCGTGGACTATCTTGCAAGGCTGAAGGTTGCTACATCCCGCATCGACTCGACGCTCTGGCCCAGGGCGACTCTCCAGAATGACCTCGAGTCGCTGATGGCTCGATCGAACGCCGCCCCCGACCGAAAGTGCAGGAGTGGAAGAAGTCTTCGCCTCGTTAATGCCGATGTTGCTCTGCGGCTCGCCCGAGTCCACCGCAAAGACGCTAGAAGACAAGTCGGCGGCTCTCCGAGTGGCAAACACCAAGAAACACGACTTCAGTCCTTCATGGAAACCTTCATCGCTGCGCTACCCGGATCACGAGCGGAATCGACCTTGATGAGTTCGTTGCTCCTTCCAGCCTCCACAGAGGGGTAAAAACTTCCTTAAAGTCCGACACTTTAAATTTGCCTCGGATGTCGAGTGGAATTGTAACCGAAAAACCTTAATGTGCTTAGCACCGAGCACTCTCGGTTCCTTTAGGTATCGACCTAAACTTGGATTTGATGTTTGAATATGATTGCTTTTGGATCGAAACGCTCTTTTGCGTGTTCACAAGAAGATGCTTATCGCAATGACTTATTCCTTAGGCGAGCACTGGGCTGCAGCTAAGCCCCGAGTGAGAGGTTTGCTCTTCACTCGGTAGGATTTTTATACCTTAGGCGCAGCACTGGGCTGCAGCTAAGCCCCCGAGTGAGAGGTTTGCTCGTCACTCGGTAGGATTTTTATACCTTAGGCGAGCACTGGGCTGCAGCTAAGCCCCGAGTGAGAGGTTTGCTCGTCACTCTGTGGGATTTTCATAACTTAGGCGAGCACTGGCTGCAGCTAAGCCCCGAGTGAGAGGTTTGTTCTTCACTCGGTGGGATTTTCATAACTTAGGCGCAGCACTGGCTGCAGCTAAGCCCCGAGTGAGAGGTTTGCTCTCCACTCGGTAGGATTTTCACGTTGTATTTGTGGCTAAGCTCTGAGGAGAGGGTCGCAATGACTTGCACATCGCCCTCCTCATGAGCACACATTATACTTATGGCGAGCTCGAGGAGAGGGTCGCAATCGACCTGCACCTCGTCCTCCTTGTGAGCACACACATTGTACTTATGGCGAGCTCGAGGAGAGGGTCGCAATGACCTGCACCTCGCCCTCCTTGCAAGCGTGATGTTGTACTTAGGCGAGTACTCGGATCAAGCAGCTAAGCCTCCGAGTGGAAGTCCGCTTACCACTCGGTGGGATTTTTATAACTTAGGCGAGTACTTGACTGCAGCTAAGCCTCCGAGTGGAAGTCCGGCTTGCCACTCGGTGGGATTTTTATAACTTAGGCGAGCGCTGGTCTGCAGCTTAAGCCCCGAGTGGAAGTCCGGCTTACCACTCGGTGAGGATTTTTATAACTTAGGCGAGCACTGGCTGCAGCTAAGCCCCGAGTGGAAGTCCGGCTTACCACTCGGTGGATTTTTATAACTTAGGCTAAACGATTCATGATTAAGCCTCCGAGTGAAAGTCCGCTTACCACTCGGTAGGATTTTTACAAACTTAGGCGAAACGAATTCGCGGCTAAGCCACCCACTGGGGGATAATTTTACTGGACAAAAATAAAAAGTGACAAAAATTATGAAGGAATTATGACACTATTATTTCGAAATCCATAAACTATGTATACTTTTATTACAACTCATCCGAAAGTGAAAAACTTTTATGTAAAATGGGCGGAGCAGATCCGCATTCCAGGCTCGGGGCTCTTCTATGTTGTGTTCGACATTGTAAAGACGGTATGCCCCGTTGTGGAGAACTTTGGTGACAATGAAGGGTCCTTCCCAGGAGGGAGCGAGCTTGTGTTGTTTCTGCCGATCCACTCGGAGAACTAGATCTCCTTCCCGAAGGCTCGACCTCTCACATTTCTCGGGCGTAAGGCGACGCAAGTCCTGTTGGTAGATGGTCGAGCGGATCAGAGCCATCTCCCTTTCTTCCTCTAGAAGGTCAATCGCCCCGACGCGCTTGCTCAGCTTCTGC
The DNA here is from genome assembly GCA_021437245.1 of Aegilops speltoides. NCBI lineage: Eukaryota > Viridiplantae > Streptophyta > Magnoliopsida > Poales > Poaceae > Aegilops > Aegilops speltoides. Next base: position 253,433,972 of record CM038142.1, on the reverse strand, counting down.
TTCGTTGTAGAGTTCAATTCGGGGAGCATTGTGAAGAAGATCACTCGGCAAGACTGCTTGACTCCATAGACCAAGAAGAATGGAGTTCTTCCGGTCGACCGATTGGGTGTAGTCCGCAATCCCCAAAGCATCAAGGAGTTCGCTGACCCATGCTCCACCGCGTGCTTGAGATCACGATTAGTCGGGTTTTAAACCCTTGAGGATTAAGCCATTGGCTCGCTCTCGCTTGTCCATTCGATCGCGGATGGGCGATCAAGCGTAGTCGACTCGGTGCCTTGAGCGCTGCGTAAATCTTTGAATTCTTCCGAGTCAAAGTTCACCCATTATCCGTAATGATGCCGTGAGGGACTCCATATCCGAACGTCGGCTCTCGATGAAGGAAACAAAGAAGACAAGGCCAAGATTCTTGATTGGTTTAGCCTCAATCCACTTGGTGAACTTGTCGACTGCTACCAGTACGTGCGTGAAACCACTTCGACCTGTTCTCAAGGGACCGACCATGTCCAACCCCCATAGTGCGAACGGCCAGACGAGTGGAATGGTCTTCAGAGCTGACGCAGGCTTATGTGACATATAGAACTGACATCCTTCGCACTTGTCCACTATTTCCTTTGCCATCTCATTCGCCCTCGGCCAGTAAAATCCAGCTCGGTATGCTTTGGCTACAATGGTCCGAGAGGACGCATGGTGACCACAGGTTCCCGAGTGGATATCATTGAGAGTGATTCGACCTTCTTGTGGCGTTATGCATTTTTGACCAACTCCAGTCGGGCTTTCTCTATACAGCTGTCCTTTGATAACGATAAAGGCTTTGGATCGACGGACGATCTGCCGAGCCTCTTCCTCATCCTCTGGGAGCTCTTTTCTCAGGATATATGCGATATAGGGGATTGTCCAGTCGGGAGTGACCGCTAAAACCTCCATGACCAAGTCGACCACTGCTGGGACCTCAACCTCAGTTGGATCTGTGGCACTCTTGGGCTGTGGAGCTTCCTCTGTGAAGGGATCTTCTTTAACTGACGGAGTGTGTATATGCTCCAAAAACACACCACTCAGAATGGCCTCTCTTTTGGAACCTATCTTTGCCAGATCATCTGCTGCTTGATTTTTCAGTCGGGGGATGTGATGGAGCTCTAACCCCTCGAACTTCTTTTCTAGCTTCCTCATCGCATTGCAAGATCCGATATTGCTTTGGGCTTCTCACGCCCCACTCCTTCATCACCGTCGACCACTAAATCTAAATCGCCATAGACCATCAAAGCGACGGACGCCGAGTGAGATGGCCATGCGTAATCCATATAAAAGGGCCTCATACTCGCCTCATTGTTTGAGGAATCAAAGTGAATCGGAGCACATACCTAAGCTTATCTCCTCCGGGGAAACCGAACAACCCCAAAGACTGTAACCATTCAAAGATCTTAGAGCCATCAAGAACATGGTCCAATGCTCCGAGTGAACTTCATCGGTAGTTGTTGTTCAATCCACTCGCAAGGAAATCTGCTATTGCTCGGACTTAATGGCTTTTTTGCCTCAAACTTGATATCAAGGGAAGAAGTTCAATCGCCCATTTCGCCACTCGACCGTTGCGTCTCACAGTGCGAAATCTCGATAGAGGAGCGTCACGACGATCGTGATGGAATGATCGAGAAATAATGAGCAACCTTCTTCGTGGTCATGTATATTCCATACACAAGCTTCGATAATGAGGATATCTCTCGCTGATGGAGTCAAGACTTCGACAAATAATACACCGGCGCTGAACTTTGAAGGCTTTTCCTTCCTCTTCCCGCCGACCGTAAGCATCAGATCGACGACTTGTCCTGTGGCTGTGATATAGAGCAACAGAGGCTCTTTGCTGATTGGAGCAGCAAGCACCGGCCGGTGGAGAGCGAGCTTTAGCTCGCAAGCGCTGCATCGCTTCGAGTCCACTCAACTTGTCGGCCTTCTTCATCAGTCGGTAAAGAGGTAATGCCTTTTCACCGAGTCGTGAGATGAATCGACTTAATGCGGCTAAGTATCCAATAAGCTTCTGGACATCGTGCACTCGCACAGGGCGTTTCATTCGGAGAATAGTGCCGATCTTCTCTGGATTAACATCGGTCCCTCGCTCGGAAACGAGAAAACCGAGTAACTTTCCACCAGGAACCCCGAATGTGCACTTTGACGGATTGAGCTTGATATCATACCTTCTGAGGTTGGCAAATGTTTCGGCAAGGTCAGCGAGCAGGTCAGAACCTTTTCGCGACTTAACGATGATATCATCCATATACGCTTCCACATTCCGACTGATTTGAGTGAGAAGACACTTCTGAATCATTCGCATAAATGTGGCTCCGGCATTCTTGAGGCCGAATGGCATGGTGATATAGCGTAAGCACCGAATGGAGTGATGAAAGCTGTTTTATTTCGTCGGGTCCATACGTATGATCCGATGATACCCGGAATATGCGCCTAGAAAAGACAATCTCTCACATCCCACGGTCGAGTCAACAATTTGATCTATGCGAGGGAGAGGAATGATCTTTCGGCAGGCCCGATTGATGTGCTTGAAATTGATGCACATGCGGAGTGAGTCTGTCCTTCTTGGGAACCATGACGACATTAGCGAGCCACTGGAGTGGTATATCTCTCGATAAATCCTGCCGCCAACAATGAGCCACTTCTCACCAATAGCCTTTCTCTTACGGACGACGGACCGCCAAGATGTTCTTTGACCGGTTTTGCTGATTTGTCGACTCGAGGCGATGCTCACCCGATCCCCAGAACACCTCGCATGTCACCGGCTTCCATGCAAAATGTCCCAGCTCACGGAGGAACCGGATGAGCGCTTCTTCCTATTTCGGTCGAGTGTCGTGGAGATGTGGGTCGGGCTGCATTGGGGTCGGTCGGGTGAATGTGAATCGCTTCGCCTCACCGACGATCAAATGCGATTCTGTGGCGGGTTTCTTGGATCGCAACAAATCACTTTCGGATCTGCGTGTTGCTTGTACCCTTTGAACTCGACCGCTGTCACCGAATCGCAATCTTCGAGCCCTTCCGAAAGCACTCTTCCGCTTTTTCCGATCGCCAGGATGGTGATCACCCTTTGGGACCGGCATTTTCAGTTTGAGGTACACGTAACATGGTCGAGCCATGAACCGTCGTAGGCTGGCCTCCCCAAAATGGCGGATACTTAACTCGAAAATCCACGACCTCAAAGGTCAACTTTTCCTTGCAAAATGCTTTGAATCACCAAAACCACGTCTAGAGCTATTTGGCCGAGTGACTCAAATTTCTTCCCGGTATGACTCGTGGAAACTCATGTTGTCGGCGCTCGATCGGGACATCGGGATGCCCATTCCTTTCAAGTGTGTCCACATACAACAAGTTCAGCCCACTACCACCGTCCCATCAAGACTTTCGTCGAAAGTGCCTTCGACAACCGGATCGACCACCAAAGCTTGCCTCCCGTGGGTGGCAATATGAGTCGGTGATCGATTGGTCGAATGTGATGGGTGTTTGGGACCATCTCACATAACTTGGTTTTGCTGGGCAACCATGTTCACCTCACGGTTAATGACTTTCACGACTCTTGCTTTCCACATCCACGAAGATCATCGAGTGGAGTTGACATGCGGATATTCTTCCTCACCGTCCTCTTTGTCTCCGGCCTTGTCGACTCCTTCTCCTTGTCCTTGGACCGCTTTTCCTGGCTTCGCCGGATCGAGTCGACCTCGGCAGTGGTGTGCTTTGGGTAAATGATGTTGCCTCCTCATCTTTCTTCGTGTGAATATGGCATGGCATATCCATCACGCCGCTTCCTTCTTTATCCTTTACTTTCTTAGGATTCCGTGATCCTTTGGCTTCCCTTGAACTTTCCCCGAGTGACGCCGGGGCCTCTCCAGAGTTGCTGGCTCGGCTTTCCGCTTCGCTTCCGATCGAATTTCCCTTCTCCGATCGACTTGGCTTGTACTTGCCGCCATGAGTCGGTCCTCTTCCTCGCCACATGCATTTGGTAGCAATCTCCATCATTCGACTCGTGGTCATGTCGCCGGTTCGACCAAACTTCGAGACTCAATTCTTCGTCTTGACGCCATCTTTGAAGGCGAAACCGCTCGATGGTCGACACATTTTCCACAAGATGGTGCGAGTGATCCACCTCTGAATGTACTCTCGGAGAGTCTCATTGGTCTTCTGCACACAGACTTGCAGCTCTGTCAAACCAGCTGGTCGCTTGCAAGTTCCTTCAAAGGTTCTGACGAACACTCGGGACAAATCTTCCCAAGTGTAAATACTGCTAGGAGGTAACTGATTCAACCACGCTCTGGCTGAACCTTCAAGCATGAGGGGCAAATGCTTCATGGCCACCTCGTCATTCCCACCACCAATCTGAACAGCCACTGATAATCTTCAAGCCAAGTTTCGTGCTTGGACTCCCCGATGAATTTGTCTCTGTCGCCAACCTGAAATTGGGGGATCATCATGCTCGATAGCCTCGCTAAAACACTCGACCAGAAATATGCACTCGATCGCTCAGGTGCATCTCTCTCGGTCCACCTCGATGGGCTCTGCTCGGTCGACCAAGCCTTGCACGATAATGGATCGCGCGTCGAAGCTCGGTTCCTCGGGTCGACTGAACTCTTCACAGCAGACCGAATCGACACTGTCATCCTGTCGCCGAGGAGCGTAAGACCCTTCCTGAGGGGAAACAGCACTCAACACTGTCATCTCGGTGAGTCGTTCTCCATACCGATCATGCGGTTGTCGCGCTTCTTCCGCCATGGAGGCTATCTGGGTGTGAGCAGATCAATCAGATTCGCAGCGACGGATCGATCAGAATTCTCTTGCGCGATCGCGACACGGCTGAGTTCGGTCTCCCGTTGCTCGGAGTAAATCTCGATCGTGATTGCCTCTCCCAGCCCGACCGTGAAGGCTGGATGGACTCGCTATACGGGTTGCAAACCGCTAAATTCTGAATTGGCGTCGTATACCCGAGTCGGCGGAAGAGTCGACGCCGACCGCCGGAACTCGTTGCGCAAGGCTGCCGAGTGCTCGCTGAAGGTTCTTCAGCGAGCGCGTTCACCACATTGCCAAACGTGCCTCCTCCAAGGCGCGAGCCTCGTGGGTTTCTCCCGCGATGGGAGTATGCAGAGCATCCATGTTCTGCGGGCGGCTCTTCTCTCTCGCAGAGAGTCGAGTGTCTCGGCTGGTACTCTTCGTGGTCTTGTGCGGGGTCACCTCCACCGCCCGCTCCGCCCCCATGGGCGAAGCCGGGAGGACTGCAGGGCCCGTCGACCATGAGAATTTCCGCCGCTGGATCACTGCTATCGCATTCAGATGCAGTCTCTACGGAGCTAGTCGACAGATCGAACAGGCCGTAGAGAGATTCGTCGGGCTCGATTGCCGCAACTTGTGCGATGGCCGTCTGGCGAGCCACCGCGTGCTTCACCCACCGCTGAAGCCTCGACCGACCAGAGCGCTTGCGCTGGTGGGAGACCAGACGGGCGATCGATAAAGGAGTCGACCGATAAGGGGTCGACGGTTGCCGCAGCAGAACGCCGCGGACACATGCGCGAAAATGTGTCGCACCGCGGACGGGGAGCGCATCGACGTCGAGTGGAGCCTCCTGGAGCCACGCGGAGTCGTCGGCGACAAAGGTGAGAGCGCCGAGACGGATCTCGCGCCCCTCGACCAAAACTCCAGCAGTCATCATGATGAAAGTACTCGGAAGTACCGCAACTTCCCCACAAAATCGCTAAAACACCGCCCCACGGTGGGCGCCAACCGTCGTGGTTCTAAGTCCGACAAGAGAGTGGGGGTAGGTATGGAGAGGCAAGGTCCTAGCTATGGAGAGGTTGTAAACACAAGCGATGTACGAGTTCAGCCCTTCTCGGAGGAAGTAAAAGCCCTACGTCTCAGAGCCCTGAGGCGGTCGAGTGGATTATATGTGTATGTGTTACAAGGGTGCGAACCCCTCTGCCTGTGGAGGGGGGTGGCTTATATAGAGTGCGCCAGGACCCCTGCCAGCCCACGTAATGGAGGATTTAAAGTACATTAAGTCTGGGGCGTTACTGGTAACGCCCCACATAAAGTGCCTTAACTATCATTAAGTCTATTCAATTACAGGCCGTTGCAGTGCAGAGTGCCTTCTGACCTTCTGGTGGTCGAGTGTATCTTCATGGTCGAGTGAGTCTCCATGGTCGAGTCCTTCTAGTCAGTCGAGTGGGTTCCTCGTTGGTCGACTGGAAGGTGATCTCTTCTAAAGGTACCCTTGGGTAGGACATTTAGGTCAGGCCTATGACCCTACCCTAGGTACATGAATCCATCCCCCAGGGGGTAGGCGCGCCCCCACCCTCGTGGGCCCCTCATGGCTCCCCTGATCGACTTCTTTCGCCTATATATACTCATATACCCTGAAAACATCCGAGAGCACCACGAAACCCTATTTCCACCGCCGCAACCTTCTGTACCCGTGAGATCCCATCTTGGGGCCTTTTCCCGCTCACGGGGGTAATCACACGAGGGCTTCTACATCATCACCATAGCCTCTCCGATGAAGTGTGCGTAGTTTACCTCAGACCTTCGGGTCCATGGTTATTAGCTAGATGGCTTCTTCTCTCTCTTTGGATCTCAATACAAAGTTCTCCTCGATCTTATTGGAGATCTATTCGATGTAATTCTTTTTTCGGTGTGTTTATCGAGATCCGATGAATTGTGGGTTTATGATTAAGATTATCTATGAACAATATTTGAATCTCCTCTGAATTCTTTTATGTATGATTTGTTATCTTTGCAAGTCTCTTCGAATTATCAGTTTGGTTTGGCCTACTAGATTGATTTTTCTTGCAATGGGAGAAGTGCTTATGATGCGGAGCATCCCTCGTTCATCCCCATGGACTCTACTACAACTCGTCAAGCACATCGAGGACCGATGACAAGAGCACGTGTCGGCACCATCGAGAACGAGGTGAACTCCTTCCTCTTCGAGCTCCATTCAAATTCATATGAGAGTTGGGTCCTACCTCAAATAGAAATGTTCTGCCTTGTTAGGTACCAAGGAGTTGATCATGAAGATGCTAGGACAGAGACACAATCGACCACGGAGAAGGAAGGGATGGAAGAAGGACGCGAGAGGCACGAAGTCGTGGAGGCACTGGACACCCCGGGTGCCCGGCCACCTCTGCCCCCGGGTGCCCGGCCAACCGGCTGGGAGTCAGACTGAGCAGCCCGGGTGCCCGGCCCGAAGGCCCGGTGCCCGCCCTCACTGGCGCCGGCTGTAGCCGCCGGTGCCCGCCATATGGGCCCCGAGTGCCCGTCATTCTTTGACCGCTGCCCCGTCCGGTGCCTGCCACTAACCTCGGTGCCCGCCCCATCACCGCCCTTTGGACGCCCGGGTGCCCGGCCATTTGGCTCGGTGCCCGCCCACTCGCCTGAGCTGCCGCCGCCTCGGTGCCCGGGTGATCAACCCCGGTGCCGGCCTCCTCCTTAAGTCGGCCTCTGTCTGGTCCGGTGCCCTGACCCTTTGCCCGGTGCCCAACCTCCGGTTGTGCTCAAGGCACTAAGGGCAAATGACCCATGTACCCTCATTTTACCCCCAATTCGTCCCTAGGCTTTATATACCCCTTCCCTAGCTCATTTAGAGGGATAGCAAAGTATTTGATAGACATTTGTGAGATTTGCTCCATGGATCCACTCCACTAAGAGATCAAGACCTCCTCTTGGAGTGACCAAACATCAAGACCTGCTCCTTGGGGAAGGATCCCCATCATAGGATCATCAAGCCCTCGTCTCCTTCTTAGGATTTGGGATGAACTCTACCATGTATCTTATTTCCCTTTGATTGTTCATGTACCTTGTGGATCTTGTGTGATTGTTGGTCTAGTGGATGTGTGATTTGGACTTGTTCTTGAGTGTTCCTCTTGTTTTCCCTCTTGTGTTCATCTTGTTCTTGGGGATTCCACCTCCAATTCGTGAAAGATCTCCACATAGGGTTTCACCCTACAACATCTTGGTATCATGAGCCATGGTTTGTCACGAAATTGGAGCCCCCCTCTTTGTTTTCTAGCCAAATTTTGTGTGTTCTTCCCCAATTTCGAAAATTCCCCACAAAAAATAGCCTCAATTTTTTTTGATTTGTTGGTTTGATGAGATTTTGTTGGATTTGATCGATGGATTTTCTTGGTTTCAAGTGGATCTAGCATTCCCCCATCCATCTCCACCTTTCCCTCCATGAAATCCGCCAATTTTTTGCACTTTCCCACGAATTTCCGCCCAAATCCGTCAACCCCGGGCACCCGGACCTCAAACCCGCACCGGACTTCTGCAACGTCGCTGACCCCGGTGCTCAGACTTTTGAGACCCGGCACCCGCACCCCCAGGCTGTTTGCCCTGCCCACCCCGCACCCGCACTTAAAACCCGGGTGCCCGCACTTCAAAACAGCCCAACACCACTCACCGTTTCGGCCATAACTTTCGCTCCCGGAGTCCGATTTTGACGTTCTTTAGCTCGTTGAGTAGCTATTGACATCCCCCATCCATATAGATAGGTTACAACATTATTTGACTCCATAAAAAATCTGGCATTTTGGCATCTTTGCATAGGCCATCCACCATATCATCCGCAAAACCACCATAGCTTTACGCAACCTAACCCATTTTCGATCCATATAGCATTTGTGGTTGCTTGAGTGGTGACTTGAGTCTCCTAAGGTGTTTAGGCTACTTAGGGACGGTTGCTTCGTCATCAACCACCACCACCACTTCCGCATTGCTAACTCCGGAACCACCAACACTTTCCGCTACCACCATTTGACATTTTCCTTGAGATTTTGAGTTCGCGGTTTTTTACCGTTTCCTAAGGTGTTTCGGCTACTTAGGGACGGGTCTACATCATATTGTTCTCTACACCAAGAACACCGCCACTCATCATCGCCGCGAGGTCGTCATCGACATCGACCACGTCACCAATTTGACACCCTAACCGTCAGCAAGAACGGTACCCTCTATATCATCTTGGTATTGTGGTATCCTATCATTGTACATTCTTGCCATTACATTGTTAACCCCTTAGCCCATTTTGCGTCACTTGCCTATCGAGACTAGCCTTTGAGTATTGCCGGCAACGTTACTTGTGCACATTTGTGATCCGTACCTTCCATTGCATACATACCATATCATATTGGTATCATCGTGGTATCATCATATCATCCCTTGTGTCACAAGATCGTTCCCGCATATACACAATTGCTATCTTGGTTTGTGCATTTTGCATAAGTGGCCATATAAAAAACAATAAGCTTTTAAGCAAAATAAAAAGAGAGCAAAGAGCTTGTGAGCAAGAGCCATAGCATCATACCACATTGCACATAAGATTGTCATATCCGATCATCTTGGATCATCTTGAGAAGAACATCGAGAACATCATACACATAGCATACTTGGGATAGAAGGCTCATACATTTGCATCTTATAGGTTGTGCATAAGTGTCGTATCCGCCTATTGAGCAATCGTGCTAGCGTCTCTCTTGAGTTGTGCAACACGAGCGTTTTCCATGGATTCCACATTTTGTGCTCATTCCTTGGTTGCACGACCCCATTTATCTATCCGTGTGTGTTTCCGTGCCACATATTGCTATTGGTCTACTTGTTTCACTTGCGAATTTGTGAATCTTTTCCAACATTATTGACTCTTGCTAACATTTTGCATCAAATTTTTGTGCCACTATCCTCACCGAGATCCACCATAAGCTTTACTTGATAGGTGTGAGTGAACAAGTCCGGTACCAATTCCACTATTCTTTCATCTCACATTGAGTGAAACGGGATACAACCTCAACTTCGGGAAAAGGTAACTTGGTATTGTTTATCTCATTTCCTACTCACCTTTACTCAAGTCTTGTGATGGATAGGCAAGGCATTTCATCTCCGGTCTTCCACGACAACGACAGCATGAACAACTACGTCACCAAAATGCCCATCTTCGGACTACAACGAGCAACACGAGGCATTAAGCGACTCACCGCCGACATTCATCAACTTGAAGCACGGACAAGAGACTACCTCGACACCAAGTTGGCCGAACAAGGAGATCAAGTACGCGAAATGTTGGCCAACTACAAGTCTTCTTCCCCTTCATCATCTTCAAGGCGGCAACGCTCAAGTGGCCAATCTTCGGAACGTAATCGAGCTCAATACTACAACACCATCAAGATGAAGATGCTCGCGATGTGTCCACCTACAAGTCCCAAAAAGCTCTACATCAAGCTACGGCCAAACTTCATGAGGACAAGAGAAGACCGGGAGACAAGCACCACCAAGACGGAGCTACGACTACTACCACCACTTCGGCATCTTCGCCAAGTGTTATCACGGCATCTTTGCCTTTGGACGTACGACATCTTCGCCTACATCCGACGAGTACGCCTACTTCGACATCTTCAAGTACAAGGCGACCACATACGAGCGAGGGCGACACTTCCACCTTCGGAAGTCCCTCAAGAAAGATGATCGAGCATGGGATTTTCCCTTCGGTCATGGACGAGAGTGATGATGTGCCATCTTCGGCCTTCATCCACGACGAGAGAGATGATGTGCCATCTTCGGCCTTCACCCACGACGACGACTACGAGATGGTTGAGCATGGGATTTTCCCTTCGACCACGGCGACGTATGATGACTTGAGTGACTTGAGCCACCATATTGAGAGTGAGAGTGACCTCACCACTAGCCCCATATATGACGAGTTGCCCCAATTCCCATTTGAGGAGAGCAACCAACACCACCACTTGAGTGATTTGAGTGACTCCACCATATGTGAGATTGCGTGCACCTACCTTGAGGGAGTGAGTGAGCCACCACCACATAGAGAGAGTGAGGCCATTTGCATTTCTAACAACTTGACCTCTACCTCTATTGTGTCTTCTCATTTGGTGCTAGGTCCCATATATGATGATGCGCCGATCCGCGACGACTTCGTCCTTCCTATGGACAAGACGATGGCCATGGTGAACTATGATGCACCTCCCACATGGTTCCATCACGATGATGACGTTGACCATGCTTTGGTTTTTCACACCTCACCTACACCACTTGAGTGGAACGAGAAAGGTAACATAGGTGAAGGTGATGCTCTTGTCCCACTAGTGGACATTCTTGACATTCATTGCTTGCATGATGTTGATCCACCTATTTCCATGCTTCGTGCTAGTGCGATTACCCCATGCGATGATTTGCCCATTTATGATGAGTTTGATGATTCTCATGTGGAGTCTATTAGTTGTGATGCCATGTTACATAGGATTTCTTGTGATAATTCTCTTGGTCACATCATGTTTGATAATCCGCTTGACTTGTCATATGCTATGCATGAGATCACTCATATGCCTTATTTGCAATCTCATCATAGTGACTATGCATATGCCATTAAAATTAATCCAATTTGCACATATGGCATAGATGACAAGCCCATGGTTATTGGCATTTGTTTTTCTTGTGATGGTATTGATATGCTTCCTTTGCATCATTTATCTCATATGCCATGCCATGACCACCTAGCTTCGGATATGCATTGTTTTGGATGTTCTCCATTTTCTCCATATAATGTTTCCGCTATTGCTCATGAGGAGACCCTCATAGTTTCCTCATACATTTTAGGAGATTTTGATCAATCCTATCCTTTGCATGATCCCAATACTTGTGTGCACAATATGCTTCCCATGGATAAACATGCTATTGATGTGCCATATACTTCTATGCTAAATTTGCATCCCCATCGTGTCATACACAATAACTATTTTTTCATGATGGATGACATGTTCTTATACCATGCATCAAATTTCTTTGAGCGATGCTTATCTTGTGCTAACTCACATGTGCACATACACATCATGATGGATGATGTGTACATTTAACACGCGCACAATTTCTTTGGTTTGTGTTTCTTTTGTGTAGGTAGCCATGAATACTTGTCAACCTCACAATCCCATGAGTTGACAAAACGAGCTCTAGAGAGCAACGATGACTTGGGATCACATGGATTGTCTTTCCTACGCTCTCTTCACGCAAAGACTTCGCGCATATCTTCTACATGGCTCTCACATGGTATGGGTTATTTACCACTTCTCACTTTATGCCCATATTGCCATGTTCACTTTGCATGATATGCTCATTACTATGCCTTTTCCATGCATTTGTGACCCATGCTTTGAATTACACATGATGATTGATTCTACTATGTGTATGTATATTTGCAAGCTTAGTGGAGATATTGCTTGTTATTGCCATGTTCTACCTATGACCTATGCCTATGATGATACTATGATCTTGCTTTGTGTTCGTGATTGCGATATGTCATGTGCATTGTCTATGCTTATTATTTGCTCACATGACATGATTGCCATGAGTTCCTCTAGTGTGTTGCATCTTTGCTCCACTAGTTTGCATGACTTGATTTCTATGCTTTCTAATGTTGCATCCAATTCTTGGATTACTCGCTCCTATCACATGTTTGGTTGCAACCATGTCATTCCTTCACATATGCCATGTCCCATTGATTGCTACATGCTTGCCTTGATTGCCTCACACATGATGAACAATTGCTCTTTCAATTGTGTTGAGTGCCACACGATTTTCACTACACCCTATGCACATTATGCTTGGATTGTCTTGCACTTGCATGTGTTTAGTCATATCATCTTCTTGGGTGTTATGAATGACTCTTATGCCTACCATAGACCGTTCATTGAGAGTCATATGCATGCTTGCTATGACATTGAGGTAGATGCTTGTTCACTTGTTCCACATATTAGCACCTTTACCTCACCCTTGCATGATTGTTTCCATGATGCTTCTTCATGTGCTCAATTTATGTGCTTACATGCCATGCCACACCCCCTTGTCACACCATATGCTATGCTTGTTGACAACACTTGTTTCGTGAATCACCTCTCGCATGCTTGGTTGTGCTCTAACGCTAACCACATTTGTTTTTCCAAGTGTTTGTTGTACTTGCTAATTTTGAAGGGATCACAAGACGGTGCGACATCGGAGAGTGAGCATTTCGAGGTTGGCGATGATGACTGCTTGGTGGTTGTCCACTCCTACACGGCGACGCCCTCTCTTTCCCATGGTGATGAAGATCACGATCCGTGGACGGATCTCTCCCAAGGTGGGGAGAGATGATGCGGAGCATCCCTCGTTCATCCCCATGGACTCTACTACAACTCGTCAAGCACATCAAGGACCGATGACAAGAGCACGTGCCGGCACCATCGAGAACGAGGTGAACTCCTTCCTCCTCGATCTCCATTCAAATTCATATGAGAGTTGGGTCCTACCTCAAATAGAAATGTTGTGCCTTGTTAGGTACCAAGGAGTTGATCACGAAGATGCTAGGACGGAGACACAAGCGACCACGGAGAAGGAAGGGATGGAAGAAGGACGCAAGAGGCACGAAGTCGCGGAGGCACTGGACACCCCGGGTGCCCGGCCACCTCTGCCCCCGGGTGCCCGGCCAACCGGCTGGGAGCCAGACTGAGCAACCGGTGCTCGGCCAGAAGGCCGGGTGCCCGACCCTCACTGGCGCCGGTATGTAGGCCGGTGCCTGTCCCTTCTTGAGACCGCCTGACCCGTCCGGTGCCGAACCACCAACCCGGTGCCTGCCCACCCATCACCGCCCTTTGGGCCTGGTGCCCGCCCGTTCGCCCGGTGCCGCCCACCTCGCTTTGAGCTTGCCGCCGCCGGTGCCGGGTGATCAACCCCGGTGCCGGCCTCCTCCTGCCGCCGCCTCTCTCGGTCTGGTGCCGGACCTTGCCCCGGGTGCCCGGACCCCTCCGGCTGTGCCTGCATGCACTAAGGGCAAATGACCCATGTACCCTCATTTTACCCCCAATTCGTCCCTAGGCTTTATATACCCCTTCCCTAGCTCATTTAGAGGGATAGCAAAGTATTTGATAGACATTTGTGAGCTTTGCTCCATGGATCCACTCCACTAGGAAATCAAGACCTCCTCTTGGAGTGACCAAACATCAAGACCTCCTCCTCGGGGAAGGATCCCCATCATAGGATCATCAAGCCCTCATCTCCTTCATAGGATTTGGGATGAACTCTACCATGTATCTTATTTCCCTTTGATTGTTCATGTACCTTGTGGATCTTGTGTGATTGTTGGTCTAGTGGATGTGTGATTTGGACTTGTTCTTGAGTGTTCCTCTTGTTTTCCCTCTTGTGTTCATCTTGTTCTTGGGGATTCCCCCTCCAATTCGTGAAAGATCTCCACATAGGGTTCCACCCTACAACATCTTAGCTTTGGGTTCAATCTTGCGGTGTCCTTTCCTAGTAACAGCAGGGGCAGCAAGGCACGTATTGTATTGTTGCCATCGAGGATAAAAAGATGGGGTTTATATCATATTGCTTGAGTTTACCCCTCTACATCGTGTCATCTTGCCTAATGCGTTACTCTGTTCTTATGAACTTAATACTCTAGATGCATGCTGGATAGCGGTCGATGTGTGGAGTAATAGTAGTAGATGCAGAATCATTTCGATCTACTTGTCGCGTATGTGATGCCTATATACATGATCATGCATAGATATTCTCATAACTATGCACTTTTCTATCAATTGCTCGACAGTAATTTGTTCACCCACCGTAATTCTTTTGCTATTTTGAGAGAAGCCACTAGTGAAACCTATGGCCCCCGGGTCTATTTTCCATCATATAAGTTTCCAATCTATTTTATCTTGCAATATTTACTTTCCAATCTATATCATAAAAATACTAAAAATATTTATCTTATTATCTCTATCAGATCTCACTTTTGCAAGTGGCCGTGAAGGGATTGACAACCCCTTTATCGTGTTGGTTGCAAGGTTCTTATTTGTTTGTGCAGGTACGAGGGATTTGAGTGTAGCCTCCTACTGGATTGATACCTTGGTTCTCAAAAACTGAGGGAAATACTGACACTACTTTTGTGCATCACCCTTTCCTCTTTAAGGGAAAACCAACGCATGCTCAAGAGGTAGTAGTAGGCGTGTCGCTATTGGGAGTTTCAAGATTGCTACAGTCATTTCCTTTGTAGATGAACAGGCTAGCAGATTTTGGCGGGTCCATTCAAGGTCGTAGGCTCTCCAACACTTTCTGGCCTCCTTGTACCTTAGAAATAGATGCCGCCCATCCCCCTGGAATCGCCTACACACCACACACCTGGTGTCAAGCTCAACTTTTCAACATTCCTTAACAAAGGATGACTGTCATGCGCGAAGAGCCACATGAAATGTTGTACCCTGCCAGGACACTACAATTTCCAAATTTGCCTCCACATGCTCACGTTGGGGTCTCCGGCACTGCTCTCGCCTCTTTGCCTGGTTCGTTGGTTGGCAAGCAGCCCGGTGTAGACCCTATAAGCGGATTTGACTGAGAACAAGCCCTTGCTGTCAAAGTGCCAAGCGATAAAATCATCATACTAGTCACAAATGGGAATGGACAAAATCGTAGTCGCATCCTCAACACCGAATGTTTGATTGACCAGCTGGGGATCCCACTTATTGCTGATAGGGTCAATCAACTCCTCCACCGTGGTGAGCAGATTCCCACCCCGTAGGGTTTTTGGCCGTCTTTATATCGTTCGAGGGGATCCAGGGGTCCGTCCAAATCTTCACATTTGCTCCCAATCCTATACGCCATATCATACCAGCTCAAATGACCTCGACCCCTTGCAGAATGCTCCGCCATACGTAACTGATACCCGCTTGCGGTTTGGCAGCAAACACATTGCCATCAGGGTAGTAGCGTGCCCTTAACACCCGTGCACATAGGGAGTCAGGGGCTTGGAGTAGGCAACAAACCTGCCGGGCCAGCATCGCAATATTGAATGCATGGGGGTCCCCGAAGCCCAATCCACCCTGTTCCTTAGGCATCATCATTTGTTCCCAGCTAACCCAGTGATGAATGATCTCAATTATTATTTTGTATTAATTGCCATATATACATATCAAGATTACGAAGGATAAGGGAGCATAAATATTGTGCTTTAATAAAATAAATAAAGGAAAAATGATGCAACATGTGGACCCCACACAGGCACACGGCAATAGGATGGCCCCACCTGTTAGCGTCTTTTGTTCTTGAGAGACCCACTTGTCGGTGTTGCTGGTAGAAGCACCATGGGTTCCCAAGGAAGCGAAGAGAAAGGCACCGGACAAGAGGAAGGGTTGGAAGGCGGCGGCAGGATAGAGGAGAGGAGTCAGAAGATGGCTCCGGTGAAGAAGCCCAAAAAGGCCAAGCGGAAGATCAGTGACTCCGGCGAGACCAAGATCGATGACTCCATCGAAGCGAAGACCAAGGACGCCAGCAAGGTCAAGAGAACCAAGTCCGGCGGCTCGTTGGCGTTGCTTCCGGCGGACCTTCGTGGCCCCGATACGGAATGGTGGTATGTCTTCCTCAGCAAGCACGCGGAACTCCACAAGGAAGCCGAACCAGGTACCGCAACCTCCCAAACCCTCGCGCTTTCATCTCCTCCAAACCTTGCCGTTTATTGTCCCCCCAAATCGCTCCATTCGGCAGCCAATCTTGTTTGGTGTGTTTGTGTACGTATTTTGCCAAGATTTTGGGGTGGGCGGCTGTGTTCTTGCTGGAATCACGAATCTTGTAGATTAATTGTGACCTTGCAATGCGATGCTGTCGAGACGAATCTTAGAGATATAATTTTGAGTTTTTATTCACTCTGTTGGACAGGTGGTCGTGCTCCAGTGCCTTCAGATGACGAGGAAGCGTTCAGGTACTTCTTCAGGACATCGAGGAGGACTTTTGACTACATCTGCTCGATTGTACGGGAGGATTTGATATCGAGGCCGCCTTCTGGGCTGATCAACATTGAGGGGAGACTGCTTAGTGTGGAGAAGCAAGTAGCAATTGCCATGAGGAGGCTGGCATCTGGGGATTCGCAGGTGTCCGTTGGAGCTGCTTTTGGTGTGGGACAGTCTACTGTTTCCCAAGTCACATGGAGGTTTATCGAGTCGATGGAAGAGAGGGCTCGGCATCATTTGGTGTGGCCGGGCCAGGAGAGGATGGAGGAGATCAAAGCTAGGTTGGAGGTTGTCTCTGGTCTACCGAATTGCTGCGGTGCCATTGATGCCACACACATTATCATGACGCTTCCTGCTGTTGAGTCATCTGAAGACTGGTGTGACCCTGCGAAAAACTACAGTATGTTCCTACAAGGTATTGTTGACGATGAGATGAGATTTATTGATATTGTCACCGGTTGGCCAGGGAGCATGACATTCTCACGCTTGTTAAAATGCTCTGGGTTTTACAAGCTCTGTGAGGCTGGAAAACGCTTGAATGGTCCTGTCAGAACTTCAGGGGAGGATTCAGAAATAAGGGAGTTCATTGTTGGTGACATGTGTTATCCTCTACTGCCATGGCTTATGACTCCATACCAAGGAGAAAGTCTATCTACCCCAATGGTCAACTTTAATGCCCGGCAAAAAACTGCAAGGATGCTTGGAACAAGAGCATTGGCACGGCTGAAAGGCTCCTGGAAGATCTTGCACAAAGTCATGTGGAGGCCTGATAAAAATAAGTTACCGAGTATCATCCTGGTGTGCTGCCTGCTTCACAATATAATTCTGGACTGCAACGACAAACTGCTTCTGGATATTCAGCTTCCAGATCATCATGATAATGGTTATAACGAAGAGAACTGCCAGCAAGAGAATCCTAATGGCAAAGTAATTAGAGAGATCATTACAGGATATCTCCCAACTTATGAAGCAACATCAAACTGAATTAAGCTGGATGGAAGCATAGTTGGAGATGCGATGATGTGCCTTTGTTCTATTGTTATTTACCTCAGTTATCCCTAATGTTCATGTTCTAGTTTAATCAGATCTGCTGAGTTAATTTTTTCCTGATGATGACAGTCCCTATCATGTTGAGTTTCATAATGTTGCTGAGGCCAGTTGTGTTGAATCAAGGAAATCAATTGTTCTTTTGAAAATGGGCAAAGGAATCATCTTTGAGGCTCTATTGTCATTAGCTACACAATTTTATTGTATATATTATAACTGAATCCATGGTAGATAATTATTTAAAGTTTTAAACATGAGTTCTCCGGTCCTTTTAGTGAGTATACTGTCCATAATATGTCATGCTGTGGACAGCACTAGTCACGAATTCTTTGTTGCCTCATCTTTGGTAGATTACCAGGCCACAGTTCCTATTTTATTACGTTTTGTGTTTGACATGACTGATGGTGATTTACTGAACTTCTGAAGATAAAACTTAACGTTCCATGATTTTTCTGGGGTGATTTGCTATTATTTCACTGATAAAGGTCTAAAATCCTTAAGTGGCAAGTGTTTTTATGTGTAATGAATACACCTTCTTTGGTAGCACACTTGGTATAGTCAAAGAGGAAGTTAAGTCTTTCTTTCGAGCTTCTTAATAAGATTGATGAGTATGCCAGTAGTATTACACTAGAACTATTTGGATTACCATAATTGACTCAAATAATCTTTCCTGTAAGGCATGATGGAATCTGATACTAATGTAGGAGCTATAATTCATGATATTATGGTCTATTTATCCATAACTTTTTTTATTTGTGCTTCTATTGCTGAACTTGAATTTTGTTTCTGTATAGTTGCTGTACACCACTATCATTTCATAGTTCAATGTACAAAATAAATTTGTCAATTATATTTTCTGCCTAGACCATCCTTATCTGGCAAGCCCTTTCTGTGAAGTTGGTTTCTTTCTAGGTAAACTGCAAGCATCATACCTTAGGATTTTTTTTATGCTCTGACGTTTTGTATTCCTTTGACCAGAAAAACATTATACCCATGAAATATTGATTCTATAAAGCATACTGATAATCTGACATCCTCTGATGTACAGGTAACTGTTTACAGCTAAATAATACTCCCCCCGTCCCAAAATAAGTGACTCAAAAATAACTCAACTTTGTACTAACTTTAGTATAAAGTTGACTCACTTTTGAGTCACTTATTTTGGGACGGAGGGAGTACATTATAACTGTGATTTGACAAACAAACCCCTTGCATATTTCCCATGAAACACTTATGTCCAAATTATTTCTGCTCTATCTTGCACGCAGACTATGGCACTCTGCTGGATGAGCTTTAGGCCGTGCGACATGGCGCTCTGCTGGATAAGTTTCAGGGCGCACGGCAGGTGATGATCTGCCAAGAACCTGATTTTGGGGGAGCAATTAACATGCTCGACGAAATGCTTTACCGGAGAGGCAGCGCCAGCTTATCAGGACAACTTGCGCTGGAAGAGCAGGTCGCGGTTCTCCAGTGCTATGCTTACACATGCTCGCTAGCCTATCCCAGACGAGACCACCGGCCCACCGCCTGCTCTCCAAGTCCATGTCCTGGTTCGATGCCCCCAGCGACGCATGGCGCATCCTACATGGAGCGTCACGGCCGGCACCATGCAAGGGCGCAAACGAAGCAGAGGGAGGTGTACGAGATGTGTGCCAGCCGCACGAGGAGCTACGCACGGCAGGGTACATATCAGATGCCCGCCTTGTGCTGCACGACATGTACTCAGCAAACGCCTCGCCACGTTCGGGCTGGTGAGCATGCCACACGGACATTCACATCACTGTTTGCTCTAGTTAGTTGATTGTGTCTCCTGACTCTGCCTGGAGCCATATTGTGCTTGCGTGTATGAATGATTTGGTCTGAGTGGTGCAAATGATGGTGAGGCTGCTACTCAGCCTGGACCTTAGCACCACAGCAACAACACGTACTCGACAAGCACTGCTGGCCATGATAGGCGGCTGTATGATATGCATAACTAAGGCTTCCGATTGTAGTATTCATCTACAACAATCATACAGCTCTATGATTTGACCAACCAATATTTCAAAACTTATCTTGGTCACATACAAATAATACAATGTGCATAATGTACCAAGTTTAAAAAAATCAGCATCCACATGTACTTTTATAGTTTATTTATTTAGTACTTAAGATATTGATAGTTTATTCTAGAAAACTTTGTCGGACATGGACATCTTTGACTTTGAAAAAAACTAATACGCACTGCATTGGGGAACAGAGGCAGCATAAAGCATGCCATGTATAAACTGGCTGAGGTTGTTTATCCACAAGCATGGACATGGTACTCACGCAGTAGAGCATGAGGCTTTCAGATTGGAACCTTACATGGTGAGATAAAATCCGGATATAATGTACTACTTGTTTAGCCCCGAAGCGAGCGAGATTGAATTTTAATGAGGGTGCCAAAGAAAGGATGGCAAAGAGAGAGGAAGGAGGTATCGGGAGTTGTACTGCATACCTTGTGGACCATGGCGTGTTGATAAAGGCGACCATGTTCCGAAGACGACAACCGTCCCTGTCCAGCGCCATTGCTAGCCATGGCAACCTATCTTGTCGCCTGCTCCTCTAGGCCCAAGCATCGGCGTCGTTGTACGTTAATTACCACACAGAAGAAGGGAAGAAAGATGAAGAGATGGGCAGGGTGTGCGGCGTGGTGGTGGACAGGCAAAACATGTGCATCCTTGTGGTGCGGAGGAGGCCGTGTGGGCCGACGCCTGTGCAACCGTGTGGTGTGGAGAAGGCGTTGATGGAATGGCGCCCTGCAACCATATGACACAAAGGAGCATGTGATGGTCTGAGTGGATGTGCAACTGTGACGCCCCCGATTCAATCGTACACTAATCATGCACGCAAATGTGTACGATCAAGATCAGGGACTCACGGGAAGATATTACAACACAACTCTAAAAGTAAAGTAAGTCATACAAGCATCATATTACAAGCCAGGGGCCTCGAGGGCTCGAATACAAGTGCTCGAACATAAACGAGTCAGCGGAAGCAACAATATGTGAGTACAGACATAAGTTAAACAAGTTGCCATAAGATGGCTAGCACAAACGGGATCAGATCGAAGAGGCGCAGCCTCCCGCTCGATCCTCCTAACTACTCCTGGTCGTCCTCAGCGGCCTGCACGTAGTAGTAGGCACTTTCATTGTATTAGGAGTCGTCGTCGACGGTGGCGTCTGGATCCTGGGCTCCAACGTCTGGTTGCAGCATCAGAAGAAAAGGAAAGAGGGGGAAAAAGAGGGAGCAAAGCAACCGTGAGTACTCATCCAAAGTATTCGCAAGCAAGGATCTACACTACATATGCATGGGTATGTGTGTAAAGAGGCAATATCGGTGGACTGAACTGCGGAATGCCAGAATAAGAGGGGGATAGCTAGTCCTATCGAAGACTACACTTCTGGCAGCCTCCGTCTTGCAGCATGTAGAAGAAAGTAGATTGAAGTCCTCGAAGTAGCATCGCATAGCATAATCCTACCCGGCGATCCTCCCCTCGTCGCCTTGTGGGAAAGCGATCACCGGGATGTCTCTGGAACTTGTCTGGGTGTGTTTTATGAAGTATCCGGTTCTAGTTGTCATAAGGTCAAGGTACAACTCGGGGTCATCCTTTTACCCAGGGACACATCTATTCAAATAGATAAACTTCCCTGCAGGGGTGCACCACATAACCCAACACGCTCAATCCCTCTGGCCGGACACACTTTCCCGGGCCATGCCCGGCCTCGGAAGATCAACACGTCGCAGCCCCACCTAGGCACAACAGAGAGGTCAGCACACCAGTCTAAGTCCTATGCGCAGGGGTCTGGGCCCATCGCCCATTGCACACCTGCACGTTGCATGGGCGGCCAGTGAGCAGACCTAGCAACCTCCATTACAAAGGAAGTTGCGTTACGCGGTCCAACCCGGCGCGCGCTGATACGTCTCCAACGTATCTATAATTTATGAAGCATTCATGCTATTTATTATCTGTTTTAAATGATTACGGGCTTTATCATACACTTTTATATTACTTTTGGGACTAACCTACTAGCCGGAGGCCTAGCCCATATTGTTGTTTTATTGCCTGTTTCAGTATTTCGAAGAAAAAGGAATATCAAACGGAGTCCAAATGGAATGAATCCTTAGGTAGCGTGATTTTCGGAAAGGATATGATCTGGGAGACTTGGAGTTCAAGCCAGGGAAGGCTCGAGGAAGCATGGAGATAGGAGGGCGCGCCCACCCCCCTAGGTGTGCCCCCTGTCTCCTGGACCCCTCGAGGCTCCCCCGACCGACTTCTTTCGCCTATATAAGTCCATGTACCCTAAAAACATCAAAGACGAAGATAGATCGGTAGTTCTGCCGCCGCAAGCTTCTGTAGCCACCAAAAAGCTCTCGGGTGCCCGTTCTGGCACCCTGCCGAAGGGGGATCCGTCACCGGTGGCCATCTTCATCATCCTAGCGCTCTCCATGACGAGGAGGGAGTAGTTCACCCTCGAAGCTGAGGGTATGTACCAGTAGCTATGTGCTTGATCTATCTCTCTCTCGTGTTCTCTCTATGGCACGATCTTGATGTATCACGAGCTTTGCTATTATAGTTGGATCTTATGATGTTTCTCCCCCCCTCTACTCTCTTGTGATTAATTGAGTTTTCCTCTTGAAGTTATCTTATCGGATTGAGTCTTTAATGATTTGAGAACACTTGATGTATGTCTTGCCGTGTTTATCTATGGTGACAATGGGATATCACGTGCCACTTGATGTATGTTTTGGTGATCAACTTGCGGGTTCCGCCCATGAACCTATGCATAGGGGTTGGCACACGTTTTCGTCTTGACTCTCCGGTAGAAACTTTGGGGCACTTTTTGGAGTACTTTGTGTTGGTTGAAGAGATGAATCTGAGATTGTGTGATGCATATCGTATAATCATGCCCACGGATACTTGAGGTGACAATAGAGTATCTAGGTGACATTAGGGTTTTGGTTTATTTGTGTCTTAAGGTGTTATTCTAGTACGAACTCTTGAATAGATTGATCCGAAACAATAACTTTGAGGCGGTTTCGTACCCTACCATAATCTCTTCGTTTGTTCTCCGCTATTAGTGGCTTTGGAGTGACTCTTTGTTGCATATTGAGGGATTGTTACATGATCTATCTATGTTATTATTGTTGAGAGAACTTGCACTAGTGAAAGTATGAACCCTATGCCTTGTTTCCTATCATTGCAATACCGTTTACGCTCACTTTTATCATTAGTTACCTTGCTATTTTTATATTTTCAGATTACAAAAACCTATATCTACCATCCATATTGCACTTGTATCACCATCTCTTTGCCGAACTTGTGCACCTATATAATTTACCATTGTATTGGGTGTGTTGGGGACACAAGAGACTCCTTGTTATTTGGTTGCAGGGTTGTTTGAGAGAGACCATCTTCATCCTACGCCTCCCACGGATTGATAAACCTTAGGTCATCCACTTGAGGGATATTTGCTACTGTCCTACAAACATGTGCACTTGCAGGCCCAACAACGTCTACAAGAAGAAGGTTGTGTAGTAGACATCAAACTCTTTTCTAGCACCGTTCCCAGGGAGGTGAGTGCTTGAAGGTATATCTTTAGATCTTGCAATCGAATCTTTTTGTTTCTTGTTTTATCACTAGTTTAGTTTATAAAAGAAAACTACAAAAAAATGGAGTTAAGTTTGTCTCATACGCTTCATCTTTTTAATATCTTTCGTGAGATTGATGAAAAGAAAAATTGTGCTCAAGTGCTAGAAGAAGAAATCTATAGAATGTTTGATACTAAATCTTTGAATGATGAGCATGATTGCAATGTTGTTAGTATGAACTCTTTGAATATCCATAGTACTAATGATGATTGCACTAGTTATGATGAAAATGTCTCTTATAAGCATGTTGATTTTTGTGGAGTAGATTGGGTTTGCAAGTACACACCAAATAGGGAAGATAGATATTGCAAGAGGCTTAAGTATTTAGAAAGTAAATGTTTGCAATAAAGTCTTGATGATTGTGCTGAAAGATTCAATATTTTTCGTGCCCCTTATGAACTTTGCAATGAACGTGGTCATTTAAATCTCTAATGCAAATTGTGTATGATCGAATCGTGTCCAAAAATTATGATAACTTGATGACCCTTGGGCATCATAAAGAGCTTAGTCTTCTTATGGAGTATGAAGAAATGAAACATATAACTGAGGGTATTCCAAAATTTAATCTTGATAGATTTCTTGATTTTGATCTAGAGAAGATCTATATGTATTGTGCGGTGAATTGCATTGAAAATCCTTATATTGCCAATTACATAAAGAAAAGAAAGCAAATAGAAGATTATGAGAATACTAATGAAAGGGAAGAGACTTCCCAATAACCTCCTATTATTTCTTATGATGAATCAGGTAACGAGGAGGAGTTTTCTATTCAACCAATCTCATCTATAAGGAGCTGAAAGAAGAAGGTTGAACCCTCACATAATGTGAAAAAGAAAAGGAAAAGAAGGGGCAACAAAGGTAAAAAGGTATCCCTCCCAAATGATGTTGCTCCTACTACTCATTGTGATGATGATAATTGCTATACTATTGGTGCTATCCATACTATTAATGATGAGAGTGATTATGCTTATGATATGAAAAGGCCCAAGCTTGGGGAAGCTACGTTTAATGAAGATGATATTTTTAGCCTCCCAAGTTTTGATATGCAAAGTTGTTATGATGATAGCACGCCTCTTACCTATTATGATTATATTGATGAAAGTGGGTTTGGAAGAGTGTCAACTTTAGGAAGTAGTTATCCCACTATTTTGGAGGATGTTGAATCTTATTGTGATGAATATGAAAGTGGATTTGGAAGAGTGTCAACTTTATTTAGTGACGATTCCATTATCTTGGAAGAGGTTTCAATCGATTATCATTAGAACGAAGTTGCTACTTATGATGATTATTGTGATGAAACTTATGCTATAAAAAGTAGTGATGATTATATTTATAAAACTTGTCATGATTATGATTACCCTTTTTCTGAACATTACTCTTTTAATGTGGAAACAATTTTTAGAGTTCAAGTCTCTTTTGATACTCCCACTATTCCGAATGAGAAGATTTTTGCTTATGTGGAGAGTAGTAAATTTTCTATGCTTGTAGATCATGAAAAGAATGCTTTAGGTGCTGGTTATATTGTTGAATTCATTCATGATGCTACTGAACATTATTATGAGGGAGGAATATATGCTTGTAGGAATTGCAATAATGTCAAGTTTCCTCCCTATGTGCTTCAAGTTTTGAAGTTATGCTTGTTTAGCCTTCCTATGCTAGTTGATTATTGTTCCCATAAGTTATTTGCTCACAAAATCCCTATGCATAGGAAGTGGGCTAGGCTTAAATGTGCTAGTCATATGCTTCATGATGCTCCCGTTATGTTTCAATTCTTATCTTTTATGTGAGCATCATTGTCATCATCGTGCCTAGCTAGAAGGGCATTAAAGAAAAGCGCTTGTTGGCAGACAACCCAATATTTATCCTTACTGTTTTTGCGTGTTCACATGATTATGCTACTGTAGTAATCATGATTTATAGCTTTTGTTTCAATAAAGTGCCAAGTAAGACTTTAGGATAGCTTACGGTGATAGTTGTGTTGATCCTGCTGAGAATCAGAAACTTTTCCACCCAGTAAGTTAGTTTTGTTAATTCACAGAAACGTGATTTTGATCTGATTCTTCTTGATATAGATTGGTACACAAATTTCTTAGGACTTCCTAATTTTGTAGAATATTTGGATTTCCATAAGTATATGTTTGATACAGATTACTACAGACTGTTCTGTTTTTGACAGATTCTATTTTCTATGTGTTGTTTGCTTATTTTGATGAATCTATGAGTAGTATCGAAGGGTATGAACCATAGATAAGTTGGAGTACAGTAGATATTACACCAATATGAATATTAGAATGAGTTCATTACAGTACCTATGTGGTGGTTTTATTTTCTTATACTAACGGAGCTTACAAGTTTTCTGTTGAGTTTTGTGTTGTGAAGTTTTCAAGTTTTGGGTAAAGACTCGATGGACTATGGAATAAGGAGTGGCAAGAGCCTAAGCTTGGGGATGCCCAAGGCACCCCAAGGTAATATTCGAGGACAACCAAGAGCCTAAGCTTGGGGATGCTCCGGATGGCATCCCCTCTTTCGTCTTCATTCATCGGTAACTTTACTTGGAGCTATATTTTTATTCACCACATGATTTGTGTTTTGCTTGGAGCATCATTTTATATTTTTAGTATTTGCTTTCTGTTATTTATAATACTGTTTTGCATCTTTAGTTTTATTAAAAATGTCAAGGATGGCCTTTACCATGCTTATTTTGCTAGTATACATGTTGCTGTTTGAAAACAGAAAGTTTACCGCTGTTGCAAAAATTCCCTAGAAAAGTCAGAGAATGGTATAATGTTGAAACTTTTTGCATATTGAGCTCTGATAAATCTTTTACAGCGTATTATTTTTCTCATAATTTTTGGAGTTAGTGAAGTATTGATACTCTTGCATTCTTTACAGACTATACTGTTTTGGCAGATTGCTGTTATGTTTGCATTGTTTGCATATGTTTGCTTGTTTAATGATTCTATTTGAGGATAGGAGTATTAAATATGCAGAGGCATTTAGTATTCAATATTGAATAATAATTTTAGTGATTTGTTACAGTAGAAAATGATAAGGTTTTGCATTGATTTATACTAACCTATCTCACGAGTTCTTGTTGAGTTTGGTGTGGATGAAGCTTTTGATGAAAAGAGAAACCATGATATGAGAGGAATTAAGGAGACACAAAAGTTCAAGCTTGGGGATGCCCAAGGCACCCCAAGATAATATTCCAAGAAGTCTCAAGCATCTAAGCTTGGGGATGCCCCGTTAGGCATCCCACCTTTCTTCTTCAACAATTATTGGTTAGTACCGGTTGAGCCTAAATTTTTACTTCTTCACATGAGTTGTGCTATCCTTGCAATGTCATTTTATTTTTGCTTTGCTTGCTGTATGAACAAAATACCAAGATATGAAATTCTTAAATGAGAGAGGGTCTTCACATAGTTACATAATTATTTAGCTACTCATTGATCTTCACTTATATCTATTTGGAGTAGTTTTTCATTTACTCGTGTGCTTTACTTATATCCTATGAGTAAATTGTTGAATGAGTTGATTGTCATAAATCTGAAATTATATATGTCTCATTTGCTTATCCCATGGGGAGTAATGACTCCACATCTAAGAAGTAGAGGTTATAAATTTATTGAAGGTTAGCAAGCATTGTATTGGTCATTTGAACAATTCACAAAAGAATATTGAACGAAGAGATATTTCACATATAAATATACTATCTTAGACATCTTTTATAATTGTGAGCACTCATTAAGTATGACATGCTAAAGAGTTGATGTTGGACAAGGAAGACAACATAATGGGTTATGTTTTCTCACATCTCAGTTAAAGTATATTGCCATGGATCATTCAAACATGTTGAGCTTGCCTTTCCCCCTCATGCTATCAAAATTCCTTGCACCAAGTAGAGATACTACTTGTGCCTTGTGCTTCCCAATATCCTTAAACCGAGTTTTGCCATGAGAGTCCACCATACCTAGCTATGGATTGAGTAAGATCCTTCAAGTAAGTTGTCATGTTGTAGGCAATAAAAATTGCTATCTAAATATGTATGACTTATTAGTGCAGAGAAAATAAGCTTTATACGATCTTGTTGTGGAAGCAATAAAAGCGACGGACTGCATAATAAGGGTCCACATACAAGGGGCAATATAAAGTGACGTTCTTTTGCATTAAGATTTTATGCATCCAACCCTAAAAGCACATGACAACCTCTGCTTCCCTCTGCGAAGGGCCTATTTTTACTTTATGCTTTTACTTTATGCTTGAGTCAAGGTGATCCTCACCTTTCCCTTTTTTCATTTTATCCTTTGGCAAGCTCCTCGTGTTTGAAAGATCATGATATATATATATATATATCCAATTGGATGTAAGTTAGCATGAACTATTATTGTTGACATCACCCAAAGGTCAATACGTCGGGAGGCAACACTATAAGCCCCTAACTTTCTCAGTGTCCGATTAAAACTCCATAACCATTAGTATTGCGTGAGTGTTAGCAATTGTGGAAGACTATATGATAGTTGAGTATGTGAAATTTGCTAAATCAAGCTCTGACATAGACCCTTCCTGAAAATAAGATGAATTGCAATTGTTCGATGACTGAGAACATAGTTTGCTAGTTTTCAAGAAAGTTTATGGTCTATGCTTTAACATGTGAATTGCTTGTTACTTGTTCGTGAGAAGTTTTATGAGATGAACTACTGTTATGACATATAATCATGCTAGAAAAGGTGATTGAAATTATCATTGATCAAACTTGTGCACCTTCTAGCATTCACACTTCATAAATTCTTTCTTTATCATTTACCTACTTGAGGACGAGCAGGGATTAAGCTTGGGGATGCTGATACGTCTCCAACATATCTATAATTTATGAAGCATTCATGCTATTTTATTATCTGTTTTGAATGATTACGGGCTTTATCATACACTTTTATATTACTTTTGGGACTAACCTACTAACCAGAGGGCCAGCCCATATTGTTGTTTTATTGCTTGTTTCAGTATTTCGAAGAAAAGGAATATCAAACGGAGTCCAAACGGAATGAAACCTTCGGTAGCGTGATTTTTGGAAAGGATATGATCCGGGAGACTTGGAGTTCAAGCCAGGGAAGGCTCAAGGAAACCAGGAGAAAGGAGGGCGCGCCCACCCCCCTGGGCGTGCCCCTGTCTCCTGGGCCCCTTGAGGCTCCCCCGACCGACTTCTTTCGCCTATATAAGTCCACGTACCCTCAAAACATCAAAGATGAAGATAGATCGGGAGTTCCGCTGCCGCAAGCCTGTGTAGCCACCAAAAACCTCTCGGGAGCCTGTTCAAGCACCTGCTTGGGAGGGATCCTCACCGGTGGCCATCTTCATTATCCCGGCACTCTCCATGACGAGGAGGGAGTAGTTCACCCTCGGGGCTGAGGGTATGCACCAGTAGCTATGTGTTTAATCTCTCTCTCTCTCTCTCTCATGTTCTCTCTATGGCACGATCTTGATGTATCGCGAGCTTTGCTATTATAGTTGGATCTTATGATGTTTCTCCCCCTCTACTCTCTTGTGATGAATTGAGTTTTCCTCTTGAAGTTATCTTATCGGATTGAGTCTTTAATGATTTGAGAACACTTGATGTATGTCTTGCCGTGTTTATCTGTGGTGACAATGGGATATCACGTGCCACTTGATGTATGTTTTGGTTACCAACTTGCGGGTTCCGCCCATGAACCTATGCATAGGGGTTGGCACACGTTTTCGTCTTGACTCTCCGGTAGAAACTTTGGGCACTCTTTGAAGTACTTTGTGTTGGTTGAATATATGAATTTGAGATTGTGTGATGCATATCGTATAATCATGCCCACGGATACTTGAGGTGACAATGGAGTATCTAGGTGACATTAGGGTTTTGGTTTATTTGTGTCTTAAGGTGTTATTCTAGTACAAACTCTTGAATAGATTGATCTGAAAGAATAACTTTGAGGTGGTTTCGTACCCTACCATAATCTCTTCGTTTGTTCTCCGCTATTAGTGGCTTTGGAGTGACTCTTTGTTGCATGTTGAGGGATTGTTATATGATGTATCTATGTTATTATTGTTGAGAGAACCTGCACTAGTGAAAGTATGAACCCTATGCCTTGTTTCCTATCATTGCAATACCGTTTATACTCACTTTTATCATTAGTTACCTTGCTGTTTTTATATTTTCAGATTACAAAAACCTATATCTACCATCCATATTGCACTTGTATCACCATCTCTTCGCCGAACTTGTGCACCTATATAATTTACCATTGTATTGGGTGTGTTGGGGACACAAGAGACTCCTTGTTATTTGGTTGCAGGGTTGTTTGAGAGAGACCATGTTCATCCTTCGCCTCCCACGGATTGATAAACCTTAGGTCATCCACTTGAGGGATATTTGCTACTGTCCTACAAACATGTGCACTTGCAGGCCCAACAACGTCTACAAGAAGAAGGTTGTGTAGTAGACATCAAACTCTTTTCTAGCGCCGTTCCCAGGGAGGTGAGTGCTTGAAGGTATATCTTTAGATCTTGCAATCGAATCTTTTTGTTTCTTGTTTTATCACTAGTTTAGTTTATAAAAGAAAACTACAAAAAAAAGGAGTTAAGTTTGTCTCATACGCTTCATCTTTTTAATATCTTTCGTGAGTTTGATGAAAAGGAAAATTGTGCTCAAGTGCTAGAAGAAGAAATCTATAGAATGTTTGATACTAAATCTTTGAATGATGAGCATGATTGCAATGTTGTTAGTATGAACTCTTTGAATATCCATAGTACTAATGATGATTGCACTAGTTATGATGAAAATGTCTCTTATAAGCATGTTGATTTTTGTGGAGTAGATTGGGTTTGCAAGTACACACCAAATAGGGAAGATAGATATTGCAAGAGGCTTAAGTATTTTGAAAGTAAAGGTTTGCAATAAAGTCTTGATGATTGTGCTGAAAGATTCAATATTTTTCGTGCCCCTTATGAACTTTGCAATGAACGTGGTCATTTAAATCTCCAATGCAAATTGTGTATGATCGAATCGTGTCCAAAAATTGTGATAACTTGATTACCCTTGGGCATCATAAAGAGCTTAGTCTTCTTATGGGTATGAAGAAATGAAACATATAACTGAGGGTATTCCAAAATTTAATATTGACAGATTTCTTGATTTTGATCTAGAGAAGATTTATATGTATTGTGCGGTGAATTGCATTGAAAATCCTTATATTGCCAATTACATAAAGAAAAGAAAGCAAATAGAAGATTATGAGAATACTAATGAAAGGGAAGAGACTTCCCAATATCCTCCTATTATTTCTTATGATGAATCAGGTAACGAGGAGGAGTTTTCTATTCAACCAATCTCATCTATAAGGAGCTCAAAGAAGAAGGTTGAACCCTCACATAATGTGAAAAAGAAAAAGAAAAGAAGGGGCAACAGAGGTAAAAAGGTATCCCTCCCAAATGATGTTGCTCCTACTACTCATTGTGATGATGATAATTGCTATACTATTGGTGCTATCCATACTATTAATGATGAGAGTGATTATGCTTATGATATGAAAAGGCCCAAGCTTGGGGAAGCTACGTTTAATGAAGATGATATTTTTAGCCTCCCAAGTTTTGATATGCAAAGTTGTTATGATGATAGCACGCCTCTTACCTATTATGATTATATTGATGAAAGTGGATTTGGAAGAGTGTCAACTTTAGGAAGTAGTTATCCCACTATTTTGGAGGATGTTGAATCTTATTGTGATGAATATGAAAGTGGATTTGGAAGAGTGTCAACTTTATTTAGTGATGATTCCATTATCTTGGAAGAGGTTTCAATCGATTATCATGAGAACGAAGTTGCTACTTATGATGATTATTGTGATGGAACTTATGCTATAAAAAGTAGTGATGATAATATTTATAAAACTTGTCATGATTATGATTACCCTTTTTCTGAACATTACTCTTTTAATGTGGAAACAATTTTTAGAGTTCAAGTCTCTTTTGATACTCCAACTATTCCGAATGAGAAGATTTTTGTTTATGTGGAGAGTAGTAAATTTTCTATGCTTGTAGATCATGAAAAGAATGCTTTAGGTGCTGGTTATATTGTTGAATTCATTCATGATGCTACTGAACATTATTATGAGGGAGGAATATATGCTTGTAGGAATTGCAATAATGTCAAGTTTCCTCCCTATGTGCTTCAAGTTTTGAAGTTATGCTTGTTTAGCCTTCCTATGCTAGTTGATTATTGTTCCCATAAGTTATTTGCTCCCAAAAGCCCTATGCATAGGAAGTGGGTTAGGCTTAAATGTGCTAGTCATATGCTTCATGATGCTCCCGTTATGTTTCAATTCTTATCTTTTATGTGAGCATCATTGTCATCATCGTGCCTAGCTAAAAGGGCATTAAAGAAAAGCGCTTGTTGGCAGACAACCCAATATTTATCCTTACTGTTTTTGCGTGTTCACATGATTATGCTACTGTAGTAATCATGATTTATAGCTTTTGTTTCAATAAAGTGCCAAGTAAGACTTTAGGATAGCTTACGGTGATAGTTGTGTTGATCCTGCTGAGAATCAGAAACTTTTCCACCCAGTAAATTAGTTTTGTTAATTCACAGAAACGTGATTTTTATCTGATTCTTTTTGATTTGGATTGGTACACAAATTTCTTAGGACTTCCTAATTTTGTAGAATATTTGGAATTCCATAAGTATACGTTTGATACAGATTACTACAGACTGTTCTGTTTTTGACAGATTCTGTTTTCTATGTGTCGTTTGCTTATTTTGATGAATCTATGAGTAGTATCGAAGGGTATGAACCATAGATAAGTTGGAGTACAGTAGATACTACACCAATATGAATATTAGAATGAGTTCATTACAGTACCTAAGTGGTGGTTTTATTTTCTTATACTAACGGAGCTTACAAGTTTTCTGTTGAGTTTTGTGTTGTGAAGTTTTCAAGTTTTGGGTAAAGATTTGATGGACTATGGAATAAGGATTGGCAAGAGCCTAAGCTTGGGGATGCCCAAGGCACCCCAAGGTAATATTCGAGGACAACCAAGAGCCTAAGCTTGGGGATGCTCCAGATGGCATCCCCTCTTTCGTCTTCATTCATCGGTAACTTTACTTGGAGCTATATTTTTATTCACCACATGATTTGTGTTTTGCTTGGAGCATCATTTTATATTGTTAGTATTTGCTTGCTGTTATTGAGAATACTGTTTTGCATCTTTAGTTTTATTAAAAATGTCAAGGATGGCCTTTACCATGCTTATTTTGCTAGTATTCATGTTGCTGTTTGAAAACAGAAAGTTTACCGCTGTTGCAAAAATTCCCTAGAAAAGTCAGAGAATGGTATAATGTTTAAACTTTTTGCATATTGAGATCTGATAAATCTTTTACAGCATATTATTTTTCTCATAATTTTTGGAGTTAGTGAAGTATTGATACTCTTGCATTCTTTACAGACTATACTGTTTTGGCAGATTGCTGTTATGTTTGCATTGTTTGCATATGTTTGCTTGTTTAATGATTCTATTTGAGGATAGGAGTATTAAATATGCAGAGGCATTTAGTATTCAATATTGAATAATAATTTTAGTGATTTGTTACAGTAGAAAATGATAAGGTTTTGCATTGATTTATACTAACCTATCTCACGAGTTCTTGTTGAGTTTGGTGTGGATGAAGCTTTTGATGAAAAGAGAAACCATGATATGAGAGGAATTAAGGAGACACAAAAGTTCAAGCTTGGGGATGCCCAAGGCACCCCAAGATAATATTCCAAGAAGTCTCAAGCATCTAAGCTTGGGGATGCCTCGTTAGGCATCCCACCTTTCTTCTTCAACAATTATTTGTTAGTATCGGTTGAGCCTAAATTTTTACTTCTTCACATGAGTTGTGCTATCCTTGCAATGTCATTTTATTTTTGCTTTGCTTGCTGTATGAATAAAATACCAAGATATGAAATTCTGAAATGAGAGAGGGTCTTCACATAGTTACATAATTATTTAGCTACTCATTGATCTTCACTTATATCTTGTTGGAGTAGTTTTTCATTTACTCGTGTGCTTCACTTATATCCTATGTGTAAATTGTTGAATGAGTTGATTGTCATAAATCTGAAATTATATATGTCTCATTTGCTTATCCCATGGGGAGTAATGACTCCACATCTAAGAAGTAGAGGTTATAAATTTATTGAAGGTTAGCAAGCATTGTATTGGTCATTTGAACAATTCACGAAAGAATATTGAACGAAGAGAGATTTCACATATAAATATACTATCTTAGACATCTTTTATAATTGTGAGCACTCATTAAGTATGACATGCTAAAGAGTTGATGTTGGACAAGGAAGACAACATAATGGGTTATGTTTTCTCACATCTGAGTTAAAGTATATTGTCATGGATCATTCAAACATGTTGAGCTTGCCTTTCCCCCTCATGCTATCAAAATTTCTTGCACCAAGTAGAGATACTACTTGTGCCTTGTGCTCCCAAATATCCTTAAACCGAGTTTTGCCATGAGAGTCCACCATACCTACCTATGGATTGAGTAAGATCCTTCAAGTAAGTTGTCATGTTGTACGCAATAAAAATTGCTATCTAAATATGTATGACTTATTAGTGCAGAGAAAATAAGCTTTATACGATCTTGTTGTGGAAGCAATAAAAGCGACGGACTGCATAATAAGGGTCCACATACAAGGGGCAATATAAAGTGACGTTATTTTGCATTAAGATTTTATGCATCCAACCCTAAAAGCACATGACAACCTCTGCTTCCCTCTGCGAAGGGCCTATCTTTTACTTTATGCTTTTACTTTATGCTTGAGTCAAGGTGATCCCCACCTTTCCCTTTTTTCATTTTATCCTTTGGTAAGCTCCTCGTGTTTGAAAGATCATGACATATATATATATCCAATTGGATGTAAGTTAGCATGAACTATTATTGTTGACATCACCCAAAGGTCAATACGTCGGGAGGCAACACTATAAGCCCCTAACTTTCTCAGTGTCCGATTAAAACTCCATAACCATTAGTATTGCGTGAGTGTTAGCAATTGTGGAAGACTATATGATAGTTGAGTATGTGAAATTTGCTAAATCAAGCTCTGACATAGACCCTTCCTGAAAATAAGATGAATTGCAATTGTTCGATGACTGAGAACATAGTTTGCTAGTTTTCAAGAAAGTTTATGGTCTATGCTTTAACATGTGAATTGCTTGTTACTTGTTCGTGAGAAGTTTTATGAGATGAACTACTGTTATGACATATAATCATGCTAGAAAAGGTGATTGAAATTATCATTGATCAAACTTGTGCACCTTCTAGCATTCACACTTCATAAATTCTTTCTTTATCATTTACCTACTTGAGGACGAGCAGGAATTAAGCTTGGGGATGCTGATACGTCTCCAACATATCTATAATTTATGAAGCATTCATGCTATTTTATTATCTGTTTTGAATGATTACGGGCTTTATCATACACTTTTATATTACTTTTGGGACTAACCTACTAACGGAGGGCCAGCCCATATTGTTGTTTTATTGCTTGTTTCATATTTCAAGAAAAGGAATATCAAACGGAGTCCAAACGGAATGAAACCTTCGGTAGCGTGATTTTTGGAAAGGATATGATCCGGGAGACTTGGAGTTCAAGCCAGGGAAGGCTCAAGGAAACCAGGAGAAAGGAGGGCGCGCCCACCCCCCTGGGCGTGCCCCTGTCTCCTGGGCCCCTTGAGGCTCCCCCGACCGACTTCTTTCGCCTATATAAGTCCACGTACCCTAAAAACATCAAAGACGAAGATAGATCCGGAGTTCCGCTGCCGCAAGCCTCTGTAGCCACCAAAAACCTCTCGGGAGCCCGTTCCGGCACCCTGCCGGAGGGGGGGGGGATCCCTCACCGGTGGCCATCTTCATTATCTCGGCACTCTCCATGACGAGGAGGGAGTAGTTCACCCTCGGGGCTGAGGGTATGCACAAATAGCTATGTGTTTAATCTCTCTCTCTCTCATGTTCTCTCTATGGCACGATCTTGATGTATCGCGAGCTTTGCTATTATAGTTGGATCTTATGATGTTTCTCCCCCTCTACTCTCTTGTGATGAATTGAGTTTTCCTCTTGAAGTTATCTTATCGGATTGAGTCTTTAATGATTTGAGAACACTTGATGTATGTCTTGCCGTGTTTATCTGTGGTGACAATGGGATATCACGTGCCACTTGATGTATGTTTTGGTTACCAACTTGCGGGTTCCCACCATGAACCTATGCATAGGGGTTGGCACACGTTTTCGTCTTGACTCTCCGGTAGAAACTTTGGGCACTCTTTGAAGTACTTTGTGTTGGTTGAATAGATGAATTTGAGATTGTGTGATGCATATCGTATAATCATGCCCACGGATACTTGAGGTGACAATGGAGTATCTAGGTGACATTAGGGTTTTGGTTTATTTGTGTCTTAAGGTGTTATTCTAGTACAAACTCTTGAATAGATTGATCCGAAAGAATAACTTTGAGGTGGTTTCGTACCCTACCATAATCTCTTCGTTTGTTCTCCGCTATTAGTGGCTTTGGAGTGACTCTTTGTTGCATGTTGAGGGATTCTTATATGATCTATCTATGTTATTATTGTTGAGAGAACTTGCACTAGTGAAAGTATGAACCCTATGCCTTGTTTCCTATCATTGCAATACCGTTTACGCTCACTTTTATCACTAGTTACCTTGCTGTTTTTATATTTTCAGATTACAAAAACCTATATCTACCATCCATATTGCACTTGTATCACCATCTCTTCGCCGAACTAGTGCACCTATACAATTTACCATTGTATTGGGTGTGTTGAGGACACACGAGACTCTTTCTTATTTGGTTGCAGGGTTGTTTGAGAGAGACCATCTTCATCCTACGCCTCCCACAGATTGATAAACCTTAGGTCATCCACTTGAGGGATATTTGCTACTGTCCTACAAACCTGTGCACTTGCAGGCCTAACAACGTCTAAAAGAAGAAGGTTGTGTAGTAGACATCACGCGCCGCTCAGTCGGCCGGTGAGCAGACATAGCAACCTCCATTACAAAGGAAGTTGCGTTACGCGGTCCAACCTGGCGCGCGCCGCTCAGTCGCTGACGTCAAGAAGGCTTCGGCTGATACCACGACGTCGAGTGTCCATAACTGTTCCCGCGTAGTTGGTTAGTGCGTATAAGCTTGTGGCCAGACTCAGATCAAATACCAAGATCTCGTTAAGCGTGTTATTTTGAAGTAACCGCGAACGCCGACCAAGGCCAGGCCAACCTCTCGCCTAGGTGGTCTCAACCTGCCCTGTCGCTCTGCCTCAAAGTAACAGTCGGGGGCGTCCGGGAACCCAGGCCCACCTCTATCGGGATGGAGCCACCTGTCCTTTCAGCCCCCATATATGAATCACTTGCGGGTACTCAACGAGCCGACCCGACTTTAGTCACCATCTGTATAGTATGTATATAGGTATAGTATATACCCGTGATCACCTCCCGAGTGATCATGGCCTGATAGTATAGCAAGGGAGACTGACAAGAATGTAGGGCCAATGATGATAAACTAGCATCCTATACTAACCATTTAGGATTGTGAGTAAGGTATCAACAACTGTAGCAACAATGACAGGGTATGCAACAGAATAAGATTAACCGAAACAGTAACATGCTACACTGTTCTAATGCAAGCAGTAAAGGGTAGAATAGGCGATATCTGGTGATCAAGGGGGGGGGGGGCTTGCCTGGTTGCTCTGGCAAGAAGGAGTCGTCAACACTGTAGTCGAACTGGGGGTCGCCGGCAGTCTCAGGGTCTACCGGAAAGAAGTAACGGAGAGGGAACACAATAAATAACAGAGCAATCAAAGCATCACAAAACGTAACAAGGCAATACGCGGTGTTCAGTGTGCCCTAACGCGGTAGTAGGTGATACCGGCGAAGGGGGGAAACATCCGGGTAAGAATACCCGGTGTTTCAGGTTTTCGGACAGATGAACCGGAGGTGAAATGTTATAGGTTCGCTATGCTAGGGACACGTGGCTAACGAACGGGCTGCATGTTCGGATGCGTCTCGTCGTTCTGAGCAACTTTCATGTACAAAGTTTTTCCATCCAAGTTACGAATTATTTTATATTAATTTTTAAAGTTTTATTTCATTTTTAGAATTAATAGAATTAATTTAATTAGAAAATGCAATTATGACGGCAGCATGATGTCAGGGTGATGTCAGCAGTCAACCAGTCAGTTGACTTAGTCAAACTGACCTGTGGGTCCCATTTGTCATAGACTCATATTAACTAAACAGGGTTAATTTGTTTAACTAAGTGATTAGGTTAATTAATTTTAGTTAAACTAGATTAATTAAGTTAATTAATCTATTAATTAATTAATTTTATTCTCATTTAAAATATATCTTTAATCTCTTCTTTTTTATAGGGGCGTGGGCCCCGTGGCAGTGGCCCA
Source organism: Aegilops speltoides (assembly GCA_021437245.1). Classification (NCBI taxonomy): domain Eukaryota; kingdom Viridiplantae; phylum Streptophyta; class Magnoliopsida; order Poales; family Poaceae; genus Aegilops; species Aegilops speltoides. The sequence goes on along the minus strand of CM038142.1, from coordinate 253,395,987 downwards.
TAGGGGCCAAATGAGGCGGGTGTTTAATGGGCGCTGGGGTGCGGGTGTTGGCCCGACGGACATGCGGGCAACGCCAGGCAGGCGTCGGACTGGCCGGCCAGCCAGAACCACAGAATCTTGGGTGCGGTCGGTGGAGACAATGGGCATCGAAGGATTTGCAACGCAACAAGCGGCACAAGCATGGGCTTGCGCACGAGGGCGCTGTCGGGGACGCGTGCGGGGATTGCGGGTGGCGCGAGGAGGCGTGGCCGCGGGGTGCGGTGACCAAGAGAAGGATTGGGCGAGGCGGGGCCGAGCGGTACGTCGCCGGAGTGGGGGAACGCAGTGGTCGGGCGTGACATGCACGGGACAGAGGGAAAGACGGGGGAGGGCGAGGCCCTCACCGGCGATGTAGAGACCAGGGGGCGGCGAGGCTCGGGGGTGACCCACGGGGAGGAGGACGAGAGATGATCGGCGGCGGTTGGCGGCTTGAGCGGCGGCGAGACGGCGAAGGGCGGTCGCAGGCGTCGACGGGCGGCAGGGGGCGGGCGGGAGTCTAGCTCGATCCAGATCGGGGCTGGGAGCAGGAGAAGGTGTGAGGAGAGTAGGGGATCAAGGGGAGTGGGGGTGGGTGGCGGTTTAGGGTTTCGGGGGATAGAGGCCATATAGGCCAGGGGAGGTGCGGGATGGGCCGGCGTGGTTGGTCCAGGCCCAGCGGGTGGGGGAAGCCTTTTCCTTTTGTTTGCTATTTTTACCTTTTATATTTTGTTTTATTTCTTTTCTGTTGTGTTTTAATTTTATATTTTAAATACCTTAGTTTTAGAAATTACATTAGTTGCACCTAAATTAGTATTACCAAATATGCCACCACCACAATTAACTTGGCACCTAAAATAAAATAGTTTGTAACTGTTTAATTTTTTAAAAGCTTTTAAATAATTGGGTTCATTACCGCTTTGTTCATTTTAGAGTTTTAAACACTTTATAAATGTGGGGTTTCTCCACCAACATTTAGTATGGATTATTTGCCACAAACCGAACATTTTAGTTCCAATATTTGAAAACTTTTATTGTTTGAGTTGATTTTGAATTTGAATTCGAATGAGATTTGAATCAACGGTGATTAGCAACAGTAAACGTGGTGACATGGCATCATTAGGAGAGGGTTACCGTAGCTTAACTATCCGGACGTCACAATTCTCCTCCACTACAAGAAATCTCGTCCCGAGATTTTAAGAGGTCGAGTAAGGGGGAGAGTTCTGTTTGCGAAACCTAACGAGTCTTCTTGTTCTTGTTTCTCTCATCGAAGAGGTTGATTCTTGTTGAGGTAGTCATTTCTCTACTTCAGGTCATCATGATGAAGTTGTCATCCTTTATTCAGGAGCTTCATCGTACTTACAAAAATATCAGGGGTAACTTCGAAAGAAGGGAACTCTACACGGTTGCCTATCTGATAAATAACTCAAGGAAGGTGGCAGAAAGTATCTCTTGAATTGGAACTTAAGAAAATATCAAGAGCATGGTAAGAAGGTACCATGAAAAGTTTCAAGCGGGCAGCCAATCTTTCGATGTCTGAATCAGAGTGTGATAAGGGGTTCAGAGCAACGGGAATAAGGATTGTGTCTGACTCCAGAATAGGTGATAATAAGGTGGCATCATGAATCTCATTCAAAGCCACACAGTTGGAATATCTTCAAAAACAAGAGTGTATAGGAGAGTCAGGTTCCGATCATGTGGAACTGTGGGTTATGGGCCCACCATGTGGGTTAAAAGAAGGAAGGGCGTTGACATCTTGCACGGTCATGATAGAAAGGCATGTCAGAGAATAACCGGCCAGTTATGTTGGCAGCATCATTGGTACCAAGGGCGAGGGACGAAGAGAACCATTTTCCTGCTCGTTGAAATGAGGCGGACCAATAGGCAAGGTTCTCGTCCATCGGTGGTTACCGGAATGTCATCAACAAAAGCAATAGGGTCACACTAGACATGATGGTACACCGAGGTGTTTACATAAGCAGGGAAATATTATTGCTTATATCATATAGGTCAAAAGAAAGGTTAACCAAAACAATGGACAGGAAAATGTCATTATTACATTAATCAGACCAATGGAAAGGAAAAGGTGTTTATACTCAAGTGTTACAGTATATCTTTCCCAAGGAAAGGCAGAGCAAGATATTAATGATAGAGCTCCAAGTATGTAACCATTTAGACAAAGGGGCAAGGATTTAATGAGGTTTACCCATACAATGGTGTTTGGATAATTGATACAGAAGATTTAGCATTGTGCTTCAAATGTTCTTATTGAAGATCGAAGTACCATAGACATGCTTCAAGATAGCATTAACATGGTCATCAAGTAAAGGTCAAACTTTGGATACACAAAGGATCCATCAGGAACAACTTATAGAATAAGTCTTATAGTTTCCCCACGGAAGAATGGCTAACCTTGCTAAAAATTGGTATTATAACAATAGGTTCCCCGGCCAAGTGTACTAGGCTGACATCACCTTACCGGGTGATATAACAACCAATGTTAAAACTCTTGGAAATATGTTCAAACCATCATATTTGCCCCAAGATTCGGAAGTTATTGGTGTCGGGATACCTCAGACTCAGGATGCCTAAGAAGAAAAGGTGCAACACAAATTAACGAGATGATATTGTAAGATTCTCAGGAAATGAGCTATGGAAGCGAGTTCCGAAACCAGAGTTCATTAGTAAACCAAGGAGAGGATGAGGAGGTGGCTGATGGACTCAGCGACAATTCATCGAGATTTCCATAAGATGGATTTCCACAATTATGTGAACAAGGAGATAACATTTGTCAGATCAAATGATATAATGGTGTATGCTCGAGGAAACATACACAATTAAACATTAGTTGAAAGGTGCACCCGAAATATGGGCCTAGGTAACATGATCAATGTTAGAATGGTGATTCAATAACCAATACACAAAGAATGAAACTATCGTTCATTAACTTACAAGCAATCGGGTTGCTAGAAGTTTTGAATTTTACACATCACAGTCCATTTGTCGATATTCTAGTTAGAAACAACACGGGGACCAAGAAATGAATGTAGATGGCAAGAAGTATTGCCTGTATCAAGAATTCTTAAGAGGTGGTGAGATTCTCATGAGATTCTTGACATAAAAGATGGTAATACTCCAAGGTAAAGGAGAACAAATACTGGATAGCAAGGAACTCAAGGTGTAACACTACACACAAACATGTTTATGTTGGAGGGAAGACACTAAAGTGGTCGATGATAACACAATTCATCGAGGGCAAGGATGGTATTTCTCCTCATGAATTCAATTGATATCCTGGAAAGCTCGGAATGCTGATGATGATCACGACACATTTTTGGAGAGATTTCATGAAGTTGTAATCGATTGGCGATGGCATCAAGTCAAAGAAATGATCAAGCAAAAGGTTATTGGAACCACGGATACGACACAAACTCGAAATCAAGTTTGCTATTCAAGGGGAAATGATATGACGAGGAAGATCAACGTAAGATTAGCTCATCGTCAAAATTTGTGCTCCGGGAAGAAGGACCAGGTAGCAAAGTTAAAATTAGCACGGTAATGATGTAGTCGATCAGGCTAGGAACAACGTGATGGAGTATTAAACTTCTCAACAACAAAGCACTAGGACTACTGAATCACATTGTTGATTCGTTTTGCTAATCGGTGTACTCGGGTAGCGACAACCGAGAATCCGTGGAGTGACTATGACGAGAAAGGTAGTACTTCATTAAAAGTTCATAAGATGTAGTTCAATGGCATGATATCCTCGAGATACCAGGGGTAATACTCAAAGGTAGATCATAATAAAGGTTGGGCAGGCACATTGATCTGTAGAAGACAAGTGCTTTAACTTGTCCGAGAAATGGATCAAAGAAGAACAATCATGGTCGAAACCACGGTTGCAAAGGATCAATTCACAGATACCAGATGATATTTATCAAGGAATAGTTATTATTACAAGAAGCTTCCATGGTAGGATCTACATCGTATCCATGGGCATGAACACAAAGTTTAAGGTCGACTCCCACTTCTCTAATGCATAACCTTTCATTCACTTCTCGCCTTCGACAAAGTTGTAGTGTTGAAATTTTATCTGACATAACATTAGTAGAGCATGACCCGTAGTAGTTTCCGGGTTCACACAGATTAGAAAAGGCATATGTTCAACCCATAAGGGCCTCTTAGGAACATATGCCACAAACTTCAAGAGTAAATAACACAAGCTCGAAAGCAGAGCATGTTCGACAAGGTAGAGGATACAATTTACCAAAGGCATTATGTATCCGAGTAAAGACTTAGAAAGTTATCTAATATGAAGGACGTTGTTGGATAGAATCAATAAAGGATCTGGTGGTCCTCAAGGGATCTGAAGTGAGCATCGGTACTCAACCAGAAGAAGAAGAAAACGAGGAGATCAGATTATCGAATCAACTGATTAATTCAAAGATCAAATGCAAAGGAATTATAAGCTCCAACTCAAGGGATCAGAAGCAAACGCTCCGGTTAAGGATGGATAAGTTGAATAGACTTCGGGGTACAATCGACAACAATTTGATTGGTCGAGAACCAGCTCATGTTTAAATGACGTTTGAGCTGGAAGGATGGATTCTAGGATCTGATTGAGGATTGCGAGCATTCGCAACATATTGAATCAAGGGACTCAAGATGATAAGGCAAAGGACGTTAATGAATATTGCTAGGCATTTGGAATTAACCATAATGCAGGGAGACAATAATTTCAAGGGCCATAGGTTGTAGACAATTCGCGACATATTTGGTAGTATTTCGAAGAATTTTGTGAGGCACCTAAACAACTGGGGATGGACGGATCCCCGGTAAGCGCGAGGAATTGTTTGTGGGGTATTAATGCGGAAAAGAGCTGCAAAGCAGTAGGCTCAAAGGATTCTCAAAATATCGGAGAATATTTCAGGGTATCAAGTAATAACAAGGGCAGCTGGGAATGAAGGTATGGACGACATACTTAAGTAGTTATCCATAAGGATTCATCGGTGGTCATGAATAGAAAAAGCGGTGGGCACAAAGTCTCGAGAGAACATCGGAGAGTATCTTCAAAATCTTCTGGTGCGGCAGGCGATCATCTTTAATAAGAACTCTCTGGGAGAAGGTTGTTATGAGACCCTATTGTTAGAGTTGCTTTTTTAATCATTTAACCCAAATAGAAGAGAGATCAGAGTCCCAGAGTATAGACGAGGAATAAAAGATCCTAATACCACTCAATGGCGACGTGGGCCCGTAAGCCGCACAGCCAAGTTAGTAAAGCTTTTTCAATGACTAGACTCAACTTCGGCAAAGGAGTTTGGAAGGGGGATTCCTACAGGCAGTCCCCTCGGATACCAACTTGTGACGCCCCCGATTCAATCGTACACTAATCATGCACGCAAATGTGTACGATCAAGATCAGGGACTCACGGGAAGATAGCACAACACAACTCTAAAAGTAAAATAAGTCATACAAGCATCATATTACAAGCCAGGGGCCTCGAGGGCTCGAATACAAGTGCTCGAACATAAACGAGTCAGCAGAAGCAACAATATCTGAGTACAGACATAAGTTAAACAAGTTGCCATAAGATGGCTAGCACAAACTAGGATACAGATCGAAAGAGGCGCAAGCCTCCTGCCTGGGATCCTCTTAACTACTCCTAGTCGTCGTCAGTGGCCTACACGTAGTAGTAGGCACCTTCAGTGTATTAGGAGTCATCGTCGACGGTGGCGTCCGGATCCTGGGCTCCAACGTCTGGTTGCGGCATCCGAGAAGAAAAGGAAAGAGGGGGAAAAAGAGGGAGCAAAGCAACCGTGAGTACTCATCCAAAGTACTCGCAATCAAGGATCTACACTACATATGCATGGGTATATGTGTAAAGAGGCAATATCAGTGGACTGAACTGCAGAATGCAAGAATAAGAGGGGGATAGCTAGTCCTATCGAAGACTACGCTTCTAGTAGCCTCCGTCTTGCAGGATGTAGAAGAGAGTAGATTGAAGTCCTCCAAGTAGCATCACATAGGATAATCCTACCTGGTGATCCTCCCCTCGTCGCCCTGTGGGAAAGCGATCACCGGGATGTCTCTGGAATTTGTCTGGGTGTGTTTTATGAAGTATCCGGTTCTAGTTGTCATAAGGTCAAGGTACAACTCCGGCTCGTCCTTTTACCGAGGGACACGACTATTTGAATAGATAAACTTCCCTGCAGGGGTGCACCACATAACCCAACACGCTCGATCCCTCTGGCCGGACACACTTTCCTGGGTCATGCCCGGCCTCGGAAGATCAACACGTCGCAGCCCCACCTAGGCACAACATAGAGGTCGGCACGTCGGTCTAAATCCTATGCGCGCAGGGGTCTGGGCCCATCGCCCATTGCACACCTGCATGTTGCTTGGGCGGCCGGTGAGCAGACCTAGCAACCTCCATTACAAAGGAATTTACGTTACGCGGTCCAACCCGACGCGCGCCGCTCAGTTGCTGACGTCAAGAAGGCTACGGCTGATACCACGACATCGAGTGACCATAACTGTTCCCGCATAGTTGGTTAGTGCGTATAGGCCTTTGGCCAGACTCAGACCAAATACCAAGATCTCGTTAAGCGTGTTATTATGAAGTAACCGCGAACGCCGACCAAGGCCAGGCCCACCTCTTGCCTAGGTGGTCTCAACCTGCCCTGTCGCTCCGCCTCAAAGTAACAATCAGGGGTCATCGGGAACCCAGGCCCACCTCTACCGGGATGGAGCCACCTGTCCTTTCAGTCCCATATCCGAATCACTTGCAGGTACTCAACGAGCCGACCCAACTTTAGTCACCATCTGTATATAGGTATAATATATACCCGTGATCACCTCCCGAGTGATCACGACCCGATAGTATAGCAAGGCAGACTGACAAGAATGTAGGGCCAATGATGATAAACTAGCATCCTATACTAAGCATTTAGGATTGCAGGTAAGGTATCAACAACTGTAGCAACAATGACATGCTATGGAACAGAATAACATTTACCGAAACAGTAACATGCTACACTACTCTAATGCAAGTAGTAAAGGGTAGAATAGGCAATATCTGGTGATCAAGGGGGGGGGGGCTTGCCTGGTTGCTCTGGCAAGAAGGACGAGTCGTCAACATCGTAGTCGAACTTGGGGTTGCCGGCAGTCTCGGGGTCTACCGGAAAGAAGTAACAGAGAGGGAACACAATAAATAACAGAGCAATCAAAGCATCACAAAGCGTAACAAGGCAATACGCGGTGTTCGGTGTGCCCTAACGCGGTAGTAGGTGATACCGGCAAAGGGGGGAAACATCCGGGGAAGTATACCCGGTGTTTCGGGTTTTCGGACAGATGAACCAGAGATGAAATGTTACAGGTTCGCTATGCTCGGGACGCATGGCTGACGAACGGGCTGCGTATTCGGAAGTGTCTTGTCGTTCTGAGCAACTATCATGTACAAAGATTTTCCATCCGAGTTACGAATTATTTTATATTAATTTTTATAGTTTTATTTCAGTTTTAGAATTAATAGAATTAATTTAATTAGAAAATGCAATTATGACATCAGCATGATGTCAAGGTGATGTCAGGAGTCAACCAGTCAGTTGACTTAGTCAAACTGACGTGTGGGTCCCATTTGTCATAGACTCATATTAACTAAACAGTGTTAATTTGTTTAACTAAGTGATTAGGTTAATTAATTTTAGTTAAAATAGATTAATTAAGTTAATTAATCTATTAAATAATTAATTAATTAATTTTATTCTCATTTAAAATATATCTTTAATCTCTTTTTTATAGGGGCGTGGGGCCCCCTGGCAGTGGCCCATATGGGCCAAACGGGGCGGGTGTTTAAGGGGCGCTGAGGTGCGGGCGTTGGCCCGACGGACATGCGGGTAACGGAGCCGGGCGCCGGACCTGTCCGGCGGCCAGCCGGGGCCGCAGTGCGAGGGTGCGGTCCGTGGAGACAGCGGGCGTCGAAGGATGGCACACGCGGCGCACGGCACGGGCTTGCGCACAGGGGCGCTGTCGGGGGCGCGTGCGGGGATTACGGGCGTCGCGAGGAGGCGTGGCCGTTGGGTGCGATGTCCAGGAGGAGGAGCGGGTGAGGCGGGGCCGAGCGGTACGTCGCCGGAGTGGGGGGACACGGTGGCCGGGCGCGGCGGGCACATGATAGAGGGAAAGACGGGGGAGGACGAGGCCCTCACCGGCTATGTAGAGACCAGGGGGCGGCAAGGCTTGGGGGCGACCCGCGGGGAGGAGGACGAGGATGCGAGGCGGCGGCGGTTGACGGCTCCGGACGACAGAGGAATTGCGGCGCGGCGAGGCATCGAAGCGGCAGGACGATGGGGATGACATGGCGGTGGCGGCGGGGGGGGTGTGGGCGCCGGGGACGCGTCGGGGCAGGAGTCGGGCTCGATCCAGATCGGGGCTGGGAGCAGGAGAAGGAGTGGGGAGAGTGGGGGATCGAGGGAAGTGGGGGTGGGTAGCTATTTAGGGTTTCGAGGGATAGAGGCCATATAGGCATGGGGAGGTGCGGGGTGGGCCGACGTGGTTGGGCCAGGCCCAGCGGGTGGGGGAAGCCTTTTCCTTTTGTTTGCTTTTTTTACCTTTTGTATTTTGTTTTATTTCTTTTCTGTTGTGTTTTAATTTTATATTTTAAATACCTCAGTTTTATAAATTACATTAGTCGCACCTAAATTAGTATTACCAAATATGCCACCACCACAATTCACTTGGCACCTAAAATAAAATAGTTTGTAACTGTTTAATTTTTTAAAAGCTTTTAAATAATTGGGTTCGTTACTGCTTTGTTCATTTTAGAGTTTTAAACACTTTATAAATGTGGGGTTTCTCCACCAACATTTAGTATGGATTATTTGCCACAAACCGAACATTTTAGTTCCTATATTTGAAAACTTTTATTGTTTGAGTTGATTTTGAATTTGAATTCGAACGAGATTTGAATCAACGGTGATTAGCAACAGTAATCGTGGTGACATGGCATCATTAGGAGAGGGTTACCGTAGCTTAACTCTTCGGGCATCACAGCAACCGTGTGGTGCGGAGGGGGCGATGATGGCTCGGGTGTACCGCCCTGAGAGAACGGGAGAAAGATGGAGAAATGGGCGGGGCATGTGGAGTGGTGGTGGATTGACGGCGCCCATGCAGGCATGTGACGTAGAGGAGGCGGTGATGGGCTAATCTGGCAGTGACCATGCGGGTTTGTGATGGTACATCACTTTGATAGGTGTGAATATAGTTGGTCGCATCATTAAGTTCCCTCATCTATAATACCTAAATAGATCATCCCCACTATCATATTTCTCTTGACATGCAGCATGCCCACATCAGCAGCACTGCCACATCAGCGTTTAGTTAGAGACTTACATACGGGATCCACCACAGGAGAAAACATCCACGTTAGCTTTAGTTACTGTCGGCAGGGCCCAAGAGAGAGCGTGCCCAATCTAGACTCAGGAGCGTCCTCTATCTCTCCCTGATTCTGCGCTCTCGCAAGTAAACCGATCTCACAAAAATTTCCCCTTCCCCTTCCCCTTCCCCTTCCCTTCCACTTCCACTTCCACCTTTTAATTCCCAACCCGTCATATGCCTCCCCATGGTCTGTCTTCTTGATCCGTCAAACAAATCTGCCGATCTCCTACGCTCCCATTCCCGCCGTCGCTAGCACATGTAGTTGCGCCCGATAGCCGGATGGCTGCTCGACTCCTTCCACCTGTTGGTTAACCGATTCGAGAGGAAGGGATAAGAAGATATGACGTGTGGCGACTATGGGGGACATAAGGCAAGACAACATGGCTGAGTGTGACGGCGGCTGTGAGGGGGTCGAGGAAGATGTGAGCAAACAGATGTGGTGAGGTTTAAGTTATTAATCGCTAATCTTAGCTGGCGTTTCACCGAATTAAGTCATTTCCTCTTTTTGTTCCCGCTGGTTTGGTCTTCGAAGCTGTACGTCTAGCCATTCTCAACTTGCTTAGAGTCCTACAAGTCCTGTTTCATCTTCTAATGTCTTGGTTGTGGAAGCATGCTTGTGTTTGATCTGTTGTGTGAGTATTCTTGGTTTTCTGTTGACACCAAATAGTGTCCGTGTATGAACATTTTTAATATTCTGTAGTTGTCTACATGTTATATAGATACAGGTACGTGTACGTCTGACTACTCTCAAACATATTTTTGACTCTTTGATCTACATATCCATGCCTCACCCTAGTTAATTGCTGCAAGGTAATTTTTAAACTTAGCCGGAACCAGGTCGTTCCACCGAATTGGTTACTTTTGATTTTCTCATATACTGAAGTGGTAGATTGTGAAACTTATGGGCTGATAGATATGAGAGCCTGCAGGTGGACAACGGGGTGAGGTGCTGATAAATCCTGAGAACTGTCGAAGAGAGGAAACCTCAGTGGTGATGGAGCAAGCCTCCCGATTTACACTGGAGCGGCGCACTTCTCAATACTGGTAGCCCACCGATGAAGTCGTTTCCTCTTTTTGTTCCCGCTGGTTTGGTCTTCGAAGCTGTACGTCTAGCCATTCTCAACTTGCTTAAAGTCCTACAAGTCCCGTTTCATCTTCTAATGTCTTGGCTGTGGAAGCACGCCTGTGTTGATATGTTGTGTGAGTATTCTTGGTTTTCTGTTGACACCAAATAATGTTCGTGTATGAACATTTTTAATATTCTGTAGCTGTCTGTCAGGCCTGCCAACTGTAGCAGTTCATTGGATGAGACACAGTAGTCCGAGTCTTTGCCTGGAAGCGCTTTGACCGTCGATCTGCGATCTGGTGGCTACGAGAAGAACTTACCGGTTCGCTGCTGAGAGTGCCCACAACCGTCGATTGTCATCTGGACGGCTGGAGTCATCGCGCGTTACTTTTTAAAAGTTACCGCACCGTCTTTTACCTGTCGAACATGTCGCTTTCTACTTTCTCTGAATTTCCCTTTATAAACCCTCCTCCGGTTTGTGGAGAGGGCATTCTGGATTATTCTGGGCTTGGCCCTTGTAGCCGTTGTGTTCGGACTGGCAAAACCCTAGCTAACTTGCTTCAGATCTGAATGAATCGAGCCCCAAAATTCGCCACAAATTGCTTGATTTACTCTGTTCTTGTGAGAATTCAGTGAAAACCACTGCTAGGGCCTGTCAAGTGGTATACAGAGCGTAGGTTATAGTCCTTGGAGGCGGGAATTGAGCCCCAGATCCAATCTGGTCCCCGATCGGGTGCGACGGCGGTGTTCGGCGGCGATTGGCGGCGGTGAATTGATCAGCGGCAGAAGGTGGAGAAGATTCTTCAGTGCAAAATCCCACCCAACCGTCCCTTCAGCGTTGGTTTCCTTTCCGGCGACTAGGTTTCCCGATCTGTTGGGCACAATCGAGCTAGTACGGTTGGTTGCTGGGAGACCGGTGTAAAATCCCTTCCGTTCCTCGCAAAATTCGTCCTTGGACGGGATCTGTAAGTGACGACCAACAAAGACCCCGACGACATGTCCGGTGAGACGCAAGGTACTGAAGGTTTGGAACTCGAATCTCTGCAACTGGACATCAAAACACTCCAGTAGGAAAGAGAGGAAGATAGAAAGGAATTCTATCACTTCACGGATTCGGTGAATAAGAACTTTGCTAGCATACAGAAGAATTTCAAGAAAATTCAAACTACCTTGCTGAAGTTAACTGCAGAGCAGTCAGTAGAAGAAGAAGATGAGGAGGAAGAAAGACCCGATCCACTGTCAGGGCAGGGAAGCACTGCTGTCCCTCCAAGAAGGCCAAAGCAGCTGCCTAAGAATCACCTTCCCCCTGACAAGCAGAACCCTACAACTATGGGATCTGCTGTCCTGGTGGACAAAGCAACGGGCAGAGAACTAAACATGGATGGCACACCAAAAGGTCCATACAGACACCCTAATCATACTGCCAACAAGCAAGAATTTCACACCCCTCCACAATAACAAGGTCAGGTCAACAAACACTTCTTGACAGTGGAGGAACTACCTAAAGCAGATATCAGAAAGGACAGAAACAAACCTTATACACCTGAAGCCAGAAGAAACCTCTTGTGTGTCAAACCTGCAAAGTTAAACATTGCTGAATTTGATGGTCTAGATGCAGACTCATGGATACAGAACATTGAACAGTATTTCTCAGCTGCAAGGACTCCCATTGAACAGAGAACTGAGATAGCAGTTTCTTATTTAAAGGGAGAATCTATCCAATGGTGGAGAGGGACTAGTTTCATTGCTTATCACACCCCCTAGCACAAGTTCTGTACTGCAATCACACAATTTGCAACTTCCTATGGGTGTAAAATGTGAAAGCTTTCCACAAATTAACTCAGCAAACGTCAGTGGCCCAATATATAGCTGATTTTGAACAGCAAATGAACTTGATGAGGAGGGACAACCCTGCAGTACCAGATGATTACTACATGCATAGTTTCATTGCAGGCCTAAATCCTTATATCCAAAGTCACTTCGAATGTTTGGAGCCTACTGACATGACCAAAGCTATGTGGTTAGCCAGAAGAATTGAAAAATCCCGCCCTCCTGCTAACACACAGAAGTCTTATGTGCCAAACTACAGAAAAGGACCTCTAGGGGAAATACCAAAGCATGTACTCCCTGTAAGTACATCTCCTGCTGCTGTAATACAACAAGCTAGGGAAAAGGGCATTTGTTATAAATGCAAAGAACCATGGTTTCCAGGGCACAAGCAGGTGTGCAAGATGTCACAAAAAGTTCAAATTCAAGCATTGCAAGGACAAGTGGAAAAGCCTGACATCATCTACATAGTAGATGCAGAGGAAGTGTAGTCTGATGTGGAGGAAGAACCTCCTGATACACAAGAGCTCAAAATCTCTATGCATGCAGCTACAGGAGTTCCTGAAGATAAAAAGAAACACACTTTTACGTAGCAGGTTCAAATTGGAAGCACTGTGGGCATTGCTTTAGTGGATAGTGGAAGCACCACAACCTTCATCTCTCCTACTTTAGCAGCCCAATCTGGATGCCCTGCAACACCAGTAAAACTGGTCCAAGTGCCTGTAGCAAATGGGGGCACATTATATAGTGATTTTTCTCTCTACAACACCAAATACACTATTCGGGGAGTAGAGCTGGTACAGGATTTCAGAATGTTGAAACTCACTGGATATGATATCATTCTGGGAGCTGACTGGATGTATAAGTACAACCCTGTTACCTTTGATCTGCCTAACATGCAGCTAGGAATCAAACATCCTAATGGTGAACACATCACATTCTTGGATGTGAGCTTACCAACCAGCCCCTGCACTCCCTTGCTACAAGATATGGAAAATATAATGGAGGACATGCTCACTGGAGCTCTGATGTGGATGCAACTATTACAACCTAAAACCATCCATGATTCTGTCCAAAAACCTGGAATAACTACAATCTTAGAGAATTTCAAAGATGTTTTTGCAGAACCTACTGGTCTACCTCCAAAGAGAGACTGTGACCATGCCATCAACTTGGAACCTGGAGCTCCAGTTATAAACCAGAGAGGATACAGGTTGCCACATCACCAGAAAAATGCTTTGGAGGGAATTATAAAAGATCTGCTCCAGAAAGGAATAATCAGATTAAGTCACAGTCCATACTCCTGTCCTGCTATCTTGGTAAAGAAAAAGGATCTAACTTGGAGGCTATGCATTGATTACAGAAAATTAAATGCACACACCATCCAAAACAAGTATCCCATACCCATGATAGAAGATATTTTGGATGAACTTAATGGAGCAAAAATCTTCACCAAGCTTGATCTCAGAAGTGGTTATCATCATATCAGAATGAAAGAAGGAGATATTGAAAAAACTGCTTTTAGCACACATATTGGCCTATTTGAGTTCCTAGTCATGCCTTTTGGAGTGACAAATGGACCACCTTCCTTTACAGAACTCATGCAAACTGTATTGGGGCCCCTTCTGAGAGAGAGTGTGCTAGTTTTCTTTGATGATATTCTCATCTTTAGCAAAACCTACAAGGAGCACTTGGAACACGTGACACTAGTACTGGAAGCACTCAGGAAACATCGACTATATGCAAAGCTCTCTAAATGCACCTTTGCATAGAACCAAGTAGAGTATTTGGGTTATGTGATCTCTGACAAGGGAGTATCAACAGACCCTGCTAAAGTAGAAGCAATCAGTAACTGGTTCACACCTTAGAATGTAACACAATTGAGAAGTTTTTTGTGATTAGGAGGGTACTACAGGAGGTTTGTTCAGAATTATGGCCTGATCTGCAAGCCACTGTTTGATGGTTTGAAAAAAGATGGATTTCAATGGACTGATACACAAAGAGCTGCTTTCCAGCAATTAAAAGACAGAATGACCTCTGCCCCAGTTCTTGCTCTACCTGATTTTTCTTTGCCCTTTGTTCTAGAAGCTGATGCTTCTGGATATGGAATTGGAGCAGTACTCATGCAGAAGGGACAGCCTACACTACAAGAAATATGTCAACTAGTGACCTTCTGTCAATGACCCTAGAAGAATTGGTCATAGATCTATGGCCATTTCAGACCAATTGGTCAAAAGCTGTTCGGGGGCCTCCAAACCCTAAACTATAACGACCATTTTGGTCAGAAAGGTCGTAATTTCCTTACATGAAATGGTCATAAAGCAGATAGCACTGGTCCGCCGCCTTATTTCTAGCTGATCATGACCAATATAGATGGTCATAACCTTGTAAATTGTGGTGGGTTGCTATGACTAGGTGCCACCTCATCACTTTTGCCTATGTGTCATGTCCATGTGGTAGTTTTTGCCCTAGGTTGTGAAGCAACCTATATTTCTGTCATTCCCAAAATTCCCAAAAAAATCTCATAAATTCTTTGGGTCATATCTTCATCAAATATGTAAAAAACCTTCCTTGCCTATTCATTTTCCTATTCTGTTCAGAAAAACACTTTGTGAAGGAAGTACCACTTTGGCATGTCCAAATGGTATCCATTTTCTACAGTTGTTTCCTATGCCCAAATAACCATCCTCCACTAAATGCCAGCTCAATCCATTCATTATTTTGAGCCCAGCTTCAACATTCGTATTTATGTCCAATGTGGTACTTTGCAAAGCAAGTACCACCTAGGCTCCTCCTTTTGAGATGAAAATTTATGAAGATGGTCTTCTTAGTAACTGATCATCCTCAGCCAAAACTCACGCCCATTAGCCATGTGCATTTCCCGTACCGCTAATCAAACACTTGGCTGCTTATTCTTGTTTGAGCATCGATCGGTCTCCTCGTGAGAATCTTATGTTGTGATTTTCTTCCTAGCACCTACCTGGGGAGTGTCCAACCCACTAGACATGCCTAGGCCGCCCAGAACACATGGCAACGCCACGGTCACGCGGTGACCATGCTGCGGGCATGCGCGTTTACACGCTCTAGAGCTGGGGCCCTCGGCCACCATCCAAACCTCGACGTATCGCCACCAAACCATGTATTTATGATTAAATAGGTAATTATGTACCTAGAAATGATTTTTTGGAAAAATAAAGATCAAACTATGAGGCAGCTGCAGTTCAAATTTGACCCGCTTCCTACTGAATCGGCGGGAATTTGTCTTTTTCACCAGAGGTGGATCAAAAATTTTGACACCCAACCATTTTGTCAGTTGTGCATTAAATATGGCCTAGTATTTTAGAAAATTGATTTCGTCCAATTTTGCAACAAATATATGGTAGGTCCTTCACAAAAAAAACTCATTTCAGGCACTCGAAAAAAGGAAAATGAATTTTCCGTGCAAAGAAAATGAAAACTCTCTTAGGCAACATTGTTTGGAATTCCAAGATGCACCCTTGTGCACAATATGAGATCATTTGAACTAACTATACCATGAATGTGGCCATAAGATAGCTCATTTGGCTTGAAAGCCCTGAATCTTCATGCATGATAGCTCATTTTTGAGAACACTTTTTTAAAATAATTGCCGTATTAAAAGTTTATTATTTTTCCTGGAAACTTAGTCACGTATAATGACACAATGCGAAGGTTTTCCAATTTTTTGAATTTTTTGAATTTTTATGCCTGTTTCAAAATGCGGTCAAAATGACGGGCTTGAGCGGTTCCTAGCTAGTGGTTGAATCTTGGGAAATTTTGATGTTTCTCTGATTAAATAGATACTTATGTACCTAGAAATGATTTTTGGAAAAATAAAGGGCAAACTATGAGGTAGCCACAATTCAAATTTGACCCGCTTCCAATTGAATCAGCGGAAATGTATTTATGATTAAATAGGTAATTATGTACCTAGAAATGATTTTTGGAAAAATAAAGATCAAACTATGAGGCAAACAGCAGTTCAAATTTGACCCGCTTCCTAGAAATGATTTTTGGAAAAATAAAGAGCTTGAATCGTTCAAATTTGACCCGCTGGAATTTGTCTTTTTCACGAGAGGTGGATCAAAACTTTTGACACCCAACCATTTTGTTAATGGTGCATTAAATATGGCCTAGTATTTTCGAAAATTGATTACGTCCAATTTTGCAACAAATATATGGTAGGTCCTTTACAAAAAACTCATTTTGGGCACTCGAAAAAGGAAAATGAATTTTCCGTGCAAAGAAAATGAAAACTCTCTTAGGCAACATTGTTTGAATTCCAAGATGCACCCTTGTGCACAATATGAGATCATTTGAACTAACTATACCATGAATGTGGCCATAAGATAGCTCATTTGGCTTGAAAGCCCTGAATCTTCATGCATGATAGCTCATTTTTGAGAACACTTTTTTAAAATAATTGCCGTATTAAAAGTTTATTATTTTTCCTGGAAACTTAGTCACGTATAATGACACAATGCGAAGGTTTTCCAATTTTTTGAATTTTTTTTGAATTTTTTATGCCCGTTTCAAAATGCGGTCAAAATGACGGGCTTGACAGTTCCTAGCTAGTGGTTGAATCTTGGGAAATTTTTGATGTTTCTCTGATTAAATAGATACTTATGTACCTAGAAATGATTTTTGGAAAAAATAAAGGGCAAACTATGAGGTAGCCACAATTCAAATTTGACCCGCTTCCAATTGAATCAGCGGGAATTTGTCTTTTTCACGAGAGGTGGATCAAAACTTTTGACACCCAACCATTTGGTCAATTGTGCATTAAATATGGCCTAGTATTTAATAAAATTGGTTTGGTCCAATTGTGCAATAAATATATTGTAGGTCCTTCACAAAAAAAATTCATTTCGGGCACTCAGAAAATGGAAAATGAATTTTCCGTGCAAAGAAAATGAAAACTCCCTTAGGCAACATTGTTTGGAATTCCAAGATGCACCCTTGTGCACAATATGAGATTATTTGAACAAACTATTCCATGAATGTGGCCATAACATTAATCATTTGGCTTGAAAGCCATGAATCTTCACACATGATAGCTCGTTTCTGAGAACACTTTTTTAAAATAATTACCGTATTATAAGTTTATTATTTTTCTTGGAAACTTGGTTACAAATAATCACACAATGCGAAGGTTTTCCAATTTTTTGAATTTTTTTTGAATTTTTTATGCCCATTTCAAAATGCGGTCAAAACGACGGGCTTGACAGTTCCTAGCTACTGGTTGAATCTTGGAAAACTTTTGATGTTTGTCTGATTAAATAGATACTTATGTACCTAGAAATGATTTTTGGAAAAAATAAAGAGCAAACTATGAGGTAGCCACAGTTCAAATTTGACCCGCTTCCAACTGAATCGGCGGGAATTTGTCTTTTTCACGAGAGGTGGATCAAAACTTTTGACACCCAACCATTTGGTCAATTGTGCATTAAATATGGCCTAATTTTTTATAAAATTGATTTGGTCCAATTTTGTAATAAATATATTGTAGGTCCTTCACAAAAAAACTCATTTCGGGCACTCGGAAAATGGAAAATAAATTTTCCGTGTAAAGAAAATGAAAAATCCTTTAGGCAACATTGTTTGGAATTCCAAGATGCACCCTTGTGCACAATATGAGATCATTTGAACAAACTATTCCATGAATGTGGCCATAACATTGATTATTTGGCTTGAAAGCCATGAATCTTCACGCATGATAGCTCATTTTTGAGAACACTTTTTTAAAATAATTGCCGTATTACAAGTTTATTATTTTTCCTGGAAACTTGGTCACATATAATGACACAATACGAAGGTTTTCCAATTTTTTGAGTTTTTATGAATTTTTTATGCCCGTTTCAAAATGCGGTCAAAACGACGGGAATGACCGTTCCTAGCTATCTTGGATTTTTTTACATTTCTCTGATTAAATAGATAGTTATGTACCTAGAAATGATTTTTGGAAAAATAAAGAGCAAACTATGAGGCATCTACAGTTCAAATTTGACCCGCTTCCTACTGAATCGGCGGAAATTTGTCTTTTTCACCAGAGCCGGATCAAGGCTTTTGACACCCAAACATTGTGTCAATCGTGCATTAAACATGGCCTAGTATTTTAGAAAAATGATTTGGTCCATTTTTGCAACAATTATTTGGTAGTTCCTTCACAAAAAAACCTCATTCTGGGCACTTGAAAAATGGAAATGAATTTTCCGTGCAAAGAAAATGAAAACTCCCTGAGGCAACATTGTTTGGAATTCCAAGATGCACCCTTGTGCACAATATGAGATCATTTGAACAAACTATGACATGAATGTGGCCATAAGATTGATCATTTGGTTTGAAAGCCATGAATCTTCACGCATGGTAGCTCGTTTCTGAGAACACTTTTTTAAAATAATTGCCGTATTACATGTTTATTATTTGTCCTGGAAACTTGGTCACATAATGACACAATGCGAAGGTTTTCCAATTTTTTGATTTTTTTTGAATTTTTTATGCCCGTTTCAAAATGCGGTCAAAACGGCGGGCTTGACCGTTCCTAGCTAGTGGTTGAATCTTGGAAAACTTTGGATGTTTCCCTGATTAAATAGATACTTATGTACCTAGAAATGATTTTTGTAAAAAATAAAGAGCAAACTATGAGGCAACTGCAGTTCAAATTTGACCCGCTTCGTGCTGAATCGGTGGGAATTTGTCTTTTTCAGCACAGGTGGATCAAAACTTTTGACACCCAACCATTTTGTCAATTGTGCATTAAATATGACCTAGTATTATAGAAAATTGATTTGGTCCAATTTTGCAACAAATATATGATAGATCCTTCATAAAAAAAGTCATTTCGGGCACTCGGAAATTAGAAAAATGATTTAAAAGAACTCATTTCTCATAACTCTTTAAAAAATATTTGTCTTATTTCAATTTGTGATTATTCCTGAAAACTGAAGTCAATTTTGCTGACACATTGAAAAGTTTTTTTTTTTCAATTTTTCAGGTCATAATAAAATAGCTAACATGATTTAGCACCTTAATTTTAGTCGATTACGACCAATTGAAATGGTCAAAATATCATACCTGTATACTGCGTTCTGATTGGTCCAGAGGCCTCTCATGCGGATCGTGGATAAATCATCGTCGGATGCTCCTAGATCCAACGGCCCGCACGTCGCCCGTCTCACCCACGTCCCACACACCTCCTCTTGCACCCTTCTCTCCCACCCACTGACGCCCCTCTCTCCTCTCCCTCACTCTGATCTGATCTGAATCCGCCGCCGCCCACCGTTGCCCACCCCCAACGCCACCCACGGTCGCCCACCCCCTCCGCCGCCCACCCACCGTCGACGACCCTCACCATCGAGCCCACGCCCAGATCCGTGCTCTCTAGTACTCGCCCCGCAACCCTCACCCGTGGCTAGGGTTTTGGCCGCCACCCCTAAATTCGTCGGGATCTGCCACATCCAGCGACAGCGAGGCTAGAGGTGGCCGGATCTGGCACCGGTAAGCCCCTCCCCTCCTTATTCGCGCACTATCTCCTCCTCACCTCACCTTGTCTTGTGTTCCCTTTCGGTAGGTGGATGGGACGACGACGATGGCAGGAGGGCCGAACCTCCATGGGACAGGTCGCCACCAAGGAGATGGAGCTCCTTCTCCCCTACCACGCAACCTTCCTCCCAGCGCATATAGAGCGCTGACTACCATGACGCGACAGCGCTGTCGCCAGCCTCGCGGGGCTATGCATCTCGTCGTCTGCCACGCCCTACCAGGAGCTACATCACCCACGCGTCTCCTCTGAGGAGGGGATGGTGGCTTGTGCGTCGGCGTGGTTGGCTCCAGCTCCCCGCCAACCTATGAATCCACATGCATCGCCGTCTTCGACCACAGGTCCATGTCCTCGATCTGCTTCCTTTGCTTCCCGTAGGTTTCCGCGTAGATCTAGCCGTTTGATTTGATGTGGATGCGAATTTGGTTCTCCATCGCTGTAGGTTTCCCGTAGGTTTCCTGTGCATACTCGCGTTCGAATTAGCATTGAATCCCTCAGTTTATGCAGTTTCGTTGCGGTTGATTGACACCCCTGTGAAGATAAAATTCAGGACCAACTGTTAGCTTTTTGTGAAGAAAAAACAGTTGGTAAAAAAAATCGTAGAAACCCCCAATAGCCTCGTGATACGTCCATTTTGCATCATGCTTTTATATCAATGTTTATTGCATTATGGACTGTTATTACACATTATATCTCAATACTTATGGCTATTCTCTCTTATTTTACAAGGTTTATCATGAAGAGGGGAATACTGGCAATGGAATTCGGGCCGAAAAGGAGCAAACATTGGAAACCTATTCTGCACTGCTCCAAAAATCCCGAAACTCCATGAAACATGTTTTTGGAATTTATCAGAATTATTGAGCGAAAGAAATACACCAGGGGGCCCACACCCTGTCCAGGAGATAGGAGGCCCCCCCTACTGGGCGCGCCCCTATCTCCTGGGCCCCCTGGTGGGCCTATGGTGTCCATCTTCTGCTATATTAGAGCTTTTACCCTGGAAAAGTTCGTGGGCAAGCTTACGGGACGAAACTCCGCCGCCACGAGGCGGAACCTTGGCGGAATCAATCTAGGGCTCCGGCGGAGCTGTTCTGCGGGGACACTTCCCTCAGGGGAAATCATCACCAACGTCATCACCAACGATCCTCTCATCGAGAGGGGTCAATCTCCATCAACATCTTCACCAGCACCATCTCCTCTCAAAACCCTAGTTCATCTCTTGTATCCAATCTTGTATCAAAACCACAAATTGGTACCTGTGGGTTGCTAGTAGTGTTGATTACTCCTTGTAGTTGATGCTAATTGGTTTACTTGGTGGAAGATCATATGTTTAGGTCCTTTATGCATATTATTACTCCTCTGATTATGAACATGAATATGCTTTGTGAGTAGTTACGTTTGTTCCCGAGGACATGGTTGAAGTCTTGCTATTAGTAGTCATGTGAATTTGGTATTCGTTCGATATTTTGATGAGATGTATGTTGTCTTTTCCTCTAGTGGTGTTATGTGAACGTCGACTACATGACACTTCACCATTATTTAGGCCTAGAGGAAGGCATGGGGAATTAATAAGTAGATGATGGGTTGCTAGAGTGACAGAAGCTTAAACCCTAGTTTATGCATTGCTTCGTTAGGGGCTGATATGGATTCATATGTTTAATGTTGTGGTTAGGTTTACCTTAATACTTCTTTTGTAGTTGCGAATGCTTGCAATAGGGGTTAATCATAAGTGGGATGCTTGTTCAAGTAAGGGTAGTACCCAAGTGCCGGTCCACCCACATATCAAATTATCAAAGTACCGAACGCGAATCATTTGAACATGATGAAAACTAGTTTGACGATAATTCCCATGTGTCCTCGGGAGCTCCTTTCTCATTATTAGAAATTGTCCAGGCTTATCCTTTGCTACATAAATGATTGGGCCACCTTGCTGCACTTTATTTACTTGTTACTCGTTACTATTTATCTTATCACAAAACTATCTATCACCTACAATTTCAGTGCTTGCAGAGAAAACCTTACCGAAAACTGCTTATCATTTCCTTCTGCTCCTCGTTGGGTTCGACACTCTTACTTATCGAAAGGACTATGATTGATCCCCTACGCTTGTGGGTCATCAAGACTCTTTTCTGGCGCCGTTGCCGGGGAGTGTAGCGCTTTTGGTGAGTGGAACTTGGTAAGGAAACATTTATATAGTGTGCTGAAATTTTCTGTTACTTGTCACTATGGAAACTAATCCTTTGAGGGGCTGTTCGGGGTATCTTCACCCCGGCCAGAAGAGCAAAGAGTTGCTCCTCAACCTACTGAACTTTATGAAAATATTTAATTTGATATTCCTTAGGGTATGATAGAGAAACTGCTAGCTAATCCATTTGCAGGAGATGGAACATTGCATCCTGATTTACACCATATCTTTGTGGATGAAGTTTGTGGATTATTTAAGCGTGCAGGTATTCCCGATGATGTTGTCAAAAGGAAAGTCTTCCCTTTATCTTTGAAGGGAGATGCATTGACATGGTATAGGCTATGTGATGATATGAGATCTTGGAATTATAAGTGATTGAAGTTGGAATTTCACCAGAAGTTCTATCCTATGCATCTTGTTCATTGTGATCGTAATTACATATATAATTTCTGGCCTCGCGAAGGAGAAAGCATCGCTCAAGCTTGGGGGAGGCTTAAGTCAATGTTATATTCATGCCCCAATCATGAGCTCTCTCGGGAAATGATTATTCAAAACTTTTATGCTCAGCTCTCTCTTGATAATCGCAACCTGCTCAATGCTTCCTGTGCTAGTTCTTATATGCTGAAGACTATTGATTTCAAATGGGACTTATTGGAAAGAATTAAACACAACTCTGAAGATTGGGGTTCCGACGATGGTAAGGAGTCACATATGACACCTAAGTTCGATTTTTTTAAATCTTTTATGGATACCAATGCTTTTCGTGGATTTAGCGCTAAGTATGGACTTGACTCTGAGATAGTAGCTTCTTTCTGTGAATCTTTTGCTACTCACATTGATCTCCCTAAAGAGAAGTGGTTTAAATATAATCCTCCTATTGAAGTGAAAGTAGTTGCACCTATTACAGTCGAAGAAAAGACTATTACCTATAGTGATCCTATTGTTCCTACTACTTATGTTGAGAAACCTCCTTTTCCTGTTAGGATAAAGGATCATGCTAAAGTTTCGACTGTTGTTCGTAAGAGTAATACTAGGACTTATACACCTCCTGAGCAAATTAATGTTGAACCTAGTATTGCTATGGTTAAAGATATCTTGGATGATGATTTAGATGGGCATGTTATTTATTTCTGTGGTGAGACTGCTAATATTGCTAGACCAGATACTAAGACACGTAGACCTGTCGTAGGCATGCCTGTTATTTCTATTAAAATAGGAGATCATTGTTATCATGGCTTATGTGATATGGGTGCTAGTGCTAGTGCAATACCTTATACCTTATATCAAGGAATTATGCATGACATTGCACCCATTGAATTAGAAGACATTAATGTTACCATTAAGCTTGCTAATAGGGATACCATTAAACCCTTTGGGATTGTTAGAGATGTTGAAGTTTTGTGTGGGAAGGTTAAATACCCTGCTGATTTTCTTGTTCTTGGTTCCCCACAAGATGATTTTTGTCCCATTATTTTCGGTAGGCCCTTCTTGAATACAACTAGTGCTAAGATTAATTGTGAAAAGAATACTGTTACCGTTGGCATAGATGGTATGTCTCATGAGTTTAATTTTGCTAAGTTTAGTAGACAACCTCATGATAGGGAACCACCTAGTAAGGATGAGATTATTGGTCTTGCTTCCATTGTTGTTCCTCCAACTGGTCCATTAGAACAATATTTGCTAGACCATGAAAATGATATGTTTATGAAGGAAAGAAAGGAAATAGATGAAGTGTTCCTTAAACAGGAACCTATGCTGAAACATAACCTTCCCGTTGAAATTCTTGGGGATCCCCCTCCACCCAAGGGTGATCCCGTGTTTGAACTCAAACCATTACCTGATAATCTTAAGTATGCTTATCTTGATGAAAAGGAAATATATCCTGTTATTATTAGTGCCAACCTTTCAGAGAAAGAAGAAGAAAGATTATTGAAAACTCTAAAGAAGCACCGAGCTGCTATTGGATATACTCTGGATGATCTTAAGGGCATTAGTCCCACATTATGCCAACACAAAATTACAGTGGAGAAAGATGCCAAACCAGTTAGAGATCCTCAACGACGACTAAATCCCAAGATGAAAGAAGTGGTAAGAAAGGAGATACTAAAGCTCCTTGAGGCAGGTATTATTTATCCCGTTGCTGATAGTGAATGGGTAAGTCCTATTCATTGTGTTCCTAAAAAGGGAGGTATTACCATTGTTCCTAATGATAAAGATGAATTAATCCCGCAAAGAATTATTACAGGTTATAGGATGGTAGTTGATTTCCGTAAGTTAAATAAAGCTACTAAGAAAGATCATTACCCTTTACTTTTTATTGATCAAATGCTAGAAAGACTATCCAAACACACTCATTTCTGCTTCCTAGATGGTTATTCTGGTTTCTCTCAGATACCTGTGTCAGCGAAGGATCAATCTAAAACTACTTTTACTTGCCCTTTTGGTACTTTTGCTTATAGACGTATGCCTTTTGGTTTATGTAATGCACCTGCTACCTTTCAAAGATGCATGATGGTTATATTCTCTGATTTTTGTGAAAAGATTTGTGAGGTATTCATGGATGACTTTTCTGTTTATGGATCCTCTTTTGATGATTGTTTGAGAAACCTTGATCAAGTTTTGCAGAGGTGCGAAGACACTAGTCTCGTCCTGAATTGGGAAAAGTGTCACTTTATGGTTAATGAGGGCATTGTCTTGGGGCATAAGATCTCCGAGAGAGGTATTGAAGTTGATAAAGCCAAGGTTGATGCTATTGAAAAGATGCCATGTCCCAAGGACATAAAAGGTATAAGAAGTTTCCTTGGTCATGCCGGTTTTTATAGGAGGTTCATTAAGGACTTTTCTGAAATCTCTAGGCCTCTGACTAATTTATTGCAAAAATATATCCCTTTTGTCTTTGATGATGATTGTGTAGAAGCATTTGAAATACTTAAGAAAGCTTTGATCACTGCACCTATTGTTCAGCCACCTGATTGGAATTTACCTTTTGAAATTATGTGCGATGCTAGTGATTATGCTATAGGTGCTGTTCTAGGGCAAAGAGTCGATAAGAAATTGAATGTTATCCGGTATGCTAGTAAGACTCTTGATACTGCCCAGAGAAATTATGCTACTACTGAAAAAGAATTCTTAGCAGTTGTGTTTGCATGTGATAAGTTTAGACCTTATATTGTTAATTCCAAAGTTATTATTCACACTGATCATGCTGCTATTAAATATCTTATGGAAAAGAAAGATGCTAAGCCTAGACTCATTAGATGGGTTCTCTTTCTCTAAGAATTTGACTTGCATATTATTGATAGAAAGGGAGCTGAGAACCCCGTTGCAGACAAGTTGTCCAGGTTAGAGAATGTTCTTGATGACCCACTGCCTATTTATGATAGCTTTCCTGATGAACAATTAGCGGTCATTAATGCTTCTCGTACTGCTCCTTGGTATGCTGATTATGCTAATTACATTGTTGCTAAATTTATACCGCCTAGTTTCACATACCAGCAAAATAAAAAGTTCTTTTATGATTTAAGACATTACTTCTGGGATGATCCACACCTTTATAAAGAAGGAGTAGATGGTGTTATTAGACGTAGTGTGCCGGAGCATGAACAGGAACAGATCCTATGCAAGTGTCACTCTGAATCCTATGGAGGACACCACGCTGGAGATAGAACTGCACACAAGGTACTACAATCTGGTTTTTATTGGCCTACTCTCTTCAAAGATGCTTGTAAGTTTGTCTTATCTTGTAATGAATGCCAAAGAATAGGTAACATTAGTATACGTCAAGAAATGCCTATGAATTATTCTCTTGTTATTGAACTGTTTGATGTTTGGGGCTTTGATTATATGGGACCCTTTCCTGCCTCTAATGGTTACACACATATTTTAGTTGCTGTTGATTACGTTACTAAGTGGGTAGAAGCTATTCCAACTAGTAGTGCTGATTATAACACTTCTATTAAAATGCTTAAAGAAGTTAATTTTCCGAGGTTTGGAGTCCCTAGATATCTTATGACTGATGGTGGTTCACATTTTATTCATGGTGCTTTCCGTAAGATGCTTTCTAAGTATGATGTCAATCATAGAATCACATCTCCTTATCATCTGCAGTCTAGTGGTCAAGTAGAGTTGAGCAATAGAGAGCTCAAATTAATTTTGCAAAAGACTGTGAATTGATCTAGAAAGAATTGGTCCAAAAAACTTGATGATGCATTATGGGCCTATAGAACTGCATACAAAAATCCTATGGGTATGTCTCCATATAAGATGGTTTATGGAAAAGCGTGTCATTTACCTCTTGAACTTGAACATAAGGCATATTGGGCTATTAAAGAGCTCAACTATGACTTCAAACTTGCCGGTGACAAGAGGTTGTTTGATATTAGCTCACTTGACGAATGGAGAACCCAAGCCTATGAGAATGCTAAGCTATTCAAAGAAAAAGTCAAACGCTGGCATGACAAAAGGATACAAAAGCGTGAGTTTAACGTAGGAGATTATGTGTTATTATTCAACTCTCGTTTAAGATTTTTTGCAGGAAAACTTCTCTCTAAATGGGAAGGTCCTTACATTATCGAGGAGGTCTATCGTTCTGGTGCCATAAAAATCAACAACTTCGAAGGCACAAGTCCGAGGGTGGTAAACGGTCAAAGAATTAAACATTATATTTCAGGTAATCCTATCAATGTTGAAACTAATATTATTGAAACCGTAAGCCCGGAGGAATACATAAGGGACACTTTCCAGAACGTTCCAGACTCTGAAAGGAATAGGTATGTGCGGTAAGTAAATCGACTCCAAAACAACTCCAATGACAATTTTTATCAGTTTTGGAATATTTAAGAATTTTAGGAAGAAAGAAGTAGTCCAAAAGGGACACGAGGCCCCCACGAGAGTGGAGGGCACGCCCCCCTCTACTGGGCGCGCCCCCCTGTCTCGTGGACACCTCGTGTGCCTCCCGGACTCCGTTTTCTTGCACGTTACATATTTTGGTCGGTAAAAATTCATTATATATAGTCCCAAAGGTTTTGACCACTATATCATGCAAATATCCTATGTTTTCGTTTCATGTTGTTTCTATTTCAGATCTAGAGCATCATGTCGTCTCCAAGCGCTCCCACGGACAAGTTTTTCGAGAGGGTTATCAACCCCTATCTCGCGGAGGTGCTGCAACACCCTCAAACCATTGAGATGCGTGAGGGGGTGCTGCACATCCGTGATGTGGAGGGACCAAGGCGTACCGGAAGCGTGGAGACAAAGCTCGAAGCTGTGGAGCAGCAAGTTTTCAAGTGCCAAGGGATGGTGGAGCGTGGACTCAACACCAACCAGATGATGATTACAGAGTTCACCAACAACCACAAGATGGATGCCAAAGTCATTGGGGATACCATCTCAAGCTTCAAGAGAAAATCGAGCACCTCCAAGCCCAGATCTATGACCTGCAAAACCAGAACTGTGAGTATGAATATAGATTCAAGAGGATGAGTTTGGCTGCATAAGGATCCCGGAGACTCGATCATCCTTCTATGATGGAGAGCCTATGCCTTGGAAGATGGACGACAAGCCTACGTCATCAACAACTCCTACTTCACCACTTCCGAGGACATAATCACATGGGTATGGGCACTCCCCTTGGCAGTAGCCAAGCTTGGGGGAGGTGCCCCGGTATCGTATCACCATCACACTCCTATATTTACCGCTTTATTTAGTTCGATCCTTTTAGTAGTATCTTGATCTCGTAGATTGAAGTTTTGATATCGCTTTGTGATATCTTTTTGTAATCGAGTCCGTGAGCTATCTATAATAAAGATTAGTGTCGAGTCAAGGGCTTTGCTATGTTTCTATGATCTTGAGAAACTAGAAAGAATAAAAGAGTTCATATTGATCTTATGGATAGTGATAACTTCACACATAGAAAGTATGAGGCATAAAAATTGTTGAGAGTTGATGAACGTAGCCTTGGTCATCGTTGCAATTAATAAGAAGTGATAAGGAAAGAGGGGTTCACATATAAATATATTATCTTGGACACCTTTTATAATTGGGAGCACTCAATAAGTATGACATGCTAAAAGAGTTGACGTTGGACAAGGAAGACAGTGTAATGGTTTATGTTTTCCGACATCTCAGTTAACCTTCCAAACATGTTGAGCTTGCCTTCCCCCCTCATGCTAGCCAAATTCCTTGCACCAAGTAGAGATACTACTTGTGCTTCCAAATATCCTTAAACCCAGTTTTGCCATGAGAGTCTACCATACCTACCTATGGATTGAGTAAGATCCTTCAAGTAAGTTGTCATGTTGCAAGCAATAAAAATTGCTATCTAAATATGTATGATTTATTAGTGCAGAGAAAATAAGCTTTGTACGGTCTTGTTGTGGAAGTAATAAAAGCGACGGACTGCATAATAAAGGCCCACATACAAGGGGCAATATAAAGTGACGTTCTTTTGCATTAAGATTTTGTGCATCAACCCTAAACACACATGACAACCTCTGCTTCCCTCTGTGAAGGGCCTATCTTTTACTTTATGTTTTTACTTTATGCTTGAGTCAAGGTGATCCACACCTTTCCCTTTTTCATTTTATCCTTTCGCAAGCTCCTCCTATTTGAAAGATCATGATATATATATATATATATATATATATATATATATCCAATTGGATGTAAGTTAGCATGGGCTATTAATGTTGACATCACCTAAAGGTGAATACGTTGGGAGGCAACTCAATAAGCCCCTATCTTTCTCAGTGTCCGGCTGAAACTCCATAACCACAAGTACTCCGTGAGTGTTAGCAATTGTAGAGGACTACAAGATAGTTGAGTATGTGAACTTGCTGAAAAGCTCTATTGTTGACTCTTTCTGATGTCATGATAAATTGAAATTGCTTCAATGACTGAGATTATAGTTTGTTAGTTCCCAATGAAGTTTTTGAACCATACTTGACATTGTGAATTGATTGTTGCTTGAGCATAAGAAATCATATGATAAAATCTATATATGTTACTGTTATAAGAATGATCATGATGCCCTCATGTCCGTATTTTATTTTTATCGACAGCTCTATCTCTAAACATGTGGACATATTTTTCGATTTCGGCTTCCGCTTGAGGACAAGCGAGGTCTAAGCTTGGGGGAGTTGATACCTCCATTTTGCATCATGCTTTTATATCAATATTTATTGCATTATGGACTATTATTACACATTATATCTCAATACATATGGCTATTCTCTCTTATTTTACAAGGTTTATCATGAAGAGGGGGAATACCGGCAGCTGGAATTCTGGCTGGAAAAGGAGCAAACATTGGAAACCTATTCTGCACTGCTCCAAAAATCCTGAACTCCACGAAACATGTTTTTGAAATTTATTAGAATTATTGAGCGAAAGAAATACACCAGGGGCCCACACCCTGTCCAGGAGAGAGGAGGGCGCCCCCCTACTGGGCACGCCCTATCTCCTGGGCCCCCTGGTGGGCCTCCGGTGTCCATCTTCTGCTATATTAGAGCTTTTACCCTGGCAAAATTCGTGGGCAAGCTTACGGGACGAAACTCCGCCGCCACGAGGCGGAACCTTGGCGGAATCAATCTAGGGCTCCCATGAGCTGTTCTGCGGGGACACTTCCCTCGGGGGGGAAATCATCACCAACGTCATCACCAACAATCCTCTCATCGGGGGGTCAATCTCCATCAACATCTTCACCAGCACCATCTCCTCTCAAAACCCTAGTTCATCTCTTGTATCCAATCTTGTATCAAAACCACAAATTGGTACCTGTGGGTTGCTAGTAGTGTTGATTACTCCTTGTAGTTGATGCTAATTGGTTTACTTGGTGGAAGATCATATGTACAGATCCTTTATGCATATTATTACTCCTCTGATTATGAACATGAATATGCTTTGTGAGTAGTTACGTTTGTTCCCGAGGACATGGTTGAAGTCTTGCTATTAGTAGTCATGTGAATTTGGTATTCGTTCGATATTTTGATGAGATGTATGTTGTCTTTTCCTCTAGTGGTGTTATGTGAACGTCGACTACATGACACTTCACCATTATTTGGGCCTAGAGGAAGGCATGGGGAATTAATAAGTAGATGATGGGTTGATAGAGTGACAGAAGCTTAAACCCTAGTTTATGCGTTGCTTCGTTAGGGGCTGATATGGATCCATATGTTTAATGCTGTGGTTAGGTTTACCTTAATACTTCTTTTGTAGTTGCGAATGCTTGCAATAGGGGTTAATCATAAGTGGGATGCTTGTCCAAGTAAGGGCATTACCCAAGTGCCGGTCCACCCACATATCAAATTATCATAGTACCGAACGCGAATCATATGAACGTGATGAAAACTAGTTTGACGATAATTCCCATGTGTCCTCAGGAGCTCCTTTCTCATTATTAGAAATCGTCCAGGCTTATCCTTTGCTACATAAAGGATTGGGACACCTTGCTGCACTTTATTTACTTTATTTACTTGTTACTCGTTACTATTTATCTTATCACAAAACTATCTATCACCTACAATTTCAGTGCTTGTAGAGAAAACCTTACCGAAAACCGCTTATCATTTCCTTCTGCTCCTTGTTGGGTTCGACACTCTTACTTATCGAAAGGACTACGATTGATCCCCTTCACTTGTGGGTCATCACCTCGCTCTGCTGTACATTAACTTGGGTTATCGCAACCCTGCCTGCCTGCTACTGTGTTAGTCTACAACGCATACCAAGTTAATTTCAGTGCATTTTTTCAATAATTAGACTTATGAAGCTCAAACTGACCATATCAACACTAGTCTCACATTTAGATTTAAAATGTTGACTGGAAATGTGTGTAGTTGGTATTAGTCTTGTAGCATGGTCAGATTCAGAGACTCAACTCGTTTCTTCTTTTGTTCCTACAAGACGATTCAACTTAACTTTAAAAAGTAACAGTAAATTTGGATACTGCCAGACACAAGAGAAGACTGTTACAACGATAATATGTGCTACATTTGATCCCGGGTTGTATAACATATCTATTACTGTAGGTCACCCATCCTCGAGGAGTAGAAGGAGGGACGCATCTAGCTGGCCATCAAGGGCCTGCTCTGCTTCTCTTCTTCCTTGACCATCGGTACCACCACATTCCCGGGCTTCCAAGGTGCGCCAGCACACCTCCGCCATGCCTCCTCTGCTCTCTGGGCTCGGACCAATCGCTCGCCCCTTCAGGTATGCACGTCTGCCGCTATTATCTCAACCCCCTGAGTGCCAACTTGCCTCTTGCCTGCCAAGAGTGTTAACTGAATTGCTTCTGATACATGTATGTGTGTGTTTGTGTGCAGCCCAAGCCTTATGTGCACTTACTGATTTACTAGTCCAGATTATGTGCACTTACTGGTTAAAAATCTGCACTTATAATAGTCCAGGTTATGTGCACTTACTGGTTTAACCTTCTGTTTAAAATCTGATGCTATAATAGTCCAAATGTTAAAAATCTGATGCTATAATAGTCCAGGTTATGTGCACTTACTGGTTAAAAATCTACACTTATAGTTATGCTATTGCACTGTATACATGTGTAGTCAGTAACTAGTGCTACTGCTTGAACTCAAAATTTCTTTTACAAAGAATAAAAAAGATGAGCATTTCTCTAGCCAATGTCTGCAGTAGTTGCTGTTGTGTAGTCATCGGCTGGACCTATGCATCTCATCAAAATTTGCAATGTTTGTTGCCTAAGAAACTAGCGAATTATAGAGGCCTGAGATTCTTCTGTTGTTGTACTTGTACATGTAGCAGTGTTCTTGGCACTGTGACCTAAAGCAATCATTCAGCCAATTGCAGTCTTGGCATGCTCTATTGCTCTCCTAGTTGTTAACCTATGTGTAGTACGTAGGAATAGAGGTATGCTAAATCTGGCATTTTCAAGTATGTTGTGTTGTTGTGACTGCTCTCAGTTTAATAAGTCTGGCATAAGATGTATTTATTTAGATGAAGTATCCGCTTTCCTTGACATAATTATTTTTAGCTACTGCAGCATTTCTTGAAATGATTTTTATTCTAAGCATTTTTGTCATAGTCAATAAGCTAGTTCCTGAATCAAATTTGTTAATGAAATGTTTCTATAGCATGCTATAGTTACTTAGGTGGCAAGTTTGATGTCCATTTGCTGGATTCCGTCGCCTGATTCCAGACGCCTCCTCTGTTTTTTGCAGGTCCGGCAGCACCCGCGTCTACGACGAAGGTGGTGACTGCGGCGGCGAGCGGCGCAAGTTGGTGGCTGCGAGACTCGGCAGCACGACTCTCGTCAGCGGTGACAGAGGTGGTTGTTAGGTGAGGCGAGCGTGCCTCCTCCCCGCCCCAAAATCACGTCCCTTTAACGCGTTCCGTTTCGAACAGCCGGCGCATCAGGCGCTGTCGGCCTGGTTCCTGATTCCGACTAATCCAGCTTCTTTTGGTCTAGCTGGGCATTATTTTGAGTTCATATATGTGCTTGTCACTCCATAGGTTATAGTGATTCCCTCTGTTTCCTTATATGTTCTTGTAGTTTGGTTTCTTTCCTGTTCATGCATGTTTGTATAGCTATATATAGTTTTGCTGTGAATCTGTCATGCATGTATTGAAATGCAGGAAATGTTGAATACATGTTCACTCTAAGCTGGGATATTGAATTGTACATAGTTATGTGATTTATTCATGTCTGCTTCTTATCTTATTAAGTGATTATCTTTATGTCCTTGCTACTAGTAGGATGATCAATAGCTTGTTTTGTAGTTCTCTACTTTATGCAAATAGCTTCCTGTAGCATTGTTCTACTATCTGTGTGATGCTGAATAATATGCTCTTAATCTGTTGCTATATTCTCACCAAATGCACAGTTTTTTTCTTAGACCTACTATTAAACAAAATATTAACTTGTATCATTTTTTCTTAACAATAAGCATGGAATTCCCGACTCTTATGTTATATGATCAGCTTACTCCTGCTTCAACAACTGTACTAATTCAGGTGTAAAAAAAAACAACTGTACTAATTCCTGACTGTTGTATGTAAGGAGTAAAATAGTTTACTTGAGTGATATCCACTGGTTCACTATCTTAAAGCACCTTTTTAGCATTGTGGGCTGCTAATAGTATTTTCGACTTACCATATCCTCTCTGGCGCGATGGCAGGAGCGCATGATAGACTACTAAATGGACAAGTATCTGCAACGTTCAGCGTCGAAGGTGATGCTTACCACATGTTCTACTACAGCCCCATCCATATCATCGACATGAAGTTAGGTATCTACTCATCCTAAAATTGATGGCCTAAAGCTTGATGCATGTATAATGTCACACACACATTAGGATATCCGAATAATTTTGACATGTTTGCTCTGTTATCTAGCAGCAGGTTGATACTTGTCATTTGCCCTTTCCAAATATATCTCAATTTTGTTGTTATGAGAATGTTATATGCATGGTTTCTTATTAGATCTCAAATTCTGCAGCTATGTTTCATTGTTAGGAGAATGTTATATACAGGGCTACACTTGATTATGTTCCCTAACTTTTCTGATTTATAATCCGCAGTTCATTCGTCAAAAGTTGGTGTACAAGGAACTCCAGGAGAAGAATCTTTAAGTAAATAATTTATATAGATCAGGATCTTATGTTGTCGAGGTGGCTGTTGTTGTGACCAAAGATCAGCCTGGAGATGTGCATCATAGTTTGAGTTGATGTTGCCACCATGTTTTGGTGCCTGCGTATTTGATTGTATGTACACTTTATGGACCGTGTAGTCGTGTACGTGCTGTTTGAGTTTCATTTAGTGATTTCTGGATTTGATCATTTAATTGAGAAAATTATTTATTGTTTGCTGTTGAAATGTGTAAAATTGAAATCTGTGATTGAAAAAGATTGAATGTTCTATTGGAGCGAATAATATTTGGGCTCTAAAAAGGTAATGGCCCAAACAATAGTGCGCGAAATATTGTGCAATGATGCAAATATGATACAAAAAGGCTTAATGAAATGGACTGCTAAATAGATGAGGCCTTGAAATAAAAAGGATGAATTACTGGGCCAGGCCCATGTAGCTAGCGAAAATTAATAGAAAAAATAATAATATAAAAAGGCTGAATTAATGGGCTCGGCCCATCAAAAGCACCGAAATGGACCGGGCTGATTCTAATTTTTTACCTTTTCAATTAGTCGTAATTTTGCCACGTCAGATTGCCACGTTGAATTAGACGTGGCCTGGGCAGACGGCCAGTGACCAAAACAAAAGGTCATGGGTTCAACGACCTTCTGTTTTGGTCGTAAACGTCTACGATCTTCCTTCTCATAGAGAAGGTCGTTAATTTTAGTTTACAACCGCCAGCTTTTGACCTTTTGATTTTGGTCACAAAAAGGTCACAAATGAAAAACAATGACCTTTCAGTGACCAATAGTCAAGGTCACAAGTTGACATATTTCTTGTAGTGCTATTGCTTATATGAGCAAAGCCCTAGGTCCTAAAGCTGCTGGCTGGTCCACCTATGATAAAGAGGCATTACCAATGATTGAAGCAATTAAGAAATGGAAGCATTACTTAGCTTCATCCTCCTTGATCATTAGAACTGACTAGCAGAGTTTGAAATACATACAAGAGCAAAAAGTAACTGAAGGCATTCAGCACAAACTTCTCATTAAACTTATGGCTACAAATTCATAGTGGAATACAAGAAAGGAAAGGTGAATAGAGTAGTTGATGCTCTCTCGAGAGTTAAATATGCTCTACTTCCTTTGGGATCAAGCACTGCAATTCCTTCTTGGATCACTGAAGTTGTGAACAGTTACACAGGTGATACCAAA
Source organism: Aegilops speltoides (assembly GCA_021437245.1). Lineage (NCBI taxonomy): Eukaryota > Viridiplantae > Streptophyta > Magnoliopsida > Poales > Poaceae > Aegilops > Aegilops speltoides. The sequence goes on along the minus strand of CM038142.1, from coordinate 253,361,091 downwards.
TGTTCTGATTTGCTTGCTAAACTAGCAATAGATCCAGCTGCACAACATCCTTACACTCTCACCAGTGGAGTTCTAAGGTATAGAGGCAAAATCCTGATTGGCAACAAGAGTGCATTGAAAATCTCTTTGCTCACTTCTTTTCATAAGTCTGAACTAGGGGGGCACTCTGGAGAAAGAGCAACTTATCACAGATTGAGAATTCTTTTCACCTGGCCTGGAATGAGGAAAGCTGTCCAAAACTTTGTCGAACAATGCCCTGTCTGTCAGTTAAACAAAGCTCAACATGTGCATCCTCCTGGTTTGTTACAACCACTGCCGGTTACTGACTTTGCTTGGACCCACATTAGCATGGATTTTGTGGAAGGACTGCCCAAATATGAACATAAGGACATGATACTTGTGGTGGTTGATCATTTCACCAAGTATGCTCACTTGGTTGCTATGAGGCACCCCATTACTGTTAAGACAGTAGCACAAGCTTTCACTAACAATATATTCAGACTACATGGATTGCCCACTGCCATAGTAACTGACAGGGTGAGGATATTCACTAGTCACCTTTGGCAGCATTTGTTCAACAAAATGGGAGCCAAATTACACTTGAGCACCTCTTACCACCCCCAAACTGATGGGCAAACAGAGAGGGTTAACCAGTGTATGGAAAACTACCTGAGATGCATGGCTTTTGCTCACCCGAAGAAGTGGCACTCTTGGTTGTCCATGGCTGAATGGTGGTACAACACTGCTACGTCTTGAGCTTGTGTTGGTTTTCCTCGAAGAGGAGAGGGTGATGCAGCAAGTGTAGCGTAAGTATTTCCCTCAGTTTTGAGAACCAAGGTATCAATCCAGTAGGGGGCTCCTCAAAAGTCCCACACACCTACACAAACAAACTGAGAACTCGCAACCAAGGCAATAAAGGGGTTGTCAATCCCTTCACGGCCACTTGCGAAAGTGAGATCTAATAAAGATAGTACGATAAGATAAATATATTTTTGGTATTTTATAAGATAGATGCAAAAAGTAAAGATGCAAATAAAAGTAGATTGAAAGCAAATATGATAAGAGATAGACCCGGGGGCCATAGGTTTCACTAGAGGCTTCTCTCAAGATAGCATAAGTATTACGGTGGGTGAACAAATTACTGTTGAGCAATTGATAGAAAAGCGCATAGTTATGAGATTATCAAGGCATGATCATGTATATAGGCATCACGTCCATAACAAGTAGACCGACTCCTGCCTGCATCTACTACTATTACTCCACACATCGACCACTATCCAGCATGCATCTAGAGTATTGAGTTCATAAGAACAGAGTAACGCATTAAGCAAGATCACATGATGTAGTGGGATAAACTCATGCAATATGATATAAACCCCATCTTGTTATCCTCGATGGCAACAACACAATACGTGCCTTGAAACACTTTCTGTCACTGGGTAAGGACACCGCAAGATTGAACCCAAAGCTAAGCACTTGTCCCATGGCAAGAAAGACCAATCTAGTAGGCCAAACCAAACTGATAATTCGAAGAGACTTGCAAAGATAACTCAATCATACATAAAAGAATTCAGAGAAGATTCAAATATTATTCATAGATAAACTTGATCATAAACCCACAATTCATCGGATCACGATGAACACACCGCAAAAAGTGTTCACAAGGAATAGATCTCCACAAGAGAGGGGGAGAACATTGTATTGAGATCTAAAAAGAGAGAAGAAGCCATCTAGCTAATAACTATGGACCCGTAGGTCTGTGGTAAACTACTCATAACTCATTGGGGGGGCAAGGATGTTGATGTAGAGGCCCTCCATGGTCGATTCCCCCTCCGGCAGAGTGCTGGCGAAGGCTCCAAGATGGGATCTCACGGATACAGAAGGTTATGACGGTGGAAATTGTGTTTCGTGGTGCTCCTAGATGTTTTCGATGTACGTAGGTATATATAGGAGGAAGAAGTACGTCGGTGGCCTCCCGAGGGGCCCATGAGACAGGGGGCGCGCCCTACAGGGGGGCGGCCTCCTATCTCGTGGCTTCCTCGGCTGCTTCTTGACTTGCACTCCAGGCTCTCCGGATCATGTTCGTTCCAAAAATCACGCTCCCAAAGGTTTCATTCCGTTTGGACTCCGTTTGATATTCGTTTTCTTCGAAATACTGAAATAGGCAAAAAAACAGCAATATGGGCTGGGCCTCAGGTTAGTAGGTTAGTCCCAAAAATGATATAAATGTGTTAAATAAAGCCCATAAACATCCAAAAGGGGTTATATAATAGCATGGAACAATCAAAAATTATAGTTACGTTGGAGACGTATCAAGCATCCCCAAGCTTAATTCCTGCTCGTCCTCGAGTAGGTAAATGATAAAAAGAGAATTTTTGATGTGGAATGCTACCTAGCATAATTCATAATGTAATTTTCTTTATTGTGGCATGAATGTTCAGATCCAAATGAATACAAAATAAAAGTTTATATTGACATAAGAAATAGTAATACTTCGAGCATACTAATCAAAGCAATCATGTCTTCTCAAAATAACATGGCCAAAGAAAGTTATCCCTACAAAATCATATAGTCTGGCTGTTGCTCTATCTTCATCACACAAAGTTTTAATCATGCACAACCCCGATGACAAGCCAAGCAATTGTTTCATACTTTAATAATCTCAAACTTTTTCAACTTTCACGCAATACATGAGCGTGAGCCATGGACATAGCACTATATGTGGAACAGAATGGTGGTTGTGGAGAAGACAAAAAAGGAGAAGATATTCTCACATCAACTAGGCGTATCAATGAGCTATGGAGATGCCCATTAATAGATATCAATGTGAGTGAGTAGGGATTGCCATGCAACGGATGCACTAGAGCTATAAATATATGAAAACTCAACAAAAGAAACTAAGTGGGTGTGCATCCAACTTGCTTGCTCACGAAGACCTAGGGTACTTTGAGGAAGCCCATCATTGGAATATACAAGCCAAGTTCTATAATGAAAAATTCCCACTAGTATATGAAAGTGACAACATATGAGACTCTCTATCATGAAGATCATGGTGCTATTTTGAAGCACAAGTGTGGAAAAGGAGATAGTAGCATTGTCCCTTCTCTCTTTTTCTCTCATTTTATTTCTTTTTTTTTTCTTTTTTTTTTCTTTGGCCTTCTCTTTTTTTCTTTCTTTTTGGCTTTTTCTCTTTTTTTTTCTTTTTTTTCTTTTCTTTTTGTAAAGTTCGAAGTCTCATCCCAACTTATGGGAGAATCATAGTCTTCATCATCCTTTCCTCACTAGGACAACGCTCTAATAATGAAGATCATCACACTTTTATGGATTTACAACTCAAAGCTAGAACAAGATATGACTCTATATGAATGGCTCCGGCGGTGTACCGGGATATGCAATGAATCAAGAGTGACATGTATGAAAATTATGAAGGTGGCCTTGCCACAAATACAACGTCAACTACATGATCATGCAAAGAGCAATATGACAAAATTGATGCATGTCATATGAATGGAACGGTGGAAAGTTGCATGGCAGTATATCTCGGAATGGCTATGGAAATGCCATAATAGGTAGGTATGGTGGCTGTTTTGAGGAAGGAGTATGGTGGGTGTAAGGTACCGGCGAAAGTTGCGCGGCTCAAGAGAGGCTAGCAATGGTGGAAGGGTGAAAGGGTGCGTATAATCCATGGACTCAACATTAATCAAAAGAACTCATGCACTTATTGCAAAAATTTAGAAGTCATCAAAAACCAAAGCACTACGCGCATATGCTCCTAGGGGGATAGATTGGTAGGAAAAGACCATCGCTCGTCCCCGACCGCCACTCATAAGGAACACAATCAATAAATAAAATTGTGCTCCAACTTCATCACAAAGTGATTCACCATACGTGCATGTTACGGGAATCACAAACTTCAACACAAGCATTCTTTAAATTCATAATCACCCAACTAGCATGACTTTAATATTACCACCTTCATATCTCAAAACAATTATCAAGCATCAAATTGATCATAGCATCCAATTCACTTTCTAAGATAGTTTTTATTATACCCAACTTGGATGCTCATCATTCTAGGACCAACTTTATGACCATAGCAACTACCATGCTGTTCTAAAAGACTCTCAAAATAATATAAGTGAAGCATGAGAGACTAGCATGTTCTTAAAAATTAAGACACCACCGTGCTCTAAAAGATATAAGTGAAGCACTAGAGCAAAAACTATCAAGCTCAAAAGATATAAGTGAAGCACATAGAGTATTATAGCAAATTCTAATCAAATAGGCTTCTCCCAAAAGGTGTGTACAGCAAAGATGATTGTGGTAAACTAAAAAGCAAAGACTAATATAATACACGACGCTCCAAGCAAAACACATATCATGTGACGAATAAAAATATAGCTCCAAGTAAAGTTACCAATGAACGAAGACGAAAGAGGGGATGCCTTCCCGGGGCATCCCCAAGCTTAGTCTTTTGGCTATTCTTGAATATCTTGGGGTGCCATAAGCATCCCCGAGCTTAGGCTCTTGCCACCCTTTATTCCATAGTCCATAAAAGCTTTACCCAAAACTTGAAAACTTCACAACACAAAACTCAACAGGAAATCTTATAAGCTCCGTTAGTGAAAGAAAACAATACCACCACATAAGGTACTGTAATGAACTCATTCTTTATTTAATTTGGTGTTAAACATACTGTATTCCAACTTCCTTATGGTTTATAAACTAATTTACTAGCCATAGATGCATTGAAATAAGCAAACAACACACGAAAAACAGAATCAGTCAAAAACAGAACAGTCTGTAGAAATCTGTAACTAACGCAAACTTCTCGAACTTTAAAAATCCTACTAAAATAGGAAGTCCTGAAAAATTTGTTTATTGAACAGCAGCAAAAAGAATCAACGCAAAATCACGTTCCTGTGAATTAAAAAATATTATATTTGTGCGTGCAAAGTTTCTGTTTTTCAGCAGAATCAAATCAACTATCATCGTAGGTTATCCTATAGGTTCTACTTGGCACAAACACTAATTAAAATATAAAAAACATCTAAACAGAAGGAAGATGCAAGATTTATTAAATAACAGCAAGGAAAAATATTGGGTTGTCTCTCAACAAGCGCTTTTCTTTAAAGCCATTCAGCTAGGCATTGATAATTTTAATGATGCTCACATGAAAGATAATAATTGAAGTGCAAAGGGAGCATCATGAAACATGTGACAAACACATCTAAGTCTAATATACTTCCTATGCATAGGCATATTATAAGAAAACAAATTTGCAAGGCAAGCAAAAACTAGCATATGCAAGGAAGAAGAAAGAGACGATAGCAATCTCAACATGACGAGAGGTAATTCAGTAACATGAAAATATCTACAACCATATTTTCCTCTCTCATAATAATTACATGTAGGATCATAAGCAAATTCAACAAAATAGCTATCACATAACATATTCTCAACACGATCCACATGCATCCGAAGTTGACACTCTTCCAAAATAGTGGGATTAACATTAACTAAAGTCATGACCTCTCCAAACCCACTTTTATCAAAAATACCATAAGATTGAACATTCTCCAAATATGTGGGATCCAAAGTTGACACTCTTCCAAACCCACTTTCAATATTATTGCAAACACTATTATCAATCTCATATTCATCATGGGGCTTAAATAGTTTTTCAAGATCATAAGAAGAATCACTCCAATCATGACCATTGCAACAAGTAGTAGACATAGCAAAACTAGCATCCCCAAGCTTAGGGTTTTGCATATTATTGGCACAATTGACATCCAGAGAATTTATAGTAAAATCATTGCAATCATGCTTTTTATTCAAAGATCTATCGTGAATCACTTCATAAAGTTCTTCATCACAATTTTCAGATTCACAAAATTCAAGCAAAACTTCATAAAGATAATCTAGTGCAATCAACTCACTAGCAATAAGTTCAACACAATTGGATCTCTTAAAAAGATTAGCAAGCGGATGAGGATCCATAGATCTTAGGTTCTGTTTAGCAATAAATAAGCATCTATTCCAACCAAACAAGCAAACAAAAGGGCAAGCAAAAGAGAGAAGAGATTGGGAAAGAGAGGGCGAATAAAACGGCAAGGGTGAAGTGGTGGAGAGGAAAACGAGGGGCAAATGGCAAATAATGTAAATGCGAGGGAGATGGGTTTGTCATGGGTACTTGGTATGTCTTGACTTGAGCAAAGACCTCCCCAGCAACGGCGCCAGAAATCCTTCTTGCTACGTCGCGAGCTTGCGTTGGTTTTCCTCGAAGAGGAGAGGGTGATGCAGCAAGTGTAGCGTAAGTATTTCCCTCAGTTTTGAGAACCAAGGTATCAATCCAGTAGGAGGCTCCTCAAAAGTCCCACGCACCTACACAAACAAACTGAGAACTCGCAACCAACGCAATAAAGGGGTTGTCAATCCCTTCACGGCCACTTGCGAAAGTGAGATCTAATAAAGATAGTAAGATAAGATAAATATATTTTTGGTATTTTATAAGATAGATGCAAAAAGTAAAGATGCAAATAAAAGTAGATTGAAAGCAAATATGATAAGAGATAGACCCGGGGGCCATAGGTTTCACTAGAGGCTTCTCTCAAGATAGCATAAGTATTACGGTGGGTGAACAAATTACTGTCGAGATATTGATAGAAAAGCACATAGTTATGAGATTATCTAGGCATGATCATGTATATAGGCATCACGTCCATAATAAGTAGACTGAATCCTGCCTGCATCTACTACTATTACTCCACACATCGACCACTATCCAGCATGCATCTAGAGTATTGAGTTCATAAGAACAGAGTAACGCATTAAGCAAGATGACATGATGTAGAGGGATAAACTCATGCAATATGATATAAACCCCACCTTGTTATCCTTGATGGCAACAATACAATATGTGCCTTGCAACCCTTTCTGTCACTGGGTAAGGACACCGCAGGATTGAACCCAAAGCTAAGCACTTCTCCCATGGCAAGAAAGACCAATCTAGTAGGCCAAACCAAACTGATAATTCGAAGAGACTTGCAAACGTAACTCAATCATACATAAAAGAATTCATAGAAGATTCAAATATTATTCATAGATAAAATTGATCATAAACCCATAATTCATCGGATCTCAACAAAACACACCACAAAAAGAGTTTACATCGAATAGATCTCCACAAGAGAGGGGGAGATCATTGTATTGAGATCCAAAAAGAGAGAAGCAATCATCTAGCTAATAACTATGGACCCGTAGGTCTTTGGTAAACTACTCACAACTCATCGGAGGGGCAAGGATGTTGATGTAGAGGACCTCCGTGGTCGATTCCCCCTCCGGCAGAGTGCCGGCGAAGGCTCCAAGATGGGATCTCGCGGATACAGAAGGTTACAACGGTGGAAATTGTGTTTCGTGGTGCTCCTAGATGTCTCCAGGGTACGTAGGTATATATAGGAGGAAGAATTACGTCGGTGGCCTCCAGAGGGGCCCACGAGACAGGGGGCGCGCCCTACAGGGGGGCGGCCTCCTATCTCGTGGCTTCCTCGGCTGCTTCTTGACTTGCACTTCAAGCTCTCCGGATCACGTTCGTTCCAAAAATCATGCTCCCGAAGGTTTCATTCCGTTTGGACTCCGTTTGATATTCCTTTTCTTCGAAATACTGAAATAGGCAAAAAAACAGCTATATAAGCTGGGCGTCCGGTTAGTAGGTTAGTCCCAAAAATGATATAAATGTGTAAAATAAAGCCCATAAACATCCAAAAGGGGTAATATAATAGCATGGAACAATCAAAAATTATAGATACGTTGGAGACGTACCAAACACCACATTCCACACATCCCTGAAAATGACCCCTTTTCAAGCTTTATATGCAAGACCACCTCCTCTGATTACAGAACTGATGTTACCACCAGTGGAGGGAGATTATCATCAGGCACAACTGGACAAGGATACAATAGCACAACACATTAAGGACAACTTGCTTAAAGCACAAGAAAGAATGAAGTTCTTTGCAGACAAGAAGAGGTCTGAAAGACAGCTTGCAGTTGAAGATATGGTCTATGTCAAATTGCAACCATACATTTTTACTATTCTATAGCTGTCTACATGTTATATACATACAGGTACATGTACGTCTGACTAACTCTCAAACATATTTTGGATTCTTTGATCTACATATCCATGCCTCACCCCAGTTAATTGCTGGAAGGTAATTTATAATCTTAGCCGGAACCAGGTCGTTCCACCGAATTGGTTCCTTTTGATTTTCTCATATACTGAAGTGGTAGACTGTGAAACTTATGGGCTGATAGACAGGAGAGCCTGCAGGTGGACGGCGGGGTGAGGTGCTGATAAATCCTGAGAATTGTCGAAGAGAGGACACCTCAGTGGCGAGGGAGCAAGCCTCCCGATTGACACTGGAGCGATGCACTGCTCAATCCTGGTAGCCCACCGACGACAGCCGCACGCACTGGTTGCCAATTTTTTTGCGAACTGACTTCCCGCAGCTTGCCGACCAAGCTGCTTGGAATGACCTGTAATTTTTCTCCGATCAAGGCTCCCAAGCCAATGTCGTTAATGCCATCTAATGGTTGCTTCAATTCCAACACGTTAAATTTACCCATCTCACGTTAAATTTTCTAGAGTATTTCTATTCTGTGTTTATCTATTACCAGCATGAGCAATATTGACTCACCATTGTTTTTTTGTGGACTCATGTTTGGATCGGTGCTCCCTGCCTTGTAGATCATCCGTGTAGCTATCTTTTGATGATCTTCTGGTTTGTTATATCAAGGTTCTCTATATGCAAATATCTAACAGAGTGGATACAACTATATTACTCTTTTCATCCGTATACAGTGGTTGCTTTTGAATATAATCAGATTGTTGTATTTTAATTTTGTATAATTCTTTGGATTTGCAGAATATGTTGCATGTACTTAGGACCATTCACTAAATGGGGTATGCGAACAATTATGTGCCAATTGTTTCTCCGGTTTGATATCAAGGCGCCGTGGTTGTGTTATATATACTGTCCTCATTGTTGAAATCTATGTGGCCTTTTCAGAAATAGTATGTGCCAAGAAGTTTATTCAAGAGAGATGGGAATACATTCATCTCACTCTTGATACTAGATTTACTATGGGAAGCTGAAGATGGTCTATTTTAATCATTTATATGAAGAACATGGTGCTCCAAACAACAAACAAAACGACAATATCAAAAGGTTCATCACTGAGACATTGCTACATTGCTCCAATGTATCTCCGACTGCATTTGATGATATTTTCAGTGACATGATGGGGTTTGTAGATAATATAGGTAAATTTTCTACCCCACATAACTGTTCGAGATCTTTGTGTCAATATTTTTCAGTGACATGATGGGGTTTGTAGATAATATAGGTAAATTTTCTATCCCGCATAACTGTTCGAGATCTCTGTGTCAATATTGAGACCTGGAGGTGATCTCTCTCTCTCTCTCTCTCTCTCTCAGTATGAAAGATCAACGACGGTTCATGTTCTATGCATGTTTGGCCATACGTCCATAGGCTAATCCGTAATTATAGTTTCATGCAAAGGATTCTTATTTTACCTATATCAAATAATCGGGGTGATTGAATCAGGTGGTGAATTTTCCCTTAATTATGTATTAGCTCTGACTGATATCAACAAGATGTTGCAGTCTACATGTGTACTGGGTCAGTGGGAGCTTCACAGAATTTATCTAATTTTTGCACCGAGTGATGTTCACATCTCCAACAACATTAAGGATGGCTTCTTGAATTTCTTGGTGCAAGTTCTTATACAATAAAGGGCTACTAAGATATGAATGATATGATTTTCTTTCATTAAATAAGCTTAATATAAACAACACTCTTTTGCAACATATTGACAGGCCAACACATTACCTCTGCACTTATCGACAACAATATAATTTTTTTTACTTTTCACATAATTCTATCAAAGGTTCAAGCAAACATATATTTATATATTTCCTTTAATGCATGGTTTTGGTATTTACTTGCTCCAAAAATACTCCTCCTATACAGTACTACAAATTCCCGCCGCAACGCGCGGGGTATTCATCTAGTACCAGTTGTACATAAGCGGCATGCAACCCTTTTTTCTCGCCAAAAAGTAGTCCCTCTGATCTAAAATAAATGTCGTGGTTTTAGTTCAGAGAGTAAGTGACACGTAACCCATCAAGTATTGGACACACATAGTTGGATAGTTGACCCAAACAGTAAAGAATATCTACTGTTAGATGGTTAGGTGGACATTGTTATCCCAGCCTACCAGAGTTCAATTCCTAGACTGAACATTGGTGCTTGCATTTTCATGTATTTATTGTAGGCATTTTGGCGGTGTGTGTTCAATGGGAGGAGACGTTCCCGTCGACTACGAAGGCATCTGTGGCGACTTCATCAATCTCAAAAGTATGTGCTAACTCAGTCTCTCAGAGGTGCTCATAGAAATAGGGTATGCGTACGTGCATTTATAAGGATGAGTGTATGCTCGTATATGTGAGCAACTTTGATTGTACTATGTTTAAAAATAATACCTACTCACATAGTAAGAGAGCATGGTCCTCCTAAGAAAAACTAAACGATTCACCTATAAAAATAAAAGACATGGTCACTTTGTTTTTACGGAAGAGACGTGGTCACTTTGACCCTTCCTAGCCCCGAAGCGCTTACAACGTTTACAATCGAGGGAGCTTCGATATTGCATTTTCATGTATTTATTGTAGGCGTTTTGGCGACGTGTGTTCAATGGAAGGAGACATTCCCATCGACTACGAAGGTGTCTGTGGCGACTTCATCAATCTCAAAAGTATGTTCTAACTTAGTCTCTCACAGGTGCTCATAGAAATAGGGTATGCGTACGTGCATTTATAAGGATAAGTGTATGCTCGTATATGTGAGTGACTTCGATTGTACTATGTTTAAAAAAAACCTACTCACATAGTAAGAGAGCATGGTCCTCCTAAGGAAAACTAAACGATTCACCTATAAAAATAGAAGACATGGTCACTTTCTTTTACCGAAAAGGCTTTCGCCCCGCTTTATAAATAAAGCACCCATCAAGCACAAAGTACCAAGGTAACAACAGAACACAGTACACACCCACACGCAACGCCACCGCAAGTCAGGAACTATACATACAGGCACAAACAGACACACATAAACCCAAGTTCCGCTGTGGGCACAGCACATCACGCCCAACACAAATGGTCGACGACACAACCCAGGACGGCGGCGGCGGAGGCGACGACATGGCGATCTAATCTGGTTCCGGAGGAGGTGGGGGAAGCGACGACGCCAATCGGAGAGCCATCGCACGGAGCTGGGTGATGATGGAGGTGATGGCGACTCTCTCCCTGGGCCGGCTAAGTGGCCGCCAAAGCTGCAAGTAACCAGACCATTTGAACAAAGCATCAGTAACACGACGAAGAGGAATATGCTGAATCACAAGTTTATTCTAACAGTCCACAGCGTCCAGGCCAGGACCCCAATGGTCAGCCACCTAGTGTGGCGCAACGCGGGTGGGATCGCCTGGAGTTCGGCAAAGAGAGCGGGAAAATTGTTATGGTCCCAGTTTCCACCCACAATCTCGCGGAAACAACTTCAAAGAAACTGCGCGGACAAGCAGGAGAAGAAGATATGGTTCGAATCTTCTTCAAGTCCACAGAGCGGGCAGCGCCCGTCCCCAGGGCCATTGCGCTTCAGAACCTCAACACCAGAAGGGAGGCGGTCGCGAATCCATTGCCACAAGAACCTAATTTTCAAGGGGAGACGGATCTCCCAAATGGAGGAGAGCGCCTCATGGCCAAGCGAAGGGGCGATGGCAAGGTATAGAAATTTGGTGGAGAATTGCTCAGATGGCTCAAGCCGCCATCTGGCACGGTCATCGTCCGTCGAGAGCGCAGATTCGTGGAGTGCAATGCAGTCGAGCAGCTCCTCCCAGTCCTCGATCTGAGCCGGACCGAAAGGCCTCCAGAATGCTAGTTGCCCTAAGTCATTAAGGGCGGTCTCCACGGAGATCTGTGGCGCAACCGCGATGGAGAAGAGGTCCCGAAAGCGGGCCGCAAGGGGCGCGTCGCCCGCCCATCTGTCAAACCAGAACAGTGTGGCAGTATCGGAGCCAATCTCTATCGAGGTTCTGATCCGAAGGACAGGAAGGAGCTGAATGATGGACTGCCAGAACTATGATCCCCCCGCATGCTGGCAGAAGGCGAGGGGCGGACCACGGAGGTATTTCTGCTGAATTCTGCGGAGCCACAGTTCACCTTCACCATTAGCGATCCGCCATAGCCACTTGGTCAGGAGGGCAATGTTCATGCGTTTGGAGGACATGATACCCAAACCGCCCTGGTCGCGGGGTTTGCAGATCTCCGACCACTTGACCATGTGGTACTTCTGCTTATCACCCTGGCCGACCCAGAAGAAACGCCCCTGGACGGTGGCAATCTCGTGATGGAGGGTCTCGGGAAGGCTGTAGAAGCTCATGATGAATAACAGTAGACTGGAGAGGGATGAGTGAATGAGCACCGTTCGGGCCGCTTTCGAGAGCCATCTACCCTGCCAGGGTTCGATCCAGTGCTGCAGCTTTCCCACCGTGGGGCGCAGCTCGGCCACCGTAAGCCTGGAGTCGCTAACGGGGATCCCGAGGTATGTCGTGGGGAAGCACCCGAGGTGGCAGTTAAGCTGATCCGCAATGCTTTGGCGCTCTTCCTGCGTGTAGCCCAAGACCATCACCTCACTCTTGTTGAAGTTTATCTTCAGGCCGGCCATTTGCTGAAAGCACAGCAGGAGGAACTTGAGGTTGGCGATATCACGCTCCGAGCCCTCGACCATGATAATGGTGTCATCCGCATATTGAAGGAGGGAGACACCGTTCCCCCAACCAGATGCGGTACAATACCCTTAATGTGGCCAGCCGCCTTGGCCCTGTCAAGGATGGCCGCCAGGGCATCGACCACCATGTTAAATAGGAACGGGGAGAAGGGGTCGCCCTGACGCACCCCACAAAATATGGGGAAAAAGGACCGATCTCCCCATTGATGTTCACCGCAGTGCGGCCCGAGGAAACCATCTGCATCACCCTGGTCACCCACCGGTCGTCGAAGCCCTTACGAAGAAGACATTCCTGAAGGAAGGTCCAACTGACCGTGTCATAGGCCTTGTGGAAATCCAGTTTCAGGAAGACTGCCTTGAGGTGTTTCGTGTGCACCTCATGGAGCGCTTCATGGAACACCAAGACTCCATCAAGGATATAGCGGCCCTGAATGAAGGCTGACTGCTCCGGGTGGGTGATCCGGTCGGCGATAGGGGCCGCCCTAATGGCGTACCCCTTGGTAAGGATGCGGAAGATGACATTAATCACCGTAATCGGCCGAAATTGTCGAATGTCGGACGCCCCAGCCACCTTGGGGATGAGCGTGATTACCCCATAGTTCAGGCGGGTGAGGTCAATGGATCCGACAAAGAACTCATCAAACAGGGCCATCACCTCATGTTTGATCACCTCCCAAAAGGTCTGGAAGAACTTGAGTGGGAGTCCATCCGGCCCAGGGGCCGAGGATGGGTTCATGCCCTTAATTGCCGCCCATACTTCAGCCTCAGAGAACGGGGCCGTGAGGGCCGCGTTGTCCATAGGCGTAACGCAGCAGTGGGCCGGCCAAATGTCTTGCGCTAGGGCAAGACCTCCCCGAGGGGATGTGGAGAATAGTTCTCTATAAAAGCCGTCTACATGGGCCCGGATCTCCTCAGGCCGCTGAAGGAGGGTAGCTCCGTCCCATAGGAGGGGGATGGAGTTACGGCGTCTGCGGCCATTAGCGATGGCCTGGAAGTAGGCCGTATTGGCGTCCCCCGAGGACCCAATTCTGCATACCTCGTAGGCGCCAGTATGCCTCCTCGTCGGTGTAGATGACCGTGAGCTAATCTTCCAGGTCATATCTAAGCATTCATTCGTCTGCCGACAGGCCGGCGGCGTCACTTTGACCCTTCCTAGCCCCGGAGCGCTTACAACGTTTACAATCGAGGGAGCTTAGATATTGTAGTGATGTCCTAGGAGTATTCAAGTCGTTCATGTTCACAGGTGGCAGATTGACCACTGCCATGTAGACGACATTTCCTGCAAAACCCCCCTGAAAATTTCCGTCCTCTATTTTTTTGGACGTTCTGGCGTGGCTCTGTCAACGGCAACCTGCTCTCTGTACGCATCCCCGTCGGGCGCCGGAGATTTTCTTGGGGCACGCCGGAAAAGGGAAGTGTCTTAATGGCAACGGTGGAACCCTGACGTACGTCTCTCTCTCTCTCTCTCTCTCTCTCTCTCTCTCTCTCTCTCTCTCTCTCTCTCTCTCTCTCTCTCTCTCTCCAGCAGTCTAACAGTGTGCGGGGCGGCGTCAGCTAATGGCGGGTGGAGGCAACTGCACGACATGGCGCTCTGCTGGATGAGCTTCAGGCAGCGCGACATGGCGCTCTGCTGGATAAGTTTCAGGGCGCACGGCAGGTGATGATCTGCCAAGAACCTGATTTTGCGGGAGCAATTAACATGCTTGACGAAATGCTTTACCGGAGAGGCAGCGCCAGCTTATCAGGACAACTTGCGCTGGAAGAGCATGTCGCGGTTCTCCAGTGCTATGCTTACACATGCTCGCTAGCCTATCCCAGACGAGACCATCGACCCACCGCCTGCTCTCCAAGTCCATGTCCTGGTTCGATGCCCCCCAGCGACGCATGGCGCATCCTACATGGAGCGTCACGGTCGGCGCCATGCAAGGGCGCAGACGAAGCAGAGGAAGGTGTACGAGATGTGTGCGAGCCGCACGAGGAGCTACGCACGTCAGGGTACATATCATGTAGAAGGACAAGTTATGGGCTATGCAATCGCGATGTATTGATCGGTGCACCAGGCACGTATATATAAGTACAGAGATGGGCCACAACCTCAACTATACAAGGAAAACAGGAGGTGGGCCCTACACACATATACACGTACACAATATACTCAACACCCTCCCGCAGTCGAAGCGGTGCCAGTGACGCAGAGACTGGAACGAAACTCCTCAAAGGTGGAAGCCGGCAGTCCCTTCGTCATCACATCAGCGAACTGCTAAGCGGTCGGCACATGGAGAAGCCGCATGCGTCCAAGAGCCACCTGCTCGCGCCCAAAGTGAATGTCCAGCTCGATGTGTTTCGTACGGCGATGATGAACGGGGTTGGCGGAGAGGTACACCGCAGAGACGTTGTCACAGTAGACAACCGTAGCCTGGGAGACATCGTGATGTAGCTCTGAAATGCTCGTCGACACCAGTGCACTCGGCGACAGCGTTAGCCTGAGCTCGGTACTCAGCCTCCGCGCTAGAGCGCGAAACCGTGGGTTGTCGCTTGGACGACCACGAGACGAGGGAAGGACCGAGGTAGACGCAGTAGCCAGAGGTGGACCGACGAGTGTCGGGGCTGCCGGCCCAGTCTGCGTCGGAGTAAGCCACCATCTCCATAGAAGTGGACGCCGTGAGTGTCAACCCAAGGGACATCATGCCGTGGATGTAGCGAAGGATCCGCTTCACGAGAGTCCAGTGAGAGTCACGAGGGGCGTGCATGTGGAGACACACCTGCTGGACAACATACTGAAGATCCGGTCGGGTGAGAGTCAAGTACTGTAGAGCGCCGACAATAGACCGGTAGAACGGAGCATCCGACGCAAGCGAACCCTCAAGAGCAGAAACCTTGGCCTTCGTGTCAATAGGAGTAGCAACCGAATGGTAGTTGAGCATGCCAGCGCTCTCAAGAAGCTCATGGGCATACTTCTGTTGATGAAGAAAGAAACCGTTTGGACGCCGAACGACCTCAATGCCAAGGAAATAATGGAGAGCACCCAGGTCCTTGATAGCAAACTCGTCACGCAGCCGGAGAGTAATCTGCTGAAGAACGGCTGCGGAGGAGGCTATCAGGATGATGTCGTCGATGTAAAGCAGCAAATATGCAGTCGTGTCACCGTGGCGATAGACAAACAGTGAGGCGTCCGAGCGAGTGACGCTGAAGCCCGATGTTCGATGAAACCCGCGATCCGGCTGGTACGGTAGCGTGGTGCCTGCTTGAGCCCGTAAAGAGAGCGCGACAGCAGGCACACATGGCCGGGGAATGAGGCATCGACGAAGCCGGTGGGTTGCTCACAAAACACCTGCTCCTCAAGATGGCCGTGGAGAAAGGCGTTGGAGACATCTATCTGGTGAACAGGCCAGCCGCGAGAGACGGCAAGCTGGAGGACAGTGCGGATCGTGCCCGATTTGACAACCGGGGCGAACGTCTCCGTGAAATCAACTCCAGCGCGCTGGCGGAAACTACGGACCACCCAGCGAGCCTTGTAGCGCTCAAGTGAACCGTCTGAGCGGGTCTTATGACGGAAGACCCACTTGCCGGTGATGACGTTGGCGCGAGGAGGCCGGGGAACCAGAGTCCAGGTGCGGTTCCGTTGGAGAGCGTCGAACTCTTCTGCATCGCCGCAAGCCGTGAGGATCACGGAGGCGGCGCGGGCGACGCAGAATGGGTGACGGCCCGCGCGGGCGGCGAGATGTACTCATCACGCGAGTACCGAGACTCGGGCGATGAATGCCGCGCGCGAGCACGGGTGACAGGGCCGGACGGGCCACCGGTGCAGCGCGCGGCGAAGCGATAGAGCCGGGCGAGGCGGCGGCGATAGAGCCGGGCGAGGCGGCGGCGACGGGCCGGGCGAGGCGGCGCGGTGGCGAGGCCGGGCGAGGCGGCCGGCGAGGCGGTCGGCGCCGAGGCGGCGGAGGAGGCGCCGACCCGCGCGCGCCGAAGTCGGGGCGGCGGGTGAAGGCGGGCGCCGCCGCAACGCTGTGGCGGCCGTGGAGGGCGCCGACAGTAGGGCTCGTGGACCGCCAAAGCCCGGAGGCGGTCCACGAACCAGGCGTGCTTGTCTACCTGACGAGGACGTCGATGGGCCGCCGGTGGCCGGCGGTGACGAGACGACAAGGGGTGCCTGCTGCTGAAACGGGAAGACCATCTCATCAAAGTAAACATGTCGGGAGGTGAAAACACGGTGAGAGACTGGATCGTAGCAGCGGTAGCCCTTAGTGTTAGGTGGGTAGCCGAGAAAGATGCATGCGATGGAGCGGGGTGCGAGCTTATGAGGCGCAGTGGCAGCAATGCTAGGGTAGCACAGGCAGCCGAAAATGCGAAGCCCTTCATAAGAGGGGGGTGCACCGAAGAGAAGGTGGTGAGGTGTAAAGTTCCCGCGAGTACGACATGGACGGATGTTGATGAGGAGAGAAGCGGTGGCTAGAGCGTCAGGCCAAAAGTGCGGGGGCACATTGGCGTGAAAGAGAAGAGTCCGAACGCAGTCATTAAGAGTGCGGGATGCGCCAACCGCACCGCTCGCTGCGAGGTGTACGGGCAAGTGAGACGAAATATCGTGCCATGTGTGGCGAGAAGATTACGAACAGCGGTGTTGTCGAACTCCTTCCCGTTGTTTGTCTGCAACGCGAGAATGGGCCATCCAAACTGCGTGCGGACATAAGAGTAGAAACCGACAAGAGTGGAGATAACGTCCGACTTGCGGCGCAATGGGAAGGTCCACACATAATGCGAAAAATCGTCAAGGATGACAAGGTAATAAAGAAAGCCCGTATTACTTGCAACAGGAGATGTCCAAACATCACTATGAATCAACTCAAACGGGTACGATGCAACAAAGGAAGAAGCCCTAAACGGAAGACGAGCATGTTTGCCAAGGCGGCATGCATGACACGAGTGATCCTCGTTCTTATTACACGTGAAAGAAAAACTCCGAAGTATGTGGCGAAGGGTGGCATGATTAGGATGACCCAAGCGAGCGTGCCAGAGATCCACTCCGGTGGCGAGAGCGACAGGGGCGGCGGAAGTGGTGGAGGCGGCGGAGTGAACCGGGTAGAGCTTGTCGGGGCTGTCACATCGGTGGAGCACCATCCGCGTGCGAGCGTCCTTAACAGAAAAACCACATTCGTCAAATTCAACGGTCATCGGATTTTCACGTGTAAGAGAACGAACGGAAACAAGATTTTCAATAACATCAGGAGAAACAAAAATATTAGACATAGATATAGGAGTGGAGTTAGACGGAAAATATGTATGTCCAATATGGGTGATAGGAAGAGAAGAACCGTCACCGACGGTGATGCGGTTGGAGGTGTGGACAGGGTGGGCAGTATGGAGGTTACCGGGGTACGCCGCCATATGAGCGGTGGCGCCACTGTCCATGTACCAATCGCTGCCGCCAGTGTAGCTGGACGGGGAAGGGGAGGTGTGGAGAGCCGCCAGGAGAGCCGGGTCCCACGGCGCCGGCGGAAGAGATGGCGCAGACGTCAGGGGCAGCAGCGGCGGCCCGCCTGGCGGCGGCTGCTGCTCGTAGGGCGCCGCATAGGGCTGCGGCGCGGCGTAATACGCCTGGTGTGACGGAGGCCGAGTGCCGAGAAGACCCGGAGTAGGAGCCCGTGGAACCGGCATGGAGTAGGCGTGGGCGACGCCGTCCACGGTTTCGACCGGTGTACCACGGGCCGCCGGCCGAGGAGCCGGCTGCTGCCGGCGTGGCGCTCCTCCTCGAAACCACCGCCGCCGCCGCCGCCGCCTCGCTATGACACCCGGCGATCGCCGTGGACGGCCTCCCCATTGGCCGCCGGCCGGGGCGGCGGAAGGGGCGGGGGGGCGGGCGGAAGGCGGCGCGCCGCTGGGCGGCGGCGGCGAGGCGGTGGCGGGACGAACCTCCGCAGTGCCGCCAACAAGAACGGTGTGGGTGGCGCGCGTCTGGCCGCCGGATCCGGCGTTCCTCCAGCTTGAGGTACGCGACCACCTTGCCAAAGGTGGGCTCCGGATGAGGTGAGGTTGAGGCGGCGTTCGAAGTCCTCGCTGAGGCCACCGGAGAGGGTGCCGATGAGGAGCTCGTCGCGATCTTCTCCCTAGATCACGGAGCTCATCGGCGAGCTTCTTGAGACGCATGCAAAAATCATCGATGGACGAGTCAAGTTGCTGGCACCGTAAAACTCACCATAGAGGAGGACCTTGCGCTGCAGCCGATTGTCGGTGAAGAGGCCGTTGAGCTTGGTCCGCACCGCATAGGCGCTGCCCTCGCTGCTCACCACGGTGTGGAAGATGTCGCTCGAGATGGTGAGGTAGAACCAGCGAATGATGGTGGCGTCGAGGATCATCCAGTCCTCATCGTGGATCATGAGCGCGGAGTCCACGGTGCCGTCCACGTGGCCGTGAAGGATGTACTCACGGAACACAAGCGAAAAATACCGCTTCCACGCGGAGTAGGAGGCGGTGGTGTGGTCAAGCTTCACCGGGACGCGCTCATGGATGTTGAGGTCGCGGACGAGGGTGACGTCGGGACCGGCGAACGGGTTGGAGACGGTGGAGGAGGAGGAACTCATGGTGGCGGTGGTGATCGGGTTGGGGCGCGGCGCGGGGTGCAGAGGGGTGTGCAGCGCGAGTTACAGAGAGGGAGAGGGAGCGGCGCGGGTTGGAAGGGGGGTGGGCAGCGGGTGGGGATGGGAGAGAGGTGCGGCGCGGGGAGGAGAGGGAGCGGAAGCGGTGCTGGGCGGCGGAGGCGGCCTCGGGACAGAGGCGGCGGCGGCGGCGAAGGGGCGGTGGGTGATGGCGGCGGTGACTAGGGCGGCGACGGCGCCGAGGGGAGGGCGGCGGCGGCGGCGGCGGCGGTGACGACGGCGTGAGGCAGCGGCGGCGGCCGGTGACGGCGGCGGCGGCGGCGGCTGCGGCGCGGAGGTGCGGCGGCGGCGGCTAGGGTTAGGATCTTGCTGCGTCTGATACCATGTAAAAGGACAAGTTATGGGCTGTGCAATCGCGATGTATTGATCGGTGCACCAGGCACGTATATATAAGTACAGAGGTGGGCCACAATCTCAACTATACAAGGAAAACAGGAGGTGGGCCCTTCACACATATACACGTACACAATATACTCAACATATCAGATGTCCGCCTTGTGCTGCACGACATGTACCCAGCAAACGCCTCGCCATCACGTTCGGGCTGGTGAGCATGCCACACGGCCATCTTTTTTGGTATTTTCTTCTCTCCGCCTCTGCTTAAACGGGCTCGCATTCACATTAGGCCAACTCCACCGCGTGACCCTATCTTGTCCGGTCCTGTTCGTTTGGGGCAAAACGGACAAACCAGGCAGCCCAGCGCGCGACGGCCTGGACCCATCTGGTCCGTTTTGTGTTTGGTCCGATCCATTTCAAGCGCAAACTTGCGTCGGGTTTGGATCGAGGCGGACAACGAACGGACGCTTCGAATATCCCCGTCGGGGCCGCGTGGCAGGCGGCCACCTACCTCCCATCCGCCAACATAAATGCGCACGGACGGGTGGCCCCACCTGTCATCCACACAGCGAAGGGTCGTCGTCCTTCTTAAATAGGAAGCCGTGGACCGGTCGTCGTCCACACTTCCCACTCCGGCCCCTCTCTGCCCCCTTGAAATCCGACACCCTAGAAACCCTAGCCGCTCCCCGTCGTCGACCTCGTCGGCCGGCCGTAGCCATGGGCCTTTGGAACAACGGCCGCAAGGGGAAGCACAACCGCAAGGCCGGCTCCTCCTCGGGCCGCCGCCGCGGATCCGTGAAGAAGGAGGAGCCCGGGTCACCGCCGCGTTCCTCCCGTCGAGCCCCCGCGCCGGCCCCCTTCACCATTGCCCCTAGGCCCGCCGGCGAGCGCGACTGGCAGTACATCTGCGCGGACGTGTGCCGGAGGTAATGGGAGACGAGGACGCCGGTCCCGTGTAGCGATGCCCACCTCCCCAACGGATGGCACCTCTTCGCGGACCGGGTCCCCATCCCGCCGGTGCCGGCGACCGGCCGTGCCCGGCGCGATGAGATCGCGCGCCGCTGCCGCCTCCTCCCCGACGACCCGTACTACGACCACAGGTATGCCCCCGACTCCCCGCTGTGGGACACGTGGCTCCAGGACGAGCACGACGTGCGGCGCGCGTCCTACTTCGTCGGCACCGTGTCGGGGCCGCGGAGGCCACGTGCAGAGGCGCGTGGGCGTATGCGGGTGCGCGGCCTGATGCCCACGTCGTCGCCTTCCCCGTCTCCGTCGCCACCTCCCCCTCCTCGCATGACAGCGGAGGAGGAGGCCCGTCTCCTGCAGCGTGTCATGGACGACTCCATGAACATGCACGACGAGCGGCAGTGGGACGGCCTGGAGGAGGCCATGGCCCTCTCTGCTACCGGGGACGTCGCCTTCCCGGAGCTGCAGATGGCGGTCATCACGGAGGAGGCGATGGAGGAGGACCCGCCGGCCGCGTTCCAGCAATGGCCGCTGCGGTGGGCTGGTCTGCATCGCTCGAGATGGCCGCCGGCGTGGCGTGAATCGGTGCCCCACTCCGCCGCTGTCACCGGAGCGGGAGGCGCCGCCACGGAAGGAGCTGGTGCAGCACCTCCGCCGCCCAGCCCGCCCGTCTACCACGCACCGCCGCCCACTCAGACGCAGCGGCCTACGCCGACCTCGTCGAAGAACGCATTTACACACGACACAGCCAGTGAAGACGGCGACGGCCACGGCACCGACGGGCGCGGCAGGAGCACGCGAGAGGCGTTTTTTTATTTTGTTTTTATGTTAATTATGAAACTGGGCCTTTTAAGTGGCCGTGGAAGCTGGGCCGTTTTGTGGCCGACCCCTATATATGTTTTATGTTTTTTTAAAATGCGTTTATTTACTTTTTTAATTATTTCATTCTAGTTTTTATAATTTTTTTATTCACGTCCACCCCGGACATGATTTGGGGTGCGGCCGCGCGGTGGGCGCACGCACGACCCAGCTGACAAAACCGGACACGGGCGAACTCATCGGCGCCCCAAAGGGACAAAATCCGGCCAGTCCGGACATCCGTTTAGGGTCGTGCGGTGGAGTTGGCCTTACTGTTTGCTCTAGTTAGTTGATTGTGTCTCCTGACTCTGCCTGGAGCCATTTTTTTTTTTTGAAGAAACCAGATGTGGGCTGGTGTTTCATTGATTTAGCAGGAGGGAGCGACAAAGAGGTTCCGATCAAGTGATCGTATGAATGGAAGAAAATTACGATAGGTGACTAGGAACACTGGGCTTCCAATAGGATGTGGCTATGGCGATATTTCACGTCATGTCCCCGAAGGGCTGCTCTATGCATTTGGCCCCTGCCTGGAGCCATATTGTGCTTGCGTGTATGAATGATTTGGTCTGAGTGGTGCAAATGATGGTGAGGCTGCTACTCAGCCTGGACCTTAGCACCACAGCAACAACACGTACTCGACAAGCACTGCTGGCCATGATAGGCGGCTGTAGGCCGTAGCTGACGTGGCGCAATGGGAGCTCCTCCATGGCTGACTGGGATGTGATGTGAGTGGGTTAGAGAGAGGGAGGGAGGGAGGGACCACTAAATAAGAATAGCAAAAATCAGGGTGTTTTGTTCAAAATATTGCCTATGTGGTGGTGGTCAACTTGCCTCATGTGTCAGGTCAAACGGGATTAGAGCTGCATAGGCGTGAACGACTTTTTTTTTGAAAGAAAATTCGGGCTTTATTCATTAGAAATAATCATTACATCGTTTACTAGGATTGGTACAATTGCATTATGTGGTTCCTCGAGCCAATCAGAAATGAAGGAAAATCTAGCCAACTTGGCAAGTTCACGAGCAACTTTATTTGCTTCTCTATTACAATGCTCGAATCTAGAAATAGGAAAATCGCAAGCTAAACGACTTGGATGCTTCTAGGACGTAGATGTGTAATTTTGAAGAATTAGGCCCAACTTACAAAAAAATTAGGACTATGATGCATTTTATTCAAGGCAATATACCACTGATATGGTAAGTCAAAATCCCAAGGAAAAGTATACTTTTTAAGAACATGTTACGTCAGTGCAGCTATTTTATAGTACATCCTTTGTTTCACCGTATCTGTCCCGCATGCATACCTAGGAGGGCAAAAGAGTGAGTGATATTTGGTGGAATTTTACCGTTCTTGCTTTCATGAAATGGGCATACTACTAATATATCTAGTGAGAACAAGTATGCTCTCCCATCAAATATTACTTCAATTCTGCGTCTCCTTGTGGGACAAATTATGGAGAAGAGGTAGTATAAATTAATTCATGTTATGCACAAACTAAGTCTCAAATGATTCCTTGCAAACTACTCCCTGCGTCCGGAAATACTTGTCGGATAATTGGATAAAAGTGAATGTATTTAGAACTAAAATACATCGATACATCAATTTTTCCGACAAGTATTTGTGGACGGAGGGAGTAGTTTGGTAAGTCAAAAATCTCCAGGCAAAATTTACTTCTGAAAACATGTTACATCACTGCAGCTATTCTATACAACTTTATTCATGTTATGCACAAACGAAACCTCAAATAATTACTTGCGGAAGTTTGATAACTTGAAAATCCGAGGCAAAGTATGCTTGACAAAAAAATGTTATGTCAACATAGCTAGCTATACGTGTTAATTCATGTTATGCACATCCGCTGGAGTTAATTGGTTTCTTATAATGAATGACATGACTTTTTTGCTGAGACTCATCGGAAAGATATATCAAACTAAATGGTATCCTATTGGTCTTGTCATTTAATACAAGGCTGCAGAAAATTAAACTGTCCAACACTTAGAAGACATAGATTAATGCACATGTAGGTATAAGCATAGTGGCCATCAAATTTGCTGCATTCTTTGAGTTCCTGGAGCTTGATGTTGCATTCGAATTCAGGCTTCCTGCATTAAATTGAATGATGTAGCAGTTAGTCCTTGAGTTCTCACCATGTATTGCATACTGGATTGAAGGAACACTAGACTACTGCTGATTCATCGTGTAGTTCTGGAAGCAGTTTTTTACATATGTATTGGGATACCTTGATCACCAGAAATTTTGAACTTACATTGGTCTAGGGTGGTAAATACTCGTGTACTCTGCAGTAATGTGTACCAAAACTTTTATTTGGCCAGAAATGGATGACATAGTCGAAGCAAATTTTGATCTTGCATTTTGTACAGGAAAATAATAATGAAGCATCTTAAATGAACACATGGTATGTTCCATGTTTAGGCTTATTTATGACTTTACCTTTAGGTGCATCTGCAACTTGGTTGCTCGTCTCCTCCGGTGGGTCTTCTGGCGCTGTTGCTGGAGGAACTGGGATGGCTGGAATTTGAGAAGTCTGATGTAATGAGTTTAAGAAGCGACATGTTACTTACTCTAGGGTGCAAAGGATCGTAACATTTACAGACTTGTGCATTGGCTAATCGGCGGTGCTTGGAGCTTGCAGATGCCAGGGAGCTCCAGGGCCCTCGTGTGGTTAATGGCGATGCCAAATGACGCCGCGCTGCCATCGAGAACCATGCAGAGGCAACGGGGGTCGGTCTGGACGATGCCGGCGAGCGTGGTGCAGCAGGAGAAGCCGGGCTCCAGGGCTTTGCTCCCTATGAAGTCAAGGCATGGGGATAGGGTCATCATCACGCTCGAGCAGCCGTTGTTCTGCGCTGCGGCCTTGGAGGCAATCATCGTCGCCAGAATAAGAGCAATGGCAGTGATCTCCATCTTCCTGGCAGCTCCTTCCCCAGGATGAACAATGCCGGTAAGTAATATCACAAAGCTACGTCTCCGAGAGGAAAAAACTTGGATGTATTGACAGGTAGTGGTTCGTAAGGACGTTGTAGGAAGAGGAAGAGGGCATTGTCTGCTGCGGATGCGGCCGGATTTTTCGGAATGATATACCAGGAAGCTGCTACTGTCTCCTGACCACACACATGTTTGGTCTATTGTTGCAGCATTCTAATCGTGGAAAGGCTTTATGCATGTGCATAAATTTAGGGTGGTTTGTTTCTCCCAACCAGTCACAGTTCTCCTTTATTATTGCTTAACCTGGACATTTTACCTTCATACTTGTATTTTAGGAGGCAACTATTATTTGCTTGTTTTGAGAAATAACCTACATTATTATATAAGTGTGTTCTTAATTAGTCAGAGCCAAAACAAAAATATATGCCTCACAAAAATATATGTAAGAACATCCCCAATAGGTGATTTAGATGTAAAAATAACCGAAATATACATCACTTAGGCTCAAAAAATGTTTTTTTTGAAGGAATGGACAGTAGGAAAGGCCCCTACTGTTTTTTCATTTATGTATACGGTGTTACAATGTTACATTTTTACGCACAAGTTCCTCCCGAACCCAGACAAGTTTTGGGCTAGGTATGGAAGGAAAAGTTGCTGTCCTTAGTGTAAATCAGAAATAAAAGGAGGGTGAGAACCCTTAGTCCTAGGGATGAAAACGGCGCGGAAACAGACGGAACTGGGTGCTACCATATTTGTTTTCATATTATTTTTACAAAAGCGGAAACGAATACAGAAAGCCCGAAAACGAATACGGAAACAGATACTAGCAGAAACAAACACGGAGCGAATACAGAGCGGACGTGGAAACAAAATTGTTTGTTGACCGGAACTTAAAACCCCCTTGAATCATAGAGAAATACAGATAAAAAAACAAACAAATTGATGGAATTGCTAACAAGGCTACAAAATAATATGGTTGTGTTGGCATAATAGGGTAGTATTTTAGTAGTACATGACAATTCCGTATAGGGTCTAGTTGAGTATGTGTGTGGTAGTATAACTTGGTACTCAAATAATTCATTTTGCTCATTTTACTCATTGTGTCATTGTGTATTGTTTGGTAGTTGGGCTATAAAGCAGCATGAGCCTATAGTAGAAACGGAAATTCCATATTAACGGAAACAAAAAGTTCCGTTTCCATGTGTGTTCCACCGGAAAACACCATTCCGTTTTTGTTTCCGTTTCTGCATAAAAAATTCCATTTCCATTCCTGTTTTGCAAATTTCCGTTTCCGCTTTCATATTTCCTCTCCATTTCCATTTTCCCTCCAAAAAAGCGGAAACTTTCCACTCCATTTTCATCCCTACTTAGTCCTATGTTGGAGGAGGTTGAAGTCCTCCTTAAAACTTCTTAACCAGCTATCGATGCTTGGAGTGATTCTTCTGAAATGTTTATTGTTTCTTTCCTTCCACAGACTCCAGGCAGCCACCACAAAGATGTCAAAAAAGAGCGGGCACCCCCAAGATTCTTTACCGTGTTGGAGGAGTTGGAGGCGGCAGGTGAAAGCGGGCCAATCAACACCAAGTTTTTGCCAGCAGGATCGGCTAAACGGGCAAGTGAAGATCATATGATCCACCGTCTCCTCAACAGGGGTGCCACAAAGCAAACACCTGTGATCATCTCCAATATCATAGTGCCGATGCTTGAGCATGTTACGCGTGTTTAGTCTATCATTCATGAGGAGCCAGCCAAAAACTTTGATCCTCATGATGCAATGAGAGCGCCAAAGAAGCGAGAAGGCGGGATGGGCGTTTGCGTCTCGAAAAAAGAACCTATAGTAGTCGGCTGGTCGGTAATCAGATTTGCCCCGTCTGTAAAACCAGACATCGCTCGCGGTCGTGGATGGATGTATGTGCGCAGAACGCAGCTGGATGTCGTGCACCTCGTCCAAGGCTTGCGGGGAGAGCGGTAGGTGAAAGGCTTCCGACAGCGTTGTGCTCTCCAAGAAATCTTTGATGGACCCATTTTCATGCATGGCAAAAGAGAAAGCGTGGGGATGCGAGATTTCCAGAACATCTCCAGCCCAAAGATCTTTCCAAACCAGGGCAGTGGTGCCCGAAACAACCTGAACTTGTGTGATGCCTCGGAAGATGGGGGTGAGTTTTAGGATGTCACGCCACCAGAAAGAGCCTACAGGATTCGTTGCATGGGAACCTTGTCCGTGTAGTACGTGTCCCAAATGAGATGCACACACGGAACGTCGAGCTTGTTGTAGAATTTGTTCAGGAACTTCATAAGTAGAGCATCATTTTGTAAGTTGATGTTGATAACACCCAATCCACCATGCTTTTTGGGTTTGCAAATCATATCCCAGGCAACAAGGGAGTTGCATTTGTCCCCCTGCTCAGTCTTTTTGGTCCAGAGGCATCATCTTCTAGTTTTGTCGAGCATCTCAATCAGCTTTGGTGAGAACTTGATCGTACACATGGCATAAATGAGGAGAGACGTGACGGTAGCATTGAGCCAGGAAAGTTTACCACCATAGGACATCATTGTGATCGTAAATGTGAGATGACGTTCAACACTGCACACTAGCGGCATAAGGTCTAGGATAGTTGGTTTGGTCATGCCAAGAGGGAGCCCCAGGTAGGTGAACGACATTGATCCAACCGAGCATCCGAAAAAACTCGCAAAAGCAAGGGCGGATTCTTTCAAAAGGTTTATTGGGATGAGCGTGGATTTGTGGAAATTGATTCGAAGGCCGATGGAGGATGCATAGTCCACAAGAATTTCTTTGATGACAGCAGCTTGTTGAGGGCATGCAGGCATAGCTAGGATCGGGCGGTAGTCTGCATATTGGATTACGGGGTAGTCCATTTGGCCGACAGAAGGGAAAGGCAGCTGAATCTTTCCTTGCCTAAACGCGTCGTTGATGGCAGCTTGGAGAAGATCAGCTGCAATCACGAAGATCAAGGGGGACAATGGGTCGCCCTGTCTCACACCAGTGCGGCAGTGGAATTGATGGCCCGGGACACCATTTAATAAAACCGACGATCTCCCAGTGGAGAGGATGCATCTGATCCAAGAAAGCCACTTGTCGTTGAAGCCCAACTGTTTCATAATGTTCAGCATGGGATCATGCTCAATCGTATCGAATGCTTTGGCAAAATCAAGTTTCAGCAAGATAATTTCCTCTTGGAGGCATGTCATTGGTGAATATATTGGAAGGCCCAAGCAAGGCGGTCCTGTATCGTTCTCCCCTTAATGAAGCCGTACTGATTCTTGTGTATGATCTTTAAAATGACACATTGTAGGTGGTTGGCGAGCAGCTTACTGATCATCTTAAGACAACAGTTGAGAAGTCCGATCGGGCGGTAGTCATTCACCGTCTCAGGCGAGTTGGTTTTTGGGATCAAGGTTATGAAGCCATCATTTATGCTTGTGAGATCCAAGTCCCCTCGGTGAAAAGCATCACAAAGATTATAAAAGTCTTGATTGATGATAGGCAAACATGCTTTGAGAAAAGCCCCACTAAAACCATCCGGGCTGGGTGCACGATCAGCCGGCATTTCTTTGATTATCGCATCAATCTCATCATGGGCAAATGGTTCAGTTAGCTGGTCTAAATCATCATGATGTTGCAAAATGCTGGGGAGGTTGAATTTCATTTCTGCTGGTCTCGAGGTGCCAAGGCGATCAGTGTAAGTGTGAAAGAGTAGCGCTTCTTTGCCGGCGTGAGAGTCAACGAGGGAGCTATTTTCCTTTCTAAAGCTTGCGATGTTGTTGTGACGATATCTTTCAGTAGCAACTGCCTAATTTTTTTTTGTATTTTCGTCCCCAAACTTGATCCATCTAATGGTGCATCGTTTCTTCCAGTATTGATTTTGATATTTAAGAAGGTGCAACAAGTGTTTCTTGATGATGTTCCAAAAATTCGTCTCCGGTATAGTCAGGATTCTACTGTTTTCTAATTCATCAAGCCGGGCGAGAGTCTCGTTGCAGTTAGTAATGGCCACAGAAAGGCGGGAGCGATTTTTGCTCCAGATCTTTAGGCCGTGGCTAAGGGCTTTGAATTTATGATAGAGAATGGTCGCAGTGTTTTGGGCTCTAACTGGTCTGCTCCAAACCTATTGGACAAGATCCATGAAGACAGTGTATAAAATCCAAAATGGCTCAAAATGGAAAACCTTACTGCGAGGGATGCAGGTTTGGATGGAAATAATACATGGCACATGATCAGAAACGGGCTTACCAAGAGGCTTAACCAGGGTATTAGGATAGACATTGGTCCAGTGCAGCGAAGTGAAGAACCAGTCTAGTTGCTCAAGGAGGGGATCTTGTTGCATATTGCTCAAGGAGAGGCTCAAAAAAGTCCCTCCAATACACGATGTAGATGTAAATCTTTTACATCTGAGTTTACTCTAGATGTAAAATGCATCACCAAGTGATGCACATATACATTACTAGGCTGCGCCAGGTGAAGACGCTGCCGCACCGTGTGGAGCCCTGCCCCCCGACGGCACCACGCCGCTGCGCCGCCTGCTTACCGGAACATTGCCGCACCCTGCTGTCTGCAGATCCGGCCTCCCACCCCGCTACCCATGCCTCGAAAGCACCCAAATCTGTCGCTTTTTTGCCGTTCCACCGATGTCGTGCGATTTGAAGCTTCTCCATTGTCGTATGCATAGCCTCCGGCCTCGACAACCCCCGCTACGCAATTTGAAGCTTCTCCATCGCCGCCGCCACACAATTTAAACTTCTTCATTGCCATGTCGTCGCTCGATTTGGAAGTCGTAGCCGCTCAGCCATCGCCGTGCAGTCACTCGATTTGTAAGCAGCACGGCTCGACGCCGCCAGTCATCTCAAAGTCGCACCAGCGTTGTTGTCGTGCCGCCAAAGAAGGCCGTGAAGAGCAAGACTTGCTTCTCCAGGGTGCGGGAGAAGCTGTCTGGGAACTCCGATGCCGAGTTCCAGTGCGACGACTATCGCTACTGGCTCGGCACCTTGAAGTACCCGGAGGTGGCCGCATGTGTGTACGACATCGCCGCTTGGCGTTTCAGCCGGCCAAGGCACGAGGTGAACTTCCCGGAGATGGAACCCCGAGAGGATGCAGAGTTCATCAGGTCGAAGAATCTTAAGATACGACACATACGGATGAGAAGAAGGGGGAGAAGAAGAAGAAGACGGTATCGCTGTTGGGGAATGTAGCATGCAATTTCAAAAAATTTCCTATGCTCACGTAAGATCTATCTAGGAGGTGCATAACAATGTGAGGGGGAGAGTGTGTCTACACTACCCTTGTAGACCGAAAGCAGAATCGTTTGACAACACGGTTGATGTAGTCGAACTTCTTCTAGCTCCGACCGATCAAGTACCAAACGTACGACACCTCCGAGTTCTACACACGTTCAGCTCGATGACGTTCCTCGCCCTCTTGATCCAACAAGGTGTCGAGGAAGTAGATGAGTTCCATCAGCACGACGGCATGGTGACGGTGATGGTGAAGTGATCAGCGGAGGGCTTCACCTAAGCACCGCGACAATATGACCGGGGGTGTAAACTATGGAGGGGGGGCGCAACACACGGCTAACTATTGATGTTGTGTGTTGTAGGTGCCCCCTCCCCACATATATATAGGTTGGAGGGGAGGAGACACAGCCAAGGGGGACGCCCCAAGTAGGAGGAATCCTACTTGGGCTCCTCCCCCAGTTCGGCCAACCTCCTCTCCTATTCCTATTCGGAGTAGGAAGGGAAGAGTGGGAAGGGGGAATCCTATTCTCTTTTTTCCTTTCCTCCTTCCCCTTTCCTTCTCCAATTTGGCCAGCCCATATGGGGGGGGGGCACTAGACCCTTTATGGCTCATGCATTTCCCCTCTTGGCCCATAAGGCCCATATTCTTTGCCGGGGGTGCCCGGAACCCCTTCGGTGACCCGATAAGTACCCGATGCTTCCCGAAACACTTATGGTGTCTGAATACCATCGTCCTATATATCAATCTTTACCTCTCAACCATTTCGAGACTCCTCGTCATGTTCGTGATCTCATCCGAGACTCCAAACAACATTCAGTCACCAAATCACATAACTCATATAATACAATATCGTCATCGAACATTAACTGTGCGGAGCCTACGGGTTTGAGAACTATGTAGACATGACCGAGACACATCTCCGGTCAATAACCAATAGTAGAACCTGTATGCTCATATTGTCTCCCACATATTATACGGAGATCTTTATCGGTCAAACCGTTATGACAACATACGTTATTCCCTTTGTCCATCGGTATGTTACTTACCCGAGATTCGATCGTCGGTATCTTCATACCTAGTTCAATCTCGTTACCGGCAAGTCTCTTTACTCGTTCCATAATGCATCATCCTACAAATAACTCATTAATCACTTTGCTTGTAAGGCTTCTTATGATGTGCATTACCGAGAGGGCACAGAGATACCTCTCCGATACTCGGAGTGACAAATCCTAATCTCGATCTATGCCAACCCAACAAACACCTTCTGAGATACCTGTAGAGCATCTTTATAATCACCCAGTTACATTGTGACGTTTGATAGTACACAAGGTATTACTCCGGTATCCGGGAGTTGCATATCTCATAGTCGAAGGAATATGTATTTGACATGAAGAAAGCAATAGCAATAAAACTGAACGATCATAATGCTAAGCTAACGAATGGGTCTAGTCCATCACATCATTCTCCTAATGGTGTGATCCCGTTTCTCAAATGACAACACATGTCTATGGTTAGGAAACTTAACCATCTTTGATCAAAGAGCTAGTCTAGTAGAGGCTTACTACGGACATAGTATTTTGTCTATGTATCAACACATGTATCAAGTTTTAGGTTAATAAAATTCTAGAATGAATAATAAACATTTATCATGAAATAAGGAAATGTAAAATAACAACTTTATTATTGCCTCTAGGGCATATTTCCTTCAATCGCCATTGCTCCCAACGAGAGTGACGAAGCGACGCTTGCGAGGTTTGCGCACGAGCATCTGGACTATGTCCAAGCTAAGCAGGAGTTTTATTGGAAGCGTGATGCCGAGTAGAATAAGAAGGCAGTGAAGAAGTAGGACGAGGTCAGCCCCTCGACAGTGATCCCCGTCGAGTCTGACTCGTCAGGTTGGGATGACTCGAGGAGGATGAGAAGGTTGACGACTGGGACGACTCCAACAAAGATGTGTTCTGGGAGTAGTTCAAGAGCGACGATGAGTAGTTTTTGTTTTATGTAGTTCAAGTAGACTCAAAGTAGTTGTAGTTTGGCATGATTTAGTAGTTTGAACTATGTTTAATTATGTTTTAAGAACTATGTTAGCTTCAAATGAACTTGGTATGTTTGAATTTTATGTTGAAATGATGTAGTACTAGTTTTACATCATCTATTGGAGCACTAATTTTACATCAACTATTATACATCATCTGTTGGACTTGGGTGTTATTCGATGATGTAAATTTTACATTTAGCACTTTTTGGTGATGTATTTTACATTATCTATTAGAGATGCTGAAAGCACAAGTGCTCCCTAGGTGGTTTTGGTAATTAATGTCAACATATCTCTTGTTGGCATACACTTTTATCTAGTATGTTTCAGATAAGTTCAACAATGGAGTGGCATGGACTAAAGGATGTGGGAACCCTTTCAAGATGCTAAGGACAAAGGATTGGCTCAAGCTTCAAGCTCAAGACTCTTCATTTTATATTTTAGTGATCCAAGATCACATTGAGTCTATAGGAAAAGCCAATACTATCAAGGAGGGATTAGGTGTTGCTTAATGAGCCTCTTGCTTCATGTGCTTAGTGATATGCTCCAAAACCCTCAACTACTTACTCACATCCACAAATGACCTAAACCTAAAGCCAAAATCAGTCACACTGATTCTTTCTATCCGGTGCCACCGATTTCAGATGTATTAGCCACTTCCACAAACCCTAAGCAAATCGGTCTTACCGATTGGGATCTCGGTCTCACCGAGATGGGATTTTAATCTCTCTGTGTATGTCCATTACCAAAATCGGTCTCACCGAGTTTGAGCAATCGATACTACCGAGATTACAATGCAAACTTTCTGGTTGACTCATTACCAAAATCGGTCCTACCGAGTTTGTGTAATCGGTCAAACCGAGTTTGCCTGACCAACTCTCTGGAAAGCTTATTACCAAAATCGGTCTCACCGAGTTTGTGTAATTGGTCTTACCGAGATTACGTTATGCCCTAACCCTAACCATATCGGTCTCACCGAGTTGCATTTCGTCCCACGAAAATCCTAACGATCACATTATTTGCTAAATCGGTCGACCGAGTTTAACGATTCGGTCCCACCGAGTTTGGTAGATTGTGTGTAACAGTTAGATTTTGTGTGGAGGCTATATATACCCTCCACCTCCTCTTCATTCGGAGAGAGAGCCATCGACCGAACCTACACTTCCAAAGATACATTTTCGAGAGAGAACTACCTACTCATGTGTTGAGGCCAAGATATTCCATTCCTACCATATGAATCTTGATCTCTAGCCTTCCCCAAGTTGCTTTCCACTCAAATCTTCTTTCCACCAGATCCAAAACCTATGAGAGAGAGTTGAGTGTTGGGGAGACTATCATTTGAAGCACAAGAGCAAGGAGTTCATCATCAATGCACCATTTGTTATTTCTTGGAGAGTGGTGTCTCCTAGATTGGCTAGGTGTCAATTGGGAGCCTCCGACAAGATTGTGGAGTTGAACCAAGGAGTTTGTAAGGGCAAGGAGATCGCCTACTTCATGAAGATCTACCGCTAGTGAGGCAAGTCCTTCGTGGGCGACGACCATGGTGGGATAGACATGGTTGCTTCTTCGTGGACCCTTCGTGGGTGGAGCCCTCCGTGGACTCGTGCAACCATTACCCTTCGTGGGTTGAAGTCTCCATCAACGTGGATGTACGATAGCACCACCTATCGGAACCACGCCAAAAACATCCGTGTCTCCAATTGCGTTTGAATCCTCCAAACCCTTCCCTTTACATTCTTGCAAGTTGCATGCTTTACTTTCCGCTGCCCATATACTCTTTGCATGCTTGCTTGATATGTATTGTGAATGTTAAACTTGTGCCCAAACTCCACTTAAACTTAAGGAAACTTAAAAACTACAACTTTGGTACTTAGTGTCTAATCACCCCCCTCTAGACACCTCTTCTGAAGGTCCTACAAGTGGTATCAGAGCATTGGTCTCCATTGCCTTGGTTTAATCACCATTGGAGGAAGATGGATGAGTCTACTTTGGGGAGTCTTAGACATAGAGTGCCTATTCTTGATGGAGAGTATTTTCATGAGTGGAAAATGAGATGCTTTTAATTTTCAATCAATATCATTTGAACAAGTACATTGCTAGCCCTTGTGCACCTTATGTTGATCCTAGGCATCCTACCCATGATGAGTCAATTGACATGATTAGGAATCTTAGAACTGCCGAACTTATCATTAGAGGATTGCCTAGAAACTTGATTGGATGTTTGCCTACTTTTAAGTGTGCCTACACTATATGGAAATTTCTTGAGGAACAATTAACAGATTATTCCTTGAAAAATCTTGATGAAATTCTTCATAAGTCTATTGCTTTGAGTAAGATGAATACTAGTGATCCTATGTTTGGTGATCGTCTATTTGAGCTTACAAACCTTATGCGTGCCAAAGGAAATGTTGGTATTATTAGTGATATTATTTCCGAAGCTATAAAAATTGATAAGCAAGATCATTGTCAAACTCATTCTAATGAATCACCCTCTCTAGGACTTGATCCACCACATGACGATGTTGAACATGGATACTATGATGAAGATGATGATAGTGACTTCAATCTTGATGATGCAATGAGACACTTTGGTCTTATGGCAAATCTTCGGGGATATATGTCAGGAGGAAAGGAATGGGTTCTTGATAGTGGATGTACCGATCACATGACCGGAGATAAAGACATGTTTTGTGAGCTTGCTGATAATGATAGTCCTCGAAAGTATGTCACTTTCGGTGACAACTCAAAGGGTAAGGTGGTTGGCCTTGGTAAGGTGGCCATATACATGATAGCTCCGTACAAAATGTCATGCTCGTTGAATCTCTTGGATACAACTTACTTTCAGTATCTAGACTTGCTGATTTCGGTTTCAATGTCCTATTTACTGAAGTAGATGGCCAAGTGTTTCATCGAGACAATCATAAAATGGTCTTTACCGGTATGCGTAGAGGTGATCTATAAATTGTTGATTTCACTAAAAAGGCCCAACCTAAAACTTGCTTTATTGCTAAATCCTCAAAAGGTTGGTTATGGCATAGACGACTAGGACATGTTGGTATGCGAAACCTTGACAAGCTTATTAAAGGAAATCATATCCTTGGAGTTACGATGTCATATTTGATAAGGATAAACTTTGCAGCGCTTGTCAAGTAGGTAAACAGGTTGGAGGAAGGCATCCCGTGAAGAACATCATGACCTCAAGGAGGCCACTCGAGCTACTTCACATGGATCCTTTTGGTCCCAACTCTTACAAGAGTCTCGGTGGAAATTCTTTTGGTCTAGTTATAGTTGATGATTTTTCAAGATTTACATGGGTGTTCTTTCTTGATGATAAATCGCAGGTCCAAAAGATCTTCAAAAACTTCGCTAGGAAGGCCCAAAATCAATTTGAAGTGAAGATCAAGAAGGTTCGCAGCGACAACTTACTCGGGAAGACGGCATACGAGCTCCTCACCGGTAACAAACCCCAAGTTGGATACTTTCGAGTATTCGGCTCAAAGTGCTATATTCTTGATAAGCATCGTTGTTCTAAATTTGCTCCTAAGTCTCATGAAGGTTTCCTACTGCAACATCCCAAATTTTCAATTTGGAATGTTATACATAGATCATCATTGCATATCATATTTTGTTACATTGTTGGCTCGATCCTAGAAA
Organism: Aegilops speltoides; assembly: GCA_021437245.1. Taxonomy (NCBI): domain Eukaryota; kingdom Viridiplantae; phylum Streptophyta; class Magnoliopsida; order Poales; family Poaceae; genus Aegilops; species Aegilops speltoides. The sequence continues at coordinate 253,325,528 of CM038142.1, read as the reverse complement.
TTCTACGCAACTCAAGGACCCACGGAGAGAGTTGGGGATTTCGTTATTTTCATATATGGGTTTTTCTCAAATTTTGAAAATAGGATCATTTGATTTTATTTATTTTATCTTCAATTATTTCTACTACCAAAAATTCAGAGAGGGAATAAAATTACTTTTCCAAAATAAAGAAATAATGAAGATTTAATAAAAAAATCAAATAAGATTTATTTGGAGTTTTTCGCCTTTTTATTTGAATTTAGGAAAAATGCGTGTTTTCCAAAATTGCATTTAGGCCCCAAATAAATGTTCATCTTGTCCGCCTTGATTTTAGAAGCCGGGGAAAATTTATTTTGGGATTTTTGGAGCTCGTTTAGTATTTCTTTTTATTTTTTCTTCTGCGCAGAATTATTTAAAAAAAAAACGCAACCGACCTACGGGCCGTGTCCGCCTAGGACTCCCGGCCCGCGAGGCTTTATAAGCCGGGGGGGAGCCAGCCCGAGGCCCAGCCGCCGGACCCCGCCGCCATCGCCGGACCCGCCGACCAGCCAAGACGCCGCCGAGGTTCACCGCCGCCTCGACTTCCGTGCCGTTTTTTTAGAAAGCCGATCGGTTTTCCGTCGGTTTTATTTTCGTTTTTTTAGTTTTGGTTTTTTATTAGATCGGTTTTATTTTTGGTATAGTTTAGTTAACGAACGTTCGTTCGTTAACCCGTTCGTCGTTTTTTCTTTTTCTCGGATTTAATCCGCGATTTTTCTGATCGCGATTCCTGATCCGATTTTCGTTTTAGTTTAACTTTTCGCTCGTTTATCGGAATCAGGCGATTCAAGCGCCTGGAGTTTCGTCTCGAAACCCTCTTTCCGAATAATCAACTTCTGTAAAATTTGACTTAGATCCAGATTAGTAAGACGAAGCTGTTTTCTTTCGCTGTTTGACTTTCGTTGCTTTGTTCGATTTGATTCTTTTCGCAAACCGGAGTTCTTAAGTTAAACATTCTGGTTAGATCTTTTATTTGAGTTTTACCTGTGCATTGGATGAGTACTTATTGTATGCTTGTTTGTTTGTCTGCGATAGAATACCCGAGTCGCCGCTTTGTTACTTGAGTCTCTAGGTTTCATGGATCATCGGCAAAGGCAAGTAACACTTGATCATACCTTTCTACTACCGTGTTTTATGCATTAGATCAATCCTCAAACATTGCACGATTAGGATTTAATTAAATTGTGGGATGGGAAGTAGATGAGGTAGTACCTATTACTGTTTTATTATCGAACCTTTGGGAGTTACTTCTCGCTTTGCTTATTATGCCATGCTATGCTAGTAGACGTGGATTGGGTGAGTGGATTTCCATGACAGATGTGAGATTGTTAATCAATGGTTTATTTAAGGTGGCAACTTAAACACACATCTGGGTGGATTGAGGCACCTGGTTTCTATCAGGACTTGCCTGTATTTCTTCGGACCGCCACCCAGGCTCAAAGGGATCATGAGATTATTCAAACTAGAAACTTACGTGTGCAGCCACAAGCCATTATGGGCTCTGGCATAGTTGACTAAGTTGTGCGAACTCTTACGGGTAGACTAGCCGATGTAGGGGAAAGTAGGTATACCAGTCTACCCACATGTAAGGTGCTAGTGCTTCCGAAAGACTATGTCTCGGTCATCCGTTTCTCAAACATCATGTAGTGCGAGAAATCAAACGGAGGCGATCGAGTCTTGTGGGGAAAAGTGCGCAAACCTCTGTAGAGTGTATAAACTAATCATGGTTAGCCGTGTCCCCGGTTATGGACGTTTTGAGTATCTAGTACTTGGATATCATGTGAATCTCATCATGTTACTCTAAATTAATATTGTTGGGTTTTAATGAGTATTTTTAATTAGGATTGAGAATGCTGTCAAGCATTCTCAATGTTTAACAACCACCATGATAGTTAAATAACTTTATTCCTTTGCAGTAGGGAAAAATTGGCTTTATGCAAAAACTGTAACCATAGAGCTTTACCACCAGCCAAATATGCATGTAGTATAGCCTATTTCCATTTTTATTCTCTATGTGTTACATTGCCAGCATATTCCATGTGCTGACCCGTTTTCGGGCTGCAACGTTTTACGTTGCAGACTTTTCAGACGACAAGTAAGATGTTTTAGGTCGTGGTTCTATACTCAGTGATGCCGTTGGAGTTGATGGACTCGCTTATCTTCCAAGACTTCTGCTGTTATCGTTTTTAGATGGCCTTAAGCCATATTTATTTCAATAAGTTCTCTTTTGAGACATTCGATGTAATAAGTGTGTGATTGCTACTCTGTTATAAATCCTCCAAGTACTGTGTGGTGTCGGATTCTTGATCCGGGGATGACACCGAGCACAAAGATCGATCGCTTGAGGTCCGGTCGCTACAAGGTGGTATCGAGCACACGCCGATGTAGGACACTACCGAGGAGTCTGGACTAGGGGTGTCCGGATAGCCGGACTATCATCATCACCGCACTCCAAGACTATGAAGATACAAGATTGAAGACTTCGTCCGTGTCCGGATGGGACTTTCCTTGGCGTGGAAGGCAAGATTGGCAATCTGGATATGTAGATCTCCTACCATTGTAACCGACTCAGGTAACCCTAGCCCTCTTCGGTGTCTATATAAACCGGAGGGTTTTAGTCCGTAGGACGAACAACCATTACAACAATCATACCATAGGCTTGCTTCTAGGGTTTAGCCTCCTTGATCTCGTGGTAGATCCACTCTTGTACTACCCATATCATCAATACTCATCAAGCAGGAGTAGGGTTTTACCTCCATCGAGAGGGCCCGAACACGGGTAAAACATCGTGTCCCTTGTCTCTGTTACCATCCGCCTAGACGCACAGTTCGGGACCCCCTACCCGAAATCCGCCGGTTTCGACACCGACATTGGTGCTTTCATTGAGAGTTCCTCTGTGCCGTCACGATCAGGAAGGATGCCTCTTCCCGTCTTTAAAGACGGTACCATCACCGAAGGAGCTTTGGCCACCGGCCAAACTTTCCGGCTAGGCAGTTTTCTCATGACCGCCTGTTCGCCATCGCTTCGATGATGACCTCTCGGGTCATCGAAAGCAATCTTCACGTCAACTCGAATTCATCGAGCAATTGGATCCAATGGAGCTCTTCCAGAACGAGCTCTTGGATCGCATCGCCGCCTCGAGTCGCTCTGAGACTACAACCAGATTGGTCTTAAAACCGATCCGAGAGATTAACTCTCCCGTGTTACCCACCACGCTGCGGTGGTAGAGGAACAAAGCGCGGTTCCTCTTACAGATTAAAAACTAGTTATGTCCGGAGTCCCGAACCCTCCATGCCGGATTTCCGCGGAGGGACAGACGTCGATCAAGCACTGAACCTAAAGTGAGGCATCGGACCAGACTCGGTTGACAACGTCCAGCAATCCAAGCTTCCAAATTCAGAAACTTTCCGGCCCTCGAGCCTCGAGATGGGTAGGGTTCCGGACTCAATTCCACCCACCCACCCAAGCATATGCGATCTATCTCAAATCCTGCAAGAGCCCGCTGAAACAGTACATCATTACTGGGCCAGATTCCTCCTGGTTATGGACAGGATAAAAGACTGTCGTGAGGAAAACGCAATTTCAATTTTCTGCAATAATTGCACGGACAAGGGAATCTTGAACGCCGTAAGTCGTCGTGAAATTACACTTCACGACCAAGGCCCATAGTACGCAAGCATCTTGTGCGATGGAGAGTTTCCGGAAAACCAAACTAAGTTTTGGGACAATCCGCCCAATACAACGCTAGTCCGAAACAAAAGGGTGCATCATACTCAGGCACCAGGTACAAAAACCAAAAAGCAAAAACCCCATAAAGGGCACGGAACCGTACTGGAGGGATGGCTCAGCGGACCCTGTAAAATTCACAGTATTGAAGGCGCCGCTCCAACACATAGCCTTCGAGCATGTTGGATACTGCGGCAGGTGGCCAAAAGTGGCGAAGAGCTTCTAGCCCCAGAGAACCACCCTAACAGTACCAGTACGGTGTCAACAGTCTTCGAGACTTTCGCATCAAATAATATGCGAAGCGAACAATCCGCAGCCTCGCCAAGTCTACCAAGTAGCAACAACAAATCCATGGAGCGACACGCCATCACCTTCAACGCCAGCGATTTAACCTAAATTCAACAGCCCGAGCACCGGCCGCATTGGTCCTCGGTCCAATAGTGGACGACTTTCGATTAAACCTCATCTACGAGGAAACTCTTCAAAAATGGAAATAGATCGGAGCCGCATTGAGCAAAGCAGCACAACCTTTAGAGGAATAATCCCTAGCCGGAAGCACGCTGCACAGAAAAATCATACTTGATGTGGTGTTCGCTCGCCAGACAATCACAGTCCGAGGAGGTCACGCCCAAGTGGCCTGCTCAACAAATGGATATCACGCTATATTAGGACGAGAGGCATTCACAATTTTTCAAGCCATACCCCATTACGGGTACATGAAGCTTAAGATGCCTGGGCCCGGCGGAATAATCACTCTCGTTAGTGATCCGGACACAGCACTCCGTGCCGAAAAAAAGACAGCCGCACTAGCCCTAGAGGCACTATCCGATGCCTTAGCAGCAGAGGAGCTCACGGCGCTGCGCTCCATGGTGAACAGGGACGATGTGATACTCGATAAGAGGTCCAAGTCCACCTCTTTTAAACCAGCGGACGAAATAGTCACATTCCAAAGGACGAAATAGTCACATTCCAAGTCCATCCAACGGACCCAACAAAGATGGCCTCCATTGGGGCACAGTTAAACCCTGATGTAGACGCCGCACTGCAAGAATTCCTTCGGGAAAACTGGGACATCTTTGCCTGGCACCCTTCAGACATGCCAGGAATCCCACGCAAATTGGCAGAACACAGCCTAAACATCCTAAAAGGATTCAAGCCAGTCAAACAGGCTCTTCGGCGATTTTCCGAACCCAAAAGACAAGCTATGGGAGAAGAGCTAGCCAAACTATTAGAAGCCGGATTCATCAGAGACATCAAACATCCGGACTGGCTAGCAAACCTGGTAATGGTACCAAAGAAGGACAAATCTTGGCGCCAATGTGTCGATTTTAAAGACCTCAATAAGGCTTGTCCAAAGGATCCTTTCCCCCTTCCCCATATCGATCAGATAATCGATGCTACTGCAGGGCACGATTCATTGTGCTTCCTCGATGCATACTCCGGTTACCATCAAATTAAGATGGCGGAGGCGGACCAAGCCGCAACGGCATTCATTACCCCATATGGACCATTCTGTTTCAACACGATGCCCTTCGGACTCAAAAATGCCGGCGCAAGATATCGGCGCATGATTCAGACATGTCTGGCTACCCAGATCGGCAAAACAAGAGAGGCATACGAGACGATGTGGTCGCAAGACCAAACACGTTGAAACCCTAGTAGACGATTTGAGGCTCACATTCGACAACCTCCGAGCATATGACATTGTCAATCCGAAAATGCGTTTTGCGTATCACCGGAAAGCTCTCGGCTTCATTGTATCCGTAGAGGAATTGAAGCAAACCCAGCCAAGATCCGAGCTCACACAGCAGCTGGATATTCCAAAAGACCTCAAACAAATACAAAATTGATCGATGCGTGGCGGCTTTAAGCCGCTTCATCTCCGCTTGGGAGAAAAGGCATTGCCCTCTATCGCCTCCTCAGCGCATCAACACTTCGAGTGGACGGATGCTGCCACCGCCGACTCAAGAAATAAAAGCCATATTGGCAACAAATCCGGTCCTGGCTGCGCCTAACCTGGGCGAACCAATGTTGTTATATATCGCGGCAACACATCAAGTTGTAAGCGTGGTGCTCGTCATCGAACGAGAAACAAAAGGGCATAAATTCCCTCTTCAAAAACTAGTGTACTACGTATCCACTGTCTTAACTCCCTGCAAGTCCCGGTACCCGCATTATCAAAAGATAGCGTACGCGGTGTTCATGGCATCCCGGAAGCTCCGGCACTACTTTTAAGAGTGTTCGATAAAAGTGGCCTCCGAAGTGCCCCTCAACGACATTATAAACAACCGCGACGCGATGGGCAGGATTGCAAAATGGGCCATTGAGCTCTTACCATTTGACATAACTTATAAACCTCGGCGAGCTATAAAGTCGCAAGTCTTGGCTGACTTCATCGCTGAATGGACCGAAGCCGAACTCCCTAAAGAGTACAACGCATACTCCAATTGGATTATGCATTTCGACGGCTCCAAAATGTTGGCCGGCTTGGGGGCTGGCGTCGTACTGACGTCCCCAACCGGAGACACACCAATCGTGCTTCAGATAATGTACACGGACTCTAACAATGCAGCTGAATACGAGGCCCTCCTACATGGTCTCCGGATGGCAATCTCCATGGGTATTCAACGCCTAGAGGTGCGCGGGGATTCAAACCTTGCAATATCCCAAGTAAATGGAGACTTTGACGCCAAGGATCCGAAAATGGCAGCCTATCGTAACGCTGTCCTAAAACTATCAGCTCGGTTCGAAGGACTCGAATTCCACCACGTAGCCCGGGATAATAACCAAGCAGCCGACGTGTTGGCACGCATCGGCGCGAAATGCGATGCTGTCCCTCCAAACATCTTCCTGGAACGGCTCTTTAAGCCATCCGTACTATGGGAAGAGGAGTCCGGAAATAACAACCCGGAAACAACCGCACCACCCAACACAGAACAATCTGACATAATCGGCGGTTCAGCTGATGAAACAACACCTTCAGCCCACGAAATAATGGCGGTAATTGCCCCGTGGACAGAACCATTCCTAGCCTACTTAATTAGGCAGGAACTTCCCGAAGACCAAAATGAGGCCCGCTGCATAGTTCGGCGATCTAAAGCCTACAAGGTCCATGAGGGAGAACTTTATAAGAAAAGCACAACCGGAGTCCTTCAAAGGTGCATCTCCGAAGAGGAAGGGCGAAATCTTCTGGCTGAAATTCACGCCGGACTAGGCGGACACCACGCTGCAGCCCGGGCCCTTGTAGGTAAGGCCTTTCAGACAGATTTTATTGGCCGACGGCCCGGCAGATGCTCGGGACTTAGTCCAAAGATGCGTCGGTTGTCGCCTCTTTGCTAATCGAGCCATATGCCACCCACCACGCCAAAACTATACCCATTACCCGTTCGTCATGTCAGGGGCTTGACATGGTTGGACCCCTTAAAGGGGGAACCCACAAGCAAAAGTACCTATTGGTCATGGTGGACAAATTCACCAAATGGATAGAGGCCAAGCCAGTTAAAACGGCAGAGTCCGGACCAGTGATAGACTTCATATTCGGGGTAGTACAACGTTATGGCGTCCCCCATAGCATCATTACCGATAACAGCACGAACTTCACGGCCGACGAGGTCAAACTCTGGTGCAAAAATATGGGCATTAAGCTCGATTATGCTTCAGTCTATAATCCTCAAACCAACGGTCAAGTTGAGCGAGCAAATGGTCTGATAATGAGCGGCATCAAGCCCAGACTAGTGCGGTCCCTTACGGAATCTAACACGCACTGGGTAGAGGAGCTTGACTCTGTAATCTGGGGGGCTACGGACCACGCCAAACCATACTACCGGATTCACACCATTCTTTATGGTATATGGCGCAGAGGCAGTTTTGCCCTGCGACATAATTCATGAGTCACCTCGAGTGCGCATGTACGAAGAAAGAGAAGCCGAGGTGGATCGGCAGGACAGCTTGGATGCATTGGAGGAGGAACGAGATGTGGCAAAGGCCCGTTCTGCATTCTATCAGCAGCAGGCTCGAAGATATCAAAGCAGAGAAGTACGGGCTAAAACTTACAATGTTGGCGAACTAGTTCTACGCCTGCCGGACAAGAAAAAGGACAAACTCAAGCCCAAATGGGAAGGTCCCTTCATCATCGACCAAGTCCTGACCGGCGGAGCATACCGTCTGCGAAATGCATTGGACAACCGACTCGAACCGAACCCATGGAACGCAGCCCGCCTCCGAAGACACGCCTAGCGCCGGACTAAGAGTTCGTCTCCTTCCTCCATCCACATTTTCACACTTCAGCTGTCTTTTGTTTCTCTTTTTTCTCCCACCTTTTTCATAAAAGCCCTTGAGGGCCTATTTGTGCATTGTTCGCACACACTTGATATGCTACCCGCACTCATTATACCTGGGGGCTTCCTTAACAGAAGCTTACTTATACGGGCTTCACGGCCAGCACATGTGTCAAACTTCCACATGTACCTTTTATTCACCATTATATGCATCCATATGACTTAAGTTTTGGCCAAGCTGGGTTGCCTGGCTCCTGTGCTTACCCCAACGTTCCCGATTGTTCGGCTAGGAGGTAAAGGGAGCACCTCTGCGATTATTCTTGCCGGTCACCGGATGTGTACCTCAGACCGGGTGAAGCCGAAAGCTAGCATTCTTAAGGGAATATTCGGTCGGTGACTTGAAAGATGATTTTTTACACATTTATTTATCCGCCCCCAGATGTTTTCCTGCTCTTTTCGCAGTCCGGACATGCACTTTAGGGCATGCCTCCCAGGGAAAGGAACCCTTAACGGAACTATTCTCCCTGGAAGATGTTTCATACTAACCATGTAATATAACATAACTAGTTGGGCACTTGTCTGATAAAGCACTAATGACCCCTGCGCATGGTCTCCATGCATGCCCCGGTTTTTTCATAACCGAGAAGGTATTCGGACACACTCCGGACTCTAGGGTCCCGAGGTTGAAGCGAAAAGGTCGGCAAAGACAAACGATCTACAATCCGGCTAGAAGGCATTTTACATGTCATTTTAAATACATCACAAATCGACCGATAGATTCTCCTCAATCCCGCCTAACAGCTGTCTAATTTACTGATCCGTTAGAATACTTAGCGCCAACTCTACTTGGCCGCACACTAAGCTCACAGGATCTCCTTCCCATCGGGCCCCATAGGTCCGACCTCGGCCATGTGGTTTGGATCCACCTTTTTGTACCGCGTCTTCACCATGGCCCAGGCCTCCCTGGCACCTTGACAGCAGGACGATATCTTCCATAAACGGAAGCGCCGTCGCGCTCCCTAAAGATTCTCTGCAAGCTCTCCAAGGCCTTCGGGTAGGGAGAGGGACGGCCATAAGGCACAGACGACGCCGCCATCGCTTTGCCGAACACGTTCAAGCAGTTGCACCAGCTCGAAGTTGGTCACCCGTTGAACCGGGCATTTCCTCCATGAGGCGACACAGTGAGCACACCTACGCACATATTTACGTCGGTTGACTTCTCGCCAACTCTTCTTTTCAAAGGAGTTCGCCAGCACTTACTATAGATGCCGCGACGGCCGCTGATTCTCCTTCACGAGCTGCACAGCTCGCCCGAACACCCTTTAGCTCTTCTCCCACCGGGTGTGGGCATCCCGAGTTTGTTCCTCTCTGCTGCACCTTCAGAAGCACCTCTCGCCGCCTTCACCGGCGCGCAGAGTGTTGCTTGTCCGGATCAAGTCCGGCAACATCTGCAATACCATTGTCAGATTTACACGTACGCCGCACACCGCTTATCTTCTTGAAATAATGTGTTACCGGAGGGGGTCTCTGTGCCTCCTTCTGCTGCAGCTAGTGCGGCCTCAACTTGGACCTTGCACTCTTGTAGCTTCTGGGACAATTGGGTATTCTTCTCCGTAAGATCCTGCACATTATATGATCCTTAAATCAGTTATTTTAACTACTTTAAGTCTCGGGGCTCACCGCATATACAACTATTATAATCCCTTACCCGTATGTCTTTTACATACTGCTCCGTGGCTCTGGTTAAACCATCTTGAGGGGCACGGAGGTGCGCGTCTCCCGCGTTAAAGGCATTCAGCGCCTCTGGGGAGAAACACGCATCACGCAGAACTGTTCGGCGACGCCTATGATTCATGGCGCTCTCCACCTCAGACCTGGTGGCGGACAGCCTGTCGGCATCCTCCGCCGAGGAGTATCCGCTCGCGCTTTGCGCCGCCTCCCCCTCGGACCAGGTGTTGAGCTCGACGGGCGGAGGCTTGGTTGGCAACCTCTCCGGGCATAGTCCGGCGAGTGCTCTTTCTCCTGGAAAAGTCATGAGCGTTAATACACCTCCTGGGAATCCTTTTCCTGAATAACGGTCGCGAGCTATACCGTTGCGGTGACGTTTCAATTCGCAACGCACCCCTCTTCCGCCTGCGGGGCCGGACTGACCCTTGTTGGTCCGCCGACGCGGGTTCGGCTTCCCGCCTTGAAGGCACCTCCTGCAAGACACCGTTGTATACGGTGGTCAGAAATACGCAAGGATGAAGTAATAGTGTCAGGACTCCGATCGTAATTACCTGGGAAGCCGGAGTTAGGCCGGGGTAGTCAGCCGTAATGGTGACTAGAGCATTGTCCATGCTGAGTTGATGGAACACCCCATCAATTAGCTCCACCTTTATGTCCGGATCCTCTTCGGAGGCCGGATCAAGGGATCTTCCCAGATCTTCGGGTTGTGGGGCCGGACTATGTATGCTCTCCACGTTCCGGTGCAGTTCCTGTGTCAAAACCATAAAGTAAGATACTTAACTTTGAAAGCACGGGTCTGATAAATAAATATCCGCTTACCCAGCTCCGAGGGTTATTCATGGAGAACCCATTCAATGGGCTCGTCTGGAGGAAGTCCTCTTTCTCCCCTTGTACAGGCGGACAGATCTTTACGAGATCCGCGGCGATCTCGCCCTTACGGCCATGACGGGTGGCGTCGTTCTCCCCGTTGAAATACCACATGGGGTGGCCCCTATATTGGAGCGGCTGCACCCCTCGCATGATGCATATGGCCATGACTCCGATCATGGTTAATCCGGAATGGGCCATCAACCTAATCCGCCCATCAAGTAATGGACGCTCTGTCTTCCTCTGTTGAGGGCTCTGTGGGCACCAACTTAGGCGCTTCTTCAGAGGAGCCTTGTTGAACTCCGGAGGCCGATCCGAATCGGGTCCGCAAAGGGCGCCTTCCACATAAAACCATTCCGGCGCCGGTCTTGGACGCTTCTTTGGGGTTCCGGATAGATATCCGTCCCGCGATCGCCATATTTCGCTCCGCCCACTTGATATATTGACCCCTCGTGAGAACGGGTGCGAGGCAAAACAGTCTCTTCCACAGTGCAAAATGGGGCTCGATGCCCAGGAACAGCTCGCAAAGAGCTACGAAACCCGCGATGTGCAGAATAGAGGCGGGCGTGAGGTGATGAAGCTGGAGTCCGTAGAACTCCAGGAGGCCCCGGAGAAACGGGTGTATGGGAAACCCGAGCCCCCTTATTAGATAAGGGATGAGGCACACCCGCTCTCCTTTGGATGGACTAGGGGTGGCCTCCGCTTGCTTTCCACCTTTGTTGGTGGCAAGCCCGGCTCGAACCGGGACCATAAAGGCCGGAGGGAGGTATCCCTCCGCTTGTAGTGTTGCCAGCTCGTTGTGTGGAACTGAACATCTCCTCCAATCTCCTGGCGAAGGGCTGGGAGTGCGAGAGGAGGAGCCGCGTCGACGATGTCAGGCTAGATCTATACTATAATATCTCGCGGGAGGAAGATGGTGTGATTTGGATCTGGATTCTTGCCTCTCTTATAGGCAGGTTATTTGCGCAGCTAGGGGGTAAAATATAAAAGATACCCTGGCCTTTCGCATTCGTGTGACACATGGAAGAGGGCCATTATTGGGCGTGGAAGCCAAGGAGCGCAACATTTGTAAGGAAGCCGGACACTATTCGGCAAGCACATGGAATTTGGAGGAGAACCCGCCTTGCAACGCCGAAGACAATATACGCGCTGGTCTCGTCGTCATTGAAGCCTGGTTCGGGGCCACCGAGGAGTCTCGATCGGGGTGTCCGGATAGCCGGACTATCATCATTGGCCGGACTCCAAGACTATGAAGATACAAGATTGAAGACTTCGTCTCGTGTCCGGATGGGACTTTGCTTGGCGTGGAAGGCAAGGTTGGCAATATGGATATGTAGATCTCCTACCATTGTAACCGACTCTGTGTAACCCTAGCCCTCTCCGGTGTCTATATAAACCAGAGGGTTTTAGTCCGTAGGACGAACAACCATTACAACAATCATACCATAGGCTAGCTTCTAGGGTTTAGCCTCCTTGATCTCGTGGTAGATCCACTCTTGTACTACCCATATCATCAATATCAATCAAGCAGGAGTAGGGTTTTACCTCCATCGAGAGGGCCCAAACCTGGGTAAAAACATCGTGTCCCTTGTCTCCTGTTACCATCCGCCTAGACGCACAGTTCGGGACCCCCTACCCGAGATCCGCCGGTTTCGACACCGACAACGGCCACTAAGCTTAAACCCTAGATCACTACTCTTTCTTCTCATTCTGACTCCTCATCTTTTCTATTCTTTAGGATGGCGGATGCACGGATCAAGTTCACACAACTAGATGAGAACTCACCTTTTGGATATCACTTGAAGGAAGCCACTAGATACCGGAACATAGGAGTGCCAAGTTTCACTGGGACTTTCAACACCTCTTTACCCGAAGAGGAGCGCTGGAGGATTCAAGTCTACATTCCAGGAAGGACATTTGCACCAGCCACTGAGCCAATAGAGTTTACCTTTGATGCACCAACATGGAGCCTAGGGAAGAGCATGGCAGCTCACATCGCCATGGGACGAATTGGAGAAGTTTACCACAATGACCTCAAGAATACTATCTACCAGATTTGTGGGTGCCGAGATGAGCATTGGGAGATGATCACCACCAGGAAGGACAGATCAATCGCAGCGTATATTCAGGAGTTAAACCAACACATCCGACGCCAGGAGAATCAGATATGCACAGATATGGAGGAGCGGCAGAAGGCTATGACCAGGATCAAGGAGCTAGAAGCAGAACTCAAGGCTACACGTAAAGACTATATGGAAGAAATCATCACTCTAGTAAGACAGAACGGTGACCTTAAGGAGAAGATTGGAGTACTCATGGGAGGATCAGCACCCAGAGGAGAAGAGGATGAATCTACTTATCCAGATAATTATATCATCATCGACGACACCGACTCGGATCCCGACGACAGCGATGATGACTATGTTGATGAAGCTGAGCAGATATCATGGAATCAGATCGAGCAGTTTTTCTAGTTGACCACCATAACAGTAGTAGAATTTTCCACCATTTAATTAGTTTTAGTCCAAGCACTTTTGTAATGATAGTTAGACCGTTGTATGCCCTTGTTTGAATTGATTGGAATGATATTGTGTGATTTTGTCTCATGTGCATATGGGTAGTGTTATCTCACTAGACCTCATTCTATTCTTAACTCTCCCCTTCCTTTAAACCCTCAGATGCCTCCAAGACGCGACCCGAGTTTGTTTTTCCACCAGAGATCACTCAGTTGATTCAGCAGCAGAATACCTTGATTCAAACATTGGTACAGAACCAATGCAACAACAACAACAACAACCCACCACCACCACCACCTGTTGACCATCTGGCACGTTTCTTAAGGTTGAATCCGCCGGTGTTTTCCAGTAGCACCGAGCCGATAGTAGCAGATGATTGGCTCCGTAAGATAGGGATGGATTTGACCACCGCAGGATGCACAGATGGAGAAAAGGTGAAGTTTGCCACACATCAGTTTGACGGACCCGCAACAGCATGGTGGGAGAATTTTACAGCCACTTACCCTGTAGACACTGTCACATGGAATCAGTTTTAGCAAGCTTTCCGCACCGCCCATGTTTCAGCAGGAGCTATGGCCATGAAGAAGCGTGAGTTTCGCCACTTACGCCAAGGAGGACGGACAGTTGGCCAGTATGTGGATGATTTCAGTAAGCTAGCACGTTATGCCCCAGATGACGTTGCTACGGATGCAGCTAAGCAGGAGAAGTTTCTAGAAGGACTGAATGATGAGCTGAGCATGCAGTTGATGGTAGCCACTTTCAATAACTACCAGGAGTTAGTAGATCGTGCTCTTATGATTGAGGGAAAACAGCAGCAGATTGATAATCGTAAAAGGAAGTATGCACAGGGAAAGTATAATTCTGGAGCTCAGCAGAAGCCACGCTTTACCCCGAAGTCAGGAGGACATTTTCAGGATACTCACAGAGGAGGCAGCTCGCACAATCATAATGGCACAAATAATGGAAACGGGAATGGAGGAAGCAATGGACAAAGCCGCACCAACCCGTCAACACCATCCAAGGTAGACCTGAGCCATATCACTTGTTATAAGTGCCGTAAGACTGGGCATTATGCAAATGATTGCCCTGAAGCCCAAAATAGAAATGGCAGTGGAAGCTCAGGAAAGCCGAACCCTTTCAACAGGGGGCAAGTGAACCACGTTACCGTGGAGGAGGTTGAAGCTCAGCCAGACGCAGTAATAGGTAAGTTTTTGGTTAAGGCATTTACTGCAGTTGTTCTTTTCGATACTGGTGCATCGCATTCATACATATCAAGGGGATTTGTGGATAAGTTTAGCCTGCCCACTAAGACTCTTAAGACACCCATGCTAGTAAGTTCACCGGGAGCTGAGTTTATGGTCAGTCAAGGATGCTTTCAGGTGCCATTAAGTATAGGAAGGCATGTTTTCCCAATGGATTTGATTATATTGGAATCCCAAGTTTGGATGTAATCCTTGGTATGGATTGGCTGTCGATGTATGGAGGAAACATTGATTGCGCCAGTAAAACAATTTTGCTTACGACACCAGAAGGAATAAGAATCAAGTATGTATCACGGCATGAGCCAAGGAGAGCACATGTAAATTCCTTATCAGGAGTTGTGCAGGAGGAAGTACCACTGGTAAAGGATTTCCCCGATGTATTTCCAGAAGAGTTGCCAGGCATGCCACCGGATATAGACATTGAGTTCCTAATTGAACTACTGCCAGGCACTGGGCCGATATCCAAGAGACCGTACAGGATGCCAGCCCAAGATTTGGAGGAAATTAAGAAGCAGATTAAGGAGCTGTTGGACAAAGGTTTTATTCGCCCAAGTTCTTCGCCTTGGGGATCGCCAGTACTTCTGGTGGAGAAGAAGGATGGATCGTTAAGAATGGTTGTTGATTATCGCGGATTGAATGAAGTAACAATCAAAAACAAGTACCCACTACCAATGATCAATGATCTGTTTGATCGGTTACAAGGAGCTAAGGTGTTTTCCAAGATCGATTTGTGATCAAGGTACCATCAGTTGAAGATTCGGGAGCAGGATATACCGAAGACGGCTTTTACCACCAGGTACGGGCTGTATGAGTATACCGTTATGTCATTTGGTCTGACTAACGCCCCAGCTTATTTTATGAACATGATGAACAAGGTGTTTATGGAGTTTTTGGATAAGTTCGTCGTGGTGTTCATTGATGATATTTTGGTTTACTCAAAGAATGATGAGGAACATAAGGAGCACTTGCGTTTGGTACTCGAGAAGCTCAGAGAACATCAGCTATACGCCAAGTTCAGCAAGTGTGAGTTTTGGTTGAAGGAAGTTGGATTTCTCGGATATGTTATATCCGAAGAAGGTATCGCAGTAGACCCCACTAAAGTTGTCACCGTGACTAACTGGGAAGCACCAACAACAGTTGGAGAGATCAGGAGTTTCCTTGGACTCACAGGATAGTACCAGAGGTTCATTGAAAATTTCTCAAAGATTGCGAAGCCTATGATAGAGTTGTTGAAGAAGGATACTAAGTTCATTTGGACTGAAGAGTGTGAAGCTAGTTTCCAAGAGTTGAAGAAACGTTTGGTTACCTCACCAGTATTAATTCTGCCAGATCAGACCAAGGATTATGAAGTTTATTGCGACGCTTCACGTAGAGGACTTGGAGCAGTGCTTATGCAGGAAGGGAGAGTTGTTTCGTATGCTTCACGACAGCTTAAGCCCCATGAGTTGAACTATGCTACTCATGATTTGGAGTTAGCAGTCAGAGTGCATGCAATCGAAAACGTGGAGACATTTTCTCATTGGAAATCATTGTGAGGTGTACACGGATCACAAGAGTTTGAAGTACATCTTCACGCAGAAGGAGTTAAATCTCAGGCAGAGGAGATGGTTGGAGCTTATTAAGGATTATGATATGAGATTGCATTATCACCCCGGGAAGGCTAACGTTGTAGCAGACGCGTTGAGCCACAAGAGCCACGTCAATACCCTAATGACGGGAGGAATACCCAAGGAGTTAGCCGAGGAACTTCATGAATTATGTTTGGAAATAGTTTCGAGGGGCTATGTAGCAGCAATGGAGATTCAGTCTACGTTGATGGATAAAATCAGAGAATCTCAAAGGACAGATAAGGAAGTTGCCTCTATAAAGGAGAAAATGAGCGAAGGGAAGGCTAAGGGATTTCGTGAGGATGAGTACGATACCCTACGATTTGAGGACCGTGTTTATGTGCCCAATGACCCGGAGATCAGGAAGTTGGTCTTGCAAGAGGCCCATGATTCACCATATTCGATTCACCTCGGAAATACCAAGATGTATTTGGATTTGAAGGAAACTTTCTGGTGGACCGGAATGAAGAAGGATATTGCAGAGTATGTAGCAGTTTGCGATGTATGTCAGAGGGTGAAAGCAGAACATCAGAAGCCAGCTGGATTGTTGCAGCCATTGCCTATACCCGAATGGAAGTGGGACAAACTAGGCATGGATTTCATTACGGGATTGCCCAGGACTCGTTCAGGCTATGACTCCATTTGTGTTGTAGTCGATTGTTTGACGAAGGTAGCTCATTTCATCCCAGTAAAGACTACCTACAGCGGTGCCAAATTGGCTAAGATATATATGACAAGGATTGTATGTTTGCATGGAGTTCCGAGGAGTATCGTATCAGATAGAGGAACCCAATTCACCTCAAAGTTCTAGAAACAGTTGCACGAAACATTGGAAACCAGGCTGGAGTTTAGCACGACTTTCCACCCACGCATGATGGATGCACCGAGAGAGTCAATCAGATTTCGGAGGATATGCTTAGAGCTTGTGTTTTGGATTATGGATCAAGTTGGGATGACAACTTGCCATATGCGGAGTTTTCTTACAATAATAGTTATCAATCCAGTCTAAAGATGGCCCCTTTCAAAGCCTTGTACGGAAGGAGGTGCAGAACCCCGTTGTTGTGGGATGAGGTTGGAGACCGCCAGTTGTTCGGACCGGATTTGATTAAGGAGTCTGAACAGAAGGTAAAGTTGATCCGCGATAGGCTCAAGGTAGCTCAGTTAAGGCAGAAGAGCTATGCAGATTCAAAATGCAAGGAGACAGAATACAAAGTCGGAGACAGAGTTTATCTTCGAGTATCTCCACTGCGAGGAGTTAAGCGTTTTGGAGTTAAAGGAAAGTTAGCGCCACGTTTTGTGGGGCCATACAAAGTTTTGGAATGCATGGGAGAAGTAGCGTACAAGTTGGAATTACCTGAGGGATTGTTAGGAGTTCACGATGTGTTCCATGTTTCACAGTTGAAGAAGTGTCACGCGGAGATGGCTGATATACCACTGAGAGATACAGTGCCTCTGGAAGCGATTCAGTTGAAAGATGATTTGACCTATGAAGAGAAACCAGTTAAGATTCTGGATTATGCCAGTCGAGTTACCCATAGTAAGGTTATCAAGTTTTGCAAAGTTCAGTGGAGCCACCACACCGAGGAGGAAGCCACCTGGGAGCGAGAGGAAGATCTGCTCAAGGACCACCCTCACCTATTTGCTAGCCAACCCGAATCTCGAGGGCGAGATTCATCTTAAGGGGGGTAGGTTTGTAACATCCCAAATTTTCAATTTGGAATGTTATACATAGGTCATCATTGCATATCATATTTTGTTGCATTGTTGGCTCGATCCTAGAAATTCTACGCAACTCAAGGACCCACGGAGAGAGTTGGGGATTTCGTTATTTTCATATTTGGGTTTTTCTCAAATTTTGAAAATAGGATCATTTGATTTTATTTATTTTATCTTCAATTATTTCTACTACCAAAAATTCAGAGAGGGAATAAAATGACTTTCCCAAAATAAATAAATAATGAAGATTTAATAATAAAATCAAATAAGATTTATTTTGGAGTTTTTCGCCTTTTTATTTGAATTTAGGAAAAATGCGCATTTTCCAAAATTGCATTTAGGCCCCAAATAAATGTTCATCTTGTCCGGCTTGATTTTAGAAGCCGGGGTAAATTTATTTCGGGATTTTTGGAGCTCGTTTAGTAATTCTTTTTATTTTTTCTTCTGCGCGGAATTATTTAAAAAAAACGCAACCGACCTACGGGCCGTGTCCGCCTAGGACTCCCGGCCCGCGAGGCTTTATAAGCCGGGGGGGAGCCAGCCCGAGGCCCAGCCGCCGCCCCCCGAAACCCTAGCCATTTGCCATGCGCCGCCGCCCGCCGCCATTGCCACGCCGCCCGCCCGCCGCCGCCACGCCGCTGGCCATGGGGACCTCGCCACCGACGCGCCACCGCCGCGGACCCGCCGACCCGCCGCCATTGTCGCGGACCTCGCCGACCCTACCACCGCACGCTTCCGAGGTTCGCTGCCGCCTCGACTTACATGCTTTTTTAGAAAACCGATTGGTTTTCCGTCGGTTTTATTTTCGGTTTTTTTTAGTTTCGGTTTTTTTATTAGATCGGTTTTAGTTTCGGTATAGTTTATTTAGCGAGCGTCCGCTCGTTCGCTCATTTTAACGAACATATTTCGTCAGATTAGTTTAGTTAACGAACGTTCGTTCGTTAACCCGTTCGTCGTTTTTTCTTTTTCTCGGATTTAATCCGCGATTTTTTTGATCGCGATTCCTGATCCGATTTTCGTTTTAGTTTAACTTTTCGCTCGTTTATCGGAATCAGGCGATTCAAGCGCCTAGAGTTTCGTCTGGAAACCCTCTTTCCGAGTAATCAACTTAATCAAGTTTTTGCTTCTGTAAAATTTGACTTAGATCCAGATTAGTAAAATGAAGCTGTTTTCTTTCGCTGTTTGACTTTCGTTGCTTTGTTCGATTTGATTCTTTTCGCAAACCGGAGTTCTTAAGTTGAACATTCTGGTTAGATCTTTTATTTGAGTTTTACCTGTGCATTAGATGAGTACTTCTTGTATGCTTGTTTGTTTGTCTGCGATAGAATACGCGGAGTGCGCCGCCTATTACTTCGAGTCTCTAGGTTTCGCGGATCATCAGCAAGGCAAGTAGCACTTGATCATACCTTTCTACTACCCAGTTTTTATGCATTAGATCAATCCTCAAACATTGCATGACTAGGATTTAATTAAATTGTGGGATGGGAAGTAGATGAGGTAGTACCTATTACCTGTTTTATTATCGAACCTTTGGGAGTTACTTCTACGTTTGCTTATTATGCCATGCTATGCTAGTAGACGTGGATTGGGTGAGTGGATTTCCATGACAGATATGAGATTTTAATCAATGGTTTATTTAAGGTGGCAACTTAAACACACATCTGGGTGGATTGAGGCACCTGGTTTCTATCAGGACTTGCCTGTATTTCTTCGGACCGCCACCCAGGCTCAAAGGGATCATGAGATTATTCAAACTAGAAACTTACGTGTGCAGCCACAAGCCATTACGGGCTCTGGCATAGTTGACTAAGTTGTGCGAACTCTTACGGGTAGACTAGCAGATGTAGGGGAAAGTAGGTGTACCGGTCTACCCACATGTAAGGTGCTAGTGCTTCCGAAAGACTATGTCTCGGTCATCCGTTTCTCAAACATCATGTAGTGCGAGAAATCAAACGGAGGCGATCGAGTCTTGTGGGGAAAAGTGCGCAAACCTCTGCAGAGTGTATAAACTAATCATGGTTAGCCGTGTCCCCGGTTATGGACGTTTTGAGTATCTAGTACTTGGATATCATGTGAATCTCATCACGTTACTCTAAATATATTGTTGGGTTTTAATGAGTACTTTTAATTGGGATTGAGAATGTTGTCAACCATTCTCAATGTTTAACAACCACCATGATAGTTAAATAACTTTATTCCTTTGCAGTAGGGAAAAATTGGCTTTATGCAAAAACTGTAACCATAGAGCTTTACCACCAGCCAAATATGCATGTAGTATAGCCTATTTCCATTGTTATTCTCTATGTGTTACATTGCCAGCATATTCCATGTGCTGACCCGTTTGCGGGCTGCAATGTTTTATGTTGCAGACTTTTCAAACGCCGAGTAAGATGCTTTTAGGTCGTGGTTCTATACTCAGTGATGCCGTTGGAGTTGATGGACTCGCTTATCTTCCAAGACTTCCGCTGTTATCGTTTTTAGATGGCCTTAAGCCATATTTATTTCAATAAGTTCTCTTTTGAGACATTCAATGTAATAAGTGTGTGATTGCTACTCTGTTATAAATCCTCCAAGTACTATGTGGTGTCAGCATTACTGATCCAGGGATGACACTGAGCACAGAGATCAGACTGTTTGAGGTCTGGTCGCTACACCTACTAGGTTATGGCTCAAACTCTCACACTTACTATGTCTACAACAATTTCACCCAAAAGGTTGAAGAGACGGTAGATGTGAAGTTTGATGAATCTAACGGCTCGCAAGTAGAGAAATTGCCAATTGATGTAGAAGACAAAGATCCTTCGGAAGCAATCCAAGACTTGTCTATTGGCAAGGTCCGTCCAACGGAGGTGAAGGAGGGTACCTCGTCCATCCAAGTGGAAGCTTCTACTTCACTACAAGGTGAACCAAGAGTTGATACGGAAGCATCCACAAGTGGGACACACCAAGAGGAAGAAAACGAGGAAGTGCATCAAGATGAACGTCAACAACCTCCTTCTCCACCACGACAAGAGAACGACAACGCCAACAATGAAGAAGGCCAAGAAAAAGAACAAGATGAAGAAGATGTTCAACAAAGGCCCAAGCAAAAGCTTTCACGAGTTCAAGCAATAATTGCTAAAGATCACCCCGTCGAGCAAATCTACAATGACATTCAAACCGGGAGAATCACTCGCTCTAAAACTCGTTCAACTAACTTTTGTGAAAACTATTCTTTCATCTCTAGCATTGAACCTATGAAGGTTGAAGAAGCATTGGAAGATCCGGATTGGATAAATGCTATGCATGAAGAGCTACATAACTTTGAGAGGAACCAAGTTTTGACATTGGTTGATAAACCCGACAACAACCACAACGTCATCGGTACCAAATGGGTGTTTCGCAACAAGCAAGATGAAGATGGACAAGTAGTTCGCAACAAAGCACGTCTCGTCGCCCAAGGCTACACACAAGTCAAAGGTATGGACTATGGTGGGACTTACGCTCCCGTCGCTAGACTTGAGTCCATTCGCATCTTACTTGCCTATGCTAATCATCATGATATCACCTTGTACCAAATGGACATTAAAAGTGCTTTTCTAAATCGTGAAATAGAGGAGGAAGTTTATGTTAAGCAACCTCCCGGCTTTGTCAATCCTAAGAAACCCAATCATGTTTACAAACTTCACGAAGCTCTTTATGGTCTTAAACAAGCTCCTAGAGCATGGTATAAATGTTTGACCAAGTTCCTTATTGAAAAAGGCTTTGAAATTGGGAAAATTGATTCTACTGTTTTTACTAAAAGGGTTAATGGAGAACTATTTGTGTACCAAATCTATGTTGATGATATTATATTTGGTTCATTTTGGTGAAAAGTTTGGGAAGCTAATGTCGGAGAAGTTTGAGATGTCTATGATGAGTGAACTCAAATTCTTTCTTGGGTTGCAAATCAAGCAAGCTAAGGAAGGTACCTTTGTTTCTCAAACGAAGTACACCAAGGACTTATTCAAGAAGTTCAATATGCAAGAATGCAAAGGTATGTCTACACCCATGCCTAGTAGTGGACATATTGATTTGACCAAAGATAGTGAACCGGTTGATCAAAAGGTTTATCGCTCTATGATTGGTTCATTGTTATATCTATGTGCTTCACGTCCCGATGTCATGCTAAGTGTGTGCATGTGTGCACGATATCAAGCTGCTCCTAAGGAATGTCATCTTAAGGCCGTGAAAAGGTGTGGGGACCCCGACTCATAAGTCGAGATCACCGAATGCACGTGTACAGTGATCCCAGAGATCAATGCTCACTGAACACACAGAAGCTGAATAACAAGAGTCTTCATCCGTACATACCATTTTACACAAGTAGGACCATTATGGTCAAGTCTTGAGTGTATCATCGCAGCGGAAATCTTCAATAACAACTTGGACCCATGCCATCTGCCTTAACCCTACAGGCATTCTGACTCGAAAGCGTCCTAGATCGCATGTTCGTCTCCAAGGTACTCTTCATTATATCATGTTCTTTCATGCCTGGCCAATAAAATAACCAGTGGCAAGCCAATAAGTACTTTGAATGTACTCGCAAGCAACCCATGTTTTGGTTCAAGATACAACAATGCATGATATAGGTAAATTTTTGCAGAAAGCTAGTTTTGAGTGCAATGACATGTTCAACAACTTGTAAGACATGCATCAAGACAATTCAAGTAACCATGAGGACAGGTTACAGATATCAACACAAATAGAGTGGGTACCAACCCATCTCGATCACGTCAAGACCTTTGTCTTGACCCAAGTAGATCTTCGCACTTATCCAAACACACACACTAGTTTGTAAACAGGTGGACGTAGCCCAAGAGCGGTTACCCAACTGTCCTTGACCGTGGACACGGCTATTCGAATAGTTTTACACTCTGCAGAGGTTGCACACTTTACCCACAAGATCTGGGGAACTTCCGTGTCATCCACGACCCGCGATACCTTAAGTACCCGGGGTAAGCACCCGATCACTACCTTTCCCTAGACGACACTAACAAGGAGTCCACTCGTTGCTCCGTATCCTCACGATGTACATCATACTAGACTCACTCGAAACCGTAACATCCGAGAGGGGACACAACGGTGTATCCGGTGCCCTGTGAAAATAGTCATGGCCGCCCTATCTAGCACGACCCCGTCCCGAGAGAGAGCACCAACTCTCCCCCGTCATTAGTAATGCGGGCTCCAAGCTAGTATCGGCCTAGGTAATCAATAATGCCCTTTCCCATACAAGGGTAGAGTGGTTGCGCATGTAAGGTTGGAATAACGGTCACAACTTAAACCAATCTGTTTTGAAAACAACACACACTTGCCTCGGTACACCACTTCGTCATCAAGTGGCTACCCAACTCATCATCTCCCCCTGGCATAAGTGGCACCCGGCGGGGTTTTCGAAAAGTCTTTTGAAAATACTTTGTCTCCTTCACCATGCATATTCTCGTCCATTTTTGCGTAGCACTACTTTAGCATCCTATCTACTCCCACCGGCATAACCCTCATAAAAAGGTAGGGTCATGCACAATGCAGGTATCAACGAGGAAGTACGGTGGCAAACCATCAAAGTGGTTACTACCTCATCATGATTCCGTTGCAACAACAATATGATGCTATATGACATGCATAAAAAGGGTTTCATAGACATGGTCAAAGGGCTGCTTGCCTGTTTTAACAAGGTCTTCGAGGTCTTCAAATATCTCTAGTCCAGCTCCAAGTATTTCGTCTACTTCGTCAACTATCGTTGAAAGCAACCATAATAAGCAACACAACAAGGCAGAAAGTAAAAGTGTTCTAAAAAGTGTGAGTTGGACTTTTCTAGGATACCTTTGGTCATATGAGGTATGACCAAAGTGGTTTCATTGGGATTTGATCAATGGATATCTCTGAACATTTCAATATGGTGGAATCAAGGGATTTGTGGATTTACAAGAAGTGTACAGAAATATTATTTTCATAAATGAGCAAAGGCACTCATTTCACAAGGAATAATTTTAGAAGCACCTAGGAGTTGGTTTCACTGGATTTGGAGTTCAAATTATTTTCCTATGAATTCGCAATGTTGGTGATATATGGAGAAGTCGACCAATATTATATGTGGCGTAGAAAGTACTAGGAAAAATGTTCAAAACCAAGTTTTGAACTTATAAGCATCTAGGAACTTGAATCATGGAATTTGGATCAAAAATGGGCTCTCTGTGATTTTCTAAAGTTCAACACAGAAATGGAAAAACAAGATTTGATAAATCTTTGTGAAGAAAAAGTTCCTGAAAAAATGTGCAAGTTGCACCATGAGATAGATCATAATTTTCTGAGCTACTAGAAATTTGAATCATCAAATTTGGATTTGATTTGAATTGTTTATGGATTTTACAATCCTACCTGAAAAAGAGAAAGAAAAGGAATTAGGTTATACCTAAAGCGCGCGCTGAGCGCAATATAGTGCCTCTGCGCACTGGGTCGGCTCATTGGCTCGGCCATGAGAGAGTAGGAGGCGACGTCAAAGGCGTACTCCGACACTACGCCTTCTCGCACGGGAGGCGGCTCCGATCTGGACCCGTGTCCACTTAAACGTGGCAGGCCCACCCGTCAGTGGCTCAGGCCCTGTGCCAAGCCGTTGACAGGCGGGGCCCGCTGGGCGTCATGGCGTCGTCCTCAACCTCCCGCCCGAAATAGAGGAGGCGAGGTAGGGGAGACGTCAGCGGCGACTGCCGGTGCTACCGGCCACTGTTTCCGGTGATCCAGCCACCGGAGTGCTCGGGGAAACGTGCCGCATCCGGGAGGCCATACTATGGGCGCCAGCTTCCTCGGAGAGGAGCAGGCCTTTGCCTGCGGCGGAGGATGGCATCGGCCATTGCCGGTTTCGAGCGCAGGGGCGTCCCGGGAAGAATGGAGGCGATGGGGGGCTTCGTGGTGGTGGTGAGGGAGTACTGGAGTGGGTAGGGAGAAGAGAGAGCGGCCGTGGTGCCCGAATCCGAGCGGCAGTCGGCGGCGGCACTCCGGCCATGGAGAGGGCAGGAGAGCACTAAGGGTAGAGGGATGTTGTCTGGGAGGTGCATGGGAGAGAGAGGGATCCAGAAGAGTCGAGGGAGTGCCCGGGGGAGGCTCTATATAGGGGGAGGGGGCGTGGTGCACCGTGGACGCGGCCTACGGCGCACTCGGCTGAGGTCGTGGAGGGGAGAGG
This sequence comes from Aegilops speltoides, assembly GCA_021437245.1. Classification (NCBI taxonomy): domain Eukaryota; kingdom Viridiplantae; phylum Streptophyta; class Magnoliopsida; order Poales; family Poaceae; genus Aegilops; species Aegilops speltoides. The sequence continues at coordinate 253,300,613 of CM038142.1, read as the reverse complement.
AGAGAGGTTTAGGAGGAGGCCGGCAGCTTGCCGTGTCCCAGACGCCGAGGCAGCCTTGTGAGACATGCTGGGGAGGCCAGAGGTGGCCGGAGGCGGTTGGCAGGGGGCGGCTACAGTGCGGGAGCGCACTGTAGCATGCTCCAGAGCGTGCAAATGGCCGGCATGCCATTTTTTTGGCAAAGTGGGCGCGGCCAAGCATGTCTGGTAGCTCTAGGGAGGAGTAAAGAATGGGGGAGGGGCATTGGATGCCCTGGTTGGCCACTGGAGTGAGGAGGGAGGTGAGAAAGAGGGGTGCAAGGGCTGTCCAGAGAGGTAAAAGAGGAGGTTTCACACCTCAATTATTGATCTGAGATGCATCCATTGCTACTGGAGGTAGAAGAGGTCTAGATAGGGCTGTGGTAAAAAGTTGAGGCCATGGATAAGAGTGGAAGTGGGCAAAACAGGGGTTTTAGTAAAATGGCAGAAGGTGTTTGTTGCTGGTTTGGGCAAGAAGATGAACTCCTCTTGTCATGAGGCTTGACAGGGTCAAATGGCATGAGATAATAAGGGGTTTCACCAATATTGAGTTCATTTGGGCAAAGTTGCCAATGCAACTTTTGTAAACCCTAGAAATCAACAGAAATGGACTTGTGTAGATCTGGTTGAGCAAATAACTTTTCCTTGATGCACCACTTGGTGTAGTGGCCTCATTTGGCCATGTGAACATGCTCACAAAAGTTGGGGTCAAGGAGAGAAAGTTGGTAGTACAAAGTTGTTCAAATTTGCTTCTGGTCAGAGAGGGTTTTGGGGCACTTTGATCAATATAACTTTTTCTCCAACTTGTTCCATTTGGTCTGGATTAATGATTAGACCATTTGAGCATGTTCACAAGGGTTGAGAACATTTGTACATGTTTGGCAATGTAAAGTTGCTCAAACTTCAAAATGGACAGAAATGGTTTTGAGGGGATTTCATGGGGTTATACTATTCTCCATGACATGATACTTGTCCAGATCATTAAACATGTAATGTGTGACATGCTAGAATTTTCTTGGAATTTTTGGAGAATATTTCCTTTGTAAATATTTCAAAAGCTTGAAATATCCAGAAAGGGTTTTTGAGGGATTTGACCAATATTTTGAACATGACCATGTGTTGAAACTCTTATATATGGGAAATATATGCCCACTGAGTTTCCCTGATTTTTGTCAAACATTTTTAAAACAATAAAATAATTTTTCCCTATTAAAGACCATTTCTGGCCTTAAGAAAAAGCTTTTAAATAAAATAGGAAAATAACTTTTAAAATTATATTTTTGTGTTTTATGGGAGTCCTACATCTAATAGGTTTCAAATATACCTTTTGAAATATTTTTCACACCCCAAATCAAGTACTTGCAAGGCAAACCTCAATTCGGGGTTTTGGAAAACTAATTTTAGAAAATACTTTTGGCCAAATTATTTTTGTCAGAAAATATTATATTGCTCTATACACATGGCATGATCATTGGGCAGAAGCTTGGGGCAAGGAGATGAGGTATAGAAGGTGGAGTTGTGTTGACTTTAAAGAGCACTTGAAAAGACAATTAGAAAACCAACTCAAATAAAAAGTCAAATAATGCAAAAGTTTTTTGTCAAACCACACTTTATCATGATATATCATCTTAAGTGTTGTGCCATGAAAATCAGGGTGTGACATACCTACCCCCCTTTCAAGAATCTCGTCCCCGAGATTCTCAAACTAGGTGCGGAAAGGAGTATGGAAACTCGGATTCGGGGTAGTCTTCACGTCCTCATACTGCTTTTGTTTCTGAGTGGTGCTCCATTGAACCTTGAAGTACTCGATGGCGTGGCTTCGTGTATGACATCCTTCTTGATCCATATTGCCATTGGGGGTCTTTCGCGTAAGTCATATTGGGATGGATGTCGATGGCTCGGTGATTGATGTCCTCGTAGAGATCGGGCAAGTTAGGAAGTTGGAAACACTTCCGGGGTTGTGATGCATGGAAAGCGTTGCGCTCATCAGGTAACTCAGGTGGTAACTCTAGCTGGTAGCCGTCTACTCTTCGTCTTGAAGTGATCTCGGAGGGGGCTGTTAAATCTTGGAGTGATCTCGAAGGGGGCCGATGAATCTTGGTGTGGGTCTCCTTGTCATGGAAATGCTTGGTTCCTTAGAGAGGAGGGGCTTGCAGATACACATGGTCTTTGACGCGGAAGTATACTTCTTGAAGATGGTGGTTGGTGTAGTTCTTCCTCCTAGACATGACGATCCTCAGATGCTCCTTGACCAGCTCAACGATTCTTCTTCCGTCTTCGGGTAGACAAGTATGTCATCAAAGGAAGATGACAACTAAATTGTCCAAGCACTCCATGAAGTCTATGGGGTACGTAAAGTGGGTTGAGGCATTCGTGGTGGTCACGGTTGAGTATTGGCCAAATTCTTCTCGTCCTAGGTCCAAAGCCCATGGTCATGATCCAACCATGTTGTGGCTTGGTAGGGCTTAATGGTTTCAAGGATTCTAGGATGCGAGTGAACGTTTATCATCTTATCCTTGAGCACAGTTTCTAAGATGCCAATTGTTCTACCTAGTCCTCCAAACAGATCACCTTATACTGCTGAAAGCATCATTTCGTATAGGTCAACTCCAATCATCACTCATGCTATTCATATCCTCATGACTCCCAAGAGGAGGTCTAACAAAATCATATATATCTACGATCCCCAAACTCATGTGTGTGGCTACCCCTAAAAATCCATGGGTAGAGCATACAAGCTTCCAAGCTGGAATAAAACAGGACAATCCAAGTGCTCATCCTATTCCTCCAAGGTCCATGCTAGTGCATCTCTATCCTAAGGAAACACGTCGTATGCCACTCCAAAATCTTGTTTCCTTTTCTATGAATCAACTCCAACAACCTGTTAACTTCCATCAATCACTACATAATCGTTTTAATTCTACAAATCCAATGGTTATGGTGCTCCACATAATCTTCTAAAGTCCTTATAATCCCCAAATACTTGAAAAGGCTATCTCTACTATAGTTAGTCCACCAATTCCCATTATCGGGGTCAAGTAACTTCCAACGTGAAGCTTATACAGATCCCTAAATCAACTCCGACAATTAATCCAATCTCCTAGTTTATTGTCCTCCAAGAAACCTGGTATCATGATCGAGATCATCAGTCTAAATCCAGTTTACTCCGAACCATGCAGGCTTACTCATCATCTATACTCAACTAGGATCACCTATTTAAATCCAAATCTCTTGTCCAACTAGGAATCCTACATGTTTCCCTCAAGTTATATACGTAATATCAACTGTCTCCTATCAATATCATCTGATCAAGTCAAATCCTTGCACTTCCAGGAGTTTCAGCTTGCGATCATAATTGTCCTATAAATCCAATTTACTCAGGGGTAATGAAAGCTATGCTACTCTATAATCATGATCCCACCAAGTTCATCTACCAACATGAAAGCCTCATAATCCACCAAATAGTCTCAGATGATTCCTCAAAGTCATTGATATAAACTCATCAAGTCATTTGTCCTCTATTCCTGCATCCTCAAATTGGTCTTCCCTATGGCATCGTCAGTTTTGGTGCTATCTTAGGATGATAATGGGCTCATTCACTATGTCCACTAGTTCCATAATGAACCCAGTGATAAGCAAGGTTACGGAGGCTTAACTAGTCATCTTGCAATTCTATGGTTTAAGCACATGGTTAAGGACTCGAGCTGGGGTATCTTGTGAAATCTCGAAGGGTCTAGGAATGGGTTTCTAGTCTGGAGGGTTAAATATATAACTCTACGGGGTTTCACTTGGTCGAGGAGGCTGTAGAAAAGTTCCTCAGTGCTAGTTGGTCGCCGAGGTAGAATCTCTAGTGTATCTTGTCTTGCCGGTCTTCAGTTGATGAGAGAGATGAGAGGGAAAAGTGGCATTGATGGGGAATGCCTAAAGGGGGTTCTATAGTGCAGGTGCAAACAAACGGGTGCCAAAAAGGGCTGAGGGAGTCCTGGACTAGGGGGTGTTCGGATAGCCGGACTATCAATATCCGCCGGACTCCAAGACTACGAAGATAGAAGATTGAAGACTCCGGCTCGTGTCCGGAAGGTACTTTCCTTGGCGTAGAAGGCAAGCTTGGCAATACGGATATGTAGATCTCCTACCATTGTAACCGACTCGTGTAACCCTAGCCTCTCCGGTGTCTATATAAACCGGAGGGCCTTAGTCCGTGGGGACTAACATACATCTCAACAATCATACCATAGGCTAGCTTCTAGGGTTTAGCCTCCTTGATCTCGTGGTAGATCTACTCTTGTACTACCCATATCATCAATATTAATCAAGCAGGGCGTAGGGTTTTACCTCCATCGAGAGGGCCCAACTCGGTAAAAACATTGTGTCCCTCGTCTCCTGTTACCATCCGCCTAGACGCAGTTCGGGACCCCTACCGAGATCCGCGGTTTTGACACCGACATTGGTGCTTTCATTGAGAGCTCCTCGTGTCGCCACCGATAGGCTCGATGGAATCTTCGACCAACAACACCGCCCCGGTGAGACTTTTCTTCCGGACAGATCTTCAGATTTGGCGGCTTTGCATCGCGGGCCAATTCCCTTGGCCATCCGGAGCAGATCGAAGCTACGCCCGGCCGTCGAGTCGATTCGAAGCTTAAACTTCACGGCCGATGTCCACGGAGACTTGACCTTCGACGGACTCGAGCCACAGCCAAGCGCGCCGCACTTTGACGATGGGCATGATCTAGCTCTGCCGCCGGATAGTGCATTGATGGCCGCACTCGGATCCGCTTCGGCCATCAGCCCGGAGCCGATCGCCCATATCGAGGGCCGGTGGTTGGACGCCGCCCTGTTGGCTTCAGCATCCACGGCGATGGAGCCGAACACTGATCCTGTCCCCTGCGAAACTCGTGATTCCGAGGCGCCGGACTCCTCGCCGGACTCCGAGCCTCCCGCGCCCCCGCCAATCGACTCGGATTGGGCGCCGGTTATGGAATTCACCGCCGCGGACATCTTTCAATACTCGCCTTTGGGCGATATCCTGTATTCACTAAAACATCTCTCGTTATCAAGAGAGCCCTGTCCGGACTACGGCCGGGATGGTTGGGGTTTGGACGACGAAGAAATTCAGATCCCACCCACCACCCACTTTGTAGCCACTGTCGACGATCTAACCGACATGCTGGATTGCGACTCCGAAGACATCGACGGAATAGACGACGATGTCGGAGACGAACAAACAACAGAGCTTATACAGCACAATAGGACCACCTTGTCGCATGACATATATATGGTGGATACCCCAAAGGGGAGCGATAACGAGGACCAACGGGCCACGGCAGAAGATAACCCCACCGATAAACGACCAAAGCGACGGCGCAAACGCCGCGCTAAGTCCCGCCTCGACGGCAACAACGCTCCCAATGAGCCCGCTATACGGCAGGGCTCACAATCGGACGACGAACATGCACATAAGCAACCGTCCGAACACGACGAGTCAGATAGTCAATCAAAGCCCGGCGAAGACAACAGTCCGGACGACCACATGTCGGACACATCGTCGGAGAATGAAAACCTCCGGAAAAGACTCGGCAGCACTGCAAGAAGCCTGAAGAAGGAAAAACGGAAGCTCAAAATAGCGGAAGACACACTCAGAATGAGATGGGGCAAAGTGCTCAACACCGCAGATAAGTACGGCAATGGCCATCAATCAAAGAGCTACCCTAAGCGCAAGCTGCTACCGGAATTCGACGAGGAGGCCATAGAAGCCCCACCGTCCAAAAATAAAAGGGCTGCCTGGTTGGATAGACGGCGCACGACGTGCCAAATTCTGAAAGCGGCGCCACACACAACTCCACCAATGAACTCGGAAGGATAGATGGCCCAGCCAGTCCATTTATGGGCCAAAGGAGAAGGCCCCAAGAAGCAAGGCAACGCCAAGTGTCCGATGATAACGGCACACACAAATCTGGCGCCAAGACACCCACTATGTTTCACCGATGAGGTCTTCGACCATGAATTTCAGCAGGGTTTAAACCCATAAACATAGAGGCCTACGATGGAACAACAGACTCGGAGTCTGGATAGAAGATTATATATCTGCATATACACATGGCCGAGGAGACGATCTCCACGCCATAAAATATCTACCCCTCAAGCTCAAAGGGCCAGCCGTCATTGGCTCAAAAGCCTCCCGAGAAAACACTTGTTGGAAGTTGGGAAGAGCTCGAGGAAGCATTTAGAACAAATTTTCAAGGGACTTATGTCCGTCCTCCGGAGGCAGATGACCTAAGTCATATAACTCAACAGCCCGGAGAGTCAGCGCGGAAATTCTAGAACAGGTTCCTTACCAAAAAGAACCAAATAGTCGACTGTCCGGACGCCGAAGCCTTAGCAGCTTTCAAGCACAATGTCCGAGACGAATGGCTCGCCAGGCACCTCGGCCAAGAGAAACCGAGGACAATGTCTGCACTAACAAGCCTCATGACCCGCTTACAGGCGGAGAGGATAGCTGGCTAGCAAGAAGCAGCACCAATGACCCAAGTACATCCAAGATAAGAGATGGAACGGAAAATCACGCGCAGAAAAGAACAAATACGAATAAAGAGAAAAGCCCAAAGAGCACGGCAATCAACGCCGGATTCAAAGGCTCGCGGTCCAATAACAAAACTCAGCCCCTCAAGGATGACAAGGTGTTAACCGTCCAACCTACACAAAATTTTGGGTTGATATGTCAAATCCATAGCACCCGGAAGGCTGCAAATCACACCCACGAGGATTGTTGGGTTTTAAACAGTCCGCCGATTAAATGCGAACACAAGGGGCTCGGCGCGTCAGCGAAGAGAAACCCGCCAAAGTAGGTACCGGAAAACAAAAGACTTTCCCACACGGGTCAAAGCAATAAACTCACTTCATGTGATAACACGGAAAATAGTGCGGTACTTTCTAAAAGAGCTTCATGACGGTCCAGCCAAGCAGAACCGTAGAGATTGATATCAAACCAATCACTTTCACCACCGACTATTCCGAAGCGTTCAAACGCAGGACGGACTCCCCTGATAATGAATCCCATAATAGACGGATTACAATTCACTAACGTCCACATGGACGGAGGCAGTGATTTAAACCTGCTATATTCAAACACAATCCGTCGTATGGGGATAGACCCTACCAAAATTCGACACAGCCGCACTTCCTTCAAAGGAGTAAAGCCGGGCCCTTACGCCAAGTGCACAGGCTCGATACTACTAGAAGTCGTGTTCGGATCGCCGAATAATTTTCGACGTGAAAAATTAATCTTTCACATTGTCCCATTTGAAAGTGAATATCAAGCACTCTTGGGACGAAAGGCTTTTGTCCGCTTCAACGCCATACCGCATTATGCGTCTCTTACACTCAAGATGCCCGGTCCACATGGCACCATTTCAAAGGTCGAAGGTCACTTAAGGACCCGTACTCGGATAGACGAATCCGGACTCGGCGGGTTAGGGCTCCCTAGCCGCATACCCTTTCCTGTGGGCTGCGGCGACAAATCACCGTGGTTTCATATAAACCTCGCTTAATTATTTATATTTCCTCTTTTGCATATTTTTCGCATCTAACTATTTCTAAAGCTAAACGCTCCCTCTTTCTCCGGATGAACAACGTGCGTACCCGCCCGTGATAACGGCGAACGGAGACATAGGCGCAGACGCAAGAGGGACCCGCTGCAAGGATTCTTTTCGATTAAGCCCTGCGTGACCTCTTTATCACCGCTCTTGTTGTTACTCTCCTTGGCTTCTTCCTATAGCCAAAGTGGAGCTGATGCTTTGGCATCGGCCGCGTCGAAGACCATGCCCGCACGGACACTAGGGGCTTAGGGCATAATTCGCCCATTATTATAAAGTCCAACACCTTCGGAGTGTTCGGCGTCTCGAGTTAGGCATTATATGCATCAGCTCCGAATCATGTCTTTGGTCAAATGTTGGGTTTGCCCGCTCGTGTTTTGCTGCCTTTTCCGCTCAGATCACCCGCTAACGCGGCACCATGAGAACTATCGCGATTGTGCCCCGCTTAATGGGCGAGCACCTCAAGAGAGAAAGCCGAAACTGACTGTCATGATATAGCGAGAGTCCGTGAGCCACTCGATCGACTATCGGAATGTTTAGAATTTCGCTTTGACGAAGGACCGCTTCGGTCGAGCACATACGCACTCGAACCGAGATGTGCGGTGCCACCAGGGCTATATCGTAGCCCCACCCTCGAGCTCCATTGGCTAAGTGAAAGAGATAAAGCATTATAGTCCGGATTGCCTCGTTAAGCGCTACCACCTCCTTATAACAGACCGAGACGCCGGATTAAGTGTGAAAACGCTATTTTGCGTAACACCCCAAACCTTGTGTGAGGGGCTGAAGTCAAGACGGCATCTTTCAGGTTATACACAAGTGTACGTAAACGGCCGCACAGGAGAAGTTTTACTATTTGGACGCACAAGTATAAAAAGCAGTTATACCGTAATCACTGGTTTACAAGCTAATGCGTTCATTTGAACGTTACATTCTTTGAGCACTGCGCCTCTATTTTACGAGCACCGCGCATGACTTCCCCGAAATAGTGCTCGGCAGGGAGCCGGTTTTCATCCGAACTCTGGGCAGCAACAGCGGTGGCGTCCATCTCCGGATAATGTGCCTTCACACGAGCCAAAGCCATCCGCGCGCCCTCCATGCAGGCCGACCGCTTCATCTCCTTTATATGCGGCACCGCCCCAAGGAATTGCTGTAGTAAGCCAAAGTAGCTCGTCGCCTTGGACCTCTCGCCGGACATGGGCCACGATGTCGATCATGGCTAGTCCGGACAACGATTCAGTTCGCCCATTCGCCAACCGTCCGTCACCGAAGCGGCGATCCGGACTGTGGAATTGAGACCAATATAACTCTTCCGTCTCGTGATCCCCGGCTCCGGAAGTGCTTAACGGCATCACCGCACTCGCAGCCATGTCCATATACGGATCCTCCGAACTCCACACCGCCAAATTGAGCATACTTGGAATCCATATACCGCGACGATCGAAAAGGCTTGCCACCGTGATTTCTCCGACCGGCGCAGCTCCTCCTTCATAGCCCGCATTGCGAGCGAGCATCCTTGGCTTCGGGTGGCCTTATTCAGGTCTTCCTGCTCCGATAAGCGCCCCTCTCAAGAGCCTCATTGCGGTCGGTAGCATCCTTTAATTTCTGGCCAATTAGCCACCTCCGCCTGCTAGGCGGTCTTGCGCAGCCTTTCGGTTTTCAACTCCTCGGCTGCCTTCGAGGCAGCAGCGTCCTCCTTCGGGCTTGCTCCTTAGCTAGAGCAAGTTCGCCCAAGACTCTCCACCGCAGCAGCACCATCTGTATACACAGATATAATTTATCGAGGTGGGCTTCACCCCCATTAAATAAAGCAATCATGAGAATTTATTTACCTTGCGACTCGTCAAGTCGCCGGTTGACAAGTGCGATGTCAGCATCTGCCATGTCAAGTAGCCGACTTAATTCGGCAAACTCATCAGTCCGGCTGGCCCCCGGACTATCTGGCACCTGCACAAGGACGGCGTTATTCATTAATTGAGATTTTGAGATTTTGATCCTCGGCACACTGTCTTTTCCGACAACCTACCAAGTCTCAGGGGCTACTATCTATACAGGGCGCATTTTTTATATGCAAAACTGTTAAAAGACAAAGGGGTGCGCTATTTTCAGATACCTCAAATCCCGCCAAAAGCTCGGGCGGCATTATGCAATCCGCTTTCAGCGGATTTAAATCCTTCCAATCACCATACGCGTTAACGCTGCGGTGATCTTCAAATGGACGCCTCTCAAGCGGACTCTTCATCCCCGGCGGACACTAGCAAAGCGCCGAACTCTCTGGCCCCTCCGAACTCGGGGATACCCTCCGTGATGACACTTCGGGCTCGCCTGCTTCATTTGGCGGCGCTGCGGATGGAGGCGTATCGCTCTCCATCATCTCCGGAAGAAGATCCCCAAGATGAACTCATCTCGAGAAGGCTGCAGATCCGAACTGCAATATAAATATTTCGTTACCCATGTAGCACAAATGAAGGTACTCCTTACAACTTAATTTCTCTTTCATACTCACGGCTCGTTGGAGGGCTGGTCCTTCGGCGATGATTGCGCGTCCGGACTCTTTCCGGACGCCGGACCCCCCGGTGAGGATTTCTTCACACGATTAGGGGCTTCGGCCTCCGGATTTTCGGAGGCGGTCCTCTTCTCCCGTTGAAGGGAGGGGTTCTTGTCTCCCTCCTCTTCAGTCGCCCCTTTGGGCGAAGTATTAGCTCCTTTATTTCCCCCATCGCCCCCTTCTACGGGCGCAACCTCCAACATTCTGACCAGCACGGGCTCCAGTGCGGTCTCTGGGAGGGGGGCCGGACACCTTATCAGCCTGGATCGCGCCACCCATTCCTGTAAAGAACAAAGGGTTAGGAGACGAACTTTTGAAAGGCATATAAATAGAACGTCCGAACTCTGAGTTATCTACCTGAGTATCCGGGCGATCGCGGCTTAGGCCTGCGTCCTCGGCCGAATCCGGACACGCCACCTGTGGTCCGAAGAACAGCTTGTACATCTCCGTGGGTGTCGCACCCATAAAATGCTGGAGAATACGAGGTCCCTTCGGATTGAGCTCCCATAGACGGAGAGGACGGCGTTTGCAGGGCAGGAGGTGCTTGGTCAGCATGACCTGCATCACCTTGACCAGTCGATCTCCCTTGCTTGGAGGTCTCGAATCCGGCCCTGCAGTGAGGGCACGTCCTTGGACAGCCCCCAATTGAGCCCTTGGTTGACCCACGACATCAGTTGGCGTGGAGGTCCCGGGCGGAAGGAGGGCGGCGGCTTTTGCTTGCTGACCCTTGGCACGGTGATGTAGAACCACTCCTGCTGCCACAATCCAAGTTCCTCTTGGAAGGAACCCTCGAGCCATGGGGCATCGACCTTCTTGCTTATGGTCGCCCCGCCGCACTCCGCTTGACGCCCCCCGATCATCTTCGGTTCCACCTTGAAAGTCTTCAGCCATAGGCCGAAGTGGGGGATGACGCGGAGGAAGGCTTCGCAGACGATGATGAATGCGGAGATATGGAGGATAGACTCCGGAGCCAAGTCGTGAAAGTGTAGCCCATAGTAGAACAGGAGCCCTCTCATGAAGGGATCCGTCGAGAAGCCTAAACCCCGGCGGAGGTGGGATACGAAAACGACGTATTCTCCGGGCTCGGGGGCTGGCACAGCCTGCCCATGGTCAGGCAACCTGTGCGAAACCTCGTAGGCCAGGTACTTGGCCTCACACAATTTCAATATGACCTCCTCCGTGATGGAGGAGGGCATCCACCGGCCCTGGAGGTCGGAGCCGGACATGGTTGAGGATCCGAAGCGCTCGAATCTGATGCTCTGGGTGTTGGGGTTGGGAGCGGAGGAAAGATTCGATGCGAGATTAAAGAACAAGGACAGGCCTTGGTCCCCTTATAAGGGGGAAGAAATACCAAAGGCCGTCTCCGTGACCGTTTGAGATTCCCCTTCGATAGAGGAGGCGTGGCGACGGGAACGGTTGGGTTACCCATGCACGTATTGATGAGGATCTCGGATAAGGGGAACACGATCTCTGCTTCAACAAGACGTGCCAAGGAAGCCGCTTCGCTAAACGTGCTGAGGTGGAATAGCAAAAAACGATTCAAACGAGGACTTGGCTGCGATGTGATGTCACGCCGCATAATACGTCAGCAGATTGAGCTAAGTGTATATTTCATTCTCTCTACGGTGGAATGTGGAATTTATTTTGCAGAGCCGGACACTATCCTGGTGTTCATTATCTTCTCCGAATTATTCAAAGGAGGAACCCGCCTTGCAATGCGAAGATTATGCACGCCGGACTTATCGTCATTGAAGACTGGTTCGAGGGCTACCGAGGAGTCTGGACTAGGGGTGTTCGGACAGCCGACTATCAATATCCGCCGGACTCCAAGACTACGAAGATAGAAGATTGAAGACTCGGCTCGTGTCCCAAGGTACTTTCCTTGGCGTAGAAGGCAAGCTTGGCAATACGAATATGTAGATCTCCTACCGCTGTAACCGACTCTGTGTGACCCTAGCCTCTCCGGTGTCTATATAAACCGGAGGGCCTTAGTCCGTGGGGCTAACATACATCTCAACAATCATACCATAGGCTAGCTTCTAGGGTTTAGCCTCCTTGATCTCGTGGTAGATCTACTCTTGTACTACCCATATCATCAATATTAATCAAGCAGACGTAGGGTTTTACCTCCATCGAGAGGGCCCAACACAGGTAAAAACATTGTGTCCCTCGTCTCCTGTTACCATCCGCCTAGACGCACAGTTCGGGACTCCCTACCCGACATCCGCCGGTTTTGACACCGACAAGGGCCAAACAAAGGAAAATAAGGAAGGTGATATAGTCGCGTACTTGTTGCCTAGGGCAAAAGGGCGACTGATATCAAAACACAAACAAATAAAAACAAGCAACACACAATCATGGTTCTATTCAAACCATCATACGGACTCGACTGCTCATAGGGGGTACACGACTCATCCTACCCTAGGGGTTCTCGGACTCAGTAGTCGTGCCTTGTGCCTCATGCAGTCTTCTGAGTTTTCCTCAGGTGTTGCTAAGTCTCTTATAGTTGTTTGGTGAAACAATTCGGGTTGAGCCTAAAGATTCTTCAACAACTTCTCACATGTTGAAGTGATGGGGTGAGGGTGGATCCTTGTAGCTGGCGTTGTGTTGGTCTCCTCTTGTCTTCCTAATCATGACGATCACTTCTACCTTTTTAAGGTGTCGGCGGTTCCAGGTGGCAATCCTTTATGCAATGACTTCAACAAGGCATAATAGAGGTCCATCATGTCGGTTACGTTGACGACAACATCGACACCAAGAGCGGGACATGAGGAGAACCGTTTTCCTGCTCACTTTCGTGAGGCGGACCAAATGGCGAGGTTCTCATCCACCGGTGGTTGTCAATACAACAACGGTAAGGACAGGGCTGCTCTATTAGCGATGTATATCATGATCTTGCATTTCCTATGCCCTGGTCATCGTAGGCTAAGGTTACACCATCTTGGTGTAATGCCGAAGGTTTCACCATCCTCTGGGTCTTCATGTCCTCATTCTTGGAAGGCGTATCTTCCATTGGCATAGTCTTGTTGTGGTGTCGCCAATCTTGTGTTCAGGAGATGTGGGTGAATGTCTGGCAAGGCATCTTCCTTCTAGATTATCCACGAGGATTACAAGGAATCCAGTGGTCAGGGGCATAAGGGTTCTAGTGACCAAAGGTTTTGAAGGGGAAGAGATCAATAAGGAAAGTATACCTTAGTTTTCGAAAAACTGAGAAGGGAAGAGAAGTACAGATAGTTTTTGAAAACTAGCGATAGTTTTGAAAATAGTTTTACCCTAACTAACGCCCATGCTAACTAAGGCTTCCTACAGTCAGGATGGCTCTGATACCAGCTCTGTGGGGACCCCGACTCATAAGTCAAGATCATCGAATGCACGTGTACAGTGATCCCAGAAATCGATGCTCACTGAACACACAGAAGCTGAATAACAAGAGTCTTCATCCGTACATACCGTTTTACACATGTAGGACCATTATGGTCAAGTCTTCAGTGTATCATCGCAGCGGAAATCTTCAATAACAACTTGGACCCATGCCATCTGCCTTAACCCTACAGGCATTCTGACTAGGAAGCGTCCTAGCTCGCATGTTCGTCTCCAAGGTACTCTTCATTATATCCTGTTCTTTCATGCCTGGCCAATAAAATAACCAGTGGCAAGCCAATGAGTACTTTGAATGTACTCGCAAGCAACCCACACTACTAGGAAAAGGCATGCTAGTGGCGCACCAGTTTTGCCTTCTAATGGCGCATGGCTGGTGCGCCACTGGCATCACGCCATTAGAATTTCTTTCTAATGGCGCACCACATGTGCGCCATTAGAATCTGGTATTCTAATGGCGCACTGTGCGCCATTAGTACGCTCACAAGGCGCCACTATTATCTGCTATACTTACAGTATGACACATTGTAGTCGCCATTAGTAACAACTTTTTAATTCTTTTCTTCTTAATCTCATGTCACTATTTCACATATGAGATATTCAACACATATATATATATACAACAAGCATCCATATAGCAATCATATCCAACACACAAGTTTCATCATATATACATACGTATATAGCCAACACATAGTTCCGCTCGTTACAAAAGTTTCACATTGTTCATCCAACACCGTTATCCATCAATTCACAAAAGTTTCACATTCATACAAAATAAAAACAGAAATGGAAAAGAAGCACCCCATCCACACAAGCTTCCGTCAATTAAATCAAATCGCAAAATGATAAACAAGAAGTTAGAAGAAGAAAAGAAGAAGACTAGAAGAAGAATAAGAAGAGTTTTGGAAAAGAAGAAGATTAAGAAAAGACTATAAGCTTATTATGTAAACTTGATCATTTTGTGCTAACATAAGTTATTTTGGAGCTAACCTATAGGAAACTAAGCATATAAGGTCTAAGTTAGTATATTAGAGCCAACTTAGGTAAAATGAAGCTAACCTATGTCATTTTGGAAAAGAAGAAGATTAAGAAAAGACTATAAGCTTATTATGTAAACTTGATCATTTTGTGCTAACATAAGTTATTTTGGAGCTAACCTATAGGAAACTAAGCATATAAGCTCTAAGTTAGTATATTAGAGCCAACTTAGGTAAAATGAAGCTAACCTATAGGAAACTAAGCATATTAGAGATAACATAGGTAACTAAGTATATATATATCATTTTGGATAGCTAACCTATAGGAGATCGACATACCGACAAAGTAGGCGCTTCTTCTCCTTCTTCTCCTTCATCTCCTCGATCGCCTAGAGCGGCGAGGCTGTGGAGGCAAGTGGAGGTAGTGGGATGTAGTCTTCTACCACAATTGGCGTGGTCATGTTGCCCAGTTGTGGGATCGCCGGCGCCACCACCGGTGCGTGGTCATTGTCGCACCACCACCATCGCGAGGCCACCTTCAGCACGACCATCGCTAGGTCATCCTCACCACCTCCATCTCTTGCCCATGGTCACCACCACCATCTCTTGCCCTTGGTCACCACCACCACCGCTAGGTCATCCTCACCGATGCCCATCGTCATGATGTAGCTCCTCATCCTCACTCTGCTCCTCTTCTCCCGCACTCCAGTCCGGATCATCCTTCTTGTTGTCTATGCTTTGGTGCGAAATCGCTGTCATTGTCGCTTCTGACCAGAATCGCTGCAGCTTCGCTACACCCATAGTCGCCGCTTTATTATAGCCAGATGTCGCCTTTGCTGCTCCTACCTGTCCAAAATGCAACAATGACCGTTAACAATCGATGTGAGACAAAGCCAAATGTAGAGGAATAAGAAGAGGCGAACGTCGCATCATCATCGGCAACAGACGCATGCGACACATAGTCTTGTTGTACACCTTCACACCCAAAAATACTCCTAATGTGATCCAAGTAATTACTCCTAAAGAAACCTATCCAAAAACAAGTGAAGTTTCCCCATTAAAACAATTTTAAAATTTTGATTTCCTCACCAAGAAAGTTTTAATTTCCATCTCTTACTCCAAGCCAGGCCATCTTTTGTAAACCAAGAAAATATTTTTTAAATTTTTCTTTGGAAATTAAAACCATTAGAATTCCAAAATTCAAACAAAAGAATAATTCTAGTCCAAAGAACAAGACTCCTAACAAAACTTCTAATTTTTCGCAAAAATGCAAGGGAAGATTAAATTTTCTGTACAATATAAAGAATAAACAAGGAATTAATTAGTATTAACAGTAATTTCAATAATTTATTGCAAATTTTAGTAAAACAACCCAAAGGTGGGAAATAAAAAGAGAGAAGATACCACCCAATCTGGGCGCAAGGGTTTGGGTGGGCCGAACCTCCCGCCACCCTTTTAAAACACCGCCGGGGAAGGAGGAATCATAAAAAGAAACCCGAATTAAGAAAAAAAGAAGGGGGGGTTTTGCCCATCCCTGCTTCCATTTGACTTCCTTGGGAAGCCGGCACCAAGACAAAAACAAAAACGGGAACCAAGGCCAAAAAGCCCGACACCCGGCCACCCAAGAAAACCCAGTTCAAAATGGAAAATTCGCAAAGAAAAGGGGGCACAAGAGACCCCAAAACGGAGGTCTAATTGCGGAGCAGTAGTGGCCCAAAATTTACCTCTAATGAATGGTATAAGAATTACCTCCCGGGTAAAGAATACTACCAAACCCCCCAAGGGCACCCCTAATTAACCCGCTTTTGTCCAAAGAAAGAAAGGACCCACAAGTCCTTCATTCTTCCCCAAGTAAAGCAATTTTTTAAAGATTTATTTTTTATTTTTAAATTGCAATTTGTAAAATCAAAAGGGTATAATTATTCAAAAAAAAAAAATTAAAAAACATTTCATTTTTTTTAAAAAATGGAGGAAAATTAATTTTTATTATGAATTCAACAAATCTATTTGGAATATAATCAAATTTTTTTTTTTTTGGCAACAACCATTTGGGGAAGGTGGGGGGGAGGAAGGGGGGAAAGGAGGGTCCGGTGGAGGGGGGAGTGTGGCGGCGGGGTTTGGGGCGGGGAGGGCCCCGGGGACCGCCGGCGGGGGGGGGGGCGGGAGGGGGTCATGGGGGAGGGGAAGGGGGGGCCGAAAAAGGAAAGGGGGGGGGATTTTCCGGCAAGGGGGCTTGGGGGGGGCTCCCAGGGGGGCGGGGAGGGGGCGGGAGGAGGGGGGAGGGCGGAGCGGGGGGTTGGGGTGGGGATCGGAGGGGGAGGGAGGAACAGTGAGGGGGAACAGTAGATTAATGGGCCACGAAAGCCTGTCCCATAATATTTAATGGCCATTTTGGGCGTTAAATTTATGGTTTCAAAGAAATTATACATAAATATTAGAAAAATAAATGTCAAAAGGCCCCGGGTGGTCCGGGCGCCCGTCCCATTTTTGTAAGCTTTAAAGAGTTTGAAATTTGGAAATAGTTCAAATTGAAATATAATAGAATATTTTTAAAAATAGTAATTTTAAAAAACATCAAATTTGTTATTTGAAAAAATGAAAAAAAATATACAAATTTATTTTTGAAAACATAAATTTCCATTTGGAAATAAACAAAGGCAATTTTAGTTATATTTGTAGGTGGAGCGGGCCCGGGGGCGGGAAGGGTCATTCCCATTATGGGGCTTTGGGTGGGGCAGGGGGGAAGGGGACACGCCCAATGGAAATTTGGCAGGGCTAGGGTTTTTTATAATTTGTGTTTACAAACTTGTTTAAATTATCAAGGAATTTTTTAAAAAAAGTAAAATAAAATAAAAATGCAAAATTCGTCTTGGGGCCGGGCCGTGCCCAAGGGGGGGATTTTTAACACAGGGGGAAACAGGGGGGACGAATCAGAGGGGGTCAATCGAGTGGAGGGGGTAAAAATAGTTTTAAATAGTTCAAACTTTTTTAAAAGTTCAAACTTGAAACATAAAGAATTTTTATGCATTTTAAATCGATAAGGATCAAACTTTTTAAAATAACAGGAATATTTTTATAAAATGTAAAAAAAATAAAAATAGTTCAAAATTGGCGGGGCCAGGGGTGGGCCTCCCTGTGGACGAGGGATTTGGGGAGACTGCGGGAGGGCTCCCGGGAATAGGGATCAGTCGAGATGGAGGGGTAATCCAGACCCCCCATTAAAGGGAAAGAATGGGCATTGGGAAAGGTTGATGGGGAAAATAAAAAAGAAAACAACACCTTGGCCCGGCCCATTAATTTCCATTAATGGCAAAACAAACATTGATAAGTGGGCCCACCCCGGGGTTAAAAATCCTTTATACCCTTTTGTTCCTTTTTTCAAAACCAATGCTATTGGTTTTTTAAAACTATTTTAGGCAATCATTTCCAATTGTAACCTCATAAGAAATTAAGTCCATGGACAATTCGTATCAAATAAATAGGGGAAACCATCCAAAGTTTTTCTTACCCAATAGATTTCCCCTTACCAAACAAAGGTTTGTAAACAGGGCATAAGGGGTTAAATAGACTGGCAGGCTTTCTGTTTTAATAAGGTTCCAATTTCCCAAAATCCGGGTTCCGCTCCATTAATTCCAAATCCCCGGAAAGCAAAATATAAGAACACAACAAGGAGAAAGTTTAGTCCTCATGATGACTCTAGGATCCTGGTCTATGAAGGGACCAAAGTGTTCCCAAATTTGGAAAATCTCCACCCATTTCAATTGGGGAACAAATTTTTCCCCAAGAATGCAGAAATATTATAATCAAGACCCTTTCCCAACAAGGTAATTTAAGCATTAAGGTTGGAATAACGGTCAAATTAAACAAATGTTTGCAAAAATTGCCTAATATGGAAAGTGGACCAATATTCTATGTGGAAAGGGGTTTTTAAAAATTTTAAAATATTTTGCCCTTAAGCATTTCTGTTTGAAACATATTTGATCCTATCTCCCCTTGATTCTAAAAGGTTCATCACAATGGAAACAAGAGGAAATTTGGTAAAAAAAGTTTCTCCCAATGTTCCGTGAACAACAATAGGTCTATATGACTCAAAAATTTAAACATCCAAATTTTTTGTTTTAATGGTTTAGGGAAATTTTACCCAATTTTCCTTTACCCAAAGGAAAGAAAAAATAAGAAACAAAAGGCAAATAAAAGGCCCAAAATTAGTTGGCTTTTTAGGAACCGGCATTGGGTTGACCAAAGTGGAGGGATTTGCAATGGATTCCCCTAACTTTCAAAGGGGCGGGATTTGGGAGCGGTTACTTTAAAAATGGCAAAGGCACCCTTTCCAAGGTAATTTTAAAGCCCTAGGGTTGGTTTCTCAATCGGGCAAAACAGAAGCAAGGGGGAGAAGTGGCCAATTTCGGGGTAAAATCGGAAAATGCCTGTTTTGAACAAAGCCAGGAATTTGCTGGGAAACGTGTTTTCAAAGATCCAAAATTTTATTGGAATTTTTGGAGAATATTTCCTTTGTAAATATTTCAAAAGCTTGAAATATCCAGAAAGAGATTTTGAGGGATTTGACCAATATTTTGAACATGACCATGTGTTGAAACTCTTATATATGGGAAATACATGCCCACTGAGTTTCCCTAATTTTTGTCAAATATTTTTAAAACAACATTTTTCCCTATTAAAGACCATTTCTGGCCTTAAGAAAAAGCTTTTAAATAAAATAGGAAAATAACTTTTGAAATTATATTTTTGTGTTTTATGGGAGTCCTACATCTAATAGGTTTCAAATATACCTTTTGAAATATTTTTCACACCCCAAATCAAGTACTTGCAGTGCAAACCTCAATTCAGGGGTTTTTTGGAAAACTAATTTTAGAAAATACTTTTTGGCCAAATTATTTTTGTAAGAAAATATTATATTGCTCTATACACGTTGCATGATCATTGGGCAGAAGCTTGGGGCAAGGAGATGAGGTATAGAAGGTGGAGTTGTGTTGACTTTAAAGAGCACTTGAAAACACAATTAGAAAACCAACTCAAATAATAAGTCAAATAATGCAAAAGTTTTTGTCAAACCACACTTTATCATGATATATCATCTTAAGTGTTGTGCCATGAAAATCAGGGTCTGACAAAAGGATAGTGAGATACTTAATCCATACACCAAATTTTGGCATTTGTTATCCTAAGAGGGCCTCTTTCGATCTTGTTGGCTATTCCGACTCGGACTATGCCGGAGACAAGGTTGATAGAAAGTCCACTTCGGGTACTTGTCAATTTCTTGGTAGATCTCTTGTGTCTTGGTCCTCCAAGAAACAAAACTCGGTATCCTTATCCACCGCCAAAGCGGAATATATTGTCGCTGGTTCATGTTGTGCTCAATTACTTTGGATGACCCAAACTCTTAAAGATTATGGGATATATGTGAGACATGTTCCATTGCTTTGCGACAATGAAAGTGCTATCAAAATTGGTCATAATCCTGTGCAACATTCTCGAACTAAGCATATTGAAGTTCGTTATCATTTCATTCGAGATCATGTTGCTAAGGGTGACATTGATCTTAAGCATGTTAGCACCGAAAAGCAATTAGCGGATATATTCACTAAACCTCTTGATGAGAATGTGTTTTGCAGGTTAAGAGGAGAATTGAACATCATTGATGCTTCAAACTTGGAGTAGAAACTCCATTGGATACATGCAAGACATAAGCTTATGACTAATCCTTGATATTTCTCTTATGATGAAAATCTTATGTCTTGGATATATTTGTATCTTGCATGTTATCTAACCCTTGTAGGTACTTGGTGGAATCAATCTCCATGAGATTGTGATCTACTCACATCTTGAGCAATCTCTACATCACCAAGTCTCTACACCATGGTGGTTGAAGAAAAGGAAGCACGAAACCATTCAAACATATCCTTTGACAAATTCTATGTTGAGCTTCATGATTGTCATCTTTGGATACACAAGTGCTCTTCCTTGCAAGAACTAATCCATGTAGGTAGATAGAACTAAATTCCAAGTGGTGCTCCCAATCCTTGATGAGCTACATCAACCTTGAGCAACCCACACAAGTTCAACTACAAGGACAACACCACCAACCAAGGTATGTCATTCCATCTTAGAGAAGCTTTGCTCCAAGTCATGAGCTAAAGCAACTCGACAAGGTGTGAATACATTAAGATGCTTAAAAAAAAATGGCAACCCCATTTTGAGCTTAAACGATGAGTATGACCTATGATCAAGTGATCTCACTTGATGTAACGCCCTCGATGCGACTATATCTCCCACGTGTCGAAGCACGACTTAGAGGCATAACCGCATTGAAAGCAATGTCGCAAGTGAGGTAATCTTCACACAACCCATGTAGTACATAAGGGAAAAAGATACATAGTTGGCTTACAATCGCCACTTCACACAATTACATGAATAAAGCATTACATCATCCAGATACAATCAAGGTCCGACTACGGAACCAAAATAAAAGAAGAACCCCAAATGCGACAAAGGTCCCCGATCGACCCCAACTGGGCTCCACTACTGATCAACTAGAACAAAACAACACAAAGGGCAAGATCTTCATCGAGCTCCTCCTTGATCTTGTTTGCGTCACCTGCTCGGCAACATAGGCACCTGCAAACTGGTTTTGGAAGTATCTGGTGAGTCACGAGGACTCAGCAATCTCACACCCGCGAGATCAAGACTATTTAAGCTTATGGGTGAGTAAAGGCATGAGGTGGAGCTGCAACAAGCGACTAGCATATATGGTGGCTAACATACGCAAATGAGAGCGAGAAGAGAAGGCAAAGCACGGTCGATAAAAGTATGATCAAGAAGTGATCCTATAGCAACCTCGCCAAGCATAACTCCAACATCGTGTTCACTTCCGGACTCACGGAAAGAGACCATCACGGTTACACACACGGTTGATGTATTTTAATTGAGGTTAACTTCGGTTTTCTACAACCGACATTAACAAATTCCCATCTGCCACATAACCGCTGGCACGGCTCTCGAAAGTTTAAACCCCGCAGGGTGTCCCAACTTAGCCCATGACAAGCTCTCGCGATCAACGAAGGAATAGACCTTCACCCAGAAGACCCGATCGGTCTCGGAATCCCGGTTTACAAGACATCTCGACAATGGTAAAACAAGACCAGCAAAGCCTCCCGCTGTGCCGACAAATCCCGATAGGAGCTGCACATATCTCGTTGTCGTGGCACACCGGATGAGCCAGACGTCGGGTTGGCATAGACCTGGTTGCCTGTGGGCGCGGACATCGCTTCGGTTTGGACCAGCACTTAGACAAGCACCGCCCGGGGCTAAAATAAAGATGACCCTCGGGTTGGCCGACCCAAGGAAAGGGATAGGTGGTGGTGAGGCAAGTGGTAAAACCAAGGTTGGGCCTTGCTGGACAAGTTTTATTCAAAGCAAACTGTCGGGGGTCCCATAAATCACCCGACCGCGTTAGGAACGCAAAATCCGGGAACATAACACCGTATGACGTAAACTAGGGCGGCAAGAGTGGAACAAAACACCAGGCATAAGGCCGAGCCTTCCACCCTTTACCAAGTATATAGATGCATTAATAATATAAGAGATATTGTGATATCCCAACATAAACCTGTCCACCATGGAGCAATCTTCAACTTCACCTGCAACTAGCAACGCTATAAGAGGGGCTGAGCAAAGCGGTAACATAGCCAAGCAACGGTTTGCATAGGAAAGGTGTCAAAGGTTAGAGGTTCATGGCAATATGGGATGGCTTGACAAACAGGTAATAGGTAGCGCAGCATAGCGATAGAACGAAGCAACTAGCATAGCAATGATAGTAGTGAGATCTAGGGTAGCGGTCATCTTGCCTGAAATCCCGCTAGGAAGAAGAACGAGTCCATGAAGAAGACAAGCGACCGTAGTCGAACGAATCCTCACAATCGCAACATTACCGGAACTAAGAAGCAACACCGGAAAGAAACAAACAACATGGTAAACAATCATCACATAAGCATGGCATGATGCACAAACAAGTATGATGCATGTCCGGTTTAATGAAGCATGGCATGGCAAGGTGCAACAAACAACCCTACAAATTAAGTGGAGCTCAATATGCAACGAGTTGCATATTGACGAAACACCACAAGCAATTATTTAGTTTGATCTCGTTAATAGCTACTCAACAATATTAAATGTTGTTAAACATGGCAAGGGGTGTAACAAAAGTAAACTAACTATTTAGGCAAGTTTAAATGAGGCCGGAACAACAAACAACATATCCAGAAAAACCTCATATGCAATATATGAATTTGGTACTGTTCTGCCCTAAAACATATTTTAAAGTTGTTAAACAGGAAAATAAAGTGGACCATGTTAAACTAGGCATTTTTCCACCACATTTACATATAAAGAACATTTAAAACCGAGCTACGGTTATTTAGTTATGAATTAAATCATTTTAACATGGCATTTGAGCAAATTTAAACAAACAACAGTTTAAACATTTTAAACATGGATGAAAGTGGCATATTATGAAACTAGACAATTTTTTGAGCATTTTACATATATAAATTATTTACAAAAGATGCATGGTTTGTGAGTAATTAAATGCATGAAGTGCAAGGGGTTTTCTGTAAAACTGGTCTCTCTGGAATAATAACTAAAATCGCAGGCATGAAAAAAAACACAGGGCCGAATCTATGCATGCTGGGCCAACAGAGGGGGGGCTGCTCACCACGGCACTTGGGCCGGCTCGGTGATGCGACCCACGCAGGCGATGGCGCGGAGCTGGGAGCTGGGCCGAGGAGCTGGCAGCGCTGGGCCTCGGCGCAAGAAGTGGCCCATGGCGTGATGGGGAGCTGCGTGACTTGCGCTAGACTGGCCCAAACGGGCGACGAAGCTGGGCCAGGGGCACTGGCGTTCCGGACGAGCAGGGACGCGGTCAACGGGGCTAGGCGCGCCTCGTTCATCTTCGAAGCAGGGGAACCAGGGGCGCGGCGAGGACGGGGTCAACGGCGCGGTAGCAGCTGCAGGGAAGGCCGGCGAGGTGGAGATGGGCGGACCAGCTGGCCGGCGCGGATCCGCAACAACGGCGCGGACAGAGCTTAAAGGCGGCCATGGCGATTCGTCTGCAGAGACACGGAGAGAGAGGGAGCATCTTTGAGAGAGAGGCAAGGAGGAAGTAGAGAGAGCAGAGCGGATGGGACTGGCTCTGGTCAGTCGCCGGTGGCGGCTCCGGCGAAGGTCCGGCAGAGGAGGCGCTGGGGAGCAGGAGCGAAGCTCCCGCCGAAGGAGCTCGGGGACGGTTCCGCGGGCGGCGGCGGGCGCACCTGGCCCAGATGGGCTTGGCGGGCCTGGGACGGGCTGGCGGCGCGGGGAGCGTGGGGAGAGGCGTGGGGCGACGCAGGAAGGCCGCGTGGAGGCCTCTGATTGGCCGTGCCGATGGAGGAGGCGATGTGGCGGCCGTTGGTTGGCTGGGAAGTGGTGGCGGCGGCGCCAAGTGGCGGAGCAGGGTTGGAGAGGCGCGGAAATGGAGGAGGAGGGGGTTAGGGCGACCAGATTTGGAAGGAGGGGTGCTATTTATAGAAAGAGGGGTTAGGGTTGGGGTTCGAGGCTGTTTTGGAGCCGCTCGATCTCGACGGACGGTCCGAACGGAGGGGGTTAGACTAACTAGTGGGCTGAGAAGAGGAGAGAAAGAGAGGTGCGGCCGGTGGCGCTTTGGAGACCAAACGTCCGACGATTAAACCGACTATATCGCGGTTATAAATATAACGGTTGGGCAGTCAAACGAACTCTGAATGCGATGAAACTTGGCAGGCGGTCTGTCTACACTATAATAAGACCGCACGACAAGTTGCATCCCATTCCGAGAACATTTTTATGCCACTTATAAAATAATATTTCGCAGGTGTCGCGGGCGCGTGCGAGTGTGTCAGTGCACTGTGCAGAAAGGGCCAAATGGTCGGATAACAAAAGAACGGTTGGTCTGAGAAAGGTCAACAGAGACGAGGAAGAAGCGGCAACTAACAACGGATGCACGTTTTATGAAAACATGCAGATGCAATGCGCATGATGCTATGAGAGAAAATGCAAGACATGAACAAAATGCAAAACAAACGACAAAAAACCCAACCACGAAGGAAAATAACATATCGCATCTCCGGAAAAGGCAAGAGTTGGAGTTACGAATATGGAAAGTTGTATCCGGGGCGTTACAACACTCCACCACTACGAGAGGATCTCGTCCCGAGATCTAGGATGACACCGGAGGGAAAACGGAAGAGGAAGAGAAGAGGTAAAACTAAATTGCTTCTTTGACCAAAGAGTGAAACCACGAACCTTGAGAGGTTGAGCAATTTAAAAGAAAGAGTACAACAGAGATGAACGAGATTGCAAACAATCCGATAGAAAAGAGGAAGAAGGAGTATTACGAGAATTTGAAGGTTGAAAGACATGGAAATAAGAGCTTCACGAACGAAAAGAATATGACCACCTCGGACTAATGAGATAGCCAAGGAACAAGAATGACAGAATTTGGACAGCACTCCGGTAGAAAAGAGAAGAAAACTTGATAAGATGAAAAGAACTTGAATGAGAACACAACACTCCGGTTCAATGGATAAGCACAAAAAGAACATGATCCTCACAATTCGAGATGATGAGTGTAAAGAGCAACATCACAATGCCTTCGGAAGAAAGAATAGAAGATACATCATTGGAATAACAGAATGGAGAAGAAAATGCCAACTTCTACCACAAATGAGCTTGGAAAGCATCCTTGCAAAGAAGAATCGAACGGAGTTGTTGGAAAATCAACAACGAGAAGCACAAGCTTGTAGTGGGCTTATTGAAACATCTCAACACTTGAGGTAACAGCCGGCCACAAATGGAAACCATTGCTTGCTTGAGATCAACGGAGAGATGAAAACTGCTTCACCAAGATGATAGAGATAGAACTTGGATCATTGATAAGCACCACAAATAGCAATATTCCTTAGGGAAGGCTTTAGGTGAAATATAACCCAAGATAACTCCAATGAAGAGACTGATGGATTTAAAATACCTCATTCTTGACAACGTGTGAATCATGAAACATGAGGAGAAATTGCCAAGAGTGACATAACACCATCTCAAGAGATAAGGTAGAAAGAATTGCACTTCGGAATGCAAGAAGATGAATACTTGAGCTCCTCAAAGCAAAACATGTGTTGAACACCATGTTTATTTTAGAGTATAGCTTGGCGGGTCATAACTTCGAGAGAAATCTTGAAGAACAATTGAAGAATGAAGAGAATCCTTGATAAAGCACCATGTAGAGCCTCCATGGAGAACTTCGGTAATAAAAGGATGATGAAAAGAAAGAGAAGTTGAAAACACAAGGTGAATCCTTGCAATGATTTAGATGGATCTTCGTGATGATGAGAGCTTGGAGCTCCGGGAAAAGAAAAGATGAAACAACTGAAACCGAGAATTTATTCATCATGAACAAACTCCGAAAGAAGGAATTAATCACTTGGATGAAACCAGAATAAGAATTATGTTATGCGTATCCTTCACCAATTTAAATTGATGAAAAGCAACGGATTTGGCATACTACTTATTCTCGTAGAAAGGATTAAGAGAGATATGGCGTAAACTTGAGAAGGTCTTCAACGAACCACCGGTAGGATTTGGAAAGAACGAATGAATTGATATGATAACAAAGAAAGAGAACTCTTGAAGGAACCACCGTAAGAATTGAAAATGATCAAGTAGGGTGCATCACCGTAAGAATTAGCAAATGAACGAAGGTGCTTGAGACAAACTAGATACATGAGAACAAAGAGATCAAGAACTGATTAGAGGATATTCGATTGATGCACCGACAAGATAGGAGAATGATAACCGACAAATGAGAATGAATAAA
Organism: Aegilops speltoides; assembly: GCA_021437245.1. Lineage (NCBI taxonomy): Eukaryota > Viridiplantae > Streptophyta > Magnoliopsida > Poales > Poaceae > Aegilops > Aegilops speltoides. The sequence continues at coordinate 253,274,201 of CM038142.1, read as the reverse complement.
CCTGAATTGATGGACTCGGATGACAAACCGAGAAGACTCTTGAATATCTCCCGATGGGTGAAAAAGATTCTCACAATCGAAAACAATTATGAGAGGATGGCAACAAGCTAGCACCATGAATCTTGAAGACAATAGAGCAAGATTAAAGAGAAACTCTTCTTCGCCTTCAAATGATGAGAATGACAACGAGAAACACCACCAAGAATTATTGAGGCACACCGAAGAATCAAAAGCGAAGAGGTTGAGCCAACTATGAAAAGAATTTGAAAGATCTTGGAGAAAAGCATTTGACCGATGACAACTCATTCTTCGCCAAACTTGGAGAAGAATTTAGGATAGCTCTGGGAAAATAGAAGAGTCAGGTAAGATCCTGGGAAAAGACCTGTGGGTTAGGGCCCACTCAAAAGAACACCGTTGAAAGATTTAAAAGAGATGTTGCACCGGTTGAATTAAATGACTTGAATGAGATACCAATCTCGAAAGAGCTTGAACGAATGCAGAGTGGAAACACGAATCTTCGAGATATCTTGAGCACTCCGGAATAACAAATAGCGAGAAGTAGAATGATAATGAGGTGCACCGGTATGAGAAGACATTGAAATGAGGAAAAAGGTATGATCAACAAAACATGACTTGAATCCACCGGAGAAGAGAAAGGAATGAGGAATGACGAACTAGTAGAACATCTTCTTGAGAACCACCGGGTAAGGACATTGACAGAAAAGAATGGAGAAACTTCACAAAAATAAAAGGATACTTGGTTAAAATAAATGAGTCCTTGAAGAAAAAGGGTGGGAGGGCGGGAAAACAAAGGCAACTTGGGATGGATGAAACAAACACCGTTGAGAAAACTTAGAATTGATCTCACAAATGTTGAAATGATCGGATCCACTTGAAGAGAAGCACACCAGTTGGAAAGAATTGGCACGACAATATCGATGATCAAAAGGATTAGTATTCACATAGCAATATGAGAATACCGTTTAGGAAAGGTATGGAATCAACACTTGACTTTGAAGCAACTCGAATACCACAAATAAAACAAAACAAAGGACTGGCTTGCAGAATAAGCCGGAACAAACATATGATAGAGATTTCGTCCAAAGTTTTCGTGGTGGGGCCTACACGGGCTCAATCGTACAGCACAATCATGTACAAGGCAAAGGCACATGACATACGAAGCGCCCCAGTCGGCATAGCCAAGGACTCTTTAAGACACAACGAGACCATCAGAAAACCAACCGTGAATAGGCGGACCACTAGACGTCGAACCCCAATTTCATATCATACATCCGTCGGAAAGATATCCTAAGAGCTACTTGAATTCCCACCTATGAAACTCCCGAAGTTTTCCGGTTATGCAATCAGGTGTTGGGGATACAGGGGAAGCATAATATCTCACCCAAAACTAGCAAATCCTACATCCAGCTGTATCCATCCTTCAACACATAACAAAGAAACCTTCAGAAATCGTCTACCTCAACCTTCGAAAGCATCCGTTATATGAGTCATGGCAATACTCCCGTACTCACCTCAGTACTGGGTTATCGGGGTTATCTCACCAACAACTGGATAAAAGAGATTTTCGATGTCGGTGTACTAAACTCGTGTATTCCGAATGAAACGATAAAATTATGATTTACAACACCTCGTGAGCTCAACTCCTCGGGACACTTCCACTAAACCCCTGACAGGAGGCACCAAGACAATGTTCTCATCATAAAACCATCGAAACGATTCCAAGATACCCGCGTGATAAAACGCCCTCGATGCGGCTATATCTCCCACGTGTCGAAGCACGACTTAGAGGCATAACCGCATTGAAAGCAATGTCGCAAGTGAGGTAATCTTCACACAACCCATGTAATACATAAGGAAAAAGATACATAGTTGGCTTACAATCGCCACTTCACACAATTACATGAATAAAGCATTACATCATCCAGATACAATCAAGGTCCGCTACGGAACCAAAATAAAAGAAGAACCCCAAATGCATAAAGGTCCCCGATCGACCCCAACCGGGCTCCACTCTTCGATCAACTAGAACGAAACAACACAAAGGGCAAGATCTTCCTCAAGCTCCTCCTTGAGCTCGGATGCGCCACCGCCGGTAACATAGGCACCGCAAACTGGTTTTGAAGTATCCGTGAGCCACGAGGACTCAGCAATCTCGCACCCGCGAGATCAAGACTATTTAAGCTTATGGGTAAGGTAAAGGCATGAGGTGGAGCTGCAGCAAGCGACTAGCATATATGGTGACTACAATCGCAAATGAGAGCGAGAAGAGAAGGCAAAGCACGGTCGATAAAAGTATGATCAAGAAGTGATCCTATAGCAACCTCGTCAAGCATAACTCCAACATCGTGTTCACTTCCGGACTCACGGAAAGAGACCATCACGGTAACACACGCGATTGATGTATTTTAATTAAGGTCAACTTCGGTTTTCTACAACCGGACATTAACAAATTCCCATCTGCCACATAACCGCTGGCACGGCTCTCGAAAGTTTATACCTGCAGGGTGTCCCAACTTAGCCCATGACAAGCTCTCGCGATCAACGAAGGAATAGACCTTCACCCAAGACACTCGATCGACTCGGTATCCCAGACATCAAGACATTTCGACAATGGTAAAACAAGACCAGCAAAGCCACCACCAGCCGACAAATCCCGATAGGAGCTGCACATATCTCGTTCTCGGGGCACACCGGATGAGCAAGACGTCGGGTTGGCATAGACCTCGTTGCCAGGGGGCGCGGACATCGCTTCGAGTTGGACCAACACTCGAAGGAGCACCGCCCGGGGGCTAAAATAAAGATGACCCTCGCCCGGAAACCCAAGGGAAAAAAAAAAGGGCTAGGTGAGGCAAATGGTAAAAGTCAATGTTGGGCCTTGCTGGACAAGTTTTATTCAAAGCGAACCGTCGGGGGTCCCATAAATCACCCGACCGCGTAAGGAACGCAAAATCCGGGAACATAACACCGGTATGACGGAAACTAGGGCGGCAAGAGTGGAACAAAACACTGCATAAGGCCGAGCCTTCCACCCTTTACCAAGTATATAGATGCATTAATTAAATAAGATATATTGTGATATCCCAACAAGTAAACATGTTCCAACAAGGAACAACATCTCCATGTTCCAACGAGGAACAAACTTCATCTTCACCGCAACTAACAACGCTATAAGAGGGCTGAGCAAAGCGGTAACATAGCCAATCAACGGTTTGCTAGGAATGGTGTCAAAGGTTAGAGGTTTGACATGGCAATTTGGGAGGCTGACAAGCAAATGGTAGGCATCGTAGCATTGGCATAGCAAAAGAGCGAGCAAACTAGCATAGCAAAGATAGTAGTGATTTCGAGGGTATGATCATCTTGCCTAAAATCCCGCAAGGAAGAAGAACGATTCCATGAAGAAGACAAACGGACGTAGTCGAACGGATCCTCACAACTCCGGAACGGAACCGAGGCTAACGAGAGAAACAACCCGGAAAGAAACAAACAACATAGTAAACAACCATCACATAAACGTGGCATGATGCGCAAACAAGTATGATGCATGTCCGGTTTAAAGAGGCGTGGCATGGCAAAGTGCACAAAACAAACTTACAAATTAAATGGAGCCCAATATGCAACGAGTTGCACATTGACGAAACACCACATCGAACTATTTAGTTCTCTCTTGTTTAAGCTACCCAACAATATTAAATGTTGATTAACATGGCAAGGGGTGAAGCATAACAAAACTACCTAACTAGGCAAGTTTAAATGAGGCCGGAAGAACAAACAACAATTCCGGAAAATCCTCATGAGCATATTATGAATTAGCTACTGTTCTGCCCTAAACCATATTTTAAAGTTGTTGAACAGGAAAATAAAGTGGACCATGTTAAACTAGGCATTTTTCCACCCCAAATACATATAAAGAACATTTAAATCCGAGCTACGGTTATTTAGTTATGAATTAAATCATTTTAGCATGGTATTTAAGCAAATTTAATCAAACAACATTTTAAACATTTTTAACATGGATGAAAGTGGCATATTATTAAACTAGACGAAAAACTAAGCATTTTACATATAAAGTTTGTTTTAATCCGATGCACGGTTGTAGAGTCATTATATGCATGAACAACAAGGGTCAATCTGTAAATATGCAGTAATTCCCTGGATAATGTGAAAATCGCAGACAGGAAAAAAAACATGCACTAGGCTGAATCTGAGGTGAACTGGGCTGGACAGAGAGGAGGGGCTGCTGTGCTCACCATGGCGGCGCGGGAGAGGGAAAGAGAGAGGGTCAGAGAGAGAGAAGGAGAGGAAGAGAGGCGACGAGCGACGACCTGGCTGGGGAGGCGCGGCGAAGCAGAGGGAGGAGGAGCCCGGGCGATGGGGACTCGCGGCGGCGACGAGGGCTCGGGATCGAGGGGCTCCTCCACTCGATCCAGATCGGGAGCGGGAGGCGCGGGGTGCTCGGGCCTCGCGGGCTGCTGCGGCAGCTTCGGGCAGGCGGGCCCACGATGGGCCTCGTGGCAGCAGGCGGAAGTGGGGGAAGCGGGCGCGTGTGCGCCCTCTTGACGGGGGCGGCGGCGTTGCCCATCGGGGTGGCGCCACGTGGCGACGGCGAGGTGGCGGCGCGAGGCCAGGCTGGTGGTGGCGGAGCGGGCGGGCGCGAAATGGAGGTGGGGGGCGGCCGGGAGATGATTGAGGCACGAAAATTTAGGAGGAGGGTAGGTAGCTGCCCAAAATGGAAGGGGAGGTGTTTATATAAGGCAGGGAGGCTAGGGTTAGGGGTTTGAGGCCGTTTTGGACCGTACGATCGCGATCGTGCGGCTCCGATCAGAGGGGAGAGGTTAGTGGGCTATGGAGAGACCATGGGCTGCAGGAGAGAAGAGGGAGAGACGCCCGGCAGCAGTTTCCGGACACCGAAAACGTCTGACGAAAGACCGACTATATTGCGGTTTATGGTTTAACGGTTGGGCTATCAAATGGACTCCGAATGTGACGAAATTTGGCAGGCGGCCTGTCTACACTATAATAAGACCGCACGACAAGTTGCAACCCATTCCGAGAACATTTTTATGCCACTTATAAAATAATATTTCGGAGGTGCCGCGGGCGCGTGCGAGTGTGTTCGGGCTCAGAACGGACAACGGAGAGAACCGGCGGAACACGAACGGATGCAAGTTTTGAAAAACATGCAGATGAAATGAAGATGATGACATGAGAAGAGATGCATAACAAGAACAAAATGCAAAACAATGACAAAAACCCAACCATGGAGGAAATAACATATCGCATCTCCGGAAAAGGCAAGAGTTGGAGTTACGAATATGGAAAGTTGTATCCGGGGCGTTACAACACTCCACCACTACGAGAGGATCTCGTCCCGAGATCTAGGATGGCACCGGAGAGAAACAGAAGAGGTAGAGAGGATGTAGAACTAAGTTGCTTCTTCGACAAACTGAGTGAAACCATGAACCTTGAGAGGTTGAGCAAAATGAATGAAAGAAAACAACAAAGATGAACAAAGTTGAAAACACTCCGTTAGAAAAGAGGAACAAGGGATACGATAAGAACCAAGAGGTTTAGTGATAAGATAGATATTGAAACCACTCCGGTTAAAACTAGATAGAGGAGGAATAAGATTGATATAATTTGGGCAAAGACTCCATTGTAAATGGAAGGAATTGAACATGAACTTGAGAAGATGGGATGATACTTGATGAAATCAACAACACACTGCCTCCGGAACTATTGAAAGAATGGCACAATGGTTAAGAAGGATTTCAGATAGCACTCAGGTTGAAAAGAGAGGCAAAACTTGATAAGATGAAAGAACTTGAAGACGTGACGCAACACTCCGGTTAAATGGATAAGAAAAGAACACGATCCTAACAAAACGAGGTGATGGTTGAAGAGCACAACATCACAATGCCTCCGGAAGAAAGAATAGAAGATAGACCACTGGAATAACAGAATGTAGGAGAAAATGCAAACTTCTGCCACAAATGGGCTCGGAAAGCACCCTTCCAAGAAGGTTATAACAGAGTTGTTGGAAAACCAACAACGAAAAGAATAAGCTTGTGGCGGGCTTATGAAAAAACATCTCAACACTTGAGGTGAAATTCTGCCACTAACGAAAAACAATTGCTTGTTTGAGATTAACGAAGAGATGAAAGCTTGTTCCATCAAGATGGAAAAGAGATAACTTGGGTCATTAATAAGCACCAAAATAGCAACATTCCTTAGGGAAGGCTTTAGGTGAAATCTATACCAAGATAACTCCAGAGAAGAGATTAATGGATTTAAAATACCTCATTCTTGACAACATGTGAATCATGAAACATGAAGGAAATTATCAAGAATGACAAAACACCACCTCAAAAGATAATATGGAAGGAATTGCACTTCGGAATGCAAGAAGAAGAATACTTGAACTCCTCGAAACAAGACATGTGTTGAACACCATGTTTATTTTAGAGTGTGGCTTGACGGATCTTAACTTCGAGAGAAATCTTGATGAACAATTGAAGAATGAAAAGAATCCTTGAGGAACCACCATGTAGAGCCTCCATGAAGAACTCCGGTAACCAAAAGGGTGATAGAAAGAAAGAGAAGTTGAAAACACAAGGTGAAGCCTTGCAATGATTTAGATGGATCTCCGTGATAATTAGAGCTTGGAACTCCGGGAAAAAGAGAAGATGAAACAAGAACAAGAATTATGTTATGCGTATCCTTCACCAATTTAAATTGATGACAAGCAACGGATTTGGCATACTACTTATTCTCGAAGAAAGGATTAAAAGAGATATATCAAAACTTGAGAAGGTCTTGATGGAACCACCGGTGGGATTGGAACAACAAATGAATTGATATGATGAACAAGGAAGAGAGATCTTGAAAGAACCACCGTAAGAATTGAAAATGAACGAAATAGGGGTGCATCACCGGTAAGAAATAGCAAATGAACGAAGGTGCTCGAGACAAACTAGATACATGAGAACAAAGAGATCAAGAATTGATTAGAGGATATTCGATTGATGCACCGGCAAGATAGGAGAATGATAACTGACAGCTGAGAATGAATAAACCTGAATTGATGGACTCCGGATGACAAACTGAGAAGACTCTTGAATATCTCCTGATGGGTGAAAAAGATTCCCACAATCGAAAACAATTATGAGAGGATGGCAACAAGCTAGCACCATGAATCTTGAAGAGAATAGAGCAAGATTAAAGAGAAACTCTTCTTCTGTCTTCAAATGATGAGAATGACAACGAGAATCACCACCAAGAATTATTGAGGCACACCGGAAGGATCAAAAGCGAAGAGGTTGAGCCAACTATGAAAAGAATTTGAAAGATCTTGGAGAAAGACATATGACTGATGAAAATTCATTCTTACGTCAAACTTGGAAATGAATTTGAGAATCGCTCCTGATAACTCGAAGAGTCAGGTAAGATCCTGGAAAAAGACCTGTGGGTTAGGGCCCACTCAAAAGAACACCGTTGAAAAGATTTAAAAGAGATGTTGCACCGGTTGAATTAAATGACTTGAATGAGATACAATCTCGAAAGAGCTTGAACGAATGCAGAGTGGAAACACGAATCTTCGAGATATCTTGAGCACTCCGGAATAACAAATAGCGAGAAGGATGATAATGAGGTGCACCGGTATGAGAAGACATTGAAATGAGGAAAAAGGTATGATCAACAAAACTTGACTTGAATCCACCGGAGAAGAGAAAGGAATGAGGAATGACGAACTAGAACCTGTTGAGCATCTTTATGGGAAATCACCGGATAAGAACATTGATTGAAAAGAATGAAGAGACTTCACATGAATAAATGGATACTTGATTAAGAAATCTGTGTCCTTGAAGAAAAAGGGTGGGAGGGCGGGAAAACAAAGGCAACTTGGAGACGGATGAAACAAACACCGTTGAGAAGAAATGATAATTGGTCTTGCTGATGTTGAAGTGATCGGATCCACTTGAAGAGAAACACGCCGGTTGAAAAAGGATTGACATGACAATCTCGATCGTCGAGAAGGATTGGTATTCACATCGGAGTATGAGAACACCATTTCGGAAAGGTATGGAATCAACATTTGACTTTGAAGCAACTCGAATACCACAGATAAAACAAAACAAAGGATTTGGCTAGCAGAATAAGCCGGAACAAACATATGATAGAGATTTCGTCCGAAGTTTTCGTGGTGGGGCCTACACGGGCTCGATCGTACAGCACCATCATGTACAAGGCAGTGCACATGACATACTGGCGCCCAGTCGGCATAGCCAAGGACTCTTTAAGACACAACGAGACCATCAGAAAACCAACCGTGAATAGGCGGACCACTAGACGTCGAACCCCAATTTCATATCATACATCCGTCGGAAAGATATTCTAGGAGCTACTTGAATTCCCACCTATAAAACTCCCGAAACTTTCTGGTTATGCAATCTGGTGTTGGGGATACAGGGGAGCAATATATCTCACACAAACTAACAATCCCTACATCCAGCTGTATCCATCCGTCAACACATAACCAAGAAACCTTCGGAAATCGTGTACCTCAACCTTCGAAAAGCATCCGTTATACGAGTCATGGCAATACTCCCGTACTCACCTCAGTACTGGGTTAGCGGGATTATCTCACCAACAACTCCATAAAAGAGATTTTTGATGTCGGCGTACTAAACTCAGGTATTCTAGAACTGCAATGATAAAATTATGACGACAACACCTCGGAGCTCAACTCCCCGGGACACTGCCACAACCCCTAAATGTCAGGAGGCACCAAGAACAATGTTCTCGTCATAAGAATATCGGAACGATTCCAAGATAGCCGCGTGATCCTAAAAAAAGGTTTTTTAGTGAAATTTGAGAAGAGAAGAGTCAAAACTCTCGTCAGATACCTCACCGTAAGGTCGAGGGACCGGGAGTAAAAAGAATTCCTAACTCTCCGATATATATAATCCTAAATGACTCAAAACATTTTCTAGACACAACTCGCCACTAAAAGCGATCAAGCGGTGGGGCTCCTAAGGTCGGGAAGGCTCGATTACCAACTTAAACGCCTCGATGCGGCTATATCTCCCACGTGTCGAAGCACGACTTAGAGGCATAACCGCATTGAAAGCAATGTCGCAAGTGAGGTAATCTTCACACAACCCATGTAATACATAAGGAAAAAGATACATAGTTGGCTTACAATCGCCACTTCACACAATTACATGAATAAAGCATTACATCATCCAGATACAATCAAGGTCCGCTCGGAACCAAAATAAAAGAAGAACCCCAAATGCGACAAGGTCCCCGATCGACCCCAACCGGGCTCCACTCTCGATCAACTAGAACGAAACAACACAAAGGGCAAGATCTTCCTCAAGCTCCTCCTTGAGCTCGGATCGCCACCGCCGGTAACATAGGCACCGCAAACTGGTTTTGAAGTATCCGTGAGCCACGAGGACTCAGCAATCTTGCACCCGCGAGATCAAGACTATTTAAGCTTATGGGTAAGGTAAAGGCATGAGGTGGAGCTGCAGCAGCGACTAGCATATATGGTGACTACAATCGCAAATGAGAGCGAGAAGAGAAGGCAAAGCACGGTCGATAAAAGTATGATCAAGAAGTGATCCTATAGCAACCTCGCCAAGCATAACTCCAACATCAGTGTTCACTTCCGGACTCCGCGGAAAGAGACCATCACGGTAACACACGCGGTTGATGTATTTTAATTAAGGTCAACTTCGGTTTTCTACAACCGACATTAACAAATTCCCATCTGCCACATAACCGCGGCACGGCTCTCGAAAGTTTATACCTGCAGGGTGTCCCAACTTAGCCCATGACAAGCTCTCGCGATCAACGAAGGAATAGACCTTCACCCAAGACACTCCGATCGACTCGGTATCCCGTACATCAAGACATTTCGACAATGGTAAAACAAGACCAGCAAAGCCACCCGCTGTGCCGACAAATCCCGATAGGAGCTGCACATATCTCGCTCTCGTGGCACACCGGATGAGCAAGACGTCGGGTTGGCATAGACCACAGTTTGCCAGGGGCGCCGGACATCGCTCAGGTTGGACCAACACTCGAAGGAGCACTGGCCCGGGGGGGCTAAAATAAAGATGACCCTCGGGCTCCGGAAACCCAAGGGAAAAAAAAGGGCTAGGTGAGGCAAATGGTAAAAGTCAATGTTGGGCCTTGCTGGACAAGTTTTATTCAAAGCGAACTGTCAGGGGGGTCCCATAAATCACCCGACCGCGTAAGGAACGCAAAATCCGGGAACATAACACCGTATGACGGAAACTAGGGCGGCAAGAGGAACAAAACACTGCATAAGGCCGAGCCTTCCACCCTTTACCAAGTATATAGATGCATTAATTAAATAAGATATATTGTGATATCCCAACAAGTAAACATGTTCCAACAAGGAACAACATCTCCATGTTCCAACGAGGAACAAACTTCATCTTCACCTGCAACTAACAACGCTATAAGAGGGGCTGAGCAAAGCGGTAACATAGCCAATCAACGGTTTGCTAGGAATGGTGTCAAAGGTTAGAGGTTTGACATGGCAATTTGGGAGGCTGACAAGCAAATGGTAGGCATCGTAGCATTGGCATAGCAAAAGAGCGAGCAAACTAGCATAGCAAAGATAGTAGTGATTTCGAGGGTATGATCATCTTGCCTGAAATCCCGCAAGGAAGAAGAACGATTCCATGAAGAAGACAAACGGACGTAGTCGAACGGATCCTCACAACTCCGGAACGGAACCGAGGCTAACGAGAGATACAACCCGGAAAGAAACAAACAACATAGTAAACAACCATCACATAAACGTGGCATGATGCGCAAACAAGTATGATGCATGTCCGGTTTAAAGAGGCGTGGCATGGCAAAGTGCACAAAACAAACTTACAAATTAAATGGAGCCCAATATGCAACGAGTTGCATATTGACGAAACACCACATCGAACTATTTAGTTCTCTCTTGTTTAAGCTACCCAACAATATTAAATGTTGATTAACATGGCAAGGGGTGAAGCATAACAAAACTACCTAACTAGGCAAGTTTAAATGAGGCCGAAGAACAAACAACAATTCCGAAAATCCTCATGAGCATATTATGAATTAGCTACTGTTCTGCCCTAAACCATATTTTAAAGTTGTTGAACAGGAAAATAAAGTGGACCATGTTAAACTAGGCATTTTCCACCCCAAATACATATAAAGAACATTTAAATCCGAAGCTACGGTTATTTAGTTATGAATTAAATCATTTTAGCATGGCATTTAAGCAAATTTAATCAAACAACATTTTAAACATTTTAACATGGATGAAAGTGGCATATTATTAAACTAGACGAAAAACTAAGCATTTTACATATAAAGTTTGTTTTAATCCGATGCACGTTGTGGAGTTATTATATGCATGAACAACAAGGGTCAATCAGAATATGCACGATAATTACCGGATAATGTGAAAATCGCAGACAGAAAAAAAAACATGCACTGGGCTGAATCTGAGGTGAACTGGGCTGGACAGAGAGGAGGGGTTGCTATGCTCACCATGGCGGCGCGGAGAGGGAAAGAGAGAGGTCGAGAGAGAGAAGGAGAGGAAGAGAGGCGACGAGCGATGAGCCGGGCTGGGAGGCGCGCGGCGCAGAGGAAGGAGGAGCCCGGCGATGGGGATCAAGGCGGCGGCGACGAGGGCTCGGGATCGAGGCTCCTCCTCGATCCAGATCGGGAGCGGGAGGCGCTGTGCTCGGGCCTCGCTGGGCTCTGGCGTGCTGCTCGGGCCGAGCGGGCCACGATGGGCCTCGTGGCAGCGGCGAAGGGGCGAAGCGGGCGTCTGTGGCGCCCCTGGTTGACGGGCGGCGGCGTTGCCCATCGGGTGGCGCCACGTGGCGACGGCGAGGTGGCGGCACGGGGAGGCTAAGTGGCGGCGGCGAGAGCGGCCAAGCGAAATGGAGGTGGGAGCGGCCGGGAGATGATTGAGGCACGGAAATTTAGGAGGAGGGTAGGTAGCTGCCCAAAATGGAAGGGGAGGTGTTTATATAAGGCGGGGAGGCTAGGGTTAGGGTTTGAGGCCGTTTTGGACCGTCGATCGCGATCGTGCGGCTCCGATCGAGGGGAGAGGTTAGTGGGCTATGGAGAGACCATGGGCTGCAGGAGAAGAGAGGAGAGACGCCCGCAAGCGGCTTCGGACACAGCGTCCGACGAAAAGACCGACTATATTGCGGTTTATGGTTTAACGGTTGGGCTATCAAATGGACTCCGAATGTGACGAAACTTGGCAGGCGGCCTGTCTACACTATAATAAGACCGCACGACAAGTTGCAACCCATTCCGAGAACATTTTATGCCACTTATAAAATAATATTTCGAGGTGCATGGCGAAGCATGAGTGTGTTCGGGCTCAGAACGGACAACGGAGAGAACCGGCGGAACACGAACGGATGCAAGTTTTGAAAAACATGCAGATGAAATGAAGATGATGACATGAGAAGAGATGCATAACAAGAACAAAATGCAAAACAACAGACAAAACCCAACCATGGAGGAAATAACATATCGCATCTCCGGAAAAGGCAAGAGTTGGAGTTACGAATATGGAAAGTTGTATCCGGGGCGTTACACGTGATCCTAAAATTTTTTTAGTGAAATTTGAGGAGAGGAAAGACAAAACATCTACGTCAGGAGTCCTCACCAGAGCGACGAAGGGGCTGAGGAGTAAAAAGAATTCCTAACTCTCCGATATATATAATCCTAAATGACTCAAAACATTTTTCTAGACACAACTCGCCGCTAAAAGCGATCAAGCGGTGGGGCTCCTAAGGTCGGGAAGGCTCGATACCAACTTGTAACGCCTCGATGCGGCTATATCTCCCACGTGTCGGGCACGACTTAGAGGCATAACCGCATTGAAAGCAATGTCGCAAGTGAGGTAATCTTCACACAACCCATGTAGTACATAAGGGAAAAAGATACATAGTTGGCTTACAATCGCCACTTCACACAATTACATGAATAAAGCATTACATCATCCAGATACAATCAAGGTCCGACTACGGAACCAAAATAAAAGAAGAACCCCAAATGCGACAAAGGTCCCCGATCGACCCCAACTGGGCTCCACTACTGATGAACTAGAACAAAACAACACAAAGGGCAAGATCATCATCGAGCTCCTCCTTGAGCTTGTTTGCGTCACCTTCTCGGCAACATAGGCACCTGCAAACTGGTTTTGGAAGTATCTGGTGAGTCACGAGGACTCAGCAATCTCACACCCGCGAGATCAAGACTATTTAAGCTTATGGGTGAGGTAAAGGCATGAGGTGGAGCTGCAGCAAGCGACTAGCATATATGGTGGCTAACATACGCAAATGAGAGTGAGAAGAGAAGGCAAAGCACGGTTGATAAAAGTATGATCAAGAAGTGATCCTATAGCAACCTACGTCAAGCATAACTCCAACACCGTGTTCACTTCCCGGACTCCGCCGGAAAGAGACCATCACGGTTACACACACGGTTGATGTATTTTAATTAAGGTTAACCTCGGGTTTTCTACAACCGGACATTAACAAATTACCATCTACCACATAACCGCGGGCACGGCTCTCGAAAGTTTAAACCCTGCAGGGGTGTCCCAACTTAGCCCATGACAAGCTCTCGCGATCAACGAAGGAATAGACCTTCACCCAGGAAGACCCGATCAGTCTCGGAATCCCGGTTTACAAGACATCTCGACAATGGTAAAACAAGACCAGCAAAGCCTCCCGCTGTGCCGACAAATCCCGTTAGGAGCTGCACATATCTCGTTCTCAGGGCACACCGGATGAGCCGACGTCGGGTTGGCATAGACCACAGTTGCCAGTGGGCGCGGACATCGCTCGGTTTGGAACAGCACTTAGACAAGCACTGGCCCGGGGGGCTAAAATAAAGATGACCCTCGGGTTGGCCGACCCAAGGGAAAGGGATAGGTGGTGGTGAGGAAAATGGTAAAACCAAGGTTGGGCCTTGCTGGACAAGTTTTATTCAAAGCGAACTGTCAGGGGGGTCCCATAAATCACCCGACCGCGTTAGGAACGCAAAATCTGGGAACATAACACTGGTATGACGGAAACTAAGGCGGCAAGAGTGGAACAAAACACCAGGCATAAGGCCGAGCCTTCCACCCTTTACCAAGTATATAGATGCATTAAAAATATAAGAGATATTGTGATATCCCAACATAACCCTGTCCACCATGGAGCAATCTTCAACTTCACCTGCAACTAGCAACGCTATAAGAGGGGCTGAGCAAAGCGGTAGCATAGCCAAGCAACGGTTTGCATAGGAAAGGTGTCAAAGGTTAGAGGTTCATGGCAATATGGGATGGCTTGACAAACAGGTAATAGGTAGCGCAGCATAGCGATAGAACGAAGCAACTAGCATAGCAATGATAGTAGTGAGATCCGTAGTAGCGGTCATCTTGCCTGAAATCCCGCTAGGAAGAAGAACGAGTCCATGAAGAAGACAAGCGACCGTAGTCGAACGAATCCTCACAATCGCAACATTACCGGAACTAAGAAGCAACACCGGAAAGAAACAAACTACATGGTAAACAATCATCACATAAGCATGGCATGATGCACAAACAAGTATGATGCATGTCCGGTTTAATGAAGCATGGCATGGCAAGGTGCAACAAACAACCCTACAAATTAAGTGGAGCTCAATATGCAACGAGTTGCATATTGACGAAACACCACAAGCAATTATTTAGTTTGATCTTGTTATAAGCTACTCAACAATATTAAATGTTGTTAAACATGGCAAGGGGTGTAACAAAAGTAAACTAACTATTTAGGCAAGTTTAAATGAGGCCGGAACAACAAACAACATATCCGGAAAAACCTCATATGCAATATATGAATTTGGTACTGTTCTGCCCTAGAACGTATTTTAAAGTTGTTAAACAGGAAAATAAAGTGGACCATGTTAAACTAGGCATTTTTCCACCCCATTTACATATAAAGAACATTTAAAACAGAGCTACGGTTATTTAGTTATGAATTAAATCATTTTAACACGGCATTTGAGCAAATTTAAACAAACAACAGTTTAAACATTTTAAACATGGATGAAAGTGGCATATTATGAAACTAGAAAATTTTCTGAGCATTTTACATATATAAATTATTTACAAAAGATGCATGGTTTGTGAGTAATTAAATGCATGAAGTGCAAGGGGTTTTCTGTAAAACTGGTCTCTCTGGAATAATAACTAAAATCGCAGGCATGAAAAAAAACACCGGGGCGAATCTCACGATGCCGGGCCAACAGAGGGGGGCTGCTCACCACGACACTTGGGCCGGCTCGGTGATGCGCCCACGCAGAGCCGGGCGCGAGCCGAGCTGGGCCGGGAGCTGGCAGTGGCGGGCCTCGGCGCAAGAAGTGGCCCATGGCGCGATGGGGAGCTGCGGGACTTGCGCTGGACTGGCCCAAACGGGCGACGAAGCTGGGCCAGGGGCACTGGCGTTCCGGACGAGCAGGGACGCGGTCAACGGGTCTGGGCGTGCCTCGTTAAATCTTGAAGCAGAGGAACCAGGGCGCGGCGAGGACGGGTCAACGGCAAGCGGCAGCAATGCGCAGGAAGGCCGGCG
Source organism: Aegilops speltoides (assembly GCA_021437245.1). Classification (NCBI taxonomy): domain Eukaryota; kingdom Viridiplantae; phylum Streptophyta; class Magnoliopsida; order Poales; family Poaceae; genus Aegilops; species Aegilops speltoides. The sequence continues at coordinate 253,258,533 of CM038142.1, read as the reverse complement.
AGGTGGAGATGGGGCGGATTCGGCTGGCCGGCGCCGGATCCGGGCAACGACGGCGCGGACAGAGCTCAGGGGCGGCCATGGCAATTTCCTGCAGAGACACGGGAGAGAGAGAGGGAGCATGCTGTGAGAGAGAGGCAAGGGAGGAAGTAGAGAGAGCAGAGCAGCGGGGACTGGCCTGGTCAGGTCGCCGGTGGCGGCTCCGGCGAGCGGTACGGCAGGAGGAGGCGCGCGGGGAGCGGGAGCGAGCGCCCGCCAGAAGGAGCTTCGGGACGGTTCCATGGCGGCAAGCTTGCGCGCTGGCCCAGGGATGGGCTTGGCGGGCTGGGACGGGCTGGGCGGCGCGGGAGTGTGGGGAGAGGCGCGGGCGACGCAGGAGGCCGCGTGGAGGCCTCTGATTGGCCGTGGCGATGGAGGAGGCGATGTGGCGGCCGTTGGTTGGCTGGGAAGTGGTGGCGGCGGCGCCAAGTGGCGGAGCAGGTTGGAGAGGCGCGAAATGGAGGAGGAGGGGTTAGGCGACCAGACGGAAGGAGGGTGCTATTTATAGAAAGAGGGTTAGGGTTGGGGTTCGAGGTTGTTTGAGCCGCTCGATCTCGATCGGACGGTTCGAACGGAGGGGGGTTAGACTAACTAGTGGGCTGAGAAGAGGAGAGAAAGAGAGGTGCGGCCCGGTGGCAGTTTCGGAGACCGAAACGTCCGACGATTAAACCGACTATATCGCGGTTATAAATATAACGGTTGGGCAGTCAAACGAACTCCGAATGCGATGAAACTTGGCAGGCGGTCTGTCTACACTATAATAAGACCGTACGACAAGTTGCATCCCATTCCGAGAACATTTTTATGCCACTTATAAAATAATATTTCGGAGGTGTCGCGGGCGCGTGCGAGTGTGTCAGTGCACTGTGCAGAAAGGGCCAAATGGTCGGATAACAAAAGAACGGTTGGTCTGAGAAAGGTCAACAGAGACGAGGAAGAAGCGGCAACTAACAACGGATGCACGTTTTATGAAAACATGCAGATGCTATGCGCATGATGCTATGAGAGAAAATGCAAGACATGAACAAAATGCAAAACAAACGACAAAAAACCCAACCACGAAGGAAAATAACATATCGCATCTCCGGAAAAGGCAAGAGTTGGAGTTACGAATATGGAAAGTTGTATCCGGGGCGTTACACTTGACTCCTAAGTCAATATACTCTAACATAGGTGACTCTGTCGCCGACCATCTCTAGATGAAGTTCTCTTGTGTTCTTTTCTATGTTTTTGTATTTGGCTCATGCATATTTGTTTCCCCTCTCAAAAAAAACCTTCATCTAGATTTCTTTCTGTTTGATCTGCATCTTCTGCATCAAAATTCCTTGCATATCTTTCAGTAAATTCCTTGCAAATCTTTGTGACATCTTACTAGTCTAGTGAGCTGAGGTGACAAGTGTTTTCTCTGCGACGAACTCGGTTTCACCGATTTGTTATTTTTGAAGCATACCACTCGGTGTCACCGATTTCACATCAGGAAAAATAGTTTGCCACATATTCTATGTTTCTTCTGATCCAGCTCCACTCAATGAATCTTGTCCTCTACAAGCATCACATTTTTATCATTGCTTTGTGCTGTGTCTCCAGGACCAAACCCATTCGACGGATTCCAGCAAACCCTTCTTGGAAATTGATGTCAAAGGGGGGGAGAGAGAACATCAAAGCTTATCATTTAGAGAGAGACCACATCAAAGAAAGAGTTTATTACCTTCTTAAGGGGGAGAGAGATCCTCAAGGGGGAGAGAGACCCTCAAAGGGGAGAGAGATCTCTCGGGGGAGAGAATACTTAAGTAGAAGTATTCCTCAAGGATCCCAGATGCTTGGTGTTCAAGAGGAGATATGACAACATGTATTCTTGAGGGGAAAGACATGTTCATTTGATATTTTGTGCTTATTTGCATTAGCTTGCATTAGCTCTGTTCATCATTCATATCTTTCAGCTCTGACTTCCTATTCCCTATTTTCTCCCAGTATCCCATGCTAGATTCAGGGGGAGCAAGACATCTAAGGGAAAGAAATCATTTAAATTCATTGCATATCTTTACTCTTGGGGACATGTCTAATCCAATGTGGTACTTAGTACTCACATTATACATGTCATCCCAGTCTTGGTATTCTTGTGGTTTCTTTTGTTTGCTCTGGCTAGTAGATGTATATGTGTTATCTAACCTTGTTTACGCAGGTTCATTTCATCCTAAGCCAACTCAAGACTACAAGGTAAGTATATGCATCACAATCATGTGCATGAGGAATTCTTGCTGATGTACATATTGTTTGCAAGAAGGACTCATGACCATGACGGTATTTTCTTTAATATTCTTTGCTCTGATGCATATGGCCAATATACATGTAACACACTACCTGCTCTATCATGGTTATGCTCTCACATGCTTCTATATTCCATATTCACATGAGTGCATACATGTAGGGGGAGCCTATGTTTGTTACATGTCTTTCCAAAGCTTTACTTGCTACTCTTTATATCTTTATCTAAAGCTTTGATGTATGTTGTCATCAATTACCAAAAAGGGGGACATTGAAAGCACAAGTGCTCCCTAGGTGGTTTTGGTAATTAATGTCAACATATCTCTTGTTGGACTAACACTTTTATCTAGTATGTTTCAGATAAGGTCAACAATGGAGTGGCATGGACTAAAGGATGTGGGAACCCCCTCAAGATGCTAAGGACAAAGGATTGGCTCAAGCTTCAAGCTCAAGACTCTTCATTTTATATTTTAGTGATCCAAGATCACATTGAGTCTATAGGAAAAGCCAATACTATCAAGGAGGGACGAGGTGTTGCTTAATGAGCCTCTTGCTTCATGTGCTTAGTGATATGCTCCAAAACCCTCAGCTACTTACTCACATCCACAAATGACCTAAACCTAAAGCAAAAATAGGTCACACCGATTCTTTCTATCCGGCGCCACCGATTTCAGATGTCTTAGCCACTACCACAAACCCTAAGCAAATCGGTCTTACCGATAGGGATCTCGGTCTCACTGAGATGGGATTATAATCTCTCTGTGAATGTCCATTACCAAAATCGGTCTCACTGAGTTTGAGCAATCGGTACACCGAGATTACAATGCAAACTTTCTGGTTGACTCATTACCAAAATCGGTCCTATCGAGTTTGTGTAATCGGTCAAACCGAGTTTGCCTGACCAACTCTCTGGAAAGCTTATTACCAAAATCGGTCTCACCGAGTTTGTGTAATCGGTCTTACCGAGATTACGTTATGCCCTAACCCTAACCATATCCGTCTCACCGAGTTGCATTACGGTCTCACCGAAAATCCTAACGGTCACATTATTTGCTAAATCGGTCTGACCGAGTTTAATGATTCGGTCCCACCGAGTTTGGTAGATTGTGTGTAACAGTTAGATTTTGTGTGGAGGCTATATATACCCCTCCACCTCCTCTTCATTCCGAGAGAGAGCCATCAGACTGAACCTACACTTCCAGCATACATTTTCTGAGAGAGAACTACCTACTCATGTGTTGAGGCCAAGATATTCCATTCCTACCATATGAATCTTGATCTCCAGCCTTCCCCAAGTTGCTTTCCACTCAAATCTTCTTTCCACCAGATCCAAAACCTATGAGAGAGAGTTGAGTGTTGGGGAGACTATCATTTGAAGCACAAGATCAAGGAGTTCATCATCAACGCACCATTTGTTACTTCTTGGAGAGTGGTGTCTCCTAGATTGGCTAGGTGTCACTTGGGAGCCTCCGACAATATTGTGGAGTTGAACCAAGGAGTTTGTAAGGGCAAGGAGATCGCCTACTTCATGAAGATCTACTTCTAGTGAGGCAAGTCCTTCATGGGCGACGGCCATGATGGGATAGACAAGGTTGCTTCTTCGTGGACCCTTCGTGGGTGGAGCCCTCTGTGGACTCGCGCAACTGTTACCCTTCGTGGGTTGAAGTCTCCATCAACGTGGATGTACGATAGCACCACCTATCAGAACTACGCCAAAAACATCCGTGTCTCCAATTGCGTTTGAATCCTCCAAACCCTTCCCTTTACATTCTTGCAAGTTGCATGCTTTACTTTCCGTTGCCCATATACTCTTTGGATGCTTGCTTGATATGTATTGTGAATGTTAAACTTGTGCCCAAACTCCACTTAAACTTAAGGAAACTTAAAAACTGCAACTTTGGTACTTAGTGTCTAATCACCCCCCTTTTAGACACCTCTTCTCAAGGTCCTACAGATGCTCTAAGTAGCACTGCACCAGGTGGTCCAAATATATACTCTTCTGTACCCCCCTATAGTTGCAGGTGCTTGATCTTATAATTACTAGATGCCCCCTTGCACAACCAATTATATGTAAAACATATTTTATGAATGATCCATATAGGGCAAATAAAAACTATCCCCGAAGGATGTTTTTCGTGAATTGTCTACTAATGATTATCTTGTATTGTGTCTGTATTTGCCTTATATTTACTAACACCAGACAACGATAGTTGCTTCCCATGTATTTCTTTGGCGATACATAAGCCATTTGCTTGAGTGGGTGAACTGAATAACATCAGACAATGATTCGAACCATCAAAACCGGGCACTCCCACCAATAACCACATGGGCAGAAGAAAAGCAAGCGAACCGACCGGACAAGTGGCGGTCTAGGGGAAGAGTGCGATTCGCGCAGCGTACACGCTAGCCGGCTAGGCCCCGACATCAAAAGGCCGATAGACATGGAAAAACACACCATCCAGACCGCAGCAGCGTTCAAAGGCCAGGTAGGCATGGGAAAACACATATGGCTAGCCGCAACGATCAAAGTCCATCCATACATCCCAAGACATGTTGTCCGAACAGACCGTAATGCTAAAAAATGGACCCACATCCCAAAAATGCCATAAGTGGACGAAGATTAAATAATCGACGTTGCCGATCAATAGGACAGAGCAAACGGTGCTATACCAGGCAGATTATCATGCGCCCGCAGGCCATGACACATGGAATTTTAAAGACTAGATGAAGCCGAAGAACAGTCCCATGAAATTCGACACAACGAACGGAATGAAGGTCCGGGCTTCCCTAGCACTTCCTCCATTTGATTCCGATTCGTGGGAGCCAAACATTCGGGTACGACAAGACAATCTCAGTGACCCCTGTTGGATGATTAAAAGTGTTGTTTGACAGGTGGTCCATAATTCCTCGTGTCCCACATGCCATCGACACGAAGAGGCCGCCACGAGCATTAATTGGGGTGGAGGAAATCTGGCATCTAACTTGGTACCCGGATGGAGGACATCTCCATTGCCTTGATTGATGCAATCTATGTACCATCCAAGAGAAGGAAGCTGAGACAATCACTTAAACCGCAGTAACTTGTCGCAATAACCAACGCTCATGGGTAGGAGGTCCACGTCTGACACTACATATACATCCTAGAAGAACAACTTCTTGTAACAGTGTCTCCAGAAATGCCCTCACTCCCTCTGGTGAGCCACCATAAAGTAGGGTCACCCGTAGTTAATGGTGAGCCCATTTTCTTACACCAGGCGTCTGGGCCCACACTATCCGGACAGATGCATTAGACCACACCGTCATAAAATCCTTGAAATATGAAAAGCAACAATATATATTCCTCAAAGTGTTCAAACCATTTCCCTAAGGTTTTGTTTTAGACCGCATCCATTTCCATAACTACTTACTACTAATACTTGCTTCATATGTTACGTATATAAGGTGGTTTCCAGAAATTAACAAAAACAAACATTCATACACAAGGCTAGCGCCTTTTCTTTCTTACTGCTACGTCTTGAGCTTGCGTTGGTTTTCCTTGAAGAGGAAAGGATGATGCAACAATAGTAGCGTAAGTATTTCCCTCAGTTTTTGAGAACCAAGGTATCAATCTAGTAGGAGGCTCCTCAAAAGTCCCACGCATCTACAGAAACAAACAAAGAACTCGCAACCAACGCAATAAAGGGGTTGTCAATCCCTTCACGGCCACTTGCGAAAGTGAGATCTGATAGAGATAGTATGATAAGATAAATATATTTTTGGTATTTTATAATATAGATTGGAAAAGTAAAGATGCAAATAAAAGTAGACTGGAAGCTTATATGATAAAGGATAGACCCGGGGGCCATAGGTTTCACTAGTGGCTTCTCTCAAGATAGCATAAGTATTACGGTGGGTGAACAAATTACTGTCGAGCAATTGATAGAAAAGCGACTAATTATGAGATTATCTAGGCATGATCATGTATATAGGCATCATGTCCGCAACAAGTAGACCGACTCCTGCCTACATCTACTACTATTACTCCACACATCGACCGCTATCCAGCATGCATCTAGAGTATTAAGTTCAAAGGAACAGAGTAACGCATTAAGAAAGATGACATGATGTAGAGGGATAAACTCAAGGAATATGATATAAACCCCATCTTTTTATCCTCGATGGCAACAATACAATACGTGCCTTGCAACCCCTGCTGCCACTGGATTGGGGTCCGCAAGATTGAACCCAAAGCTAAGAACTTCTCCCATTGCAAGAAAGATCAATCTAGTAGGCCAAACCAAACTGATAATTCGAAGAGACTTGCAAAGATAACTCAATCATACATAAAAGAATTCAGAAGAGATTCAAATATTTCTCATAGATAAACTTGATCATAAACCCACAATTCACCGGATCTCGACAAACACACCGCAAAAAGAGTTACATCAAATAGATCTCCACAAGAGAGGGGGAGAACATGGTATTGAGATCCAAAAAGAGAGAAGAAGCCATCTAGCTAATAACTATGGACCCGAAGGTCTGTGGTAAACTACTCACAACTCATTAGAAGGGCTATGGTGTTGATGTAGAAGCTCTCCGTCGTTGATTCCCCCCCCCCTCCCGGCGGAGCACCGAGGAAGGCTCCAAGATGGGATCTCACGGATACAGAAGGTTACGGCGGTGGAAATTGTTTTTCGTTGGCTCCCTGGATGTTTTCGGGGTACGTGGGTATATATAGGAGGAAGAAGTAGGTCGGTGGCCGCCTGAGGGGCCCACGAGATAGGGGGGCACGCCTAGGGGGTGGGCGCGCCCTCCACCCTCGAGGTCGCCTTGGCTGCTTCTTGGCTTGCACTCCAAGTCCTCTGGATCACGCTCATTCCAAAAATCACGCTCCCGAAGGTTTCATTCCGTTTGGACTCCATTTGATATTGCTTTTCTTCGAAATACGGAAATAGGCAAAAGAAACAGCAACACGGGCTCGGCCTCCGGTTAGTAGGTTAGTCCCAAAAATGATATAAATGTGTAAAATAAAGCCCATAAACATCCAAAAGGGTAATATAATAGCATGGAACAATCAAAAATTATAGATACGTTGGAGACGTATCAAGCATCCCCAAGCTTAATTCCTGCTCATCCTCGAGTAGGTAAATGATAAAAACAGAGTTTTTGATGTGGAATGCTACCTAACATATTGTGGCATGAATGTTCAGATCCAAATGATTCAAAATAAATGTTCATATTGACATAAGAAATAATAATACTTCAAGCATACTAATCAAAGCAATTATGTCTTCTCAAAATAACATGGCTAAAGAAAGTTATCCCTACAAATTCATATAGTTTGGCTGTTGCTCTATCTTCATCACACAAAGTATTTAATCATGCATAACCCTGATGACAAGCCAAGCAATTGTTTCATACTTTAGTAATCTCAAACCTTTTCAACTTTCACGCAATACATGAGTATGAGCCATGGACATAGCACTATATGTGGAATAGAATGGTGGTTGTGGAGAAGACAAAAAAGGAGAAGATAGTCTCACATCAACTAGGCGTATCAACGGGCTATGGAGATGCCCATTAATAGATATCAATGTGAGTGAGTAGGGATTGCCATGCAACAGATGCACTAGAGCTATAAATGTATGGAAGCTCAACAAAAGATACTAGTGGGTGTGGATCCAACTCGCTTGCTCACGAAGACCTAGGGCATTTTGAGGAAGCCCATCGTTGGAATATACAAGCCAAGTTCTATAATGAAAAAAATTCCCACTAGTATATGATAGTGACAACATATGAGACTCTCTATCATGAAGATCATGGTGCTACTTTGAAGCACAAGTGTGGTAAAAGGATAGTAGCATTGTCCCTTCTCTCTTTTTCTCTCATTTTTTTATTTTTTTCTCTTTTTTTATTTTTCTTTCTCTTTTTTTCTTTGGTCTTTCTTTTTTTTCTTTTTGACCTTTCTCTTTTTTTTCTCCTTTTTTTCTTTAGTCCGAAGTCTCATCCCGACTTGTGGGGGAATCATAGTCTCCATCATCCTTTCCTCACTGGGACAATGCTCTAATAGTGAAGATTATCACAATTTTATTGATTTACAACTCAAGACTAGAACAAAATATGACTCTATATGAATGCCTCCGGTGGTGTACCGGGATATGCAATGAATCAAGAGTGACATGCATGAAAATTATGAAGGTGGCCTTGCCACAAATAGTCAACTACATGATCATGCAAAGAGCAATATGACAATGATGATGTGTGTCATATAAACGGAACGATGGAAATTTGCATGGCAATATATCTCGGAATGACTATGGAAACGCCATAATAGGTAGGTATGGTGGCTGTTTTGAGGAAGGTTATGGTGGGTGTATGGTACCGGTGAAAGTTGCGCGGCACAAGAGAGGCTAGCAATGGTGGAAGGGTGAGAGTGCGTATAATCCATGGACTCAACAGTAGTCAAAAGAACTCATATACTTATTGCAAAAATCTACAAGTCATCAAAAACAAAGTATTACGCGCATGCTCCTAGGGGGATAGATTTGTAGGAAAAGACCATCGCTCGTCCCCGACCGCCACTCATAAGGAAGACAATCAATAAATAAAATTGTGCTCCAACTTCATCACAAAGCGGTTCACCATACGTGCATGCTACGGGAATCACTAACTTCAACACAAGCATTCGTTAAATTCATAATCACCCAACTAGCATGACTTTATTATCACTACCTCCATATCTCAAAACAATCATCAAGTATCAAATTAATCATAGCCTCCAATTCACTTCGTATGATAGTTTTTATTATACCCAACTTGGATGCCTACCATTCTAGGACCAATTTTATAACCATAGCAAATACCATGTTGTTCTAAGAGACTCTCAAAATAATATAAGTGAAGCATGAGAGACTAGCAATTTCTACAAAATTAAGCCACCGTCGTGCTCTAAAAGATATAAGTGAAGCACTAGAGCAAAAACCTATCTAGCTCAAAAGATATAAGTGAAACACAGAGCATATTCTAATAAATTTCAATCAAGTAGGCTTCTCCCAAAAGGTGTGTACAGCAAGGATGATTGTGGTAAACTAAAAAGCAAATACTAAAATTATACACGACGCTCCAAGCAAAACACATATCATGTGGTGAATAAAAATATATCTCCAAGTAAAGTTACCGATAAACGAAGACGAAAGAGGGGATGCCTTCCGGGGGCATCCCCAAGCTTAGGCTTTTGGATACTCTTGAATATCTTGGGGTGCCATGGGCATCCCCAAGCTTAGGCTTTTGCCACTCCTTATTCCATAGTCCATCAAATCTTTACCCAAAACTTGAAAACTTCACAACACAAAACTCAACAGGAAATCTCATAAGCTCCGTTAGTGAAATAAAGCAAAACCACCACATAAGGTACTGTAATGAACTCATTCTTTATTTATATTGGTGTTAAACCTACTGTATTCCAAGTTCTCTATGGTTCATACCACTTAATACTAGCCATAGATGCATCAAAATAAGCAAACAACACACGAAAGGCAGAATCTGTCAAAAACAGAACAGTCTGTAGCAATCTGTAACTAACGCAAACTTCTGGAACTCTAAAAATCCTACCAATATAGGAAGTCCTGGGAAATTTGTCTATTGATCAGAGGCAAAAATAATCAACGCAAAAGTACGTTTCTGTGATTTAACAAAACTAAATTCGTGCGCGCAAGGTTTCTGTTTTTCAGCAGAATCAAATTAACTATCACCATAGGTTATCCTATATGTTCTACTTGGCACAAACACTAATTAAAGCATAAAAACAGAAGGTAGATGCAAAATTTATTACTAAACAGAAACAAAAACAAAAAACACAAATAAAATTGGGTTGCCTCCCAACTAGCGCTATCGTTTAACGCCCCTAGCTAGGCATAAAAGCGAAGATAGATCTAAGTAGTGCCATCTTTGGCACTCAATTCATAAGTAGCCCACATGATAGATTCATAAGGTAATTTGATTTTCTTTCTTGGAAAGTGGTCCATGCCTTTCCTCAATGGAAATTGGAATCTAATATTCCCTTCCTTCATATAAATAATCGCGCCAATCGTTCTAAGGAAAGATCTACCAAGAATAATAGGGCAAGAAAGATTGCAATCAATATCAAGAACGATAAAATCTACGGGCACCAAATTTATATTTGCAACAATGAGAACATCATTGATCCTTCCCATTGATTTTAATGGTGGAATCCAAGGTGCAAATTTAAAGAGCAATCATCAAGATCATGGAAACCTAGAATATCACATAAAGTTTCCTAATCATGGAAACACTAGCACCCAAATCACACAAAGCAAAACACTCATGATCTTTAATTTTAATCTTTATAGTAGGTTCCGACTCATCATTAAGTTTTCTAGGTACAGAAACTTCCAAATTAAGTTTTTCATCATAAGATTGCATCAAGGCATCAACGATATGTTTGGTAAAAGCTTTATTTTGACTATAACCATGAGGAGAATTAACAACGGATTGCAACAAGGAAATACAACCTTCTAAAGAACAATTATCATAATCAAATTTCTTGAAATCCAAAATAGTGGGTTCAATGCTATTTAAAGTCATGACCTCTCCAATCCCAGTTTTACCAAATTTAGCATCAAGATCTAAGAACTCCGAATTATTGGGATGCCTTCTAACTAAAGTTGACTCATCTCCAGTCCCATTATTATCAAGATTCATATTGCAAAACAAAGATCTACTAGGGGATACATCAATAACTTTAAGATCTTCATCATTATTTTCATTTGAACTTTTCTAGTTTGGCAGCCATCTTATTGACTAAGGTAGCTTGCTTATAAGAAATTTGAGCTATCACTACTGGAATCAGCTTATTTGCCGTCTGCCAGTTCTTTGCCGTCAGTTGGCGGACGGCAAAGAGGCACTTTGCCGTCTGCTTGCAAAAAACAGACGGCAAAGAACTGACAGACGGCAAAGATGCCAGTTGCCATCAGCCAATTATTTGCCGTTTGCCAGCAGATGGCAAAGAATCTTTACCATGTGCTGGCGGATGGCAAAGAGGTGGGGCTATCTCTTTTTTTGCAGGTACAAAGAAAATCGTTGACCCCCACCTCCTCTCTCTGTCTCCCCTCTCTCCGCACGGCCCCCACCTCCTCTCTCTCTCTCTCTCTCTCCCCCCCCCTTTCTCTCTCCCACTCGTCTCTCCCTCTCCCTCGCGCGAGCACCTACAGCGGCCGATTTCGGCGAGCTCCGACGGGATTCGATGGCGCCCAGCACACCCACGTGACCCCCTAGCCCCGCTCCTCCATCACCTCCGACCAGATCTAACTCGCGCGTCCTCTAGCGACCACGCGTGACCCTCCCCTGCGGCTAGGGTTTCGGCCACCACATCGCCGGCGTGGCTCCGGTGTTGCTTCGGTGTCTCAGGTGAGCCTCTTCACTCCTCCTCGTCACATCCATCCCTCTCTTTCTCACCGCGTCGCGTCGCGTCTCCTCTCCCTCATAGATCCATCATGCCGGGAAGCCATGGACGGGAAGGACGCCATGGACGGGAAGGACGTTGTGGAGGATGCAGCTCCACCACTGCCCCAACGCCATCCAGGTCCGCCCCTTCTCCTCTCCTCCCCTCTTGGATTTCTTCTTTTCCTGCCTTGCACCCGTCCACTCAAGTTCTAAACCAAACAAGAAAAATTATCAATCTTGTTTTTGCTGCATATGCAATAATGGTTGAGGAGGACTCAAGTGTTCACTTCTATAATTGTGCCATAAATCGGTTTACTCTGCTTGAGGGCTGCCGTGGTTAGCTCGATTTGATAGGGTCCTTACTACATATGCTGCAGGGATTTAACTTGACTTGTTAATAATGAGTGTCAATCAATCAAACTCAAGGAAACTATAAATGCTTACTATTTTGTATAGTGATCGTTGTGTTGTGTATAGGTAAAACTTGTGTTGTCCTTATCTACTTCGGAGGCATCATCATGTGTTGTCAATTTAGTTTCTGCCATGGTTTTGGTTTGGTCCTGCTTATGCCAAATCGATCATTCATTGCTTCTGAACATTCTACATTTAATCTTTGCTTCTGTAAAACCGTCCTTTCTTCTATTGAATGGAGTGTTTGCTTGCTATGCGAGAAAAGTAGCTCATTCATCGCTGATTTGGCATGTGCATTTAGGTCCAGTCGCCGTGAGGATCCTCTGGCGGTGCTGGATGTGCCGTGGCGCGGTGGTGCCCCTGGGTGGCGCCTCCGTGCTGCGGTGCCCCTGGTTGGCGCCTTCGTGCCCGTGCTCTCACTGGCGCCGCCGTTGTGGTGCTCTCTGGCAAGCTCCGGCTTGTTGTGGTGGTGTTGGTTGTGATGCTGGTCACACCATAGTGATGGTGTGGCTGCATCCTGCTTCGGCTACAACTCCTTTTGGTGAGCTTCTCCTTGCTCCCCTCCTGATCTCTCTAATTCATAGCTCTTGATCTTGTTGGATGTGAGGCTCTATTAGCTGTGGTTAGCTGCTGTAGATGAGCATCAACTTGTATTGGAGCTCTCTGTGATGGATTCTTGTTGTGTCAGGGTTTTGGTCAGTGACCATCTATGTGTATTTGTGAAGTATATATACTCTGTCTTTGCTACATTACGTGTAGTTGATCCCGAGTTGTTACTTTGGTCAGTTACTTTACTCATGAACGGATACTCACTTGTTCTTAGTTATTTTACTTCTAATACTGATATGAACAGATACCACTTGGTTTGGCTATTCCTATTTGTCTCTTTCTAATAGCCTATGAACATATACTATACTTGGTTTTGGCTGTTACTTTCCTAGTTTTCTCCGATAAGACAGAAAAATACATCCGATTTGGGCGGTGATGCTGGTCTAAGCCCCCTCTCTTAGGCTTAATTTACATGTGACTATCCTGTCTTTGTGATGAACTAGCCTGCACTTCAGGTTGTTCGAGCACATAATCCCTCAAGTATACCTTGAGGTCTTCTGTAGCTCTCCTTAATAGTTATCTCTTCTAAGCTGCTGGTGGTTGGATGTGATGGGACTTGGTCTGGTTGGCTGGTTGTGATGTATATCTCCTCCTAGAGCTTTGTTTTTGGCGTTGCACAGTGACATGTACCTATTGTCACTAGACAAAACCGATTGTGGTGATGAAGTCTAATCTTTGGCTTTAATCACTAGTTTTTAGTTGGCTTAATTCCTGGAGCTAGTACTCATAGTGGTCTTTGTGTTGGCATTTAACTTACTGCTAATTGTGGTGGCTTCTTGATTGGGTCCTTGGCTGGTCCTCTCCTTTGGCTCTTTGGTATTGGTTTACTATATTTGGCTTTCTAATCAAGATCACTTTGAAAATCAGGATCTTAACTAAGATTATCTTGATCTCAAGTACTGGCTCCTACAACATTGCATTTCACCAAGTGAAATGCTACATTTCTACTCCTAACCCATTCTCTCTTTCTTAGTGTTTTTGTTATGCAGGTTGGAAGAAAAGAAGAAGATCCAGAGAAGATCTTAGTAATAAGATAGTTTTTAGGAAAATAGATATTTAGTTTTAGATCATTCCTTGTAATATTTGTTGGATATGTGTTCATGGATATGTGTTGGATATATATGTGTTCATGACTATATATTGGTAACATGTGTTGGATATGTGTTCATGGATATGTGTTGGATATATATGTGTTCCTGAGTATTGGTAATATGTGTTGGATATGCTATATTGGTCATACATATGGTCTGTGTTTGATTTTCTGTGAAAATGAATTGATATAAGAAGAAACAGAATTAATTCCTATTTGGTCTCTTTGCCATCTGCCAACAGATGGCAAAGAGCCTGCAGCCTTTGCCGTCTGCCAGCAGATGGCAAAGAGCCGTGCCCTTTGCCGTCTGCCAGTAGATGGTAAAGAGTCGTGCCCTTTGCCGTTCGCCACTGATGGCAAAGGCCTCTTTGCCGTCCGCTGCAAAAAACAGACGGCAAAAAAGGCCTTTGCCGACCCTGTCTTTGCCGTCGCTGTTTGCCGTCCGCCATCCTGGCCTTTGCCGTCCGCCATGGCTGATGGCAAAGTACCAGATTCTTGTAGTGTATAGCATTTTCAAGCCGGGTAATTTGAGAGTTCACACCATAAAATTCTTTAGACATATCATCAAGCTCTTTGTTCATAAAACCCAAAAACCCTTTTTGTTCCTTAAGTTCTTTTCTGAAGAAATTATTATGCTCAAACTGCAAAGTCATAAAGCTTCTAATATTTGATTCAATCTCTTTCATCCTTCTAAGAAGGACGTAGGTACTCTTAGGTAAAGCCATAAGGACAAACAAGCACACAAGCAGACAGAAAAGGCAAGCGAAAGAGAGAGAGAGGAGAAGATTGGGAAAGAGAGGGCAAATAAAATGGCAAGGGTGAAGTGGGGGAGAGGAAAACGAGAGGCAAATGGCAAATAATGTAAATGCGAGGCAGATGAGTTTTCGATGGGTACTTGGTATGTCTTGACTTGAGCGAAGACCTCCCCGGCAACGGCGCCAGAAATCGCACGTTGGAGGGAGGTCAAGTCTTGACTTGACTTGGTGGAAGCCTTCCCGGCAACGGCGCCAGAAATCCTTCTTGCTACGTCTTGAGCTTGCGTTGGTTTTCCTTGAAGAGGAAAGGGTGATGCAGCAATAATGGTGTAAGTATTTCCGTCAATTTTTGAGAACCAAGGTATCAATCCAGTAGGAGGCTCCTCAAAAGTCCCACACACGTACACAAACAAACAAAGAACTAGCAACCAATGCAATAAAGGGGTTGTCAATCCCTTCACGACCACTTGCGAAAGTGAGATCTGATAGAGATAGTGTGATAAGATAAATATATTTTTGGTATTTTATAATATAGATTGGAAAAGTAAAGATGCAAATAAAAGTAGATTGAAAGCTTATATGATGAAGGATAGACCCGGGGGCCATAGGTTTCACTAGTGGCTTCTCTCAAGATAGCATAATTACTATGGTGGGTGAACCAATTACTGTCGAGCAATTGATAGAAAATTGAATAATTATGAGATTATCTAGGCATGATCATGTATATAGGCATCATGTCCGCAACAAGTAGACCGACTTCTGCCTGCATCTACTACTATTACTCCACACATCGACCGCTATCCAACATGCATCTAGAGTATTAAGTTCATAAGAACAGAGTAACGCATTAAGAAAGATGACATGATGTAGAGGGATAAACTCAAGCAATATGATATAAACCCCATCTTTTAATCCTCGATGGCAACAATACAATACATGCCTTGCAACCCCTGCTATCACTGGGTAAGGACACCACAAGATTGAACCCAAAGGTAAGCACTTCTCCCATTGCAAGAAAGATCAATCTAGTAGGCCAAACCAAACTGATAATTCGAAGAGACTTGCAAAGATAACTCAATCATACATAAAAGAATTCAGAAAAGATTCAAATATTTCTCATAGATAAACTTGATCATAAACCCACAATTCATCGGATCTCGACAAACACACCGCAAAAAGAGTTACATCAAATAGATCTCCACAAGAGAGGGGGACAACATGGTATTGAGAACCAAAAAGAGAGAAGAAGCCATCTAGCTAATAACTATGGACCCGAAGGTTTGTGGTAAACTACTCACAACTCATCGGAAGGGCTATGGAGTTGATGTAGAAGCCCTCCATGGTCGATTCCCCTCCGGCAGAGCGCTGGCAAAGGCTCCAAGATGGTATCTCGCGGATACAGAAGGTTACGGCGGTGTAAACTATTTTTCGTTGGCTCCCTAGATGTTTTCGGGGTACGTGGGTATATATAAGAGGAAGAAGTAGGTTGGTGGCCGCCCAAGGGGCCCACGAGATAGGGGGGCGCACCCAGGGGGGTGGGCGCGCCCTCCACCCTCGTGGCCACCTCAGCTGCTTCTTGGCTTGCAGTCCAAGTCCTATGGATCACGTTCGTTCCAAAAATCACGCTCCCGAAGGTTTCATTCCTTTTGGACTCCGTTTGATATTCCTTTTCTTCAAAATACTGAAATAGGCAAAAAAACAACAATACGGGCTGGGCCTCCGGTTAGTAGGTTAGTCCCAAAAATGATATAAATGTGTAAAATAAAGCCCATAAACATCCAAAAGGGGTAATATAATAGCATGGAACAATCAAAAATTATAGATACATTGGAGACGTATCACTTACCTCCTCTGCCCGGTAGTAGAACATCACGGGGAACCAGCTCGCCCTCCTTCTCGTTCTCGTCATCGCAAAGGTGGTATTGTTGCATCACCCACCTGGTCTTCTTCCACTCATCACCGGACCTGGTGTACAACACCTGGATCTTTTTCTTCCCTATCTACCCACCATCAACTTTCCACGTCATTATATTGTTAGTCTTGTGCCACACTATGCTTATGTCGGGCCCTATCTCTATGTTGCGACGCTTCCTCACTTCAGTGGGGTATGCCCTAGAAGGGAGGAATAAGAAATATTTGCTCATGCCATATGTTTTAACACCTACAAAGTTCATAACCACATGGAACAAATAACTTGGAGTGGGTACCATCGCGCCTGCACAAAGTTAGAATTTTTTACCCTCATGCCTCACCTCAAAGGTGATGAGGATGCCCGTAGCATATTCCTTGTTTGAGGACCTTGGCTTTGAGGTGTTCGATTTAGCTCCTTGATTTCGAAGTTCCATTAACTCCTTGGCTTCAAGGTGTTCCATTAGCTCATCCGTGGGAGCAAACCTGAAGCTAGGCAGCAAAAGTGACGGACACCTCTCTCTCTACACATTGGTCACTTCCATTACAGATTCATTCATTCCATAAAATCCATGCATGTAGCTAAGATATTGCACGACATCCCTTAAATTGGAAAAACAAACACAATAGACCCACTACACAAAGGACACATACATGACATTATGGCCTAAACAAAAACTTTTTCTATCATGGAAGTGACACTTCCATGACGATAGTTGTGACAAAAAAGTGTATCACCATTGATGTGATGGGCTCCTACTTCCATGACAAAAAAATTATGACAGAAAATGGAATTTTCATCCTGGGCAGGCCGGAGGTGGACCTGCATGACATTCTTTCGGCCGTCCATGACGTTAAAAGTCATGGTAGAAGTGAGGGCGAGAATTTTTCAAGGATTTCCCGGTATAAGGTGTGCAATCGATGGGTGGTCAAGCCTAAGCAATGAAGTGTGGTTTGTGCATTTCTCTCATACGCGCGTGCGTATGAGCCCTTCACTAATTGAACCCAAGTGAGCCCGTCGGTTACTAAAATCCGACCGATCGATTGCTCGCCTTACTGAACCTGAGCGATCAGCCCCTTGCACTACGCTGAACTCGAGTGATCCTTCGCTTATTGAATCCGAGTAATTGATCCCTCGCACTACTACTAAACCCGAGCAATCCCTTCACTGCTTACTGAACCCGAGCAATCGATGCATTGCATCGAGCCCCCACGCGAGACGTACGTGAATTGACCTAGCTAGTTGGTTGCCTCATGATGAACAGATCCCATTGCTGCCGCGTGCACGCCATATAGATCAAGTCGAGACCAGTAGCCGATTGCATCAACCGAACCCCTTGCGTAAGATGTGTTGACCTAGCAAGTTCGTTGGTAGTGGATGAACAGTCCCCGTTGCTGCCGTGCGTGCATACGCCCCACCATAGTCGGTTGCATCAACCGAACCCCTTGCATAAGACGTGTTGACCTAGCCGGTTGTTTGGCTATGGATGAACAGTCCCTGTTGTTGCCGTGCGAGCGTACACCCCACTGCAGCCGACTAGGGTTGGATGAACAGGACCCTATGGTAGTAGGCAGTTGGCGCTGGATGAATAGGACCCAGTGGAGGCCGTGCCACAGTACGCCATACCTTAGCTGGTTGGGTTTGTTTGAACAGGACCCGTGGAAGGCCATGCCATGCATGGTTGGCGTTGGATGAATAGGACCCGAAGGAGACCGTTTCGCTGTACGCGACACCCCATCCGGTTGTGGGTTGATGAACAGGACCCCGTGGGGCCATAGGCGGTGGATGAACAGTAGCCCGTGGAGGCCGTAGGAAGTTGATAGTGGATGAACAATACCCTGTGGAGGCTGCTTTACGGACGCCACACCCCTCGGTGATCAGGACCCCCATTTTGGCCATAGGTGGTTGAACAGAATGTCATTTCGTCTGTTTGGTGGTACGCCACACCCTCAGCTGGTGAACACGATTCCCTTTTAGCCGTCCAACCCTAGCCTGTAGGCGCTTGTTGAACATTCCATGTTGCTGCATACAACCTTCCGTATATACGCTAGTACGGCCGACCGCTACAAGAATACTTGGCTGTATTTTTGCATCGTGGATGTATGTGTGAGTACACGATTTACATGGGAATGCATGGCCTACTACATCAGGGGCCAAATATCCTAGTACGACATGTGCCACTCCTTACTCGACCACAGTTCATCATTGTAGAGAGACTGACCAGTATGCACGTACACATTTACGACCACACAGATAACTCTACATACGCTTTGACCTGGTGGGTCCCATCTGTCAGGGGGAGGAATGATTTTTTTGCATGTAATAAGGAGGCACTTCCTTGCGTGCGACCATGTAGCTAGTTGGTCCCAGCTGCCAGGGGGAGGAATTGTACGTCCATTTTGCATCATGTTTACCTACTATTATTTATATTGTTTTTATTGCATAACAATGCTTTCTGGAGTAATTCTAGTGCCTTTTCTCTCATAATATGCAAGGTTCACAAAAAGAGGGAGAATTCTGACAGCTGGAAATCTGAACCTGAAAAAGCTACGTTAGGCCACCTGTCGGTGTCAAAACCGGCGGATCTCGGGTAGGGGGTCCTGAACTGTGCGTCTAGGCGAATGGTAACTGGAGACAAGGGACACGATGTTTTTACCCAGGTTCGGGCCCTCTCAATGGAGGTAAAACCCTACTCCTGCTTGATTGATATTAATGATATGGGTAGTACAAGAGTGGATCTACCACGAGATCAAGGAGGCTAAACCCTAGAAGCTAGCCTATGGTATGATTGTTGTAATGGTTGTGTGTCCTACGGACTAAAACCCTCCGGTTTATATAGACATCGGAGAGGGCTAGGGTTACACAGAGTCAGTTACAATGGTAGGAGATCTACATATCTGTATTGCCAAGCTTGCCTTCCATGCCAAGGAAAGTCCCATCCAGACACGGGACGAAGTCTTCAATCTTGTATCTTTATAGTCTTGGAGTCCAGCCGACAATGATAGTCCGGCTGTCCGGATACCCCCTAGTCCAGGATTCCCTCAGTAGCCCCCGAACCAGGCTTCAATGACGATAAGTCCAGCGCGTATATAGTCTTCGGTGTTGCAAGGCGGGTTCTCCTCTAGATTCCATGTGCTTGCCGAATAGTGTCCGGCTCCCTTACAAATGTTGTGCTCCTTGGCTTCCACACCCAATAAAGGCCTTCTTCCACGCATCGCACGAATGCGAAAGGCCAGGGTTTCTTTTATGTTTTACCCCCTAGCTGCGCAAATAACCTGCCTATAAGAGAGGCAAGGATCCAGATCCAAACCACACCATCTTCCTTCCGCGAGTACTCATCGGAGCGCCTCTGACCAAAAATCCATTCCACCATGGACCGTCGACGCGGCTCGTCCTCTCGCGCTCCCAGCCCTCTGCCAGGAGATTGGAGAAAATGTTATGTCCCGCACAACGAGCTGGTGACGCTCCAAGCGGAGGGGTATCTTCCTCTGGCCTTTATGGTCCCGGTTCGAGCCGGGCTGGCCACCTACAAAGGTGGGAAGCAAGCGGAGGCCACCCCATGTCCCAATAAAGGGGAGCGGGTATGCTTCGTCCCCTATCTGATAAGGGGGCTCGGATTTCCTATACATCGGTTCCTCCGCGGGCTCCTGGAGTTCTACGGACTCCAGCTCCATCACCTCACGCCCGCCTCTATTCTGCATATCGCGGGTTTCGTAGCTCTTTGCGAGCTATTCATGGGCATCGAGCCCCATTTCGCACTGTGGAAGAGGTTATTCTACCTCGTACCCCGTTCTCACAAGGGGTCCATATATCAAGTGGGCGGTGCCGAAATATGGCGCATCGCCGGGACCGGATATCCATCCAGGACCCCTAAGAAGGCGTCCGAAGACTGGCCTTTAGAATGGTTTTATGTAGAAGACGCTCCGCTGCCTGACCCTGTTTGGATCGGCCTCCCAGAGTTCAGCAATGCTCCTCTGAAGAAACGCCTAAGTTGGCGTCCGCGGAGACCCCAGCTGGAGGAGGACAAGAGCGTCCATTATCTGATGGGCCGGATAAGGCTGCTGGCCCATTCCGGACTGACCATGATTGGAGTCATGGCCACGTGCATCATCCGGGGGGTGCATCCGCTGCAATACAGGGGCCACCCCATGTGGGATTTCAACGGAGAGAATGATGCCACTCGTCATGGCCGCCAAGGGCCGGGATCGGCCGAAGATCTGGTGAAGATTCTGTCCGGCCTGTACAAGGGAGAGAAGGAGGACTTTCTCCAGACGAGCCCATTGAATGGGTTCTCCATGAACAACCCTCGAAGCTGGGTAAGCGGACGTTCATTTATCCGACCCACGCTTTCAAAGTTAAGTACCTTACTTTATGGTTTTTACGCAGGATCTCGCCGGACCGTGGAGAGCATCTGAGCCCGCTCCACAGCCCGAGGATCCAGAAGATCCTTGATCCGTCCTCCAAGAGGATCCGGACATAAAGGTGGAGCTAATTGATGGGGTGTTTCACCAGCTCAGCATGGATAATGCTCCGATCGCCATTACGGTGACTACCCGCCTATCTCCGGCTCCCGGTGATTGTGGCGAAGTCCCGACACCATTATTTTCGCCCTTAGCATTTCGACCACCGTATACAATGGTGTCTCACAGAGGTACCTTCAAGGCAGAAGCGAACCAGCGGCTGGCCAACAAGGGTCAATCCGCCCAAAGAAAGCGGAAGAGGAGTCGGCGCGGATCGAAACGTCGCTGCAACGGTATAGCTCGCAGTTGTATTTTAGGACAAAGTTCCTAGGAAGCGTTTGAATGCTCATGACCTTTGTAGGAGAAGGAGTGCCTGCCGGACTGTGGGCGTAGAGGTTGCCAACCAAGCCTCTGGCAGCCAGGCTCCAACACCTGGTCTGGAGGGGGAGGCGAGCGCATGGTGCGAGCCGGATACTCCTCCAACAGAGGATGCCGACAGACTCGTCCGCCACCAGTGTCGAGGTGGAGGCGCCATGAACCATAGGCGCCACGGACAGCTTTCGTGGCGTGCTTCTCCCTAAGGCGTTGAACGCCTTTAGCGCTGGGGACGCGCACCTCCGTGCTGCTCAAGATGGTTTGACCAGAGCCAGCGAGCAAGCACGTAAAGGACATCTGGTAAGAGATTTTAATAGTTGTATATGCCAAGAGTTCCCGAGACTTAAAGTAGTTAGAGTAACTAATTTAAGGATCATTTGATATCTGAGGATCTTCTGAGAAGAATACCCAATTGTCCCAGGGAGCTACAAGAGTGCAAGGCCCAACTTGAGGCCGCACTTTCACGCCATGAGGAGGAAACACAGAGACCCCTCCCGGTAACACATTATTTCAAAAAGATAAGCGGTGTCTGCGGCGTGCGTGTAAGTCGACAATGATATTGCAAGTTGCGGACCGGATCCGGACAAGCAACAACTCTGCGCCAACCAAGGCGGCGAGAGGGTGCTTGTGAAGGTGCAGCAGAGAGGAACAAGCTCCAGGATGCGATGCCCAGCTTGGAGAGGAGCTGAAAGGTGTTCGGGCCGAGCTGTCAGCTCCGTGAAGGAGAATCAGCGCTTGCCGCGGCATCTATAGTAAGTGCTTGAGCGAACTCCTTTGAAAAGAAGAGTTCGGCGAGGAAGTCAACCGAGCAATATGTCTCAGGGTGTGCTCACAGGTCGCCCTGCGGAGGAGATGCCCGTATCAACGGG
The DNA here is from genome assembly GCA_021437245.1 of Aegilops speltoides. Taxonomy (NCBI): domain Eukaryota; kingdom Viridiplantae; phylum Streptophyta; class Magnoliopsida; order Poales; family Poaceae; genus Aegilops; species Aegilops speltoides. The sequence continues at coordinate 253,236,313 of CM038142.1, read as the reverse complement.
TGATCAACTTCCCGAACTGGTGCAACTGCTTGAACGAGTTCGGCAGGCGATGAGCGGCGACGTCCAGGCTTTATGGCCAACCCTCTCCCTACCCGAGGGCCTTGGAGAGCTTGCGGAGAAGCTTCAGGGAGCACGGCGGTGCTTCCGTTTATGGAAGATATCAGCCTGCCGTCAAGGTGCCAGGGAGGCCTGGGCCATGGTGAAGACGCGGTACAAGAAGGCGGATCCCAACCACATGGCCGAGGTCGGACCTGTGGGGCCCGTTGGGAAGGAGATCCCTATGAGCTTAGTGTACGGCCAAGTAGAGTTGGCCGCTAAATACTCCCAATGGGACTGTAAATTAGACAGCCTATTAGACGGGATTGAGGAGGAATACAGTCAGTTGATTTGACAATGTATTATAAAATGACATGTAAAATGCCTTCTAGCCGGATTGTAGATCGTTTGTCTTTGCCGACCTTTTCGCTTGAACCTCGGGACCCTAGAGTCCGGAGTGTGTCCGAATACCTTCTCGGTTAAGAAACAACCGGGGCATGCATGGAGACCAGGTGTAGGGGTCATTAGTGCTTTATCAGACAAGTGCCCAACTAGTTATGTTATATTACATGGTTAGTAAGAAACATCTTCCGGGAGAATAGTTCCGTTAAGGGTTCCTTTCACAGGAGGCATGCCCTAAAGTGCATGTCCGGACTGCGAAAAGAGCAGGAAAACATCTGGGGGAAGATAAATAAATAGGTAAAAAATCATCTTTCAAGTCACCGACCGAATATTCCCTTAAGAACGCTAGCTTTCGGCTTCACCCAGTCTGAGGTACACATCCGGCTGACCCGGCAGTAACAATTGCAGAGGTGCTCCCTTTACCTCCTAGCCGAACAATCGGGAACGTAGGGGTAAGCACAAGAGCCAGGCAACCCGGCTTGGCCAAAACTTAAGTCATATCGATGCATATAATGGTGAATAAAAGGTGGATGTGGAAGTTTGACACATGTGCTGGGCATGAAGCCCTTATAAGTAAGCTTCTGTTAAAGAAGCACCCAGGTATAAAGAGTGCGGATAGCACATCAAGTGTGTGCGAACTATGCGCAAGTAGGCCTTTAAAGGCTTTTATGAAAAGGGGTGAGAGAAAAAAGAGAAACAAAAGACAGCTGAAGTGTAAAAATTTGGACGAGGGAAGGAGACAAACTCTTAGTCCGGCGCTAGCTGTAGAATCTTTGGAGGCGGCCTGCGTTCCATGGGTTCGGCTCGAGTCAGTTGTCCGACGCATTTCGCAGACGGTACGCTCCGCCGGTCAGGACTTGATCGATAATGAAGGGTCCCTCCAATTTGGGCTTGAGCTTATCCTTCTTCTTGTCCGGCAGGCGTGGAACTAGTTCGCCAACATTGTAAGTCTTAGCCCGTACTTCTCTGCTTTGATATCTTCGAGCCTGCTGCTGATAGAATGCGGAAGGAGCCTTGGCGACGTCGCGTTCTTCCTCCAATGCGTCGAAGCTGTCCTTCCGATCCAGCTCGGCTTCTCTTTCTTCATACATGCGCACTCGAGGTGAGTCATGAATGACGTCGCAGGGCAAAACTGCCTCTGCGCCGTATACCATAAAAAATGGTGTGAATCCGGTAGTACGGTTGGGCGTTGTCCGCAGCCCCCAGAGTACGGAGTCGAGCTCCTCTACCCAGTGCGTGTCAGATTTCGTAAGGGACCGCACTAGTCTGGGTTTAATGCCGCTCATTATTAGACCATTTGCTCGTTCCACTTGACCGTTGGTTTGAGGATGATCGACTGAAGCGTAATTGAGCTTAATGCCCATATTTTTGCACCATAATTTAACCTCATCGGCCGTGAAGTTCATGCCGTTATCGGTGATGATGCTATGGGGGACACCATAACGGTGTACTACCCCGGATATGAAGTCTATCACTGGTCCGGACTCTGCCGTTTTAACTGGCTTGGCCTCTATCCACTTGGTGAATTTGTCCACCATGACCAATAAGTACCTTTGCTTGTGGGTTCCCCCTTTAAGGGGTCCGACCATGTCAAAACGGCCAGGTAATGGGTATAGTTTTGAGGGTGGTGGGTGGCATATGGCTCAGATTAGCAAAGAGCTGACAGCCGACGCATCTTTGGACTAAGTCCTGAGCGTCTGCCCGGGCCGTCGGCCAATAAAATCATGTACGGAATGCCTTGCCTACCAGGGGCCGGGCTGCGGCGTGGTGTCCGCCTAGTCCGGCATGAATTTCAGCCAGAAGGTTTCGCCCTTCCTCTTCGGAGATACACCTTTGAAGGACTCTGGTTGTGCTTTTCTTATAGAGTTCTCCCTCGTGGACCTTGTAGGCTTTAGATCGCCGGACTATGCAGCGGGCCTCATTTTGGTCTTCGGAAGTTCCTGCTGAGTAAGTAGGCTAGGAATGGCTCTGCCCACGGGCGATTACGCCATTATTTCGTGAAATTTGAAGGTGTTATTTCATCGGCTGAGTCGCCGATTATGTCGATTGTTCATGTTGGGTGGTGCGGCTGCTTCGTGTTGTTATTTCGGACTCCTCTTCCCATAGTACGGATGGCTTAAAGAGCCGTTCCAGGAAGATGTTTGGAGGGACAGCGTCGCGTTTTGCGCCGATGCGTGCCAAGACGTCGGCTGCTTGGTTATTATCCCGGGCTACATGGTGGAATTCAAGTCCTTCGAACCGAGCTGACATTTTCAAGACAGCGTTACGATAGGCTGCCATTTTCGGATCTTTGGCGTCGAAGTCTCCATTTACCTGGGATATTGCAAGGTTTGAATCCCCGCGCACCTCTAGGCGTTTAATGCCCATGGAGATTGCCATCCGGAGGCCATGTAGGAGGGCCTCGTATTCGGCTGCATTGTTGGAGTCCGTGTACATTATCTGAAACGCGTGGAATCGTGTCCCGGTCGGGGCGTCGATCTGACGCTAGCCCCCAAGCCGGCCAACATTTTGGAGCCGTCGAAGTGCATAATCCAATTGGAGTATGCGCCGTACTCTTTAGGGGGTTCGGCTTCAATCCATTCAGTGACAAAGTCAGCCAAGACCTGCGACTTTATTGCTCGCCTAGGTTTGTAAGTTATATCAAATGGTAAGAGCTCAATGGCCCATTTTGCAATCCTGCCCGTCGTGTCGCGGTTGTTTATCATGTCGTTGAGGGGTACTTCGGAGGCCACTGTTATCGAACACTCTTGAAAGTAGTGTCGAGCTTAGGGATGCCATGAACACCGTGCATCGCTATCTTTTGATAGTGCGGGTAACGGGACTTGCAGGGAGTTAAGACAGTGGATACGTAGTACACTGGTTTTTGAAGAGGGAATTTATGCCCTTCTGTTTCTTGTCCGACGACGAGTACCGCGCTTACAACTTGATGTGTTGCTGCGATGTATAACAACATTGGTTCGCCCAGGTTAGGCGCGGCCAGGACCGGATTTGTTGCCAATATGGCTTTTATTTCTTCGAGTCCGGCAGTGGCAGCATCCGTCCACTCGAAGTGTTCGGTGCGCCTGAGGAGGCGATAGAGGGGCAATGCCTTCTCTCCCAGACGGGAGATAAAGCGGCTTAGGGCCGCCACGCATCCAGTCAATTTTTGTATTTGTTTGAGGTCTTTTGGGATATCCAGCTGTGACAGAGCTCGGATTTTGGCTGGGTTTGCTTCAATTCCTCTACCGGATACAATGAAGCCCAGGAGCTTTCCTGCTGGTACGCCGAAAATGCATTTTTCCGGATTCACAATGTCATATGCTCGGAGGTTGTCGAATGTGAGCCTCAAATCGTCTACTAGGGTTTCGATGTAATTGGTTTTGACGACTCGTCGTCTATGTATGCCTCTCTGTTTTTGCCGATGGGTAGCGGACATATACGAATCGGCGCCGATATGTTGCTTGCGGCGTTTTTGAGTCGAAGGGCATCGTGTTGAAGCGTAATGGTCCGTATGGAGTAATGAATGCCGTTGCGCTTGGTCCTTCCGCCATCTTGATTTGATGGTAGCGGAGTATCGTCAAGGAAGCACAATGAATCGTGCCTGCAATAGCATCGATTATTTGGTCGATCGCGGGGAGGGGAAGGATCCTTCGGGCATGCCTTGTTGAGGTCTTTAAAATTGACACATAGGCGCCAGGATTTGTCCTTCTTTGGTACCATTACCAGGTTTGCTAGCCAGTCCAGATGTTTGATGTCTCTGATGAATCCGGCTTCCAGTAGTTTGGCTAGCTCTTCTCCCATTGCTTGTCTTTTGGGTTCGGAAAATCGCCGAAGAGCCTGTTTGACTGGCTTGAATCCTTTTAGGATGTTTAGGCTATGTTCTGCCAATCTACGTGGGATTCCTGGCATATCTGAAGGGTGCTAGGCAAAGATGTCCCAATTTTCTCGAAGGAATTCTCGCAGTGCGGCATCTACATCAGGGTTCAACTGTGCCCCGATGGAGGCCGTCTTTGTTGGGTCCGTTGGATGGACCTGGAATTTGATTATTTCATCTGCTGGTTTAAAGGAGGTGGACTTGGATCTCTTATCGAGTATCACATCGTCCCTATTCATCGTAGAGCGCAGTGCAGTAAGTTCTTCTGCCGCTAGGGCTTCGGATAATGCCTCCAGGGCTAATGCGGCTGTCTTGTTTTTGGCGCGGAGTGCTACGTCCGGATCACTAGCGAGAGTGATTATTCCGCCGGGCCCAGGCATCTTAAGCTTCATGTACCCGTAATGGGGTATGGCTTGAAAAATTGTGAATGCCTCTCGTCCCAGTATAGCGTGATATCCGCTGCTAAACGGGGCCACTTGAAACGTGACCTCTTCGGACTTGTAATTGTCCGTCGAGCCGAACACCACATCAAGCGTGATTTTTCTGTGCAGCGCTTCCGGCTAGGGATTATTCCTCTAAAGGTTGTGCTGCTCCGCCAATGCGGCTCGGTCTATTTCCATTTTTGAAGGGTTTCCTCGTAGATGAGGTTTAGTCATGCCGCCATCCATGAGTACCTTGGTAAGATGAAAGCCGTCCACTATTGGACCGAGGACCAATGCGGTGATGCTCGGGCTGTTTGGAATTTAGGTTAAATCATTTGGCGTTGAAGGTGATGGCCGTGTCGCTCCATGGATTTGTTGTTGCTACTTGGTAGACTTCAGCGAGGCTGCGGATTGTTCGTTTCGCATATTATTTGATGCAAAAGTCTCGAAGACTGTTGACACTGTACTGGTACTGTTGGAGTGGTTTTCGGGGCTAGAAGCTCCTCGCCACTTTTGGCCACCTGCCGCAATATCCAACATGCTCCAAGGCTATGTGTTGGGGTGGCGCCTTCTGTACTGTGAATTTTACAGGGTCCGCTGAGCCATCCCTCCAGTACGGTTCCTTGCCCTTTATGGGGTTTTTGCTTTCTAGTTTTTGTACGTGGTGATTGAGTGTGCTGCACCCTTTTGTTATGGACTAGGGTTGTATTCGGGGCCGGATTGTCCCAAAACTTAGTTTCGGTTTTCCGGAAACTCTCAATCGCACAGTACTTTCGTACTATGGATGCCAGGTCGAAGAAGCGTGTAATTTCACGCGACTGACGGCGTTCAAGATTCCCTCGTCCGTGCAATTATTGCAGAAAATTGAAATTGCGTTTTCTTCTCGGCAGTCCTTTATCCTGTCCATAACCAAGAGGAATCTGGCCCAGTAATGATGTACTGTTTCAGCGGGCTCTTGCCGGATTTGAGATAGATCGCATATGTCTGGGTGGGTGGGTGGAATTAAGTCCGGAATCCTACCCATCTCGAGGCTCAAGGGCCGAGAAGTTTCCGAATTTGGAAGCATGGATCATTGGATGTTGTCGAACGAGTCTGGTCCGATATCTGACTTTAGGTTCAGTGCTTGATCGAAGTCCGTCCCCCCGCGGGAATCCGGCATGGAGGGTTCAGAAGCCCGGACATGACTAGTTTTTAATATGGGAGAAGAGTCGCCGCGTTGTTCCTCTACCACCGCAACGTGGTGAGTAACCTGGGGAGAGTTAATCTCTCTCAGATCGGTTTTAAGCCCAATCTGATCGTAGTCTGTAGTGACTCCCAGGGCGGCGATGCGATCGAAGAGCTCGTTTACGGACGAGAGCTCTATTGGATCCAACTGCTCGGCGAATTCCAAGTTGACGTGTAGATTGCTTTTGATGACCGAGAGGTCATCATCGAAGCGGTGGCCGAACAGGCCGTCATGAGAAAACCACCCAGCCGGATAGTTTGGCCGGCGGCCAAGGCTCCTTTGGCGAAGACACCGTCTTTGAAGACGGGAAGAGGTATCATTCCTATCGGTGACGGCACAGAGGAACTCTCAACGAAAGCACCAATGTCGGTGTCAAAACTGGCGGATCTCGGGTAGGGGGTCCCGAACTGTGCGTCTAGGCGGATAGTAACAGGAGACAAGGGACACGATGTTTTTACCTGTGTTCGGCCCTCTCGATGGAGGTAAAACCCTACTCTGCTTGATTGATATTGATGATATGGGTAGTACAAGAGTGGATCTACCACGAGATCGGGAGGCTAAACCCTAGAAGCTAGCCTATGGTATGATTGTTGTAATGGTTTTGTGTCCCACGGACTAAAACCCTCCGGTTATATAGACACCGGAGAGGGCTAGGGTTACAGTCGGTTACAATGGTAGGAGATCTACATATCCGTATTGCCAAGCTTGCCTTCCATGCCAAGGAAAGTCCCATCCGGACACGGGACGAAGTCTTCAATCTTGTATCTTCATAGTCTTGGAGTCCGGCGGACGATGATAGTCCGGCTGTCCGGACACCCCCTAGTCCAGGACTCCCTCACCACCTATTATGCACAACTCCAAATGAGCTGAAACTTCACGAGGAATTTTTATGGAATAAATAAGAAATACTGGAGCAAATATCTATCGAAGGGGGGCCACCTGGTGAGCACAAGACACCAGGGCGCGCCAGGCCCCCCCAGGCGCGCCCTGGTGGGTTGTGCTTAGCCCAGCCCACCTCCGGTGTCCATCTTCTGGTATATAAGTCATTTTTACCTAGAGAAAATAAGGAGAGGACTTTCGGGATGAAGCGCCGCCGTCTCGCGGCAGAACTTGGGCAAGAGCACTTTTGCCCTCCAGCGGAGCGATTCCGCCAGGGGAATTTCCCTCCCGAAGAGGGAAATCATCGTCATCATCATCACCAGCAACTCTCCCATCATGGGGAGGGAAATCTCCATCAACATCTTCAACAACACCATCTCCTCTCAAACCCTAGTTCATCTCTTGTGTTCAATCTTTGTACCAGAACTATAGATTGGTGCTTGTGTTGATTACATCTTGTAGTTGATTACCATATGGTTTATTTGGTGGAAGATTATATGTTTAGATCCATTATGCTATTTAATACCCCTCTGATCTTGAGCATGACTATCATTTGTGAGTAGTTACTTTTTCTTGTAGGGTGGAACCCTATGTGGAGATCTTTCACGAATTGGAGGGGAAATCCCCAAGAACACAAAGAACACGAAGAACACAAGAGAGGGGAAACACTCAAATTGACTAGATCCAATCAAACATATGCTAGATCCAAGAACACCCAAGAGGTCACAATGATCCAAGAACAACAAAGGAAAGATACAAGGTACTAGTTCATCCCAATCCTATGAGGAGAGAGGTCTTGATGATCCTATGATGGGGATCCTTCCCAAGTTGGGGGCTTGATATCCACTAGGGATCTTCTCCTAGGAGGTCTTGATCTCCTAGAGGAGTGGGTACAAGGAGCAAAGCTCTCTAAATCATCTCATATACTTTGCTACCCTCCCAATGAGCTAGTAAAAGAGTATATATAAGTCTAGGGACGAAGTTGGGGACGGCAATATTACAAAAGACCAAAAAGTCCTTCACACGAGACCAAACGGGACAGGCCGGGCACCCGAGGTCGGAGGGACCGGGCACCCGGGGTGGTCAGGGCTGGCGCTGGGCGAGAGGCCGAGCACCCGGGCCAAAGTGCCGGGCACCCGGGGCGGTGCTGGGCTAGCGCTGGGAGGAGGGCCGGGCACCCGGTCGGGGCTTGTGTAGCCTAGGGGAGCAGCCGGGCACCCGGGCCCAAGAGGCCGGGCACTCGGGGGGTGGCTGGGGTGAGGCCCAGGCTAGGGCCGGGCACCCGGGGCCAAGATGGCCGGGCACCCGGGGTGTCCAGGGGGTTTGCCCCTCCCCGCGTCTTCGGGTCCAGGCACCCGGGGTCCTTCCCTCCGGGAACCTGTGGTTTACAGGGACTTCTCTCCCTCGTTCTTCTCGACCTCTTCTTCCTTCTCTTGTTCCGCATGTGCTTGGGCCTTCATCCTTGCTTCCTCACGAGGATCTCCAATGTACCTAAAAACACATATTGTATCTCTTTGAGGTAGAATCCCATTCTCAAGTGAAACCGAACCAAACTCGGAGAGGAAAGAAGTGACCTCGTTCTCGATGTTGCGTGCACGTGCTCTTGTCATTGGTCCTCTCGGAGCTTGCGGTGGTGATGGAGTGTTGGTGCGGGTAGTCGAGGGATGCTCCACATCATCCCCCCCTTGGGAGACATCGATCCACAGATCATGCTCTTCATCACCATGGTACTTGGCCATGTCTTTGACGTTGAAGATGTCGCTAACGTTGTACTTGTCGCGTGGGATGTCGACCTTGTAGGCATTGTCGTTGTAGCGTGCGAATCTCACAAGATCCAACAAATTGCAAGAAGTTTTTTTGAGGCTATTTTTGTGGGGATTTTCGAATCTGGACGAAAAACAACAAAATCAAGCTAGCAAATGGGGGGATGGGACTCCAAGATGTGAATAAACCTTGCTCATGATACAAAGATGTTGTAGGGTGGAACCCTATGTGGAGATCCTTGACAAATTGGAGGGGAAATCCCCAAGAACACGAAGAACACGAAGAACACAAGAGAGGGGAAACACTCAAATTGACTAGATCCAATCACACATATGCTAGATCTAAGAACACACAAGAGGTCACAATGATCCAAGAACAACAAAGTAAAGATATAAGGTACTAGTTCATCCCAATCCTATGAGGAGAGAGGTCTTGATGATCCTATGATGGGGATCCTTCCCAAGTTGGGGGCTTGATATCGACTAGGGATCTTCTCCAAGGAGGTCTTGATCTCCTAGAGGAGTGGGTACAAGGAGCAAAGCTCTCTAAATCATCTCATATACTTTGATATCCTCCCAATGACCTAGGAAAAGAGTATATATAAGTCTAGGGACGAAGTTGGGGAAGGCAATGTTACAACAGACCAAAAAGTCCTTCACACGAGAACAAACGGGACAGACCGGGCACCCGGGGTCGGAGGGACCGGGCACCCGGGGTGTTCAGGGCCAGCGCTGGGTGAGAGGCCGGGCACCTGGTCCAAAGTGTCGGGCGCCAGGGGCGGTGCTATGCTGGTGCAGGGAGGAGGCCCAGGCACCCGTTGCCAAGGGGCCGGGCACCCAGTCGGGGCTGGCGTAGCCCAGGGGAGCAGCCGGGCACCCAAGCCCAATAGGCCGGGAACCCTGGGGGGGGCTAGGGCGAGGCCCTAGCCGGGGCCGGGCATCCGGGGCCAAGATGGCTGGGCACCCGGGGTGTCCAAGGGGTTTGCCCCTCCCCGCGTCATCGGGTCCGGGCACCCGGGGTGTCCAGGGACTTCTCTCCCTCATTCTTCTCGACCTCTTCTTCCTTCTCTTGTTCCGCAGGTGCTTGGGCCTTCATCCTTGCTTCCTCACGATGATCTCCAATGTACCTAAGAATGCATAGTGTATCTCTTTGAGGTAGAATCCCATTCTCAAGTGAAACCGAACAAAACTCGGAGAGGAAAGAAGTCACCTCGTTCTCGATGTTGCATGCACATGCTCTTGTCATTGGTCCTCTCGGAGCTTGCGGTGGTGATGGAGTGTTGGTGCGGGTAGTCGAGGGATGCTCCGCATCACTTTTGTTCTTGAGATCACAGGTGAAATCATGTTGCAAGTAACCACGTGAACTTGATATGTGTTCGATATTTTTGATGATATGTATGTTGTGATTCCCTTAGCGGTGTCATGTGAACGTCGACTACATGACACTTCACCATATTTGGGCCTAAGGGAATTCATTGTGGAGTATTTATTAGATGATGGGCTGCGAGAGTGACAGAAGCTTAAACCCTAGTTTATGCGCTATTCCGTAAGGGACCGATTAGATCCAAAAGTTTAACGCTATGTTTAGAATTTATTCTTAATGCTTTTCTCGTAGTTGTGGATGCTTGCGAGGGGGTTAATCATAAGTAGGAGCTTTGTTCAAGTAAGAACAACACCTAAGCACCGGTCCACCCACATACCAAACTATCAAAGTAGCGAACACGAATCGAACCAACATGATTTAAGTGACTAGATGAAATTCCCGTGTACTCTCAAGAATACTTTGCTTATCATAGGAGACCGTTTTGGTCTATCCTTTGCCTCAAATGGATTGGGATACCTTGCTGCACTTATGTTACTACTACCGTTAATTGCTCGTTACAAATTATCTTGCTATCAAACTACTCCGTTACTTACAATTTTAGCACTTGCAGACATTACCTTGCTGAAAACCACTTGTCATTTCCTTCTGCTCCTCGTTGGGCTTGACACTCTTAATTATCGAAAAGTCTACAATTGATCCCATATACTTGTGAATCATCAAGCCTCTTTTCTGGCGCCGTTGCCGGGGAGTGAAGCGCTCTTGTTAAGTGGAAATTGGTAAGGAAAAATTATTACTACGTGCTGAAATTTATTGTCACTTGTTACTATGGAAAACAATCCTTTGAGGGGTTTGTTCGGGGTATCTTCACCTCAACTGGAACCACAATTAGTTACCCCTCAACCTACTGCACCTACTGAAAATATTTAATATAAATTCCTTCAGGTAAGGTAGAACAACAGCTAGCTAATCCTTATGCAGGAGATGAAACCGAACATCCTGATAAGCACTTGATATATGTGGATGAAATTTGTGGATTGCTTAAGCTTGCAGGTTTACCCGGAGATGATGCTAAGAAGAAGGTTTTCCCTTTATATTTGAAAGGAAAGTCATTGACATGGTTTAAGCTATGCGATGATATTGGATATTGGAACTGGAATCAGTTGAAATTGGAATTCGATCAAAAATTTTATCCTATGCATCTAGTTCATCGTGATCGGAATTATATATATAATTTTTTGCCTCATTAAGGATAAAGTATCACTCTAGCTTGGGGGAAGATTAAGTCAATGTTATATTCATGCCCCAATCATGAGCTCTCGAGACAAATTTGATATTCAGAATTTTTATGCTCGGCTTTCTCGTAATGATCAATCCATACTCGATACTTCTTGTACTGGTTCTTTTATGAAGAAGGCTATTGAATTCTGGTGGGTTTTAGAAAGAGTTAAAAGCAACTCTGAAGATTGGGAACTCGATGAAGGTAAAGAGTCAGGTATTGAGCTTAAGTTCGATTGTGTTAAATCATTTATGAATACCGATGCTCTTCAAAAGTTTAGCACTAAATATGGACTTGACTTTGAGGTAGTAGCTTCCTTTTGTGAATCTTTTGGTACTCATGTTGATCTTCCTCAAGAGAAGTGGTTCAAATACCACCCACCAATTAAAGAAGAAATTAAAGAACCGGTGAAAGATACAGATGAAACTATCATTTATAATGTTGATCCAGTTGTTCCCACTTCTTATATTAAAAAACCACCTTTCCCTGTTAGGATGAAGAAACATGCTAAACTTTCAATTGTGGTCAACAAAAGTTATAGTAGAACACCTAAACCAGCTGAACAAATCAAAGTAGAACCTAGTGTTCTTATGGTTAAAGATCTCTTGGTTGATAGTATTGATGGGCATGTTATTTACTTCTGTGATGAAGCTACTAGAATTGCCAAACCTGATGAAAAAGATAAACATAGACCTATTGTTGGCATGCTTGTTTTCTCAGTTAAGACAGGAGATCACTGTTATCATGGTTTATGTGACATAGGTGCTATCGTGAGTGCTATTGCTTTTACCTTATATCAAGAAATTATGAATGATATAGCACCCGCTGAATAGAAGACATAGATGTTACGATTAAGCTTGCCAATAGAGATACTATATCACCAGTTGGGATTGTTAGAGATGTTGAAGTCTTGTGTGGGAAAATAAAATACCCTACTGATTTTCTTGTTCTTGGTCCCCACAAGATGACTTTTGTCCCATTATCTTTGGTAGACCTTTCTTGAACACCGTTAATGCAAAAATAGATTATGAGAAACAAATTGTCGGTGTTAGTTTTGGTGATGAGTCTCATGAGTTTAATATTTCTAAGTTTAGTAGAAAACCTCATAAGAAATATTTGCCTAGTAAGGATGAAATTATTTGCCTTGCTTCTATTGCTGTACCTCCTACTGATCCTTTAGAAAAATATTTGTTAGACCATGAAAATGATTTGCATATGCATGAATGAAATGAAATAGATAGAATCTTGTTTAAACAACAACCTCTGCTTAAAAACAATCTGCCTATTGAAACTCCAGGAGGTCCTCCTCCACCCAAAGGTGATCCTGCGTTTGAATTAAAACAATTGCCAGCCACTTTATGCTTATCTTGATGAGAAAAATATATATCCTGTTATTATTAGTGCTAACCTTTCAGAACATGAAGAAGAAAGATTATTGAAAGTTCTAAGGAAGCACCGAGCTGCTGTAGGATATACTCTTGATGATCTTAAGTGCATAAGTCCCACTCTATGCCAGCACAAGATTAATATGGAACCTGATGCTAAACCCATTGGTGATCACCAACGTCGGTTATATCCGAAGATGAAAGAAGGGGTAAGAACGGAAATACTGAAACTTCTGGAAGCAGGTATAATCTATCCTATAGCTGATAGTAGGTGGGTAAGTCATGTTCATTGTGTCCCTAAGAAGGGAGGTATTACTGTTGTTCCTAATGATAAGAATGAACTTATTCCACAAAGAATTGTCACAGGCTATAGAATGGTAATTGATGTTAGAAAATTAAACAAAGCAACTAGAAAAGACCATTACCCTCTGCCTTTTATTGATCAAATGCTAGAAAGATTATCTAAGCACACACATTTTTGCTTCGTTGATGGATGTTTTGGTTTTTCGCAAATACCTGTTTCTCAACCTGATCAAGAAAAGATCACTTTTACTTGTCCTTTTGGAACTTATGCTTATAGACATATGCCTTTAGGTATATGCAATGCACCTGCTACCTTTCAAAGATGTATGACTTCTATATTCTCTGTTTTTTGTGAAAAGATTGTTGAGGTTTTCATGGATGACTTTTCTGTTCATGGAAAGTCTTTTAATGATTGTTTAAGCAATCTTGATCGTGTTTTGCAGAGATGTGAGCAAACAAATCTTTTCTTGAATTGGGAGAAATGCCACTTGAAGGTATTGTTTTGGGCCATAAAATTTCTGAAACAGGTATTAAGGTGGACAAAGCCAAGGTTGATGCAATTGAGAAAATGCCATGTCCTAAAGATATCAAAGGTATTCGTAGTTTCCTTGGTCATGCTGGTTTCTATAGGATATTTATCAAAGACTTTTCTAAAATTTCTAGGCCTGTTACAAATCTTTTGCAAAAGGATACTCCTTTTGTTTTTGGTGATGATTGTTTAGAAGCCTTTGAAACACTCAAGAAAGCTTTAATTTCTGCACCTATTGTTCAACCACCTGATTGGAACTTGCCTTTTGAAATTATGTGTGATGCTAGTGATTATGCTGTTGGTGCTATTCTAGGACAAAGAGTTGACAAGAAACTAACACTACAAAAAAAAACTTCCGTGATGATACATGTTTGTCACAGTAGGTCACGTTTTCTGTCATGCATGTAAATCCATGACGATTTTATGACAGAATCAAGATAGTCATACCTGTGCTGTCGTAGAAGTGTTCCATGACATTACCAAAATTATCATCACAGAAGTGTCCACTTCCATGACGATAAATCGTCATAAAAGTGCTTTCGTTAAGGTTGACCGACACGTGGCATCCACTATAACGGGTCGCCGTTAAGCTATCAGGTTCCGGTTTGGATCCGATAACCTGTTAACAGCTCGGACTAATGGGGATTTTCCACATGTAAAATCATCATTGGCTAGAGGAAACACGTGTCAGCTCCTCGGTGGGCCAGATGTCGTCCGTCCAATGGAGGAGACACGCCTATGATACGTCGACACGTGGCAGGGCCCAATCGAGACCCATATAGGTTAAAAAGGCTGGCCCAGTCAAAGGCCCGTAGTATTTACTCAGGCTAGTGCGCCAGCCCAATAACGGCGTGTTTAAACATGGCCCATTTGTGGCCTGAAGCCAGATCTGGCCCGTTAATTGTTCGCCGAATATTTGGCCTCAATTACGGCCTATTAGAGGCCCGATGTAGACATGGGCCCATTTCAGCCCGGTGTGTCTTTCGGCCTGGGAATGGCCCATGCTGCCTGTCGGTGTCAAAACCGGCGGATCTCGGGTAGGGGGTCCCGAACTGTGTGTCTAGGCGGATGGTAACAGGAGACAAGGGACACGATGTTTTTACCCAGGCTTGGGCCCTCTTGATGGAGGTAAAAACCTACTCCTGCTTGATTTATATTGATGATATGGGTAGTACAAGAGTAGATCTACCACGAGATCAAGGAGGCTAAACCCTAGAAGCTAGCCTATGGTATGATTGTTGTTCGTCCTATGGACTAAAACTCTCCGGTTTATATAGACACCGGAGAGGGCTAGGGTTACACAGAGTCGGTTACAATGGTAGGAGATCTACATATCCGTATTGCCAAGCTTGCCTTTCACGCCAAGGAAAGTCCCATCCGGAGACGGGACGAAGTCTTCAATCTTGTATCTTCATAGTCTTGGAGTCCGGCCAATGATGATAGTTCGGCTATCCGGACACCCCCTAGTCCAGGACTCCCTCAGTAGCCCCTGAACCAGGCTTCAATGACGACGAGTCCGGCGCGCATATTGTCTTCGGCATTGCAAGGCGGGTTCCTCCTCCAAATAATTCGTAGAAGATTGTGAACACCAGGATAGTGTCCGGCTCTGCAAAATAAATTCCACATACCACCGTAGAGAGAATAATATTCACACAAGTTCAACCTGCTGACGTATTTCGTGGCATGACATCACACCACGGCCAAGCCTTTACTCGAATCGTTTTTATTGTTCCACCTCGGTAGCGTTTAGCGGCGGTTTCTTGGCACGCCTTGTCAAAGCGAGATCGTGTCCCTTATTCCGAGATTCTCATCAATACGGACGTGGGTAACCCAACCGCGCCATTAATCGCGGCACTTGGGAGATATGCGAGTTTTACCGGGCTGGTGGGGGCGCGTAGTTTCGTCCGCCCATATATAAGGGGATAAGGATCCACCATTTTACCTATGCCTTCTTCCTCCTCAGCTTATCCATCTCCGCGCACTCGAGCTCCAGCGCCCAAGTCCGCACATCTCCCCTCAACCTTCTCCAACCATGTCCGGAGCGGGAGGCAAGTGGATGGCCTCCTCCGTTACGGAGGGGCACATCAACAAGCTGCGCAAGGCCGGATATTTGTCCAGCGATATCGCGCACCGGCTCCCCGACGAGGGGCAGCTCATCCCCACCCCCGGGCCCCATGAGAGGGTGGTATTCCTTCCCCATTTGCTCCATGGATGGGCTTCCCACTCCACCCCTTTGTCCGGGGCTCATGTTCTACTATGGCCTGGATTTCCATGATCGGCCCCAAATTTTATCCTCAACATCTCGGCGTTTATCGTCAGGTGCGAGGCCTTCCTCTGCATCCAGCCCCACTTCGGCTTATGGTTAAAGACCTTCAATGTCAAGCCAAGGTAGTGGGCGGCAGCCAAGCGGAGTCTTGGAGGCGCCATGGTGGGCAAGATGCCCAACGCCACCGCTCGAGGGCGCTTCGTGGAAACCATCAAAGGGTGGCAATCGGGGTGGTTCTACGTTACCGAGCCGCGTGACCCTGAATGGGCAGCGGCCCCCGAATTCAGATCTGGCATCCCCACACGGCTCACTTCCTGGAAAGAGAAGGGCCTATCATGGGGCGATTCGGAGGAGCTGACTGGACTCCAATCCTGTCTCCAAACCCTGGTGAACAAGAAGCTCAAGCTTGTCAACGTGGTCCAGGTCATGCTCATCCGCCGGATTCTCCCGGGTCAACAGCGGGATTTCAACCTGTGGGAGTTTGATCCGGCACAGCACCAGACCTTGAGTAGGCTCTTCGACACTACGTAAGAAGAGGCCTGGAGGGTGCTGTTCAAGGGCGCCGAGGCGCCCGCATCTGCTACCGAAGATCGCGGGTTCAGCTCGCAGCGTCCGGCTGGCGAGGTAAGCTATATTATCCTTTACGGGACACTTGCTTTCCATAGTTTGACTCTATGTGGGATCTAAACTCCCAATACCTTTAACAGGCCTGGCAGAAGACGTCCGGACAGGTTAACTGTCCGGCTCCCTTTCCAGAAGACCCAGCGAATGCCCGTTTGATAGGGCTGCTGGTCCCGGCGCCTTATGTGGTGACGGAGAAGAAGGCCAAGAAGAAGGCCATGGGAACCCGGAGGAGTTCCCAGCGCCAGGTGTTATCGGATTCATCGTCCGATGACTCCGAGGCGGACTCCTCCCATGAAGATAAGGAGGAGAAGAAAGAGGCCTCCCCCAGCGGGGGGAGAGAAGAAGAGGAAGGCTTCCCCAACGGGGGAGGCCGAAGGGTCCTAGAAAGGAAGGACCCTTCCCCCAGATTGTTCCACCAACGCCGACGACAGCGACGAGGAGTGGCCCTCAAGGGCCAAGCCCCTGGCGAGACCGTAAGCGTCCGGACTCCTGAATAACTCATAATTTTTCTTTTTGTCGCATAGTGTCTTCTAACGCCGCATACAACCATGT
Source organism: Aegilops speltoides (assembly GCA_021437245.1). Lineage (NCBI taxonomy): Eukaryota > Viridiplantae > Streptophyta > Magnoliopsida > Poales > Poaceae > Aegilops > Aegilops speltoides. The sequence goes on along the minus strand of CM038142.1, from coordinate 253,219,474 downwards.
AGTCCGCCCAAGGACGATCTCCCCGCTTCGTCGAGCGGGTCCTTGGGTTCGTTGGATGTGAATAGCGCTTCACTTCAGACCGCCTCCTCCCCCCGTGACGCGGACGACGCCGAGGTAGGGTCCCAGAAGGGGACCTGCCAGGAGGAGGAGGTCCCGGAGGTGCCGCAGAGCAGCCTCCCAGACTTTGGACCGGACTCCGCACCGGAACCTTCAGTGGTTCCAGAGTCCGGTGGGCGGCCCCTTCGTGAGAAGGGCAAGACAGCGACGCCGGCGGCCTCCGTCCAACCGGAGGCGCCGGATAACTTGCTGGAGGCGCTCAACGGCGCTTCCATCGACGAGGAACACTGAGGGAGTCCTGGACTAGGGGGTGTCCGGATAGCCGGACTATCAATATCCGCCGGACTCCAAGACTACGAAGATACAAGATTGAAGACTCCGGCTCGTGTTCGGATGGTACTTTCCTTGGCGTGGAATTCAAGCTTGGCAATACGGATATGTAGATCTCCTACCATTGTAACCGACTCTGTGTAACCCTAGCCCCCTCCGGTGTCTATATAAACCGGAGGGCTTTAGTCCGTAGGACGAACATACATCTCAACAATCATACCATAGGCTAGCTTCTAGGGTTTAGCCTCCTTGATCTCGTGGTAGATCTACTCTTGTACTACCCATATCATCAATATTAATCAAGCAGGACGTAGGGTATTACCTCCATCGAGAGGGCCCGAACCTGGGTAAAAACATTGTGTCCCTTGTCTCCTGTTACCATCCGCCTAGACGCACAGTTCGGGACCCCCTACCCGAGATCTGCCGGTTTTGACACCGACATTGGTGCTTTCATTGAGAGTTCCTCTGTGTCATCACCGATAGGCTTGATGGCATCTTCAACCAGCAACACTGTCCAGGGTGAGACTTTTCTCCCGGACAGATCTTCAGATTCGGCGGCTTTGCATCGCGGGCCAATTCTCTTGGCCATCCGAGCAGATCGAAGCTACGCCGGCCGTCAGTCAGATTTGGAAGCATAAACTTCACGGCCGATGTCCGCGTAGACTTGATCTTCGACGGACTCGAGCCACAGCTGAGCGCGCCGCACTGTAACGATGGGCATGATCTAGCTCTTCCACCGAACAGTGCCTTGGTGGCCGCACACAGATCAGCTTCAGCCATTAGCCCGGAGTCGATCGCCCAGATCGAGGGCCGGTGGATAGACGCCGCCCTGGGGGCTTCAACATCCATGGCGATGGAGCCGAACACCAATCTTGTTCCCCGCGAAACTCGCGATTCCGAGGCACCGGACTCCTCGCCGGACTCCAAACCTCCCGCGCCCCTACCAATCAATCCGGATTGGGCGCCGGTTATGGAATTCACCGCCGCGGACATATTCCAACACTCGCCTTTTGGCGATATCCTAAATTCATTAAAGCATCTCTCGTTATCGGGAGAGTCCTGGCCGGACTATGGCCAGGATGGTTGGAGTACGGACGACGAAGAAATTCAGAGCCCACCCACCACCCACTTTGTAGCCACTGTCAAGGATTTAACCGACATGCTAGACTTCGACTCCGACGACATCGACGCTATGGATGACGATGCTTGAGACGAACAGAGCCAGCGCCTACAGCAAGACCGAAACCCACCTCGTCATACGACATATATATGGTGGACACCCCAAAAGAAGGGGATGGCGAAGAAGCGGTGAAGGCAGACTCTAAAGAAGCAGCCCAAACGCCCACGCCGGGCGTGGCCGCTCTAAATCCTGCCACAAAGAAGAATGGAGATTCCGCACAGAGACAATAATACTCCGTAAAGTGTCGAAGACAATCCCCTCCGCAAGACTCAGCGCAGAGGATGCGTACAAGCCCCCACGAGAGGGCGGCAGACGAAGGGGTTGAGGATGATAACTATATGCCTCCCTCCGAAGATGAAGCAAGCCTCAACGATGACGAATTCGTCGTACCCAAGGATCCCGTCGAACAAGAGCGCTTCAAGCGCAGGCTTATCGCCACAGCAAACAGCCTAAAGAAAAAGCAGTAGCAGCTTCAAGCTGATTAGGACCTGCTGGCCGATCGTTGGACCGAGATCCTCGCGGCCGAAGAGTACAAACTCAAACGTCCCTCCAAAAGTTACCCAAGACGCAAGCTGCTCCCCCGATTAAAGGAGGAAGCATAAGAACCTTCATCACCAGCGCACGATATGGCTGACCGACCACCCCGTGGTCGTGACAGAGAGGCATCTAGGCCCCCAGCCAAGACCGTACCCCGGCATCGCTCCAAAATTACGAAGCCAAGAGGGAACGCGCCGGACTTGCGAGACATACTGGAGGACAAAGCAAGGCAATCCAGATCCATCTATGGATCACGTGGGCGCCCTACGACCCACGACGAATATCGTCGCGCCGGACATAATAACACCGGCCGGGCCGAACACAGCAGACAGCGCTCTCTCGAGCTGCGTCGCGATATTGCCCAATACAGGGGCGCCGCACACCCTCTATGCTTCACTGACGAAGTAATGGATCATCAGATCCCCGAAGGGTTTAAACCCGTAAACATTGAATCTTACGATGGCACAACAGACCCCGCGGTTTGTATTGAAGACTATCTTCTCCACATTCACATGGCCCGCGGCGACGATCTACACGCCATCAAGTATCTCCCACTCAAGCTTAAAGGACCAGCTTGGCAATGGCTAAACAGCTTGCCCGCAGAGTCAATTGGGTGCTGGGAGGACCTGGAAGCCGCATTTCTCGACAACTTCCAGGGCACATATGTGCGACCACCAGACGCCGATGACCTAAGCCACATCATTCAACAGCCAGACGAATCGGCCAGACAATTATGGACACGGTTCTTGATGAAGAAAAATCAAATCGTCGATTGTCCGGATGCAGAGGCCCTTGCAGCCTTCAAACATAACATCCGGGATGAATGGCTAGCCCGGCACCTGGGGCAGGAAAAGCCGAAATCCATGGCAGCCCTCACATCGTTAATGACCCGCTTTTGTGCGGGAGAGGACAGCTGGCTAGCCCACAGCAACAATCTCCGTAAAAATTCTGGCTGTCCGGATACTAAGGACAACAACGGCAGGTCACGTCGAAACAAAAACAAGCGCCGCATTAACAGCGACGATAAGGAGGATACGGCAGTCAATGCCGGATTCCGAGGCTCTAAACCCGGTCAGCAGAAGAAGCCATTCAAATAACCATTCCGGGTCCGTCCAATCTGGACCGAATACTCGACCGCTTATGCCAGATACATGGCACCTCTGAAAAGCCAGCTAACCACACCAATAGAGATTGCTGGGTGTTCAAGCAGGCCGGCAAGTTAATTGCCGAAAACAATGACAAGGGGCTAAATAGCGACGACGAGGAAGAGACCCGGCCGCCGAACAATAAAGGACAAAAGGGTTTTCCCTCACAAGTGCAGACGGTGAATATGATATACGCGACCCATATACCCAAGAGGGAGAGGAAGCGCGCACTATGGGACGTCTATGCGATGGAGCCAGTCGCCCCAAAGTTCAACCCATGGTCCTCTTGCCCGATCACTTTCGATCGAAGAGACCATCCGACCAGCATACGCCATGGCGGATTCGCCGCATTGGTTTTAGACCCAATCGTCGATGGGTTCCACCTCACGAGAGTCCTGATGGACGGCGGTAGCAGTCTGAACCTGCTTTATCAGGATACAGTGCGCAAAATGGGCATAGACCCATCAAGGATTAAACCTACAAAGACAACCTTTAGGTGTCATACCAGAGTAGAAGCCAATCATGCAGGCTCGGTCCACCGAAGTGGTCTTGGATCCCCGTGATAATTTCGGGCGACTATCATGCTCTGCTCGGATGAACCGCATTTGCAAAATTCAACGCGGTGCCGCATTATGCATACCTAAAGCTCAAGATGCCAGGCCCTCGTGGAGTCATCACGGTCAATGGAAATACAGAACGCTCCCTCCGAACGGAGGAACATACAGCGGCTCTCGCGGCAGAAGTATAGAGCAGCCTTCTCAGGCAGTTCTCAAGTCCGACAGTTAGAAAGCCGGATACAGCAAAGCGCGCCCAGAGCAATGCCAACCAAGACCACCTGGCGCGATCAGAGCATGCATAGCAATGCGGCCCCAACCTCGCCTCCGCCATCAAGAAGAATAACACTCCGCGTACATCATTACGCTTTGGAGATACCATGGGCGCAGGGAAAGGGGCATGATCACAATGGACCGAGAGTGCGGCTTGACCACACCAGGGGCTCACAAGTGTGCCCCCCTTCTTTTTTATTTTCCTTCTTCTTTTATGTACACAAGACTCATTAACTGAAGCCTGTCCGTGGCGAACCCGCCAACTCATGATGCAACAGTCAGGTACTAAAGAAGGCCGCGACGAACATTCAGGTGGTCTCAATTACGAGCATTAAATTTGATTATATACACCCAGTCTGCAGCTCATCCCTGGAGGGGGGCATGTTTATTTAGTCCAAATCCCTTGCCTACCGCACTATTTGTATCAGTCCGCTCTACTAGCAGACTTTCTTTCATAAATAACGCAGCACCTTTTTATTGCAATTGCGTTATCTTTTATATATGTTCATTATATGACATCTTGCACCCGTATATTTTGGTACGGCCGAATACGCCAGGGACTTCAGTTCCCCAAATTATGGTGTGATTAAGTCCGAACACTTTCACAAGTGCGGCGCCCCGAACTTATAGCATTGTATGAATCGGCTCCGAATCATGTCTTGGGTCAATAGTTGGGTTTGCCCGTCTCCCATGTTTTGGTGCCTTACGTTCCGTTCCATCGGCTAAGGTAGCACTGGGGGAACCACTGCGATTGCGCCCCGGTTGAGCCGGGTTAACGCCTCAGTGGAGAAAGCTAATACCGATCGGCATGATAAGGCGAGAGACTGTCGCTGTTCGAGAGGTTTTTCGGGTCCTAAAGACTCACGCCGCTTGAAGCGAAGTTCCGACAATGTCCGAAGAAGGCGTGGATAGTGCCCCGGATTCGGTCTTCCGAATACCGGGGCTTCACCAAATTTAAAATTATAGAATTCTATGGCTAAGTGAGAGTGTTCAAGCATTATAAGTCCGGTTGCCTCGCTCGTTGGGTTGAGCGCCTCCTCGATGGACCCAACAATGGGAACAAGAGTGCTCATGTTTATCCCAACACCCCAAAGACTCGCGGCTTGGGGCGAAGCCAACGACTTACCATCTCTCGATTTTATAAACGGCCGCATGAAGGTAATATTTTAAATTAAACAAGCGTTGCTCATGGCGCATATGAAAGAAGTTTTCAGCGCACAGGATAAATATACAGCGAGTTCACTCAAAAATTACATCTTGGGAGCACTCATCTGCAATATCGCAGGCTCCCTTCAGGACAATCTTATAATACCACTCTGGCGTGCGATGCTCCTTGCCCGGCGGCGGTGGGTCCGTGAGAAGCTTCTCCGCATCCAGTTTGCCCCATTGCACCTTTATGCGGGCAAGGGCCCGACGAGCGCCTTCAATACAGGCGGAGCGCTTGACTACATCCATCCTGGGCATGCATCCACCAGCCGCCAAGACGAGGCCAAAGTAGCTCCTGGCATGGCCTGTCGTGCCATAGCCGGACTATGAGGCCCTTCATGGCCTCCTCGGCTACCTTGTGAGTTCGACCAGCTGCTTCACCGGTCGCTTGGGGGCACGGATGGCCGGCCTCAGAGTACTGAGACCAGAAGACCTTCTCCGTCGAGCTCCCCTCCTCGCCATGATAGAATGCGGCGGCATCAGACGCACTACGCGGCAGATCTGCAAACGCCCCTGGAGAGCTCCAAATTCGGGTAAGTGTCAGGTAGTTCACACTAACATGCCTGCTTTGCATGAAAAATGCCTTACCCGCCGCTATCTTCTTTATGTCCTCAACTTCCTGAAGGGCCTTACGGGCCTCGGCCTTGGCGGACTTGGCACTTTCGAGAGCCGAGGCAAGCTCGGACTCGAAGTCTTGGAGTCACGCCCAAACTCTCATGCTTTTCCATGAGAGCCCGGAGCTCTTGCCGAACTTCCACCACTGGGCCTCTTGCTTTTCTCGCTCAGCCCGCTCCGTAGTCAAGATTATGCTCGTCATGACACGGCATCCTTCGTGGCTGCCACCTTGTTAGTGGCCCCGCAATACACATATTATCCTTGTTAATTTTATTTGCAACCAAAATCCTTTTACGTCAGAAGGTACTTATTCAAAGAGGTGTTGCTCACCTTCTTTTCCTCGAGCTGCTTCTTCGCATGGCGAGCTCTTGCTCGACCACTCGAGGTCCTTCTTGACACCTCGACCTCCGCCGTTAATGCGGCAGAGGTCAACAGAAGACACTGCAAACCCATATTGACATATTTTAGGCAACCATGTGTATATCTTGTTAGATCCTCGGTCCGCTTTTCTTTCCAACAATCGAACTAAGCATCGAGGGCTCTGTCTATGCGGTATTACATTACATAATTTTAACTTCTTACCTCAAAGCCTGTTAGAAGGCTGCTGCAGGCTTTTGTCAGCCCGCTCTTAGCGAGCTGGACCTTCTCAATCACCGCACTCATGATAGTGCGGTGTTCTTCCTTGATGGAAGTGCCTTTAAGCGCCTCCAACAGGTTATCCGGCACCTCCGGTTGGACGGAGGCCGCCGGCGTCATGGTCCTGCCCTTCTTTCGAAGGGGCCGCTTGCCGGACTCTGGAACCACTGTGGGTTCCAATGTAGAGTCCGGTGCAAAGTCCGGGAGGTCGCCTGACGGCGCCTCTGGAGCCTCCTCCTGATGGGTCCCCTCTTGGGATCCCACCTCAGCGTCCTCGTCGGCGCGTGGGGTAGAGGCGGTCGGGGCGGAATTTATGTCCGACGAGGCCAACGACCCGCTCATCGAGTCGGGGAGATCATCCCTGGCCGGACTACGGACAGAATGCGGCGTTAGAGGGATACTACGTGACATGAAAAGTACGGCATATAAATGATCCGGATACTTACGATCCTGCCGGACGCCTGGCCCTTGGAGGCCACTCGTCCTCGCCAACGCTGATGTTGGCGAAACTGTCCGGGGGGATAGTTCTCCCCCTCTTGGACCCTTCGGCCTCCCCGATCGGGGAAGCCTTCCTCTTTTTCTCTCCCTCCTCCGGGAGAGAGTAGTCCTCCTCCTCGTCTTCAGGGGAGGAGTCCTTGTCGTCGTCAGACGCCTGATTGCGGGAACTCTTTCGAGTCCCCGCGGCCACCTTCTTGGCCTTCTTCTCCGGCACCACGTGCGGTTGCGGAACCAGCAGCCCTGTTAAGCGGGTGTCCACTGGGTCTTCTGGCATGGGATCCGGGCTGATGAGCAGCTTGGCCTTCTCCATCCGTTCCTGTCAAAGGAAGAGGCAAATTAAAACCTCACTAGAGTCAATCTAATTACCACAAGTGTCCCGTAATGGGGTTGAATCACTTACCTCGTCGATCCGGAGATCGCGAGCTGAATCCGCGGTCTTTGGTCGCGGATGCGGGGGCTTCGGCGCCCTTGAACAGCACCCTCCAGGCACCTTCGTGTGTTGTATCGAAGAGCCCGCTTCGCGCCTGGTGCTGTTCTAGATTGAACTCCCACAAATTAAATGCCCGTTCTTGGCATGGGAGGATCCGCCGGATGAGCATGACTTGGACCACATCGACGAGCCTGAGCCTATTGCTCACCATCTTCTTGATGCAGGCTCGGAGTCCCGTCACCTCCACCGGATTGCCCCACTTCAAGACCTTCTCTTTCCAGGAGGTGAGCTGCGTGGGGATGCCAGATCTAAACTCGGGGGCCGCCGCCCATGTGGGCTTGCGCGGCTCGGTGATGTAGAACCACCCCGATTGCCACCCCTTGACGGAGTCCACGAAGGTCCCTTCTAGCCAAGGGACGTTGGGCAATTTGCCAAACATGGCGCCTCCGCATTCCGCTTGCGTGCCCTTCACAACCTTCGGCTTGACGTTGAAGGTCTTGAGCCACAGGCCGAAGTGGGGCTGGATGCAGAGGAAAGCCTCGCACACGACGATAAACGCCGAGATGTTGAGGATGAAGTTCGGCGCCAGATCGTGGAAATCCAGGCCGTAGTAAAACATGAGCCCCCGGACAAATGGATGGAGCGGAAAGCCCATTCCGCGGAGGAAGTGGGGAGGAAGATGACCCTCTCATGAGGCCCTGGGGTAGGGATGAGCTGCCCCTCGTCGGGCAGCCGATGCGCGATATCGCCGGAAAGGTATCCGGCGTTGCGCATCTTGGTGATGTCCTCCTCCTTAACGGTGGAGGCCAACCATTTACCTCCCGCTCCGGACATGTTCGGAGAAGGTCGAGGCGAGATGCGCGAGCTCGGGTATTGGAGCTTGAGTCCGTAGGGATGGATAATCAAAGGAGGAAGAAGGCGTAGGTGAGAAGGTGAATCCTTATCCCTTATATATAGGCGGACAAAACTATGCGTCCCCCACCGGCCTAGTAAAACTCACTTATCTCCCAAGCGCCACCATCAATGGTGCGGTTGGGTTACCCACGCACGTATTGATGAGAATCCCGGAATAAGGGGAACACGATCTCTGCTTCGACAAGACGTGCCAAGGAAACCGCTTAACAAGCTAAGCGTCTTTGAGGTGGTATAGTAAAAAATGATTCAAACAAAGGCTTGGTAGCGGTGTGATGTCACGCCGCGTAATACGTCAGCAGATTGAACTAAGTGTACATTTTATTCTTTCTACGATGGAATGTGGAATTTATTTTGCAGAGCCGGACACTATCCTGGTGTTCATGATCTTCCCTGGATTATTCAAGGAAGGAACCCGCCTTGCAATGCCGAATATTATGCACGCCGGACTTATCGTCATTGAAGACTGGTTCAGGGGCTACTGAGGGAATCCTGGACTAGGGGGTGTCCGGATAGCCGGACTATCAATATTCGTCGGACTCCAAGACTACGAAGATACAAGATTGAAGACTCCGGCTCGTGTCCGGATGGTACTTTCCTTGGCGTGGAAGGCAAGCTTGGCAATATGGATATGTAGATCTCCTACCATTGTAACCGACTCGTGTAACCTAGCCTCCGGTGTCTATATAAACCGGAGGGCTTTAGTCCGTGGGACGAACATACATCTCAACAATCATACCATAGGCTAGCTTCTAGGGTTTAGCCTCCTTGATCTCGTGGTAGATCTACTCTTGTACTACCCATATCATCAATATTAATCAAGCAGGACGTAGGGTATTACCTCCATCGAGAGGGCCCGAACCTGGGTAAAAACATTGTGTCCCTTGTCTCCTGTTACCATCCGCCTAGACGCACAGTTCGGGACCCCCTACCCGAGATCCGCCGGTTTTGACACCGACAAACACCGCACTGTCATGAGTGCGGTGATTCAGAAGGTTCAGCTCGCCAAGAGCGGGCTGACCAAAGCCTGCACCAGCCTTCTAATAGGCTTTGAGGTAAGAATTTTTAAGATATGTAAAATAATACCGCATAGACAGTAGCCCCTGATGCTCAGTTCGGTGTTCGGAAAGCAAAGCCGAACTTAGGATCTAAAAAGATAAACGCAGGAGTCTAACAAAAATATGTCAGTATGGGAATGCAGGCTACGCTGCTGACCTCTGCCGCACTGACTGCGGAGGTCAATTCCTTGAAGTAGAGCCTCGAGCGGTCCGAGATTGAGCTCGGCCATGCCAAGAAGCAGCTTGAGGACAAGGAAGGTGAGTAACACCTTATTAAAGTTGTACCTTATAGAAAAGTATTTGGTTGCAAGAAAAAATGACGAGAATAACGTGGGTACTCCAGGGGCTACGAACGAGGTGGCGACCCTGAAGGAGGCGGTGTCCACGGCGAACGCATAATCGCGAACGCTACCGAGCGAGAGAAGCAGGAGGCGCGGTGGCGGAGGTATGGCAAGAGCTCCAGGCTCTCGTGGAAAAACACGAGAGTTTGGAGCGTGACTCGAAGACTCGAGAGTTCGAGCTTGCGTCGGCTCTTGAGAGTGCCAAAGCTGCTAAGGCCGAAGCCCAAAAGGCCCTCCAGGAAATCGAGGCAGTAAAGAATATAGCGGCTGGTAAGGCATTCTTCATGCAAAGCAAGCATGTAAAAGTGAATTACCTGTTACTTACCCGAATTCGGAGCTCTCCAGGAGCGTTCGCAGATCTTCCTCGTAGCGTGTCCGATGCTGCCGCGTTCTACAGAGACGAGGAGGGGAGCTCGACGGAGAATGTGTTCTGGTCTCAGTATGCTGAGGCCGGACATCCGGTGCCCCTGAGCGACCAGCTGAAGTAGCTGGTCGAGCTCCACAAGGTGGCCGAACAGGCCATGAAGGGCCTCATAGTTCGGTTGTGGCCCAAAGAAGCCATGCCTGGGAGCTACTTCGGTCTGGTGCGGCAGCTGGTGGACGCCTGTCCATGGGTTGACGTCATCAAGCACTCCGCCTGCGTTGAAGGCGCCCGTCGGGCCCTTGCCCGCGCTAAGGTGCACTGGGGCAAGATGGACGCCGAGAAGCTTGTGACGGACGCGCCACCGCCGGGCAAGGAGTATCGCGCGCCTGAGATGTATTATAAGGGTGTCCTGAAGGGTGCCCGCATTATTCGGGTGAATTCTCCAAAGATGTAATTTTTGAGTAGACTCACATTTTGTTATTCTGTGCGCTGAAAACTTTGTTCATATGCGCTAAGCAACGCTTGTTAATTTAAAATATTACCGTCTGTGCGGCCGTTTATCAATTTTGAGAGATGGCAAGTCGTTGGCTTCGGCCCCCATGTCGCGAGTGTTGGGGTGTTTGGGATAAACTTGAGCGCTCTTGTTCCCTTTTTTGGGTCCATCTAGGGAGGCGCTCAACACAACGAACGAGGCAACCGGACTTATAGTGCTTGAACACTCTCACTTAGCCATAGAATTCTATAATTTTAAATTTCGGCGAAGCCCCTAGTGTTCGGAAGGCCGAATTCGGGGCGCTATCCATGTCTGGGCCGGACAAAGTCGGTTCCTCGCTCTAAGCGGCATAAGTCTTTAGGGGCTATAAAAAACCTCTCGAACAGCGACCGGCTCTCGCCCCATCATGTCGGTCAGTTTTAGCTTTCTCCACTGAGGTGCTTGCCCAGCTCAACTGGGGCACAATCGCAGTGGTTCTCCCAGCGCTACCTTAGCCGATATAACGGAACGTAAGGTACCAAAACATGGGAGCCGGGCAAACCCAACTATTGACCCAAGACATGATTCGGAGCCGATGCATATAATGCTATAAGTTCGGGGTGCCGCACTTGTGAAAGTGTTCGGGCTTACCACACCATAGATTGGGGAACTTAAGACCCTGGTGTACTTGGCCGTACCAAAGTGTACGGATGCAACATGTCATAAGTGAACATATGTATAGAAAAGGAATGCAATGATAGGCAAAAAGCGATGCATTGTTTATTCAAAAAATACTGCCATGAGTGCAGAACGATACAAATAGTGAGATAAGCAAGGGGTGGGACTATTTAACATGTCCCACTCCAGGGGTAGGCTGCGGAATGGTGTATAAGACAGGTATAATGCTCGTAATGGAGACCACCTAGATACTTGTCGTAGCTTTTCTGCTTCCCTGGCTGTTGCATCGTGATTTCTGCGGATCTACCGCCGGACAGGGCTTCTGGTAAATGGAGTCCTGAGGATAAGAAGAAAAAGGAAGAAAAAAGGATGCCACATTTGGGAGCCCCTGGTGTGGTTGAGCCGCACTCTTGGCCTGCCGTGGTCGTGCCCCTCCCCCTATGCCCATGGTATCTCCAGAGCGTAGTGATGTACGCGTAATCTTGGTCTTGCGTCTTGCAAGGGCTGGGGTTAGCCGCATTGCTACGCTGCGTGCTCGGACGTGCTGTGGTCTTGTTGTAGGTTACTCCGGCGCGCTGATGTTGTCCGGTAAACGGCCGGACTCGAGAATTGCCTTAAGAGGCTGCTCTGCACTTCTGCCGCGAGAGCCGATGTATGCTCCTCCGTTCGGAGAGAGCATTCAGTGTTTCCATTGACCGTGATGACTCCTCGAGGGCCTGGCATCTTGAGCTTGAGATATGCGTAGTGCGGCACCGCATTGAACTTTGCAAATGCGCTTCGTCCGAGTAGTGCATGATAGCCGCTGCGGAACGGGACTATGTCGAAGATTAACTCCTCGCTTCAAAAGTTATCCGGGGATCCAAAGACCACTTCAAGTGTGACTGAGCCAGTACAATTGGCCTCTACACCTGGTATGACACCTTTGAAGGTCGTTTTTGTGGGTTTAATCCTTGAGGGGTCTATGCCCATCTTGCGCACTGTATCCTGATAAAGCAGGTTCAGGCTACTGCCGCCGTCCATCAGGACTCTAGTGAGGTGAAATCCGTTGACGATTGGGTCTAGAACCAATGCAGCGAATCCGCCGTGGCGGATGCTAGTGGGGTGGTCCCTTCGATCAAAAGTGATCGGGCAGGAGGACCACGGATTGAACTTTGGGGCGATCGCTCCATCAGCAGATACATCCTCGAGCGCACGCTTCCGCTCCCTTTTGTGTATGTGGGTTGCGTATATCATGTTCACCGTCCGCACTTGTGGGGGGAAACCCTTCTGTCCTCTATTGTTCGGCAGCCAGGTCTCTTCCTCGTCATCGCTATGCAGCCCCTTGTCATTGTTTTTGGCAATTAACTTGCCTGCCTGCTTGAACACCCAACAATCCCTATTAGTGTGATTGGCCGGCTTTTCGGGGGTGCCGTGTATCTGGCACGAGCGATCGAGTATCCGGTCCAAATTGGACGGGCCCGGAGTAGTTCTTTTGAATGGCTTTTTCCGCTGACCGGGTTTAGAGCCTCTGAATCCAACGTTGACTGCCGTATCTTCAGTATTATCACCGTTAATGCGGCGCTTGTGCTTATTGCGATGCGACCTGCCAATGTTGTCCTTGATATCCGGACTACCAGACTTTTCGGTGAGGTTGTTACTGCGGGCTAGCCAGCTGTCCTCTCCCGCACGGAAGCGGGTCATGAGTGATGTGAGGGCTGCCATGGATTTCGGCTTTTCCTGTCCTAGGTGCCGGGCAAGCCACTCGTCTTGGATGTTATGTTTGAAGGCTGCAAGGGCCTCTGCATCCGGACAGTCGATGATTTGATTTTTCTTGGTTAAGAACCGTGTCCAGAATTGTCTGGCCGACTCGTCTAGCTTCTGAATTATGTGGCTTAGGTCATCAGCGTCTGGTGGTCGCACATATGTGCCCCGGAAGTTATCAAGGAATGCGGCTTCCAGGTCCTCCCAACACCAATTGATTCTCGCCGCAAGCTGTTGAGCCAATGCCGAGCTGGTCCTTTAAGCTGGAGTGGGAGGTATTTGATGGCGTGAAGATCATCACCGCGGGCCATGTCGATATGAAGGAGATAGTCTTCGATCCAAACCGCGGGGTCTGTTGTGCCATCGTAGGATTCAATGTTCACGGGTTTGAACCCTTCGGGGATTTGATGATCCATTACTTCATTTGTGAAGCATAGTGGGTGTGCGGCGCCTCTGTATTGGGCTATATCACGACGTAGCTCAAGCGAGCTTTGTCTACTGTGTTCGGCCCGGCCGGAATTTCTGTATCCGGCGTGACGGTTGTCGTCGCGTATCGTGGGGCACCCACACGATCCGTAGATCGATCTTGATTGTCTTGCCTTATCCTCCAATATGTCTCGCAAGTCCGGCGCATTCCCCCGTGGCTTTGTACTTTTCGAGCGATGCCAGGGTGCGGCTTTAGTGGAGGGCCTAGAGGCCTCTCTGTCGCGGCCACGAGGTGGCCGGTCAGCCGTATTGTGCGCTGGTGAAGTAGGTTTATAAGCTTCCTCCTATAATCGGGGGCAGCAGCTTGCGTTTGGGGAAGCTTTTGGAGGGGCGTTCGAGTTCGTACTCTTCGGCTGCGAGGACTTCAGTCCATCTGTCGGCTAGCAAATCTTGATCAGCTCTAAGCTGTTGCTGCTTTTTCTTGAGGCTGCTTGCCGTGGCCATAAGCCTGCGTTTGAAACGCTCTTGTTCGATGGGATTCTCAGGCACGACAAATTCGTCGTCGTCGAGGCTTGCCTCGTCTCCAGAGGGAGGCATGTAATTATCGTCCTCTACCTCTTTGTCTGCTGCTCTCTCATGAGGGTTGGCTTCTCCATCCTCCTGTGCTGAATCTTGCTGGAGGGGGTTGTCTTCGGCACTGTCCGGGGTTTTATTGTCTCATGAGCCGGAATCTCCATTTTTGCTGTGGCGGGATTTAGAGCGGCGCCGCTGACGCCGGCGCTTAGGCTGTTTCTTGGAGGGGTCGTCCTCCGTAGTTCCATCGCCATTCCCATCCTTTGGGATGTCCACCATGTATACGTTGTATGACGAGGTGGCTTTCCAGTGCCCTGTAGGCACTAGTTCTTGGTCGTCTCCGGCATCGTCGTCCATACCGTCGATGTCTTCGGAGTCGAAGTCTAGCATGTCGGTTAAGTCATCGATAGTGGCTACAAAGTGGGTGGTGGGTGGGCCTTGAATTTCTTCGTTGTCCGCATCCCAACCGTCCTGAATGTAATCCGGCCAGGGCTCTCCTGATAAAGAGAGATACATTAGCGAATTCAGGATGTCGCCAAAAGGCGAGTGCTGAAAGATGTCCGCAGCGGTGAACTCCATGATCGGCGCCCAATCGGATTCGATTGGAAGGGGCGCGGAGGTTGAGTCCGCGAGGAGTCCGCACCTCGGAGTCACGAGCTTCACAAGGGACAGGGTCGGTATTCGACTCCATCGCCGTAGAGGTAGCAGCCCCCGAGGCGGTGTCTAGCCACCCATCCTCGATCGGCGCAGTCGGCTCTGAGTTAAGGGTCGGTGCGGACTCTTGTGCGGCCTCCAGGGCACTATTTGGCAGCAGAGCTAAATCATGCCCATTGTGACAGTGGGGCGTGCTTGGCTGTGGCTCGAATCCGTCGAAGATCAAGTCTCAGCGGATGTCAGCCGTATAGTTCAAACTTCCAAATCTAACCTGATGGCCAGGGGCGTAGCTTTTGATCTGCTCCAGATGGCCAAGCGAATTGGCCCGCAGTGCAAAGCCGCCGAATACAAAGATCTGTCCGGGGAGAAAAGTCTCACCCTGGACCACGTCGTTGTTGATGATCGAAGGAGCCAACGAGCCTATGGGCGACGACACAGAGGAACTCTCAATGAAAGCACCAATGTCGGTGTCAAAACAGGCGGATCTCGGGTAGGGGGTCCCGAACTGTGCGTCTAGGCGGATGGTAATAGGAGACAAGGGACATGATGTTTTTACCCAGGTTCGGGCCCTCTCGATGGAGGTAAAACCCTACTCCTGCTTGATTGATATTGATGACATGGTTAGTACAAGAGTATATCTACCACGAGATCAAGGAGGCTAAACCCTAGAAGCTAGCCTATGGTATGATTGTTGTTCGTCCTATGGAGTAAAACTCTCCGGTTTATATAGACACCGGAGAGGGCTAGGGTTACACAGAGTCGGTTACAATGGTAGGAGATCTACATATCCGTATTGCCAAGCTTGCCTTCCACGCCAAGGAAAGTCCCATCCGGACACGGGACGAAGTCTTCAATCTTGTATCTTCATAGTCTTGGAGTCCGGCCAATGATGATAGTTCGGCTATCCGGACACCCCCTAGTCCAGGACTCCCCCACTGCCCATGGGCCATATATGGTCCGACGCGACATCCGACCCTCTAACGGCCCGTGATAAAGGTGGCAACAATTCAGCCCAATGTGACTTTTGGCCTATTAAAGGTCTATCAATAATTCGGCACGTTGATGCCTCTACTAAGCTTTCGGCCTCTTAAAGGCCCATGATATCAGTGGGCCAACTAAGGCCCAAGATGTGTTTTGGCCTGGTAATGGCACGTCATATAACTAGGCCGAAAAAGGGGTCTACATTTCAGCCTCCTGAAGGCCCGTCGATGACTAGTGAAAATTGAGGCCCAACATGCATTTCGGCCTGCTAAAGGCCCATGGTTTCTTCTGGGCCGTAACAGGCCAGCAGAATATTCAGGCTGTTAATGGCCCAAAGCTACATTGGCCCAACTAGGCGTTGGGTCCACTAAAGGCCCAACTGAACTTTGGGCCAAATATAGGCCCATGTAAGTTGTGGGCCTGGCGCAAAGTGTGAAGGCCCCAATGGCCTTTCAGGCTCAAGGAAGTTTTAGGCCGGCCCTATTGTGGCCTGCTAAAAAGTAGGCCAGTTAGAGGCGAATGTTTCGGCCCGGTGGACTACATCAGATTTTCTGCAGATAACGAATGATGGCGGTAACTAGTAGGAATTAAGAAAAAACCTACTCTATACAATAAAGAAATGGCATAGTAACTTAGAATAAACCTACACTATACAATACAGTATTTATGGTATATTACATCCACTAGACATCGAAGTTCGCCACCAGTGATCATAAAGCGCAACGAAGCTGATTACAAAAACTTGGCGCCATTGCAGCGTAACAAAATAATACTAGACCAAGAACAGTTCCAAGACATTTCAAGAAAGGTTAGCCTTGCGTGGGAACTGCAGCGCAAGCTGCTGAGCAAGGTTGTGAGACCGGCCTAGCATGTCGGTCATAGCTTCTAGGTGTAGCTGTTTAGCAAGGAGGTTCTCATTGGTATTCTCCGTAATCTTTCTTAGAGATAGGACTTCAAGTCGAAGTTTAGTTGCAGACTGCCTTTCTGCTAGAACTTGGGACTGAAGAAGTCAAACTGATTCAGACAACGAATTCTATGAGCTTGTCTGACTGCTAGTCTCAAGTAACATGAACACTGCATCAAGACAAGACTTTGGGGTTGTCCCTCTATCTTCAAGATGTTTTGCCTTCTTTGTTGCAATATATGTTGGGTTTGTCTCACAGCCTTAAGCAGAGTTGTGCATGCCATCAGGCATCTCACCCTGAAACAAGCAGAGAGATGACATGTTTTGCCCGTGTATAAACAAAGATGATAATTGTGCTGTTAATTCCATCCAATTTCAAATTAGAAAATAAAGAGTAAGTTCAAAATATCAATAGCATAAGTTGGCATTGTTCATAATGCGGGGAGCTTCACCACACTACTGGATTACCATGTCAACATAACAAGCATAGATGAAGGGCAAATACAATCATTGTATCTATTTTGGTTAATGTGCATGGCATGTTGTTCATATCATCAGCCACATCAGTAAGATAGAACAGGAGATGACAAGGTGCAAACATGGGCTGCTTCACCACACACTGTATTATAGATCCACAAAAACAAGCATACATATAGTGAGTATTGAGTAATGTGAATGGTATGAATAAGGAATTTGGTTTTACAAGTAAAACTTGGAACTACGGTTGTTGTGAACATGCATTTTGATAGAAACAACAAACTAAACAGCAGTTAATGATAGGGAGTATGAGCCAATTAAATAGGAGTTGAGGATAAAGGCTTTAGAAGGACTGACTTGCATTAACATTTAACACTGGCTTTATAATGCCCTTCTCCATGTCAAGGGAAGGACAACTCAAGAATTTCAGCACAAAATATTCTTCATAAGCATTGCCTGTACTCTACATTTTGTAGAGAGTAATTACAGATATGATAATACTGGAAGGGATAGAGGATAATGAAGATAAGATGTAGATTGATGCTACATAATCAACTACCAATCCCTGGAAGTACAAGCGTTACAAGACATAATGTACTAACAAGGGCAGTGGGCTACACTTCTACACTAGCGTTGTGTGTATATTCAACTTTTTGGTAAGATTAAATATAGATATGATATTTTTTAGTAAATGGTGGGCGAGGGAGATAAGATGCAGAATGGTACACAATGAACCAATCCCTCTTCCATATAATATAAGTGTTTTGAACATTGGTGTACTGTACAAAACGTTCTTATATGGGTGAATTCCATATATGCCACTCAAAACTTGCCTGTACCCTCATCTGCCACTGGAAATTTCCCTCTCCTAAATATGCCATTGAAAATATGCACCGTGTACAGATATGCCACTATGGCCAGTTTGACCGTTAGTTGACTGTCAAGTGGCATGTGAAAAGACGACTTTGCCCCTGGTACTGTAGCGGCGATATACTGTAGCATTCCGAACAAATTTGACAATCTCGAATTGGGGGGCGACCGTACTGTAGCGACGACATACTGTAGCATCCGAAAAGATTTAAATTTGAACAATTTTTTTGAATTTCAAAATAAATCACCGTAATTTCAAATTACGAATTCCTAACACTTTTTTCGAAAAAATTGTTCGCAATTTAAAAAAAACTGGATTTTTTTTTTGTAAAAGTGGATGCTACAGTACGTTTGCCCGCAATTTCGAAACTGACCAAATTTGTTCGGAATGCTACAGTGTACGCCGCTACAGTACAGGGGCAAAATCGTCTTTCCAAGTGCCACTTGACAGTCAACTAACGGTCAAACTGACCATAGTGGCATATCTGTATGCGGTGCAAATTTTCAATGGCATATGTCGGAGAGGGAAATTTCCAATGGCAGATGGGAATACGGGCAAGTTTTGAGTGGCATATATGGAATTCACCCTTCTTATATTATGGGACAAAGGGAGTAGTTGTTAATGTAAGTACAGTGATAGACGATGTTCAGTCCTTACAAGAGGACTGCAGAGCTAAACCTCTTTAAAAGCATTGGGTTGATTCTAAATTTATGTAAGAGTCCATACGGATCTTATAATGTCCACCAAATGGACGATAACAAGGCTAACATGTGCAGTGATGCTACATAATCAACCAACTATGAAAGTAAGTATGGTCATACAGGGCAAGAGGTACTCACAAGAGCAATGCAGTGTGTAGTATAGTTGCGATATTCTGTGGTCCCTTTAGAATGAATGTTCTTCTGCAAACAGTTTTGGTACAGGTGAGACGTTAAGGCACATCCAGAAATGTAGTTCAAATTGTGATGTGATATCATAGGCAGTACCTTACGCTGCAGACGAGACCAATGTGTAACAAGATTGATTATTCCAGTCACTCTGTAATAAATGTAGCACCAGAGACTTTACAAAAATTTCGTTTAGAGGCATGCCATCGAAGTGTGCTTGCCTCAGATAGGAACGATACTTCATCAACGAGTGCTTCAAAAGCGCAACCAACCCTTGCTCGTCTTGACAATCCAGTTTGGTCCTTGCCTATTTAAAAGAATGAAATCTTGTGTGTTCTGTCAGCAGAAACATATGCAATAATTACCATGAATAACATTAGTACATCACTTACGCATAAGTTGCGGAGGAAGATTGGAAATTGTTCTTTGTCTGTGGTATAATTTTCCATGAGGGAAAGATGCGCACAAAGTTCCTGACAACAATATAAGCTTCGTCTTGTAAACTGGGAAGAAGTGGAACAGGAGTCCTATTTGCTGCAATTGGGGCTCTCTCTTGTCCGAAAAGGGATTTGGCAACTGGATTTGGTGTACTCTTTTTCTGGAGTGGTGGTTTTGCGTCATAGAGGTGGAGCTATGTCAACTGGCATCATCATACTGTTTGCGGCAGTTGGGGTCTGCCGAGTTGGGGCATCAGAGATGGCCAATGTAGTAGGGCTAGAGTCTACTAGAGTTGTGGCCGTGTTTTCTGGGTCTGGTAATATTGCAACTACACCTAATGGGCTATTTGATTTATCAGGTGCCACTACCTTTTCCAAATACATTGTTCGTGCTCCTCCACTATCAGCAATCGCCCTCTTCCTTTTGAATGTCTAATACACAAGAACAACATTTGAATGGATTAATATGGTATGATGAAAAATGGAATATGTACTGAAAATGGATAGGTAGGGCGTATTCACATACACAATGTTTAAATTAAGCTAATGGCAGTGCAACAAAGTAGCAGCAATGCAAAGCATCAACTGCAAGATATGTGCGACCAATATAACCTTGGAAAGTTAGAGCAAGCACCTTGATCTGTCAATAAGATAGGGCATCTGCCTCTGACTCCTCCACTAGGGATCTACATTGACTTAGGTCTCTCTCTAGTTCAGAATTATTGTTAGGGTCATATTCTGAGCATGAATCTGTAGGTGGAGAGCGTTTGCATTGCATCCAGACTTGATTTCAGTCCCTTAATGCCAAGTTTGATAGCCATGGCATTGTTCTGCTTTATTCTTTTCATGCACGCAAGCTCATAATCATTATGATGTTGTTCAGTATCTGAGATTCATGATAACATAAAAAGTACTTAGATTATCTATGGAATGCATTGCAGATTCAACTCGAAGAGTGTCTCCCTATAAACCCCTGCATATGCAAAGTTCACCCCCAACCGCGTTGACCAGACCATACACAGAAATACAAACCTCTTATGTCTCTATAACAGGCAGACACACATTTCAAAACTGAAGTAGGAACATTAGAATCATACTCCCTCCGTTCATTTATCTAAGGTGTATTATTTTGGGCACGGTGACGAAGGCACATAATTATGGACGTGTTAGGACTAAATTACCCTTGGAAAATTTATTAGTTAGTGGCAAGTAAATCAGTTAGTCCAGGAAAGTAAGAGATACATGCAATCGACATAGAGATAGTTTCCTTATTTTGCTACAAAGAGAGATACAGACAATCATGAGAGAGATACTTTCCTTTTCCTAGAGGGGTAACCAGGGAATTACGAGGAATTCGAAGAAATGCACCTTACATTCTGGAATTTTATCCAAAAACAGATACACCTTATATAAAGGAACGGAGGGAGTATTAAATTCGTATTTGAACAACTAAACTAAGGAATTATGAGTGGCATAATGTTTAGCTTCAAGGGTGGAGTGCTGGTAGTGCGACACAAAGCAAGTAGGCGGATTGTATTCCATGTAAAAGATCGTACTCTATGTAAAAGGTGGAAATGACACTTTCTTTCTATACAATGCAGTGTTCGTCGCCCACACATGACGGAAGAGATCACAAAGAGAAATACTATTCACTCATGTCTGCAGTTCCAGCATTATGAAATATGGTGATCCACCCTAAAAGAATATTGACAACAAAGATGACAAGGCAAGCATAGATGTAGTGAATCAATCATTACTTGTGAGTTTACTAGGACAAGTATGTAGAATTGTAACCGCAGTATGAGACTGTCCAAAATCTGAATCAAGAAGTTGGTCTAGCACTTATTGTTTGCAACTAATCGACGTGAATAATTGGATATCATATCGAATGAGTAAGAAAGATAAGTAAAACTATCTATAAACTTGGCCTGCTGTAGTAATCTGGGTCAATGTCACTATGACCAACAATCCAAAATGACTAGTGCCTGTTCCTAGGGTCGAAATTTTGAAACCCTGTGAACTTTATAGGTACTAAAGATTACAAAAATACATCTGAAGCATTAAGTGTAGGTAGCACTCAGTACACAACAAATCCTAATGACAGTCCTACCTAATGAGTAATGAATCAATTAGAAAATGGGTGATGAGGAGTGGCTGCTGAGTGTTGAGGACGTATCTCAGGATAAATCGGGTTGGCTTAGTGGCTGCTACACGCTGATATGTCTCCAACGTATCTACAATTTTTTATCGTTCCTGCTACCTCTTGAGCACTGCGTTGGATGTCCCTGAAGAGGAGAGGATGATGCAGCAAAGTAGCGGAAGTATTTCCCTCAGTTTTTGAGAACCAAGGTATCAATCCAGTTGTAACGCCCCGGATTCGTTGCGCCAGGTGTCCGCCAGTTATTCGCCTTCATTGCCATGTCATTTGCTTGCGTGTTGCATTTTATCATGCCATCATGTGCATTTCATTTTGCATACATGTTCGTCTCATGCATCCGAGCTTTTTCCCCGTTGTCCGTTTTGCAATCCGGCACTCCTATGTCCTCCGGCGTCCCCCTTTTGCCTCTTTTCGTGAGTGGGTGTTAAACGTTCTCGGAATGGACCGAGGGTTGCCAAGCGGCCTTGTATAGCACCGGTAGACCGCCTGTCAAGTTTCGTGCCATTTGGAGGTCGTTTGATACTCCAACGGTTAACCAGGTAACCGTAAAAGCCCTCTTTTGTTGCAGCCCAACACCCTTCCAAAGTGGCCCAAAACCTAGCTAACTCCCCTCCATGCTCTCGGTCATTCGATCACGATCGTGTGGGCGAAAACTGCTCCTCATTTGGACTCTCCTAGCTCCCTCTACCTATAAAAGGCCTCTCTCCCCGAAATTTACATCCAAACCCTAGATCTTTTCCTCCCCGCGCCGCCGGACGCTTTCTCCTCCCACCGGACATGTCCGTGTGACGCCAGGGTAATCATGCTACAGTAATCCCACGTTAACGATGCCACATCACCACGATTACTGTGGCTAATCTCGCATTAGTTCGAACCCGATTTGAATTCAATTTAAAAATCAGGCAAACAACAAAAGTTTTCAAAGATTAAAAATAAAATGTTCGGGTTGTGCCAAATAATGCATAGGTAATTATGGTGGTCAAACCACACCTTTATAAAATGTTTAAACACTCTAAAAGGAATAAAATAGCAGCATTAATAATTATATAAATGCTTTTAAAATGACAAACAATTTCAAAACTATTTTATTTCAGTGCTAAGTTGTTTGTGGCTGTGGTATAAATTGTAACATCTATTTTGGGTGCCACTTTAGTATTTTTACAAAAACTAAAAATAAAAGAGAACAAAAAAACAACAACAACAGGAAAATACAATACAAAAAAAGAGAGAAAGGCCTCCCTGGCCAACTGGGCCAGACGGCCCAACTGGCCGACCCACCTGAGTACAATACCAGCCCACTCCCACTTATCCCTTCCCTCACATGGGGGCGATGGAGGGTGTGGCAGCCATCCATGGTGCCGGGGACATGCGTGGCGGCCATCCCCGACCTCCCCGACGCCTATAAGCCACCCCCACGTCACCGGCGCCCAACCCTAGTTTTGCTCGCCCCCATCTCCCTCTGCCTCCCTCCTCAGATCCCCCTCCTTGATCTCCGCCATGGACGCGTCGTCGGCGTAGCCATCGCCGATGGCCTCCTTGCTGCCAGAGACCACGCCAGGGGCACCGTCTTCGTCGCCTACTTCGACTACATGGGAGAGATCGAGCCGGAAGCCACTCGGACACCCGCTGCTTCCCCGTCCTCAACCTCCATCCGTCTCGGTCGGCGCCGCCATCGCCAACACCGGCCACCTCTGCTGCTCCTAAGCCACTCAACGGGCCTCCTTGTGCCTGCTCGGTGAGCACATCCTCTCCCCTCCCATTCTTGCGCCAGAGGCGCCGTCCCCCGAAGCTCGTCTGAAGCTGCCAGACGTCTGACGTCGCGTGCGTCGTCTTGTGGCTGCTTCTATCTTGCGCTGCCGCCTCGCAGATGGTCTAGTGCTACCGCCTCCCTCGCTCCAACGCCGCCGCCGCACGGCGCTTCGCCGACCCGCCACACGCAGCGTCAAGACGCCGCGCCCGCGCACCAGCCTCGCCTTTGATCATGCCCGTAGTCGCCGCGACAGTGCCGCCGCGCCTAACGCCTTGGCCTCTGCTGCTGCTCACGCCATGCTTGCTTGCTCGCTCGAGCTCCTGCGCCCCCACCACAGCACGCACCAAGACGCACCAGCGCCTGTGCTACTCATGCAGCTACTGCTGCTGCTATGCTACACGGTATAGTACAATTCGATTCTTCAGAGCTAGTGCTAGCTTTTCTAATTTGACATTGTCTGACCCTCTGTACAGCCTCTAAACAACATCTAACCAGCGGTTAACATGGGTAAAAATAATATGAGTAGAAACCATACATGACAAACTCCATTTTATCCCACTGGACCAATTCCTTTTGATGTATGGTTTAATTCCGACAAAAGTCACAAATTCCAATGTTCTGTTAATAGAAAAGCTGAAAACAGCTTTAATTTCATAGCTACTTTAGAGCTGTTAATGATCAATCAAATGGACTCTAACAGAGATGAAAGTGCTACTATCTTATAGACCACAGAAAAATGCTCCATATTGATATAAGGCACAAAATCATAGGAGTTACAGATCAATAGTTGTAGTGTTTGGAAAACAGCCAAGTAATGTTTAAAACTGTCGAATTCTCAGACTTAGCAAAATTTCAGGGTTTTCCGAATATTGTTTTAATCTTCGAAAAAACATATAAAATAATCCGTAGCTCGGATGAAAAAGTTTTATACATGAAAGTTACTCAGAATGACGCGACGAATCCGGTTAGACCCTCCGTTCGTCCGCCACACACTCCTAGCATAGCGAACATGGAACTTTTCCCCTCCGATTCGTCTGTCCGAAAATGCTAAACCTGGGGAAACATTCTCGGATGTTATCCCCCTTCGCCGGTAATGTGTAGCACCATGTTAGAACACGTCTAGCTCTGTTTGTTGTCCTATTATGCTCTTGCTTGCTATGTATTTACTGTTTCTTCCCCCCTATTCTCTCCGGTAGACTCTGAGACTGCCGCTGATGCCGTTGTGATCAACTACGTCACCGACGACCCTCCTTCTTGTCTGAGCAACCAGGCAAGCCCCCCATTGATCACCATATATCGCCTATTCTCCTCTATACTGCTTGCATTAGAGTAGTGTAGCATGTTACTGCATTCCGTTGATCCTATTCTGATGCATAGCCTGACATTGTTGCTACATCTGTTGATACCTTACCTGCAATCCTAAATACGTAGTATAGGATGCTAGTTCATCATCATTGGCCCTACATTCTTGTCAGTCTGCCTTGCTATACTATTGGGCCGTGATCACTCGGGAGGTGATCACGGGTATATACTATACATGCATACATATTATACAGATGGTGACTAAAGTCGGGTCAGCTCGATGAGTACCCGCAAGTGATTCTGATGAGGGGGCTGAAAGGACAGGTGGATCCATCCCGGTAGAGGTGGGCCTGGGTTCCCGACGGCCCCCGACTGTTACTTTGTGGCGGAGCAATAGGGCAGGTTGAGAGCACCTAGGAGACAGGTGGGCCTGGCCCTATTCGGCGTTCACGGATACTTAACACGCTTAACGAGATCTTGGTATTTGATCTGAGTCTGGCTACTGGCCTATACGCACTAACCAACTACGCGGGAACAGTTATGGGCACTCGACGTCGTGGTATCAGCCGAAGCCTTCGTGACGTCAGCGACTGTGCGGCGCGTGCCGGGTTGGACTTTGTTAACGCAACTTCCTTTGTAATGGAGGTTGCTAGGTCTGCTCACCGGCCGCGTACGCAACGTGCAGGTGTGCAATGGGCGATGGGCCCAGACCCCTGCGCACATAGGATTTAGACCGGC
Organism: Aegilops speltoides; assembly: GCA_021437245.1. Classification (NCBI taxonomy): domain Eukaryota; kingdom Viridiplantae; phylum Streptophyta; class Magnoliopsida; order Poales; family Poaceae; genus Aegilops; species Aegilops speltoides. The sequence goes on along the minus strand of CM038142.1, from coordinate 253,194,290 downwards.
GTGCTGACCTCTCTGTTGTGCCTAGGTGGGGCTGCGACGTGTTGATCTTCCGAGGCCGGGCATGACCCAGGAAAGTGAGTCCGGCCAAATGGGATTGAGCATGTTGGGTTATGTGGTGCACCCCTGCAGGGAAGTTAATCTATTCGAATAGCCATGATCTTCGGTAACAGGACGACTTGGAGTTGTACCTTGACCTTATGACAACTAGAACCGGATACTTAATAAAACACACCCTTCCAAGTGCCAGATACAACCCGGTGATCGCTCTCTAAAAGGGCGACGAGGAGAGGATCGCCGGGTAGGATTATGCTATGCGATGCTACTTGGAGGACTTCAATCTACTCTCTTCTACATGCTGCAAGACGGAGGCTGCCAGAAGCATAGTCTTCGATAGGACTACCTATCCCCCTCTTATTCTGGCATTCTGCAGTTCAGTCCACTGATGTGGCCTGCTTACACATATACCCATGCATATGTAGTGTAGTTCCTTGCTTGCGAGTACTTTGGATGACTACTCACGGTTGCTTTTCCCCCTTTCCTTTCTTTCTGGTTGTCGCAACCAGATGCTGGAGTCCAGGAGCCAGACACCACCGTCGACGACGACTCCTACTACACCGGAGGTGCCTACTGCTGACGACGACCAGGAGTAGTTAGGAGGATCCCAGGCAGGAGGCATGCGCCTCTTTCGATCTGTATCCCAGTTTGTGCTAGCCTTCTTAAGGCAAACTTGTTTAACTTATGTCTGTACTCAAATATTGTTTCTTCCGCTGGCTCGTCTATGATCGAGCACTTGTATTCGAGCCCTCGAGGCCCCTGGCTTGTATTATGATGCTTGTATGACTTATTTATGTTTTATAGTTGTGTTGTGATATCTTCCCGTGAGTCCCTGATCTTGATCGTACACGTTTGCGTGCATGATTAGTGTACGATTGAATCGGGGGCGCCACAAGTTGGTATCAGAGCCGACTGCCTGTAGGAATCCCCCTTTCCAACTCCTTGGCCGAAGTTGAGTCTAGTCATTGAAAAACTTTTTCTAACTTGGCTGTGCAACCCATGGGCTCACGTCACCATTTGGGTGGTATTAGGATCTTTTACTCCTCATCTATACTCTCGGACTCTGATCTCTCTTCTATTCGGGTTAAGTGATTTTCTAAAAATCTAACTTTAGGTTCTCGAAAACACTTTCTCCCGGAGAGCCCCTTCAGTCCAGATGATTGCCGGCTGCACCAGAAGATTTTGAAGTTACTCACCGATACTCTTTTGAGACTTTGTGCCCGTTGGTTTTGCAATTCCCTACCATCGAAATATCCCTATGGATAAATACATACACTTGCCATTCTTACTTTTATTCCCAGTTGATCTTGTTATTACAAGATACCCTGAAATCCTCTTTATTGTTTCGAGAATATTTTGTGCCTATTGCCTTGCAGTTCCTTGCCACATGAATACCCCTACGGAAAATTTCTCACCCTTATTGGGTATCCGCCATTCCCGCTTGTTCATGTGTTTCACATTGGTCTTCAAATACTATTCGATCCTCCAGAATCCTTAGTAGCTTATTGCTCGCAATACTTGTGCCGCTTGCATTATGGATGCTTTCCATATGTCTGGCAATATTCGTTAGTATCCTTAGGCACCGTCATTTTGATCCTATTGATTCAACATGAGTGCGAATGCACGCAATCATCATTTGATCCTTTTAAATTATCCTTCCGGCTCAGACGTCATTTTAAACATGAGCCGGTTCTTAACCAATCCAATTGCCGTCGGTTGTACCCCTAAGGCTATTCAACTTATCCATCCCTAATCAGAAATTTGCTTCTGATCCTTTGATTTGGAAATCATAATTCTTTTACATGTGAGCTTTGAATTAGCCAGTTGCTTCTGTAATCCAATGCCTTCGCATTCTTTCTTCAACTGGTTTCGTATCGATGCTCACATCAGCTCCGCTATCGACCGTTAGATCCTTTGTTGGATTATTATTCGGCAATGTCCTTCATATTTAATCGCCTTGTGAATTCTTCCCTGATACATAATGCCATTAGTAAATCCTATTCGTTGATTTTTGCCAACCTTGCTTTGCTTTCGAGCTGGTGATATTTATTCTTGAAGCTTGTGGTATACGTTTCCTTGATGCCCCGATGGGTTGAACCTATACCTTCCTTAATATGTGTGAACTCGAAAGTTTCACGAGTCATACTCTCTTTGGTATTTTTGCGGATAAAATTTCAACACTACAACTTCATCAAACGCGAGAAGTAAATGAAAGGTTATGCAGTGGAGAAGTGGGAGTCGACCTTGAACTTTGTGTTCATACCCATGGACAAGATGTAGATCTTCTCATCGAAGCTTCTTTTAAAATTAATTATTCCTTGGTATAAGTTCACCTTATATCGGGATCCGCTTTTTCAATCATGGTTCCGACCATGTTCTCCTTTAAATACCATTTCTGTGCAAGTTTAAGCACTTGTCTTCTCTGAGCAATCCCCGACCCAACCTCTACTTTGATCCGTCGTCGAGTATTACCCCCTGGTATCTCGAGGTTATCATGGAACACCATAACTTCTTATGAGTTCTTCATCAAGTACTACATTCTCACCGATTCCAATGTTTCCTAGGTTCTGAGTGGTTAGTCACTCAAATACATCGATAACTGAATCGTGTCCTTTCTACGATTCAACCATTCTTAGCAATCTTCCTTGCTTACAAGTTTCTACCCGATCACTTCATCCCAAGCCTGATCGGCTATATCATTATCGTGCTAAATTTAACTGTGCTACCTGGTCCTTCTTCCTGAAGCACAAATTGTCGACGATGAGCTAAGCTTATGTCGATTTTCCTCATCATATCATTTTGCCTTGAACAGCAAGCTTGATTTCGAGTTTGTGTCCTACCCATGGTTCCAATAACCTTTCGCTTCATCATTCCTTTGATTTGAAGTCGTCGCTAATTGATTACATCTTCTTGAAACCTCTCGACAAATGTGTCGTGATCTTCATCAACCTTATGAGCTCTTCCAGGATATCAATCAGATTCAGGAAGAGAATACCGTCCTTGCCCTCGATGATTTGTGTTATCATCGACCACTTTATTGCCTTTCGTTCAACACAAATTTGTTCGCGTTTTTGTTATACCTTGAGATCCCTGCTATCCAACATTTGTTCTTCTTTACCTTGGAGTATTACCATCTTTTAATATCAAGATATTGTGAGGACTGCTCCACCACTTAAGGAATTCTTGGTATTGTGATACTTCTCACCATCACCATTCTTTCTTGGGTCCTCGTGTTGATTCCAACCGGGGTACCAACAAGTGAGCGGTGCTGTTTGGATTCTGCCCTTCTAGCAACCCTCTTACTTTGAAGTTAATGGTCGGCCGTTCATTGTTAGACTATTGATTATTGAATCACCATTCCGACGTTGGTCGTGCAACCTAGCCCATATTCGGGTGCACCTTTCAACCAATGTTTAAATGTGTATGCTGTCCTCGAGCATACATCATTATATCATTTGATCTGGCAAATGTTATCTCTTTGTTCATATAATTGTGGGAATCCATTTTTTTTTGAAATCTCAATTAATTAGCCCTGAGTCCACCAGCCATCTCCTCCCCTCTCCTTGATTTAATGATGAACGCTTGTTTCGGAACATGCTTCCATAGTTCATTTCCCAAGCATCTTACAATGTCATCTCGTCAATTTGTGGTGCACCTTTTCTTCTCACGCATACTAAGTCGGAGGTATCCTGACACCAATCGGATCTGAACCTCGGATAGATATGATGGTTGAAACATATTTCCAAGAGTTATAACATTGTTCTTTTTATGACCTGGTAAGGTGATGGCATGCCCAGCACACCTGGCCGGATGACCTGCTGTTATAGTTTCCTTATTAACAAGGTTATCCATTCTTCCATGAGGAAATTGTAAGACTTATTCTACAAGTTGTTCCTGATGGATCCTTCATGTATCCAAAGTCTGACCTTTGCTTAAAGACCATGTCAATACTATCTCGAAGCATGTCTGTGGTACTCCGATTTTCAACAAGAACATTTGAAGCCCATTGCTAAATGTTTCCTGCTCAATTATCCAAACACCGCTGTATGGGTAATGTCATGAAATTCCTCTCCCCTTACATAAATGGTTTTCTACTTTCTATCGTATCATGGATATCAAGCTCTGTTTGTCCTTGGGAAGGAAATACCCCGAAATATGTGTTTTAACACATTTTCCTTTCCATTGTTCTGTTTAATCTGATAATCATATTTTCCTTTCCATTGTTTGATTTAACCTTTCTTGTGATCTATATGACCTAAGCAGTAATATTCTCCTGCTTATGTAAACACCTCGTGGTACCGCTCTGTCAGTAAGACCATGTTACTATTGTTGATGACATTCCGGTAGCCACCGATGGACGAGAACCTTGCCTATTGGCCCGCCTCATTCAACGAGCGGGAAAATGGTTCTCTTCGTCCCTCCCCCTTGGTATCGATGTTATTGCCGACATAACTGATAGGCTACCCTCTGGCACGCCTTACTATCGTGACCGTGCAAGATGTCGGCCCCCTTCCTACTTTCAACCACATGGTGGGCCCATAACCTGAGCCCACAGATCGAAACCGACTCTCCTGTACACCCCCTGTTTCCAAAGTTATTCCTCGCGCGTGGACTCATATGTAATTCACGGACCACCGTCCCAAGTGATCTATTTTGGTATCATACGCAATACTTATTCTCGTTGCCCTGAACCCCTTTCACCTTCTGATTAGGCATCGAACGCTTGCCTATCCGTTTGAAACTTCTCATGGTACCTCCTTACTTTGCTCTCAATATTTTCTTAAGATTCAATTCGAGAGTAACTTCCGCCACCTTCCTCGATGTTATCGACCAGATAGTCAGCCTTGTAGAGGTCTGTCCTTTTGAAGCTACCCCTTATCCTTTCCGTAAATACGATGAAGATCCCCAAGGAAGGACGACAACTTCATCATGATGACCCGAAGCAGAGAACTGAAGACATCAATGTAATGGGTCGACCTCTTCGAGAAGAGCAACCAAAGACGAGAAGATTCGTTAGGATTTCGTAACCAGACCTTTCCCCCTAGTCCCCCTCTTAAATCACGGGACGAGATTTCTTGTAGTGGAGGAGATTTGTGATGCCCGGGTAATCATGCTACAGTAATCCCACGTTAACGATGCCACGTCACCACGATTACTGTGGCTAATCTCGCATTAGTTCGAACCCGATTTGAATTCAATTTAAAAATCAGGCAAACAACAAAAGTTTTCAAAGATTAAAAATAAAATGTTCGGGTTGTGCCAAATAAAGCATAGGTAATTATGGTGGTCAAACCACACCTTTATAAAATGTTTAAACACTCTAAAAGGAATAAAATAGCAGCATTAATAATTATATAAATGCTCTTAAAATGACAAACAATTTCAAAACTATTTTATTTTAGTGCTAAGTTGTTTGTGGTTGTGGTATAAATTGTAACATCTATTTTGGGTGCCACTTTAGTATTTTTACAAAAACTAAAAATAAAAGAGAACAAAAAAACAACAACAGGAAAATACAATGCAAAAAAAGAGAGAAAGGCCTCACTGGCCAACTGGGCCAGACGGCCCAACTAGGCGACCCACCTGAGTACACTACCAGCCCACTCCCACTTATCCCCTTCCCCTCGCTACAGGGACGATGGAGGGGTGTGGCAGCCATCCATGGCGCCAGGGACATGCGTGGCGGCAATCCCCGACCTCCCCGACGCCTATAAGCCACCCCCACGTCACCGGGGCCCAACCCTAGTTTTGCTCGCCCCCATCTCCCTCTGCCTCCCTCCTTAGATCCCCCTCCTTGATCTCCGCCATGGACGCGTCGGCGGCGCAGCCGTCGCCGATGGCCTCCTCGCTGTCAGAGACCGCGCCAGGGGCACCGTCTTCGTCGCCTAGTTCGACTACATGGGTGAGATCGAGCCGGAAGCCACCGGGACACCCGCTGCTTCCCCGTCCTCAACCTCCATACATCTCGGTCGGCGCCGCCGTCGCCAACACCGGCCACCTCTGCTGCTCCTAAGCCACTCAACGGGCCTCCTTGTGCCTGTTCGGTGAGTACATCCTCTCCCCTCCCATTCTTGCGCCGTAGGCCGCCGTCCCTGAGCTCGACCGAGCTGCCAGCGTCAGACGCACGTGCGTCGTCGTCTTGTGGCTGCTCCTATCTTGCGCCGCCGCCTCGCCGTGGTCTAGTGCTACTTCGCTTGCTACTGCTCCAACGCCGCCCCGTACGGCGCTCGCCAACCCGCCACACGCGCGTCACCACGCCCGCATGGACCAGCCCTGCCCTTGATCGTGCCCGTAGTCGCCGCGACCGTGCCGCCATGCCTAACGCCTCGCCTCTGCTGCTGCTCACGCCATGCTTGCTGCTCGCTGAGCTCCTGCGCCCGCCATCAAGACGCACCGACGCACCAGCGCCCGTCTTTGCCGATGCAGCTCTGCTGCTATGCTACACGGGTACAGAATATTCGCCATCTTGTAGCTAGTGCTAGCTTTTCTAATTTGACATTGTCGACCCTCTGTACAACCTCTAAACAACGTCTAACCAGCGGTTAACATGGGTAAAAATAATATCAGTAGAAAGCATACATGACAAATTCCATTTTATCCCACTGGACCAAATCCTTTTGATGTATGGTTTAATTCCTACAAAAGTCACAAATTCCAATGTTCTGTTAATAGAAAAGCTGAAAACAGCTTTAATTTCATAGCTACTTTAGAGCTGTTAATGATCAGTCAAATGGACTCTAACAGAGATGAAAGTGCTACTATATTATAGACCACAGAAAAATGCTCCATATTGATATAAGGCACAAAATCATAGGAGTTACAGATCAATAGCTGTAGTGTTTTGAAAACAGCCAAGTAATGTTTAAAACTGTCGAATTCTCAGACTTAGCAAAATTTCAGGGTTTTCCGAATATTGTTTTAATCTTCGAAAAAACATATGAAATAATCCGTAGCTCGGATGAAAAAGTTTTATACATGAAAGTTACTCAGAACGACGAGACGAATCCGGTTACACCCTCCGTTCGTCCGCCACACACTCCTAGCATAGCGAACATGGAACTTTTCCTCCAATTAAATGCGTCCGAAAATGCTAAACACGGGAAACATTCTGGATGTTATCCCCTTCGCCATAACGTGTAGCACCGTGTTAGAACACGTCTAGCTCGCTTGTTGTCTGTTATGCTCTTGCTTGCCATGTATTTACTGTTTCTTCCCCTCTTCTCTCCGGTAGACTCGAGATCGCCACGATGCCATTGTGATCAACTACGTCACCGACGACCCTCCTTCTTGTCTGAGAAACCAGGCAAGCCCCCCCTTGATCACCATATATCGCCTATTCTCCTCTATACTGCTTCCATTAGAGTAGTGTAGCATGTTACTGCATTCCGTTGATCCTATTCTGATGCATAGCCTGACATTGTTGCTACATCTGTTGATACCTTACCTGCAAACCTAAATACGTAGTACAGGATGCTAGTTTATCATCATTGGCCCTACATTCTTGTCAGTCTACCTTGCTATACTATTCGGCCGTGATCACTCGGGAGGTGATCACGGGTATATACTATACATGCATACATATTATACTGAGATGGTGACTAAAGTCGTCACTCGATGAGTACCCGCAAGTGATTCTCGATGAGGGGCTGAAAGGACAGGTGGCTCCATCCCGGTAGAGGTGGGCCTGGGTTCCCGACGGCCCCCAACTGTTACTTTGTGGCGGAGCGACATGGCAGGTTGAGACCACCTAGGAGACAGGTGGGCCTGGCCCTGTTCGGCGTTCGCGGATACTTAACACGCTTAACAAGATCTTGGTATTTGATCTGAGTCTGGCTACTAGCCTATACGCACTAACCAACTACGCTGAACAGTTATGGGCGTCGGCGTCGTGGTATCACCGAAGCCTTCGTGGCGTCGGCGATCGAAGCGGCGCTGCGCGGGTTGGACTGCGTTAACGCAACTTCCTTTGTAATGGAGGTTGCTAGGTCTGCTCACCGGCCGCATACGCAACGTGCAAGTGTGCTATGGGCGATGGGCCCAGACCCCTGCGCGCATAGGATTTAGACCAGCGTGCTGACCTCTCTGTTGTGCCTAGGTGGGGCTGCAACCTGTTGATCTTCCGAGGCCGGGCATGACCCAGGAAAGTGTGTTCGGCCAAATGGGATCGAGCGTGTTGGGTTATGTGGTGCACCCCTGCAGGGAAGTTAATCTATTCGAATAGTCGTGATCTTCGGTAACAGGACGACTTGGAGTTGTACCTTGACCTTATGACAACTAGAAACTGGATACTTAATAAAACACACCCTTCCAAGTGCCAGATACAACCCGGTGATCACTCTCTAACAGGGCGACAAGGAGAGGATCGCCGGGTAGTATTATGCTATGCGATGCTACTTGGAGGACTTCAATCTACTCTCTTCTACATGCTGCAAGACGGGCCAGAAGCGTAGTCTTCGATAGGACTAGCTATCCCCCTCTTATTCTGGTATTTTGCATTTCAGTCCACTGATATGGCCTCCTTACACTTATACCCATGCATATGTAGTGTAGTTCCTTGCTTGCGAGTACTTTGGATTAGTACTCACGGTTGCTTTTCCCCTTTCCTTTCTTTACGGTTGTTGTCGCAACCAGATCTTGGAGTCCAGAGCGACGCCACCGTCGACGACGACTCCTACTACACCGGAGGTGCCTACTACTACGTGCAGCCCGCTGACGACGACCGGGAGTAGTTAGGAGGATCCCAGGCAGGAGGCCTGCGCCTCTTTCGATCTGTATCCCAGTTTGTGCTAGCCTTCTTAAGGCAAACGTATTTAACTTATGTCTGTACTCAGATATTGTTTCTTCCGCTGGCTCGTCTATGATCAAGCACTTGTATTTTAGCCCTCGAGGGCCCTGGCTTGTATTATGATGCTTGTATGACTCATTTATGTTTTAGAGTTGTGTTGTGATATCTTCCCATGAGTCCCTGATCTTGATCGTACACGTTTGTGTGCATGATTAGTGTACGATTGAATCGGGGGCGCCACAGTCCGCCACCGCCTCGTGGCGAATCCGGCGCAACACGTGTCCTCCGCCGCCGTCCTTCGCCGCCGGCCGCCCGAGCCCGAACCCGCCAACCCGCCGAGCCCATCGCGCCCGTCGCCGTGCCCGCCTCCCTCGCGCGCCGCCGCCGCCCGAGGGCCGCCGCCAGATCTCCTCCGTCGCCCGATGGCCCAGCCACCGGCTCCGCCGCCCGATGACCCAGCTAGTGCTCAGCCGCGCCTGCGCGCCGTTCCCGCCGCCCCGTCGCCCGAAGCGCGCCGCCGCCCAGCGCCGCCTCGCCTCCCTGCCACCGGCAACCTCGAGACTCGTCGCCACCCGAAGGACCTCGTCGCCGGAAGACCTCCCGCGCCCGTTCGGGTCATCTCCGACCGGATCCGGCAGCCCCCGCCTCGGATCTCCCCGTTCCCGCCGATCCCTGCCGTGCCCGCCTTGCTGGAGACCCTCCCCGGCCGCCGTTGACCGCGCCACGGCCTCCTGCCTCAGGCAGGCGGACGAAGGAGACGACGACGGGAGCGTCGCCTCCTGAGCACTTGTATTTGAGCCCTCGAGGGCCCTGGCTTGTATTATGATGCTTGTATGACTCATTTATGTTTTAGAGTTGTGTTGTGATATCATCCCATGAGTCCCTGATCTTGATCGTACACGTTTGTGTGCATGATTAGTGTACGATTGAATCGGGGGCGCCACAGTCCGCCACCGCCCCCGTGGCGAATCCGGGCGCAACACGTGTCCTCCGCCGCCGTCCTTCGCCGCCCGGGCCGCCCGAGCCCGGCGAAACCCGCCGAGCCCATCGGGGCCCGGCCTTGCGCCGCCGCCGTGCCGCCTCCCGTCGCGCGCGCCGCCGCCCGCCGAGGCGCCGCCGCGATCTCCTCCATCGCCCGATGGCCCAGCCACAAGCTCCGCCGCCCGATGACCCAGCTAGTGCTTAGCCGCGCGCGCCTCGTTACCCGCCGCCCGTCGCCGCTGCGCGCGCCGCCCAGCGCCGCCTCGCCTCCCTGCCGCCGGCAACCTCGAGCCTCGTCGCCACCCGAAGCACCTCGTCGCCGGAAGACCTCCCGCGCCCGTTCGGGTCATCTCCGACCGGATCCGGCAGCCCCCGCCTCGGATCTCCCCGTTCCCGCCGATCCCTGCCGTGCCCGCCTTGCTGGAGACCCTCCCCGGCCGCCGTTGACCGCGCCACGGCCTCCTGCCTCAGGCAGGCGGACGAAGGAGACGACGACGGGAGCGTCGCCTCCTGGGCCCGACCTCGCCGGCCTGCTACCTCCTCTCCGTCAGCTGGGCCTGCAGCCCATGGTGAGCCACCCCCCTCCTAAATCCCGCACCGTGCGACTTTAAGCTGTCTTGCGCGCGTCCATCTTTTCCCCGAAAATCTGCTAAGTCACGAAAATCTTGCATTCTGGTGCCAAGTTTGACATGCCATAACTCCTTGCATACTATTCCGTTTCATGCGTGTAATATGTCAAATTGTTCGTATCAACAAGTACTTCATTTCATTGCATTGCATCATGTTCATTTGAGTCCATCTTGATGCCTGAATCATCGTTGTAAGAGTGCTATGTGATGTTAATCTGCTGAAACTGTTATAACATGCTCATTTGTCATTTTTGCCATGTTTGATGTGTGTATCCTATGAGGTTGATGTCTACATGTGTTTTGATCTATGATATGCCATCTTTCCAGTGGTGCCATCCATGTATTTTTGTGACTTGTGTAGTGAGTGCATCAAGCTTGTTAAGTAGGGTACTTGATGTTACTGTTTTGCTAGGCTGATTCTGTTATATTTTGTTGCTATGTAAACCTGCTGCTACTAGTCATTCTATGCATAATCTGGAGATGTTCACTAAAAATGTTCTGTTGTACATGTCTTGCTCTATCCATTCATGCCACTGGTTGCATTTTTAGACTGCTGTAACATGTTGTAATCTTGCTCTCAAACTTGCTCAATAATGTTGCTGTCAGCCTGTTAACATTAAGTTCAGTTTTGGCCATGTGATTTACTAGTGATCCATGCACCCTATGAACTTGCTATTGCCATGCTTAGCTTCACAAACATGTCTTCTTGTTGTTGGTTGCCTTGACATGCCATGTATTGCTCTGTGGTGAGTGGTTCAAGCTCACCAAGATGCCTACTTATTGTTGTTCCTGCCATGTATGAATCTGTAATATAACTTGCCATGTTTACATGGGTGCCATCATATTTTCTGTGCCCTTTTGGCTCATGGTCACTAAGGGACTTTTGTTCTATATGACTACTAGATTCATGCCATGCCTTTGTTTGCCATGATAAGTTCCTGTAACATGTTGTTTGATAGCTCTGAACATTGCAACCTGATGTTATTTTCGGCCAAGTCTGAAACTGTTATTATTTGCAATCTTACCATGTCCTTTTGAGCATGTTCTTGTGATTTCTGGAGATAGCTTAGTGTTCATGTTTTGTTATGCTTTACCATTACTTCATGCCCATGCCTTTTGATCTTATGTTGGGTGTTGTAGCTTGTTGTTTTGATGCTTGTAAGATGCCTAGTTGCTGTTATGGACAGTTTGTCCTTCAAACTTGTATAGAGTGTATGTGTTGAACCGTTGCTCCGTTTGAGTGTGCTCTATATGAAACTTGCTTGATTTTGCATGTAGTTTCATATTATCATGTTGCATCCTTGTTTTGAGGTGTTTGCTTGATGTTTGTATGCATTCTGCATCAATGCCATGTTTAACTTGTTTTGCTCATATCTTCTAGGCCGTAGCTCCAAATCTAATGAACTTTATGTGTAACTGGACTAGAATTTCAAGTAGATTCTCTTGGTGCTCTTTAACTTGCTGTTTAACAACTTCGACTTAATGTTTATTCAGATCTGGACAAATTTCGAAATATGCATATGAGGATTTACCGGAATTGTTATATGTTGTTCCCAGCCTCATTTAAACTTGCTTTGATGTGTTGTTCTTGTTTGCATCGTCTCTTGCCATGAGTAGCTTCATGTAGCTTTGTCATGCATCATGCTTGTTGTGCATCATGTCTTGTCTATGTGTGGTGTGTTTACCATGTTGTGTGCTTCTTCTTGATAGTTCCCGTTTCGTTTGCGATTGTGAGGATTCGTTCGTCTACGCTTGGTTCGTCTTCGTGGCTTCATCTTCTTCATGGACTCGTTCTTCTTACTTGCGGGATTTCAAGCAAGATGACCGCTACCCTGGATCTCACTACTATCATTGCTATGCTAGTTGCTTCGTTCTATCGCTATGCTGCGCTACCTATCATTTGCTCTTCAAGCCTCCCAAATTGCCATGAACCTCTAACCTTTGACACCCTTCCTAGCAAACAGTTGTTTGGCTATGTTACCGCTTTGCCCAGCCCCTCTTATAGTGTTGTTAGTTGCAGGTGAAGTTGAAGATTACTCCATGCTGGACAGGATTTTGGTTGGGATATCACAATATCTCTTATATTATTAATGCACCTATATACTTGTTAAAGGGTGGAAGGCTCTGCCTTATGCCTGGTGTTTTCTTCCACTCTTGCCGCCCTAGTTTCCGTCATACCGGTGTTATGTTCCCGGATTTTGCGTTCCTTACGCGGTCGGGTGATTTATGGGACCCCCTCGACAGTTTGCTTTGAATCAAACTCCTCCAGCAAGGCCCAACCTTGGTTTTACCATTTGCCTCACCACCATCTACTTTTCCCTTGGGAGTCGCTCTCTCGAGGGTCATCTTTATTATAGCCCCCCCCGGGCCAATGCTTGTCTAAGTGTTGGTCCAAACTAGAGCACCGTGCGGGACCATCACTTGGTAACTTGGGTTACGTCAGTACCTGTACGCTTAGATTATCCGGTGTTCCCCTGAGAACGAGATATGTGCAGCTCCTATCGGGATGTCGGCACATCGGGCGGTCTTGCTGGTCTTGTTTTACCATTGTCAAAATGTCTTGTAAACCGGGATTCCGAGACTGATCGGGTCTTCCTGGGAGAAGGTATATCCTTCGTTGATCGCGAGAGCTTATCATGGGCTAAGTTGGGACACCCCTGCAGGGTATAAACTTTCAAGAGCCGTGCCCGCGGTTATGTGCAGATGGGAATTTGTTAATGTCCGGTTGTAGATAACTTGACACCAGATCCGAATTAAAATGCATTAACCGCGTGTGTAGCCGTGATGGTCTCTTTTCGGCGGAGTCCGGGAAGTAAACACGGTTTCTGGGTTATGTTTGACGTAAGTAGGAGTTCAGGATCACCTCTTTATCATTGCTAGATTCACGACCGTTCCTTTGTTTCTCTTCTCGCTCTCATTTGCGTATGTTAGCCACCATATCATGCTTAGTCGCTGCTGCAACCTCACCACTTTACCCCTTCCTTTCCCATTAAGCTTTGCTAGTCTTGATACCCATGGTAATGGGATTGCTGAGTCCTCGTGGCTCACAGCTTACTACAACAACAGTTGCAGGTACAGGTTATGCGATGATCTTGACGCGAGCGTGATGTTTGCTTGTTTGGAGTTCTTCTTCTGCTTCTTCTTCGATCAGGGGATAGGTTCCAGGTCGGCAGCCTGGGCTAGCAGGGTGGATGTCGTTTGAGCTTCTATTTGTGTTTCATCCATAGTCGGATGTTGCTCTTATGTAATATGATGTTGTATTCGCGTGGCATTGTAGGCCTCTTGTATGTATCCCCATCTATTATGTAATGTTGATGTAATGACATCCACCTTGCAAAAGCGTTTCAATATGCGGGTCTATCCTTGGTGGGACCTTCGAGTTCCTTTTGGATAGGGTCGCATATTGGGCGTGACACCAGTAGGAGACCACGCACAAGTCCCTCGTACCTACACTAAACGATAGCTACTCGCAACCAACGCGATTAGGGGTTGTCAATCCCTTCACGGTCACTTACGAGGGTGAGATCTGATAGAGATGATAAATAATATTTTTGGTATTTTTGATAGATAGATGCAAAGTAAAAAGTAAAAAGCAAAGTAAAAACAAAGCAAGTAAATAAAGCGATAGAGATTGATATGATGAGAATAGACCCGGGGCCATAGGTTTCACTAGTGGCTTCTCTCAAGAGCATAGGTATTCTACGGTGGGTGAACAAATTCTTGTTGAGCAATTGATGAAATTGAGCATAGTTATGAGTATATCTAGGTTATGATCATGTATATAGGCATCACGTCCGAGACAAGTAGATCAAACGATTCGCATCTACTACTATTACTCCACTCATCGACCGCTATCCAAAGATGCATCTAGAGTATTAAGTTAAAAACAAAGTAACGCCATAAGCAAGATGACATGATGTAGAGGATAAATTCATGCAATATGATAAAAAACCCATCTTGTTATCCTCGATGGCAACAATACAATACGTGCCTTGCAACCCTTTCTGTCACTAGGTAAGGACACCGCAAGATTGAACCCAAAGCTAAGCACTTCTCCCATTGCAAGAACTACCAATCTAGTTGGCCAAACCAAAAAGGATAATTCGAAGAGACTTGCCAAGATAACTCAATCATACATAAAAGAATTCAGAGAAGAATCAAATATTTTCCATAGATAATACTGGATCATAAACCCACAATTCATCGGTCTCAAGAAACACACCGCAGAAAGAAGATTACATCGAATAGATCTCCACAAGAGAGGGGGAGAACATTGTATTGAGATCCAAAAAGAGAGAAGAAGCCATCTAGCTACTAGCTATGGACCCGAAGGTCTAAAGTAAACTACTCACACTTCATCAGAGGGGCTATGGTGTTGATGTAGAAGCCCTCCGTGGTGGATGCCCCCTCCGTCGGAGCTCCGAAACAGGTCCCAAGATGGGATCTCGTGGATACAGAAGGTTGCGGCGGTGGAATTTGGTTTTTGGCTCCTGTTCTGATTGTTTGGGGATACGTAGTTATATATAGGAGGAAGGAGTACGTCGGTGGAGCGTCAGGGGGCCCACGAGGTAGGGGGGCAAGCCAAGGGGGGCGCCCTCCACCCTCGTGACCGCCTCTGGCACTTCTTGGAGTAGGTTCCAAGTCTCCTGGATCACGTTCGGTGAGAAAATCACGTTCCCGAAGGTTTCATTCCGTTTGGACTCCGTTTGATATTCCATTTCTTCGAAACACTGAAATAGGCAAAAAACAGCAATTCTCAGCTGGGCCTCCGGTTAATAGGTTAGTCCCAAAAATAATATAAAAGTGGAAATAAAGCCCAATATATTCCAAAACAGTAGATAAAGTAGCATGGATCAATCAAAACTTATAGATACGTTGGAGACGTATCAGGCATCCCCAAGCTTAATTCCTGCTCATCCTCGAGTATGTAAATGATAAAAAAGAATTTTTGATGCGGAGTGATACTTTGGCATAATTTCAATGTAAATCTTCTTAATTGTGATATGAATATTCAGATCCGAAAGATTCAAGACAAAAGTTCATATTGACATAAAAATAGTAATACTTCAAGCATACTAATCAAAGCAATCATGTCTTCGGAAAATAACATGGGCAAAGAAAGTTATCCCTACAAAATCATATAGTCTGGCTATGCTCCATCTTCCCCACACAGAATATTTAAATCATGCACAACCCCGATGACCCAAACAATTGTTTCATACTTTAACATTCTCAAAACTTTTTCAATCTTCACGCAATACATGAGCGTGAGCCATGGATATAGCACTTATAGGTGGAATAGAAGGGTGGTTGTGGAGAAGACAAAAAGAAGGAAGATAGTCTCACATCAACTAGGCGTATCAACGGGCTATGGAGATGCCCATAAATAGATATCAATGTGAGTGAGTAGGGATTGCCATGCAACGGATGCACTAGAGCTATAAGTATATGAAAGCTCTAGAAAAGAAACTAAGTGGGTGTGCATCCAACTCGCTTGCTCACGAAGACCTATGGCATTTTGAGGAAGCCCATCATTGGAATATACAAGCCAAGTTCTATAATGAAAAATTCCCACTAATATATGAAAGTGACAAAATGAGAGACTCTCTATCATGAAGATCTTGGTGCTACTTTGAAGCACAAGTGTGGTAAAAGGATAGTAGCATTGTCCCTTCTCTCTTTTTCTCTCATTTTTTTATTTGGCATTTCTCTTTTTTTATGGCCTCTTTTTTTTATTATTATTTTCGTCCGGAGTCTCATCCCGACTTATGGGGGAATCATAGTCTCCATCATACATTCCTCACTTGGGACAATGCACTAATGATGATGATCATCACACTTTTATTTTTCTTATAACTCAACAATTACAACTCGATACTTAGAACAAAGTATGACTCTATATGAATGCCTCCGGTGGTGTACCGGGATATGCATTGAATCAAGAGTGACATGTATGAAAGAATTACGAACGGTGTCTTTGCCACAAATACAATGTCAACTACATGATCATGCTAGCAATATGACAATGATGGAGCGTGTCATAATAAACGGAACGGTGGAAAGTTGCATGGCAATATATCTCAGAATGGCTATGGAAATGCCATGATAGGTAGGTATGGCGACTGTTTTGAGGGAGGTATATGGTGGGTGTATGATACCGGCGAAAAGTGTGTGGTATTAGAGAGGCTAGCAAAGGTGGAAGGATGGGAAAAAGTGTGTTTAATCCATGGACTCAACATTAGTCATAAAGAACTCATATACTTGTTGCAAAAATCTAGAAGTTATCAAAGCAAAGTATTACGCGCATGCTCCTAGGGGGATAGATTGGTAGGAAAAGACCATCGCTCGTCCCCGACCGCCACTCATAAGGAAGACAATCAATAAATAAATCATGCTCCGAGTTCATCACATAACGGTTCACCATACGTGCATGCTACGGTAATCACAAACTTCAACACAAGTATTCTTTGAATTCATAACTACTCAACTAGAATGACTCTAATATCACCATCTTCATATCTCAAAACAATTATCAAGCATCAAACTTATCTTAGTATTCAACGCACTCAAAAGAAAGGTTCACATATCTTGAACACCAAGTATATTCACATTAAGCGAATTACCATGCTATTAACGACTCTCAAAATAATCTAAGTGAAGCATGAGAGATCAAGAGTTTCTTTAAAACAAATCCACCACCGTGCTCTAAAAGATATAGGTGAAGCACTAGAGCAAAAATTATCTCGCTCAAAAGATATAAGTGAAGCACTATGAGCAAAACTATCAAGCTCAAAAGATATAAGTGAAGCATGTAGAGTATTCTAACAAATTCCAATTTATGTATGGCTCTCTCAAAAGGTGTGTACAGCAAGGATGATTGTGGTAGACTAACAAGCAAAGACGCAAATAATACAAGACGCTCCAAGCAAAACACATATCATGTGGTGAATAAAAATATAGCTCCAAGTAAATTACCGATGGAAGTGGACGAAAGAGGGGATGCCTTCCGGGGCATCCCCAAGCTTTGACTTTTTGGTGTCCTTGGAATATCTTGGGGGTGCCATGGGCATCCCCAAGCTTAGGCTCTTGCCACTCCTTGTTCCATAATCCATCAAAAGAATTCACCCAAAACTTGAAAACTTCACAACACAAAACTCAACAGAAATCTCGTGAGCTCCGTTAGAGAAAGAAAACAAAGAACTACTTAAGGTACTGTAATGAACTCATTCTTTATTTATATTGGTGTTAAACCTAATGTATTCCAACTTCTGTATGGATTATAAACTATTTTATTAGCCATAGATTCATCAAAATAAGCAAACAACACACGTAAAACAGAATCTGTCAAGAACAGAACAGTCTGAAGCAATCAGTAACTATGCAAACTTCT
This sequence comes from Aegilops speltoides, assembly GCA_021437245.1. Taxonomy (NCBI): domain Eukaryota; kingdom Viridiplantae; phylum Streptophyta; class Magnoliopsida; order Poales; family Poaceae; genus Aegilops; species Aegilops speltoides. The sequence continues at coordinate 253,176,451 of CM038142.1, read as the reverse complement.
GGAACTCTAAAAATTCTACCAAAATATGAAGTCCTGGAAAATTTGTTTAATGGACAGCATCAAAAAGAATCAATGCAAAAGCACGTTCCTGTGATTTAACAAAATTATATTCGTGCGTGCAAAGTTTCTATTTTTCAGCAGAATCAAATCAACTATCATCGTAGGTTATCCTATAGGTTCTACTTGGCACAAACACTAATTAAAACATAAAACCTCATCCAAACAGAAGGTAGATGGATTATTTATTCCTAAACAGGATAAAAAACAAAAAATACAAAATAAAATTGGGTTGCCTCCTAACAAGCGCTATCGTTTAATGCCCCTAGCTAGGCATAAAAGCAAGGATAGATCTAGGTATTGCCATCTTTGGTAGGCAATTCTTCAATGAGGCATCTACCTCCTTTAGAATTTTCTTTCTTCCTAGTAATTGTCAAATTTTCAGGCAAAAGATCGAAAAATTCATCTATAGCAAATGGTTCCTTAATGATGGTAAAAAGATTGGGATGAACACTTATAGATTTAAGATGCGCAGTTTCCTTACTAGATGATTCACCCTTATTCTTAGGAACATAAATAAGCTTAGTATTTTTAGTAGAAGAACTTGGAGTGTTTTGAACGAAAGAAAAAGCGGTTCCCAAGTTGGTAATGATACCCTCAAGTTTATCAATTCTTGTGGAATCTAGATTTATTTTCTCATTAACTATGGGTTCTTTTTCTTTAATATTTTTCAAAGTCATTCCTACCTTAGATCCATATTGGGTAATTTGATTGTGGATCAGTTTATCAAGATTTTCAATTGATTCAATGGTAGCAACTTTATTTTCAATAGTTTCAAGCCTTTGCATAACATGATCCAAAGTTAATGTAGTTCCATTAATCAAAAGGGGTGGTGAGCCAAATATATCTATTAAAGCATTATAAGAATCAAAAGTATGGCTACCCAAGAAATTACCTCCGGTAATGGTATCAAGGATATATCTATACCAAGGATTAGCACCTACGTAAAAATTGCGAAGAAGAACTGAAGTAGATTGCTTCCTGGTAGATCTATTTTGAGCATTGCAAATTCTATACCAAGCATCTTTTAGATTTTCTCCCTCCCTTTGCTTAAAATTTAGAACTTCATTCTCGGGAGATAACAGATAAGATATGAGACTAGTCATGACGACAAGCAAGCAAACTAACACACGAGCAAACAAAAAGGCAGCGAGAAAAGGCAAACGGGAAAGAGAGGAGGAGATTGGGAAAGAGAGGGCGAATAAAATGGCAAGGGTGAAGTGGGGGAGAGGAAAACGAGAGGCAAATGACAAATAATGTAATGCGAGAGATAGGGATTGCGCTGGGTACTTGGTATTGTTGACTTGCTTGCGTGAGCCTCCCCGGCAACGGCGCCAAAAATTCTTCTTGCTACCTCTTGAGCACTACGTTGGATTTCCCCGAAGAGTAGAGGATGATGCAGTAAAGTAGCGTAAGTATTTCCCTCAGTTTTTGAGAACCAAGGTATCAATCCAGTAGGAGACCATGCACAAGTCCCTCGTACCTACACAAAATGATAGCTACTCGCAGGCAACGCGATTAGGGGTTGTCAATCCCTTCACGGTCACTTACGGGGGTGAGATCTGATAGAGATGATAAATAATATTTTTGGTATTTTTGATAGATAGATGCAAAGTAAAAAGTAAAAAGCAAAGTAAAAACAAAGCAAGTAAATAAAGCGATAGAGATTGATATGATGAGAATAGACATGGGGGCCATAGGTTCCACTAGTGGCTTCTCTCAAGAGCACAGATATTCTACGGTGGGTGAACAAATTACTGTTGAGCAATTGACAGAACTGAGCATAGTTATGAGTATATCTAGGTTATGATCACGTATATAGGCATCACGTCCGAGACAAGTAGATCGAAACAATTCTGCATCTACTATTATTACTCCACTCATCGACCGCTATCCAGCATGCATCTAGAGTATTAAGTTAAAAACAAAGTAACGCCTTAAGCAAGATGACATGATGTAGAGGGATAAATTCATGCAATATGATCAAAACCCCATCTTGTTATCCTCGATGGCAACAATACAATACGTGCCTTGCAACCCTTTTTGTCACTGGGTAAGGACACCACAAGATTGAATCCAAAGCTAAGCACTCCTCCCATTGCAAGAACTACCAATCTAGTTGGCCAAACCAAAAAGGATAATTCGAATAGACTTGCAAAGATAACTCAATCATACATAAAAGAATTCAGAGAAGAATCAAATATTTTCCATAGATATCTTGGATCATAAACCCACAATTCATCGATCTCAACAAACACACATAAAAGAAGATTACATCGAATAGATCTCCACAAGAGAGGGGAGAACATTGTATTGAGATCCAAAAGAGAGAAGAAGCCATCTAGCTACTAGCTATGGACCCGAAGGTTTGAAGTAACCTACTCACACTTCATCGGAGGGGCTATGGTGTTGATGTAGAAGCCCTCCATGGTGAATGCCCCCCGTGAAGCTCCTAACAGGCCCCAAGATGGGATCTCGTGGATCTGAAAGGTTGCGGCGGTGGAATTAGGTTTTTTGACTCCTGTTCTGATCGTTTGGGGATATGTAGGTATATATAGGAGGAAGGAGTACGTCGGTGGTGCGTCAGGGGGCCCACGAGGTGGGGGGCGCGCCCAGGGGGCGCCCTCCACCCTCGTGACCGCCTCTGCCACTTCTTGGAGTAGGGTCCAAGTCTCCTGGATCACGTTCGGTGAGAAAATCACATTCCCGAAGGTTTCATTCCGTTTGGACTCGTTTGATATTCCGTTTCTTTGAAACATCAAATAGGCAAAAATAGCAATTACAGGTGGGCCTCTGGTTAATAGGTTAGTTCCAAAAATAATATAAAAGTGGAAAATAAAGCCCAATATATTCCAAAACAGTAGATAAAATAGCATGGAGCAATCAAAAATTATAGATACGTTGGAGACGTATCAGTTCCATGCTATTATATTATCTGTTTTGGATGTTTTATATGCATTATTATGCTATTTTATATTATCTTTTGGACTAACTTATTAACCTAGAGCCCATTGTCAGTTTCTGTTTTTTTGCCTGTTTTAGAGTTTCGCAGAAAGGAATACCAAACGGAATAAAACTTTCATGATGATCTTTCTTGGACCAGAAGCAAACTGGGAGACTTGGAGATGAAGTCGGAGGAGCCACGAGGCGGCCACAATGATGGAGGGCGTGCCCAGGGGGTAGGGCGCGCCCCTATCTTGTGGACCCCTCGTGGGTCTCCTGACCTAATTCTTTCGCCCATATATACTCTTATACCCCAAAACCATCAGGGGGAGCCACGAAAACACTTTTTCCACCGCCTCAACTTTTTGTACCCATGAGATCCCATCTATGGGCCTTTTTTGGCGTCCTGCCGAAGGGGGATTCGATCACGAAGGGCTTCTACATCAACACCATTGCCCTTCTGATGAAGCATGAGTAGTTTACCACAGACCTACATGTCCATAGCTAGTAGCTAGATGGATTCTTCTCTCTGTTTGATTCTCAATACCATGTTCTCCTCAATGTTCTTGGAGATCTATTCGATGTAATACTCTTTTGCGGTGTGTTTGATGAGATCCGATGAATTGTGGATTTATGATCGATTATCTATGAATATTAGTTGAATCTTCTCTGAATTCTTATATGCATGATTTGATATCTTTACAAGTCTCTTCGAATTATCGGTTTAGTTTGGCCTACTAGATTGGTTTTTCTTGCAATGGGAGAAGTGATTAGCTTTAGGTTCAATCTTGCGGTGTCCTTTACCAGTGACAGTTGGGGCAGCAAGGCACGTATTGTATTGTTGCCATCGAGGATAAAAAGATGGGGTTTTCATCATATTGCTTGAGTTAATTCCTCTACATCATGTCATCTTACTTAATGAGTTACTCCATTCTTTATGAACTTAATACTCTAGATGCATGCTGGATAGCGGTTGATGCGTGGAGTAATAGTAGTAGACGCAGAATCGTTTTGGTCTAATTGACACGGATGTGATGCCTATGTTCATCATCATTGCCTTAGATATCGTCATAATTATGCGCTCTTCTATCAATTGCTCGGCAGTAATTTGTTCTCCCACCGTATTATTTGTCTTGAGAGAAGCCACTAGTGAAACCTATGGCCCCCGGGTCTCTTTTCCATCATATAAGTTCTCTTTTCCAGCATATTAGTTTCCGATCTACTATTTTGCAATCTTTTACTTTCCGATCTATAAACCAAATATATTTACTTTATCGTTTATCTATCTCTATCAGATCTCACTTTTGCAAGTAACCGTGAAGGGATTGACAACACCTTTATCGTGTTGGGTGCAAGTTTGTTTGATTGTTAGTGCAGGTATTCGGTGACTTGAGCATTGTCTCCTACTGGATTGATACCTTTGTTCTCAAACTCAGGGAAATACTTACTCTAGTTTGCTGCATCACCCTTTCCTCTTCAAGGGAAAAACTAACGCACACTCAAGAGGTAGCTGGAAGGATTTCTGGCGCCGTTGCCGGGGAGATTTACGCCAAGTCAAGTCAAGATTTGTCTCCATCAACTTGCCGATTTTTGGCGCTGTTGCCGGGGAGATCTACGCCAAGTCAAGCCGTACCAAGTACCCATCATAAAATCTCATCTCTTGCATTACAGTATTCGCCATTCGCCTCTCGTTTTCCTCTCCCCCACTTCTAAAACGATTTTTGAAAAGATTTGCTTTTTCTTCGCCCCTCTTCCGTTCGTCTTCTTCGCTTGCCTTTTGTGTGCTCGTGTGTTAGATCGCTTGATTTGCCTTCGAGGCTAGTCCTCCTATCATTGTTAGTACTCCCAATAATGAAGTCCTCAATTTTAAACAAAGGGAGGGACAAAATTTAAAAGATGCTCGGTATAGAATTTGCAATGCCCAAAATAGGTCTACTCGAAAGCAATCTATTGCCATCCTTCTTCGCAATTTTTATGTGTGCCTTACTCCTTGGAATAGATATGTTCTAGATACTATTACCGGGGGAAATTTCTTCGGGAGCCATACTTGTGATTCTTACAATGCCATGATAGATTTGTTAGGCCCACCACCTCTTTTGATCAAGGGAACTGTTTTAACTTTGGAACATGTGATGCAAAGGCTTGATATTATTGAGAATAAAATTGCTACTATTCAGTTGATTGAAAAATTTGATAAAAAGATTCATGATCAGATTACTCAATATGGATCTGAGGTAGGAGTTACTATAAAGAATCTTAAAGAAAAGGAACCTATAGTTAATGAAAAGATAAATCAAGATTCTGCTAGAATTGGTAAACTAAGGATATTATTACCAACTTGGGTTCCGCTTTTTCCTCCATTAAAACTACTCAAAATCTGCCCCCTACTAAGACTGCCAAGTTTATTTATGTTCCTAAAAATAAGGGTGAATCTTCTAGTATGGAAAATGAAGATCATAAAAAGATTAGTGTTCACCCCAATTTTCTCGATATTATTAAGGAACCTTTTGCCACGAAAGGATGTCTTGATTTCTTGCCTAGGGGTTTGATCATTGATAAAACACAAGAATCTCCTAAGGATTATATGTGTGCAATTGAAGAATTGCATACCAAAGATGACAATACCTAGATCTATTTGTGTTTTATGCCTAGCTAAGGGCGTTAAACAATAGTGCTTGTTGGGAGGCAACCCAATTTTATTTTTGTTCTTTTCTTTTTGTTCCTGTCTAGTAATAATTAATTCATCTAGCCACTGGTTAGATGAGGTTTTGTGTTTTAGTTAGTGTTTGTGCCAAGTTAAACCTTTAGGATAGCTTACGGTGATTGTTGTGTTGATCCTGCTGAAAAACAGAAACTTTTGCGCTGAGTAAATAATTTCCAGAATTTTATTGAAACATGCTTTTGATCTGATTCTTTTTGCTCTAGATTGGCGCACAAATTTCTTAGGTTGTCCCATTTTTCAGAATTTTTGGAGTTACAGAAATATTCGAGAGTTATAGATTACTACAGACTATTCTGTTTTTGACAGATTCTGTTTTCTATGTGTTGTTTGCTTATTTTGATGAATCTATGGGTAGTATCGGGGGGTATGAACCATGGAAAAGTTGGAATACAATAGATATTACACCAATATAAATAAAGAATGAGTTTGCAACAGTACCTTAAAGTGGTGATTTTTTTTCTTATACTAACGGAGCTTATAAGATTTTCTGTTGAGTTTTGTGTTGTGAAGTTTTCAAGTTTTGGGTAAGGATTTGATGGAGTATGGAATAGGAGTGGCAAGATCCTAAGCTTGGGGATGCCCAAGGCACCCCAAGGTAATATTCAAGGACAACCAAGAGCCTAAACTTGGGGATGCCCCGGAAGGCATCCCCTCTTTCGTCTTCGTCTATTGGTAACTTTACTTGAGGCTATATTTTTATTCACCACATGATATGTGTTTTGCTTTGAGCGTCTTGTATGATTTGAGTCTTTACTTTTGAGTTTACCACAATCATCCTTGCTGTACACACCTTTTGGGAGAGACACACATGAATCATGATTTATTAGAATACTCTTATGTGCTTCACTTATATCTTTTTAGAGCACGACGGTGGCCTTATTTTATAGAAATTGATGAACTCTCATGCTTAACTTATATTATTTTGAGAGTATTTTAGAACAACATGGTAATTTGCTTTGGTTATAAATTTAGTCCTAATATGATAGGCATCCAAGAGGGATATAATAAAAACTTTCATATAAAGTGCATTGAATACTATGAGAAGTTTGATTCTTTATGATTGTTTTGAGATATGAAGATGGTGATATTAGAGTCATGCTAGTGGAGTAATTGTGAATTTGTGAAATACTTGTGTTGAGGTTTGTGATTCCCGTAGCATGCACGTGTGGTGAACCGTTATGTAACGAAGTTGGAGCATGAGATATTTTTTGATTGTCTTCCTTATGAGTGGCGGTCGAGGACGAGCGATGGTCTTTTCCTACCAATCTATCCCCCTAGGAGCATGCGCGTAGTACTTTGTTTTGAACACTAATAGATTTTTGCAACAAGTATGTGAGTTCTTTGTGATTAATGTTGAGTCCATGGATTATACGCACTCTCACCCTTCCACAATTGCTAGCCTCTCTTGTACCGCACAACTTTCGCCGGTACCATACGCCCACCATATACCTTCCTCAAAACAGTGATCATAAAAGGGAGAAACCCTAAGCATTTTTTTGAGCAAAAGAGGGTTTCCCCTCTGATTTCTATTAAAGAAACCACCACGGAACCAACATGATCAATTAAACCCTAAGCATGATCAATTAAACCCTATTATGATTGTGCCATGGCAGATTTAAAGCTGCAAACTATAGAAATGCTATTTACCATCCATTGTTTGCTTCAAACTAAGAACTAAATTCTAAGAGCTGAAAAGAAAGTACAGTAACCAAGTTACGATCTATTTTCTGGTTGAGATCAAAAAGTTGAGCAAATATGAAGTACCACCTCTCTTGCGGCGCCGTGTAGGCATCGGGGGTGCGATGGCTGTTGGTGGCGTTGAAGCAGATCTGCGATGGTAGACATGTGCATCGGGGGATAAGTCTCGTTGCAGTGGATGAGAAGGTCGTGTGAGCGGCCCCTGCAAAGAGGACGATGGTGCCGATGAAGTGAGAGGGCGCGATGCAAGGCTCCTGGTCCATCACCGTGGATGAGAAACGTCCATCTCTAGCAGTGGACGACACGGTCTTGGTAGGCGCTCCGACATGGTGGAGGATGGTGGCGATGGATGGGGTGGAGGACGTAGGCGATGGATGGGGTGGTGAACGAAGGAGGCTGGTGTGGGGATGGTGTTCTAGCATGGATGGTGTATTAATTGGAAAATGGAGGGAGAGGTACGGGGAACCATGTTTCTGGGACGCGCCTGTCTGAAATATGGGAAAGTTGCGAACTTAGCCCCCGTTTAAAAGTTGGTCCTCTCATTGGTTGGGGATAGGACGGTAATCTCGCATCTCCCCAATATTTGCTCAGAGCGATTTCAGGCGAGGAGAGGGTGTTTTGGCGCCCACGGTGTATGGACGGGGCTGACAGCTAGGGCGGTTGTGTTATGTCTGAGTGAAGTTACAAACCTACCCCTAATGAAAATATTTGCCTACATCAGTTTCAGCCAAGTCGAGTTTGTTTTACCGTCCACCTTGTATGAATGGGGAAATGGAGGAAGAGACAGACGTCTTTCGGACGAGCTTGAATCAAATGTGTTTTGCCGCCCATGTTTGGCGCCCACCGTGTCAGAATGGGCTCAGTGGCGGTCGTGTCACATCTAGTTGAAGTTACTAACCTACCCCTATTGAGAGCAGTGGAAATCAGGCCGATGGACTGTTCCTGTAAGGGGTAGACAGTAATTTCCATCTCCAAACACTGGCTTTGGGAAGCCGACGTGGCAGTGGACATTTTGCCGCTTCTTTCTAATTTTGGGACAATAAGCATCCACGTTTACCCTGGCAACTAAATTCGAATCCATTTTGCATTCCTATACGAATCTTTATAAATCATTATATGCATTTTTATATATCTTCAAAAGCACGACAAAGATGTATTCCACTTTCATATATGAATATGATTTACAAATGTTGATACTCGAATTCAAAAGCTAGAATCTAGTTTGAGGTGAATTCAAATATTTGAAACCACTTTATGTCCAACTCAAGTGTCACACGCAGCATAATGTGTACTCCCATTAATATATGTACACAAGCGATGTCTGAAGATTCAAAATACCGAGTCAATCAACCAATAATGTACAAAACTAACAGACATATAAACACTTATAGAGTATATGGATCAATAATATCAACTAACATACATAAGCTAGGCCGTTGTACTTTTTTTTTTGCTAGAAGAGCATCCTTTTTTAGCGAAGCTAGTACATCATCTTGGCCCTTTCAGATGCGTGCCACTTAAGGACCATTTATACTACTATTATTGTTGAATGCACATTTAGCCCGATTGGCATATTTGTAGGTCTGGCACAACAATCAAAATGAAATGTCTCAGAGTCTTATCAATTAATACAGACTTGTGTTCAAAAAAAAAATTACAACCCAAAAAAAAACAAAAAACAATTATTACATGATCTCTAAAACAAATGATTTGATCGATTACATGAACAAACAACACAAAGGTTATTCAACTATGGAAAGAACATTTCACCTATGATTTACCAAGTGGGAATTGAATTTCCTTTTTTCCTTCAGGACCTTAACAATGCGGTCAGTCTCAGCTTGCTTCGCTTTGAAATCCACCAAATATTTAATGGTTGTCTTGAATACTGCTTGTGATTGTGCTGTTTGCTTCCTCAACATGTCAATTTCATCTCTAAGTGCAGAAGTAGAATCTCTTTGGACCAATAGTTTAGCCTCTAGAGCATCAGTAGTTGGCAATTCATGATGCACGATTGGGCTGGTGCCACCGCTATGGGATGATACAACATCCATGGGGACCTCGCTCTTTGATCTTGGGGTAGCCTGTTTGGCCATTAAAGTTCTGATTGGATTCTGAAAAGTTGAAGTTAGCAAAACATCTAAACTGGGACTTATAACAGCAAACCAGTTAAACAAACAAGGAAATAAATAGTTTCAATTGGATGTTGAAAAGTAGTTATTAACATCATTGTAATCGATTGCAGCATCAAAGCAATTAAACAAACAAGTTTTGCAAAAGGTGCCTGTTGTGGCATTTGAGTTTCTCTTGGATCATGAAAAGTTGAGTAGCCAGTAACGTGATTAGAGCAACCGGTTGCAGCAGCAAAGCAGTTAAACAAACAAGTTTTGCAAAACGAACCTATTGTGGCATTGGAGTTTCTCTTGGATCCTAAGAAGTTGAGTAGTCAGTAACTTAATTAGAGCAACAAGTTACAGTAGCAATCCTATTGCACAAATATATTTTTGAAAATATACCTGCTGTGCAATTGGACTTCCAATTGGATCCTGAAAAGTTGAACTTGGTAAGATGATTATAGCAACAAGTTACAACAGCAAACCAGGTAAACAAGGAAGTTTCGAAAATATACCTATTGTGCCAACAGAGTTTCAGTTGGATCCTGCAAACTTGAATGTTAGCAATCATAAATAAAGTGTTGCAAGAGCCATAAGAAACTAACATCAAACTAGTAACACTAACCAGTTTTGGCAACGTATTTAATTACACATGAACTAGTAAAAGTAACAAGTTCTTGGCAACATATTAAAGTAACAAGTCAGTACCGTTTACCAGCAACACATACTTCTGTAAATTTCTTTCATGTAAGAAAAATGATTCCAACACACATAAATAAGTTAAAAAACGATGTCCCTCATATAAACCTGACAGTTGTCTACCTATGAACATGCAAACATTACTAGTGCTACAAGTGTTAACAGCAAACCATTTAAACAAACAGGGTATCAGAACGTAAATTACACGTGAATTCTGCTGCACCCTTGAAGTACATATGACCAGCTATCTACGTGCTTAAGTAGCTATTTAAGTTCAGGCAAACAGGTAATTCTTAACAGTAAGTATCAAACACATAGATAGGCGTCTATAATAGGATTAACAGGCTATGGCATTATGTAATCAGTAGCAAACTAAATTAAGCCAAGCAACGTAATTGAACAATTTTGTAGTAAGTGGCTAACTAAAATTCTGAGAAGCAGGTAATGAACTAACGCTAGCTCTTTGTACAAGCGCACTACAACTTCTTTTTTGCTTACAAGGTTCTATGAAGGAGTCCATGTCATCAATTGCTTGGATACGCAGTCCCAATACTTCTTTCTTCCCACACAGCATTGGTAAGTCGAATGGTTAATCTGATAAGATGGTGCATCCTTGATATGTTATATGAGGATGAGTTGTTAGACTAGTTGTAGCCACACACATCACACTGGCTTTTACTGTATATTTCATGCGATTACATTTGGCATATCGAGATCTAAGCAATCTACAATAGGATGAAAAGACTAGCATCGTTCACATTATTGGCAAACTCAGTTCATAGAAACAAGCAATTCAACCATTCTGTGGGTAAATCAAAAGCGCCACTGGAGTATTTTTCACTACCCCAATCATACACGCAAAAAGGGGGCGACGCCACCGTAGGGGCTGGTATCGGCGGCCGCCTCGAGTGGCTCGAAAGTGTGCACCTTGTTTGAGTCTTCCAGGTTGGCCCAGGCTAGTTTTGTTCGTCCCAACGCACGAGTAGGCAATGTAAAAAATGAATAAAAATGTTTCAATTTGGATGGGCCAATAACATAAGTGCAAGGCAGGTCCTATAGCAGGCCCGCGGCCCAAACGAGCGCCTCCCATATCGATTGACAGCAGGAAAAATCCTGATTCATACGCTCCAGCTTCTAGTCTGGTTCACTCCTAACCTAGTCGCCGCTGGACAGACCGACACAGCACTTCCTCGCTCCCTCGTTGAACGCCGGTCGTCGGGCTTCAAGAGAATGGAAGGAGATGAAGATGAAGATCAAACCCTAGGTGTAGCCTGCATGGGAGGCAGTGGCGGCAGCATGGGCATGGCATCGAGCTTGCACAAATGGACAGTCGCAGCTTGAAGAGCAGCATGCACAATGAGCAGGTACATCACATCCCTGATTATATCTAATTCAAGTGTTCAATTTCTAGCCAATAGTTAAACCTGACGGTGTTGTAAAACTGCTTGTACATAGGGAATCTATGAGAAAATGAAACCAATTTCTGCTTATTTTGTATCTCCCCCAATCAACACTGAACTTACTGAACTTGATGTATCTAATCAAGTTTCCGGTGCAAACATACAAGCTCATGTTGTTCTTGAGCCTGAAGTGTCCAATGAACAGACTGATAATGAAGGATTTGATACAAACATTTTACATGCTCTTGGTGATGAACATATAGTGTCTAATGAGGGATCTAATGCAAGTATTTTGCAAGCTCGCATTGAAGGATTTAGTGTCTAATGATGGTCTACTATGTTGACAGAGACATAGAGATTTGCAGGCATTCCTGACAAGCAAATTATAGTACATTTTCATGGCTTGAGGAAACGTCGAGGCGATCTACCAGAAAGTCCCCGTATCATGACAATGTAGCATAAATACTTTTATAATCTGTTGTTTGAAACTCTTGGCATACTTTTGCGGGATAGATATATTGATATGCAGTTTGTGCACTGGTTAAAGGTGTAGTTATACTTCGATATTTTCAACCAGAGAACAAATAATTCATGCAAGTACAGACCTAGTAGTCCTTGTACACCATGTTGCATTTTGTATTTTTTGGTGCTTACATCATTTATTATTTTATAATTTGGAACTACTTTTGATCATAAGCTGGTTTTCAAAGTGCATGTAACTTCACATTTCTCAAGTAATGTCGATTTCCGGAGTGCAAGTGCCTTCATATTTTTTAAGTTAAGTTTTCGCCCCTGGTAACTTGAATTCGTGGATCCGCCAGTGCACACAAATCATACACGCAGGCTAGTAAGAATTAAATGAAATGCAGGGACTTACGCTAGCTCGTTGTACAGACTCACTGTAGCTCTGCTTGCACTTGGGATGTTCCAGGTACAAGTCCATGTTACCATTTGTTTGCATGTGCATGCCTTGTGCTCCTTGCACCCCCTCTGCATTTTTGACATGGCGAATGGTTGATCAAATAAGAGGAATCAACCTTGCTGTTGTACCAGAGGACATGTACTTACAAGGTTATACCGGTGTGCAGGATGTGTACCAGATCCCGTAGAGCCATCATGCTTTGCTAAAAAATGGTTTTGCTTGTTTCAGATGATATCTGCAGAAGAAATAAGAGTTAAAGTTAGAGTTGCATAGGCATGTAAGCTAAGAGAGTAGTGAAAGAATATCCAAACATCGTCGGAACGGTGCACAAGGGAGTGATTTGTGGATACCTAGTTCGGGCCGGCGTTTGGGTATGCTCGCCTAGCTAGAGTGCAGGTCACTTTAGAGCCATTGAGGGTGATGCGCTGGCGTTGGCGGGCCATGCACGGATGAAGATCTTGAGTGGCAGGAGAGCACTACGATGTGTTGGACGGGACCCTTGGTGAAGCCCCAACGACCTCAGGGGGCGGAGGTGCGATGATGTGCTCAGTGAAGTAGCCCTGGTGAGGTGGGAGATGGCGTTGGTGAAGCGCACCTGATGTGTTGGAAGTCGGTGTCTGTGAGGCATGTCAGTTGCGGCGGCCGACGTTGTCGGTGGAACACCCAATGCGGTGGACGAGGGCTTAGATGAGGTAGCTCTGGTGTGGTGGTGAAGCGCGACCGTCGTCTTCGTCCTCGTTGTCCGGCACAGAGGTGGGGAAAGAGATGAGGCAAGGGGCGATTCGAACTTTGCTTGGCTTGGTGGCAAATTAGGGATTTGAGGGCTCTGGGTGCAGAAGGGGACGGTGGAGAAGGGCGATTTTGCAGGGCTAGAATTGGGGCCGCCAGATATTTCAATCCGAAACATGGAAGCGCAAACTTATTTCGTCATCGTTCTTTTGGGTGTGGGAGGGATGGGGGTGGGTGGCTCGGTGCTAGCGTCCATACGATAGACGCGACCACCACGACACGACCCTGGTCTTCCTAGTGCACCTACATTTGAGAATGCAAACGAATCTTCTTCCGTTTGCAAACGAATCTGTATGTATTACCATGCTCATGTTTTCCTTGCAAATAATTAGTCATTCGAAATGAGATACTATAAATTAATTAATGAGGAGTTATTTGAATTAGAGTGTGTGTCACATAGCGATCTCCAATTCTAACGTGGATTTCACATATCACGGTATCCACGCTACCTTTTTAATACAAATTCATATGTATATGATGAACACCATGGTAGTGAGAAAACTTTGGGTGGATTCAAACATATGACCTACAAAATAGCTCAACAATGGAGTCAATGTCAAAATTTCCAAACCTAGTATGGTACGAATTCGAAATAATTACTTAAGCCATATGCATGGTCCTCAATTCAAATCTTACAATGTACACTAAATTGAAACGTCGATATTAAGTCTTGTACTATCTACAATCAAATGTTGTTTTTAGCCCCCCCCCTCGGCACACACGCTACATACTTCCTGTATCGATCAATCTTCCTCTCATAACCACCTTAGGAAGCTATCGGTTTCCAACACACGTTCATTCTTTCTCTCCATGTTTCGATCTCTAACTCTCTCAACTACACAACCCCCCTTTTCCACTCTGTTACCAAATGTATCTACCTCACACACCCTCCATTGCACTCCATGCCGAGCTCTCTCTCTCTCCCTCCCACCCTCTCTTGCTAGATACATGCATTGCCTATGTAGACACCCCCTCTTGTGTGCACCCACGCACGTTCTCTATCTAGGTCACTCTCTCGAGACGGTCTCAGTCTTCCTTTCGCACGACAGGCCACACTCGTTCAATCTTGCTCTCTTTATCTAAGTCTCAATTAACCTCGCTTTCTTCCACACACAAATGATATATCTCCCTGTCTAGGCCTCGATCAACACACTGTATACTCTCTCATGCAGATTGTCAACCTAGGTCAGTCCATCCAAGCCGCTCCCACTCTTTCGACCTCATGGCATATATATATATATATATATATATATATATATATATATATATATATATATATATATATATATATATATATATATATATATATATATATATATATATATATATATATATATATATATATATATATATATATATATATTGATTGACCTTGCTCTTTCTCGCATACCTAACGATATATCTCCATGTTTGAGCCCAATTCGACATATTCATATTGTATAATCTCTCACGCACATTGTCTATCCAGGTCACTCTCTCCAACCCGTCTCACTCTTTCGATCGCATGACGACCCACACTCGCTCAATCTCTCTCCCTTTATATATGTAATCGATTTACCTTGCTTCCTCCCACACACAAAATATATCTACATGTCTGTGACTGGATCATCTCTCAAGCTCTATCTTATGGCCGTCACCCTTCCCAAAATCTCAATCGGGCAATATCTCTCCAAAACATATATATCTTTTCAACGAATGCCGGACCACACTCACTTTATCTCTCTATCTATTTGTGTCTCGGTTGACCTCGCTTTCTCACGCCGTATCTTCCACTCATTGAAGCTACCTCTCCTTCCCTCGCAGAGCCGGGGCTACTTACATTGCGAGGGGGACTCCAACCTTGGATTAATTTGTGAAGGCATTTATTCCAGTGGCTTTAGATTATATTTTCGTAGCATTCGGCCCACAACTACTCCAAACACCGTTGCAACCCCCGCACCTCCCCCAATTAATTTCCCTCTACCTCGTCATCGCTCTCTCGCACGTCCTTTCTCACCTTCAACGTCGCACCATGGTATTTTTGCAAAAAACTCTGTTGCTCTCTTTAATTATTACAAAAAAGCTACAAAACTACACACCGATAGTCCACCTGTAATGGAACAAATTTCGATCCCCAAATTAAAGTGCTGCAAACTACACACCGAGGGGCCCACCTGTCATGGAACAAATTTGGACCCATATATATATATTAAAAATTAAAAAGGATCGAACATGCGACCAGGGCCTTCAAGCCGCACGCCAATAGGCGACATAGTACATCAACGTTTGTTGTACCCCCCTTTGTTGATATAATGTTTTTATATTACCATAGCCTATTTA
This sequence comes from Aegilops speltoides, assembly GCA_021437245.1. NCBI lineage: Eukaryota > Viridiplantae > Streptophyta > Magnoliopsida > Poales > Poaceae > Aegilops > Aegilops speltoides. The sequence goes on along the minus strand of CM038142.1, from coordinate 253,160,788 downwards.
ATGGATAACATGTTCTAATATTATTTTTAGTACATTAGTGGGACCGTCTCGTTAGCATGTACTATTCGCCTTCACTTACTAGTGGGTTCCATGTCTGCTCTCTCTCTCTCCTCCCCTTCTACTTTTAGACGCATGGGAAAACAAGAAGAACTCGCGGGCGATGCTGCCGTTGACCATATCTGGACGCGTTCACAAGTTACGGCAGCAGTTTCACGTACTAGTAGTACTTGTCAATGTGTATGTGCAATGCACGTTAATTTGTAAGTATATTAAGTGCATGCAGATATTAAGTAGGATATTATGTGATTAGCACTATTTTTGGCATGAAATTAACTGCATGCTAAACGTGTTTGAGCGCTCGACATTGAAGCAGTCTAGGTCATTGGATTGACATGATTTGATGGCCGAGATTAATTGGATCTTCCCCTTTGGTATAGATGGTATAGATATTGATTATACATGTAACAAGTTTAGGAACAAAAGTGACCGTGACAGACAAGTTATCTAGTACTGTATATATATCTACTACTCCATAATAATTAAATGCGTTGATAAATAGATGTATTTCCTAGTGGTCGGAGAAGGGGACTGGTCACGCCCTACAAGTATTTGGAATTGACTTCCCTAAGAAAATATTTGGAATTGACGTGGTATTTAATATGAAATGTTTGCGATGAGAAGGAATACATGTGGCTTGATGTCGTTTTATATCTTACTTGATACGACTCTAGCAGAACATTCAATCGATCAAACCATAGATTTCATTTAGTCCAACTCCGACTTTACATTCATACGACAATCGATCTAAAATAAATGGAAATGATAAACATTCGGATTTTAAGCATGGCAATCAAACGTTTTTCATGCCAAATTTAGATTACACGGCGGCGGCGAGGGCGTCTTGCGGTGGGAAGCGGCTCCTCCGTGCTCTATGTGTCGTCAGGCCACTAATCAATGGGACGGTGATGGTGGCATCTTGGCGCTGTTGTTGGCTTACTCCTGGACATTGGTCCTAGCTTCAAGGAAGGCCAGAATGTTCTGGACCTTGGTCTCCAGGAGCGAGTCAACTAGCGGGAGGAGGCGACTGGCGTTGGTGCAAGGAAGTGGTCGATGGCGGCCATCCATGCCGCTGAGGGGGGCACTTGCACACGCACGGGGATAGGCGCTGGCAACGGCACGGCGGAGACATTCGTGTTCATGGGCACCAGCACAGGTGCACGTCAGTGCATGCGCAGGCAGGTGTACGGGCGCGTGAAAGTTGGCGGGGACCCCGTGGCATCAAGCTTAGCGACAATATGCGGCTCCCAGCCCATCAATGCCACGGGGATGGGCGCTGGCGCAGTCGGGGCGACAGGAGTGGGGATAGGCGCGGCGTCTTCCCGCAAGGCCAGTTCAAGCTCATCCGAAAGCGCGGTGTCTTCCTCAGGAAACTAGAAGACGAAAGGAAGACCATCGTGATGCGGCATGGCATACGGTTATGTCAGGTTGGTTGGAGGTAGACGTCAGGAGAATCGGAGAGGAAGAGAGAAGATTGTAGCGATAGCGGGTAGTGCGGGGGTGATTTTAAACTATGGCACCGGCGCCATTAAAAGTGGGGGCAGTTGAGACGAAGGTGGGCAGCGGAGCTTGGTCAAAGGGCTCGCCTCCCGGTGAGCCTGCACAGCGGCCTGGTCGCATAGCCAGCACAGCGGTCTGCTCGCACGCCTCCCGTTGACTCACACGCTTGCTCGGACAGCACCTGCCGATGAGAAGAGGGACTCGTGGCGGCACGTAAACGCCCAAGGTTTGAATAATGAAAGCGTTCACCTTAACGTGATAAGTCTTTGTTCCAAAATACCTTGGCTCTTCATTTGTGCAACTTCTCATATGCATCTTGTCTCAAATTGAACAAAAAAATTACGACAACATATTTGTGCCATATAACGAGACCATGCTCAGTTTCATGAATTCCCGGTCACTTTGGATTTTCAGAAATTAAAAATCAGGATTCAAAACAATATCATAACCTGCATCATGCAATAAATTTTCAAGTGATACATTTTTACAGTTGTAGATGTTAATATTTCTTAAGAAAGGATTTGGTCAAACATTTTGCTTAGTTAGACTTCAGACAAGTTATATATGCAAAGTAAAAGGATAATCTCTCCGTATCAGTGCATTGTCTGATATATTAACTCAAGTACTAGGCACGAACAAACGGGGCTCAATTCTGTGCTCATCCTGGTGTAGTACTCCTATTAGTACTAGGCAATGGAGTTGACGGGTGACCTTGGGCACCGTTGACCGAGGGAATTGAACCGTGCTCGGCACAGTAGGTAACGTTGTCTAGTTACTAAAGCATCGCTCCATTGTTCATCGGTAGTCATTATAGACTGGGGACATGAGGGGAATTTCCGAGGGCTGGAATTCTGGCCGCCAAATATTTTGACTCAAAACACGGAGGCTCGACTGGTTGGGGTTGGCTAATGTGCGTACCGCGCACGCCACCATAAGGACACGAGCCCGGGTATTTTATTTAAGGATCAACACGAGCCTAGGTCTGGCTGGTACGCCATTGGGTGCTACTCCCACCATTCGAGAATACAAAAGGAATCTTTTAAATTGCCAAATGAATCTATATGTATTACACTGCCCGTATTTTCCTTGCAAATAGTAATCTCAACGTGGTAATTGATTTATGACGAGTTCTTGAATTAGAGTGAGTTTGTGATATAGTGATCTCAACGTGGATGTCACATTTCATGGTATCCCTAGTAAGTTTTTCATTGCAAATTCAAAATTAAAAGATAAATGGTATGGTGGTGAACAAACTTTGTATGTATCAAGCATATGGTGACACACACACACAAACACGAATACAACAACAATCCAGTAAGTATAGTGCATCTGTTTTTCCAAACCATGCATGTATGACACGAATTCAAAAATACTCCCTCTGTTCCTAAATATTTATCTTTCAGAGATTTCAAACAAGTGACTACACACCAAGCAAAATGAGTGAATCTACACTCTAAAATATGTCTATATACATCTGTATGTGGCAGTCCATTTGAAATCTCTAAAAATACTAATATTTAGGAATGAAGGGAGTAGAACGTAAGACATGAATGGTCTTAAATTCAATATTCAAAATGAATAGGAAACTGAAACAGGAATACTAAGCCTAGTACTACATACATTAAAATGTTGTGTTTAGGCGGAGCTATGTAGATTCTCGGGGGTTAATCCCTTGACCTTAGGTAAAATTGTGAAGCTCTACTTAGGATTGTTTAGATTATATTTTTTTAACATTACGTTTGTCCCCACCCTCCCAAACACCAATTGGTTGTGCACCCCCCCTCCCCGGGAGAATATCATGTGCCCCCACACCTTAGATGCTATATGCTGATACGAGTTGCTTGGAGCTTGTAGATCTGAGATATAGTAGCACACAGGATGTCTTAACATTTTTATAGGAAACCTTAATGAGTTTGAGAATTGCACATAATTTGTAAAAAAACTACTCAGATGCCCTTGTATCCATATCGAACGACGTCGAAGCTCGTATCACCGTAGCATCTAAGATGAAGGAGGACCTCATATTTTCCTGTATGTAAGAATATCATGTGCTACCACACCTTAGATGCTTTGGTGATACAAGCTCTTCAGAGCCGTTGGATCTGTGATCCAACAAGTCCTTGGTGTTTCGAATGTTTTTTTGCAAAAAGGCTCCAAAGAGTACGGCACTGCTTACAAGCACAAAGACTACTCAGATGTCATTGGATCTGAGATCAAACGACCTCGAAGCTCGTATCACCATAACATCCAAGCTGCAAGAACACCTCATGTTTTCTCGCACAGGAGAATATGAAGTGCTCCTGCATCGTACATTCTATGGTGATACGAGTTCCCGGAGATCTAACGGCTCACAGTAGGAGGTTCGATGTTTTTGCAATATATGCCTAAGAGTGGGAATTGCGCAGAAAGTACAAGTACTACGCATGTGGCATCTGATCACAGATCATACGACCTAGATGCTCATATCACCGTAGCGGCTAGTTAAGCTACGGGGAGCACCTAATATGGGCAACTGGGAGACGTTGGATCCAAGATGCAGTGGAACACACGAGGCATGCATGTTTTATTTGCAAAAAAACCTTGGAGAGTTTGGAAATTGCGCATAATTACAAAGACTACTCCCAAGCCATTGGATCTCAGTTCCAACGACGTAAAAACTCATATAACCATAGCATCTAAGCTGCGGGGTGGACGTGATATTCTATGCCGCTGTCATTTTTGTTCCTAAACTTGCAAAATAAGTGTAACTTGTGTCGTTACTTGTCTAACCGCGCAAAGTGTTTGTGCAAAAAAAACCATCCTACACTGAAATATCGGAACAACACACGGGGGTCCCACTTGTCATTGATCAAATTTCGACCTAAAACTAACAAATCTGACAGATTCGAACTGGCAACATGGACTACAAAGGGTAAGTCAATAGCCTGAAACAACAACGGTTGTTGGCTTTGCCCCATAACTTGATTTTATATTGTATTACGTAGAGTAGAGTAGAGGGAGTGGGTCGTCAACGCGTGCTTGACCGTTGACTCACTTACTGGTGGGTCCCATGTCCGCGATCTCTCTTTCCTCTCCATCGTCTCCTTTAGACGCACGGGCGCACACGAAGAGCGACGCGAGCTTGCAGTGGTGTTATTATAACTAAAAAAGCTTGGAAAATTGAAGAATCGCCTAGAACAAGAGACATTGTGGCTGGTCGAGATGGAGCTAACCACACCTATCCTTCATGCCACATTAGCATGATGGAGTTGTGTGGCTAGTGGGGCGTTTTCGACCGACTGACTGGGTTTCAAGGTCAAACCATAGGTAGTACGTCTGACACACTATATTTTTACACACACATTTTTTCCTCCGTGCCGAGACATGGCACACCCTACCGCGAAGTTTCGGGGTCCTCCCGGGTGGTGCACGCACATTTTCTTCCTTGCCAAGACGTGGGACACCCTACCGCGTGTTTACTGGGTCCTCCTCGGTCGTAGCGGCGAAGCAAGTAAATGAGTCATCAAATCATGAAAGACCACCTTTCCGGCCGAGTACATCAGTGAAGAACGGTGGCTAGCTAGTTGGGCTAGTGCGTCCGATTAGCTAGGCCGCTGCCACATTTGTTTTTTCACCCCTTTTTTATCTCCTTGCCGGCATGTAAATTTAAATATCCACCGTGGCGTTGCTCTGGTCTTTGGGTGTGGCGGGCGTGATGTTTTTTTTATTTTTTTGATTGACGGGAGCAGGCACGGCAGCTATTAGTCATGATGACTCCGCCTGTAAAACCCACTGCTCCCTGATGTGAAAAGTCGTTGACTGGTGTTTTCCCATGGTGAAAACCAAAAGATTCACCCCGCTCCTCGGCTGGCTCCCTCCGCCTTCCCATAGATTGCATTGCCTTTCAGCTGTTTCGCCCCCTTTGCTTCCTCTCCCCATTGCTTACAACTGGTTCCATGGCAGCGCACCAGATCACGGAGTGTGAGGTGAGGCGCCAGACACAGGAGCTCCAGGCCAAGGATGCGGAGCTCAGGGCCAAGAACGTGGAGCTCCGTGAGCTCAAGGAGGAGAGGAGTGGCATGCTCCTCCTTTATGAGCGGGAGTTCACGGAGCTTCAAAAGCGACAAGCGTACACCACAAATATGCTCGAGGCATTGGCAGCGTTGCTGCAGAAAGCGGGAGATACAATAGGCGGTCAGGCAAGCAGGCTGGAGCGCGAGCGGGCCGATCGTGACAAGGTCTAGGATCACCTCAGCCACTTGGTGGACCATGTTGCCATGCACGTGTTGCGCCTGAGCGATGCCTACCGTCGTGCCAGCGTGACCATGCCTGGCATTGGGCTAAACCCGTTCGACCACCCCGTCAACTTCAACGAGTTGTGGCTTCCTGACCTGGTCTTCGTCTTCACCTATATCTCCGAGGAGATGAGTCGTCTCCGCGCGATGGTGGGGGCGGAGCTGGACAAGGAGAGGTTGCAGGCTGCCGTCGCCGTTTTCAGGTGAATCATCTGAGGGCTCCGTCACCGGAATCCATTCATGCCATTGGACGCCGTCTTTGACAAGCTGGCTCCCGTCGACTGGGAGCGGGCTCTGCGGGCGGTGGCATCCTACACCACCAACATCATGCGCCTCGAGAAGTAGAGGGATTTCCATGATGTTTAGGCGTCCTCTGCATGGGCATGTCCATGTCTCGGCGCAACATGCACGCTGGATCAAACTCAGACGGTGCAGATCAGTCACTGTAGCACAAAGCGCGTGGGTGTGTTTGGTTGCATTCTCATCTCAATATAGTTGTTCCTTCTTCATGCATGCTCATCTCAGCACCCCTCTTCATGCATTCTCCTATTGTATTTGTGTTAACCTACTTGTGTGGACTCATGCACCCTTGATGCACTCTACCAAACAACCAAAAGTGGGGCGAGAAGGGAACTTTTGCTCCCATCCCATGCACCCTTCATACACCCTGCCTAACACTGATTCGTGCTTCATATGGTTCATGTTCCGTGGAGTACTATGGCACCATACTCTCCGTGCGCTATAGACCTAGTTCTGTTAACATTGATCTCACCGTTCATTCTCGACCGGACAGTAAAAAAGGGGTACTATGTTACATTATTGTTCATATAGTTGACATGTGCACAACATCATTTGTTGTCGTCATATCTTACTACACTAGCAAGAAGATTATGTAGTACTGACATATGAACCATTGCACATGCTAGTAGTAGGAGAACTATGTAAGTTCAAGTGGCTACATTGTTTCGCACTCCTCCGTCGTAAGAGTGGAAACGCTTGTTGTAATCATTTTTTCTTCGGAAACAGTGGACACGCTCTCCCATGCGGATCCTCCTCGACGGTCGTGGGGAACCTTGCTACTCACTTTTCCCAACGTGTGGGATAGCCAGCATCGGGGTCCACTAGCCATGCACTAAATTACTCCATACTAGAGTGCCCAACTGCACGGTAGACTACCCCGATCGAAGTGCTGCAGTAATGCCCAATGAGAGGTCAAATCACAAAACCCCCACCTTTCCAATAGTAAGTTGGACGGACAAAGCAACCATCATTCCACTCTTATCCCTCAGCTTCCTCTCTTGAAGAAAACACCAACACTCTTATCCCTCATCTTGTTCCTCATTTCTTCAAAAAAAAAACGACCTGCTTCTGCCATTGTTCTTCTCTCCCAAAGAAGGAAAGGTGAGCGCATCAATGGTGTTGATTCTGGCCAAGGCCTGGTCTTGCAACCCCGAGACTGATCCTATAACTCCCTCTCTGTTCTTCTTTTGGGTTTGAGATTATGGTTTCTTTTATTTTATTTCTATTTGACAGTTTCTTGATGGACTCTAGAGCACCGGCCGAAGTGATGTCTATGGCTATGGCCAAAACCGTGGCTCTTGACAAAACCATCGAGGCTCAGGGTACGAAGAAGCGCAAGCACCCCTTCGAGACTACCGCAGACAAGCCCAAGGCCATTGCCCTGTCCAAGGCCCCCTCGATATCTCCGAGATCCCTCATTAAGCAAGTCTAGGTAATATCTTTTCTTGATTATCTTTTTCTTGATCTTGATCATGTTTTTTACATGTCGTACTCGTACTAGTAGTACAACTTTCTGGGTGATCTTGCATGTGATTTTTGTGTGCCAAATGACGGTTCTAAATTCCTCTTTTGACCAAAACATGCGAGAGGTTGACACTGATTTATTATATATTACTTTCAACTACTTTATGAACATCAATGCTACCTTTGAAGAGGGTATATTAGCCTCCATAACTTGTCTTATGGATATTGCAAGTAATCCCCCTGCTCTCATGCCTTTGAAGACATGTTCTAGTGTCTTTGTTCACTCATTTTTGTGCGTATATGTAGTCTTATATGGAGTAAAATATCGAAAATCATCTTATATTTCTGAAAGGAGGTAGTAATAAAATATTTGGTTTCTGTTTGAATTAGAACCAGGTCCACAATGGAGATGAAGTTCTCAAAGTCATGCCATGTGAACTGGAAGACCTGAGGATGAGTTCTACTGCTAAACTAAACAACTACTGTGTCCTTGTCGCCATGTGTCCTGAACTAGTGTTTTCTAGTAGCATTTTTGGCAGGCGTGTTCTCGAGGGTGTACTTCACCACAACAATTTCCTGGTTGTGCCTTTGATTACGAAGAGTGTGGTTCTTGTAAAGCTTCCCAACAAATATGATGCGGACTGTGTTCACCGTCATGTTTATGAGTGGAAATACCACTCTGTTAGGTTCTCCAAGGTTGACGTGATGGTGATGGTACGAGAAGACATCTCTCACCAAGTCCATGGCCTAGTCAGGGCACATCCCGTAGATCGGTGTCAAGAAATAGTCTGCAAAGTTTAACTAGTGCAACTATGCTTGTCTGTAGTAAGTACTATTGTTCAGTACTTGATTTGTCTGTGTGAACCCTGTATTGTTTAGTACTGCCGCTTTTACTGTCTGGTGAGTCCTAAGAACAGTCTATGTTAATGTCTATCAACTCAGTTCAGTCTGCATATTCTGAAGTATCTAGATCATCTTTTTTGTGAGGACGGTTTATCAATTATGGTTACACTCCAATATCTGTATGGATTGCAGGGTTTATCGCACCCACCAGGATTTCCAGTCCCATGGTGTTTGGTCCATATGATTTATCAGGACCTTTGGATTGTCCTGCTTGTGGGAGTAAGTGGGGCCCTTGTCGGTGTACTAAAGTAGGGGTACCTTAGTACCCCGAACTTGTGCACGGGCAGTCGCAGCACCCCGTGGCAAAGCTTGCCGGGCGTCCGCCAAGACCCTCCATCATACCCTATTACTGCCATTCAAGAACAAAGTATTAGCTGAGAAGTACAAGGCCCCGGCAAGAGGAGCTTGCCGGGAAGGACAAAGACCCCGGCAAGAAGAGCTTGCCGGGAGGGACAAAGACCCCGGCAAGAGGAGCTTGCCGGGAAGGCCAACCAAGGTGCTTCCAGAAAACTTGCCGCGACGCCCCGCGCGTCCCAGCAAGGCCCGACGATCGGCAAGCTTGCCGACGCGATAAGAGAAGGGCCGCTGCGAGGCGCTTGCCGCGGCAAGGCTGCCACTCTGCACCCGAGCTCCAGCGCATCCAACGACGTGTCACCCCAGGGCCATCCCAAGAGCACGTGGCGAGGCGCTGTGCAGCCATGCGGAGCGAGGTGGCAAGCGGAGCTGACAAGGAGGCCATCGTGGCGATCGGTGGCGCTCCTAACGGTCATTTCCTTGCGCTGTCGGGGCGACCGGATGGGCATTAAATGCCCTTGTCCCCCGCCACGAGTTAGGTAGGGACACTGCTGGACACTTGCTGTACCAACCTCGTTTTACCTTCGCCCCTCTTTCTCGCTGCCACATCGGTGACCCCTTAGACTATAAAAGGGAGGCCCATGCGCACCTAGAAGAGGTTCGGTTCATTCGACTCATTCAACACCACTCACGCCACGCCTCGAGCAAGAACAAATACAAACACAAAGCAGCAGAGGAGTTTTATCTCTCCGGAGAGCTCCGGCCGGGTAAAATCCCCAGCGCGTCGCCGCGATCCGCTTCTGCGTCGCCCTCCGCCCCTTGCCGACAAGAAGGGCCCCGCCCCATAGGTGCTCGTGCTCCCACGGGATCCCCACGACATCTTTGGCGCGCCCGGGGAGGCGCCGAGGTCGTCTTGATCCGATCCGGCGTCTCACGCGCTACATCAACATCTTCATCGACATGGCACCAAGAAGAAAACTTCGAGGTAGCCGCCTGGCTCGCGATTGTCCTACCACCACCGAGCAAGCAGCGGTGGGGTGGACGCCGCGAGGAGCGGCGCCGCCGGGGACTCACATCGTCACCCGCCCAAGGACAAGGCCCCGCAAGGTTCAGGCTCTGCACATCCGCCGCACTCCTCCCAGAGGTGCAAGATCGACAACGCCACGGCGCTCTGGCGCCGTGCTCGCGCTGGAGCAATTCCAGCTGGTGGGTCGCGGGATGTTCAAGGCAAGATGCGCGCTTAGCACGCTGCTCGAGCGCTGTGCGGTCACCGGACGAGATGCTGCTCCTTCTAACACCGTAGAAGTTTGAGCATGTTCGCACTCGCCGCCACCACCGCCACCCAAGACTCAGAGGAAGCGCCGCCCGAGCCCACCATTGATTACCCTCCAGCGCTGCACAAGATCGGCGATCGGAGGGCCGCTATCTATAGCCTCATTGGCTTCGCCAACGCCGATAAGCCCCGCAAACAAGCACGCCGGCCCGCGCAAGGCGCCAGCGAAGCCGGTGGCGACAAGACCGCGGGTGCCACCACCATGCACTCCCGCCCGGCGGCCGAGATCGCCGACTTCGCCGCCAACTCGACGCCGACTCCACCGCGTTGCCGGAACCGCGAGCTCGCCGCGATCAACGCCACGCTCTCCAAGAACGACGACATCGAAGACGCCAGACCGCATCGAAGCGCAGGGAAGCGCGCGCCACTCGACCAGCGCGTTGGGCCCATCGTCGATATGCATGCGCCCGGAAACTAGGCGATTTGTCGACGCGGGCAGGTTGCCCTGCGTTCACCCGTGAGCTACGGCAAGTCCAGTGGCCCAGTACCAAGAACTTCAAGCCCGACGTGCTCGAGAAGTACGATGGCAGGATACATCCGTCGGAATTCCTCAACATCTACACCATCGCGGTGCAGGCTGCCGGAGGGCGCGACGAAAAGATCCTCGCCAACTACTTCCCGCTGGTGCTCAAGCCCAACGTCAGATCTTGGCTCATGCACTTGCCGGACAACTCCGCTCTTCGTGGGCGGATCTGTGCCATCAGTTTGTCGGCGCCTTCACAGGCGTCCACAAGCCTCATGGCCAGGAGAGCGACCTTCACTTGCTCGTCCAGAAGGAGGGAGAACCCCGCAAGTACATACAAAGATTCAGCCAGTGCAGCGCAACATCCTGTGACGCCCACCCCGCCGCAGCTTATCGGCGTGTTCCATCGAACGCGCGAATCGCAGGATGAGGGAGGAGATGGCGATGTGCAAGATTAGAGATGTCACGAGCTGTACGCCCGGCCGACAAGTGTGCACGGCTGAGGAGGGGGGGAAATCTCGGAGAGACTGCAGGAGCGTATGATCTCGACAAGAGGATGCCGCCCCGGCAAGGAAGAACCGGAGGCGGGGCAACAGAAAAAGAAAGGCTAAGGATGTGCTAGTTGTCGAGCATTCCGGCGACGGAGGCGGCTCCGACAAGGCCAAAGCCAGTGAGTCCGGCGAGGCTGTGGTAGCTGCCGACAAGCAGGACGGCTCCGGCAAGCAGTATTGCAAGATCCACCGCACCAAGGGCCATGACCTCCAAGCCTGCAAGAAAGTTGAGTAGATGGCGGAGCTACAGAAATCTGAGTACGAGCGCCGCAACAAGGAAAGGGCCCAGGGAGGTGGCGGAGGATCCGGCAAGCTTCCCGCCCGGGGAGGGCGCCGCGGCAAGGCCAAGCCGCGGCAAGGAGACAGGCCTCCCCGTGGCCACGACAAGGACGAAGACGAAGATGAAGATGATGAAATGGAGGAAGATGAGACTGATGACCAAGAGTTTCAGAATGCAACGGAGGTAAAGAGGCATCGACGGCGGTGCTTCAAGACACCTCGTGACCGCCAACTCAAGCAAAGGGCACGAGGGTGAGCGCAGCAGAACCGTCCGCTGAATCACGCAGCCCAAAGTGGTCCAGCACGCCCATCATCTTCGATGTTGAGGATCACCCTGATCACATTACTGTGGTCGAGTGCTTGCCAATGTTGGTCTCGCCAACAATCCGCAACCTCAAGGTCACGAAGATGTTGGTTGACGGCGGGGCCGGCCTGAATCTGATCTCCTCCGCAGTGCTCAAGAAACTCCAGATCCCCGACAGCGAGCTCGAAGAGACCGGTACCTTTCAAGGAATAAATCCGGGGAGGAGCAAGCCCAAGGGGAAGATCACACTGCCAGTATATTTCGGTAGCGAGCTGAATTTCAGGACAGAGAGGGTCACATTTGACGTCGCTGATTTCACATTGCCCTACTGTGGGATACTCGGCCGACCAGCGCTTGCCAAGTTCATGGCAGCCTCTCATTACGCCTACAATGTGCTCAAGATGCCCGGTCCGATAAGTGTCATTTCTGTCCAAGGCGACAAGAAGGATGCACTTATCTGCACCGACAAGATCTACCGGGAAGCAGCAGCCGCAGCAGAGCGCAAGCCACTTGCCGCTGAGGCTCCCCGGGGGAAGAAGACCAAGTCCGGCAAGAGTAGCTCTAATGCCCACTCCGGCAAGCGCACCTCTTCGGAGTGCTGCGCTACCGTCGAGGACGCACCATCGAGCTCCACCAGCAAGTGCAAGAAGGCAAAGACAGTTTCACAAGAGACCAAGTCTGGTAAGCGTAGCTCTAGTGCTCATTCCGGCAAGCGCGCCTCTTCAGAGTGCTGCGCTGCCGTCACAGACGCACCATCGAGCTAGAAGCGCAGTTGGTTTTATATTTCTAGATTATGTTCCTTGAACGGCCGTGCCTTGTATGGGAAACCTGTGCGCAGAGGAACCGGCTCGTGGCTGAGTTGCGCCCTTACTTTGTTTCGAGTCCGCTCAACAAACGAAAGCGCGCTGCAACTAGCCCCGACAAGGTTTCTTGCTGGAGGCGGCACCGCCAGCGGGCTGCTGATGTTCCGCACTCAGCAAGCGTGCTCGCGCCGGCAAGTTCCCTCAAAGCATAGGGGTAGAAACATACAAGGGATGAAATCAAGTAAAGGAGATAACATAGCAGTTGGCGACGGTCAAAGAAGCGCAGCCTTGCCGGGACACAAACAACAGAAAAGCTAAGTTGCCCAAGTCGGAGCATAGAGCCCAGTCAGTTTCAAAATTTTAAGGTTATGTTCCTTGAACGTCTGTGCCTTGTATGGAAAACCTGGGCGCGGAGGAATCGACTCGTGGCTAAGTTGCGCCCTTGATTTGTTTCCGAGTCCGCTCAACAATACAAGCGAGCTGCAACTAGCCCGACAAGGTTTCTTGTCGAGGCAAGACCGCCAAAGAGTTGCCGATGTTCCGCACTCAGAAGAAGCGTGCTCGCGCGCAAGTTCCTCAAAGCGTAGGGTAGAAACATACAAGGCACCGAATCAAGTAAAGGGCATGACATAGCAAGCTTTGCTTAGAATAAAGTTATATATTACAGTAAATAACATGCCGCACTCTAAGAGATTGTTCCTGTGACGCATCTAGCAGCGGCAAGAACAAGGAAAGAGAAGAAGGGTGCGCCGGCACCCGGATCCAGGCAAGCCAGAGTTGCTGGGGGCTGCGAATGCCAAGATTCACCCCCGGCAAGCCAGAGTCGCCGGGGGCTGTGATATCAGATAAGCTTTTCGTTCCTCATCATGCATCCTCTTATGGATCGGGAAACGCGGCCGCATCCTGAGCGGCCGTGTTTTGTATGAAAAACCCGTGCGCGGAGGAATCGACTCGTGGCTAAGTTGCGCCCTTGGTTTGTTTCCGAGTCTGCTCAACAATACAAGTGAGCCGCAACTAGCCCCGACAAGGTTTCTTGCCGGAAGGCAGCACCGCCAGCGGGCTGCTGATGTTCCGCACTCAGCAAGCGTGCTCGCGCCGGCAAGTTTCCCTCAAAGCGTAGGGTAGAGACATACAAGGCATAGAGTCAAGTAAAGGATATGGCATGGCAAGCTTCCCCTTTTTCATCAAAAAACATCCCATTCGGGTACAGTCCATAGAGGATGAAAAACATGAAAGAGAGGATTACAAGTTTTAGATGCAGCTAAGGCCCGAAGGCTTACAAATTAAAAAGATAAGGTGCCCGTAATCCTTTTCCTATCCCCCCTTTCAGGAGGTAGGCCAAGGAGCCGAAGAGGGCAAAAGAGGCACCTAGGTGAGCTACGGGTGCCAGAAGACACCAAGAGAACATCCCGGGGACCAGCCGGGGGCTTGGCGGAGACGGAGGCACCGGAAGCAGAGCTCGAAGACGGGGCGGCAGGATCGCCAAGACGCCTGCCGAGGGCACCACGCCTTCACTCCGACTTGACGGCCTTGCCGCCAACCCTCTTCCTCTTCCGCAGCCTCCCACGCCACCGCCCAAGGAGACGACACTGGAGTTCAGGAGGCCAGCGACCGGATGATGGGGTCGCCGGTGGCGCACGAGGCGACGCCCGACGCCTAGTCGAGCCCGCCCGCCTCGCTGTTGCAATCGCTCTCCTCCTCGTCACTCTCGCCGAGGAGGAGTCTTCATCGGAGGAGCTGTCCACGCAGCATCTCGCCCGGGTGCCGGAGTCCCCAAGACCTTGACGGAGAGGAGGTCGCCTCCATTAACTTGAAATGGAGGGTAAACCCCGCCGCAAGCTATGGATGCGGCGAACGCCTTCCACCTCGATCAAGATACATCACGCCGGGCCGGGGACACACGTCGACTCGCGTGCCGCTGATCCCACAGCCCCTCATGCGCAATGCCAGCATCTCGGGCGGGTCCGGCTCCATCGCGCTCGCAAACGGAGCCGGAAGTCGGAGGCGACGACGAGGTGCCCGGCGCAGCTTGACGAAGAACTCCCAAGGGTCATCCCCCGTGTGGACCGCCGGGAGGAGAGGAACCGCCGGCGGAGTCGAAGCCGACGCGCCGCCCTGGCTGCCTCTTCCCCGCGCGCCTCGACCTCGCCCTCAACCTCGCCCACGACCTCGCCCTCTCCCTCTCCCCCTTGGGGCTGGTTCTGCCACCACGGGCGCGGGATAGGGAGGGATGCGCTGCCTGGCAGCGACCCTCGCCGCCACCGATGAAGGGCCAGGGTTCCCTTCCTCCATGGCGGATGAGAGGAAGGGGAGCAGAAGTTGAAGGAAGGAGAAGATGAGCAAGTGCGGGATTTTTGTGCTCCCCTTCCGCCCTTTTTAAGGAGCGAGGTGGGGGCTCGGCCGCCCCGCTCAGCCAATCAGAGCACATGGAGAGCAGGGAGTCGGGGCCGACCCGCTGCCTCCGCCCGTGATGGCTCGGTTTCCCACTTCCACCGCCCACGATCCCACGCGCATGGGGGCCGCGTGGCGGGGATGCAGAGCCGAGGCGACGGGTGAGGTGACCTCGCCCCACCCCGTGATCACAGGGGGGGTGCCTTGAAAATCGTACACGCCACCCACGCCTCCCACGACGCCGCGATTGACGCGTGCCGTTACGGGTGGACGCGGTGGACATGGAGTAGATTTTGCATGGACCCAGGCCCCGCGTGCCCGTGCACTGTTTTGGGCCTGGCCCAACAGCGCTCGGCACCGTGTATGGCCCAGGCCCGGGGGCTCCTGTCGGTGAACTAAAGTAGGGGTACCTTAGTACCCCGAACTTGTGCACGGGCAACAGAGACTTCGTGGCAAAGCTTGCCGGGCGTCCGCCAAGACCCTCCGTCATCCCCTATTACTGCCATTCAAGAACAAAGTATTAGCTGAGAAGTACAAGGCCCCGGCAAGAGGAGCTTGCCGGGAAGGACAAAGACCCCGGCAAGAAGAGCTTGCCGGGAGGGACAAAGACCCCGGCAAGAGGAGCTTGTCGGGAAAACCAACCAAGGTGCTTCCAGAAAACTTGCCGCGACGCCCCGCACGTCCCGGCAAGGCCCGGCGATCGGCAAGCTTGCCGGCGCGACAAGAGAAGGGCCGCGGCAAGGCGCTTGCCGCAGCAAGGCTGCCACTCTGCACCCGAGCTCCAGCGCATCCAACGACGTGTCACCCCAGGGCCATCCCAAGAGCACGTGGCGAGGCGCTGTGCAGCCATGCGGAGCGAGGTGGCAAGCGGAGCTGACAAGGAGGCCATCGTGGCGACGGTGGCGCTCCTAACGGTCGTTTCTTTACACTGTCGGGCGCACGGACGGGCATTAAATGCCCTTGTCCCCCGCCGAGTTAGGTAGGGGACACTGCTGGACACTTCTTGTACCAACCTGCGTTTTTACCTTTACGCGCCTCTTTCTACGCCGCCACCACAGGTGACCCCTTAGACTATAAAGGAGGCCCATGCGCACGAGAAGAGGTTCGATTCATTCAATCATTCAACACCACTCACGCGCCACGCCTCGAGCAAGAACAAATACAAACACAAAGCAGCAGTAGGAGTTTTATCTCTCCGGAGAGCTCCGAAGCTGGGTAAAAATCCCCCGCGTGCCGTCGCCTCGATCTGCTCTGCGTGCGCCCTCTGCTCCCTTGCCGGACAAGAAGGGGCCCCCTGCCCCATAGGTGCTCGTGCTCCCACAAGATCCCCACGACAGCCCTGCATGCCATGTTTAATTGGATGATCAATCTTCTGTTTACAACTTGAACATAGTGATTTCTTGGTGAGGATTCACTCATGCACGTCAAGTAAATCTTATTGATTTACTGTCTAAATCTTATTGATTTAATGTCATGTTTTCTTACTTTGCTGCAATTTTACGATGCAGGTTTTGCCATGCGACATTCATCACAAAATAAACTGTTTGGTTTGCTCTCTGATGGTTATTTTTTGCAGGTTTCACTTCTTATGTCGTGTTAGTAATGAAGGCACTGTCCATCACTTATATTACTAGACACAATTGGATCAGTTTGTTGTCTAAGTACAATCTAAAGCCCTATGATGAATTGCAGTTTGGTTTAACAAACATGCCACAATTAGTCCTTCTCGTGTTTAAAATAAATGAAGAAAACACTGGATCAAGGTCACGGAGCCTAGTCAAGTTAGAAAGCTGATCATAGCAGACCAGAGACGATCGCTGTTGTCTCGCACATCGGTACCACCTTCAACAACGGATCGAGCACAGGCACCTTCTCCGATGGCACTTGCTCTAGCACTGACAGCGGCAGCAACTTAGTTTGATCCACCTGAGGATTGGGCACCAACCACATCAGCGGATCATGCTGATCTACCGGAGGATCAGGCATTGACTCCGGCACCAGCTCCGACACCGGCACCAGCTCCACAAGGAGCAACATCTTCGGCAGCAGCAGCGGCACTACCAGTTGCACCGGCACGGGTGCCAGCGACGCCTCCGGCACCTGCACCAACACTTGAAGTTGCACTTGCATCTGCTCTGGCCCGTGCAGCTGCAACGGAACCAGCAATTGCACCGGCAACAGACTGGGCTGCAGTTTGCAATGCATATACGGAAGTCCTTGCAAAAACCGACATCTCCACCTGTTTGGTAATCATTGGCCGCCCAAGTGCTTCGTTCTTTTTTCTTTCCATGTTGTTTCACATGATTCACTGTGTTAATCTAACTGTTTGTGTATGTCTTCTTGTTTGCAAACAGAGAATTCCTAGAGCAACAAGGGAGTCGTTCAACAATCCGGGCGACCGTGGGCAAGTTTCTCTTACCATGCGTAGTCTTGGTGTGAATGAACCTCCTCAATATACCAGTACAAAGGATGGTCGCATGATGATTGATGCTAAAGGATGCTCAAGGTTCAAATCTAAATCAAATCTCACGGTAGGGGATGACATCAAAATCGAACTTTCTCGGCAAGGAGAGCTGGTCCAAATCAACTTTGAAATTCTTCATAGCAGCACGCAACTGCCGAACTGATCTATCCTCAAGAGATTTTGATGTAATAATATGTCATGGTGAAACAAGTGTCCTGTGTATAAGTAGTACTACAGTATTATTTATCACGTAGGATATCGTTGATAGAACTGCAACTCTGATTGCTGATTAGGAACTGTCGTTCGATTTCATTCTAACAGCTGCCATGCTTTATTAAATTTTCTGTATTCGCCTTGCGACAACATCTAAAACCTGCGCCGTACCAATCGCTTGCAATATGAAATGCGCTGAGGAAGAACACATGGGCCGCCAAACATGCAGGCCACCGGCCTGTGGCCCAAAGTCCAGAACCGTGAGTGTTTGAGTATTATATTCTCACCTGAACCCCCATATTGTGTTATATATATTCCCATTGATTTTTATTATGTATAAAGTTGTGATATAAAAGATTTTTATATTTACTTACAAAGGGAGTATCTCTCTGCCAAAAACATATTTATGTGTAACTAGTTACTCCTGCCTTTCTACTTCCTTTCGCTGATATGTGGGGCATCCGTAAACGGGGTCCACGTGCCATTCACCAAATTAGAGTGCACAACTGCACGATAGACTCACCCCGGTCGTAGCGATGCAGTAATTCCCAATGAGCCATCAACTCACAAAAAACCCCACCTTTCCAGCTTTAGTAGTAAGCTGGACCGACGAAGCAACAATATTTCACTGGGCCTGAATCCCCTTCTCCCTCGTATGCTTGTTCAGAGAAAACCCTCTGTCTCACTGGGCCTGAATCCCCTTCTCCCTCGTCTGTTTGTTCAGAGAAAACTCCCAATCTCACTGGGCCTGAATCCCCTTCTCACTCATCTGCTTGTTCAGAGAAAAACCCCTCTCGGTGACTGCATAGGGTTTTCTCATGGAGAACTAGCTACGGATTCTTCATCCATCCCCGATAAATCCAAGTCCCTTGGTCGCGGGTAATCCTAGGATGGCAGACGCCATCATTGATGCATTTTTCTTCCTACTGAATCTAGTGTGTTTCATTTGCAGTGGTCAAAGTGCAAGGACCCTACAGGTATTTGCGCCCTCGGCGAGACACCACACTTGTTCCTTCTCATCCTAACATAGGATTTTAAAACGCTCATAGTATGTTCCTAGAATCCTCTTTTCTATCCGGGAGGGTGGGGGTTTTTGAACATGCTGTCGACTAATTTCGAAATTTGGATTGCTATATTTATATAAAAGGTACCAGTACCATGGTCAACACTAACGTGAAGGAGGAAATTATTTCTAGATTTGGATAGCGAATACATTGTGTTCTCATATTATTTTTTCTTGTGGTACATTCCTTGCTTTGCCAGAACACATGTACTCAAGATGGTTGGCCTTGCAATAATGAATACACCAGTTTAATGGTCACACTGAAGACAAGCAATGGATATAAGTTTCGAGTTTGGTTCATGAACCAAGAAGATCGCTGCTTTTTCATGGCTGAACTGGGATAAACTTTCTCAAGTGTTACAGACTGAAAGTTGGTGCATGAATGTTGATGGAAATAGCAGAACTTGGTCTCATCTTCACTATGATCTTCCACCCTGACGTCGTTCGAGTACTTCATCCATGTTAGTTTCGTATCTGGTTCTTCCTTATTGCCTCGATTACTTCTTAATCCACCTATTCTATCTAACTAATCACAATTTAACTTTAGAGGTAGCAACAATTTGTGATTCCCTTCTCTCATGAAGCTGCTACTTCTAACTAATATTTCTTATAATTGGTGACACGTGTAGGTTATTTCAAAGTTAAGCACGCTACTCGTTTGTTATTTTATAAGAACTCGACTGTTACTAATGGCACCGAAGTTGACTGGGACGACATCCATAAGTTCCTACACTTTATTGATCGTCTTGAGGTCCTTGTGGGGCATTTCAATGGTGGAAGGCCTCGTGGGATATGTGTGCCACTGCCGCACATGTTGAATAGGTCCAACTGTGTTGATCAACTTATGGTATGAGCTGTTTTCTGTTATATATGTTGTTCATAAACTCTTGCTTACACACAGTTTTACAGATGTGGTCTTCTTGAAACAGAAACTACCCAGTTCTATTATTCCTATACAGATGCCTGACCATGGTCGGGTTAGACTTGCGCTTGGTCACAACATGATGTTTATCTCGACCTACTACATTCCCCTTGGGGTGAAAAGATACTTTCTCATGGGTGGTCTCAAATAATGAAGGCCCATCCATCTTGGAGAACAGGACAGAAGGTTATGCTCATGTTTTTCCACAGCTCTAAAGTGAATATCCTATGTATTGACCACATTGCAAAATGAAGCCACTTTCAAAAGGTTGTGGATGCACGGGGTGGCGCCTGGGCCTTCTTCTGGGGCTTGGTGGCCTCACCCTTGGTTAACTGTAGGAAAAGTAGCACTGTTCGAGGCACGCTTTTTACGGTTGAACCTATATAAGTACTCATACCGCTTTCAGCTATGGTTGTTAAGTGCTCCTGCTGGTTTCAGTTAAGGTTGTTGAGTACTCCTGCTGCTTTTATAGTCTGTCATGTTTCTTCCGTCTCATATTCTTCCAGCCGCTAAAACCAAACCAGCGCTGACGGGGCCGCCTGCTTCCGCCTCCCACGGCTGGCTGCGCCTCAGCGCATGCATCACCGTCCAACCGTCTCCTAAATTGTTAACGCCGGCGTCCAAGGCCTCGCCATCGTCCTCCACACGCTTCGGTGCGCTCACCGCGGCGCTGCCCTCTCGCGTTGTCAACATGGTCAACAAAGAAGAGGAATCGGGAGAGGATTGCACGTGGAGAGGATGACAGTAGAGACCCATCATGTCCATGGCCGTACGCAAGCAAGTTACTCATTTTTTATGTTCTCCATTGTCAGCGTATAGAAAAAGAAAATGCTTCCTCCTAGTGGTTTCCTGACATCTGGGACCCACGACACTGTCAGCGTATATAGTCAATAGACAAGAGAACATCACAAGGTCGGCTGACACGTGGGACGTAGCTGCTCGAGCAGTATTTTTTCTTTATTGTTGAGATGGAGCAGGGTTTCAACTAGGCTGTGGCCCATCTAGCCCAGGTTTATATTTTACATTCACCACATGACCAGCCCAGCTATTTTTTGATTGTGAAAATGAGCCCAGTTTATTTTTTCTGAAGAATATTGAATCCAGGCCTATTTATTTTTCTACGCCCTGATGGGCTGCAACTCTTTCAAGACGGCTGCAAATCTTGAAAGTAATATGAAATGGGCTGTAAATATGAAAAACAAACGACAGATTGGCAATTACTTTATAATTTCTGATTTTTTTTCACATTTTCAGATTCCAGTTTCACTGGGCTTTAACCTAATTTAAATATATCTTCAAAGTACTTTAAATCTGGCTCGATATTTCAGTATTAAAAATAGTTTGGACCCCACCGAAATATGCGAACTTTCGTTTAAATTTTTAACCTTGGCTCTGGGCAACAAAAAAACGGACTGCAATAAATTGCATAAGAAGTTGCAATGAGCTGTAAATTATTAAAAAAACTAGGGAATGGTCTGACTTGTGGGCTATTAAATTGACGCGTATGCAAGATTTTTTTACTTCTTATATACATCAACAAAAGATTATAGCAGATGTAACCGTTGGATGTCAACCCAACAGCCGTCGTGCTTCTTCAATCTCTGATCTTCTTGCTCCAGCCGCCAAATCCAGTGCCGACAGGACCGCCTGCTCCCGCCTCCCATGACCGGATGTGCTGCCGCGCAAGCCTCACCGCTCCCTACTACTCCCATTGCTGGCCAGGCCATCCCTCTACTCACTCACATCCCTCCACTACTATGGCTTCACCGCCTCTGGGTCATTCCCTTCCTGGGTCTCGCCATTGTCCATCGCGCTGGTGTTCTCGGCACGGCGTGGTCAATGTTGTCAACAAACGACAACATCGGAAGAGGGATGTACATGGAGAGGCTGACAGTTGGCACCCACATGGTCCATGGCCGAACGCAAGCAAGTACCTCCTTATTACACAAAAAAGAATGAATCCTCCCAATGACAGCTGGGACCCACCAGCTATATCTTGGCACGGAAGGAAGTACCTCCTTTTTTTGTGGGAAAGTGCCTCCTTATTAAGCGAAAAATAACGAGTGCTCCCCATGACAGCTGGGCCCACCAGATTTGGAGGCTGACTTGTGGCCCTACTAAGTTGACGCGTATGGAGGGCTTTCTCAACTTAGTCAACAAACGATTCTATCACCAGTGACCATTGGATTGTTAACATCCAACGGTCGTCCTGCTTCTTCAACCTCTGATTTTATTGCTCCAGCCGTCCAAACCACCACGTGCCACCTGCCTCTCATGGCCGGCTGTGCTGCCGTGGAGGCCTCACCGCCCCCTACTACTCCTACTGCTGGCCAGGCCATCCCTCTACTCACCCACACGCCCTGTTATTCTACAGCGACGGCAGCCTCACACCGCAGCCAAACCAGTCAACCCTCGCACTCCTCTCTGCGTGGGCATCCACTACCGCATCTTCCTCGGCTCCGCATCATCTCCTTCCTAGGCCTCGCTATCATCCACCGCTTTGGTGCTCTCGGTGCGGCGTGGTCAATGTGGTCAAGGAACGACTTCCATCGAAAGAGTACTATACGTGGAGAGGCTGATAGCTGGGTCCATGGCCGCAGCAAGGAAGTGCAACCTTATTATGCGTAAAATAATTATTCCTCCACCTGATAGAGGGACCCACCAGACTGGCCACCATATTTCTTGTAAAAATGTTTCCGCCCTAACTATTGGGACCCACCAGCTACATCTTCTCATGCAAGGAAGTGCGGCCATATTACGGGAAAAAATGATCCTCCCCTGACAGCTGGGACGACCAGCAATAAATTCGCATGCAAGGAAGTGCCTTCTTATCCTCCATGACAGTCAGGACCCACCTGGTCGAAGCGTACATAGCGTTGTCATTCTAGTCGCGAACGTGTATGTACATACTGGTTGATCGGTCTATCTGCATGCTGCAGTGATGAACCGTGGCCGAGTAAGGAAGGGCATGTGTCATAGTAGAGGCGCGGACGTAGCATGTCACGTAGTCCCATCAATATCGTGTACACGTACTTACAGCCAGGGAGCGAGAAAGTAAATACGGCCACATACGTACATACGAGCGGGGTCTCGAACGCCTACTCGCGCATACGTACGGCCAGGGCTGTGTACATGGAGAGGCAGCGGAGAGCAGCGACGCCGTCCTGTTCATCGGCAGCCAACCGGTTGGGTCAGAACAAAGAAATTGCATCATCGTTTTCATCGGGAGGCAACGGAATGTGTCGTGTTCATCAGGAGCCAACCGGCTTGGACGGAACAGCCGAAATGAGGCATGGCATACCGCAGAACGGAGGAAACGGCCTTCTGTTCGACCACCTACGGTCGAAATGGGATCCTGTTCACCAGGAGGGGTGTGGCGTACTGCAAAACAGAGGAAACAGACTTCTCTTCGACCTCCTACGGTCGCAACGGGGTCATGTTGATCGGGAGGGGTGTGGCGTATCGCAAAACAGGGGTAATGGATTATCTTCGACCTCCTATGGTCGAAATGGGGGTCCTGTTCCTCCAGAGGGGTATGGCGTACTGCAAAACAGGACCCCACGGGCTACTATTCATCCACCATCTACTGCCTCGCTCCAGCCTCCACGGGCTACTATTCATTCACCGTCGACCTCCTCCAGCCTCCACCTGCGACTGTTCATCCACGGCCTCTCCCTCCTTTCTCCACTAGCTACTGTTCATCCAGAGGCTCCTGTTCATCCAGCCTCCACCGGCTACTATTCAACCACCCCTCCACGGGCTACTATTCATCCAGCCCTCCACCGCTACTATTCAACCAGCCCTCCATGGGATCCTGTTCATCCACCCCCAACCGGCTCGATCGGGGTCCTGTTCGTCCAGCGGCAATGACCTCTACTACCACGGGGTCCTGTTCATCCAACCCCCAACAACGCTTACTGTTCATCAAGAGGCAGCAGGTTCGATCGGCTTTAGTTAGCAGCAGTAGCGAAGGAATCGCTCGATCGGGTTCAGTTAACAGTCAGGGATCGAACGATCGCTCGGGTTCAGTAATGCGTAGCCAGTGCAATCGCTCGGGTTCAGTAGGCGAACTCCTTGCTCGGGTTCAGTTAGATCCCAATGCCTCGCACCCACGCGCGTAAGTGTACGAGAGAAACGAGCAATCCCTCTGTGCATCGCTCAGCCCCGACCACCCACCATAACTGGGAGATCCCCAATATTTTCCTCACCCTCGCTTCTACCACGATTTTTTCCATCATGAACGTCCCAAAGAATGTCATGCGGCTGCATCTCCGGCCCGCCCAGGACGAAAAGTCCATTTTCTGTCATGATTTTTTTCATAGAAGTAGGAGCCCACCACATCTATGATGATACCGGGTTTTGTCACAATTATCGTCAGAGAAGTGTCATAAGCATGATAGAAAAAAAAATCATTCGGACCAAAATGTCACGGATGTGTTTTTTTTTGTAGTGTAAATGTTGTCCACTATGCTAGTAAAACTTTAGATAGTGCTCAACGAAATTATGCTACTACTGAAAAGGAATTCTTAGCAGTGGTGTTTGCTTGTGATAAATTTAGTTCCTACATTGTTGATTACAAAGTGACTGTTCACACCGATCATGCTGCTATAAAATATCTTGTGGAAAAGAAAGATGCTAAACCTAGACTCATTAGGTGGGTTCTTCTACTACAATATTTTGATTTGCCTATCACAGATAGAAAAGGAGCGGAGAACCCCGTAGCTGATAACCTGTCTAGGCTTGAAAATATTCTTGATGACTCACAACCTATTAATAATAGCTTTCGTGATGAACAGTTAGCTACAATAAATGTTTCTCATAGCACTCCTTGGTATGCTGACTATGCTAATTATATTGTTGCTAAATACATAGCACCTAGATTCATTGACCAACAAAAGAAAAAATTCTTTTATGATTTAAGACATTACTTTTGGGATGACCCACATCTTTATAAAGAAGGAGTAGATAGTATTATTAGACGTTGTGTACCTAAGCATGAACAGGAACAAATCCTATGGAAATGTCACTCCGAAGCTTATGGAGGACATCATGCGGGAGACAGAACCGCTCATAAGGTATTGCAATCTTGTTTTTATTGGCCTACTATCTTCAAGGATGCTCGTAAGTTCGTCTTATCTTGTGATGAATGTCAAATAATAGGTAATATTGGTAAGCATCAAGAAATGCCTATGAATTATTCTCTTGCTGTTGAACCATTTCATGTTTGGTGATTTGATTACATGGGACCTTTTCCTTCCTCTAATGGGTATACTCATATTTTGGTTGTTGTTGATTATGTTACTAAGTGGGTAGAAGCTATTCCAACCAGTAGAGCTGATCACAACACCTCTATTAAAATGCTTAAGGAAGTTATTTTCCCAAGGTTTGGAGTCCCTAGATATTTAATGACTGATGGTGATTCACACTTTATTCATGGTGCTTTCCATAAAATGCTTGCCAAGTATGATGTTAACCATAGAATTGTATCACCCTATCATCCTTAGTCTAGTGGTCAAGTTGAACTTAGCAATAGAGAAATAAAACTAATTTTACAAAAGACTGTCAATAAGTCTCGGAAGAATTGGTCTAAGAAATTAGATGATGCACGTTGGGCTTATAGAACAACATATAAAAATCCTATGGGTATGTCTCCTTATAAAATGGTTTATGGAAAAGCTTGTCATTTGCCTCTTGATTTAGAACTTAAAGCATATTGGCAGACGGACGTGCGTGCAAACGAAGGAAAAATGGGAGAAGAAAGAGATGCGGCGGGGCAGGGATGAGCGGTGATACGAGCCTCACACGTTCCGCTTCCCCTCATTTAAACTCCCAGAGAGATCGTGGGGAAGTGGGATCGTTTGCGCCCACGACCCTCCGCTCCTCCCGCAATACACGAGCCCGCAGGCGGTCATGACCGGACCGTCTGACGTCGGTGTTGTATGTAGCTTGAGGGAGAAGCACCTGTTCCATTTGTCCACCGATGGCTTGAGTCTGGTGTTGCCCTTGCAGAAGGCAATGAACGCCGCTAGCTAAAGGATTGAGTTGGTCCCAAGGTGGTGGGGCTGAATCCCAAAGTAATCAAGAAATCGATGGAATAATGCACTAGCGGGGAGGCCGAACCCATAGGAGAAATGTAGGCGAAGATGACGACCTTCCCGGCCCGTGCTGAGGCACGGTCTTGCTGCCAACCACTCGCGCCTCCACGCACTCTACTGACGGCAACATTCGCCGGAGCCGAAAGAACTCAATGATCTGTTTGCCGCCGCCATCTCCGGGCACGGCGTGGGCGCGAGCGCGATGGTGATGTGAAGCTCGGCGAGGGCCTGCCCTAGGTGGACCAGGACAATGCTATGGCGGCCTTGGCACGTGCAACGACGGCGAAGCTCGGCGGGCGGACATGCGCGTATCCGAAGGAACAATGGGAGAAGAAAGAGATGCGGCAAGGCAAGGATGAGCGGCAATACGAGCCTCAACCATCCCCCTCCACCTCATTTAAAACCCCGAAGAGATCATGGGGAAGTGGGATCGTTTGCACCCACGACCCTCCGGTCCTCCCATAATACACGGGCGCATTAACTGCCTGGGAAGCTCAACCGATCGGCCCCCCGTAGACGATCTGTCGCGTGGGCCGAGCCCAAGGCCTGGCGGGCCTTGTCCATGGTGATGTCTTGTTGTGCGCATGGCCTAGAAGGGCTAGGCCTGACCACGGCCCCCACGTGGCGGCTGGCTGGCAACGGCGGGTGCGAACTTCAGTCAAACTGTTGGCGGGCTGGCGGCCCGCTCATTCTTCCCGCTCCGGCCGGGTGCGGAAGGAGCTGGCCGCTAGTCGGAGCGATCGACATGTTCAAACACCCGCAACTGTCGAGATGAAAGTTGCCTGCGGCCACCGCCTGCAGCCGCGGGCCCCGCCCGCTTAGGGGGCTACTCTCGGGGGATGACCCCCGAGTAGGCAAATTAGGACCTAACAATTTTCCAAAACAACTGGGCGGCCAGTACCCCGCCAGCTGGTCGTCCGGCTTTGGGCCGGCTGGGTATGGCAGTAAGACTCGACCCAACCGGGTCGGCTCCCGCTCAGGCCGACAAGATGACCGGACAACCCCCCTCCTATGACGGGTGGACATGGTTACAGTGCTCCTATCGCCCCGACCGAGGAAGGCGTGGCTACAGTGCGCCCCGAGACCACGCCCCGAAGTCAGCGGTGGCAACCCGGCGTGGTCCTATAGCGAGTCGGCACCCGCCACTCCATCACGCAAGCAACGGTGTGCCACAGTGATGAACCATCGGTGGGCCCGCATCCGACGGGTCCCGGCAGTCGGCGGGCCATACTGGACGACACGAGGCAATGACACCGGGGTCCCACACCCATGTATGTTTACCATGCAACCCTGGGGGCGGTCTATAAGACCCTCTCAGGAGCCCTCCATCCAGAGGGGGTGATACGTATCCAACATATCTATAATTTTTGATTGTTTCATGCTGTTATATTATCAATCTTGGATGTTTTATATTCATTTACTAGGAACTTTATATCATTTCTCAGGATTAACCTATTGACATAGTGCCCAGTGCCAGTTGTTGTTTTTTTGCTTGTTTTTTTATTTTCTAGAATATCAATACCAAAGGAAGTCTAAATGCCACGAAACTTTTGGACATTTTTTCCTTGACAGAAGACACTCAGGGAGCCAAAGGAGCACGTGGGAGGAGGCCCGTGGGGCCCACTGGCGTCGGGGCATGCCAGGAGGCCCAGGCGCGCCCTGGTGGATAGTGGAGCACACAGGAAACTTCTCCACCGACCTCCACCTCTATAAGTACTCTAAAGTTTCAAAAACCCTAGGGAGTCGACGAAACACTTTTCCAAATTACCGCAAGTTCTAAAACCATGAGATCCAATCTATAGGCCTTTTCCCGCACTCTGCCGGAGGGGGCAACAATCACGGAGGGGTTCTTCATCATCCTCGTTACCCCTCCGATGATGCGTGAGTAGTTTACCATAGACCTACGGGCCCGTAGATAGTAGCTAGATGGCTTCTTCTCTCTTTTTGATCTTCAATACAATGTTCTTCTCGATGTTCTTGGAGATCTATTTGACATAACTCCTTTTTGCGGCGTGTTTGTTGGGATCCGATGGGTTTATGATTAGTTTTATCCATGAAAATTATTTGAGTCTTTTTTGAACTTTTATATGCATGATTGTTATAGCCTCGTATTTCTTTGGTTTGGCCAACTAGATTGATTTTTCTTTCCATGGGAAGAGGTGCTTTGTGATGGGTTCGATCTTGCGATGCTCAATCTCAGTGACAGAAAGAGACATGACACACATGTATCATTGCTATTGAGGATAAAAAGATGGGGTCTATTCCAACATGAATAGATCTTGTCTACATCATGTCATCATTCTTACTGCATTACTCCATTTTTCCATGAACTTAATACACTAGATGCATGTTGGATAGCGGTCGATGTGTGGAGTAATAGTAGTAGATGCAGAATTGTTTTGGTCTACTAATATTGGATGTGATGCCTATATACATGATCATTGCCTTGGATATCGTCATGATTATTCACTTTTCTATCAATTGCCCAACAGTAATTTGTTTACCCACCGTATGCTATTTTCTTGAGAGAAACCTCTAGTGAAAACTACGGCCCCAGGGTCTATTTCCTATCATATGAAATCTAAAAAAACCTTGCTAGACTTTTCTTTATTTTTTTCTGTTTTAGTTAGATCTATTTTCAAACCTATACAATTTATTCTATCTCGATACCGAGGAGGGATTGACAACCCCTCTTAGTCTCTTACGTGTTGAGTTGCGAGTTTTTGTTGTTTGTGTGCATGTGTTGTTCACATAGTGTTGCTTGGTTCTCCTACTAGATTGATAACCTTAATTTCATAACTGAGGGAAATAGTTACCTTTGATGTGTTGCATCATCCTCTCCTCTTCGCGGAATTACCAACGCAGATGCAAGCAATCAGGAAGAATTTCTCGCGCCGTTGCCGGGGAGACATCATCAACATCTATCAAGTGCCTACGCATAAACTCTCATCTCCTTGCAATTACTTTATTTTCCATTTTCCTCTCGTTTTCATTTCGCACACCTCTAAAAAGTTTTTACAAAAATACCAAAATATTTTCCGTTTGCCTTTTTCTTGTTTGATCTTTTGTTTGTGTGTGATCTTGTTTGCGTAGTCACGATATCTCAAGAAAACACCAAATTGTGTGATTTTTCTAATACTAATAATAATGATTTTATTAGACTCTGATTGCTCCTCCCACCGCCAGTGCGGAGTCTTATGATATTAATGTCGATTTGTTGAATCTTGTTATGAAAGAGCAATTTTTTGTTTACCCTAATGAGGATGTCGCGTCCCATGCAAACACTTTCATAGAATTGTGTGATATGCAAAAGAAAAAAGATATGGACAATGATATTGTGAAACTAAAATTATTTCCTTTCTCTTTGTGTGATCATGCAAAAAATTGGTTTTCATCTTTGCTAGGAAATAGTATTGATTCTTGGGACAAGTGCAAAGATGATTTTATTACTAAGTATGTTCCTCCCGTGAAAATTATTTCCCTTAGAAATCAAATCATGAATTTTAAGCAACTTGAGCATGAACATGTTGCGCAATCTTGGGAAAGAATGAAATTAATGCTAAGGAATTTTCCTACTCATTGTTTAAATCTATGGATGATCTACAAAAAAATTATGCGGGATTGAACTTTGTTTCTAGAAATCTTTTAGATTCCGCCGCGGTTGGTACTTTTATGGAAATTACCTTGGGTGAAGCTACTAAATTGCTTGATAATATTATGGCTAAATATTCACAATGCCATATCGAAAGAGCTCCTACTAGTAAAAAAGTGAATTCTGTTGAAGAGATTATTACTTTGAGTGAAAAAGTTGATGCACTTATGAAATTGGTTGCTAGTAAAAATGATCCTATTGACCTAAATGATGTGCCTTTGTCTACTTGATTGGGAAAAATAATGATCCCATAGATGTAAGTTTTTTTCACGAAACAATTTCAATAATAATGCTTATAGAGGTAATTTTAATCCTAGGCCTTTTCCTAGAAATTCCTCTAATAATTATGGCAATTCCTATGGTAAATCTTATAATAATAATAATAATAATAATAATAATAATAATAATAATAATAATAATAATAATAATAATAATAATAATAATAAGCTTCCCTCTGATTTGGAGACTAATATTAAAGAATATATTAATGTTCAAAAAAAATTCAACACTACGATAGAAGAAAAATTGAATAAGATTGATGATATGTCTAGGAACATTGATAGAATTACTCATCATGTATAAAATCTAAAGATTAAAAAATTTCCTCCCAAGGTTGATGTCAATGAATCAATTAAAGCTTTATATGTTTCCATGGTTGAAAGTAAGAAAAGAACTACTATGCTTAGAGTCAAAAGAGAATTTTTAGAAAGAGCGTTTTCGCCATTATTTTCATAGTAATGATGGAGATCTTAAGATGATTGGTGTTTCTTATATTTATTCCTTGTTTAGTATTATTAAAATTAATGATAAGGGGACTGAAGAAGAGTCAACTTTAGCTAGAAGGCCTCCCCATAATTTAGAGGATGAAAATCTTGTTGGAAAATTGATAAAAGTGGGTTTGGAGAGGTAAAAAGTTTAACTAGTGATGTGCTCACTCTTTTGGACTACAAAGACTTAATTATGATAGTTGTTATTTGATGAATGTGTTTCTTTGTTGTAATCCATGATAAATTTACCCAATGCATATGAACAAAATAAAGCTTTTACTAAACATATTGTTGAAGCAATGATGAAAGCTTTAGAAGAAAAGTTAGAATTGGAGATTTCAATTCCTAGAAGATTATATTATAAATGGGAACCCACCATTAAAGTAAAGATCAAAAATTATGAGTACAATGCTTTATGTGATTTGGGTGCTAGTGTCTCCACAATTCTGAAATCTCTATGTGATGTTCTAGGTTTTACCAATATAGAAGAATGTTCTCTTAATTTGCACTTGGCAGATTCTACTATGAAAAAGCCTTTGGGAAGAATTAATGATGTTCTTATTCTTGAAAATAGGAATTATGTGACCATAGATTTTATTGTTCTTGATAATGATTGTAATCCGTCTTGTCCTATAATACTTGGTGGACCGATTTAACGAACTATAGGTGTCGTGACTGATATGAAAGAAGGGATATTAAATTTCCATTAAAAAGGGTATGAAACACTTCCCTAGAACTAGAATTAAGCCACCATATGAATCAATCATGAGGGCAACCTATGGAGCAAAAACTAAAGATAGCAATACTTGAATCTATGCATTATGCCTAGCTAGGGGCATAAAACAATAGCGCTTGTTGGGAGGTAACCCAATGAATAAAATAATTTTTTCACTTTTTATTTCCATTCTTGTGTGTTTAGACAATTATGCTACTGTATGATTGGTTTTAATTAGTGTTTGTGCCAAGTAAAGCTTTTGG
This sequence comes from Aegilops speltoides, assembly GCA_021437245.1. Lineage (NCBI taxonomy): Eukaryota > Viridiplantae > Streptophyta > Magnoliopsida > Poales > Poaceae > Aegilops > Aegilops speltoides. Next base: position 253,129,718 of record CM038142.1, on the reverse strand, counting down.
GATCATGTTGAGTGATAGTTGATTTGATCCTGTTGAAAAACATAAACTTTTGTGTCCAGTAAAAGAATTGTTAAAATTCTCTATAGTATGATAAAATTCTGAGTTTTTTTACACATGATTCATATACAAATTGCCCACTTTGTCCTAATTTTTAAGATTCTTTGGGATTACGAAAGAATGGTCAGAGTTTAGATTACTACAGAATGTTATGTTTTGATAGATTTTGTTTTCGTTGCATTGTGTGCTTATTTTGATGAATCTATGGATTGTATCGGGGGGTATAAGCCATGGTAAAGTCAGAATACAGTAGTTATAACCTCTACTACCTAAAAGATTTGTAAAGTTCTGTTTCCCGTCTTACATCCCCCGCATCGTCGGACTCTCCACGCTCGATCTCCCTCCCACGTCAGGTTTTTTCCCATACCAATGCCCTTTCCACCTCTGGTTTATTCCAATTGATATTTTTTCCCATGAACCAATTCTGTTACAATAACCCCACGAGGCGCACATCCCCATCTCTCCTGAAATCCCTCTCCTAGCCATAACCCCTAGAACCTGCACCGTCGGTCCTCCCTTACCGCCACGCTGCTGATGGTTCATCCCAATCCCTCCACCGCCACCAGCACTCTAGCCCATGCCGCCAACTATAGCTTTTGCCACCATGGACATCATTTCTGTTGGTTATCGCCACCGCCATTTAGTACCACACAGCAGCCGCAACCACCTACCAGAAGGTCACTGCCGCTCCCAAGGGCATTGTCGGTGTCAAAACCGGCGGATCTCGGGTAGGGGGTTCCGAACTGTGCGTCTAAGGCTAATGGTAACAGGAGGCGGGGGACACAATGTTTACCCAGGTTCGGGCCCTCTCTATGGAGGTAATACCCTATTTCCTGCTTAATTGATCTTGATGATATGAGTATTACAAGAGTAGATCTACTACGAGATCGTAGAGGCTAAACCCTAGAAGCTAGCCTATGATTATGATTGTTCTTGTCCTACGGACTAAACCCTCCGGTTTATATAGACACCGGAGGGGGCTAGGGTTACAACAGAGTTGGTTACAGAGAAGGAAATCTACATATCCGAATTGCGAAGCTTGCCTTCCACGCAAAGGAGAGTCCCACCCGAACACGGGACGAAGTCTTCAATCTTGTATCTTCACAGTCCAACAGTCCGGCATTAGCATATAGTCCGGCTGTCCGAGGACCCCCTAATCTAGGACTCCCTTAGTAGCCCCTGAACCATGCTTCAATGACGATGAGTCCGGTGCGCAGATTGTCTTCGGCATTGCAAGGCAGGTTCCTTTTCCGAATACTCCAAAGAAAATTTTGAACACAAGGATCGTGTCCGGCTCTGCAAAACAAATTCCACATACCACCGTAGAGAGCACAATATTCCACAAGTCTAATCTGCTGACAACTTTTCATAGCATGACATCACGCTGCGGCTCGGTCATTATTCGAACCGTTTTTCTAAACCTGCTACTGCACATCTTGTGAGGCAGTTTCACAGGCACGTCTTGTCGAAGTAGAGATCGTGTCGCCTTATCATGGGATACTCATCACTACGGGTGTGGGTAACCCAACCGCGCCATCAACATGGCGCTTGGGGAATAAGCAAGTTTCTAGGGCAAGTGGGGAGGCGCATGGTTTCTACCGCCTTTATAAAGAGATAAGGATTCCCCTTTTTCACCCATGCCTTCTTCTTCCTTTTCTCACCCATTCCCTCTCGCTCGAGCTCCAGCGCCCAAGCTTTCACCTTCCCCGCAAAGTCATTCCGAACATGTCCGGAGCGGGAGGCAAGTGGATGGTCTCCTCCGTTACGGAGGAGGACATTGCGAAGCTTCGGGAGGCCAGATATCTGGCCGCAAACATCGCGCACCGGCTTTCGACCGAAGGGCAGATCATCCCTACCCCCAAACCCCAGGAAAGGGTAGTGTTTCTCTCTCACTTTGTCCGCTGAATGGGATTCCCCCGCCACCCGTTCGTCCGTGGGCTTATGTTCTACAATGGGCTGGACTTCCATGTTCTGGCCCCCAACTTCATCCTCTACATCTCGGCGTTTTATCGTCGTGTGCGAGGCCTTCCTCTGCATCACGCCCCACTTCGGCCTATGGCTGAAGACCTTCAACGTGAAGCCAAAGGTGGTGGGTGGCCAGTAAGCGGAGTGCGGGGGCGCCATGGTGGGCAAGATGCCCAATGTCACCTAGCCCGAAGGCTCCTATGTGGACACCGTGAAGGGGTGGCAATCGGGGTGGTTCTACATCACCGAGCAGTGCAACACCAACTGGGCGGCGACCCCGGAATTTTGATCCGGTGTCCCCATGCGGCTCACCTCCTGGAAAGAGAAGGGCTTAGCCTGGGGCTCAGTGGTGGAGCTGACCGGACTCCAGACCTGCGTCTAGAATATGATAGGCAAGAAAATCAAGCTTGTCAACGTGGTCCAAGTCACGCTCATCCGCCGGATCCTTCCGTGTCAAAGACGAGCCTATAATTTGTGGGAGTTCGACCCGGCCGAACACCAGATGCTACAAGAGCTCTTCGACACGACACACAAAGATGTCTGGAAGGTGCTCTTCAAGGCCATCGAGGTCCCCCCACCCATAACCGAAGACCGCAGACTCAGCGCGAAACGCCAAGCCCATCCGATGAGTTTTTATATTTTTGCAAGATGTGCCTTTTACCAGCACATCCACGGGAGGAAACTAAGCCTCCATGCTGATTTAATTAGGACTGGGTATCGATAGCGGAGCGGATTGACTGTCCGGCTCCGCTATCTAAAGATCAAGCATCGCCTCTCCTAACGAAGATGTTGTTTCCGGCGCCCTATGAGGTGCCAGAGAAGAAGGCCAAGAAGAAGGTCGCGGGGACCAGGACAGGTCTCTGGTGCAAGGTGGCATCGGACGTGACGTCTGAAGACACCGAGGCGCACTCCTCCAATGAAGACGAGGAGGAGGAAGAGGGAATCCATCCCCCCCCCCCCAACCGGGGGAAGAAGAAGAGGAAGGATGCCCCGTCTGGGGAGGCCGAGGTTTCCAAGAAGGGAAACACCTTCCTTCCGGACCACTCCACCACAGCCACCTACAGCGGCGAGGAATGGTTGCCCAGGGACAAGCCCCTGGCTAAGTCGTAAGTATCCGGACACTATAATACTTCCGGTATGTTTTGCTTTATTGCTTCTTATGATGCCGAACATGCATATGCAGTCCGGCCAAATCCCACATCGACGTATCTTCTTCGGATGGGTCTCTGGGCCCGTCGGCGATGAACAGCGATTCACTCCCGACAGCCTCCTCCCCCAGGCCCGCAGACGACACAGAGGTGTTGTCTCAGAGGATTCCGGACCAAGGGGAGATAGTTCTGGAGACGCCCCCAGGCGAAATCCCAGTCGCCAGGCACAAGGGGTGGAAGACCGCCATGGACTCTGATAACGGGGGCCGCAGCAAGTCTAGCCCCCAGCCGGATACTGCACCGGAACCCCCAGTGGTTCCGGATTCAGGTAGGCGGCCTCTCTCTAAGGGGGGCGAGCCGCCTGTGCTAATGACCTCTGTCCATCTAGAGGCATCAGACAACTTGTTGGAAACACTTCGCGGTGCTTCCATTAATGAAGAACACCGTACCATTATGAGTATGGTGATTGAGAAGGTCCGGTCCGCCAAAAGCGGATTGACCGAAGCCTGCGCCAGCCTCCTAACAGGCTTTGAGGTAAGTAATAAAATTGTAAGAAAATATCACAGTATAGACAGTAGCCCCTGATGCTCTATTTGGTGTTCGGAAATAAAGGCCGAATAGATGATCAAATAACATCCGCAGGAGTCTAACAAAAGATGTCTATGTGAATAAGCAGGTGTCGCTGCTGACCACTACCGCTCGTACTGCGGAGGTCTCCGGGCTGAAGCGGGACCTGGAGCGGACCGAGGGAGAGCTCGGCCTTGTGAAGAGGCAGCTCGAGGAAAACAAAGGTACACAATACCCCGTCTGTATATTTATAAAGGAAAAATTGTTGCTGCTAATAGAAGCATCATGAACTTTAATAGGGCCACGACCGAAGTGGCGGTCCTTAAGAAGGCGCTGACTGAGAACAAAGACAAAGCGGCCAAGGAACGCGCCGAGCACGAGAAGCAAGAGGCCTGGGTCAATGAGGTCCAGCAAGAGCTCCAGGATTTCGCCCAGAAATACGAGTCCTTGGAGTGTGACTCCAAGACTCAAGAGTCCGAGCTTGCTAAGGCCCTCCAGAGCGTGCAAGACGCCAAAGCCAAAGCCCAAAAGGCCCTCCAGGAGATTCAGGCGGTCAAGAAGATTGCGGCGGGTAAGGCATTCATTATGCAAAGCAAGCATGTGAAGGAGAATTTCCTTTTACTTACCCAAATTTGGAGCTCTCCAGGAGCGTTCGCAGATCTACCGCGCAGCATATCTGATGCCACAGAGTTCTACCGAGCCGAAGAAGGGAGCTCGTCGGAGAAGTTGTTTTGATCTCAGTATCTTGGGATAGAACATTCGATTCCCTTGAGCGACCAGCTGAAGCAACTGGTCGAACTGCACAAGGCGGCCGAACTGGCCATGAAGGACCTCATAGTCCGGCTGTGGCCTGCCAAGCCTTTGCCCAGCAGCTACTTCGGCCTCGTGAAGCGGCTTGTAAATGCCTGCCCGCGGCTTGAAGTCATAAAGCGGTCAGTTTGCATTGAAGGTGCGCGCATGGCCTTCGCCCGTGCGAAAGTGCATTGGGTGAAGATGGATGCCGAGAAGCTGATGACAGAGGGGCCACCGAAGGGCAAGGAGCACCGTGATCCTAAAAGTATTATGACAGTGTCCTCAAGGGCTCCCGCCTTGTGGCGAAGCAATGTGCTAAGGATGTAACTTTGAGTGAATGTACTCATTTTATCCTGTAACATGAAAACAAGTTCATTTGCGCAATATAACGCTTGTTGATTTAAAATTTTACCTTCTGTGCGGCCGCTTACAAAATCTGAGAGTTGGCCAGTCGTCGGCTTCTGCCCCCGTGTAACTAGTACAGGGTGTTTAGGATATATCTAAACAATCTTTATCCAAATGTTTTGGTCCTTTAAGGAGGTGTTTAGCGCAACAAACAAGGTAATCGGACAATACAGCTTTATCACCCTCACTTAGCCATAGAAGTTCTATAATTTTAAATTTTGGCGTAGCCCCATGTATTCGGAAGGCCGAAGTTGGGGCGCTATACACGCCTAAATCGGACAAAGACTGATTCCTCGCCCAAAGCAGAAAAAATCTTTAAGGATTTGAAACCTCTCGAATAGTGACCAACTCTAGCCACATCATGACTGTCAGTTTTCGGCTTTCTCTACTGAGGTGCTCATCCGGAAGAACAGGGACACAATCGCAGTAGTTCTCCCTATGCCACCTTAGCCGATATAGCGGAATGTAAGGCAGCAAAACATGGGAGCCGGGCAACCCAACTATTGACCCAAGACATGATTCGGAGCTGATGCATATAATGCTATAAGTTCGGGGTGCCACACTGTCAAAAGTGTTCGGACTTTTATTGCCGTGTTATGGGGTACACTGAAGCCCCTGGCGAACTGACCGTACCAGAATGTACAGGTGTAATTTGTAATAAATAAAAAGTCAAGGAAAAGAGAAAAAGAAATGTAGTAATAAGCTGACGCTGCACATTACTTTCCATTGTTATTTGAATGATACGTCACGGCGTATGTATACAAGTAGTGCGATATGCAAAATAGGACTATTTGACATGTCCTAACCAAGAGCGAGCTGCGTGTGGGTATATAAAAACAGGTATTACAAATTGTTATCAGAGACCACCTGGGGATTCCCTCGTACGTCAAAGCTTCTTGCCTCAAGAAGATAGGAACCTGAAAGAAGGAAAAGGGTGAAGGTATACGGGTCCTGGGGCGGTTGAGCCGCGTTGTGGACCGCATTGTAGCTGTGCCTCCGCCAATGCCCATATTATTTTAAGTGTGTAATTATGTACGCGTAGCACAAATTTCACCGCTTGACTGGGACTGGGACGGAGGCCGAATTGCTAGGCGAGCTCTGGACGGGCCGGACGATCCTGTTGCAAAGTACTCCGGACTCGCTTGACGGTGTCCGGGGGCTTTATTGCCGAATTGGGGGTCTGCCTGACGAGGCTGCTCTGTACTTCTGCTGCAAGGGCCACAGTATACTCCTCCGTACAGAGGGAGCGCTCTGTATTTCCATTGACTGTTATAACACCACGAGGTCCGGGCATCTTGAGCTTGAGATAGGTGTAGTGTGGCACCGCATTGAATCGAGCAAATGTGGTTCGTCCGAGCAGTGCATGGTAGCCACTGCGGAAGGGGACGATATCAAAGATTACCTCCTTGCTTTGAAAGTTGTCCGGAGATCCGAAGACCACTTCCAGTGTTGAGCCCGTGCAACAGGCCTCTACGCCTGGTATGACACCTTTGTAGGTGGTTTTGGTGGGTTTGATCCTTGAGGGATCGATGCCCATTTTGCGCACTGTATCTTGATAGAGCAGGTTCAGGCTGCTTCCACCGTCCATGACGACTCGTGTGAGGTGGAATCCGTCAGTGATAGGGTCAAGGACCAATGCGGCTGGACTGCCATCATGGATACTGGTCGGATGGTCCCTGCGATCAAAGGTGATCGGACAACAAGACCATGGGTTGAACATTGGGCGACAGGCTCCATCGCGTAGACGTCCCTTAGTGCGTGCTTCCGCTCCCGCTTGGGAATATGGGTGGCATATATCATATTTACCTTTTTCACTTGGGGAGAAAATTTCTACTGTCCTCCTATGTTCGGCGGCCCAGGCTCATCATCGTCATCACTATGCGGCCCCTTTTCCTTATTTTCGGCATTCAGCTTGCCGGCATGTTTAAATACCCAGCATTCTCTGTTGGTGTGGTTGGCTGGTTTATCAGGGGTGCCGTGAATTTGACATGAGTGATCGAGTATGCGGTCTAGACTAGACGGGCCCGAATTGTTTCTTTTAAATGGCTTCTTCCGCTGACCGGACTTGGAGCCACTGAATCCAGCATTGACGGCCGTGTGTTCGGCGTTATCGCCATTATTGCGACGCTTGTGTCTGTTCCGCCGAGGCTTGCCATTGCTATCTCTGGCGTCCGAAGAGCCAGGATTTCCTGATGTGCTGTTGCTACGAGCCAACCAGCTGTCCTCGCCCGCAAAAAAGCGGGTCATGAGTGTCGTGAGGGCTGCCATGGATTTCGGCTTCTCTTGGCCGAGTTGTCGGGCAAGCCAGTCGTCACGGATGTTGTGCTTAAAGGCCGCTAGGGCTTCAGCATCCGGACAGTCAATAATTTGGTTCTTTTTAGTTAGGAATCGAGTCCAGAATTTCCTGGCTGACTCTCCGGGCTATTGGGTTATGTGACTTAAGTCATCGGCGTCCGGGGGTCGCACATAAGTGCCCTGGAAGTTGTCAAGGAATGCGTCTTCTAGGTTCTCCCAACTGCCAATGGAGTTTGCCGGCAGGCTATTCAGCCAATGCCGAGCCGGTCCCTTGAGCTTTAGTGGGAGGTACTTGATGGCATGTAGATCATCGCCGCGGGCCATGTAAATGTGGAGAAGGAAATCTTCAATCCATACTGCGGGGTCTGTTGTCCCATCATATGATTCGATGTTCACGGGTTTAAACCCTTTTGGGAACTCATGCTCCATTACTTCATCAGTGAAGCATAGGGGGTGTGCGGCACCTCTATGCCGGGCTACATCACGACGCATTTCAAATGAGTCTGGTCAGTTGTATTCGGCCCGGCCGAATTTGTATGCAGTATATCTGGTGTGGCGGTCATCGTCGCGCGTTGGGGCGTACCCCCATGATCCGTAGATCGATCTTGATTGTCCTGCTTTATTTTCCAACTCATCTCGCAGGTCCTGCATGCAGCCCCGGACCTTCGTGTTTTTGTTTGTTTGGCGACGGGGTGCGGGCTGGTGTTCGGGCTGATATGCCACTTTGTCTCGGCCACGAGGTGGCCGGTCAGCTGTATCCTATGCTGGTAGTGTAGGTTCCAGTGCCTCCTCGAATTGAGGTAACAACCTGCGCTTCGGGTAACTTTTGGTTGGCGCTCGAGTCTGAATTCCTCGGCAGCCAGGACCTCAGTCCATCTATCAGTTAGCAGATCTTGATCAGCTTGAACCTGCTGCTATTTTTCTCAGACTTTTTGAAGTGGCTATAAGCCGGCGCTTGAAGCGCTCCTGCTCGACGGGATCCTCGGGCACGATAAATTCTTCATCACCGAGGCCTACCTCGTCTTCAGAGAGGGGCATGTAATTGTAATCCTCCAAGTCTCCATCCATTGCCTGTTCATCAGGGCTAGCTTGCCCATCCTCCCGTCTGGCTTGCTCGAAGCTTGGCTGGGCGGGATTGTTTTCGTCTTCGGCATCATCCGGAGTGCAATTGTCACTTGTGCCGGTATCGTTGTTTTTGCTATGGCAGGGGCTTAGAGCGGCGCCGCTGACGCTGGCGCTTAGATTGCTTCTCAAGGGGATTATCCTCCGTTGCCTCATCGCCATTGCTTTCTTTGGGTGTGTCTACCATATATATATATATATCGTAATATGAGGTGGCTGTCCAGCACCCTGTGGGGGTGGTTCCTGTTCTTCTCCGGCATCGTCGTCCATACCGTCGATGTCTTCGGATTCGAAATCAAGCATGTCGGTTAAGTCGTCGACAGTGGCAATCAAGTGGGTGGTGGGTGGGTAACGAATTTCTTTGTTGTCCGCTTCCCACTCAAGCCGGACATAGTTCGGCCAAGAGTCTCCTGACAAGGAGAGAGATTTTAACGAGTTTAGCACATCGCCCAAGGGCTAGTGCTGAAAGATATCCGCGGAGCTAAACTCCATGATCGGTGCCCACTCAGGTCTGGTAGGCACGGATGCACGCGGCTCAGAGCCCCTGGCCGGAGACGAGTCTGAGGGTCCGAAGACACAGACCTCCTTGGATGTGAGATCTGTGTTCGGCTCTATCGCCGCTGAGTGTGCGGCCTCCGTGGCGGGGTCCATCCACCCGTGCTCGGATGGCACGATCTGCTCCGGATTTACGGCCGGGGCGGCTGTAGGTGTGATCTCCTGAACAGCGTCCGATGATAGATCTAAATCATGCTCATCGCGACTGTTGGGCGCACCTGTCATGGGCTTGAATCCATCGAAGATCAAGTCTCCGCGGATGTCGGCAGTGTAGTTCAAGCTTCCAAACCTGACCTGATGGCTAGGGGCGTAGCTATCGATTTGCTCCAGATGGCCAAGTGAGTTGGCCCACAGTGCAAAGTCGCCGAATATGAAGATCTGTTTGGGGAGGAAAACCCCAGCCTGGATCGCATCGTTGTAGATGATTGAAGGAGCCATCAAGCCTTACCGTGACGACACAGTGGAACTCTCAATGAAAGCACCAATGTCGGTGTCAAAACCGGCGGATCTCGGGTAGGGTCGCGTCAGTTCGGAACTTGCCGAACAGATAGGTCCAATAGAGCTCTCCTCCCTCAGTGAGCTCTTGGATCGCATTGCCGCTCTAGGAGTCGCTACAGACTACGACCGGATTAGGCTTAAACCCGACAAAAGGGACATCAGATCCCCGCCGGCCACCCATGAGATAGCAATAGTGGAGGAACCTCACATGGATCATCCCCCGACTTTGAGGATGAATTATGTCCGGATCACCGAATTCCTTGAGCCGAAAACCCGCCCGGAGAAAGACATGACCCATGTCCCGGACTTAGAATCGGGCATTGGCCCGAAGAAATTGGGCGACACCCCGGACCCTGAGCTGTCAGGCTCGGATCTCCCCACGCCCCTGGGTGTTAGATCGGATCAGAATACGGATTCAGCTAATAGCACCTACCAGGACTTAAACTGCCTCTCCCGCATCCGGCAAGAGCCCCAGGAGACTGTACATCGCTACTGGCCCAGATTCCTCCTTGCACTTAACAAGGTCAAGGAATGCCGCGAGGAGGATATAGTCTTACTCTTCTGCAAAAACTGCACGGACAAAGGACTCCTTAATGCTATAAGCCGCCGTGACATAGTATGCTTCGTGGATTTGGCAATCATAGTACAGAAGTACTGTGTGATGGAAAGCGCCTGGAAAACCCAAACAGAATTTTGGGACAGCACGGCTCTCACCAAGACCTTTGTCTGAACTAAACGGCGAACTCCCGTAAGTCTGCTGATCCTGTCCCCAAGAGACCAAAGCACACCCCAGGGCGGGGAACCGTATTGGAAGAATGGCTCAATGGACCATGTAAACTCCACAACACTCCGGATACGACTCCAACACATAGCCTTAGAGCATGTTGGATACTCCGGTAGGTTGCAAAAAGTGGCGAGGATCTTCTTGCAAGCCATAAAGCAGAACAACATCCCGCCAACAAACACAATGCAGTATATACTGTCTTCGAGACTTTCGCCTCAAACAATAGGCGCAAGCGAGCTCATCGAAGCTCCGCTCAAATTTGCCATGTGGCAAAGATAAACCCCTAGAATGACACTGCTATAACTTTTAATGCCAGTGATGAACCATGATTCCAAAATGTCCGGGCACCGGCCGCTCTGGTCCTTAGCCCATTCATGGATGGCTTCTGGCTCACTAAGGTACTCATGGATGGCGGAAGTGGATTGAACTTGATCTATGAAGAAACGCTCAACAAAATGGAAATTGTACATGCCGCATTGAGCAAAGCGGCACCACCTTCAGGGGAATCATCCCTAGTCGGAAAGCGCGGTGCGCGGGAAAAATCACACTCGATGTGGTGTTCGGCACCCCGGAAAATTACAGGTCCGAAGAAATTACATTCCAAGTGGCTCCTTTTAGCAGCGGATACCACGCCCTTTTTGGGCGGGACGCATTTACGAGCTTTCAAGCCATACCCCATTATGGGTACATGAAGCTTAAAATGCCCGGGCCCAATGGAATCATCACTCTAGCCAGTGATCCGGACATCGCACTCCGCGACGAAAACAAAACCGCAGCACTGACCCTGGAAGCATTATCCGAAGCCCTAGCAGCCGAAGAATTAACAACGCTACGGGCCACCATGGACATGGATGATGTGATACTCGACAAGCGACCCAAGTCCACCTCATTTAAACCGGCAGACGGAATAGTCAAATTCCAAGTCCATCCAACGGACCCCATGAAGACAGCTTCCATCGGGACACAGTTGAGCCCTGCAATAGACTCTGCACTACGAGACTTTTTACGCGAGAATTGGGATATTTTTGCCTGGCACCCATCGGATATGCTGGGCATCCCGCGTGGATTGGCCGAGCATAGCCTTAACATACTAAAGGGATACAAACCTGTTAAACTGACCCTAAGGCGATTCTCAGAGCCCAAACGACAAGCAATGGGGGAGGAGCTAGCCAAGATACTCGAGGCCGGTTTCATCAGAGATATTAAACATCCGGATTGGCTGGAAAATTTGGTGATGGTACCAAAGAAGGACAAATCCTGGCGCCTATGCGTCGACTTCAAAGACCTCAACAAGGCTTGCCCCAAGGATCCCTTTCCCCTCCCTCGCATCGATCAAATCATCGATGCCACAGCTGGACACGACTCGCTGTGTTTTCTCGACGCATACTCTGGATAAGATCAAATAAAGATGGCAGAGTCTGGCCAAGCTGCAACAGCTTTCATAATGCCATACGGCCCTTTTTGCTTCAACACTATGCCTTTTGGGCTTAAGAATGCCGGTGCAACCTATCAACGCATGATTCAAACATGCTAGGAAAAACAAATCAGAAAAACAGTGGAGGCATATGTGGACGATGTGGTCATAAAAACAAGACACGTCGAAACCCTAATAGATGACTTGAGGCTTACATTCGATAACCTCCGGACATACGACATCAAGTTGAATCTGGAAAAATAAATTTTCGGTGTCCCCTCTAGGAAACTGCTGGGCTTCATTGTTTCCAATAGAGGAATCGAAGCGAATCCGGCGAAAATCCGAGCTCTGTCGCAGTTGGCTATACCAGCAGACCTCAAGCACATCCAGAAACTAGCCGGATGCGTGGCTGCTTTGAGCCGCTTTATCTCCAGGTTAGGAGAAAAGGCATTACCTCTTTACCACCTCCTTCGGCGCACCGAACACTTCGTGTGGACGGATGCAGCCGCGGCCGGACTCGATGAAATAAAGACCTTACTGGCCAGTAACCCAGTCCTAACAGCGCCGAACATCGGTGAGCCTATGCTACCGTACATAGCTGCAACACATCAAGTTGTAAGCGCAGTACTCGTCATCGAACGAGAGGTTGACGGATAAAAAGTCCCGCTCCAAAAGCTGGTTTATTGCGTATCCACAGTCCTCACTCCATGCAAATCCCGATACCCACACTATCAAAAAATAGCATACGCAGTCTTCATGGCATCCCGGAAGCTACAACACTACTTTCAAGAGTGTTTGATTACAGTAGCCTCCGAAGTACCACTCAATGACATAATAAATAACCGCGACGCTACGGGCCGGATTGCTAAATGGGCTATCGAGGTCCTTCTGTTTGACATAATATACAAACCACTACGGGCCATCAAGTCGCAGTAATCGTTGACTTCGCCGCCAATGGATCGTCAAGTCCCTAAAGAGTACGGCGCATACTCCAACTGGATCATGCACTTCGATGGCTCTAAAATGCTGGCAGGATTGAGAGCAGGTGTAGTCCTGACGTCTCCCACCAGAGACACGGTCTAGTACGTCCTCCAAATATTATACACAGACTCCAACAATGCAGACAAATATGAGCTCTGTTGCATGGTCTTCGGATGGCAGTCTCTATGGGCATCCAATGCGTGGAAGTGCGCGGGGATTCAAACCTCCAAATATCACAAATAAACGGAGACTTTGATGCCAAGGATCCAAAAATGGCGGCCTACCGTAATGCCGTCATCAAAATGTCAGCTCGGTTCGAGGGGCTCGAATTCCACCATGTGGCTCGAGAAAACAATCAAGCGACGGACGTCCTCGCCCGCGTCTGCGCTAAACGCGACCCTGTCCCACCTAACATATTCTTGGAAAGGTTGTTCAAGCCATCCGTAGTATGGGAAGGGGAGTCCGGCAATACTAGCACGGATCCGAACATTCCCCCAGATTCCAAACCATCAGACACAATCGGAGGCTCTGACACCGAAATAACATCTTCGGCCCAAGAAATCATGGCCATAATCGCCCCGTGGACTAAGCCTTTCTTGGCCTACCTAAATAGGCAGGAGCTCCCCGAAGACCAAAATGAAGCACGCTGCATTGTCCGGCGTTCTAAAGCTTACAAAGTCCACGAAGGGGAACTCTATAAGAAAAGCGCGACCGTAGTGCTCCAAAGGTGCATCTCCGAAGAGGAAGGGCGGCAACTCTTGGCTGAAATCCACGCCGGACTGGGCGGACACCACGCCGCGGCTTGAGCGGTAGTCAGCAAGGCCTTCCGTACAGGCTTCTATTGGCCGACGGCCCGAGCAGACGCACAGGACCTTGTCCAACATTGCGTCGGTTGCCAGCTCTTCGCCAATCAGAGTCATATGCCCCCTACTGCTCTCCAAACAATCCCCATAACTTGGCCCTTCGCGGTCTGGGGGCTGGATATGGTCGGACCTCTTAAAGGGGGGAGCCATAAGAAAAAATACTTATTGGTCATGGTGGACAAGTTCACCAAATGGATAGAAGCCAAACCAGTTAAAACGGCCGAATCTGGACCAGTAATAGACTTCATATCCGGGGTCGTACACCGATACGGTGTCCCCCACAGCACCATCACTGATAATAGCTCAAATTTCACAGCCGATGAAGTGAAAACTTGGTGCGACAAAATGGGCATTAAGCTCGACTATGCTTCCGTCTACCACCCCCAAACAAACGGCCAGGTCGAACAGGAAAACGGTCTCATCATGAGCGGCATCAAACCCAGACTAGTGCGATCTTTAACAGAATCGGATACGCACTAGGTGGAGGAGCTCAACTCCGTACTCTCGGGGCTGCGGACCACACCGAATTGCACCACCGGATATACACCATTTTTTATGGTGTACGGTGCGGAAGCAGTACTACCCTGTGACATAATACATGATTCGCCACGCGTACACATGTACGAAGATAAAGAAGCCGAGCTAGATCGGCAGGACAACTTGGATGCCCTAGAGGAGGAGCGCGACGTTGCAAAAGCCCGTTCCGCATTCTATCACCAGCAGGCTCGACGATATCAAAGCAGAGAAGTGCGGGCCAAAACTTACAATATTGGCGAGCTCGTTCTATGCCTACCGGAGAAGAAGAAGGACAAACTCAAACCCAAGTGGGAAGGTCCTTCTTCATTGACAAAGTTCTCACCAGAGGAGCGTACCGCTTAGGTAATGCATCCGATAACAGACTCGAGCCGAACCCATGGAACGCGGCCAGACTCCGGAGATTCTACGCCTAACGCCGAGCTCAGTGTTCGTCTCCTTACCCCCTCCCTTCTACTTATGCTCCACCCCACTTTTCCTTTTTTGACCCTTTTTCTCTTCACACAAAGTACTTAATACAGTGCGGACTGCCGGATTACTCCGGCCGCACTATGTGTGTAATCAATGCTTGGGGGCTTCCTATACGGAAGCTAAAAACAATTACGCAAATGGCTTTTTGCCCATCACATATGAGTTTTTTTCTCATATGTGTCTTTTCTTCACCATTATATGCATCGATATGACTTAAGATGTGGCCAAGCTGGGTTGCCTGGCTCTTGTGTTTATGCCCTATGTTCCCGTTAATTTGGCTAGGGCATAAGGGGAGCACCTCTGCGATTGTTACTGTCGGTTCAGCCGGATGTGTACCTCAGACTGGGTGAAGCCGAAAGCTAATTTCCTTAAGAGAATATTCGATCGGTGAACAAAAGACGTATCAGTTTATTACAACATAAAACCGCAGAAGTCTCGTATCCTGCACCATCATTCGCAGTCCGGACATGCACATTGCCGCATGCATACCCAGGGAAAGGAACCCCTAATGGAGCTATTCTCCCTGGAAGATGTTTCTTACTATCCATGTAATATAACATAACTAGTTGGGTACTTGTCCGTTCAAGCACTTATGACCCCTACGCCTGGTCTCCACGCATACCCCGGTTTTGTATAACTGAGCGGGTATTCGGACACACCCCGGACTATAGGATCCGGGGGCTGAAGCGAAAATGTCCGCCATGGCAAATGATTTCAATCCGGCTAGGGGCTACTTATGCCCATTAAATTACACAGTCACTTGGACTGACTATATTCCTCCTCTATTCCATCTAACAGGCTATCTAGCTTACAATCCTGTTGAGAATATTTAGCGGCTAACGCTACCTGGTCGTATACCAGACTTACGGGAATTTCTTGCCCATCGGGCCCCGCCGGTCCTACTTCGGCCATATGGTTCGGGTCCAGCTTGGTGTAGCGCGTCTTCA
Source organism: Aegilops speltoides (assembly GCA_021437245.1). Taxonomy (NCBI): domain Eukaryota; kingdom Viridiplantae; phylum Streptophyta; class Magnoliopsida; order Poales; family Poaceae; genus Aegilops; species Aegilops speltoides. The sequence goes on along the minus strand of CM038142.1, from coordinate 253,114,320 downwards.
CCATTGCCCAGGCTTCTCTTGCACCTTGCTGGCACGCTGATATCTTCCACAGACAGAAGCGCCGCCGGGCTCCTTGAAGCAGGTCTGCAAGCCCCCCCATGCCATTCAGCAGGAGACTTGATGGCCACAAGGCCTGAGCAACGTCATACATCACCCGCCGAGCTCGCTCGTGCAACTGTGAATGTTCTTGCAGTAAATCACTTGCAGAGGAGGGCATCTCCTCTTCAGGGTGACCCGTCAACATTCCTGCAAGCAAAATTCTTTCAAAATACTTCCTCGCCGAACAATCATACAGTTCGTTTGGGCACTCACCATAAATGCCGCCTCGAAGCCTTTTGTTCTCCTTCACAGAGTCCGCCAGTTGAGCGCGGACGTCTTTTAATTCCACGTCCAGCCGAATATTGGCATCTTGAAGATCGTTCTTCTTTTGCTTAAATTGCGTAAGGATGCGCTCGTCAGCCTTTAGCTACCTTTTAAGATGCGAGTCGTCATCCGTTACGCCCTCCGGATTCACCCCGAGATTGTCTGCAGAATTTTCTGTCAGACTAGCCATACCAGCCATTTACTAATTGGTGCATCTTCGTACAATTGATACAAATGTTGCCACATGGGGCCTTCTGGGATTCCTCTAACTTGGCGACCGTGTCCCTTAGCTGGGCATTGCATTCCTCCAGCTCCCGAGCCAATTGTTCATTCTTCTCTACAAGGACATGTGCATAAATTGATCCTTCAAACAGTTGTTCCAACTATTTCAAGTCTCAGGGGCTACTGCTATACATACTTATCAAAATTGCTTACCCGTATATCTTTTCTATACTGGTTCATCACTTGGGCAAGCCCGCCTTGAGCAGCTCAGACGTATGCGTCTGCCGAATTGAATGCATTAAAGGCCACTTCGGAAAAGATGTTGTTCCGAAGCACGACCCTCCGGCGCCGGTGATTCATGGCATTCTCCACTTTGGAGTTCGTGGCCGAACACATATCCGCATCCTCTGTCAGAGAACCATGCGGTGCTAGCCCCGTGTCCGCCTCTGCCCATGAAACCGGTTCTGGAACCCGACTGGTGGAGGCGTGATTGGCGGGATCCCCGGATATAGTCCGGCTGCTCCTCAAGGGCGTTGTCATATTTCAAATACCATAATCGCAGGACAGGTTATTACTTTACCTCTGCAGCGGTGTGTCAACCCTCATCGCCTTCCTCTTGAGCCTGCCCGATCTGGACACCCATTGATGACGAGTCCCTAGGGGCTCGGCCCCGCGCTCCGACCGTCGTCTCTGCAAACAGCACGACGCCCCAAGAGTAAATCATGAATACCTGAGGGGAATCCTCTTTGGAGGATAGGGTTCTTCGTTCGGCTTACACGCAACACAGGGAGCAGTCCGAGATAGTCGGCCGTAATGGCCACTGAGGCGTCGTCCCAGCTCGCTTGATAAAATACCCCGTTGACAAGCTCCACGGTAATATCCAGATCTTCTTTGAGTCCCGGATCTAGGGCCCTTCCAGGGTCCTCTGGCTGCGGGGAGGGGCTGAAGATTCCTTCTACGACCCTCCTCAGTTCCTGCTCGGAAACACCGATGCAGGTAATTTTAGCAGTATGATGCTAAAGTAAGCAAAGCAGGGAAAAGAATGGCAGCTTACCCACTCTGGGGGGTTGTACATGGAGAATCCGTCCCGCGTTTTAATGCGAAGGAATTCCTCCTCTTCCCCTTTGTATAAATTGGACAATATCCTTGCCAAAGAACTGACGGAGTCTGGACCCTTACGGCCGCAGCGGGTGGCGTCCTCTTCCCCGTTGAAGTGCCACATGGGCTTCCCCCAATATTGAAGCGGTTGCACCCCCCGCCTTATGCATATCGCCATGACCTCAACTATCGTCAGTCCGGATTTGGCCAGTAACTTTATCCTGCTCATCAGGAAGTGTATTTCCCTCGTATCCTCTTCTTGGGGGCCCCGGGGGTGCCATCTTAGCCGTGCCCTCAGCGGGGCGTTGCTGAACTTGGGGAGACCTGTCTGGACTGGATCTGGGAGGGGAACGTCATCAATGTAAAACCACTCTGAAGGGCAGTTTTCTGGTGCCTTCTTATGAGTGCCGGACAGGTATCCGGTGTCGGCAATACGCTATACTTCGGCCCCGCCCACTTGACATAGGGATTCTCCCTGGGTGCGGGGAACAAGGCAGAACAACTTCCTCCATAATCCGAAGTGTGTTTTGCAGCCTAAAAACAGCTCGCAAAGGGCGACGTACCCCGCTATATGCAGAATGGAGGCAGGGGTAAGGTTGTGCAACTGGAGGCCGTAGAACTCCAGGAGCCCGCGAAGAAACGGGTGGATGGGAAACCCGATGCCCCTTAGTAGATGCGGGATGAGGCATACGCGCTCCTCTGGAGATGGGTTTGGAGATTCCTCCGCTTGCTCCCCTCCGTCATAAGTGGCTATATTGGCTCGAATAGGGACCATGAACAACAGTGGGAGAAACCCTTGGGTTTGTAACTTTATCAAACGGCTATGAGGAACTGAACACTCTCCCCAATCCCTCGACTTGGAACGAGGAGGGCAAGCAGAAGAGCTGCGACGGCCGGCCATGTTGGAATGGCTTTTCGCGGAGCGCTCTACTGGATGCTAGCTATGGGAGCCAGAGTGGGGTTTGGACCTGAGAATCCCCATCCCTTCAAATAGGCGGTCAGCCCGGAGGATTGAGGGTGTCAAATGCAAAAATGCCTCGGCTCCTCGCATTCGCTCGACACGTGGAGGTGGTCATTATTAAGGCACTGAAGCCGAGGAGCACAACATTGATTGGAGGCCGGACACTATTCGTCGTAACAGGTACTTTGGAGTATTCGGAGATGGAACCCGCCTTGCAATGCCGAAGACAATACTGTGCACCGGACTCATCGTCATTGAAGCCTGGTTCAGGGGCTTCTGAGGGAGTCATGGATTAGGGGGTATCCGGACAGCCGAACTATGTGCAACGTCCGGATTATTGAAGCGTGAAGATACAAGACTCAAGACTTCGGCCCGTGTCCGGATGGGACTCTCCTTGGTGTGGAAGGCAAGCTTGGCGATCCGGATATTGTGTTTCCTTCCTTGTAACCGACTCCATGTAAACCCTAGCCCTCTCCGGTGTCTATATAATCCGGAGAGGTTGGTCCTTAGAAGGCCGATCACAATTACAATCATACCATCATAGGCTAGCTTCTAGGGTTCAGCCTCTACGATCTCGTGGTAGATCTACTCTTGTACTACCCATATCATCAATATTAATCAAGCAGGAAGTAGGGTTTTACCTCCATCGAGAGGGCCTGAACCTGGGTAAACATCTGTGTCCCTTGCTTCCTGTTACCATCAGCCTTGACGCACAGATCGGGACCCCCTACCCGAGATCCGCCGGTTTTGACACCGACAGTCGTCCATTGCATCAGATCACCTTGGGTTCTAACTGTGGCAGCGACTTCATGGGGGAGAGTGTTGCAGCTCCTGCCAATCACACTGATATTTTAGGAGGGCTCGGTACATCTCTGCTGCACCCTCGCATGAAAACATAGAATAAGTTTTCAAAAAATTGAAAACTTCGTGGGAATGATTATGAACAAATGTTATAGATACTTGCAAAGTTTGGTGGTCAAATTACATCCGAGGAGCTCTATACAAAAAGAAATTTACAAATTCTTCTCAAACAGTGCACATATATTTTCTAAAAAAATTGTACTGAGTTCCTTGAATGCCATTTGACCACCAAACTTTGCAAGAACCTGTAATATTTGTCCATAATCATTTCCACAAAATTTAAGATGTTTCAAAAAGTTTTGTTATATTTTCCTTTGGGGATGTAGCGGTGCACACCCAGCTAGGGTGTAGAAAAACCACTCTCTTGAGATTGAGAATAATCAATAATTTCGATTTACAGGTACTGGTACCTCGGTGGCCGGGTTCTCCTGAGGACTTGAAGTTGCTGTTGAACTTAGTCTCATTCTTGAACTTAGTCTCATTAGGGTGTCAGTAGGGGGGAAAGATAGAGATAGAGAGAGAGAGGGGGGAGGGAGGGAGGGAGGGGAGGGGAGGGAGAGAGAGACTTACTTTTAGGTGGAGATCAGGATTTTAACATTGACGATTTAGTGTATATACGAGTCTAAGTCGATCACTCATAAAGTCTTCACATAAAATAGCTATGACTGTAGCACGTTCAGACCTTTTTTAGCAATGAATGATTGATTACCGAACAGCCACAGTACATTCTGTATGCATCAGGGGTCGCAGCTTCAACAGGACGTCGTCTATTGCATCAGGTCACCTTGGGTTCTAGCTGTGGCAGCAACCTCATGGGGGAGACTGTTGCAGCTCTTGCCAATCACACTGATATTTTAGGAGGGCTCGGTGCATCTCTGCTGCACCCTCGCATGAAAACATAGAATAATTTTTCAAAAAAACTGAAACTTTGTCAGAATGATTATGAACAAATGTTATAGATACTTGCAAAGTTTGGTGGTCAAATGACATCGGAGGAGCTCTGTACAAAAATAAATTTACAAATTCTTCTCAAACAGTGCACATATATTTAAAAAAAAAATTGTACCGAGTTCCTTGAATGCAATTTGACCACCAAACTTTGCAAGAACCTATACTATTTGTCCATAATCATTTCCACAAAATTTCAGATGTTTCAAAAAGTTTTGCTATGCTTTCCTTTGGGGATGTAGCGGTGCACACCCAGCTGGGGTGTAGAAAAATCACTCTCTTGAGATTGAGAATAATCAATAATTTCGATTTACAGGTACAGGTACCTCGGTGGCCGGATGCTCCTGAGGACTTGAAGTTGCTCTTGAACTTATTCTCATTCTTGAACTTAGTCTCATTATGGTGTCAGTAGGAGAGAGAGAGGGGGGGGGGGAACGGGAGCGAGGGAGAGAGAGAGAGAGAGAGAGAGAGAGAGAGAGAGCCAGGGAGGGAGGGAGGGGAGGGAGAGAGACTTACTTTTAGGTGGACATCAGGATTTTCACATTGACGATTTAGCGTATGTACGAGTCTAAGTCGATCACTCCTCAGGTATGCTCATGAAATAGCTAGGACTGTAGCACGTTCAGACCTTTTTTAGAACAAAATAATTGATTACCGAACAGCCACAGTACATTATGTATGCATCAAGGGTCGCAACTTGAATAGGACGTCGTCTATTGCATCAGGTCACCTTGGGTTCTAGCTGTGGCAGCAACCTTATGGGGGAGAGTGTTGCAGCTCCTGCCAATCACACCGATATTTTAGGAGGGCTCGGTGCATCTCTGCTCCACCCTCGCATGAAAACATAGAATAACTTTTCAAAGAATTGAAACTTCGTGGGAATGATTATGGACAAATGTTATAGATACTTGCAAAGTTTGATGGTCAAATGACATCGGAGGAGCTCTGTACAAAAATAAATTTACAAATTCTTCTCAAACAGTGCACATATATTTAAAAAAAGAATTTACTGAGTTCCTTGAATGCCATTTGACCACCAAACTTTGCAAGAACCTATAATATTTGTCCATAATCATTTCCACAAAATTTTAGATGTTTCAAAACGTTTTGCTATGTTTTCCTTTGGGTATGTAGTGGTGCACACCCAGCTGGGGTGTAGAAAAACCACTCTCTTGAGATTGAGAATAATCAATAATTTCGTTGCTCTTGAACTTAGTCTCATTCTTGAACTTAGTATCATTAGGGTGTCAGTAGGAGAGAGAGAGAGAGAGAGAGAGAGAGAGAGGGGGGATATATATATATATATATATATATATATATATATATATATATATATAGAGAGAGAGAGAGAGAGAGAGAGGAGAGGAGGGGAGGGGAGGGGAGGGAGAGAGAGCATAAAATGCAATTTGAATTGTGACAATGCAGCGGGAGGGAGAAGGAGATAGGGAGAGGGGGAGAAGGGATTGCAGTTTGATCGTGGCATCGCAATGGGAGAGGGAGAGAACATAGAATGCAGTTTGAATGTGAGATTGCAGCGGGAAGGAGAGGGGGAGAGACTACATTTTGATCATGACAGTAGGAAAGAGACGGGCCAGGGGGAGTTTAATGTGACGTATCCGAAAAAATATAGGTACACCTTACTAAGACCAATATAAAGTGAAATATAACAACTAAATGTATAATTACAAAAAGAAGTACAACTAAATGTATGAGTTAATAATATTCAAAGTATATGTTGGTTGGGTAGGGGGTGGTGAGCCGGATGCATCACTGATAGGGGTGGCGAGCTTGGGTTGGGAAGCTTGCTTTAATGATGTGCATGTGGATTCTAAAGGTATATGTTAGACATGATTAATACTGAACCATCAGAATAAATATATCCCATTGCAACGCACTGGCAATTAACTAGTGCAATAATAAAATTTGAATGGGTTTGCAACAGTACTTAAAGTGGTAATTTGCTTTATTATACTAACAGATCTCACGAAGGTTTTGTTAAGTTCTGTGTGATTGAAGTTTTCAAGTTTTGGGTGAGGTCACGATGGATGAAGGAATAAGGAGGGACAAGATCCTAAGCTTGGGGATGCCCATGGCACCCCAAGGCGATATTCAAGGAATTACCAAGCAACTATGTAACAACCCAGATGTAATTCTCCACATTGTTCTAATATATTCAACCTTTTCATGATATATTCCTTGTGGGTTCCATCTTGTTGGTTCATTTTGTTCTAATTCTTGCTTTAATTATTGCATTGTCATGCCCGTCATTGTCACATTGCATTTGGTCCTATGTCGTTGTCATGTTCATCATGTGCATTGCACTCTCCATGTTGTGGTGTTGCTATATTTTGAGGTGTGTGTGCATCACTCCTTGTCATCTCTCTCTAGTCATGGCCATGCATCATCACCTCTACCCTCCTTCTCCTTTCTTTTATTTTTCCAAGTGACATTTATTGCCTCCTTTAATGTCCAATACTTTCACATAAATATTACACCATGTCCTTAGCCTCTCTGCCAAATTTCACCTCATTTGGAGTTGATTTGGTTAGGTTCAAAAATGGCCCAAGTTTGAATTTTATTCAAACTTGTTTTACGTTTCTACCTCTAAAAATGTCCAAACCAACTTCACCAAATAGAGCATATATTCAGGGTCATGATGATATTTTTATATTTCTCATACACCTCTCCTTTTCCCCTGTGTTTTTCTCTTTATTTTCTGTCTGGAGAAATAATAGAAGAAAAGAAAAGACGCTAGCACCAGCAGCCCAATGCAACTCAGATTTCCTTGGCCCAGTGCAGCCCAACTGAGCCAGGCCACAAGCAACCTGGCCCGCAAGCGATAGGAGCTTCATCCTCCTGTACGGCAGCTCATCTACAGGAAAAACAGACTTTTTCTTTCCCCTACACGAAAGCTAGGGTTTCGACGTCTTCCGGCGATTTTCGCCGGAACCCTATCTATCGGCGGCTGTCTCGATTGAGATCGAATTCCCACGACTCGGGCGAATCGAGGGGGTTCCTCGTGACTCCTCACGGCCCTGGACATGGGTTCTGTTGTGTTTCTCTCGGAGAGTTTGGACCTTGGCTAGATCGGGTCGCGGCTATGGAGGACGGCAGGGGCTCACAGAAGGAGAAGGGGAAGGAAACTGCGGAGGATCTGCTAGCACGTCTCACCCTGCAAGAGGAAGAAGAGGATGACTTTGTGTTGGAGGAAGAGCTCCCTGATCTGATGGAGCCAGCCAAGTGGCTGCAATCACGAGGGTTCACACCCCAAAAACTTTCAGCCCCAATGCTTTGTACGGAGATATGAGGGCGGCCTGGAATCCGGCAAAACCGGTGGTGTGGAGGAGGATAAAGGAGAACTTGTTTACGGCACAGTTCGGCTGTCTCGCGGATTGGAAAAAAGCCATGCTTGATGGCCCATGGCTGTTCAGGGATCAGGCCGTGATTCTGGAGGAGTACGATGGCATCAAAAATCATGATTCCTTCAAACTCGATAAGATGGAGGTTTGGGCTCAGATACACCGTTTGCCTAACAATTTTCTCATCAAGAGGGCGGTGAAGGGGCCAGCATCTTGGATTGGAGAGGTGAGGAGGTGCAGTTGAAGCTGCCGGCAGGTTTCTTTGGAGAGTTTGTGAGAGCTCGAGTCAAGATAGATATAAACGCTAAAATCAAAAGGTTTGTGACAGGGACGAAGGGAGAGGAAAGAGTCAGATACCAAGTCAAGTATGAGAAGCTTCCTATCTTTTGTTATAACTATGGAGAGTTCGGGCATTGGCAGAGGAATGTGGTGATGGTGTGCATGATGAATCGACCTTTGAATGGGGTGACTTCTTATTGGCAGATAGTGTGAGGTCTCGAACTGCGGGGCGAGGGAATGCTCAATCACAAAGGGGAAGAGGAGGATATCCGATGGGAGGACATGGGAGAGGACGGGAGCAGTATAACCCTAACCAAAGTTGGCGTTTCAACGCTCAGCCACCGCATGCTGCTGCTGCAGCACAGGAACCAAACGGGAGCTCGGAAGAAGGAGAAGGGCAGAATGAGAAGACAATCTCGTCTTGTGCAGTCAAATAATCGCACATCGGTGGAGAATACGACGACTACGATGGGAGATGTTGCAGGAGGGGCTGTCCCAGGAACCTCTCTAGCGCTCGTGGCAAAGGAGCAAATGCAGGCGGTCCCTCCCCTGCCGCCGGTGTATGTATCGCCAAGGAAGGAAAGTAAGAGGACGAAGATGGGCAGAACGGAGGAACAGTCAGAGAAGGGCAATGAGGCAGTTGCGGCTAGAAACTTGGAGGGGACTTCAATCACAAATGATGCAACATCGGCGGGCTCCCGAGTGGAGTACCATCGGGCGCAATGAGTATGTTCAGCTGGAACTGTCGTGGTGCGGGCAAAGTGGCGACAGTTAGAGAACTTCGCAATATTTCGAAGGAATTTGCCCCTACCCTGATTTGTATTGTTGAAACGCAAATTGATAGAACTAGGGTAGAAAGTTTAGCTGGAAGTATAGGGTATGATAATGGCTACGCTGTTAGTAGTCAAGGAAGGAGTGGTGGCCTTGGCTTATTCTGGAATGATCCAATAAAGATTGAAATTTTGGGTTACTCTGCTTATCATATTGATTGTTCGGTAGACGATCCAGGATCGGATAAGTGGAGGGAAACGGTTTTCTATGGAGAAGCACAAACACATCTTAGATACAAGGCATGGGATGTCCTGAAGGGAATTCGTACTTTGAGCAATCTACCTTGGCTGTGTATAGGTGATTTCAATGAAGTCCTATGTCCCGATGAACATGAAGGAACGGGGGGAAGGAGTAATGCACAAATCCAGGGCTTTCGCGATGCGGTTGATATTTGCTTGTTGATGGATATTGGCTACCAAGGCCATTTTTGGACTTTTGAGAAGAAAGTCGTGGGAGGAAACTACACGACGGTCAGACTTGACAGAGCCCTAGCTACTGCCGAGTGGAACTAGTTGTTCCCAAATGCACAACTGAAGCACTTGTCATCGGCGTCATCTGACCACTGCACAATCATTTTGGACCTGAATGTGACCGTTTCCGTGACAAGGAAAAAGAGTTTCAGATATGCAGTGATGTGGGAGACACATGAAACTTGGGGAGAAACGATTCTAGCGAATTGGACCGAAGGGGATGCGGTAGAGAGACTAGAAGACCTGCGAGCCAAACTAACCAGGGTTGCGGGGCGTTTGGGCTCGTGGAACACAAATACATTCGGCATGGTGAGAAAATAAATCAAAAGCTTGAAGAAGGAGTTGGAGCGGCTACAAAGTGTACCAGGAAGAACGGGACCGAGCCATATCGACATTAAAATCAGGGAAAAATTGGTTGAACTTAACCATAGAGAGGAGTTGATGTGGAGGCAGAGATCCCGTCTAGAGTGGCTCACAGCAGGGGTCAGAAATACGAGGTTCTTCCATCTACGGGCGAGTCAGCGCCGAAAGAGAAATATGATCAAAGCGTTGGCAAATTTGTTGGGCGCCCTCACTGATGATCCAGATGAACTTAAAGCTATGGTGAATGCATTTTATAAAACCCTCTACACCTCTGAAGGGGTAGAGGGAATGGATGAAGTCCTCTCCAAGGTTCCTGCGAAGGTGACGAAAGAGATGAATACCATGTTGATTGCACCATACAGTAATGAAGAGGGAAAAACCGCTCTCTTCCAAATGTTCCCAACTAAGTCGCCAGGACCGGACGGGTTTCCGGCTCATTTTTATCAGAGGCATTGGGATATTTGTGGAGACAAGGTGACCAAGGCAGTTCTGAAAATTGTTCGGGGAGAGGAAGAGGTCGACTGCATTAACGACACGGTGCTAGTCCTAATACCGAAGGTTTTAAACCCAACTCTTCTCTCTCAATTTCGTCCTATTAGTCTCTGCAATGTGATCTATAAAATTGCATCCAAAGTTCTTGCAAACAGGCTCAAGTTGATCCTTCCAGATATCATCTCAGATGAACAGTCTGCCTTTGTTCCAGGGAGGCTGATCACAGACAATATAATTTGTGCATATGAATGCCTGCACTTTATGAAGAGGAGTAAGTCTAGATCTAACAGCTTTTGTGCTTTGAAGCTAGATATGATGAAAGCTTATGATAGATTGGAGTGGACATACCTGCGGGCAATGATGGAAAAGTTAGGCTTTGCTCAATCTTGGCTGACATTGTTATGGGGATGGTGCAATCAGTTTCATTCTCAGTCCGGTTTAATGGTGAGATGCTAGAGAAATTCAATCCAACCAGAGGTATCCGACAGGGAGATTCTATCTCTCCTTATCTCTTCTTGATTGCAGCAGAGGGCCTTTCATGCCTTTTGAAATCTAGTTCTCAGTCGTCTGCGTTTGAAGGAGTTAGGGTGGCACCAATAGCCCTAGTTGTTAACCATCTACTCTTTGCCGATGATAGCTACTGCTTTTCATGTCAAGTGTAGAGGGAGCAATGATGGTGTCAAACCTTTTGGAGAAATATTGTAATGCGTCAGGCCAGAGAATCAACCATGAAAAATTCTCTATACACTTCAGCAAAGGTTGTCCACAGAATCTGAGAGATAGCATAAAGAATAATCTTCAGGTGTTCAATGAAATTCTAAGTGACAGATACTTAGGACTGCCTACAAATGTTGGACAGTCTAAGATGGGAACGGTCAAATACCTGAGGGATAGAGTTTGGGAGAAGGTCAGAGGATGGATGGAGAAACTCCTTTGTGCTGCGGGGAAGGAAGTATTTATTAAGGCAGTCACTCAGGCTATACCTGTGTATTCTATGGCATGTTTCAGATTACCATGAGGTCTATATGAGAGCATCATGTCGATCATTCGACAGTTCTGGTGGGGAAGCAAGCAAGGTAGACGGAAACCAGCATGGGTTTCTTGGGATATATGACAAAACCAAAGTATCTTTGTTGCATGGGGTTCAAAGACATGGAGATCTTTAATCTTGCCCTGCTTGCACGGCAGGAGTGGCGGCTACTTGTCGAACCGAATTCTCTTAGTGCAAGGATTCTGAAAGCACTTTACTTCCCTAACACTAACTTTCTAGAGGCTGAGCTGGGTAACCACCCATCGCAGATATGGAGAGCTATCATTGACGGAAGGGAGGTGATGAAACAAGGGATAATCAGAAGAATTGGAAGAGGTCAGCAAACAAATATTTGGACAATGAACTGGCTGCCTAGGACGGGTCCGCTGTGCCCTATAACAGCCCTACAGGCGGATCCACTGATCATTGTCTCAGATCTGATTGATAGCACATCTGCGACATGGAATGAACAGCTGATCAGAGCCAGGTTTATACCTTTTGACGTTGATGCAATCATGTCCTTACCTCTGTGCACCCGAGTGGTTGACGATTTCTGGGCTTGGTCCGCTGAGAGGAATGGAAAATTTAGTGTCACATCAGCTTATAGAATGGTGATGAACGCGAGGGAACACCTGGTGAACTGGTTGGAAGAAACTTCGGGGGCCTCTTCCATGGAAGCCAATAGTAAAGCATGGACTGATCTATGGGATATTAAAGTACCATCGAAGCTAAGGGTTTTTCTATGGTGTTTGGCACGGCAGTCGATTCCCTCGATGGATCTCCTTCACCACAGAAACATGTCGACAACAAAGGTATGTACTTTATGTGGGCAGGATGACTCCTAGAGACACGCACTCTTACATTGCACAATGTCAAGATGCATATGGGCTTTGTCTGATGAGGGTCTAGTGGAGCAGATAAGTATTAACACTGATCACAATGCTAGAAACTGGCTTTTTACGTTGCATGAAAAGTTGTCGCATGAGGACTTTGTACTCATGGTGGTGACTTTGTGGGCGGTGTGGCGAGTGAGGCGGAAGGCGATTTGTTTTTCAGAGTCCACAAGCCACTAACCAGTTCATTCAAGCTTATTTGGCAGATTTGAAAGTCATTGAGTAACCATGAAGAGAAGATCCGGGCGTTCTTTGGCTCGCACGCGCCAATGGATCAAACCTCCGGCTTTGTTTTTCAAGATAAATGTTGATGCAGTAGTACCGCAAAAGAGAGGACGAGGAGTAGTAGCAGCTATCTGTCGAGATCATAATAGTGTTTTTCAGGGAGCCTTGGCTATTGTTTTCAAAGGGGTTCACGACCCTCTCACGCTTGAAGCTTTAGCAATCCGTGAGGCTCTTGCCCTCGCTGAGGATTTAAACTTGCGGAGATTACATGTGGCATCGAACTGCAAGCTAGTGGTGGATGATATCAAGCATAGAAACTCGGCAAGTTACTGAGCAATTCTACATGAAATAATAGAGCACAGTTCTTCTTTTGAGGCTGGTAGTTTTGTTCATGAGTTTAGGAGCTCGAATTTCGAGGCTCACAGGCTTGCGAGGCATGTTTTAAAGTTGGGGGTTGGCCGCCATGTTTGGTTAGGCAACCCTGGTAATCTTTCTTTTCTAGATGTAAACATTGATCACAATTAATAAAGGGCCTCGCAGTCTGTCTAAAAATAAGCTCATCTACAGGAGCCACGTCGACGCCCCGGTCGATTTGACGGCCATCTGATGCCCTAGAGCCAAAGCAAGTCCAAACCCTACCCTGGCCTCTCCTCTATCCATTCATACCCTCTCCTTCCCTCGCCGCCGCATAGGTAAGTCCCCACGCCCACGCCGTCGCCGTGGCCACCATGACCCAAGCGAGCAAGAACTCGAGCTCGGGGTAGCTCCTCGCCGCGCCTCCGACCCCCTCGGCCGCCGTGGAGAGGACCGCCAAGTACCTCTCCGTCCCCTGCCTCCAGGCACACGACCACTCGGCCTCTGGAACAACTTCCCCAACCTGTCTTCTTCCTCTTCTTCCCGGACAGAAGCCCCGCGAAGTTCTGCATGTCTCTGCAGTATCTACATCTCGTATCCGGCCACACCATCATGTCCAGTGGACACTAGGTGAGCAGTCGCACCTCTCAGACTCCTCTCATCGTTGATTGTGCCACATAGTCGTCGCTATGCCCGTATCAACGTCATGCTCTCCGCGCTTCGGTCAAGGCTGTGTTTTTATTTCTCTGTTGCTTTTGTTGCTCCGAGCCGTGCACTACCCTGCTTGCTCCCTACATCTCGCATGCTCGAGAACAACCCCCTGCTTGCTGCGCTTACCTCATGTGCACAAGCCTGCTCCCCATGCGCCCTGTCTGCTTTGTCGCCGCACCGTGCTGCTTCCCTGCTCGCCATGGACGAAGCCGAGCAGATGCTGAACCCTACCCTACACCTCCCTAGCTGCTGAACCATGCCATCTCCTTAATCTTGCGTCCCCTCCGGCACACCACATCGCCGGATGTGGTAGCCTCGCTCGTCGGCGTCGTTCGAGTCTTCTTTGCTGCAGGGAAGAAGAGGACCCGAACCGGCCACAAGTTACCTCAAGAGGAGTCGAGCGCCTTCCTAACCAGCATCCGGTCCTAGCCCAATTGGTCTGCAACTCTCTCTCTCTCTCTCTCTAAGAGCATCTCCAGCCGCGCCCCCAGGACGGCCTCCCGAGGCAATTTATTTGCGCCGGCGCCAAAAAAACGACCCAGTCACGCCCCAGGACGCCGAATTCCGTCGGCTCGACCCATTTTTGCACCCAGCGCTCGTAGGCTGAACCCGACGCACTAGGAGCACTCGGGGGCTCCAGCGCAAGAGAAAATCATTCATGGGGCCACATTGATAGGCGAAAACTCAAGCCACCCGCCCAGATTCGCCTCCTGCCCCCCGCGCTCGGCCGCCACCCTGCGCCACCCTGCCGATACCGACACCGACCATCGCCCGCCGCAGCTAGGTAGACCATCTCCCGCCGGGAAAAAGAAGGGGTTTCACCGAGGCAGTCTCTTCACCGCCGCCCCGGGCACCTTTTCCGGCGCTCAGGCCGCGTAGGGCCTGTACGCCGGCGGGCTTGCGGCCACCTCGCCCACAAGTTGTTCGGTGAATTGCCTGGCCCGGCGATAGACTCCGAAGATGAGGAGGCACTCGAGGCATTGCTGGAGCATCTCATGGTGCTCGTCGCCCTCGCCGGCCTGCTCACGAGCAGTGAGAAGCCACGGCGAGGTGGCTCGGCGCTTGGGCGGGTGAAAGCAAAGAACTGACATCGTATGGAAGGCTACTGCATGCTCTACTCGGACTACTTCACCGACGCTCCATTGCACGGTGAGAAAACATTTCGTCGCTGTTATCGGATGAGCCGAAAGCTTTTCCTCCAGATTGTGAATTCCATCCGGGAGTTTGACAGCTACTTCAAGTGCAAGAAGGATTGCACCGGCACACTTGGATTCACCTCGATCCAGTAGTGCACGACAGCTATGAGGATGATTGCATACGGAGCTCCCGGTGATTCACTCAACGACTATGGGCGCAAGGCCAAGTCCACCACCATTGAGTGTTTCTACAAGTTCTGCAGGGCAGTGGTGGCAGTGTTTGGACTGCAGTACTTGCGAACACCCAATGTAGAAGACACTGCTCGGACCCTAGCACAGAATGAAGCAAGAGGATTTCCTGGGATGCTTGGAAGCATCGACTGCATGCATTGGAAATGGAAGAACTGTCCATTTGCTTGGTAGGGGTTGTACAAAGGCGCCAAAGGTGGTTGCAGTGTGGTGCTTGAGGCAGTGGCCACACAGGACCTCTGGATTTGGCACTCTTTCTTTGGGATGCCAGGAACTCACAGTGACATCAATGTCCTGCAGTGCTCCCTAGTCTTTGCCAAGCTTGTTGAAGGTCATTCTCCTCCGGTGAACTTCGAGGCCAATGGACGGCAGTACAACAAGGGGTACTATGTAGCTGATGGCATCTATCCGAGATGGTCGACATTTGTGAAGACCATCTCAAACCCTGTACCAGATGCCTGGTTTGTGAAGATTCAGGAGGCTTGTAGGAAGGATGTCGAGCAGGCATTTGATGTGCTCCAATCTCGATTTGCTGTTGTCCGGTACCCCGGTCAGACGTGGTCGAAAGATCAAATGTGGGAGATCATGACTTGTTGTGTCATCTGGCACAACATGATCATTGAGAGCGAGCAGGAAGAGCCACTGTTTGACACTGAACCATACCACACGCAGGGTCCTCTTGCCCAAGTTGATCACCAGCTACCGAAAAACTGGACTGACTACCTCAATATGCGTCAGGAGATCCGAGACCCATGGGTGCATCAAGAACTACAACACGATCTGGTGGAGCACCTATGGAGGCTCAAGGGCGAGGCCGGGAATGACATGTAATGAAACTTGAGTTTTTATTTGTTAAACTATATAATTTGTAGTGAACTACTTGATTTATGTGCTGAAACACGCCGAAACACGCCGAACTATGTGACGAACTAATTGATTTCTATTTGTATGCAAAAATTCACGTCGAAACCCGCCGAACCGCGCCAAATATGGGCCGATTCACGCAGTTATCGGGTCGTTTTTGGACATATTTGGGCCAAAAGCTGGGCTGAATTCGGCTCCTGGGGGCGACGGCTAGGTGCTGAACCGCCCCCAGCGCCGAGTTTATCACCGGCGCACCCCCAGGCCGCTCTTTTTCGGTGCCCTGGGGGGACCAACGGCTGGAGATGCTCTAACCCATTAGACCCTGGTTCGAATCCCACCAAGCGCACTGCAGGATCAACCCTGCCCTTTTATTTGTTTTGATGATTCGAATCCCACCAGGCGCACTGCAGGATCAACCCCGCCCTTTTATTTGTTTTGCGTCACTGCCATGTGGCCCCCACCTATCATCCTCTAAGCCCCCTCCTTCCTATTTATTTTATTAATTTTTTATACCCCTAGCGATTTCCAAATCTGGTAGAGGCTCACTTTCCATTTCTGGCAGTGTTCAAATCCGGACATTCCAGATCTGGGCATTGTCCATTTCTGTCTATTTCCATCTTAGGCAGGTTTTGACTTGATGCATTTGTCGGCATTTTTATATAGGAACATATGCATATCTATAATACCTAGATAGTTCATCCCCACTAACCTATTTAACAAAGCATGCGGCCTATCCACATCATCGTCCATTCTCCTGTTGCCACGTCAGCGCAAACCCTCCACTCGGTTAATCCTGCCGATTTTGCATGCATGTCATTTTTCCCCTTAAACAATAAAACATGCGGTCGTTTGATTAGCCTGGGGTAGCCCAAGAGTTGATCTGCCTTCAAGTTGGCCCCGCTTTCCTCAGCTCCCATAGTGACGCATGAGGCATCACTCTCGGCTTCTCCCGTGCTATAGTACATAGGGACAAAAAAGGGCGACACAAGGGAGGTGCCCTCAGTAGCGGATCTGGCGTTTCCCTTCGCTTCCCGCGGCGATTCAATGCCGATCGGCTGAGGGGAACTGGAATCCCGATGTGGACGGGTACATATGGTTAGCTTTAGGGATGTGGTGTCCCGTCGTCATCACCTTGGCGGGGGAGATGGTGGCGAGTGGAATATGGGATGGTCGGGCTTCTTCTACCCATCCGTACGGCGTCAGATATGGTGTCGACGAGGCGCCAGGGGCCTTTTGTATCACGGATCCGGTCGACCGATGTCTGTGGCGGTAGTTCTCTTTGTTGGAAACTGCACCGGTGATGGTGGGCTGGTGGCGGCTCCCTGTGAGGCGATCGACGGATGCTGGGGCTTCAGTCCCTGATTTGGGGACGAGGTTTGCGGCAATCGTTGGCGTCTCCGGCGAAATAGGGTCTTCGCCTTTGATGGCGATGCAGATGATGGTTTCTCGATGGTTGTTCGAGCAGACGTAGATCAGCCGGCTGGTTTTGTGTTTCTATGGGTTTATGTTGCTTCAGTGGCTGGGTCTGGAGAGTTCTATTTGTGTCTATGTCTGTGCTCGTATGTGCTGTCCCTATTTGATGTATGAATTCATGAGGCGTAAATGCCTTTTTCTCTCAGAGAAAAAGAAAAACTATGTATCTTGGCCTTGCTGCAATCACCAAAGCTATGATAAGACCAGTATTTAACTTCAATGGCCTCTATGATGCGACGATGAAGATTGCAGAGGTATGGTCAACTTTAAGCATGGTGGCAGTGTTCTATCACTAAATATTTTGTTTCGGGATTTATCATTGAATTGATCTTCTCCAGCCGTCACTTGATGTTTCTATTGATTCTTGGAACAACTCTCAGATATACTTGGGATCTGATCGAGTGAATTAGGCTAAACATGTCTCCGCTAATCCATCCGGTTGTTGTCTGCATTAGTAAAGACGATGATCATCTCCAAAAGGTCTTACGTTGCTTGGTAAGCACTCCAAATTAAATCCCATGAGTTAAATATATGATGATTTTTGTACTTCTTTGTTTATATTTGTGCGGATATACAATGGATAGAGATGGCTTACTATCAATCTTGGTTAATCCTTTCATGCAGGTTAGCAAAAAAGAAATCATTTTTGTTTCTTCCTTTCTTTCTTAGTGTGTATCTCTCACATGAGCTGATTGGTGCAAATCGTCCCGCTGCAACACGCGGGAAATCCACTAGTTATACATGTTTTTGGGGTAAAAAAATCCAACTCATCCATCTTTGGCATCCATTTCATTATTTGAGCAAGTTTTAAAAAAATTCTTATTTACATCAGATGCCATTTTTTCATTTTTGTGTTTTCAAATGCAAACATCATATGGGGTAGTTTTGTACACGAATAGGTTCTTTGTTTTGAGTCACTGCCATGCGGCCCACACCTGTCATCCTCTAAGCCCCCTCCTTCCTGTTTTTTTATACCCCTAGCGATTTCCAAATCGGGAAGAGGCTCACTTTCCATTTCTGGCAGTGTTCAAATCTGGACATTCGAGATCTAGGCATTGTCCATTTCTGTCTATTTCCATATTAGGCAGGTTTTGAATTACTGCATTTGTGGGCATTTTCATATAGGAACATATGCATATTATACATGTTTTTGGGGTAGAAAAACCCAACTCATCCATTTGTGGCATCCATTTCATCATTCAAGTTTTGACACATGTCATATTTACATCAGATGTCATTTTGTCATTTTTGTGTTTTTAAATGCAAGCATCATATGGGGTAGTTTTATAGATGAACAGATTATTATGGGGCCCACTCGATAATGCATCATCATTATGAGCTCAATGTGACTAACGTGTTAGTCACGGGATCATGCATTACAGAACGAGTAAAGAGACTTGCCGGTAACGAGATTGAACGAGGTATTGGGATACCAACAATCGAATCTCGGGCAAGTAACATACGGGTGGACAAAGGGAATTGTATACGGGGTTGATTGAATCCCCGACATCGGGGTTCATCCGATGAGATCATCTTGGAACATGTGGGAACCAACTTGGGTATCCAGATCCCGCTGTTGGTTCTTGGCCGGACAGATGTCTCGGTCATGTCTGCATGGTTCCCGAACCCGTAGGGTCTACACACTTAAGGTTCAGTGATGCTAGAGTTGTTATGGGAAATAGTATGTGGTTACCGAAGGTTGTTCAGTGTCTCGTATGAGATCCCGGACGTCACGAGGAGTTCCAAAATGGTCCAGAGGTAAATATTTATATATGGGATCCAGTTTCAGTCACCAGAATAGTTTCGGGGGTTATCGGTATTGTACCGGGACCACCGAAAGGTGTCCGGGGGGTCCATCGGGTGGGGCCACCTGCCCCGGGGGACTTAATGGGATAAACAAAGGGTGGGAACCAGCCACTGTTGGGCTGGTGCACCCTCTCCCCCCCCCCCCCAAGGGCCCAAGGCGCCTAGGGTTGGAAACCCTAGGGGGTGGGGCCGCCTCCCACCAAACTTGGGGGGAGGGGGCAAGCTCCCCACTTGGCCGCTGCCCCCCCAGATGAGATCTAAGGGGGGCGGACCCCTCTCCCCTTCCCCTATAAATAGTAGGGGGTGGGAGGGCTATTGCACCCTTCCCCTGGCATAGCCCCTGCCTCCTCCAACACTTCCTCCTCCTCCGTAGAGCTTGGCGAACCCCTGCAGAAATACCACAAGCTCCACCACCATGTCGTCGTGCTGCCGGAGCTCTCCCTCAACTTCTCCTCTCCCCTTGCTGGATCAAGAAGGTGGAGACGTCCCCGGGTTGTATGTGTGTTGAACGCGGAGGCGCCGTCCATTCGGCGCTAGAGCGTATCTTTCGCGATTTGAATCGCCGCGAGTACTACTCCATCATCCGCGTTCTTGCAATGCTTCCGTTTCGCGATCTTAAAGATGTATGAAGATGTACTCCCTCTCTCTTGTTGCTAGCATCTCCTAGATTGATCTTGGTGATATGTAGGAAAATTTTGAATTATTGCTACGTTACCCAACAATGGAATCATGAGCTAGGTCTATGCGTAGATTCTATGCACGAGTAGAACACAAAGTAGTTGTGGGCGATCATTTGTTCAATTTGCTTACCGTTACTAGTCTTATCTTGTTTCGGTGGCATTGTGTGATGAAGCGGCCCAGACCGACCTTACACGTACTCTTACGTGAGACAGGTTCCACCGACTGACATGCACTTGTTGCATAAGGTGGCTAGCGGGTGTCTGTCTCTCCCACTTTAGTCAGATCGGATTCGATGAAAAGGATGTGATGAATGATATATGTGATGTATGAGATTGATCATGTTCTTTTAATAGGAATCACGACTTGCATGTCAATGAGTATGACAACCGGCAGGAGCCATAGGAGTTGTCCTAATTTATTTATGACCTGCGTGTTAATGAAAACGCCATGTAATTACTTTACTTTATTGCTAACTGTTAGCCATAGTAGTAGAAGTAATAGTTGGCGAGACAACTTCATGAAGACACGATGATGGAGATCATGGTGTCATGCCGGAGATGAAGGTGATCATGCCGCGCCTCAAAGATGGAGTTCAAAGGCACAAGATGATATTGGCCATATCATGTCACTTTATGATTTGCATGTGATGTTTGTCATGTTTACATCTTATTTGCTTAGAACGACGGTAGCATAAATAAGATGATCCCTCACTAAAATTTTAAGAGATGTGTTCCCCCTAACTGTGCACCGTTGCGAAAGTTCGTTGTTTTGAAGCACCATGTGATGATTGGGTGTGATAGATTCTAACGTTCGCATACAACGGGTGTAAGCCAGATTTACACATGCAAAACACTTAGGTTGACTTGACGAGTCTAGCATGTACAGACATGGCCTCGGAACATGAGAGACCAAAAGGTCGAACATGAGTCATATAGTAGATACGATCAACATGGAGATGTTCACCGATGATGACTAGTCCGTCAAACGTGATGATCGGATACGGCCTAGTTGACTCGGATCATGTATCACTTAGCTGACTAGAGGGATGTCTATCTGAGTGGGAGTTCATTAAATAATTTGATTAGATGAGCTTAACTTTCATGAACATAGTCTAAAATATCTTTACAATATGTCTTGTAGATCAAATGGCCCACACTAATGTTGCCCTCAACTTCAAAGCGTTCCTAGAGAAAACCAAGCTGAAAGACGATGGTAGCAACTATACGGACTGGGTCCAAAACATGAGGATCATCCTCATAGCTGCCAAGAAACGATATGTCCTTGAAGCACCGCTAGGTAGCGCACCCATTTTCCCAAAGAACTCAAGGCGTTATGAGCGCTGGCGATCACGTAGTGATGACTACTCCACAGTTCGATCGGCATGCTTTACACTTATAATTGGGGCTCCAAAAGCGTTTTGAGCAGCCTGAGCATATGAGATGTTCAAGAGCTGAAAATGTTTTTCCAAGCTCATGCCCGGTCGAGAGATATGAAGTCTCCAACAAGTTCTCAGTTGTAAGATGGAGAAAACAGTTACATCGTGAGCATATACTCAAAATGTCCGGGTTGCACAACCACTTGTCTCACCGGGAGTTAATCTTCCGGATGACTTCGGTCGTGACAGGATCCTCCAGTCGCTCCCACCTAGCTACAAGAGCTTTGTGATGAACTACAATATGCAAGGGATGGAGAAGTCCATTCCTGAGTTATATTCAATGCTGAAATCAGCGAAGGTGGAAATCAAAAAGGAACATCAAGTGTTGATGGTGAATAAGACCACTAGTTTCAAGAAAGGCAAGGGTAAAAAGAACTTCAAGAAGGATGTCAAGGGAGTTGTCGCGCCCGGAAAATCAGTTTCTGGGAAGAAGCCAAACAGTGGACCCAAGCCCGAGGCTCAGTGCTTTTATTTCAAGGGAAATGGTCACTCAAAGTGGAACTGCCCCAAGTACTTAGCGGATAAGAAGGCCGGCATCACCAAAGGTATATGTGATATACATGTTATTGATGTGTACGTTACCAGCCCTCATAGTAGCTCCTGGGTATTTGATACCGGTGCGATTGCTCATATTTGTAACTCAAAACAGGAGCTGCGGAATAAGCAAAGACTGGCGAAGGACGAGGTGACGATGCGCGTTGGGAATGGTTCCAAGGTCGATGTGGTCGCCGTCGGCACGCTACCTCTACATTTACGTACGGGATTAGTTTTAAACCTTAATAATTGTTATTTAGTGCCAGCTTTGAGCATGAACATTGTATCTAGATCTCGTTTAATGCGAGATGGCTACTCATTTAAATCCAAGAATAATGGTTGTTCTATTTATATGAGAGATATGTTTTATGGTCATTCCCCGATGGTCAATAGTTTATTTTTAATGAATCTCGAACGTGATGTTACACGTATTCATAGTGTGAATACCAAAAGATGTAAGGTTGATAATGATAGTCCCACATACTTGTGGCACTGCCGCCTTGGTCACATTGGTGTCAAAAGCATGAATAAACTCCATGCAGATGGACTTTTCGAGTCTCTTGATTATGAATCATTTGACACGTGCGAACCATGCCCCATGGGAAAATGACCAAGACTCCGTTCTCCGGAACAATGGAGCGAGAAACCAACTTGTTGGAAATAATACATAACGATGTATGCGGTCCAATGAGCGTTGAGGCTCGCGGTGGCTATCGTTATGTTCTCACACTCACTGATGACTTAAGTAGATACGGGTATGTCTACTTTATGAAACACAAGTCTGAGACCTTTGAAAAGTTCAAGGAATTTCAGAGTGAGGTAGAGAATCAACATGACAGGAAAATAAAGTTCTTACGATCAGATCGTGGAGGAGAATATTTGAGTCACAAGTTTGGTACGCACTTAAGGAAATGTGGAATTGTTTCACAACTCACGCCGCCTAGAACACCTTAGCGTAATGGTGTATCTGAATGTCGTAATCGCACTCTATTGGATATGGTGCGATCTATGATGTCTCTTACCGATTTACCGCTATCATTTTGGGTTTATGCTTTAGAGACAGCCGCATTCACTTTAAATAGGGCACCGTCTAAATCTGTTGAGACGACACCGTATGAATTATGGTTTGGGAAGAAACCTAAGCTGTCGTTTCTAAAAGTTTTGGGATGCGGTGCTTATGTCAAGAAACTTCAACCTGAAAAGCTCGAACCCAGGTCAGAAAAATGCGTCTTCATAGGACACCCTAAGGAAACCATTGGGTATACCTTGTACCTCAGATCCGAAGGCAAGATCTTTGTTGCCAAGAACGGATCCTTTCTGGAGAAAGAGTTTCTCTCGAAAGAAGTAAGTGGGAGGAAAGTAGAACTTGAGTGGAGTACTGCCTCTTTAACCGGAGAGTAGCGTGACTCAGGAAGATGTTTCTGTGGTGCCTGCACCGATTGGAGAGAAATTTAATCATGATTGTCATGAAACTTCGGATCAAGTTGCTACTGAACTTCGTAGGTCCACAAGGGCATGTTCCACACCAGAGTGGTATGACAACCCTGTCTTGGAAATCATGTTGTTAGACAACGGTGAACCTTCGAACTATGAAAAAGCGATGGTGGGCCCGGATTCCAACAAATGGCTTGAAGCCAAGAAATCCGAGATAGGATCCATGTATGAAAACAAAGTATGGACTTTGACAGACTTGCCCGATGATCGGCAAGCCATAGAAAATAAGTGGATCTTTAAGAAGAGGACTGACGTGGATGGTAATGTGACCGATAAGGCTCGGCTTGTCGCTAAGGGTTATCGACAAGTTCAAGGGGTTGACTACGATGGGACCTTCTCACCCGTAGCGAAGCTGAAGTCCGTCTGAATCATGTTAGCAGTTGTCGCATTCTATGATTATGAGATATGGCAAATGGACGTCAAAACGACATTCCTTAACGGTTTCCTTAAGGAAGAATTGTATATGATGCAGGCGGAAGGTTTTGCTAATTCTAAGAATGCTGACAAGGTGTGCAAGCTCCAACGCTCCATCTATGGGCTGGTGCAAGCATCTCAGAGTTGGAACATTTGCTTTAATGAAATGATGAAAGCGTTTGGGCTTATGTAGACTTATGGAGAAGCTTGTGTTTATAAGAAAGTGAGTGGGAGCTCTGTAGTATTTCTCATATTATATGTAGACGACATACTATTGATGGGAAATGATATAGAACTTTTGGAAAGCACAAAGTCCTACTTGAATAAATGTTTTCCAATGAAGGACCTTGGAGAAGCTGCTTACATATTAGGCATCAAGATCTATAGAGATAGATCAAGACGCCTCATTGGTCTTTCACAAAGCACATACCTTGACAAGATATTGAAGAAGTTCAATATAGATCAGTCCAAGAAGGGGTTCTTGCCTGTATTGCAAGGTGTGAGATTGAGCATGGCTCAATGCCTGACCTCGGCAGAAGATAGAGAAAAGATGAGTGTCATCCCCTATGCCTCAGCCATAGGGTCTATTATGTATGCCATTTTGTGTACCAGACCTGGTATAAACCTTGCCGTAAGTTTGGTAGGGAGGTACCAAAATAATCCCGGCATGGAACACTGGACACCAGTCAAGAATATCCTGAAGTACCTGAAAAGGACTAAGGATATGTTTCTCATTTATGGAGGTGACAAAGAGCTCATTGTAAAGGGTTACGTCGATGCTAGCTTTGACACATGTCTGGATGACTCAAAGTCACAAACCGGATACATGTACATTTTGAATGGTGGGGAAGTCAGCTGGTGCAGTTTCAAGTAAAGCATCATGGCGGGATCTACATGTGAAGCGGAGTACATGGCGGCCTCGGAGGTAGCACATGAAGCAATCTGGATGAAGGAGTTCATCACCAACCTAGAAGTTATTCCCAATGCGTCGGGCCTGATGACTCTCGTCTGTGACAACACTGGAGTTATTTCCCTTGCCAAGGAGCCCAGGTTTCACAAGACGACTAGGCATATCAAGCGTCACTTTAACTCCATTCATGAAAATGTTCAAGATGGAGAGATAGATGTTTGTAAAGTGCATACGGATCTGAATGTCACAGATCCGTTGACTAAACCTCTTCCGCGAGCAAAACATGATCAACACCAGAACTCTATGGGTGTATGATTCATCACAATGTAACTAGATTACGGACTCTAGTGAAAGTGGGAGACTGTTGGAAATATGCCCTACAGGCAATAATAAAATGCTTATTATTATATTTCCTTGTTCATGATAATTGTCTGTTATTCATGCTATAATTGTATTAATCGGAAACCGTAATACATGTGTGAATACATAGACCATAATATGTCCCTAGTAAGCCTCTAGTTGACAAGATCATTGATCAATAGATGGTTGTGGTTTCTTGACCATGGGCATTGGATGTCATTGATAATGGGATCACATCATTAGGAGAATGATGTGATGGACAAGACCCAATCCTAAGCATAGCACAAGATCGTGCAGTTCGTTTGCTAAGAGCTTTTCTAATGTCAAGTATCATTTCCTTAGACCATGAGATTGTGCAACTCCCGGATACCGTAGGAATGCTTTGGGTGTACCAAACGTCACAACGTAACTAGGTGGCTATAAAGGTGCACTACAGGTATCTCCGAAAGTGTCTGTTGGGTCGGCACGAATCGAGACTGGGATTTGTCACTCCGTATGATGAAGAGGAATCTCTGGGCCCACTCGGTAATGCATCATCATAATGAGCTCATTGTGACTAAGGAGTTAGTCACGGGATCATGCGTTACATAATGAGTAAAGAGACTTGCCGGTAACGAGATTGAACGAGGTATTGGGATACCGACGATCGAATCTCAGGCAAGTAACATACCGGTGGACAAAGGGAATTGTATACGGGATGATTGAATCCCCGACATCGTGGTTCATCCGATGAGATCATCGTGGAACATGTGGGAACCAACATGGGTATCCAGATCCCGTTGTTGGTTATTGTCCGGAGAGATGTCTCGGTCATGTCTGCATGGTTCCCGAACCCGTAGGGTCTACACACTTAAGGTTTGGTGACGCTAGAGTTGTTATAGGAAATAGTATGTGGTTACCAAAGGTTGTCCAGAGTCCCGGATGAGATCCCGGATGTCACAAGGAGTTCCGGAATGGTCTGGAGGTAAAGATTTATATATGGGAAGTCCAGTTTCAGTCACCGCAATAGTTTTGTGGGTTATCAGTATTGTACCGGGACCATCGAAAGTTGTCCGGGGGGTCCACCGGGTGGGGCAACATGCCCCAGGGGACTTAATGGGCTGAACAAAGGGTGGGAACCAGCCACTAGTGGGCTGGTGCACCCCCCCCCCCAAGGGCCCAAGGCGCCTAGGGTTGGAAACCCTAGGGGGTGGGGGTGCCTCCCACCAAACTTGGGGGGGGACAAGCTCCCCCCTGCCCCCCTAGATGAGATCTAAGGGGGGAGGCCCCCTCTCCCCTTCCCCTATAAATAGTGGGAGTGGGAGGGCTACCGCACCCTTCCCCTGGCGCAGCCCCTCCCTCCTCCAACACTCCCTCCTCCTTCGTAGAGCTTGGCGAAGCCCTACAGAAATACCACAAGCTCCACCACCACGCCGTCGTGCTGTCGGAGCTATCCCTCAACTTATCCTCTCCCCTTGCTGGATCAAGAAGGAGGATACGTCCTCGGGCTGTACGTGTGTTTAACACGGAGGCACCGTCCGTTGGGCGCTAGATTGGATCTTCCGCGATTTGAATCACCGCGAGTATGACTCCATCATCCGCGTTCTTGCAACGCTTCCGTTTTGCGATCTTCAAGATGTATGAAGATGTACTCACTCTCTCTCGTTGCTAGCATCTCCTAGATTGATCTTGGTGATACGTAGGAAAAATTTGAATTATTGCTACGTTACCCAACAAAACAGAGGACAAGTTTTTCTCGTAGCTTGACCTATCCAACCGTGACCTGACACGAGATACGCGCGGCTCCTATCGGTGTGTCGTGTCGGGAGGCCTAGCTAGTTTTGTTTTACCATTGTCAAAATATCTTGTGCACCAGGACTCCGAGATTGATCGGGTTGTTTCGAGATGGAGATTTACCTCCGCGGATCAGAGAGTTTGTTATGGACTAAGTTGGGACACCCCCGCAGGGTTCAATCTTTCCCTATGCATGCACATAAAGTGAACTGTTATGCAACAAAGTTATATCCTACTTATGGTGCATTATTCAATGTTAGTTATTTTTAGTGCATGCTTATGACCATTTTTGCTTTTGGTTGGTCACTTATCAACCTATTTGCTAGCCATCATTTGTACTAATCAGGAATGCTGCTTGTGCATACAACTCCTTAAACCCAAAGTTGTGCCAAATGAGTCCACCATACCTACCTACATGTGGTATTTCCACACCATTCCAAGCAATTTGCATGTGCCAACTCTAATTTTTTTAAATGAATTTTCGTTTTGTGTGCCTGTACCACTCATGAAGCGGCAGGGGGTGGCCAATATTTTCCATGCAAGGTATTTTATTCTCATGATGAGTGTTTATTCACTTATCATTGCATGAGAGTGTGGCAGGTAATAGGGATGCCTAGTCCTGAAATGATTTTTTTACTTATGTTGTCAATAATAATTTCCTTGGGAAGTATTGGTATGAAAGGCACCTGTGGATATGGCTAGCCATGGATTGTGAAAGAATGGTGAAAAAGGAATAAACTTTATTTTTTTGTTTGGGAACCGCCTATGATGTTTCTAGCATGGAAAGTATTAGGAATTCTCAGTCATTTTCGTTGACAGGAAAAGCATGCTTCTCAAAACAATTTTATCTCTCAATTTAAGCTTTGAGCTCTAGCACCTCTACAAATCTCTGCTTCCCTCTGTGAAGGACCTATCTATTTACTTGTATGCATTTTTTTGTGTCTCCATCTTCTCTTATAAAGAACCAACTAGGGAGCACTATTTATCATACTTGTGCATTGGGCATAACTAATATTCGAGTGTACTTCATGGATTGATCAATGATTGAGCATAATGGGCTTTGGGTAGCTTTCTTTAGCGTTGATATTTTGAAAGACATGCATGGTTGCTTATTAATATGCTTGAGTATTGATGTCCTCATGTCAATTATAGACTATTGCTTTGAATCATCTAAAAATTCAAATGTCCATGCTACAAAAGAAAAGAATATATGATGAACATGTTAGGCAACATTCCACATCAAAAAATCTGCTTTTATCATTTACCTACTCGAGGACGAGCAGGAATTAAGCTTAGGGATGTTGATACGCCTCCAACGCATCTATAATTTTTGATTATTTCATGTTGTTATATTATCAATCTTGGATGTTTTATATTCATTTACTAGCAACTTTATATCCTTCAGGACTAACCTATTGACATAGTGCCTAGTGCCAGTTGTTGATTTCGCTTGTTTTATACTTTGCAGAATAACAATACCAAACGAAGTCCAAATGCCACAAAACTTTTTGGAGATTTTTTTAGATAGAAGACACCCACGGAGCCAAACGAGCACATGGGAGGAGGCTTGTGGGGGCCACTAGGCACCAGGGCACGCCAGGAGACCCAAGCATGCCCTGGTGGATCGTGGAGCCCACGGGAAGCTTCCCCACCGATCTCCACCTCTATAAATACTCTAAAATCCCCAAAACCCTAGGGGAGTCGGTGAAACACTTTTCCAGCCGCCGCAAGTTCTAGAACCATGAGATCCAATCTAGAGGCCTTTTCCGGCACTCTACTAGAGGGGACAACAATCACAGAGGGGTTCTTCATCATCCTTGTTGCCCCTCCAATGATGCATGAGTAGTTTACCACAAACCTACGGTCCATAGATAGTAGCTAGATGGCTTCTTCTCTCTTTTTGATCTTCAATACAATGTTCTCCTCGATGTTGTTGGAGATCTGTTTGATGTAAATCCTTTTTGGTGTGTTTATTGGGATCCGATGAATTGTGGGTTTATGATCGGTTCTATTCATGAATATTATTTGAGTCTTTTCTGAACTTTTGTATGCATGATTGTTATAGCCTCGTATTTCTTTTGTTTGACCAACTAGATTGATTTTTCTTGACATGGGAAGAGGTGCTTTGTGATGGGTTTGACCTTGCGGTGCTCAATCTCAGTGACAGAAAGAGACATGACACGCATGTATCATTGCTATTAAGGATAAAAATATGGGGTCTATTCCTACATGAATAGATCTTGTCTATATCATGTCATCGTTCTTATTGCATTACTCCGTTTTTCCATGAACTTAATACACTAGATGCATGCTGGATAGCGGTCGATGTGTGGAGTAGTAGTATTAGATGCAGAATTGTTTTGGTCTACTAAACTGGGACGTGATGCCTATATACATGATCATTGCCTTGGATATCATCATGATTATTCTTTTTTTATCAATTTCCCAACAATAATTTGTTTACCCACCATATGCTATTTTCTTGAGAGAACCCTCTAGTGAAAACTACCGCCCCTGGGTCTATTTCCTATCATATTAAACCTGAAAATACCTTGCTGCACTTTTTCTTTATTTATTTTATTTTGTGTTTTAGTTAGATCTATTTATCAAAACCTATACAATTTAATCTATCTCAATACCGAGGAGGGATTGACAACCCCTCTTACGCGTTGGGCTGCAAATTTTTGTTGTTTGTGTGCAGATATTTTTTACGTAGTGTTGCTTGGTTCTCCTACTGGATTGATAACCTTGGTTACATAACTGAGGGAAATACTTATCTTCGTTGTGCTACATCATCCTCTCCTCTTCGGGGAATTACCAACGCAGATACAAGCAATCATGGGGCCATTCTCTTTACACACACACACACACATAACCAGGAGAAGGAGAGAGCTAGCTCTTCTTCCTCCTCCCATCGAACAGCTCAAGGAGCGTATTGTAACCTCTCAATGTGATCCATCTGGTCGATCAGGTAGGACTAGGGGTTTTACCTCCCCCGGAGGGCCCTGATACTTCCATTTTGCATATGTTTTTCTATCGATATTTATTGCATTATGGGCTGTTATTACACATTATAGCACAATACGCATGCCTTTTTTCTCTTATTTTACAAGGTTTACATGACGAGGGAGAATGCCGGCAGCTGGAATTCTGGGCTGGAAATGCAGCAAATATTAGAGATCTATTCTACAAAACTCCAAAAGTCCTGAAACTTCACGGAGAGTCATTTTGGAATTAATAAAAATATTGGGCGAAGAAAGCACTGGAGGAGGCCACCAGCCATCCACAAGGGTGGAGGGCGCTCCCCATACCTTGGGGGGGGCCTGTCAGGCCTCCGGTGCCCATATTCTTCTATATGGTGTGTTTTGACCTGGAAAAATTAGAAGGAAGCTTTCGGGATGAAGCACCGCCATCTCGAGGCGGAACCTGAGCAGAAGCAATCTAGGGCTCCGGTGGAGCTGTTCTTCCGGGGAAACTTTCCTCCGAGGGGGAAATCAAAGCCATCGTCATCACCACCGTCCTCTCATCGAGAGGGGCTCAATATCCATCTACATCTTCATCAGCACCATCTCCTCCCAAACCCTATTTCATCTTTTGTATCTGATCTTTGTCTCAACCTCAGATTGGTGACCCTATGTTGCTAGTAGTGTTGATTACTCCTTGTAGTTGATGCTAGTTGGTTTATTTGGTGGAAGATCATATGTTCAGATCCTTAATGATAATTATACTCCTCTGATTATAAACATGAATATGCTTGGTGAGTAGTTATGTTTGTTCCTGAGGACATGGGAGAAGTCTTGTTATAAGTAATCGTGTGAATTTGGTATTCGTTCGATATTTTGATGAGATGTATGTTGTCTTTCCTCTAGTGGTGTTATGTGAACATCGACTACATGACACTTCACCATGATTTGGGCCTAGGGGAAGGCATTGGGAAGTAATAAGTAGATGATCGGTTGCTATAGTGCCAGAAGCTTGAACCCTAGTTTATGCATTGCTTCATAAGGGGCTGATTTGGATCCATATGTTTCATGCAATGGTTAGATTTATCTTAATTCTTCTTTCGTAGTTGCGGATGCTTGCGAGAGGGGTTAATCATAAGTGGGAGGCTTGTCCAAGGAAGGACAGCACCGAAGCACCGGTCCACCCACATATCAAATTATCAAAGTAACGAACACGAATCAAATGAGCATGATGAAAACTAGCTTGACAATAATTCCCATGCGTCCTCGGGACCGCTTTGCTTTATATAAGATTTCGTGCAGGCTTGTACTTTGCTACAAAAAGGATTGGGTCACCTTGTTTCACCTTAGTTACTATTGTTACTTGTTACCCGCTACGAATTATCTTATCACACAACTATCTGTTACCGATAATTTCGATGCTTGCAGAGAATACCTTGCTGAAAACCGCTTGTCATTTTCTTCTGCTCCTCGTTGGTTTCGACACTCTTACTTATCGAAAGGAGTACGATAGATCCCCTATACTTGTGGGTCATCAATACTCTTTTCTGGCGCCATGCCGGGAAGTAAAGCGCCTTTGGTGAGTGGAATTTGGTAAGGAAACATTTATATTACGTGCTAAAATTTACTGTCACTTGTCACTATGGAAAATAATCCTTTGAGGGGTTTGTTCGGGGTATCTTCACCCCGACCAAAAGAGCAAAGAGTTGCCCCTCAACCTACTGAACCTACTAAAAATATTATTATGAAATTCATTCGGGTATGATAGAGAAACTGCTAGCTAATCCTTATGCAGGAGATGGAACATTACATCCAGATATGCATCTAGTCTATGTGGATGAAGTTTGTGGATTATTTAAGCTTGTAGGTTCGCCTGAGGATGAAGTCAAGAAGAAGGTTTTCCCTTTATATTTGAAGGGAAAGTCATTGACATGGTATAGGCTATGTGATGATATTAGATCATGGAACTACAACCAATAAATTGGAATTTCATCAAAAGTTTTATCATATGCATCTAGTTCATCGTGGTTGGAATTATATATAATTTTTGGCATCGTGAAGGAGAAGTTATTGCTCAAGCTTGGTGAGGCTTAAGTAAATGATGTCTACTATGCAACTTTATTCTTGTAAACTCGTGTTGGGCCTCCAAGTGTAGAGTTTTGTAGGACAGTAGCAATTTTCCCTCAAGTGGATGACCTAAGGTTTATCAATCTGTGGGAGGTGTAGGATGAAGATAGTTTCTCTCAAGCAACATTGCAATCAAATACAAGAAATCTCTTGTGTCCCCAACACACCCAATACAATGGAAAATTGTGTAGGTGCACTAGTTCAGCGAAGAGATGGTGATAAAAGTGTAGTATGGATAGTAGATATGAGTTTTTGTAGTGCGAACAATAAAAAACAGCAAGGTGGTAAATAGTAAAACGGAGCACAAACGGTATTGCAATGATGGAAAATGAGGCCTAGGGTGCATACTTTCACTAGTGCAATCTCTCACAATGCTAACATAGTTGGATCATATGATTATCCCTCAGAGTGCAATAAAGAATCACTCCCGAGTTCCTATTAGCGGAGAACAAAAGATAGAAATTGTTTGTAGGGTACGAAACCACCTCAAAGCTATTCTTTCCGATCAATCTATCCTAGAGTTCATACTAAAATAACAGCAAGCTATTCTTTTCGATCGATCTAATCAAGAGTTCGTACTAAAATAACACCATACGATACATATCAACAAACGCTAATGTCACCTAGATACCCAAATGTCACCGCGAGTACTCATGGGTTAATTACACGATATGTATCAAACAATTTCAGATTCATAATACTCAGTCGACACAAAGAACTACAAGAAGACCCCAGAGTTTCTATCAGAGAAAAGATAATAAAAACATGCATCAACCCTTATGCATAGATTACCCCAAGTCACCTCGGGAATCCGCAAGTTGAGTGCCATAACATATATCAAGTGAAACAAAATAATACCCCATTGTCACCACGGGTATTCATATGCAAGAGATATATTATGTGTTCTGAGATCTGAACATTCAATCCGTCAAGACAAAACTTCAAAGGGTAAAGACTCAATTCATCACAACAAGTATAGAGAGGGGAGAAACATCATATGATCCATCTATGTTAACAAAGCCCATGATACATCAAGATTGTGACATCTTAAGATCGTGTGAGAGAGAGATTAAACACATAGCTACTTGTACAAACCCTTAGCCCTGAGGGTGGACTACTCCCTCCTCATCATGGTGGCCACCGGGATGATGAAGATGGCCACCGGAGATGATGCCCCCCCCTCCGACAGGGTGCCGGAACAGGGTCCCGATTGGTTTTGGGTGGCTAGAGAGGCTTGCGGCGGTGGAACTTCCGATCTAGGGTCTCCCCGAGGGTTTTCAGAATATTTGGGAACTTCTAGGGCGAAGAAGGGGTACGGGAGGCCATCGAGGTGGGCACAACCCACCAGGGCGCGCTTGCGGGCCCAGGCATGCCCTGGTGGGTTGCGCCCCCCTCGGGGCACCCCCCCCCCCAGGTGCTGCTCTGGCCCAATGGTTCTCTTCTGGTCCATAAAAATCGTCAAAAAGTTTCGCGGTGTTTGGAGAACTTTCATTTCTGCACAAGTAAACACCACCACGGTAGTTCTGCTGAAAACAACGTCAGTTCCGGTTAGTTCCATGCAAATCATACCAAAACCATATAAAATTATTGTAAACATGGGATGAATACTTCATAACTATAGATACATTGGAGACGTATCAGTCAATGTTATATTCATGCCCCAATCATCAGCTCTCAAGACAAATTATTATTCAGAATTTTTATGCTCGGCTTTCTCGTAATGATCAATCCATGCTCGATACTTCTTGTACTAGTTCTTTTATGAAGAAGACTATTGAATTCAAATGGGATTTATTGGAAAGAATTGAACACGACTCTAAAGATAGGGAACTCGACGAAGGTAATGAGTCAGGTATAAACCTTAAGTTTGATTGTGTTAAATCTTTTATGGATACCAATGATTTTCACGATTTTAGCACTAAATATGGACTTGAATCTGAGATAGTATCTTCTTTCTGTGAAACTTCGCGACTCATGTTGATCTCCCTAAGGAGAAGTGGTTTAAATATCACCCTCCCATTGAAGCAAAAGTAGTAGAACCTATTAAAGTTGAAGAAGAAGCTATTACTTATAATGTTGATCCTGTTGTTCCTACTGCTTATATTGAGAAACCACCTTTTCCTGCTAGAATAAAGGATCATGCTAAAGCGTCAAGTGTGGTTCGTAAGAGTTATACTAGAAAACCTACACCCCCTGAACAAATTAAAGTTGAACCTAGTATTGCTATGGTTAAAGATCTCTTGGTTTATAATATTGATGGGCATGTTATTTATTTCTGTGATGAAGCTGCTAGAATTGTTAAAATTGATATTAAAGATAAACATAGACCTATTGTTGGCATGCATGTTGTTTCTATTAAAATAGGAGATCATTGTTATCATTGCTTATGTGATGTGGGTGCTAGTGTGAGTGCAATTCCTTTTACTTTATATCAAGAAATTATGAATGATATTGCACCTGCTGAGATAGAAGATATTGATGTTACTATTAGGCTTGCAAACAAAGATACTATATGACCAATTGGGATCGTTAGAGATGTTGAAGTCTTGTGTGGGAAAATTGAATACCCTACTGTTGGGGATATAACTACTGAGTATAAACCGCCCAGGAGGGGCCGGGATATACTTACAAGAAGTCATCCGTATTGAAGCCCATGAAGACAAGGAATATGGCGCTTTACTACAGAGACTTAAAGGCCCAGAGCCCAAGGGCGGATTAGGGCCCATAGACATAAACCGCCATGAGATATGTAACTTGTATTGTAAGATAGGGAAAGGTAGAAACCGAGCCGGACACGTGTATGAGCCGGCCTCGGGATTCTATAAACCGCCGAGCGTCAACCTGTCTGTATAAAGGGACGACCCGGCGGCGGTTCAGGGACAAGAAACAACAACTCGAGACATAGGTAAAGCGGATTCGCTCCCTGCTCATCAAGACCCCATCAATTCCACCACAACTAGATCGTAGGCTTTTACCTTCACCGCAAGGGGCCGAACTAGTATAAACTCCCGGTGTCCTTTGTCCGGTTTAACCCCTTTAAGCTAATCTCGTTGCGATGGCTCCACGACTAAGTCCTCACACTAGGAGATCTGACGTGCTAATTCCATGATAGTTGGCGCCCACCGTGGGGCTATCGCACGATGGTTTCAAGTTCTTAAAGGGCAACTTCGAAGGACTCAAGGGATACGCCGTGGGCCGGATGACCAAGAGTCGTCGCGGCAAGCTCTACATCGACGGCGCAGGCTGGGGCCCCGAGGCCGGCTCAATCGAGTACGGGTACCGGGTCCCCTCTCAAGGAATTCACGTCTTCATCGGCAAAATCCGCAAACCGGGCCCTAAGCCGGACATCTGCGCCGACCTCATCGAGACGGCTCAGCGTGCAAGCCCTGCCCGGGTTCAGCCTGCCATGAAGCGTGCGTTCATAGGATTCATCAATGGTGCGGAATCTGAACCGATGTCCAATGGTGAGACGGTCATTTATTCAGATGGCAAGTCATCCACCGGTGAGACTGAGTCACGGTACCAGCTGCAAGACGGCCGGCTTGGGGGCTGTTCCGATGGCGACAGTATTCCGGAC
The DNA here is from genome assembly GCA_021437245.1 of Aegilops speltoides. Taxonomy (NCBI): domain Eukaryota; kingdom Viridiplantae; phylum Streptophyta; class Magnoliopsida; order Poales; family Poaceae; genus Aegilops; species Aegilops speltoides. The sequence goes on along the minus strand of CM038142.1, from coordinate 253,079,064 downwards.
CCCCTTGAACCGCCAAACCGGGTTGCGATCTTTATGGCCGGTACGTAGCCCATGTTGCAGTCCTCAACTACAGCAGCGATGGTTTTCCGGATCGGCAGCCAGGGCAGGAGGCCCCACGCGCCGGTCGGCTCAAGTTTTGTCTGGTTTGTTGGACGCCTAGACGTTACTGACAACAGAAGTTACCCCGGAGAATCAAGATTAGCACAACGCGGAGGTCACAAAGCTGCGAGATCAGATAACTCAGGCCAAGGAGGACTTGGCGGCTGAGGAAACCAGGATGGCTGATGAGCAGGCTGCTTTAGATGCCCGGTCACAGCGGATTCAGGCAGAGAATTACCGGCTCATGTTGGATCAGAATGCTTCGAACGACGTCTTGAGGAGGAGGCATCGGTCTCGTCTACCACCGGTTTATGAAGCAATGGATCTCTTCAACACGCCAGTAGTAGGACCCAGTAATCCGGCAGCGATAAACCGGACTGAAGCACCAAGGACAGGAGCGCCGGATTAGCCATGGGTGATGGACCCGCTTCGACGGACCCATGACCCGCCGCAGTACATGCCGACACCGCCGGGTCACTTCTCCACTCCTTTGGATAACATGATTGCTGTGACATCTCGGTTGGCAGCTATTCCGATGGAGGGTGAGTCTCCAGCGGCGGTAGAGACGCGGCGGGCCAGAGATCTCCTTCAAACAACTATGGTTCAGCAGCATGCTTATTCGTATAGTCAAGAAAGAATTCATTCAACCCCTCGCCCGAGCAGGAGTTACAGCAGGCACATTGATGAACCAGCTGTGTCAAGCACTGCGCGGAACTGTGACGCCCCTCGAGGGCCTAATCCGGCGCGCGGTGGTGCAAACACTCAAGACATTGTGGATAATGGTAGAGCGCGTCGAGAAGTCGAGTTAGCAACACAGCTTACTCCGGTTCGTCCGACGACGTCAGTGGAATGAGGTCTTGCTTTCATCTCTTGGGGGGTGCCGTGTCTCACCCCGGCTCTACGCAGTGTGTGGCTGCCCAAGGATTTCAAGGGTCTGCGTAAGGTGCCCAATTACACCGCTGATTTACCCCCCGAGTCATGGGTCGAAAGTTATGAGATGGCAATGGAGATGCTGGATGTGGATGAAGCGGCATGTGTGAAGTACTTCACATGATGTTGGATGGAACGGCTGGTACTTGGTTAAAAAGTTTGCCAACTAACTCCATTGGGTCATGGGCCGAGTTGAAAGCCCGGTTTATAACAAAATTCAAGGACACATGCAAGCAACCCATGTCAATTGTGGATCTGGCCGCCTGTGTCCAAGAAGAAGGCAAGTCAACAACCCATTGGATGCGCCGGGATTCGGAGATCTTGCATTCATCGGACCGCATCAATGCTGATTCAGCAGTCATAACATTGGAGGGCAATTGCCGGTTTAAGCCACTGAAGTTGAAGTTGGGACGAATCAAGCGTCACTTCAATGACATGGGAACACTTATGGCAGATTTGGTTAAGTATGCCGATGCTGATAGTACCAAGGATCCCGAGTCTGACGATGAGAAGCCGGGGAAGGGAAAGAAGAACGGCGATGCAAAAGGGCAGCAACATAACCAGGTGGCCGCACTCCAGCGCGAACGCGAGAAGGATGCACGCGCCCATGGCGAGCTGCAAGTCCAGCTTGCCGAGAAAATCAAGGAGCTGAACGCCGCCAAAGACTCAAGTCTTGATCTGGGCTGGCCAGCCACCTTGGCGGGGACGCTGGACGCCGCCAAGAAGCGAGAAGACGACTTGAGGAAGGAGCTCAAGGGCAACGAGGAGATGCTGACGAGGGCCGCCGAGACCCAAAACACCTTCAAGACCACGGTGGACCTCTGGACGGAGGGCCTCGTCAACATCGCTGCATCCATCGACGAGGAGCTGGCAGAGCTTGACTTGGCGGGCTTTGGGTATTCCACTGAGGAAAATCTCCAGCCCAGCGCCAAGCTCACGCTTTTCTTCAAGGGCGTGGTGGCGGCTCTCCAGCAGCTCCGGGAAAGGATCCCGAAGAAGCTGGCCGACGAGTCGCGCGCGATCTGCACCAGGGTCTTGGAGAAGGTGTTGGTGAAGATACTCTTCCGCAACCCGAGCATCGACCTCACCCGTGTCACCAAGAAGCTGCCGGCGGGTGCTGCTCTTGAAGAACTCAAGGCCATTGTCGCACCCATTGTGGACAAGGTGAATGAGGTCAGGAGGGTTGACGGCGAGCGCGTGGATTAGGCCACCCTTCTTCTCCCTTTTTCCTGCTGCTGTCGTTTCAGTTATGAGAACAATCTAGTCAGTGCCACAATAAGTCATTCTTGTAATATAACTTTATTCTGGGTACTGATTGCTATGTTATATCCTTTACTCTGTTACATCCCTTGTATGTTTTTACCCTACGCTTTGAGGGAACTTGCCGACGCAAGCACACTCGCTGAGTGCGGAACATCAGCAGCCCGCTGGCGGTGCTGCCTCCGGCAAGAAACCTTGTCGGGGCTAGTTGCAGCTCACTTGTATTGTTGAGCGGACTCGAAAACAAATCAAGGGCGCAACTTAGCCACGAGTCGATTCCTCCGCGCACAGGTTTTCCGTACAAGGCACGGACGTTTCAAGGAGTATAACTTAAAATTTAAAACTGACTATGCTCAAACTTTGGAAACTTAGCTTTTCTGTTGTCTGCGTCCTGGCAAGGCTAGATTCCTTTGAACGACGGCGTTCTGTGGGAGCACGAGCACCTATGGGGCAGGGGGGCCCTTCTTGTCCGGCAAGGGAGCGGAGGGCGCACGCAGAGCAGATCGAGGCGACGGCACGCGGGGGGTTTTTACCCAGCTTCAGAGCTCTCTGGAGAGATAAAACTCCTACTGCTGCCTTGTGTTTGTATTTCGTTCTTGCGAGCGTGTAGTGGTGTTGGATGAGTCGAATGAACCGAACCCCCTCTACGTGCGCATGGGCCTCCCTTTTATAGTCTAAGGGGGTCACCGACAGGTGGCAGCGTAGAAAGAGGGGCAGAAAGGTAAAAATGCAGGTTGGTACAACAGTGTCCAAAAGTGACCCCTACCTAACTCTGACGGCAGGGGACAAGGGCATTTAATGCCCGTCCGTCGCCCTAACAAAGGCAAGGAAGCGACCGTTAGGGCGCCACCAATCGCCACGATGGCCTCCTTGTCGCTTTCGCCACACCGCGACCGTATGGCTGCACAAATACTTGCCACGCGCTCTCGGATTGTCTGGGATGACACATCGTTGGATGCGCTGGAGCTTGGGTGCATGGTGGCAGCCTTGCCGCGGCAAGCGCCTTGCCGCGGCCGTCGTCTTGTCGCACCAGCAAGCCTGTCGCTCGCCGTGCCTTGCCGGGACGCGCAGGGCGTCGCGGCAAGTTCTCTGAAGCACCTTGGTTGGAATTCCCGGCAAGCTCCTCTTGCCGGGGTCTTTGTCCTACCCGGCAAGCTTCTTTTGCCGGGGCCTTTGTCCTTCCCGGCAAGCTCCTCTTGCCGGGGCCTTGTCTACTTGGTTGACACTTTGTTCTTGAATGGCAGTAATCGAAAATGACGGAGGATCTTGGCGGATGCCCGGCAAGCTTTGCCGCGGGGTGCTGCGACTGCCCGTGCACAAGTTCCGGGTACTAAGGTACCCCTACTTTAGTACACTGACAGGAGCCCCCGGGCCAGGGCCATACACGGTGCCGAGCGTTGTTGGGCGAGGCCCAAAACAGTCTGCGGCACGCAGCGGCCTGGGTCCACACAAAACCCACTCCGTATCCACCGCGTCCCCCCGCAACGGCACGCGTGTAACGCCCCGGATCCGATGCGCCAGGTGTCCGTCAGTTATTCACCTTCGTTGCCATGTCATTTGCTTGCGTGTTGCATTTTCCATGTCATCTTCTGCATTTCATCTGCATGTTTTTCAAAACTTGCATCCGTTCGGGTTCCCCCGGTTCTCTCCGTTGTCCGTTCGAGTCGAGACACTGCAGCACGCGCCTTGCACCTCCAAAATATTATTTTATAAGTGGCATAAAAATGTTCTCGAATGGGATGCAATTTGTCGTGCGGTCTTATTATAGTGTAGACAGACCGCCTGCCAAGTTTCATTGCATTCGAGTCCATTGATAGCCCAACCGTTAAACCTACATCCATAATATAGCGGTCTATCGTCGGACGTTTTGGTCTCCGAAAAGCAGTTGTCGGGTGCTCTTCCCTTCTCTCCCCTCGGCCCTACTCCTCTTCACAGCCCACTAGCCCACCTACCATACCCCTCCTCGCATCCGGTGCCATCCGATCGAGATCGGAGAACTCAAAACCCCGAAACCCCAAACCCTAGCCTCTTTGGCTATATAAAGACCCCTTTCCATTTTGGCCTCCTACCTACCTCTAGCCCTCTCCTCCTCAAATTCCTGCTACGGCCTTCTTCCCCCGCCACTTGTTGCCTCCTCCTCGCCTGCACCGCCGCCCTCCACCTCACGGGCGCCACTTGGTGCGTAGCCATTGGCTGCGCCGCCACCTGAGGCGTCGCCCCGGCCAACCGGGAGCCGCCACATCGCCTCCCCGCCTCCACGTCGCCTCCCGCGGCCCTCGCGCCCGCACCAGCCCGCCCGGCTGGATCTGAGCCGGAGGAGCTCCGCGCGCCCGCCGCGGTTCCCGCTCCCATAACCGCTCGAGGGGAGCAGCCTCGATCAGCGCCGCCGGCTTCCCAGCGCCCTTTCGTCGCCGGACCCGCCGCCCGGCTTCCTCCGTCTTGCCCTTGCTGCCGCCGCCGAGTCCTCGACCAGCAGGAGCCCGCGGCCCTCTCCTTCCTTCTCCTTCCTTCTCCCTTCCCTCATGGAGTTTCTCTCTCTCTCTCTGCAGTCGCCGCCGCCTTGGTCCCGTCGCCGCCCGGCTTTGCTGCCCGCCGAAAGCGGATCCGGCGGACCCGATCCGCTTCGGATCTGGTGGGGCCCCTCCCGCCTCGCCTTGCATCGCCGGCTCCTCTCGCCGGAGAGCCAGCCACCGCCGCCGCCATGTCTCTGCTCGGGACGAGCAGAGCGCAGCCGCCCGCTCGCGTAGACCGCGGCCTAGAGTCGCCAGCAGCCCGATCCAGTCGGCCCGCGTGGGCCTCCCCAGCGCCCGGCCTGCCAACCCTCTACCCTCCAACCAGGCCTTGGCCCGATGTGAGCAGCCCCTCCAGATCCTTTCCCCTGTGCACTAACGGGCCAGCTATTTTTGGCCCAGTTCTGTTTTTTTAGACTCTGCGAATTTAACCTTATCCAGTGAATTAACAGTTTTACAGATTGGCCCTCCATCTTCATGCCTTTAATAACTCACAAACTATGCATCATATGTAAATAATTTATATATGTAAAATGCTCAGAAAATTGTGTAGATTAATAATATGCCACTTTCATCCATGTCTAAAATACTTAAAATGTTGTTTGTTTAAATTTGCTCAAATGCCATGTTAAACTGATTTATTTCATAACTAAATAACCGTAGCTCGGTTTTAAATAAACTTTATATGTAAATGGGGTGGAAAAATGCCTAGTTTAACATGGTCCACTTTATTTTCCTGTTTAACAACATTAAAATTGTGTTTAGGGCAGAACAGTACCAAATTCGAATATTGCTCATGAGGATTTTCCGGAATTGTTGTTTGTTGTTCCGGCCTCATTTAAACTTGCCTAGTTAGGTAGTTTTGTTATGCTTCACCCCTTGCCATGTTAATCAACATTTAATATTGTTGGCTAGCTTAAACAAGGGAGAACTAAATAATTGATGTGGTGTTTCGTCAATATGCAACTCGTTGCATATTGAGCTCCACTTAATTTGTAGTGTTGTTTGTTTGCACTTTGCCATGCCATGCCTCATTAAACCGGACATGCATCATACTTGTTTGTGCATCATGCCATGATTATGCTTGTGTGTTTACTATGTTGTTTGCTTCTTTCGGTTTGCTTCTCTCGTTAGCCGGTTTCGTTCGGAGTTGTGAGGATTCGTTCGACTACGTCCGTTTGTCTTCTTCATGGACTCGTTCTTCTTCCTAGCGGGATTTCAGGCAAGATGACCGCTACCTTGGATCTCACTACTATCTTTGCTATGCTAGTTGCCTCGTTCTTTCGCTATGCTGCGCTACCTATTACCTGTTTGTCCAGCCATCCCATATTGCCATGAACCTCTAACCTTTGACACCTTTCCTATGCAAACCGTTGTTTGGCTATGTTACCGCTTTTGCTCAGCCCCTCTTATAGTGTTGCTAGTTGCAGGTGAAGTTGAAGATTTCTCCATGGTGGACAGGGTTATGTTGGGATATCACAATATCTCTTATAATATTAATGCATCTATATACTTGGTAAAGGGTGGAAGGCTCGGCCTTATGCCTGGTGTTTTGTTCCACTCTTGCCGCCCTAGTTTCCGTCATACCGGTGTTATGTTCCCGGATTTTGCGTTCCTTACGCGATCGGGTGATTTATAGGACCCCGACAGTTCGCTTTGAATAAAACTTGTCCAGCAAGGCCCAACATTGACTTTTACCATTTGCCTCGCCACCACCTACCTTTTCCTTGGGAGTCGCTCTCTCGAGGTCATCTTTATTTTAGCCCCGGGCGGTGCTTGTCTAAGTGTTGGTCCGAACCGGGCAGATCATGGGGCCACCTCGGGCAACTCGAGGGCTGGTTTTACTCGTGGTGACCTATCCGGTGTTGCCACGAGAACGAGATATGTGCAGCTCCTATCGGGATTGTCGGCGCATCGGGCGGCTTTGCTGGTCTTGTTTTACCATTGTCGAAATGTCTTAATGTACCGGGATTCCGAGACTGATCGAGTCTTCTGGGTGAAGGTCTATTCGCCGATGATCGCGAGAGCTTGTCATGGGCTAAGTTGGGACACCCTGCAGGTATAAACTTTCGAGCCGTGCCCGCGGTTATGTGGCAGATGGGAATTTGTTAATGTCGGTTGTAGACAACTTGACACTTGATCCGAATTAAAACGCATCAACAGCGTGTGTAACCGTGATGGTCTCTTCTCGTGGAGTCCGGAAGTGAACACGGTTTCGTGTTATGTCGGCGTAAGTAGGTGTTCGGATCACCTCTTGATCATTGCTAGCTTCACGACCGTTCCGCTTGTTCTCTTCTCGCTCTTCTTTGCGTATGTTAGCCACCACATCATGCTTAGCCGCTGCTGCAACCTCACCACTTTACCCTTCCTTTCCCATTAAGCTTTGCTAGTCTTGATACCCATGGTAATGGGATTGCTGAGTCCTCGTGGCTCACGGATACTTCAAAACCAGTTTGCGGTGCCTATGTTACGAGCGGTGGCGCAACCAAGCTCAAGGAGGAGCTCGATGAAGATCTTGCCCTTTGTGTTGTTTCGTTCTAGTTGATCGATAGTGGAGCCCGGTTGGGGTCGATCGGGGACCTTTTGTCGCATTTGGGGTTCTTCTTTTATTTTGGTTCCGTAGTCGGACCTTGATTGTATCTGGATGATGTAATGCTTTATTCATGTAATTGTGTGAAGTGGCGATTGTAAGCCAACTATGTATCTCTGTCCCTTATGTAATACATGGGTTGTGTGAAGATTACCTCACTTGCGACATTGCTTTCAATGCGGTTATGCCTCTAAGTCGTGCTTCGACACGTGGGAGATATAGCCGCATCGAGGGCGTTACAAGTTGGTAATTAGAGCCTTCCCCGACCTTAGGAGCCCCACTGCTTGATCGTTTTTAGCGGACGAGTTGTGTCTAGAAAAATGTTTTGAGTCATTTAGGATTATATATATCGGAGAGTTAGGAATTCTTTTTACTCCTCAGTCCCTTCGTCGCTCTGGTGAGGTCTCCTGACGTAGAAGTTTTGACTCTTCTCTTCTCAAATTTCACTAAATTTTTTTTAGGATCACGGGTATCTTAGAATCGTTCGATGGTTTTATGATGACAACATTGTCTTGGTGCCTCCCGTCGGCGAGGGTTTTTTGGTGGAGGTGTCCGGGGAGTTGAGCTCGAGGTGTTGTCGTCATAATTTTATCGTTGCGATTCGGAATACCGAGTTTAATCTGCCGACATCGAAAATCTCTTTTATGCAGTTGTTGGTGAGATAACCCCGCTAACCCAGTACTGAGGTGAGTACGGGAGTATTGCCATGACTTGTATAACGGATGCTTTTCGAAGGTTGAGGTAAACGATTTCCGAAGGTTTCTTGGTTATGTGTTGACGGATGGATACAGCTGGATGTAGGTATTGTTAGTTTGGGTGAGATATATTGCTTCCCCTGTATCCCCAACACCAGGGGAGTTTATAGGTGGGAATTCAAGTAGCTCCTAGAATATCTTTTTGACAAATGCATGATATGGGATTGGGTAAATCTCTATCATATGTATTTGTTCCGGCTTATTCTGCAAGCCAAATCCTTCGTTTTGTTTTATTGTGGTATTCGAGTTGCTTCGATGTCAAATGTTGAATCCATACCTTCCCTAATTGCTGTTCTCATATTTCTATGTGAGTGTTAATCCTTCTTGATCATTGAGGTTGTCATGTCAACTCCTTTCCAACCGGTGTGCGTCTCTTCAAGTGGATCCGATCATTCTCCCCATCCACAAGATCATTTCTAAGTTTTCTCAATGGTGTTTGTTTCATCTGTCCCAAGTTGCCTTTGTTTTCCCGCCCTCCCACCCTTTTTCTTCAAGATCACAGATTTCTTAATCAAGTATCCATTTATTCATGTGAAGTCTCTTCATTCTTTTATTTCAATGTTTTTATCCGGTGATTTCCCATGAAGATGCTCAACAGTTTCAAGTTCATCATCCTTCATTGTTGTTTCTTCTCCGGTGGATCCTATTCAAGCTTTCGATATTCTTCATATTCCTTTCCTCGTTTCAAATGCTTTTTCATACCGGTGCACCTCTCAATCACTCACCTCTTGCTATTCATTTGTTCCAGAGTGTTTAAGATATCTTGGAAGATTCGTGTTTCCATTCTTAATTCGTTCAAGCTATTTGGAGATTGTTATCTCATTCAAGCAATTTAATTCAACCGGTGCAATCTCTCTTTAATATCATTCTCAACGGTTTTTCTTTTGAGTGGGCCCTAACCCACAGGTCTTTTCCCAGGATCTTACCTAACTCTTCTAATTATTCCGGAGTTATTCTTAAATGCTTTTCAAGTGTGACATAAGAATGGATTTCATCAGTCATTTGCCTTCTCCAAGATCTCTTCCAAATTCTTTCATAGTTGGTTCAACCTCTTCGCTTTTGATTCTTCCGGTGTGCCTCAATAATTCATGGTGGTTCTTGTCTTCATTCTCAACATGTGAAGACCGAAGAAGGATTTCTCTTAAATCTTGGTCCATTCTTTTGAAGATTCATGGTTCTAGCGTCATGCCATCCTCATAATTGTTTTTGGTTGTGACAATTCTTTTCACCCATCCGGAGCATTTCATGAGTTGTTTCCATTTCTTTCCTCCGAAGGCCATCATGTCATAATTCTTCATTCTCAGTGTGTAGCTATCGTTCTCCAAATCTTACCAGTGCATCGTTCAAATATCCTCTAATTAGTTCATGGTCTCTTCATTCTCATGTATCTAAATCCCTTCAAGTATCTTCATTCGTTTTCAAACTCTTCCCGGTGAATTGTGCTTTTGCTACTTTCATTTTGAATTCTTACTGTGGTTCGTTCAAGATTTCTCTTCCTTTGTCATCGTATCAATTCATTCATTCGTTCATTCGTTGTTTCCAAATCCCACCGGTGATTCCATCAATACCTTCTCAAGTTGACGCTATACCTCTCTTTATCCTTTTTCAATGGGAATAAGTAATATGCAAAAGTCCATTGCTTGCCATCAATTTAATTTGATGAAGGATAAGCATACAATAAATCTTATTCTTATTTCCTCGAGGTGATTCAATTCTTTTCTTCCGGAGATTGTTCATGATGAAGTAATTCGCGGTTCTAGTGTTTCATCTACTCTTTTTCCGGAGTTCCAAGTTCTCTCGGTTATATCATCGCGAAGCTCCATCTAAATCATTGCAAGGCTTCACCTTGTGTTTTCAACTTCTCTTTCTTTTCATCATCCTTCTATTACCGGAGTTCTTCATGGAGGCTCTAAATGGTGGTTCGTCAAGGATTCTTTTCATTCTTCAATTGTTCTTCAAGATTTCTCTTGAAGCTAAGAATAGCCAAGCTATACTCAAAAATTAAACATGGTGCTTAACACATGTTTTGTTTTGAGGAGTTCAAGTATTCTCCGTCTTGCATTCCAAAGTGCAATTCCTTCTACCTTATCTTTTGAGGTGGTGTTATGTCACTCTTGACAATTTCCTTCATGTTTCATGATTCATATTGTTGTCAAAAGTGAGGTATTTTAAATCCAGCAATCTCTTCTCTGAGGTTATCTTGGTATAGATTTCACCTAAAGCCTTCCCTAAGGAATGTTGCTATTGTGGTGTTTATCAATGATCCAAGTTTTCTCCTATCCTCTCGGCGAAAGCAGTTTTTCATCTCTTTGGTGCTCTCAATCAAATCAATGGTTTCCGTTAGTGGCCGGTTGTCACCTCATAGTCTCGAGATGTTTTTCATAAGGCCGCCACAAGCTTGTGCTTCTCGTTGTTGATTTTCCAACAACTCCGTCCGATTCCTCTTTGCAAGGGTGCTTTCCAAGCTCATGTGTGGCTAAAGTTGTCATTTTCTTATCCGTCCCTTTATCCCAACGATCTAACTTCTATTCTTTCGTTACGGAGGCATTGTGATGTTGTGCTCTTCACCCATCACCTTGTTTTGTGAGCATCGTGTTCTTTTCTTGATTATCCATTTAACCGGAGTGTTGTGTCATCTCTTCCATATCTTTTCATCTCATCAAGTTTTCTTCTCTTTTCTACCGGAGTGCTGTCCAAATTCTGTCATTCTTGTTCCTTGGCTATCTCATTATACTGAGGTGGTCATATTCTTTTCGTTTGTGAAGCTCTTTTTCCATGTCTTTCAACCTTCAAATTCGCGTAATACTCCTTGTTCATCTTTTCTACCGGATTGTTTGCAATCTTGTTCATCTTTGTTGTACTCTTTCTTTTAAATTGATCAACCTCTCAAGGTTCATGGTTTCACTCGTTCGTCAAAGAAGCAACTTAGTTTTACCTCTTCTCTTCCTCTTCCGTTTTCCCTCTGGTGCCATCCTAGATCTCGGGACGAGATCCTCTCGTAGTGGTGGAGTGTTGTAACGCCCCGGATCCGATACGCCAGGTGTCCGTCAGTTATTCGCCTTCGTTGCCATGTCATTTGCTTGCGTGTTGCATTTGCCATGTCATCTTCTGCATTTCATCTGCATGTTTTTCAAAACTTGCATCCGTTCGGGTTCCCCCGGTTCTCTCCGTTGTCCGTTCGGAGTCCAGACACACTGGCACGCGCCCGCGGCACCTCCGAAATATTATTTTATAAGTGGCATAAAAATGTTCTCGAATGGGATGCAATTTGTCATGCGGTCTTATTATAGTGTAGACAGACCGCCTGCCAAGTTTCATCGCATTCGGAGTCCATTTGATAGCCCAACCGTTAAACCTACATCCGCAATATAGCCGGTCTATCGTCGGACGTTTTCGGTCTCCGGAAACAGTTGTCGGGCTGCTCTTCCCTTCTCTCCCCTCGGCCCTACTCCTCTTCACAGCCCACTAGCCCACCTACCATACCCCTCCTCGCGTCCGGTGTCGTCCGATCGAGATCGGAGGGCTCCGAAACCCCTCAAAACCGCAAACCCTAGCCTCTTTGGCTATATAAAGACCCCTTCTCTCCATTTTTGGCCTCCTACCTACCTCTAGCCCTCTCCCTCCTCAAATTCCGCGTCGGCCTTCTTCCCCGCCGCCACTTGTCGCCTCCTCCACGCCTGCACCGCCGCCCTCCACCTCACGGGCGCCACTTGGCGCGTAGCCATTGGCTGCGCCGCCACCTGAGGCGTCGCCCCTGCCAACGGGGAGCCGCCACATCGCCTCCCCCGCCTCCACGCCACCTCCCGCGGCCCTCGCGGCCCGCACCAGGCCCGCCCCAAGCTGGATCTGAGCCCGGAGGAGCTCCGCGTGCCCCGCCACCGGTTCCCCGCTCCTGCAACCGCTCAAGGGGAGCAGCCCCCTCGATCAGCGCCGCCCGGCTTCCCGCGCCCCCCGTCGCGGACCCAGCTGCGGCTTCCTCCGTCGCGCCATGCTGCCGTCGCGGAGTCCTCGACCCAGCCGGAGCCCGCCGCCCTCTCCTTCCTTCTCCTTCCTTCTCCCTTCCCTCATGGAGTTTTCTCTCTCTCTCTGCAGTCGCCGCCGCCTTGGTCCCCGTCGCCGCCCGACTGCTGCCGCCGCCGAACGGATCCGGCCGGACCAGTCCGCTTCGGATCTGGTCGGGGCCCCTCCCGCCTCGCCTTGCATCGTCGGCTCCTCTCGCCGGAGAGCCAGCCACCGCCGCCGCCATGTCTCTGCTTGGGACGAGCAGAGCGCAGCCGCCCGCTCGCGTTGACCGCGGACAAGCGTCGCCAGCAGCCCGATCCAGTCGGCCCGCGTGGGCCTCCCCAGCGCCCGGCCTGCCAACCCTCTCCCCTCCAACCAGGCCTTGGCCCGATGTGAGCTGCCCCTCCAGATCCTTTCCCCTGTGCACTAACGGGCCATCTAGTTTCGGCCCAGTTCTGTTTTTTTTAGACTCTGCGAATTTAACCTTATCCAGTGAATTAACAGTTTTACAGATTGGCCCTCCATCTTCATGCATTTAATAACTCACAAACTATGCATCATATGTAAATAATTTATATATGTAAAATGCTCAGAAAATTGTGTAGATTAATAATATGCCACTTTCATCCATGTCTAAAATGTTTAAAATGCTGTTTGTTTAAATTTTCTCAAATGCCATGTTAAACTGATTTATTTCATAACAAAATAACCGTAGCTCGGTTTTAAATAAACTTTATATGTAAATGGGGTGGAAAAATGCCTAGTTTAACATGGTCCACTTTATTTTCCTGTTTAACAACATTAAAATTGTGTTTAGGGCAGAACAGTACCAAATTCGAATATTGCTCATGAGGATTTTCCGGAATTGTTGTTTGTTGTTCCGGCCTCATTTAAACTTGCCTAGTTAGGTAGTTTTGTTATGCTTCACCCCTTGCCATATTAATCAACATTTAATATTGTTGGGTAGCTTAAACAAGAGAGAACTAAATAATTGATGTGGTGTTTCGTCAATATGCAACTCGTTGCATATTGAGCTCCACTTAATTTGTAGTGTTGTTTGTTTGCACTTTGCCATGCCATGCCTCATTAAACCGGACATGCATCATACTTGTTTGTGCATCATGCCATGATTATGCTTGTGTGTTTACTATGTTGTTTGCTTCTTTCCGGTTTGCTTCTCTCGTTAGCTTCAGTTTCGTTCCGGAGTTGTGAGGATTCGTTCGACTACGTCCGTTTGTCTTCTTCATGGACTCGTTCTTCTTCCTAGCGGGATTTCAGGCAAGATGACCGCTACCTTGGATCTCACTACTATCTTTGCTATGCTAGTTGCCTCGTTCTTTCGCTATCTTTGCGCTACCTATTACTGTTTGTCCAGCCATCCCATATTGCCATGAACCTCTAACCTTTGACACCTTTCCTATGCAAACCGTTGTTTGGCTATGTTACCGCTTTTGCTCAGCCCCTCTTATAGCGTTGCTAGTTGCGGTGAAGTTGAAGATTTCTCCATGGTGGGCAGGGTTATGTTGGGATATCACAATATCTCTTATAATATTAATGCATCTATATACTTGGTAAAGGGTGGAAGGCTCGGCCTTATGCAGGTGTTTTGTTCCACTCTTGCCGCCTAGTTTCCGTCATACCGGTGTTATGTTCCCGGATTTTGCGTTCCTTCTGCATCGGGTGATTTATGGGACCCCTGACGGTTCGCTTTGAATAAAACTTGTCCAAAGAAGGCCCAACATTGACTTTTACCATTTGCCTCGCCACCACCTACCTTTTCCCTTGGGAGTCGCTCTCTCGAGGGTCATCTTTATTTAGCCCCGGGCGGTGCTTGTCTAAGTGTTGGTCCGAACCGGCAGATCATGGGCCACCTCGGGCAACTCGAGGCTGGTTTTACTCGTGGGTGACCTATCCGGTGTTGCCACGAGAACGAGATATGTGCAGCTCCTATCGGGATTTTCGGCAGATCGGGCGGCTTTTGCTGGTCTTGTTTTACCATTGTCGAAATGTCTTGATGTACCGGATTTTGAGACTGATCGGGTCTTCTGGGTGAAGGTCTATTCCTTCGATGATCGCGAGAGCTTGTCATGGGCTAAGTTGGGACACCCTGCAGGTATAAATTTTCGAGAGCCGTGCATGGTTATGTGGCGATGGGAATTTGTTAATGTCCGGTTGTAGACAACTTGACACTTGATCCGAATTAAAACGCATCAACCGCATGTGTAACTATGATGGTCTCTTCTCGGCGGAGTCCGGGAAGTGAACACGGTTTCTGTGTTATGTCTGACGTAAGTAGGTGTTCAGGATCACCTCTTGATCATTGCTAGCTTCACGACTGTTCCGCTTGTTCTCATCTAGCTCTTCTTTGCGTATGTTAGCCACCATATCATGCTTAGCCGCTGCTGCAACCTCACCACTTTACCCTTCCTTTCCCATTAAGCTTCGCTAGTCTTGATACCCATGGTAATGTGATTGCTTTGAGTCCTCGTGGCTCACGGATACTTCAAAACCAGTTTGCGGTGCCTATGTTACGGCGGTGGCGCAACCAAGCTCAAGGAGGAGCTCGATGAAGATCGTGCCCTTTGTGTTGTTTTGTTCTAGTTGATCAGTAGTGGAGCCCAGTTGGGGTCGATCGGGGACCTTTGGTCGCATTTGGGGTTCTTCTTTTATTTTGGTTCCGTAGTCGGACCTTGATTGTATCTGGATGATGTAATGCTTTATTCATGTATGTCACACCCTAGCTAGTTCTTGCATTAGAGTGTTGCATCATGTCTATTTTTTTTCCAACAGAAACCTGAAATGGGAATGACAGAACTCCCAGCCCCCTCTGAAACAACCTAGGGTTTACTAAAAATATTTTCGATGAACCTGAAATGCCCTTCTAAAATGTCCATCATTTTTGTCTTGGTCCAAAACCTCTGCCAAAAGTGATGCACAATTTCCTAGGTCATCCTAAGGTCTTTGAGTTAAATCATAAGTATTTGAATTTGGGCATTTAAAATTTATAAAATATTTCAAATGCTCAAAACCTCCCAAACTAAAATGTTCCATGTTGGAAATATTCCAACAATGGACCAGGAGTAGTTTGGTGAATTTTAGAACCTTTTAGGTATTTTAAATAACTCAACAAAGTTACAGAAGAATTAAATAAAGAAAATAGAAAGAAAACTTACCTGGCGCCACCACCGGCCCACCAGCCAGCCCACCTGGCCGGCCCAGCCCGGCCACCGCGCCAGCGAGCTGCTTGGCTCGCCAGCGAGCAGCCAAGGTGCTCGGCGGCAAGACCACAGCTCGCCACGCAGCACTGCCCGCCGCTCTCGCCGCCCTCTCGCCGCCTCACGCCTTGGGCGAGCTCCACGTCGCGCCCGGATCTCTGGACATCTCCATTCGCCCCAGCTCCTCTCCTCGCGCTCCCACGCCATGGCCGACGCCACCGCCGCCCGCCGCCGCCGTAATCGCGCTCTCCGTCGTCTCCACGCCGCGCCACCGTGTCGAAGCTCGCCGCCGTCCACTTCTTCGAGCTAGCCGAGCCCCGAGCGCTCGCGTGCCCCGAAGCCGCCGCACCAACCTCGCCCGAACCGCCGTCGCCGGAGATCCCCTTCGCCGTCGCCGCCGCAGCAGTTCGTCCCGACCACGCCGTCCGTTCCATCGCGACCGCTGTGAGCTGGGCTATCTTCCCCTCCTTTTCTTTCTCGATCTCGTGCACCACAGCGAGCACACGAAGCTCACCCGCACGCGCCGTCACGGACCTCGTCGCCGACGTGCTCCCGGCCATCCTCCGGCCACCTCACTATGTCCATCGCACTCACCACGCTGCGATGGGGCTAACCGTGCACTCCCCGCACCTCACCGCACACCCCAGGCCGAGTTCGCTCTCACCCGAACTCCGGCGGCCGCCAAAAATCGCCCGCGGCGCCAACTCCGCCACCCGACCCCAACGGACTCCACCAAGAGCCGCGGCTCGTCCTCGGCTTCACTCCGATGGCCTCCGCGACCCATTTGGTGGCGGAGCGGCCAGCACTCTCGCCGCCGCGCGTCGCTCGCTGGCTAAGCTAAACGCCGGTTTGACTCGCCTTTGACCACGAGTGGGCCCAGGTTGACCCCCCTGGGTCTATGACATGTGGGCCCCCTTTGCTAACTAAATCAAATTAGTTAAAACTTAATTTAATTAGTTTAATTACCCATGACATGGGGACCCACTGGTCAGTTTGACCTGACCAGCCCGTTGACCACTAACGTCATCATGACATAGTGCTGACGCAATAATTTAATTACTGGAATTATTTTTACACAGGAAATTCCAGAAAATGTTTCAAACTTCAAAAATTCATATAAAATCAACCGTAGCTCCAAATGAAACAAATTATATATGAAAAATGATCAGAAAAATCCAACCTATCCATCCGTACTGGTTTCATGCATGTTTAAGCAAGCTAACCTACTGTTTATGGCAGAACAAGTTAAAGCACCCTAAATGATCATGTATGAGTTTGGAAATTGCATCTTTGGTTCAAAATGCTTCAAACCCATCTGGTCTTAGTTGCATTAGCCCAACACACTCATATATACCATGTCTCATGCATGTATCATATTGTTGCATATTGTTTGGTAATGCTTGTGTATCGGTGTTCTCTGCGGCAGGTTCTGCCCCCGAGGAGTACCGTGATAACCCCGACGAAGAGCAATACCCGCGCACCGACCCGTCAGGCAAGCAACCAACCATTTGATCATACCGATAAAATCCCATGTTCATGCTCCTGCTCTCTTTTACTGCATTAAGACAACGCGATTCAAACTGCTGTGCTGATCACTGGGCCACCTTGACTCGTTTTGCACCGGCTGTTCAAGCTGGATATATGGATATGAGAGACACAGATCTGTTAGATCTGCTCTGCGGACATGATGGATGGCGTGATGTGGGGCATCACCCCACCTCGTGGTCCCCGCAGCCACCGTTCGTTGGTCCAAGACCTCACCCATGCCCTTATGGTCCACAGGCTCCTCGGGACCGCTGCTTTTACGGGCGATCACGTTGAACTTCCGAGTTACGGAGGAGACTTCTATGAGAACTACTACGGAGACGTCTGAGTTAGTAGTAGCCCCACTAGTTTTGTAATAGTTGTATTTCCACCGTCCTGCGTGACTCGTGGCGTACGACTTAGTGTGTACTAGTTCCGGAGGTGTAAGAAAAATAATGTATAGGAGCTTGGTATGCCTCCGACGAGATGTAATCTTCCTTTCACCGTAGTAGTACTTTGCTTGGTCTTGTACTAAACCTTGTATGGTGTGTATGACGATGGAATAAGAAAGCAGTTTCTGTATCTACCATGTCATACGGATGATCATCTCGCATTCCGAGTTATCCATTACATTCTACATTTCTATGTCAGAATCTTGCCATCCTGGACTAAACCTTGTTTTGTTTTTCCTAGGATGGTTAACACCCGCAACAACCCTGCTCCGCCAGAGCAGGCCGAAGGCAGCGGAGTTGGAGAAGCGAACCTGCCTCACCCTCCTTCCTGGCGAAGTTATCTTTGAGGCCGAGAAAACAAGCGGAGACCAACCGTTTGCTGGAGCGCATCGAACAGAACACAGCACATCATCAGAGAAATAACTTGGTGTCGCTCAGTGACTTCATCAAGTTACACCCACCCACCTTTCACCACTCCGTCGAGCCTCTCGACGCTGATGATCAACCGCGGCATTACTCACAAGCTGCGTTACGCCTTTGGTAGCTGAGGTGACAAGGTCACCTTTGCTGCATATCATCTTGAAGGCCCCACCAGTCTCGGTGGGAGAACTATATGGCTATCGCCCGATTGGCCATGTCACTACTTGGGCAGAATTTAGTGAGGCTTTCCGTGAACATCACATTCGGAGGGTCTCATGGATAAATAGCGTGAGGAGTTTTGCGGTTTCACCCAAGGTCGTCTCTCCGTGGGCGCCTATAGCGAAGAGTTTGGTAACCTTGCACGCTATGCAGCGAAGAGGTCTCCATCGACGCCAAAAGCAGGCAAGGTTCCGCAAGGGACTTAGCCCGAACTTCACCGAGATCTCCGTGCGCATGAGTGCACCTCTTTCCGAAGCTTGTTAACAAAGCCATCAGCGCTGAAACCGGTCGACCGATTTGAAGCAACACGCAAGCATGGCGTGATATGGGTTCCTCATCCGGTCTTTGGACCGCGAAGCGTCGGGTGTGGGTGCCTATCTTGCCTCGCCACCCAGATTCACACCGAGGCCATCCTTTCAGCGCCTCGCCCGATTCAGAAGATATGCACCAGCTAAGCCCTATGGTGGGCCAACCAACAATGCTCCTCTGGCGCCAACCCGTGGCGTGTTTCAAGTGTGGGAATCAGGCCACTACATGCGCGATTGTCCTCGGACCAACCCCAACCAGCTGCAAAAAGCTGTTGGCGCGGCAAGCCAGCGGGAAAGGTGTTCTATGCCAAGCCGACCACCACTGCACGTGGCCATGTTAATTGTGTCTCAGCTGAAGAGGCCCAAGAGGATCCCAACGTCGTGCTCGGTACGCTTCTTGTTAATTGCCACCCGACATCTGTTCTTTTCGATACTGGAGCATCTCATTCATTCATATCCGAAAGCTATGCTCGCTTGCACAACACTGCATTCAGTGATATGCCCACCTCCATGGTAATTCAAACCCCGGGATCCAAATGGCAAACTTCTAGAGTAAGCCATGGAAATGAAATTCAGGTCGACAGACTTGTTTTCCTTGCATCGTTGATAGCCCTCAAATCTTCGGATATAAATATCATCTTAGGTATGGACTGGATGTCAGCCCATCACGCCAAGATTGATTGTTTCTCTAGGACTGTTCAACTTACGCACCCCTCGGGAAAGATAGTCTATGTCTTGACCCGAATATCCAAGCGCCAACTATATTCTCTTAATGCCACCATTGCGGACCTCGAAGGCGTTCCGGTAGTCCGTGACTTCCGGATGTCTTTCGAGAAGAATTGCCGGTGTTCCACAGCGGAGATGTTGAATTCGTGATAGACCTCATTCCAGGAACTGTCCCAATTTCTAGAAGACCCTATAAGATGGCACCCCTAGAACTAGCCGAACTTAAGAAACAACTCGATGAGTCCTTGAAAAAGGCTTTCATCCGTCCTAGTTCATCTCCTTGGGCCTGCCCCGTCCTCTTCGTCAAGAAGAAGGATGGTACGGATCGGATGGTTGTAGATTATCGACCCGTCAACTTGGTCACAATTAAGAACAAGTATCCGCTCCCCAGGATCAACGATCTGTATGATCAGCTCGCAGGATCCTCAGTCTTCTCTAAGATGGATTTGAGGTTAGGCTACCATCAAATCAAAATCCGAAACGGGGACATTCCCAAAACAGCCTTTGTTACTCGTTATGGCCAATCTGAGTACACCGTCATGTCCTTCGGTCTAACCAGCGCCTCGACCACTTTCTCCCGTTAATGAACTCAATCTTCATGGAGTATTTGGATAAATTAAATAGTGGTTTATCTCGATGATATACTCATCTACTCTAAGAACGAGGAAGAACATGCGAACATCTAAGGCTAGTGTTGATGAAACTTGAGAGCATCGCCTTTATGCCAAGTTTTCTAAATGCGAATTTTGGCTGCGAAGTAACCTATCTAGGACATGTAATTTCGGTAAAGGTATTCTTTGTCAACCCGAGCGAGTTCAAGCCGTCCTTAATTGGACTCCACGAATCGGTCAAGCAAGTTCGAGCTTCCTTGGCTTAGCGAGCTATTATCGCCGCTTTGTCGAGAACTTCTCCAAAGTTGCTAAACCTCTAACGAACTCCTCAAGAAAGATAAAAAGTTGAATGGACTCCACAATGTGAGCACAGTTTCGAGAGCTGAAAAGGCGTTTAACTTCGCTCCGTCTTTGTACCACCATTTCTCTAAAGACTTTGTTATCTATTGCGGCGCCTCGCGACAAGGACTAGGCTGTATTCTCATGCAAGATCGACGCGTAATTGCTTATGCTTCACGGCAATTACACCCACATGAGGAAAACTATCCTACTCATGATCTAGAGCTTGCGGTGTAGTCTATGCACTCAAAACCTGGCGACATTACCTTCTTGGTAATCGTTGCGAAATCTTCACCGATCACCAAAGTCTGAAATATATATTCACCCAACCAGATTTGAATCTCAAGCAAAGACGTTGGGTCGAGTTGATCACAGATTTCGACTTAGGAATAACTTATACCCCAGGAAAAGCCAACGTCATGGCTGATGCGCTAAGTCGTAAATCTTATTGCAACAACCTGATGTTGCAACAAAGTCAACCACTTCTCCACGAGGAATTTGGAGCTTAACCTTCATATTGTTCCTCGAGGGTTCCTTTCCACTTTGGTGGCGAAACCTTCCCTTACGGATCAGATCATCAAAGCCCGGAAGGTAGATCAAGGAATTTCCGCATCAAAAGAAACATCAAGAAAGGAGTTGCGGATTGTTTCTCCATTGATGATCAAGGAGTCGTATACTTGAAACCGCCTAGTGGTTCCCAAGGTCTGAAACTCTGCGGCGAGTGATCCTAAGGAGGCTCATGAATCTCCTCTCACCATTCATCCCGTAGCACTAAAATGTATCGGGACCTCGCCAGAGGTTACGGTGGACTAGGATGAAGAGACATTGCTCAATTTGTTGCTAAGCTGCGGCGTGCGTAAATGCGTGTAAAAGCGAGCATCAGCGGCTCTTGGCACCCTTCAACCCCTAGCTATTCCTGAATGGAAATGGGATAAAATCAGTATGGATTTCATCCTTTGGTTTTCCCAGGACCAAGAGAGGGAATAATGCTATCTTTAATAGATTATCGACCGCCTCTCCAAAGTAGCCCATTTCTTACCTGCTCGCGAGTATAACCGCTAGTCACTAGCAGACTTGTACATCTCCCGAATAGTGTCTCTTCATGGTGTTCCATTGGAAATTAACTCGGATCGAGGAAGTCTCTTTACCTCTCGATTTTGGGAAAGTTTCCAAAATGCTATGGGAACCCATCTTTCCTTTAGCACTGCTTTTCACCCTCAATCAAGTGGTCAAGTAGAACGCGTCAACCAAATCCTAGAAGACATGCTCCGAGCTTCTGTTATCTCATTCGGAATGGATTGGGAGAAATGCCTTCCATTTGCCGAATTTGCCTATAACAACAGCTATCAATCTAGCTTGGGCAAAGCACCTTTTGAAGTTCTCTATGGACGAAGGTGTCGAACACCTCTTAACCGGTCGAAACCGGGAAAGACAATTCTTTGGCCCGGATATGATCCAGAAGCGAAGAGCAAGTTCGCATCGTTAAGTGAAAAGTTGAAAACAGCCCAATCTCGTCAAAAGAGTCAATATGACCGAAAACATAAGGCTATGACTTATGAGGTTGACGAGAAGGCTTACCTTCGGGTTACTCCTCTGAAGGGAACCCATCATTTCGGTATCAAAGGCAAATTGGCTCCTCGCTACATTGGACCCTTTCGCATTCTTGCCAAACGAGGAGAAGTTTCCTACCAATTGGAACTACCTCCGCATCTCTCCAAAGTCCACGATGTCTTCCACGTTTCTCAACTCAGGCGTTGCTTCTCGGATCCTATCCGTGGAGTGGACCACGAAACGCTTGATCTTCAAGATAACCTCACTTATCGAGAATACCCCGTTCGTATCCTCGATCAAGCCGAGCGTACCACTCGACGACACAATATTAAGTTTCTCAAGGTTCAATGGTCGCACCATTCTGAGAAGGAAGCTACTTGGGAAAGATAGGATCGTCTTCGACTTGAGTACCCCGCCTTCTTTCCGGAGGAACCTAAATCTCGGGACGAGATTCTTTTGAGTGGGGGTGAGTTGTCACACCCTAGCTAGTTCTTGCATTAGAGTGTTGCATCATGTCTAATTTTTTTCCAATGAAACCTGAAATGGGAATGCAGAACTCCCACCCCTCTGAAACAACCTAGGGTTTACTAAAAATATTTTTGATGAACACCGAATGCCCTTCTAAAATGTCCATCATTTTTGTCTTGGTCCAAAACCTCTGCCAAAAGTGATGCACAATTTCCTAGGTCATCCTAAGGTCTTTGAGTTAAATCATAAGTATTTGAATTTGGGCATTTAAAATTTATAAAATATTTCAAATGCTCAAAACCTCCCAAACTAAAATGTTCCATGTTGGAAATATTCCAACAATGGACCAGGAGTAGTTTGGTGAATTTTAGAACCTTTTAGGTATTTTAAATAACTCAACAAAGTTACAGAAGAATTAAATAAAGAAAACAGAAAGAAAACTTACATGGCGCCACCACCGGCCCACCAGCCAGCCCACTGCCGCCCAGCCCGCCACCACGCGCCAATGAGCTGCTTGGCTCGCCGAGCAGGCAGCCAAGGTGCTCGGCGGCAGCACCGCAGCTCGCCACGCAGCTGCCCGCCGCTCTGCTTCGCCCTCTCGCCGCCCCGCTGCCTTGGACGAGCTCCACGTCGCGCCCCGGATCTCCTGGACATCTCCATTCGCCCCCAGCTCCTCTCCCTCGCGCTCCCACGCCATGGCCGACGCCACCGCCGCCGCACCGCCGCCGTAGTCGCGCTCTCCGTCGTCTCCACGCCGCGCCACCGTGTCCAGAAGCTCCGCCGCCGTCCACTTCTTCGAGCTAGCCGAGCCCCGAGCGCTCGCGTGCCCCGAAGCCGCCGCACCAACCTCGCCCGAACCGCCGTCGCCGGAGATCCCCTTCGCCGTCGCCGCCGCAGCAGTTCGTCCCGACCACGCCGTCCGTTCCATCGCGACCGCTGTGAGCTGGGCTATCTTCCCCTCCTTTTCTTTCTCGATCTCGTGCACCACAGCGAGCACACGGCTCACCGCCGCGCGCCGTCCACGGACCTCGTCGCCCGGCGTGCTCCGGCCATCCTCCGCCACCTCACTATGTCCATCGCACTCACCACGCTGCGATGGGGCTAACCGTGCACTCCCGCACCTCACCAAGACACCCAGGCCGAGTTCGCTCTCACCCGAACTCCGGCGGCCGCCAAAATCGCCGCCCGGTGCCAACTCCGCCACCCGACCCCAACGGACTCCACCAAGAGCGCGGCTCGTCCTCGGCTTCACTCCGATGGCCTCCATGACCCATTTGGTGGCGGAGCGCCAGCACTCTCGCCGCCCGTCGTCGCTCGCCCGGCGGCTAAGCGCCGCGGATTTGACTCGCCTTTGACCACGAGTGGGCCCAGGTTGACCCCCCTGGGTCTATGACATGTGGGCCCCCTTTGCTAACTAAATCAAATTAGTTAAAACTTAATTTAATTAGTTTAATTACCCACTGACATGCGGGACCCACTGGTCAGTTTGACCTGACCAGCCCGTTGACCACTAACGTCATCATGACATAGTGCTGACGCAATAATTTAATTACTGGAATTATTTTTACACAGGAAATTCCAGAAAATGTTTCAAACTTCAAAAATTCATATAAAATCAACCGTAGCTCCAAATGAAACAAATTATATATGAAAAATGATCAGAAAAATCCAACCTATCCATCCGTACTGGTTTCATGCATGTTTAAGCAAGCTAACCTACTGTTTATGGCAGAACAAGTTAAAGCACCCTAAATGATCATGTATGAGTTTGGAAATTGCATCTTTGGTTCAAAATGCTTCAAACCCATCTGGTCTTAGTTGCATTAGCCCAACACACTCATATATACCATGTCTCATGCATGCATCATATTGTTGCATATTGTTTGGTAATGCTTGTGTATCGGTGTTCTCTGCGGCGAGTTACGCTTAGAGAATCCGTGATAACCCGACGAAGAGCAATACCCGTGCACCGACCCGTCGAACAAGCAACCAACCATTTGATCATACTCGATAAAATCCCATGTTCATGCTCCTGCTCTCTTTTCTTGCATTAAGACAACGCGATTCAAGCTGCTGTCTGCTGCGGTAGTTGAACCCATTTCCTCTGCATGACTGTCATTGCCACGATAACTAGATGAAACCCACTAGCATGTGTAGGAGTTGATTGAGCCAAATGATTGTGTTGTTCCTACCTTGCTATGCCTGCTATGCTTAGAGTCGTGTCGGTCTGGTTCATCGGGTGATGGCTAGAGTGAAATGATCGAGTCGGTATGAGAGTAAGGTGTTGAACACGATTTGGTAAAGGTATCGATGAGAGGCCATGTAGGAGTACATGGTGGGTTGTTTCATTGAGGCCGTCCTTAAGCCGAGATCTGTATGTGTGATTTAAGATTCAGCTACTACCATGCATTGGGCCGAAACCAATGGACCCTCTCGGCTTCTTATTCACCCTAGTCTTCGTCCGGGAGTTGCAAGTAGTTTACGGTGTTTGTAGCCTCTTGGAGGCCGTGGGCAGATCTTGACCGTAGGGGTGGGCTGTGATCACGGTAGGTACGTGGCACGGTGTCTGGGATGCCGTTTGGTATCTCGGGAACCCTGTTCACATCGTTTGGGGCTGTGAGCGAGACTTGGCCGAACTCCTCATAGATGGAACCCAAATAGGCGATAAACCCGGACTAGAGACTTAGGTGTCTAGGTAGGTCGTGGCCCACACCCACGTTGGGCTTCAGCTTGAAGGTTGCAGAGTACATGTCGTAAACGGCGATAAGTGGTGAGCGTGTGTGAAGAAGTACACCCTGCAGGTTAACATCATCTATTGAATAGCGCGTCATGATAAAGGACTAATTGGTTGCCTATACGGTTCATAGACAAGTAAATGGATACTACTAAAAGCCTCAAGATAAGCGTGAGTGCGGAGGATGGCTCTTCCGTAGGAAGGCGGAGGTGGATCCTCGGTGGTGTATTGAAATGATGAGTGGTGGACTCGAGTCATAAAGCTATTTCAAGTTGGTGTCTCGTGGGATAAGCAGCCATGAGTCAAAGCTGGCTTGCTGCAATAACCCCACCAACCCTTCTTGATAATGTGCATGTATGTAGGATCGATGTAAGTCTTCTTTGAGTACCTTTGTACTCATGTTGCTTTAATTAACATTTTTAGAAGATGCCACAAACCCTTCCGACGGGTTCTTCGTGAGCGTTGACATCGATGAGTAGACTAAGGCCCGGTGGTGATCTGAGCAAGTAAAGGACCATGTAGTATAGCTAGGCTTACCCAAGCCTCTTTTATTTTACTAGTTATGCGTACTCGGACATAACACTTCATTGTTGGCTTGTATGCTTGTATGACTTGTATGTGGGTCGTGTGACCCGTACTTGTGTGTATGCTATGTATGGCTCCCTGAGCCTTAAATAAAGTACTTGTGTCGTAGAGTCATGTTGTGATGCCTTGTTGTATTTGCACATATCGAGCATATTGTGTGTATGATTGAAATGCTTGGTATGTGTGGGATCGACTATCTAGTTGTTTATCTTTAGTAGCCTCTCTTACCGGAAATGTCTCCTAGTGTCTCCATGAGCCATGGTAGCTTGCTACCTCCCGAACACTTAGGCTGGCCGGCATGTGTCCTTCTTCGTTCTGTGTGCATCCCTACGGGAATTGTCACGCATTGAGTACCGGAGTCTGTTAGCCCGCTGCAGCCGGTTTACGGAGTCTGCTAGCCCGTGCTACAGCCGGAACTTACTTGCGATGACCGACACGTTCGATCTTTGGGTCATGGATGCTGTCCTGTAAGTCTGTGCCACTTTGGGTTTCGACTAGCCATGTCAGCCGGGCTCTTTTTCATATGGATGCTAGCGACACTATCATATCGTGTGCCAAAAGGCGCAAACGGTCCCGGGCTAAGGTAAGGCGACACCCGTTGGGATACCGTGCGTGAGGCCGCAAAGTGATATGATGTGTTACAGGCTAGATCGATGTGACATTGAGTCGGGGTCCTGACAATGTAATTGTGTGAAGTGGAGATTGTAAGCCAACTATGTATCTCTGCCCCTTATGTAATACATGGGTTGTGTGAAGATTACCTCACTTGCGACATTGCTTTCAATGCGGTTATGCCTCTAAGTCGTGCTTCGACACGTGGGAGATATAGCCGCATCGAGGGCGTTACAACGCGTCAATTTTGGCGTCGTGGGAGAGAACGTGGTCAATACTTAATTCCAGGAAATGCCGCCGTCGCCTTTGCCTTCCCCCACTGCTTCCGCCATGGCTTTGAAGACCGGGAAGGCTGCGAAGACTGAAGGCTGCGAAGTCGGCCGGTATTTGGGCTCGGAGGCGCCGCGCGCAAGCGAGTGCTTTTCCTCCCGAGCTCACCTCGGGCGCTGCGGCGGAGTTCTACCTCTTCGGTCGACGGAGACGCAGGCGCATCCAGCGCCGCCAGTGCTTTCCGCCGAGGCTTCCGTCGAAAAAAGTGCCCCGAGGTTACTACTTCTTTCCCGTGTTCTTCTCTGCGGGCTCTGCCCACCTTTTCCGATTTTCTCTGCGACATCATGAACACCTCGGGTTTCATCTTCTTGATTTCACCCCAACGCCGTTCGACAATGGCGGTTTCGCTACCTCTCTGAGAACTTTGTTGGCATCCTCCCCAATGTCGCTCTTTTTCGTCATTATTTCTTCCCCGAGCCGAGAAAGGGAGCCACCGGTGGCGGAATTGCACGACCTCTCGGATTGGCATGAAGGAGGTGTACTTGACGGGCGAGCTCCGCAGCAAGTGGGACGAGTGGAGGGCGGAGTGGTGCTGGATCTGTGATGCCAATCCGCTGCCATTCACCAGGCTACGCCAAACCCGGGTGGTGCGTGGCAGCGACTGGAGCACTCTCTCGCCGGACGACGCCAAGCTGAAGATCGCCACCACCCGAATCCTCCGGCTCAGGCATGCCGGACTCACAGCAGGGGCAGTTGGCGCGGATTTCCTTCGCCGTCGCATCGCCCCTCTGCAAAAGAGGGGAGGCCCGCCTGGCTGTTTGGCGGCCCGCGGATATCATGAGGCTGCGTCGAGGCCTCAACTTCAACTTCACGGTTACGGGCTTGACGCGCGATCTTTGAGAGATGTTCAAGCATGATGCCAACCATCGAGTGGTTCAAGTTGCGCGGGCATCGTCCCCTTGTGCAACAACTCGGTAGCGATCGCATCTGGCATAATGATGCCAGAGTGCGACTTCGCGCGGGATAAGTGCAACTTGGATAGAGCCGCTGCGGTCGTGCAGCAATTCTTCGATAACTTGGCGGAGGTGGCGGTCGACTCCGACGGCGAAACTCCTCACCCGCGCCACCATCGACAACGAGATGGCGTACGCCGCCAGAGAGGCGAAGAGGCGGCGGCAGCTGCCGCTGGCGGTTTGGCTTCCTGCTGGCGGGCGGATGCACGGTGGGCGGCAAGCCTCGCCGACCGGGAAGATCTTGCGGGGAGGTAGATGGCGAGGGGAGCGCGAGGCGGTGCGGCGAGCCCGCCAAGGGTGAGTGGCCAGCCGTCCTCGAGCAGCTTGCATGCAGGCGGGCCCTCAAAGACAGCCCCAATTCCAGCCAAGAAGCGCCTCCGTGAAGTTGGAGATATGGCGGAGGAGCAGCCGACCAGCAGCAGCAGCGCGCCGTGGGACACGTTCCACCTGCTGCAAAATCTGTTGCTTGCTGGAGGGTCCCGCTGTGTGCGGCAATCGATCGGGGTCCTCCGAGGCCGCCATGCCTGATCCTGCCGCAGCCCTCGGCAAACGCCGAAGGAAGCCTACTCCTCCGCCACACCGCAGAGAGAGGTACTGAGTTTGACCTCTCTACTGAGCTCCGATGACGATGAAGAGGAGGAGGATGAGGAGGAGTAAGGCTTTCTTCTTACTGTACTCGTCTTTCTTTGATCTTTGTCGTTGCTTATCTTGTATCTGATTTGCTTCTCTCTGAATTCTTGCCCTATTTCAGGACCTTGGCAGAGAGAGCGGCGAAGAGGGCCAAGGTCCCTCTAGTTGACATCGAGGACGATCCTGCTGTGACAGCAGAAGATCGTCCGAGACCACCTTGAACGGACCGGTTCCTTCTCCTCATGACAGCCCAGACAGCCCCCAGCGTAAGTGTTTGGTTCACTTCCTGTTGTGGGGCGCGCATGGGTGCTTGTTCTTTTGCTGACATCTTGATTGTTGACTTATTTGTATGGGAGCAGAACAAGCCCACCAGGAGCAACCGGAGGCCGACCCGGAGGTGCTGTCTGCTTCGACTATGCCGCCAAGGGGCGATTCTCCGACTAGGGATCGCTCCCGACAAGGGAGGGTCCCCCGCAAGGGGTGGAATCGATGAGCCCCTGTGGAGGAGCCCATGGTCACGGAGCCCAGCACAGGTAACCCTCCTTGTCGGGAATCTTCCCTTGGGTTCTTCTTTTGATCTTCTTTCTTCTTTTGGACATTTGCTTGACTTTTCCTCCCTCTTCCTATCCTCAGATCCCCCTCTCGCAGACCCGATGGACACCGAGGCCTCCGTGAGAAAGGTGCCTGTGACAACACAAAGATGTCGCCACGGCGAGGAAGAAATCGTGATGATGAGCCCGCCGATGAGGAAGCCGCCAAGGCTGCTGGCGCAGAAGCTGGCGAGGGGTCCGGCGATCGCACTGACGACCCGGAGGACGCAGGAGCGCAAGGCGCTGCACCGTCCATCGACCCCTCCGCCGCTGATGCAGCACCGGGCTCCGACGAGCCCTAGCTAGGCGCGTACTTGAAGGTCGGCGAGGGCGTGTACATCAAGCTTCCCTGGGCGTCGAGCTCCAGGGCGCCGGTGGAAGGGGAGGAGTTTGACGGGGAAGTACTCGCCTCTACTAGGCTGGCAGTGGTCGACAGGCCAAGCAGCAGCAGCGGCGAGTCCGAGGAGGATCAGCTGCTCCGAAAGCTGGTGTCACTCTACCGCGCCCGGCAAGCGAAGCTTGAGTCCCGGGAAGCGCTTGTTGCGCAGGCGGGAGTTGACATAGAGAAACACGCGGAGGAGCTCAAGAGCCGCAACCAGGAGGCCCTCCATTCCATTGCTGAGGAGAGGGCGCAGCTCGACGAGGCGAAGAAGGCGTTCATCCTGGAGAAAGCTGAAGCCGAAGAGCAGCAGAGGCTTGCCGCCGAGGAGCTGTCCAAGCGGGACGGCGAGCTGATACAGAAGAAGGTGAACTTGGACAGCCATGAAGAGGAGCTCGCCGTCCAGGAGCAATCGCTTGGCGGGGCGCTCAAGGAGGCGAAGGATGCCGCCGCGGCTGCCGAGGCCGCCAAGAAGGAGCTAGAAGTGAAGGTGACGCAGCTGGAGGCGGACATGACAAAGAAGAACGAAGAGCTGGCCGCACTCCAGCGCGAACGCGAGAAGGATGCACGCGCCCATGGCGAGCTGGAAGTCCAGCTTGCCGAGAAAATCAAGGAGCTGAACGCCGCCAAAGACTCAAGTGCAGATCTGGAGCTGAAACTGGCCACCTTGGCGGGGACGCTGGACGCCGCCAAGAAGCGAGAAGACAACTTGAGGAAGGAGCTCAAGGGCAACGAGGAGCTGCTGACGAGGGCCGCCGAGACCCAGAACACCTTCAAGACCACGGTGGAGCTCTGGACGGAGGGCCTCGTCAACATCGCTGCATCCATCGACGACGAGCTGGCGGAGCTTGACTTGGCGGGCTTTGGGTATTCGAGGAAAATCTCCACCGGCGCCAAGCTCACGCTTTTCTTCAAGGCGTGGTGGCGGCTCTCCAAAGAGCTCCGGAAAGGATCCCAAGAAGCGGCCGACGAGTTCGCGCGATCTGCACCGAGGTCTTGGAGAAGGTGTTGGTGAAGATACTCTTCCGCAACCCGAGCATCGACCTCACCGTGTCACCAAGAAGCTGCCGGGTGCTACTCTTGAAGAACTCAAGGCCATTATCGCACCCATTGTGGACAAGGTGAATGAGGTCGGGAGGGTTGGCGGCAGCGTGGATTAGGCCACCCTTCTTCTCCCTTTTTCCTGCCGCTGCCGTTTCAGTTATGAGAACAATCTAGTCAGTGCCACAATAAGTCATTCTTGTAATATAACTTTATTCTTGGTACTGATTGCTATGCTATATCCTTTACTCTGTTACATCCCTTGTATGTTTTACCCTCGCTTTGAGGGAACTTGCGGCGCAAGCACACTTTCATTGAGTCTTGAACATCAACAGCCACCGGCGGTCTTGCCTCCTAGAAAAACCTTGTCGGGGCTAGTTGCAGCTCACTTGTATTGTTGAGCGGACTCGAAAACAAATCAAGGGTGCAACTTAGCCACGAGTCGATTCCTCCACGCACAGGTTTTCCATTCAAGGCACGGACGTTTCAAGGAGTATAACTTAAAATTTAAAACTGACTATGCTCAAACTTTGGCAACTTAGCTTTTCTGTTGTCTGCGTCCCGGCAAGGCAAGATTCCTTGGAACGACGCCTGGTCCACACCTTCATCTTCTCCTCCCCCCCTGGTGAACTTGTGGGCGGAGGGATCTTCTTTTTGAGAAGAAAGAAGAGAAAATAATGACATGGAACCTTAAGGTTCTCTATTGCTTACCGGGGGTAAGTGCTGCACAAAGTGTCAGATATACATGCAAGAAAAAGAAAGATGCATTGAATTTGACAAGATGTGGGGGGCACATAAACTTTATTTACACATGGGAGCTGCGCCCGGCTTTGTACAAAGGGTTACATGCAACAGCGGCAAGGCTTGTACAAAAGGTGGTTGCCGGAACGGGGCCCGGCAACCGCGCCTTATGGGTAAAACTTGCAAAGATGTTCTATGTTCCAGGAGTTGCTCACCGGAATGCCATCTTCGGTCTCAAGGCGGACAACGCCGGGCCTAGTGACTCGTTTCACCCGATAAGGGCCTTCCCACTTCGGTGTCAACTTGTTGGAATTCTTGGCGGATTGAACGCGCCGAAGAACAAGGTCGCCTTCCTCGAAGCTTCTGGCATTAACTTTGCGGCTATGATAGCGGCGCAAAGCTTGTCGATAGCGGCGGCTCGCCTGGCAGCTGAAGACGATCCTCCTCGAGGAGCAGCGCGTCATCTTATCGCAGCTGCTCTTGCTCAAACTCATCATAGCGAGCACTTTCGAGGCGATCCGTATCTGAGTTCCGTGGGGAGAACTGCCTGCCTCCGTAGACAAGAGCAAAGGGTGTCTCGGCGATGGCTCGATTTGGCGTCGTCTGACGACCAAAGAACCACCGGCATTGCTCGATCAATTTCTTCCGCACTTGTGCAGCTTTGTCAAAAGTTACGGTCTTGAGACCGCGCACTTCAGCGTTGCCCTCTCCGCTTGACCGTTGCTTCTCGGGTGAGCAACGAAGCGGCGCGATCTTGGTGCCAAGATCTTGGGCGTGTGCATGAAGGTGCGGCTCGTGAATTGCGTCTTTGTTGTCGGTGATGATCTGTTAGGGACCCCAAACGGCAAACAATTGACTGAAGAACTTGACTCTTGTTGTCTTGTCACCTTCCTCCTTTGGTTCCACTTCGTGCCACTTTGTGAACTTGTCGATTGCAACATACAAGTACTCAAAGCCCCGACAACTTCGGGAAAGGGGCCGAGGATGTCGAGCCCCGGCACCAGCGGCGAGATAAAGGGATTGTTTGGAGAGCTTGAGCTGGTTGATGAATCTGTTTGGAATGGGCCTGCACGCTTCACACTTGGTTACTTGTGCGATTGCATCCTCGGAGGGTGTCGGCGGAAGAAGCCTTGCGGAAAGCTTTGCCGGCAAGTGCTCTTGCGCCAATGTGGTGACCACATATGCCTCCATGAATCTCCGCCAACAGCTTCTGTCCATCTTCCCGGGAGATGTACTTCAATTTCACTCCATTGAATCTTCTTCTGTACAATATGTCATCAACAAACTGGTACATACTTGATTGCCGGGCTACTTTCTCCGCTGTTTCTTGCTCCTCGGGAAGTTCTCCTGTCTGAAGGAAGTGGACTATGTGTTGTGCCCATGTTGGAGCTTGCGGCTCGACAACAAGGACTAAAGGTGCAAATGCTGCTGCAGGAACATCCGCTTCGACGGCAAGGATCAGGGATCCTGCCGGAGCGTGATGCTCCCCGGCAAGCGTGTTGGGACACAGCTTGTCGGGAGCGTCTGCTTCAACGAAACAAGCCCTGGGGCTTGTCGGAGCAGACTGCTCCTCAGCACTTTCTGTGTTGATCCTGGGAACCTTCTTGGCGGCGGCCTCGGGGAGCTCTGCCGGAAAGTGGTCGCCAGTAGGCAATTTTCTCTTCTTGCTCTGTCCAGTTGATGGTGTGACGGATGGCTGAGTCAGCTTGACCACAAAAATCCCTGGTTCCACAGGCAACTTAAGTGCGGCACATTTTGACAGGCTATCTGCAACGTCATTCTGAGCTCTTGGAACATGTTCCATCTGCAGGCCGTCAAAATGTTCTTCTAGCTTCCTCACTTCATCGATGTAGGCTTCCATCAACGGACTCTGATAATCTTTGTTCACTTGACAGACGACAAGCTGCGAGTCACCCCTGACAATAAGCTTCTTGATCCCAAGCTCTGCTGCTATCCTGAGTCCGGCAAGCAAGCCTTCATACTCTGCAGTATTGTTTGTTGCTTGCTCCTTGGGAAAGTGCATTTGGACCACATACTTGAGGTGCTCTGCGGTGGGGGCGACAAGTAAATGCGCCCTTTTGGCGCCTTGCAACGAGAAGGCACCATCAAAGTACATGATCCATTCTTTGTTAGCTTCCTTGACGGGGATGCTCTTCTCCGGAGTTTCTTCATCCGGTGTCGGCGTCCATTCTGCTATAAATTCTGCCAACGCCCGGCTCTGAATAGCGGAAGTACTTTCAAACCTGAGGCCAAAGCTTGACAATTCCAAAGCCCACTCGACAATCCTGCTGCTTTATACGGATTACTCAGAGTATCCTCTTGGCCGAAAGCGAGTGACAACCGTGAACTCATGTGCTTGAAAGTAATGGCGCAGCTTCCTTGAGGCCATGAGTAGGCCGAAGCAACTTCGCACACCGCAGTACCTTGATCTAGCCCCGCAAAAGGAACCGACAAAATAAACTGGGCGCACCTTCTTCTTCTGTTTTCTTCCGCAATCAGCAGATCCATCCTTGGCGGAGGCGAACTTGTCGGATCGGGGCTTGTCGGGCGAGCATAGAGCTCGGCGACATCTCGATCTTGCACATCACCATCTCCTCCCTCATCCTGCGATTCGCGCGTTCGATGGAACGCGCCGATAACCGCGGCGAGGTGGACGTCACGGGATGTTCTTGCGCACCCGGTTGAATCTCAGTATGTACTTGCGCGGGGCTCTCCTCCTTCGGGCGAAAGCGGATGCGATCACTCTCTGGCCATGGGGTTTGTGGCACTGTGAAGGCACCGACAAAGCGATGAAACAGGTCCGCCCATGAAGAGATGGAGCCGTCCGGTAAGTGCATGAGCCAAGATCGGCGTTGGGCTTGAGCACCGGCGGAAGTAATTGGCAAGGATCTTCTCGTCGCGTCCTCCGCAGCTGCCGCGATGGTGTAGACGCCGAGGAACTCGGCGGATGTATCCTGCCATCGTACTTCTCGAACGCGTCTGGTTTGAAGTTCTTGGTATCTTGAGCCCTTTGGGCTTGCCGCAGCTCACGGGTGAGCGTGGGGCAACCGCGTCTGACGCAAGTCGCTGGTTCCCCGCACATGCATATCGACAAGGGCCAGCAGCCTTTGGTCCGATTGACGCCGTGCTTCTCTTACGCACTCGCGCGGTACGAAGCGTCTTCGTGTCGTCGTTCTGAAGAACTTGGCGTTGATCACGGCGAAGCTCGCGGTCCGACGACGCGGTGGAGTCGTCGTCGAGGTTGGTCCGGCGGTGCCGCGATCTTAGGCCTTGGGCGGGAGTGCACGTGGTGGCACCCCAGCGGTCTTATCGGCATCGGCTTGCGCTGGGCGTCTGCGGGGAGCTTTGATGCGCTTCGGCTGCGGGGCTTGTCGCCGTTAAGCGGCCGATGAGGTCTGTAAATGGCTGCCCTCCGATCGTTGATCTTGTGCGCATCGGAGGATAATCGATAGCAGTGGGCTCGGGCCAGCGCTTCCTTTGGAGTCTTGGGTGGCGGTGGTGAGCGGCGCGAGGTGCGAGACATGCTCAAACTTCTAACGGTGTTAGAAGGAGCAGCGTCTCGCCCAGGCGACCGCACTGTGCTCGTGCCAGCGTGTTGGTGCGCATGCTGGCCTTGAACGTCCCGCAACCCACCAGCTTGGCCTTGCTCCAACGCGAGTACGGTGCTAGGAGCATCGTGGCGCTGTCGATCCTGCACCTCCTGAGAGGGGTGCGGTGGATGTGCAGATGCTGAACCTTGCGGGGCCTTGTCTTTGGACCGGGTGACGATGTGAGTCCCCCCGCTGGCGCCCGCTCCTCCGTCGGCGTCCACCCCACCGCCCGTTTGCTCCGGTGGCGGTGGGACGGTCGCAGATGGAGCGGCCACCTCCAAAGTCTTCTTCTTCAGTGGCATGTTGACGAAGATGCTGATGTAGCGCGCGTAGACACCGGATCAGATACGCACAACCTCGATGCCCCCCTACCTGGCGCGCCAAAGATGTCGCGGGCGTTCTGTGGGAGCACGAGCACCTATGGGGCAGGGGGCCCCTTCTTGTCCGGCAAGGAAGCGGAGGGCGCACGCAGAGCAGATCGAGGCGACGACACGCGGGGGGTTTTTACCCAGCTTCGGAGCTCTCCAGAGAGATAAAACTCCTACTGCTGCCTTGTGTTTGTATTTCGTTCTTGCGAGCGTGTAGTGGTGTTGGATGAGTCGAATGAACCGAACCCCCTCTCGTGCGCATGGGCCTCCCTTTTATAGTCTAAGGGGTCACCGACAGTGGCAGCGAGGAAGAGGGGCGAAGGTAAAACGCAGTTGGTACAACGGTATCCAACAAAGTCCCCTACCTAACTCGACGGCGGGGACAAGGGCATTTAATGCCCGTCCGGTCGCTAACGATGCAAGGAAATGACCGTTAGGGCGCCACCGATCGCCATGATGGCCTCCTTGTCAAACAAAACTTGCCACCTCGCACCGTATGGCTGCCTGGCGCCTCGCCACGTGCTCTGGGATTGTCCCGGGATGACACGTCGTTGGATCTTGTTGGAGCTTGGGTGCATGGTGGCAGCCTTACCGCGACGTCGTCTTGTCGCACCAACAAGCTTGTGCGCTTTCGCCGTGCCTTGCCGGGGCCTGCGCGTCGCGACAAGTTCTCTGGCGCCTTGGTTGGCCTTCCCGCAAGCTCTGTTCTTTGGGGTCTTTGTCTGCCCGCAAGCTTCTTTTGCGGGGCCTTTGTCCTTCCCGGCAAGCTCCTCTTGCCGGGGCCTTGTCTACTTGGTTGACACTTTGTTCTTGAATGGCAGTAATAGGAAATGACGGAGGGTCTTGGCGGACGCCCGGCAAGCTTTGCCGCGGGGTGCTGCGACTGCCCGTGCACAAGTTCGGGGTACTAAGGTACCCCTACTTTAGTACACCGACACCAGGTGGCCATGGGAATAATGGTAAGCATAAAGCGGATAGTAATTCTGATTTTGTGGCTAACACCAATGTGTAGGACAATGGCCAGCATCGTAAGGGTAGACCACCCCTGCGGAGTGGAGGATTAGGTGTCAATCTTGAGCACCTGTTAAATCAGCCTTGCCCGAGGCACGGGACGCGAGAGAAGCCAGCTACGCACCTCTGGAAGGATTGTTTTATTATGCGGGAGTTTAAAAACTTGGATCTTTTTGGGTATGATCAGGGATCGTCTGGCGGTTCAGGACCTAGGTCTCATGGGCCGGGTTATGGTGGAGGTAACTCCGGTTCAGGATTTCAAGGTAATCTGGGTGGACACGGTAATCAAAGCAATCAGGGAAACCAGGGAGGTTATAATCAACAAGGGAATAAACAGCAGCAACAGTTGGGTTACCAGAGCACTCGAAGTAGTTGAATAGTGGGCAGTATCATGTCTTCACCACTAGCCTGTGCAAGCACGATCAGAAGCTTCATAAAAGGGCAGTGAACTCCGTTGAACCGACGGTGCCCCGTTACTTGCGCTGGTCTGAACGGACCATTGTGTGGAGCCGAGAGGATCATCCGCCCCGGGTTGATAATCCGGGTCACCTGGCGTTGGTGGTGGCGCCTCAGGTTGGAGGTTATAATTTCACCAAGGTGCTCATCGATGGAGGGAGCAATATCAACATCTTGTATTATGAAACCTTCCGTCGCATGGGGTTGACAGATAAGAATCTTAAACCGTTGAACACTGTTTTTCACGGTGTGGTGCCTGGTAAATCGGCTTACCCGGTCGGTAACATAGCTCTGGAGGTTGCTTTTGGAGATGATAATGATTCAAGGTCAGAGACATTGACTTTTGAAGTGGGGAAAATCAGGAGTCCGTACCATGCCCTGTTTGGACGGCTGGCTTATGCTAAGTTCATGGTGAGGTCGTGTTATGTTTATCTGCAGCTCAAGATGCCGGGTCATAAGGGGACCATCACAGTACATGGAAGCCGAAAGTTCGCTTTGGAATGTGAGGAAGGTGATGCGGCTTACGCTGAGTCGGTTTGTGCAACAAAGGAGTTGAAATTCTATAAGGACAATGTTGATCCGGCAGATATGACGTCTTTGAAAAAAGCCAACTACAGAGCATGATCCGGCATTGAAGTTTAAATCGGCTGATGAGACTAAGCTGGTTGATTTTGTTCCTGGCATTCATCCAAGCAGTTTAGCATCAGCGCTAACCTGGATCCGAAATAGGAAGGCGCGCTCATCGAGTTCATCCGTGAGAACCGGGACATCTTTGCATGGAAACCTTCTGACATGCCAGGTGTACCGAGGGAACTCGCTGAGCACACTCTTAATATCGATCTTAAGTTTAAACCGGTCAAGCAGTTTCTCCGCCGCTTCAATGAAGAGAGGCGCAAGGCTATTGGTGAGGAGGTAGCCCAGCTCTTGGCAGTAGGGTTTATTGTGGAGGTTTTTCATCCTGAGTGGTTGGCTAACCCGGTGCTGGTGCTCAAGAAGAACGGCACTTGGCGTATGTATGTGCACTACACAGACTTGAACAAGGCTTGTCCGGCTGATCCTTTTGCTCTCCCTCGTATTGATCAAATTATTGATGCTACGGCAGGCTGTGAGCGTTTGAGTTTTCTGGATGCTTATTCTGGTTATCATCAGATCAAAATGGCAGTTAAGGACCAGGAGAAGATAGCTTCTATATCTCCCTTTGGAGCCTTCTGTTATGTGTCTATGCCTTTTGGGCTCAAGAGTGCCCAGGCGACTTATCAGCGGTGTGTGCAGAATTGCCTTTATAATCAGATTGGGCGCAATGTTCATGCTTATGTGGATGATATCATGGTGAAATCCAGGAAAGCAGAGACGTTAATAGCTGATCTGGAGGAAACTTTTGATAATCTCAGGGTTAATAAGATGATGCTTAATCCGGCCAAGTGTGTCTTTGGTGTACCGACAGGCAAGCTCTTGGGTTTTCTAGTGTCTAACAGGGGCATTGAAGCTAATCCGGAGAAGATCAAGGCTATTACGCCCCTGGCTAAACCGGCGTCTATCAATGATGTTCAACGTCTGGCGGGACGTATTACAGCACTAAGCCGGTTTATCAGCCGGTTGGGAGAGAAGGCCATCCCTCTATATCAGATGATAAAAAAGACAGACAACTTTGTCTGGTGTGATGCTGCTAATGCGGCATTTGAGGATCTGAAGAAGCAGTTAGCCGAGCCGCCTGTTCATGCTACCACCATTGATAAGGAACCATTGCTGTTATATGTGGCTGCTAACGCCCGGGCGGTCAGCGTGGCTATTGTGGTGGAGTGCAAGGAGGCCGGTAAGGAGTATCCGGTTCAACAGCCGGTTTATTATATCAATGAGGTACTTATTGAGTCAAAGCAGAGATACACACATTGGCAGAAGCTGGTGTATGGAGTTTTAATGGGAGCCGGAAGCTCAAGCAATACTTTCAGAGCCATCCCATCACCATGGTCAGTTCCACTCCTTTGGGAGATATCATCCAGAATAGGGAAGCAACTGGCCGGGTTGCTAAGTAGGCTTGTCGAGCTTGGACCTCACGGGTTAAAATATATGCCTCATACGGCCATCAAGTCTCAAGCCCTCGTGGATTTCATCAATGACTGGACAGAGTTGCAGGCACCGGAGGATAAACCGGATAATACATACTGGACTATTCACTTCGACGGATCCAGACAATTGGAGGGCTCGGGGGCTGGAGTGGTTCTTACTTCCCCTCGAGGTGAAAATTTTTGTTATATTCTCCGCTTGGTGTTTCCCTGTACTAACAATGCAGCTGAGTACGAGGCCTTGCTTCATGGTCTTTGGATGGATAAGGAGATGAACTTAATCCGAGTATGTTGCTTCGGCGACTCCGATTTAGTGGCTCAACAAGTGTTTGGTACTTGAGATTCAAAGGATCCACTCATGGCGGCTTATCGGCGTGAGGTGGATGTCATTGCTGGTCACTTCAAGGGTTACCAGGTCGAGCACATTGATCGGCACAAGAATGAAGCAGCGGACGCTTTAAGCCGGCCCGGGTCTCAGCTAAACCGG
Source organism: Aegilops speltoides (assembly GCA_021437245.1). Taxonomy (NCBI): domain Eukaryota; kingdom Viridiplantae; phylum Streptophyta; class Magnoliopsida; order Poales; family Poaceae; genus Aegilops; species Aegilops speltoides. The sequence continues at coordinate 253,040,515 of CM038142.1, read as the reverse complement.
TACCGCCCAATGTCTTTCTTGACGTTCTACATAACCCATCGGTCAAAATACCAACAGAAGAGGATCTGGCTGTTCCCGACCCGGAGGCTCAATTGGTGGCGGTTCTTCATGCTATCCCTGATTGGACAGTGCCTTACTTGGCGTATATGACCTGGGGCGAGTTACCTAAGGACGAAGTTCTGGCCAGACAGATAATCTGGCGGTCCAAGTCCATGACTATTGTCAATGGTGAGTTACATCACTCCAGTGTCTCGAGGGCGTTTCAGCGTTGCGTTTCTCCTGAAGAAGGCTGTGAGATCTTGCATGAAATCCACAACGAAGATTGCGGTCATCATGCCGGTTCAAAATCCCTGGTGGCTAAGGCTTTCCGACATGGTTTTTACTGGTTAACAGCTCATGCTAATGCTGAGGATCTAGTCAGGAAGTGTGATGGCTGTCAGAAGTTTTCACACCGAGCCCACGTTCCAGCCCAGGAATTGAGGATGATTCCAATCACCTGGTCATTTGCAACTTGGGGGCTGGATATGGTTGGACCTTTTAAGAGGTCCAAGGATAAGAAGACCCACCTTCTGGTGGCGGTTAATAAATTCACCAAGTGGGTGGAGGCAGAGCTAGTCAGCACGTGTGATGCAGCCACGGCGGTTCAATTCATGAAAAAGGTGATTTTCCGCTTTGGTTTTCCACACAGCATTATAACAGATAATGGCACAAATCTCTCCAAGGGTGCCATGGAAGAGTTCTATCAGCGTGAGCACATCCGGCTTGACGTGTCATTGATGGCTCACCCCCAGTCTAATGGTCAAGCTGAGAGAGCTAATCAAGAAATCCTAAGGGTATCAAGCCCCGGCTTATGGTCCCTTTGCAGAGGACGCCGGGTTGTTGGGTGGAGGAGTTGCCTTCCGTGTTATGGAGCATTAATACCACCCCCAATAGATCTACAGGTTATACACCCTTCTTCATGGTTTATGGAGCAGAAGCAGTTCTCCCAAGTGATATTCGCTATGACTCGCCCCGAGTGGCAGCTTATGTTGAAGCAGACAATGAAAGAGCACGCCAAGATGCATTGGACCTGTAAGATGAGAAACGGGACATAGCGGCAGCTCGTTCGGTGATTTATCAGCAAGACCTGCGGCATCATCACAGCCGTCGGGTTAAAACTAGAGCTTTTCAAGAAGGCGACTTAGTGCTCCGGCTTATCTAAGATCAGACCGACATGCACAAGTTATCCCACCTTGGGAAGGGCCCTTTGTGGTCAGCAAGAATCCGAACAATGGGTCATACTACCTTATCGATGTTTGAGAGCACAAAGACTCACGCAAGTCGGAGGAGGAGACCCGCCGGCCGTGGAATATTGCCCATCTTCGGCCTTACTACACCTGAGCCATAGGCTCCTATTATGTACATATTTTTGACAATGTATATATTATGATCAATATAATAAACCGGCATCCTTGCTAAAGCGGGGCCTCTGCGGTTCGTCTTTAAAAAAAAATCTTGGTTACATGGGGGCTTATGCTTATAAAGCGGAGTTCTGATTGTCCATTGATCTGGCTTATAAAGCTACAAAAAAAGAGAGCATAGCTCAAATATAAGCTTGGGAGCTTAATACCCAACATCATAAGGAGCCAAAGAGAGTTTATTGCAAAGCATACCTCAATAAAACATAGGCGTCCACTGAGCACAGCTCAAAATATTGCTTGGGGGATCTTTGCTTCTACAAGAACAAAGAATCTACACCTTGCAATAGGCTATAAAAGCCAAGCTTGGAAGCCGGGTGTATTCACCTAAAACCCCGGGTTAACCTTCCTTCATCAAGTAAGCACTCCGCCCAGGTAATCCTGGTATGACCCGCCGAACGTTTGACAAGTCAATCTTATATAGACCCTGAACTTGTCAAAGTTAAAATGACAATTGGTTAATGTGAGGTCCATCTTAAAAGGCTTTGTGAAATGGTTTAACTCAGCGGCCTGGCAGCCCATGAAAATCCTCACCTTTTTACATATTTTATTCACAAATCTTTCTTTTCGATGTTTATTTCGATGAGGTTTATATTCAATCTGGTGATTGTTAACCCGGACTGTTTTTTTGAGTTGCCAAGTGCAAACTTATAAGATGACCAGTGTCAGTTGACCCGGCTTGGCTTTCAACTATAAGTTGTTAGTACACTATCAATTATAACCCGGTATTTGTTAAACTGGACTGGCTTTGACTATAAGTCGACAGAATAATCATCCGGTGTTTATTGTAACCCGGCATGGCTTTATCATAAACCAGCAAAGCATGGTGGGAGTTATCAGCACTCAAAGATTTGGGTTCTCACCCTTACTACAGTAAAGTTGATAAACCAACAATGTGATTCAATGTCACAGGTATGAAGTATTTCATATTTCATTACTCTTGATAATACAGCCCTGGTTATAAACCATGGCTTCATAATTGGGTGTTATGACCCATCCGGCGGTAAACCGCCAGGACAATTTCAGTTTCTTATATGCAGAAACAGGATTGTATAAAGTTGTTAAGGATCATAAGCAGACATAGCATAATCTTGACGGATCAACAGTATCAGGCAAAGTGAATATGCACGATGGCATAGAAGACCAAGTGTTTAAACTAGCCTATTACAAGGCAGCAGATGCCCAAAAGAATAATTGTTTATCACCGATATCTCGGTATGCAGAAGCTAAACCGGCCTCCAGATTATGATTCTTCCTCGGGCTGACTTGAAGGTTGTGGATCATCGTGCGCCGGTTCACCCTCCACCTCTCCACCCAGTGGCTGGAAGTCAATAGTTGCCCAGTCAATCCCAGTTAAGGCTCGGAAGACAGCTTCATCGGTTATAAGGGTGGACGGTTCAACATCAGGGGCGTAAGTATGCTTACGAATTGGCGGAATAAGATTCTGCACTTCATAAACCGATGCATCAATCTATTTGTTGTCTGCGTCATAAATCGACTAGTGGAAAGACAAATTTGTCTCTTCACCTAGTTTACTTGCAAGTGGACGCATTTCCTTCGTTAAAGCCCTGAGGGCGTCATTGTCAAAGTCTGACCCATCTTCTTTTTGGCTGGGATAGCCGTTTCCAATGTCTTCCGGATCAAGATCAGATATCCAGGCCTTGGCCCAAGTCAATGCAGACAGAGCACCGTCTCTTGCAGGTGATCTCTTCACCTCCTCGAGCTGGGCAGGCGTCATGGATAACTTTGCCAATGTTTCCTTGATCAAAGTTGGGGGCGGTTTATTGTATGAGGCTGTGCAGATGACCCGTTGAACGCCGGTATATAGCTGCTCTATCAATGTATAGGAAGCCTTCAGTTTCTTGCGCATATTCGAGCCAAGATGAGTAACGTGGCTACCTGCAATGGTTAAAATATTGTTATTAAACTGACAGTTTCAAGGATGTTTAAGTACAGCTCATGAAGAGGGTATTTACCAAAGACAGCAGAGGTCATAGCGTTGATTTGCCGCTTGGACGATCGGCTCTTGATCGCGGTTTAAGGGTCGCTCAAAGATCTTACGCCCGCTTTATCAGAGTTGTCCTTTCAGCATCACATTTTGCTCGTTCTCTTTTTAAACCATCCTTCAGTTGTTCCATGGCTGATAAAGCGTCGGTCAGCTCTTCCTTCGCCTTGGAGGTTTCTGCTTGCTGGGACTTAATATTTTCTTGAAGGTCGGCGCTTTGAGATTCCTTCTTGTTCAGATCAGCCTGCAAGAGACAGTTAATGAGTTGGTAGTGCATCTTTGAAGTCCCAAGCACATAACAAGTAATATCCTTGGCACTTGGGGGCTAATGCATATCGAACCTTCATGACAGGAAAGGTACCAGTTCATCCTGAAGGTATAAACTGGCCCTTGGGGGTACACCTGTGACGCCCGGATAATTAAGCTACAGTAATCCTCTGTTAATGATGCCTTGTCACCACTGTTACTCTTGCTAAACCTCACTTGTTTCAGACACAGGTCAAATTCAAATTTCGAAAACAAGTCAAATTCTTATTTCTTCGAGTTGTCAAGTAAAAATGTTCGATGGGTTGAAAATATTCACTAACTAATTGTCATGGATGATTCAAATCAACTTTTTCTTATACTTTTCCATTTGTGAAAAATCCAAATCAATTCAAAGTCCTCTCAAACTTTTTGTGGTAGTGCCAAATATTGTAATGTATTTATGTGGCCAAGTTCCACATTTTTACAAAGACCAATTGGCTGCTCAAAATATTGCAAACAGATTCTGCAACAGAGTAAAAATAAAATAAAAAGAGAAGGGCCTATTCTACTTGGCACTTTGGCCCAACTAGCAAAATGGCCGGCCCAGCCCACCTTCCCTCTCCTTCAACCTGCTACAGGGAGACAGGGGATCGTGGCGCCCATCCGCCGGCCATGTCGTGCGTGGCGGCCATCCCCACCTCCCCGATGGCTACAAGGGCACCCCAAGCCCCCCCTCTTTCCCCCGGGCGAACCCTAGCCGCCTCTCCTTCCTCTCACCCGTGTTGTGACCTCCTCTGCTCGCCCCGCCCGAGCGACACCGTCGCCATGCCGCCTCCACAGACGCGGCCACCGGCCTCCCCAAGCCCTGTGACCACGACCAGGAGGACAACCACCGTCAACTTCGTCCATCCCGTGCATCAAATCGAGCAGATCCGCACCGAATCGCCGCCATCGAGCTCGTCCTCGAACTTCTGCATCCGACGGCCGCCTCTGTCGATTCGCCCTGCTCCGCCCCACCCCCGGCTTCCCCGAGCTCGTACACGACCTCCCAGTGAGCCCTGCCTGTTCCTCCTTCACCTCCCCCTTGTTCCTTGTTTCGATTGATTGCCATAGATGCCCCCGCGCGTTGCTGTTTGCCATGGACGGAGGCCGGCTCCCCGCGCATGCTCGCCGCTCCTGTCGCGCGTCCACCGCGCCCAACGCGGCTGCCGGCCGCGCCCTGGCCACCCCGCGGCTCGCCCGCCTTGCCCCGCTCGCCCGCTGCTTCTCCTCCCGTGCCACTGCCGCCGGCGACCACAGCCACCCCCCCCCCCCCCCCCCCCCGCGCTGCAGGCCGTGGCCTCGTCCGCGCCGGAGGCCGCGCACCCGCCCTCCTACTCCGGCCGGCCGCTAATGGCTATGGCCTCGCCCTCGCCGCCCTCGGCTAGCCCTGCCGCTAGTCCGACCGGCCGCGCCGTGGCTGCCGGCGCCTTGTGCCTGCGCGAGCCCAGCCGGCGAAGCCACCGGCCTTTGCCTAGGCCGGCCGCTGTTCGGTTAGTGGGATAACCCCCTCCCTGACACTAACCCACTCCCTAACCGCTCACTGACCCGTGGTCCCAAGGCCACTAACTTAATCTGAGGCAATAACTTATTTTAATAAAAAAACTGTTAAAGTATGTGTCACTTACACATGGGCCCCACCAGTCAGTTTGACTAGTTAACAGTCAACTGTTGACTGTTGACTGGGCTGCTGACTCAGCCCCTCCTGGACCCACATGTCAACCTGTGTACACTTTTGTGTACACAGTGCTGTGTGCACTTAGCAATTTCGCATTTGTTTTCGGATTAAAATTAATTCCAATATATAAATAAAACTTTGAAAATCATAGTAAATTAACTGTAGCTCGGATCGAAAAACTTTGTACATGAAAGTTGCTCAGAAAAACGAGACGAATCTGGATAAGCCCTCCGTTCGTCTATCACACGTCCCTAGCATAGCAAACATGCAACCTTTCCCCTCCGGTTCATCTGTCTGATAGATGTCTGGAACCGGGAAAACTTTCCCGGATGTTTCCCCCTTCGCCAGTATCGCCTAGCGCCGCGTTAGAACACCTCTATCCCGCTTGTTGCCCTGTTATGCACTTGCTTGCTATGTATTTACTGTTTCTTCCCCCTCTTCTCTCCGGTAGACCCTGAGACCGATGTTGATGTCCCTGTGATCGACTATGTCGACGACGACCCTTCTTCTTGTTTGAGCAACCAGGCAAGCCCCCTTTTGATCATCCCGATATCGCCCATTCTATACTCTCATGCTTGCATTAGATTTTGCTACTGTTATTGTTTGCTCCTATTCTGATGCATAGCCTACTTTTGTACCTGCTATTGTTACCTACCTGCTTATCCTAAACTGCTTAGTATAGGTTGGCTAGTGATCCATCAGTGACCCCACTTGTCCTTGTTGCCCCTACTTCATCATTGACACCTCGATCAGCGTGATCGATGACCAGAGCCGGACACCTCACATCACATCACGCCCCCTTTAGTTGCTCGACTCTGCAGAGCTACTATCGAGTGCCGAGGGTGATCCCTCATAACGCACTCCTGATGATAATTCCGTAGTATAGCTATTCGGTCATGGTCATCGAGGGTGATTTCCTCTTTCACCATTCCCGATACGGCTCTGTCGTTCAAGTGTGAACCTCGAGGGTGATCCCTCTTACGTTCACCTTGATGATTACATTGAGTGGAATCCACCGGGGGTGATTCCTCGGGTTTTCCCCTTGATGTCTGGACACACAGTTACAATGACTTTACTTGAGACCTTGGTGAAAGTCGGGCGGGCCCGGAGAGCACCCGCAAGATAATGGCGTGTACGGCCGCATTCCGAGCCCTTGTCGTAAGTCCACGAGGCGGGCGGCGGGGTCACTTTCGATCGTGAGTCTCTGCTTTCGTCTCCATAAGCTAATAATACACTATGGTTTGGGTATTTGTTCTGAGTTGGCCTCTGGCCTTTATGCACTAACCACCACGCGAGAATAGATATGGGCCTCGATGTCGTGGTATCGGTACCAAGCTTTGTCGGGGCGTCGATTCGATTGTGGTTGGGCGGATCGTGCCATCCACTTCACGGGTGGTCTTGGTATCCCTTGCGCTGCGATCCGGTCTGCAACGGGCGATGGGCCCGGACCGGAGTGCTTAGGATGTAGACCGGCGGGGACCTCTCTGCTGAGCCTAGGTCGGGCTGCGACGTGTTGATCTTCCGAGGCCGGGCATTGACCTCAGAAAGGTGTTTTCGGCCAGAGTGATCGAGCATGTTGGAAAACGTGGTGCACCCCTGCAGGGAAAATCTTTATTCGAATACCGTGTCCACGGTAATGGACGTTCAGACTTATATCCTGATCTGATACAACTTCAAATGGATACTTGAGATATGTGGCTCCGGGATTGCTTTCTCGCAGGGAGTCGAGGAAGGATCTCTGGGCATTATTGTTACAACATGCTTGTTAAATATAAACTGCTATTCTTTACTCTTCTACATCTTTGCAAGATGCGAGGAGTGCGTGAAGATGCTAGTCTTCGATAGGCTAGGCTTTCCCCTCTATTACGGCATTCTGCGATTCGGTCCACGATACAAACCTTCCATTTGATACGGTGCATACTTAGTGTAGATCTTATGCTTGCGAGTACTTTGGATGAGTACTCACGGTTGCTTTGTTTGCCCGTTTCCCCTTCCTTCTTCTTTACGGTTGATGCAACGGATGGTGGATCCTCGAGCTAGATGCCACCGCCAATGGATCTTTGCTGCGTGGAGATCGCCAAGACCAGGAGTAGTTAGGAGGTCCCAGGCAGGAGGCCTTGCCTCTTCGATCGTTGTTGCTTTTGTGCTAGCCTTCTTAAGGCATCCTTGTTTAACTTATGTCTGTACTCAGATATTGTTGCTTTCGCTGACTCTTGTGTATCGAGCTATGTATTCGAGCCCTCGAGGCCCTGGCTTGTAATATAAAGCTTGTATTATTTTTATTTGTGTCTAGAGTTGTGTTGTGATATCTTCCCGTGAGTCCCTGATCTTGATCATACACATTTGCGTGTATGATTAGTGTATGATTGAATCGGGGGCGTCACAACACCAGCAAAAATTCAATATTATTCTACTACAAGTCCCGGTTCACAACAATTTTATGAACCGACCCTTGGGGGCTACTGGAGTTGATATTATAAGCCAATTATAAGGAAAGAAAATTTATGCAAGAGGGAGTGATATTTACCTCATACCGTTCCTTCATTAGGCCCACTAAATCGGCTTCATAGTCGCGGCTGGTGTACAGGCAGTTTAAATATCCAGAATGGATATCTTGGGTGCTGAGATGAGCATAGCTTGATAAATCTGTTTTCCATTTGCCCTTGTCCATAGCAGAAAACTCTTCCTTAGCACTGCTTTGATAAAGCGACAGGGTTGCCAGGAGCAGTATGACCAAAATCGGTAATCACATCATCCGTGGTGTTATCAATAGTTTTGGCTGGGCTTGGCGGTTCAGCAGTTGTTTTTGCTGGACTTGGTGGATCAGCAGCTAGACTTGGCGGATCAGCAGACTGGCTCGTTGGATTCATATCTATCGGTTCAACAAAAGTATCCTGAGCCCGAGGTACCGGATCATCCAGGATAGTATCAGCATTCTCATCAAAGGCCTCTGAGGTCTTCTCCGGTTCAGTGGCCGGATTATCATCGGTCGGTTTGTTCAACTTGGCCTTTTTGCTAAGTCTGGCTTTGGCACTGGAAAGAACAGATACAAAAGATAACGTTATCAACAAATACAAGGCATAAAGGAGTAAGTATAATATGCTTACCCAGGAACAGTCTTGAGGGGAAGCATTTGTGTGGCCGATGACTCATCGGAGGATGAATGGGAGGTTCCCTGATAATTTGAATCAGACGGATTAAGAGGATATCGGAAATAACCTGCCCTCAGATAAAGTGTATCAGAAGTACAAGAGACCTCTTGACGGCGTTTGCGAAGTAGAGAGTTCGGTAAACCGGAGGAGGTAACCACTTGGCCACTATGCCAGGTTGTGCGGCGAGCTTCATGCTGTTGTGTCTTCAAAAGAAAGTGCGGATCCGAATAAGCAAGAGGGCATGAAAATTTTAATTTCCGGACTGCTCGACGGATTTTTGGTACTCGCACATGATCTGAGTCGGAAGATAGAATAATTATCTCTGCATCACCAACGCGGCTAGCTTCCGCATCATCCTGATAATAACAATTGTCAATGAGGTGTATGAAAAAAGAACCGAGAGAGTCAAGTTCTACCTCTGAATCCAGGTCATCGAGCTCTTCATCATTGGGCAGGTCAGAGGCCTCGGCGGTTCTTTTCTTTGCGGGTTTCTTTTTAACCCTGGTCTTGACGCGAGGCGCTCTCACCGGTTTATCCTGCGGCTTCACCGGTTTATCTTGTGATTTCCTCTTCCAGAACGGATCATCACCCTGCATAGATGGACAACGAATTATAAAGGAATTTTTAAGAGGGGACGTATTGAAACAAAAATGAGGCAATTCTTATAGCTGGCGGTTTGTTGGAAGTACAGAAGGGACTGAGCCCTACTTTGCTGCATACAGCCATCGGTTCATCAAGCATTTTCTTGACAGATTCGGTGACTTCATCATCAGTGAGCTGGATGTCAACATGACGCTGAGGGTCTTTCAAATCCCCTGTGTATTCACACGTTAAACCAGGGCGCCGGCTTAAAGGCATAACACTCCAAGAAACCCAGCACCAAACGAAGTCAACGCCTGTCAGACCGTTTGCATCAAAAGCTCTAAGTTTTGATAGCTGAGGGGCGTATTTTGATCGTTCCTTGGCAGTCAGTCACTGAGGAACTGGACGCTCTCTGGTAAACCGGTGTGCACGATAACCCGGTAGAGGGTTCTCATCAGGTGGAGATGTATCACGGCAGTAAAACCAAGTCTGATTCCAGTCCTTGGGATGACTATGATGCTTGGCATGAGGGAAGCTGACATCTTTCCTCTTCTGGATTGAAACCCCACCCAGCTCAGTGTTAGGTCCATCAGTGAACTCGGTACGGCAGTTCAAATAGAAGTAATCTCTGAACAGCTCAACAGTGGGTTCCTCTTGCAGATAAGCCTCGCAAAAAACTTGAAAGTTACAAATATTGGACACGGAGTTAGGCCTAATGATGCGGAGCATCCTTCCATCATCCCCATGGACTCTACATCAACACCTACAACACCACAAGGACCAATGACTCGAGCACGTGCAAGAGCTCTTGAAACCAAGGTGACATCACTCCTCTCACAACTCTCCTTCGATTCACATGAGACATGGTTACTACCTCAAACGGAAACTCTATGCATACTCAGGCACCAAGGAGTCGACCATGAAGAGGCTCGGAAGCAAGGAGAATCGGAAGCGGAAGACATATGTGAAGACAAAGAGGAGAAAGCAACAAGAACCAGGGAGGCCGGACGATCCGGACAGAGGCCCGGACGATCCGGACAGAGCCCGGATGATCCGGACCCCGGTCCGGACGATCCGGCTAACTCCACCGAAGGCAATAGAACCTCCACGCTGAAGCCGGATCATCCGGACCCAGACCCGGATCATCCGGACTCCGCCCGGACGTCCGGACCTCCAAATGGACATCCGCCCGTCGCCGCCACCACCGACCCTCCAGCTCATCCGGACTCCACCCGGATCATCCGGACCGTCCGGATCATCCGGACCCTCGTCGGATCATCCGGCCAAGCCTGCAGCGTGTTGAGCCGAGCCCATGTACCCCTTCGCCCAGACTCTATATATAGGACGCCCTCTCCTCACTTTGAGACTTAGCATTGGATTAGCTCATATTTGTGTGTGAGAGCCTTTGCTCATCCACCGGTACTTCTCCTCGGAGATCAGGACCTCCGTCTAGGAGAAGATCCATCGGATTCAAGACCCCTACCTAGGGAAGATCCCCTCGTGGATGCAAGACCTCCTCCGGGAGAAGAACGGCTACCTTTGTATCTTTCCTTTGTTGATTGTGGACCATGTATCACTCGTGCTTAGATGATCTAGACCTTGTGTGATCGATCTCTTGTCGGTTGAGTGTCTCTCTCGTTCTTCCCCGTGATTTCCTCTCGTTCTTCCGCGCGTTCTTCGTGTTCCATCCGTAGGATCCCCTCCAAACGTGAAAGATCGACGAATTAGGGTTCTACCCTACATCATATGGTATCATGAGCCACGTTGATCACGTTTTTGGAGCCCCTACCTCGTGATTTCTAGCTTGATTTTGTTGTTTTCGTCCTAAAAAACCCGAAAATCCCCACAAAAATACCCCAATTTTTTTTGTGATTTGTTAGTTTTGATGATGTTTTTTGTTTTTGATCCGTGGATTCGGTGTGTAACTCGTGGATCTTGTGTTTCCCCACCTTCTTCCCCTCGAAATCCACCCAAAATCCCCGAAATCGTCAAATCCCACCCCATTTTCGTGTTCTTCCCGTGCGTGGTTGACCTGCCCGGATCATCCGGACCAAGTCCCGGATCATCCGGACTTCGCCCGGATCATCCGGCTCTGGCCGGATCATCCGCTTCTCTGCCAAACTGCAGCTTCTGCAGTCCACCATCCACCTCCACCACCATCCACACATCCATACACCCTCCCCACTCTATCCACCACCATTTCCACTTGCCAAACCCCAAGACTTAACCTCCGTACTACCATTCGATTTTGAGTTCGACAATTTGAGTGAGATTTCCGTGTCCTCTTGTGTTTCGGCTATCTAGGCGCGGTGTGACATCAACAACAAACGCTCATTTTGGTCGACTACTCAGCTTCGCTACGGACGGTAACATCGACGACATCTTTGTCATACCTTGCAATTGCATTGATAACCATCATATACCATCTTTTGCGTTGCTTACCCACCGAGACTAGCCATTGAGTATTGCCGGCAACGTGACTTGTGCACATTAGTTGCATACACCATATCATACATACAATTGAGGTGCATATCTCGGAATCAACTTGTGTGTCACAAAGTTGTCATCGCATACACAATTGCTATCTTAGTTAAATCAAGTTTGCATAAGAAAAGAGCTCAAAAGAGAAAGAGCCACTCAAGCTTTTAAGCAAAGAGGAAAGATAAGCAAAGAGCTTATAAGCAACAAGCATAGCATCATACAACATTAAGATTGTCATATACGATCATCTTGGATCATTGCACCGATACATCATACATATAGCATACGTGGGATAGAGATCGTTGCATTTTTGCCTAGTAGGTTGTGCACAAGCTCCGTATCCGCCTATTGTGCAATCATGCTAGCGTCTCTCTAGTATTGTGCAACAAGAGCATTTTCGTGGATTCCACATTTTGGCTCACTTTTGGTTTGCACAATCCCATTTATCTATTTGCGTGTGTGTTTCCGTGTACCACTACTTGCTTGGTCTACTTGTTGCATATGCGAATTTGCGAATCTTCTTCAACATTTTTGAGTCAAGCTAATGATTGCAATCAATTTTGTGCCACCATCCTAACCAAGCTCCACCAAAAGCTTTTACTTGTGTAGGTGTGAGAATCGACAAGGATCGGTACCAATAGTGCTATTTCATTGTCCGCATTTGAGTGAACTTGATTCATCTTCAACTTCGGTCAAAGGTACATTGGTATTCATTCTTCTCCTTCTACCACTCACAATTTGCTTGAAATGATGGACAGGCCAAGTTCTTCTACAAATCCACTCTTCATCGAGCAAGACGATGACATGTCATCATCGTCACCAAGAGCCACCTCTTTGGCGCAAGAACGAGCTCTCCATCAAGAGCAACAAACAATGAGCGAACGCATCGACAACCTCTCCACCGACTTGCGACTCTCCGAGAAACGTACACGCGATTACTTCGACAACAAACTCGACGCGCACAAGAAAGAGAACGATGCAAGAATGGACAAGATCCGCGCCTTGTTGGTGAACCGGCGTACTTCTACCTCTTCACACTCAAGACGGAGCCACTCAAGTCGCCACTCCGACGACTCCTTCTCCGACACAAGTACACCGTCATCGAACATTCTTTGTCGAGCCGCGCGTCAAGACCGTCATGCATCTCGCAACCCGCTACACGACAAGAATCTCCAAGAGCAAGTTGATGAAGAAGTTCCTCGTCCTCAATCGAGCCAAATGGCGTTTGCTCAAGCACAAGAACAACAACGTCTTCGCCACCAACATGAACAAGAACGAGCGCGCCTACACCAAGAGCAACAAGACGCCGAGACTAAACATCTTCAACAACAACAACGCGAAGCACAAGCTCTTGAGGCGGAACGCGCCCTTCAAGCATCCACTCGAGCTCTCGACAACCGCAATCGCGAAAGGCGCAATCAAGAGGAAGCACTTCGAGAAGAAATACAAGAGAGGAACTACCATCCGCGTGCGCAACGTCAAGCTCCTCAAGCTCAACCTCAACCTCAAGGTCAACAAGAACAAGTTGATCATGGACTTCCTCCTCACCAAGAGCAACATGAGGATGATTACCCTCCACGACAAGAACGTCATCATCAACATCGACCTCAACACAATGAAGAGCAACGCTATGGCAAGCTCAAGTTCACAATGCCCAAGTTCAATGGAACCAATGATCCCGAAGAGTACCTCTCATGGGCATTGAAGGTCGACAAAATCTTTCGTTTGCACAACTATGAGGAAGAGAAGAAGATCTCCATGGCATCACTTGAGTTCCAAGACTATGTGCTCATATGGTGGGAACAAGTCCTTGAGCGCCGACAAGCAAGAGGTGAACCTCCAATCACCACTTGGGCTCAAATGAAGGATGTCATGCGAGCACGCTTTGTGCCCACCTACTACAACCGTGATCTCTTCAAGAAGCTACAACTCCTCAAACAAGGAACAAAGAGTGTTGAAGAATACTACAAAGAGATGGAGATTGCCATGATTCGAGCCAATGTCAAGGAAGATGATGAGCAAACAATGGCACGATTCTTGAATGGACTCAACCATCCCATCAAGAAGATCGCCGACTTCCAACCTTACTCCAACCTCATTGAGCTCGTGCATCAAGCTACAAAAGCGGAACGACAAGTGCAAGATGACTACAAGTACGCCAAGTACTCATCCAAGACATACGGCCTCTCCAACAACCAAGCTTCAACAACTACCCCAACTTTGACATCAACCAAGCCTTTTCCAAGCAACGACGACAAGTCAAGTTACAAGAAAGCTTCGACGAGTTCAAGTCGTCGTCCTCCTAATACAAGCAACTCCAAGCCGCGTGCTTCATCATCTACTCCAACCGATGAGACCGTCAAGACAAGCTCCTTCAAGTGTTTTACTTGCGGCGGCCGAGGCCACAAGTCATATGAATGCACCAACAAGCGTACCATGATACTCAACGACGATGGCACCTACGACTCAATGAGTGAAGATGAAATGGACGCTATTGAGCAAGTGGCCATGCACCGGCGAATCAACGAGGATGAAGATGATCAAGTATTTTGTGATGAAGATACAAGCCCCGCTCTTGTTGTCTCCAAAGTCTTGACACTTCAACATCAACAAGAAGAAGACCAACGATGCCACATCTTCCACACAAAGGCCGGCATCAATGGGAGATCCGTCAAGGTCATCATCGATGGAGGTAGTTGCCACAACTTGGCAAGCGAAGAACTATGCTCCAAGCTCCAATTGGTCAAGAAGAAGCATCCGCAACCCTACAAGGTTCAATGGCTAAGTGACTCGGCACTATCTGAGTTGAGCATACGGTCCAAGTATCATTCAAAATAGGTGCATATGAGGACACTTTGGAGTGTGATGTGGTCCCAATGACCGTTTGCCACCTCCTCCTTGGTCGGCCATGGCAATTCGACCGTGGAGTCTACCACAAGGCGTACAAACCACTATAGCTTCAAGATGAAAGGCAAAGAATATGTCCTCGACCCATGTCTCCTAGTCAAGTGATAGCCGACAAACAAGCCACCAATCAAAGAGAGAAGAGTGAGAAAGTGAGCCACCAAAAGTGAGTGAGAGCCACAAGCCAAATTTGGCGCCTCTTAGCCTAGAGAAAAAACCTCATATTATTAGCCACCAAACATGAGATGAGAGAAGTGTGTGAGAACCCATCGAGTGTGATGCACTTTGTCCTAGTGTGCAAGGATGGAGAACCACAAACTAACACAAATCATGAGCTACCTTTGGTGTTTCAATCTCTTTTGCAGGAATTTCAAGATGTTTTCCCGATGAGCTACCTCGGGTCTACCTCCTCTTGAGGCATTGAGCATCGAATCGACCTCATCCCCGGCGCCACTTCCAAACAAAGCTCCCTACCGTGTCAACCCCAAAGAAACCAAGGAGATTCAACGGCAAGTACAACAACTACTCGACAACGGTCATGTACGTGAAAGCTTAAGCCCTTGCGCCGTGCCCGTTATACTTGTGCCTAAACCCGATGGAAGTTTCCGCTTGTGCTCCGATTGTAGACCTATAAATGCTATCACCATGCGCTATAGGCATCCCATTCCTCGCTTAGATGATATGCTTGATGAACTTAGTGGAGCCAACTTTTTCTCAAAAATTGATCTTAAAAGTGGCTATTACCAAATCCGCATTCATGAGGGTGATGAATGGAAAACTGCTTTCAAAACAAAATTTGGCTTATACGAATGGTTGGTTATGCCTATGGGTTTGTCGGAAGCTCCCGGAACTTTTGTGCGTCTTATGCATCATGTACTTCGTCCATACATTGGAATCTTTGTTGTGGTTTACTTCGATGATATTCTTGTGTTTAGTAAAACCATGAAAGAACATCTTGAACATGTTAAGCTTGTTTTGCAAACACTTCGAAAAGAAAGTCTTTATGCCAACTTGAAGAAATGCACTTTTGGAGTTGACAAAGTGGTTTTCTTGGGTTTTGTTGTCTCTTCCAAGGGTGTCCATGTTGATGAAACTAAGATCAAAGCAATTAAAACTTGGCCCCAACCCACCAATTTGCAACAAGTGCGAAGTTTCCTTGGTCTTGCAGGTTTTTATCGTCGATTTGTGAAAAACTTTAGCACCATTGCAGCTCATTTGCATGCTTTGAGTAAGAAGAATACTCCTTTTGTTTGGGGACCTTTACAATCCAACGCTTTTGATGAGCTCAAGTCTTTACTTACTCATGCTCCGATTCTTGCTTTGCCCAATTTTGACAAAACTTTTGAGGTCCATTGTGATGCAAGTGGTATCGGAATTGGCGGAGTTTTAATGCAAGAAAAATGAGTCATTGCTTATTTTAGTGAAAAACTCTCCGGTGCTCAACTTAACTATCCCGTGTA
Source organism: Aegilops speltoides (assembly GCA_021437245.1). Lineage (NCBI taxonomy): Eukaryota > Viridiplantae > Streptophyta > Magnoliopsida > Poales > Poaceae > Aegilops > Aegilops speltoides. The sequence goes on along the minus strand of CM038142.1, from coordinate 253,024,511 downwards.
TGACAAGGAATTATATGCTTTAGTGCGTGTCCTCCATGTTTGGGAACATTATCTTAGACCTCATGAGTTTGTCATCCATACCGATCATGAAACACTTAAGTACTTAAAAGGTCAAACTAAATTGAACAAGCGTCATGCCAAATGGAGTGAATTCATTGAATCTTTTCCATATGTGATCAAGTACATTAAGGGCAAGGAAAATGTAGTTGCCGATGCACTTTCACGCATATGCACGCTTGTCATCCAACTTGAGTTGAATGTTATTGGCTTTGAGCACATCAAAGAATTGTATGCTAGTGATCCATCTTTTGCACCTCATTATGCTAAATGTTTGACGCATACATCTTGGGAACAATATTACCTCAAGGACGGTTATCTTATGAGAGCTAACAAACTTTGCATACCCGAGTCTTCTCTTCGTTTGCTACTTTTGCAAGAGGCTCATGGAGGCGGACTCATGGGACACTTTGGACGCGACAAGACTTTCGCCACGCTCTCCAAGAACTACTTTTGGCCAAAGATGTTTCGAGACGTTTCACGCTTCACCACCCGATGCTCTACATGCCGCAGAGCTAAGTCAAAAGCTCAATCTCATGGTCTTTACATGCCTCTTCCAATTCCATATCAACCTTGGGAAGACATTAGCATGGACTTTGTACTTGGTTTGCCTAGAACACAAAATGGAAAGGATTCCGTGTTTGTGGTTGTAGATCAATTTTCTAAGATGGCACACTTTATTCCTTGCAACAAGGTAGAGGATGCTTCACATATTGCAAATCTCTTTTGTAGGGAAATCTTGCGCCTTCATGGAGTACCATAGTCAATCGTCTCCGACCGCGACGTCAAGTTCTTGAGTTACTTTTGGAAAACTCTTTGCGCCAAGCTCGGCATCAAGCTCTTGTTCTCATCCGCATACCATCCTCAAACCGACGGCCAAACGGAGGTGACGAACCAGACGCTCTCCACTCTACTTCGCGTGTTGATCAAGAAGAACATCAAGGAGTGGGAGACATGTCTACCCATCGCCGAAATACGCCTACAACCGCAAAGACATTCGACGACCGGCAAGTCCCCCTTCGAGGTCGTCTACGGCTTCAACCCATTGTCCCCATTGGACACCCTACCTCTACCTCTACAAGAGCGCACCAACCTCGACGCAAGTGCCCGTGCAAGCTACATCAAGAAGATGCATGAAGATACAAGAAACACCATCCAGCGCCAAGTACAACGACTAGCGAACAAGCTCAACATCAACAAGCAACCCATGATCTTCAACATAGGCGATCTCGTGTGGCTACACCTTCGCAAGGAACGCTTCCCCAACGAACGCAAGTCCAAACTTCTACCTCGAGCCGATGGACCCTTCAAGGTGTTAGCACGCTACAACAACAACGCCTACAAGTTCGACCTACCAAGCGACAAGTACAACGTGAGCGACACATTCAACGTCAAAGACCTCTCGCCTTTCCATGGTGATGAAGAACTAGATCCGAGGTCGGATCCTTTCGAAGGGAGGGGATATGATGCGGAGCATCCTTCCATCATCCCCATGGACTCTACATCAACACCTACAACACCACAAGGACCAATGACTCGAGCACGTGTAAGAGATCTTGAAACCAAGGTGACATCACTCCTCTCACAACTCTCCTTCGATTCACATGAGACATGGTTACTACCTCAAACGGAAACTCTATGCATACTCAGGCACCAAGGAGTCGACCATGAAGAGGCTCGGAAGCAAGGAGAATCGGAAGCGGAAGACATACGTGAAGACAAAGAGGAGAAAGCAACAAGAACCAGGGAGGCCGGACGATCCGGACAGAGGCCCGGACGATCCGGACAGAGGCCCGGACGATCCGGACAGAGCCCGGATGATCCGGACCACGGTCCGGATGATCCGGCTAACTCCACCGAAGGCAACAGAACCTCCACGCTGAAGCCGGATCATCCGGACCCAGACCCGGATCATCCGGACTCCGCCCGGACGTCCGGACCTCCAGCCGGACATCCGGCCCGTCGCCGCCACCAGCCGATCCTCCGGCTCATCCGGGACTCCACCCGGATCATCCGGACCGGTCCGGATCATCCGGGCCCTCGTCCGGATCATCCGGCCAGCGCCTGTGCGCGCGTGTTGGGCTGAGCCCATGTACCCCTTCGCCCCAGACTCTATATATAGGACACCCTCTCCTCACTTTGAGACTTAGCATTGGATTAGCTCATATTTGTGTGTGAGAGCCTTTGCTCATCCACCGGTACTTCTCCTCGGAGATCAGGACCTCCGTCTAGGAGAAGATCCATCGGATTCAAGACCCCTACCTAGGGAAGATCCCCTCGTGGATGCAAGACCTCCTCCGGGAGAAGAACGGCTACCTTTGTATCTTTCCTTTGTTGATTGTGGACCATGTATCACTCGTGCTTCGATGATCTAGACCTTGTGTGATCGATCTCTTGTCGGTTGAGTGTCTCTCTCGTTCTTCCCCGTGATTTCCTCTCGTTCTTCCGCGCGTTCTTCGTGTTCCCTCCGTAGGATCCCCTCCAAACGTGAAAGATCGACGAATTAGGGTTCTACCCTACATCACCTAATATCTTGAGGGTGGAGTTGGAAGCTGGCAAGAACGTCACGGAAGAACTTTGAACTGGGCGGGCTAAATCCTTGACCCAGATGATCAGCAAAAACAACCACCTCTCCATCCTTGGGCTTAGGAGGATTTTCTGGACCGGGAACTCTCCAGTGTATAACTTCCTTCTTTGCTAAAACGCCCGATGTAACAAACCCGATTAATCGTTCTTGATAAACTCGAAGGAAGAACAATTGCAAGCATAGAACACTTTGGCCATGTCAACGGAAAGCTGGAAAAGAGGATCAATGCCGGTTTAAGATTCATGACTAACGCAGATAAACCGGCGTAAGGACGGAGGGAGAAAATGTTGTAACATATGTACATGATAAACCGGATTCTGACATTAAGGTCAAGTTGGCGGTTTAAGAGAGGACTAATGGTACCTGGCGGGTTATCATTTTCTAAAGGTTAAACCGCCTACAATGGTGTGGTAGCTACAGATCTGAAAAATTGGTAAGTATTGTACAAACAGGTTTTACAGATTGGTGTTATAATACTGGATCTACCGCAGTTCAAAAAAGGAGAAAAATTCAAAAAACCCTAAGTGGTGACAGCGAAACAGCAAGGGTCCAGATGGGATTGTTTCACTAAAAAATAAATGCCATGATGAGAAGGATGGGTTATGGTTGCAGCCGCACAGGGATAAAGCCAAGTCTCGTCAAATACTCGTGTGACAGCAAGGTACAAGTGAAGAACACCGACGAACACCGAAGAACACTGAAACCCTAGCAGTAGATCTGGGGAAGAGAGAAAGAAAACTTATAGAGGTTGAAGGAGTAACGGAGAGGCTCCGCGTTTATCTAATCGAATCAGGTTGATGCAGCGGCTGTTGTTAGAGCAGAGGCGAAGGTCGGTGGCGGCGACTGTGCTCGAGCACTGCAGCGACGCGAGGAAGACGACAAGGTGTAGAGGCATGAAAGGGGAAAAGAGAAAATGACCCCTCGGTCCTATTTATAAAATGAAGGGATAAGTGAGAGGCACGGGAATCGAGGAACCCGAAAAAATGGATATGTGATGGAGCTGACGCCTCGATTTTCGGAGGTTCATTAATAATAGGGAAGTATTTACAGGTTTCAATAAGCAGGTGATGTCATGCCGATTTATTACAATCTTGGAAGATGATGTCATGGCGGTTTACAAGGTTCATATGGAGATGACGTCATGGTGGTTTACAAGGTTCACACGAAGATGTTCAAGAAGAAATTTTCCTAAGTATTGAAGATTGACATGAACAGGTTCAAATCAATCTGAGGCCTAATGATGGGGATATAACTACTGAGTATAAACCACCCAGGAGGGGCCGGGTTATACTCACAAGGAGTCATCCGTATTGAAGCCCATGAAGACAAGGAATACGACGCTTTACTACAGAGACTTAAAGGCCCTGAGCCCAAGGGCGGATTAGGGCCCATAGACATAAACCGCCATGAGATATGTAACTTGTATTGTAAGATAGGGAAAGGTAGAAACCGAGCCGGACACATGTATGAGCCGGCCTCGGGATTCTGTAAACCCCTGGGCGTCAACCTGTGTATATAAAGGGACAAACCGGCGGCGGATCAGGGACAAGAAACAACAACTCGAGAGATAGGTAAAGCGGATTCGCTCCCTGCTCATCGAGACCCCATCAATTCCACCACAACTGGATCGTAGGCTTTTACCTTCACCGCGAGGGGCCGAACCAGTATAAACTCCCCGTGTCCTTTGTCCGGTTTAACACCTTTAAGCTAATCTCGTTGCGACAGCTCCACGACTAAGTCCTCACACTAGGACATCTGACGTGATAATTCCACGACACCTACCGATTTTCTTGTTCTTGGTTCCCCACAAGATGATTTTTGTCCCATTATATTTGGTACCTTTCTTGAATACTGTTAATGCTAAGACAGACTGTGAGGAAGAAATTGTTACTCTATGTTTTGTGCATATGTCTCATGATTTCAATTTCTCTAAATTTCATAGACAACCCCATGATAAAGAACTGCCTAGTAAGGATGGAATTATTGGTCTTGCTTCTATTGTCGTGCCTCCTACTGATCATTTAGAACAATATTTGCTAGATCATGAAAATGATATGTTTATGAATGAAAGAAAGGAATTAGATAAAATATTCTTTAATCAATGGCCTGTTTTGAAACACAATTTGCCTGTTGAAATCCTTGGGGATCCTCCTCCACCCAAGGGTGACCCCATTTTTGAGCTTAAACAATTACCTGATACTTTGAAATATGCTTATCTTGATGAAAAGAAGATATATCATGTTATTATTAGTGCTAACCTTTCAGAGCATGAAGAAAAGAGATTATTGAGAACTCTGAAGAAGCACCGTGCTGCTATTGGATATACTCTTGATGATCTTAAGGGCATTAGTCCCACTCTATGTCAGCACAAAATTAATATGGAGCATGATGCTAAACCAGTTGTTGATCACCAACGAAGGTTAAATCCTAAGATGAAAGAAGTGGTAAGAAATGAAATACTAAAGTTTCTGGAGGCAGCTATAATTTATCCTATTGCTGATAGTAGATGGGTAAGTCATGTTCATTGTGTCCCTAAGAAGGGAGGTATTACTGTTGTTCCCAATGACGAGAATGAATTGATTCCAAAAAGAATTGTTACAGGTTATAGAATGGTAATTGATTTTCGTAAATTAAACAAAACTGCTAGAAAAGATCATTACCCTTTACCTTTTATTGATCAAATGCTAGAAAGACTAGCAAACATACACATTTCTGCTGTCTAGATGGTTATTCTGGTTTCTCTCAAATACCCATGTCAAAAGAGGACCAAGAAAAGACCACTTTTACTTGCCCTTTCGGTACTTTTGCTTATAGACGTATGCCTTTTGGTTTATGCAATGCACCTGATACCATTCAAAGATGTATGACTTCTATATTCTCTGAGTTTTGTGAAAAGTTTGTTGAGGTTTTCATGGATGATTTCTCCGTTTATGGAACTTCTTTTGATGACTGCTTAAGCAACCTTGATCGAGTTTTGCAGAGATGTGAAGAAAGTAATCTCGTCTTGAAATGGGAGAAGTGCCACTTTATGGTTAATGAAGGTATTGTCTTGCGGCACAAAATTTCTGAAAGAGGTATTGAAGTTGATAAAGCTAAAGTAGATGCTATTGAAAAGATGTCGTGTCCTAAAGATATCAAAGGTATAAGAAGTCTCCTTGGTCATGCTGGTTTCTATAGGCGGTTTATTGAAGACTTTTCTAAAATTTCTAGGCCTCCTACTAATCTCTTGCAAAAAGATGTTCCTTTTGTTTTTGATGATGATTGTGTAGAAGCATTTGAAATACTTAAGAAAGCCTTGATTTCTGCACCTATTGTTCAACCACCTGATTGGAATTTGCCCTTTGAAATTATGTGTGATGCTAGTGATTATGTTTGTTGGTGCTGTTCTAGGACAAAGAGTTGATCAGAAATTGAAAGAGAAATTATGATACTCTACTGAAAAAGAATTTTTAGCAGTTGTTTTTGCATGTGATAAGTTCAGATCTTATATTGGTGATTCCAAAGTAACTGTTCACACTGATCATGCTTCTATTAAATAAATTATGGAAAAGAAAGATGCTAAACCTAGACTTATTAGATGGGTTCTCTTCCTACAAGAATTTCATCTGCATATTATTGATAGAAAGGGAGCTGAGAATCCCGTTGCAGACAACTTGTCTAGGTTAAAAAATGTTCTTGATGACCCACTGCCTATTGATGATAGTTTTCCTGATGAGCAATTAGCTGTCATAAATGCTTCTCATAACACTCCATGGTATGTTGATTATGCTAATTACATTGTTGCTAAATTTATACCACTTAGTTTCACATATCAGCAAAAGAAAAGTTTTTCTATGATTTAAGACATTAGTTTTCAGATGACCCACACCATAAAGAAGGAGTAGATGGTGTTATTAAATGTTGTGTACTTGAGCATGAACAGGAACGGATCGTACGCAAGTGCCACTCCGAGGCTTACGGAGGACACCATGCAGGAGATAGAACAGCACACAAGGTATTGCAGTGTGGGTTTTATTAGCCTACTCTCTTCAAGGATGCTCATAAGTTTGTCTTGTCTTGTGATGAATGTCAGAGAATTGGCAATATTAGTAGACGTCAGGAAATGCCTATGAATTATTCACTTGTTATTGAACCATTTGATGTTTGGGGCTTTGATTATGTGGGACCTTTTCCTTCCTCTAATGGGTATACACATATCTTATTTGTTGTTGATTACATTACTAAGTGGGTAGAAGCTATTCTAACTAGAAGTGCTAATCATAACACTTCTATTAATATGCTTCAAGAAGTTATTTTTCCGAGGTTTGGAGTCCCTAGATATTTAATGACTGATGGTGGTTCGCATTTTATTCATTGTGCTTTCCATAAATTGCTTGCTGAATATGATGTTAACCATAGAATTGCATATCCATATCATCCTCAGTCTAGTGGTCAAGTAGAATTGAGCAACAGAGAGATTAAATTGATTTTGCAAATACTGTTAATAGATCTAGAAACAATTGTTCTAAGAAACTTGATGATGCATTATGGGCTTATAGAACATCTTATAAAAACCCTATGGGTATGTCACTTACCTCTTGAACTAGAACATAAAGCTTATTGGGCAATCAAAGAGCTCAACTATGATTTCAAACTTGCCGGTGAGAAGAGGTTATTTGACATAAGCTCTCTTAATGAATGGAGAACCCAAGCCTATGAGAATGCCAAGTTGTTTAAAGAAAAAGTTAAAAGATGGCATGACAAAAGGATACAAAAGCGTGAGTTTAATGTAGGTGATCATGTTTTGCTATACAACTCTCTTTAAGATTTTTTTTGTAGGAAAGCTTCTCTCTAAATGGTAAGGTCCTTACATTATCGAGGAGGTTTATTGTTCCAGTGCCGTCAAAATCAACAACGCCGAAGGCACAAATCCGAAGGTGGTAAATGGTCAAAGAATCAAACATTATATCTTAGGTACCCCCATAAATGTTGAAACTAATATAATTAATACCATAACACTGGTGGAGTACATAAGGGATACTTTCCAGAATGTTTCAGACTCCAAAAAGCAATAGGTATGTGGTACGGTAAGTAAACCGACTCCAAAACTGTTCTAATAGCATTTTTTTCTCCGTTTTGGAATATTTGAAAAAATAGGAAAATTAAAAGTAGTCCGAAAGATGCACCAGGAGACCACAAGTGGAGGGTGCGCCCTACCCCCTGGGTGCGCCCCCCTACCTTGTGGCCACCTTGTGTGCCCTTCGGACTATGTTTTCTTGCACAATACTTATTTTGGTCGGTAAAAATTCATTATATAATCTCTCGAAGGTTTTGACCATCGTACCACGACAAAATCATTTGTTCTTGTTTCGAGTTGTTTTTCTGACAGATCTAGATCGCCATGATGTTTCTAAGCGCCCCCAAGGACAAGTTTTTCAAGAAGGTCATCAACTCTTACCTTGTGGAGGTGTTGCAACACCCTCAAACCAGTGAGATGCGTGAGGGGGTGCTGCACATCCGCGATGCTGAGGGGCCAAAGAAGACTGGAAGCATGGAGACAAGAATCTAAGCAATGGAGCATCAAGTATTCAAGTGTGAAGGGATGGTGGAGCGTGGACTCAACGCCAATCGCTTGATGATCGCGGAGTTCACCAACAATCACAAGCTGGATGCCAAGAACATCGGGGAGGTCATCTTAAAGCTTCATGAGAAAATCGAGCATCTCCAAGCCCAGATCTATGACCTGCAAAACCAAAACTATGAGTATGAATACAAATTTAAGAAGATGAGTTTGGCTACAGATTTGAGGATACCGGACACTCGTTCATCTTTCTATGACGGTGAGTGTAACATCCCAAATTTTCAATTTGGAATGTTATACATAGGTCATCATATGCATATCATATTTTATTTGCATTTTGGTTTTGATCCTAGAAATTCTAAGCAACTCAAGGACCCACGGAGAGAGTTGGGGATTTCATTTATTTTCATATTTGAAATTTCTCAAATTTGAAAAAAGGATCATTTTGGTTTTAATGTTTTTCTCTCCGAATATTTCCAATATTAAAAATATATGAGAGGAGATTAAATGACTTCTCTAGAACAAAAGAAATATTGGAGGAAAATGTTAAAATCAAATAAATATTTTATTAGGATTTTAATTGCTATTTTATTTGCATTAGGAAATATGCATTTTTCAAAATTGCATTTTTAGCACAGAAAAATGTTCATGTTGTCCTAAATATCAGGAGAGGACTGTGAAAATGATTTTTAGGATTTTAGGATTTTTTTATTTTATTTTAAAAAAAATCGTTCTAGCGAAATAATTTTAAAAATTCGGACCAAGACTTGGGCGAAGGCCACCGCCCCTTCTTGCCGCCTTCCTTCCCGAAGGCCATCATGCCCCGGCGGACTCCTCTCGGAGTCCGGCTCCGAGCCGCCCCGTCGCCCCCTGCCCCAAGCCACCCCTCCCTCGGGCCCCTTTAAAACCTGAGCCACCGTTGCCCCTCGTCCCCACACCACCACGCACCACCGCCGCCTGCACCGCCCGCCACCGTAGCCGACCCCACCATCTTTGCTCATTTGCCTTGCCGCCACGCCTTGCCTTGCCACGCCCCACCCCGCTGCCTCGCCGAGCCACCAGCGTCTTTGGAGCCGCCGCCCTTCATTGGATTCGCCACCCAGCCTCCGTTAACCTCGTCATCGCCACCGGGTTTTTTCGGTTTAGGTATAAACCGTTTGGTTTTTTTAAAAAAACTAGATTAGTTTTTCTTCTGTTTAGGTTACTTTACGAACGTTCGTTCGTTCATTGGTTTTAACGAACGAATTCTTTCGTTAGCCACTGTTAGTGGACGTTCGTCCGATAGATTTTTCTTTTTCTGTTTTATTTTTCACCAGGGACCTATCCGTGATTATTTTTATCACAGGTCAGCCCCTGATCTTAAACCCTCGCAACTTTTTAACCGTTCATCCAAATCCAATGAAACCAACGCCAAAATCTTCGTCTCGAGCCCCTCTTTCCAGTTAATCAACTTGAACAGGATTTTGACAAATTAAAATTTGGTTTCAATCAGATTTGAATTCGATCTTCTCTTGATCGTAGTTTGAGTTTCATAGCTCCGATTCGATTGATTCTTTTTGCAAATCGAAGCTCTTTAGTTGAACTTTAAGATTGGATATTCTTATTTGAGTTTTACCCGTGCATCTATGCTTGAGTGCTTATGTATGCTATTGTTTGTTTGCGATAGAATTCCCGGAGTGCGAAGCGTGCTACTACGAGTCTCTAGGGTTTGCAGATCGTCAGCAAGGCAAGTAACACTTTGATCATACCTTTTATTACCCAGTTTTATGCATTAGTTACAATCCTGAAACATTGCATGATTAGGATTTGATTAACATGTGGATTTGGGAAGTATATGATGAGGTAGAACCTATTGCCCTTGTATTATCAAACCCTTGGTAGTTACTTCTACATTATGTTTAGGTTGCCATGCTATGCTTGTAGACGTGGATTGGTTGAGTGTATCCATGACAGATGTGAGAGTTGTTAATTAATGGTTAACTTAAGGTGGCTACTTAATACACATCTGGGTGGATTGGTTGCAGGCACCTGGAGAATCCAATGTTTTCCTAGGATATCCCGGAGTACCGTGTGATCATCCTACGGTTCGCCACCCAGACTCAAAGGGATCATAAGATTATTCATGCTAGAAACTTCCGTGTGCATCCAAAAGCTATTATGGGCTCTAGCATAGTTGAGTATGTTGCATGACCTCTTTCGGTGGTGGGCTAGCAGATGTAGGGGAAAGTAGGTGTAACTGTCCACCCAGAGTAAAGAGTTAATGTTTCTGAAAGACTATGTCTCGGTCATCAGTTTCTCAAACACCATGTAGTGCGAGAAATCCAACGGAGGAGATCGAGTCTTGTGGGGAAAAGTGTGCAAACCTCTGCAGAGTGTACAAGCTAATCATGGTTAGCCGTGTCCCCAGTCATGGACATCTTGAGTATCTGGTTCTTGGATTATCGTGTTGATCTCATCACTCTAAATTAAATAGTTGGGTTATTAATACTATTTAATTGGGATTGAGTTGGAGGAACCTTCTCAATGTTTAACAACCACCATGGTGGTTAAACAAAATATATTCCTTTGTTGTAGGGTAAAATTGGCTTTACGCAAAAATAAACTTAGAGCCTCCACCATCCATATATGCATGTCGTGATAGTATTTCTTTTATATCATTGCTCTATTGTGTTATCTTGCCAGCATATTCCATGTGTTGACCCGTTTCAGCCTGCAACATATCATGTTGCAGACTTTTCAGACGAAGAGTAAGGTGCGCTAGGTCGTTGTCGTGCACTCAACTATGCCGTTGGAGTTGATGGACTCACTTTATCTTCCAAGCCTTCCGTTGTTATCTTATTTAGATGGCCTTAAGCCATATTATTGTAATAAGTTCTCTTTTGAGACATTCGATGTAATAAGTGTGTGATTGCACTCTGTTATAAATCCCTCAAGTACTGTGTGTGTCAGCATTACTGATCCAGGGATGACACGTAAGCACAGAGATTTGATCGTTTGAGATCGGATCGCTACAAGATGGTATCAGAGCACACGCTGATTGTAGGACACGACTGCTAAGTTAAACCATAGGTCACTCTTCTCTAGTCATTTCTGACTCCTCTCCCTTTTCCACTCTATAGGATGGCGGACTCAAGGAACAAGTTTGCACAACCGGATGAAGACACACCTTTTGGATGACACTTGAAGGAAGTCACTAGGTACCTGAACATCGGAATACCAAGCTTTGCCGGGACCTACACTGCCACTTTACCAGAAGAGGAGCGTTGGATGATTCGAGTTCAAGTTCCAGGAAGGACATTCACGCCACTTACTGAGCCCATAGAGTTTTCCTTTGATGCACCAACTTGGAGTCTAGGAAAGAGCATGGCAGCCCACATCACGATGGGACGCATCGGCGAAGTTTATCACAAGGATCGTAAGGACACTATCTACCAGATATGTGGGCGTCGAGATGAGCAATGGGAGATGATCAGCACCAGGAGGGACAGGTCCATTGCAGCTTTTATCTAGGAGTTAAACCAACACATTCGTCGCCAAGAGAACCAGATGTGCGCAAGCATGATAGATCTGAAGAAGGTGATGGCCAGGAACATGGAGCGAGAAGAGTAACTCAAGTCCACACGATACGGATGTGAGGAGGAAATCGCAATACTAGTGGAGAAGAATGACGACCTGACAAGGAAGCTAGGAGTATTCATGGGAGACCCCGCGCCAGGAGGAGACGACGACCATTCCAAGGACATTCGTTCTGAGGACTACATCATCATCGATGACACCGATTCTGACCTCGACAGTGGTGATGATGATTACAAAGACGAAGATGGAGCGGATAGCATGGAGTCTTCCACCGATCAAAATTTCTAGTCGACCACCATATTATTAGTAGTATTTCCCCATGTAAATAGTATTAGTCCGAGCACTTTTGTAACGGTAGTTAGATCATTGTATGCCCTTGTTTGAACTGATTGGTGTGATATGAATGTGTTTGTCTCATGTGCATATGGGTATTGTTTTCCCTTTAGACCTGATTCTATTCTGTTTTCTCACCCTTTTCTAAACCCATAAGATGCCTCCGAGACGTGACAATGGATTTGCCTTCCCACCGGAGCTCACTCAGTTGATCCAGCAGCAGAATACCCTGATGTAGCTATTAGTTCAACATCAGAACCAAGGCAACAACAACAACAACAACAACAACAACAACAACAACAACAACAACAACAACAACAACAACAACAACAACCCACCACCACCACCACCTGTTGATCGCTTAGCCCGTTTACTAAGGTTGAATCCGCCGGTGTTCTCTAGTAGCACCGAGCCGATTGTTGCAGATGATTGGCTCCGCAGGATTGGAAGGGAGCTGACTGCAGGATGCACAGATGCAGAGAGAGTGTGTTTTGCCGCACATCAGCTTGATGGACCCGCAGGATCATGGTGGGAGAATTTCACAGCCACTTACCCATTGGCGCTGTTACATGGGATCAGTTTCAGCAGGCTTTTTGCACTGCCCATGTTTCAGTAGGAGCTATGAAAATGAAGAAGAGCGAGTTTTGCAACTTGCCCAAGGAGGACACACAATGGGCTGGTATGTGGATGAGTTTAGTAAGTTAGCACGCTATGCCCCTGATGACGTAGCTACAGATGCCGCTAAGCGGGAGAAGTTTCTGGAAGGACTGAATGATGAGTTGAGCATGCAGTTTATGGTGGCGACATTCAACAACTACCAGGAGTTGGTAGATAGAGCCCTTATGATTGAAGGGAAGCAGCAGTAGATTGAGAGCCGCAAGAGGAAGTATGGACAAGGGAAGTACAATTCAAGAGCTCAGCAGAGACCTCGTTTTACCCCGAACTCGGGAGGACACACTCACCATAACCATGGAGGCCACAATCTCAATGGAGGAAGTCCGCATAACCATAGTGGCCCCAAGAACGGGAATGGGAATGGAGGAAGCAGCAGCCAGAACCGTCCTATCCCGGCAACGCCCGCCAAGAAGGATCTAAGTCACATTACTTGTTTCAAGTGCGGGAAGAATGGACACTACGCCACCGAGTGTTCTGAAGCAAAGAATGGAAATGGCAATGGAAGCTCTAGGAAGAAGCCCAACCCTTTCAACAGGGGACAAGTGAACCGCGTTAACATGGAGGAGGTTGAAGAGCATCCAGATGCAGTTATAGGTAAGTTTTTGGTTAAGTCATTTACTGCAATCGTTCTTTTTGATACTGGTGCATCACATTCATACATATCAAGGGGATTTGTGGATAAGTATAAGTTGCCCACCAAAGTTCTTAAGACACCTATGTTAGTAAGCTCACCAGGAGCAGAGTGTATGGCAAGCAAGGGATGTTTTCAGATGCCATTAACCATAGGTAGGCATGTTTTGCCCTCAGATTTAATAATTCTGGAGTCGCAAGGGTTGGATGTGATATTGGGCAGGGATTGGTTAATGATGTATGGGGGAAACATCGATTGCGCCAATAAGTCAATTATGCTCACCACCTTGGAGGGAAAAAGGATTAAGTATGTATCTAGGCATGCGCCAAGGAGGACCCAAGTAAATTCCCTCTCAGGAGTTGTTTAGGAGGAAGTGCCTGTAGTGAAGGATTACCCAGATGTATTTCCAGAGGAACTACCAGGCATGCCACCGGATCAAGATATTGAGTTTTTGATAGAGCTGTTGCCAGGCACCGGACAAATATCGAAGAGACCATACCGGATGCCCGCAAATGATCTGGAAGAAATCAAGAAGCAGATTAAGGAGTTGTTGGAGAAAGGTTACATTTGACGAAGTTCATCACCGTGGGGAGCCCCAGTACTCTTAGCTGAGAAGAAGGATGATCGTTGAGAATGGTTGTTGATTATCGTGCATTGAATGAGGTGACAATCAAGAACAAGTACCCACTACCGATGATCAACGTTTTGTTTGACCAGTTGCAAGGAGCTAAAGTATTTTCCAAGATCGATCTACGATCTGGATACCATCAACTAAAGATCCGAGAGCAGGATATACCTAAGACAGCTTTCACCACAAGGTATGGGCTATATGAGTACACAGTGATGTCATATGGATTGACTAACGCCCCTGCCTATTTCATGAGTATGATGAATAAGGTGTTCATGGAGTTCTTGGATAAGTTTGTTGTGGTGTTTATTGATGATATTTTGGTATACTCGAAGAATGAAGAGGAGCACAAGGAACATTTGCGAGTTCTTGAGAAGCTCAGGGAACACCAGTTGTATGCCAAGTTCAGCAAATGTGAATTTTGGTTGAAGGAAGTTGGATTTCTTGGACATGTTATATCAGGAGAAGGTATAGCAGTAGACCCTACCAAGGTTCAGTCAGTCACTGATTGGCTAGCACCCACCTCAGTCGGAGAGATCCGCAGTTTTCTGGGACTCGCGGGATATTATCGGAGATTTATTGAGAATTTTTCCAAGATTGCGAAGCCTTTGACAGAGTTGTTAAAGAAGGACACTAAATTCAAATGGACAGATGAATGTGAGGCAAGTTTTCAGGATCTGAAGAAATGTTTGGTTACAGCCCCAGTGCTGATTATGTTGGATATACGCAAGGATTTCCAAGTGTATTGCGACGCTTCTCGCTTAGGACTTGGAGGTGTACTTATGCAAGACGGAAGAGTTGTTTCATACGCCTCACGATAGCTTCGACCGCATGATTTGAATTATGCCACGCATGATTTAGAGTTAGCAGTCGTAGTACATGCGCTCAAGACCTGGAGACACTTTCTTATCGAAAACCGTTGTGATGTGTACATGGATCATAAGAGTTTGAAGTACATTTTCACACAGAGGGAGCTGAACCTCAGGCAGAGGAGATTGTTGGAGCTTATAAAAGATTATGATATGAAGTTGCACTATCATCCAGGCAAGGCCAATGTTGTAGCAGACGCTTTGAGCCGAAAGAGTTATGCCAATACCCTCGTAAGCGGAGGAGTACCAAAGGAGTTGGCCGAAGATCTCAGGGAGCTACGTTTGGAGATAGTCCCTAGAGGTTTTGTCGCAGCGATGGAAGTTCAGTCAACATTATTGGGAAAATTTTGAGAAGCTCAGAAGGATGATAAGGAGATTGCTGAGATAAAAGAGAGGATGAGCAAAGGAAAAGCCAAAGGTTTTTGTGAGGATCAGCACGACACCTTATGGTTTGAGGACCGTGTTTATGTACCCAATAATGCGGAGATCAGGAAGTTGATACTTCAGGAAGCTCATGACTCGCCATACTCGATACACCCCGGAAACACCAAGATGTATTTGGATTTAAAGGAGCGTTTCTGGTGGACTGGTATGAAGAAGGATATAGCCGAGTATGTAGCAGTATGTGATGTATGTCAGAGTGAAGGCAGAACATCAGAAGCCAGCAGGATTACTGCAGCCTATGCCGATACCCGAATGGAAGTGGGACAAGCTTGGCATGGATTTTATCAATGGATTACCCAGGACCCGATCGGGATATGATTCTATTTGGGTAGTAATTGATCATTTGACAAAAGTGGCTCACTTTATCCCAGTGAAAACCACCTATACGAGTGCGAAGTTGGCCAAGATATATATGACCAGGATCGTATGTCTGCATGGAGTTCCGATGACCATCATATCAGATAGAGGAACACAGTTTACTTCGAAGTTTTGGAATCAGTTGCACTAGACTTTGGGTACTAGACTAGAGTTTAGTACAGCCTTTCATCCACAGACAGATGGACAGACCGAGAGAGTCAATCAGAGTCTGGAGGACATGTTGAGAGCTTGTGCGCTAGATTATAGATCTAGTTGGGATGATAATTTGCCTTACGTGGAGTTCTCATAGAACAGCAGCTATCAGGCCAGTTTGAAGATGGCACCCTTCGAAGCTTTGTATGGAAGAAGGTGCAGGACACCGTTGATGTGGGATGAAGCTGGAGACCGTAGTTGTTTGGACCAGATTTGATAAAAGAGTCTGAAGAGAAGGTTAAGTTTATTCGGGATAGACTGAAGGTAGCTCAGTCCCGATAGAAGAGTTATGCAGACTCCAAACACAAGGAAGTAGTCTATGAAATCGGAGACAGAGCATATCTTCGTGTGTCACCTCTGCGAGGTGTTAAACGATTTGGAGTTAAGGGAAAGTTAGCCCCCAGATTTGTAGGACCATACTGAGTTTTGGAGTGTATGGGAGAGGTAGCCTACAAGTTGGACTTACCCGAAGGACCGTCAGGAGTTCATGATGTGTTTGACGTTTCTCAGTTGAAGAAGTGTCATGCTGAGATGGCCGATATTCCTCTGAGGGATACAGTGCCCCTTGAAGCAATTCAGCTCGATAGTGATTTGACTTACGAGGAGAAACCAATTAACATTCTCGAGTTTGCCAGCCGAGTCACACGCAGCAAGGTTATTAAGTTTTGCAAAGTTCAGTGGAGCCACCATACCGAGGATGAAGCCACCTCGGAACGAGAAGAAGACCTACGGAAGGACCACCCACACCTATTTTCTAGCCAACCCGAATCTCGAGGGCGAGATTCATCTTAAGGGGGGTAGGTTTGTAACATCCCAAATTTTCAATTTGGAATGTTATACATAGGTCATCATATAAATATCATATTTTATTTGTATTTTGGTTTCGATCCTAGAAATTCTAAGCAACTCAAGGACCCACGGAGAGAGTTGGGAATTTCATTTATTTTCATATTTGAAATTTCTCAAGTTTGAAAAAAAGGATCATTTTGGTTTTAATGTTTTTCTCTCCGAATATTTCCAATATTAAAAATTTATGAGAGGAGATAAAATGACTTCTCCAAAACAAAAGATATATTGGAGGGAAAAATGTTAAAATCAAATAAATATTTTATTAGGATTTTAATTGCTATTTTATTTGAATTAGAAAATATGCAATTTTCAAAATTGCATTTTTAGCCCAGAAAAATGTTCATGTTGTCCAAAATATTAGGAGAGGGCCGTGAAAATGATTTTTTGGATTTTAGGATTTTTATTTATTTTATTTTGGATTTTTTCGTTACGCAAAATAGTTTAAAAATCCGGATCCTTGGGGCAAGGCCCACCAAGCCATTCTTGCCGCCTTCCTTGGCCCACCTGCACACGGTGGACTCCTCTCGGAGTCCGGCTCAGAGCCCCCCGTCGCCCCCTGCTCCAAGCCACCACCACCCCACGGTGCCCCTTTAAAACCCGAGCCGCCGCCGGCCCTCGTCACCACACCACCATGCACCACATTGCTGCGCCGCCCGCGCAAGAATGACCCAGCCACCTCAGCGCCGACCCGCCGCCTCGCCGAGCCACCCGCGCGTCGGAGCCGCCACCCCGCCCACCGGATCACGCTGCCCCGCAGCCGCCGTTGACCTCGTTGTCACCGCCATTTTTTCGGTTTAGGTATAAACCGTTCGTTTTTAAAAAAAGCTAGATAAGTTTTTCTTGGTTTTTTTTCTGTTTTGGGTTACTTTACGAACGTTCGTTCGTTAGTTCGTTTTAACAAACGAATTTCTTCGTTAGCCTCTGTTAGTGGACATTCGTCCGATAGATTTTTCTTTTTCTGCTTTATTTTTCGCCAGGGACCTATCCGTGATTATTTTTATCGCGGATCAGCCCCCAATCTTCAAACCCTCGCAATGTTTTAACCGTTCATCCAAATCCAGTGAAACCAATGCCAAAATCTTCGTCTCAAGCCCCTCTTTCCAGTTAATTAACTTGAAAAGCATTTTGACAAATTATAATTTTGTTTCAAGCAGATTTAAATTCGAACATCTATTGATCGTAGTTTGAGTTTCGTAGCTCCGGTTCGATTGATTCTTTTTGCAAATCGAAGCTCTTCAGTTGAAATTTCAGATTGGATCTTCTTATTTGAGTTTTACCCATGCATCTATGCTTGAGTGCTTATGTATGCTATTGTTTGTTTGTGATAGAATTCCCGGTGTGCGAAGCATGCTACTACGAGTCTCTAGGGTTTGCAGATCGTCAGCAAGGCAAGTAACACTTTGATCATACCTTTTATTGGCCAATTTTATGCATTCAATCCAATCATCAAACATTGCATGATTAGGATCTGATTAACATGTGGGTTTGGGAAGTATATGATGAGGTAGAACCTATTGCCCCTGTATTATCAAAACCTTGGGAGTTACTTCTACGTTATGTTTAGGTTGCCATGATATGCTTGTAGACGTCGATTGGTTGAGTGTATCCATGACATATGTGAGAGTTGTTAATTAGTCATTAACTTAAGGTGGCTACTTAATACACATCTGGGTGTATTGGTTGCGGGCACTTGGAGAATCCAGTGTTGTTCTAGGATATCCCGGAGTACCCGTGTGATCATCCTACGGTTCGCCACCCATAATCAAAGGGATCATAAGATTATTCATGCTAGAAACTTCCATGTGCAGCCACAAGCTATTATGGACTCTAGCATAGTTGAGTATGTTGCATGACCTCTTTCAGTGGTGGGCTAGCAGATGTAGGGGAAAGTAGGTATAACTGTCCACCCAGAGTAAAGAGTTAATGTTTCTGAAAGACTGTGTCTCGGTCATCCTTTTCTCAAGCACCATGTAGTGCGAGAAATCCAATGGAGATCGAGTCTTGTGGGGAAAAGTGTGCAAACCTCTGCAGAGTGTACAAACTAATCATGGTTAGCCGTGTCCCCGGTCATGGACATCTTGAGTATCTAGTTCTTGGATTATCGTGTTGATCTCATCATTCTAAATTAAATTGTTGGGTTATTAATACTGTTTAATTGGGATTGAGTTGGAGGAACCTTCTCATTGTTTAACAACCACCATGATAGTTAAACAACATATATTCCTTTGTTGTAGGGTAAAATTGGCTTTACACAAAAATAAACTTAGAGCCTCCACCAGCCATATATGCATGTAGTGATGGTATTTTTTATGTCATTGCTCTATTGTGTTATATTGCCAGCATATTCCATGTGCTGGCCCGTTTAGGGCTGCAACATATCATGTTGCAGACTTTTCAGATGAAGAGTAAGGTGCGCTAGGTCGTTGTCGTGCACTCAGCTATGCCGTTGGAGTTGATGGACTCACTTTATCTTCCAAGCCTTCTGCTGTTATCTTATTTAGATGGCCTTAAGCCATATTATTGTAATAAGTTCTCTTTTGAGACATTTGATGTAATAAGTGTGTGATTGCACTCTGTTATAAATACCTCAAGTACAGTGTGTGTCAGCATTACCGATCTAGGGATGACACGTAAGCATAGAGATTTGGCCGTTTGAGGTTGGATCGCTACAGCGAGCCTATGCCTTGGAAGATGGATGACAAGCCTACTACATCAGCAACCCCATCATCACCACCGCCGAAGAAAGAGTCATAAATACATGGGTATGGGCACTCCCCTTGGCAATTGCCAAGCATGGGGGAGGTGCCCCGGTATCGTATCACCATCACAAGTTTACTTTTATCGTTTTTCTTAGTTTGATCCTTTTGGTTATATATTGATCTAGTAGAATAAAGTTTTTAGTATGATTTAGCTTTGAGTTTTGTGAGATCTACCTATGTAATCGAGTCCGTGAGCTATATATAATAAAGAGTAGTTTTGAGTTGAGGGATTTGCTTTCTTGCTATGACCTTGAGGGAATAAAATAAGAAAAAGAAATAAAAAGATCATATAATGATCTTACGGAGAGTAATGACTTCACATATAAAGAGTATGATGAATAAAATGTTGAGAGTTGACAAACATAGTTTTGGTCATTGTTGCAATTAATAGGAAGTAATAAAGAAAGAGAGGTTCCACACATAAAGAAAGAGAGCACCCATTAAAATATGACATTCTAAAAAGTTGATGTTGGACAAGGAAGACGACATAATGGACTATGTTTTCTTATATCCGAATAGAAGTTACATTGTCATGGATCCTCCAACATGTTGAGCTTGTTTTTCCTCTTATGCTAGCCAAATCCTTTGCACCAAGTAGAGATACTACTTGTGCATCCAAATATCCCTTTAACCCAGATTTTGCCATGAGAGTCCACCATACTTACCTATGGATTGAGTAAGATCCCTCAAGTAAGTTGCCATTGGTGCAAAGCAATAAAAATTGCTCTCTAAATATGTATGATCTATTAGTGTGAAGAAAATAAGCTTTATATGAACTTCCGATATGGAAGAAATAAAAGCAACGGACTGCATAATAAAGTTCTTTATCACGAGCGACAATATAAAGGGACGTTCTTTTGCATTAAGATTTTGTGCATCCAACCATAAAAGCGCATGACAACCTCTGCTTCCCTCCGTGAAGGGGCTATCTTTTACTTTTATCTTCTACCCTTATACAAGAGTCATGGTGATCTTCACCTTCCTTTTTTACACTTTTTTCCTTTTGGCAAGCACTATGTGTCGGAGTCATGGTGATTTTCCACTCGGATGTAGGTTATTATAAAGTATTATTGTTGACTTTACCCTTGAGGTAAAAGGTTGGGAGGCGAAACTATAAGCCCCTATCTTCCTCTGTGTCTGACTGAGGCTTTGAACCCATAAGTATCGCGTGAGTGTTAGCGATTGTGAAAGACTAAATGATAGTTGTGCATGTGGACTTGCTGAAAAGCTCTTGAATTGACTCTTTCTGATGTTATGATAAATGCAATTGCTCCAATGACTGAGATCACAGTTTATTAGTTTTCAATGAAGTTTTTGGTTCATATTTACCTTGTGAATGAATTGTTACTTTAGCATAAGAAATTATATGACAATATATGTTGTTGTTCTAAAGATGATCATGATGCCCTCATGACTGTCTTTTATTTTATCGACACCTCTATCTCTAAACATGTGGACATATTTTTTGATTTGGCTTTCGCTTGAGGACACGCGAGGTCTAAGCTTGGGGGAGTTGATACGTCCATTTTGCATCATGCTTTTATATCAATATTTATTGCATTATGGGTTGTTATTACACATTAGAGCACAATACTTATGCCTTTTCTCTCTTATTTTACAAGGTTTACATGAAGAGGGAGAATGCCGGCAACTGGAATTCTGGGCTGGAAAAGGAGCAAATATTAGAGATCTATTCTGCACAACTCCAAAAGTCCTAAAACTGCATGGAGAGTCATTTTGGAATTAATAAAGAATATTGGGCGAAGAAAGCACCAGAGGGGGCCACCAGCCATCCACAAGGGTGGAGGGCGCGCCCCCTACCTTGTGGGCCCCCTGTCAGGCCTCCGGTGCCCATCTTCGGCTATATGGTGTGTTTTGACCTGGAAAAATTAGAAGGAAGCTTTTGGGACGAAGCGCCGCCATCTCGAGGCAGAACTTGGGCAGAACCAATCTAGGGCTCTGGCGGAGCTGTTCTTCCAGGGAAACTTCCCTCCAGGATGGGGAAATCAAAACCATCGTCATCACCAACGGTCCTCTCATCGAGAGGGGGTCAATCTCCATCAACATCTTCACCAGCACCATCTCCTCTCAAACCCTAGTTCATCTCTTGTATCCAATGTTTGTCTCAAAACCTCAGATTGGTCCCCTGTGTTGCTAGTAGTGTTGATTACTCCTTGTAGTTGATGCTAGTTGGTTTATTTGGTGGAAGATCATATGTTCATATCCTTAATGATAATTAATACTCCTCTGATTATGAACATGAATATGCTTTGTGAGTAGTTACGTTTGTTCCTGAGGACATGGGAGAAGTCTTGTTATAAGTAATCATGTGAATTTGGTATTCGCTTGATATTTTGATGAGATGTATGTTGTCTTTCCTCTAGTGGTGTTATGGGAATGTCGACTACATGACATTTCACCATGATTTGGGCCGAGGGGAAGGCATTGGGAAGTAATAAGTACGTGATGGGTTGCTAGAGTGATAGAAGCTTAAACCCTAGTTTATGCGCTGCTTCGTAAGGGGCTGATTTGGATCCATATGTTTCATGCTATGGTAAGATTTATCTTAATTCTTCTTTCGTAGTTGCGGATGCTTGCGAGAGGGGTTAATCATAAGCGGGAGGCTTGTCCAAGTAAGGATAACACCCAAGCACCGGTCCACCCACATATCAAATTATCAAAGTAACGAACACGAATCATTTGAGCATGATGAAAACTAGCTTGACAGTAATTCCCATGTGTCCTCGGGAGCACTTTGATTTATATAAGAGTTTGCCCAGGCTTGTCCTTTGCTACAAAAAGGATTGGGCCACCTTGTTGCACCTTAGTTACTCTTGTTACTTTGTTACCCATTACGAATTATCTTATCACACAACTATCTGTTACCGATAATTTCAATGCTTGCAAAGAATACCTTGCTAAAAACCGCTTGTCATTTTCTTCTGCTCCTCGTTGGGTTCGACACTCTTACTTATTGAAAGGACTATGATAGATCCCCTATACTTGTGGGTCATCAGGCTCCGAACCTGGGTACATCATGAGTCCCTCTTCTCTTGTCCCTGATCTCGCCTCCAGAACCCTACGACGCCCTTCGGCCCCAACCATGTACGATAAACCTACCCATGACATCTGTCATGAGCACACCACAACAGTTGATCTTCATGTGCGTTATATACATGGCCGTTGGTGAGTCCAAGATGGTGACTTTCTAGGGACCAACCGAGTCCCGCTATCCACTCATTGTCTCCCCTTAGGCATTCAAGGGTGGCTCGTGTGTCGGCAAGAAAAGTTCGGTTAAAGTTGTAGCTCTTCGAGGTGACTGGTGTTTGTCGATACATGGCTTGTTGATTTGTTTAGAGCATGGCCCTTGCGTTGTGTTTGTAATACAGTTGTGGTTGTTAATCTTTTGATTACTTTAGCCCCCTTGTGTTGTGTTTGTAATACAACTATGGTGGCTAATATTTTGATTACTTTGGGTGGAGTTCGTACTACACTTAATGTTTGCAATAAGTTATAGTTACTTATAATTGTTTTCTGCCTTCTATAAAAATACTCCCTCCGTCCGGTGAAGAGTGTATGTTTGGCTTTAAAATTTGTCCATGAAAGAGTGTACTTCTACATTTCTAATGCACTTTAAAGAGGAAAAAATATGATTCTCTCTCATCACACGGTAATTAAGACCAATAACATTCTACACATGATCTCCTTAAATTCTACATGCACTTAGCTCATTGGGGGTTGGGTAATTAAAGAGGAGAGAGGTGGTGGCTTGCACCTTCCCAATGCATTTTTTACTCCACTTCATAATTTGTCCTAAGTTTTTTATATGTACACTTTTCACCGGACGGATCAAGTATGGTACAGGCGTACCCTTTTTTGCATCCGGGATAATAATAACATTGTTGATACTTAAATAGAAGTCCTATTGACAAAGAGGGGGAAGTTGAAAACCCCGAACACTCAACTGACACAGGAATCATGTATTCGATAGGGTCCTATCATCCTATTAGACCATGATGGCGCACCTTGTTGCGCCTGTGTATTTTTTCGATAAAATGATACAAAAAACATGAAAGTAACTTTGAAAAATGATTGAATTCACCATATAAGAGGGGGTTTGGCAAAATCAAATGCAATAGTTAGGCGATAGGTTGTGAATAAGGAAAATCATGTACAACACGAGGAACTTTTTGTCAACAAAAAAGAATTCTAGTGAGGCCTTGTACAATGCAAGAAGCTTAGGTGCTTAGAGAAATAAGTCAGTGTTTCTTTAAGAACCGATGCTTATTTTAGAGAGTAGATGTTTAATTAGGCGCTTCTCCTGTAGAAATAGGCGTTGAGGCTTTAGAAAACCCTGGTTTATTTTTCTAAGAACCTCTCTGAGCACCTAACATTGTACAAGGCCTGACAAGGCCAACCATTTGTACCAAATCCTCCACTGCTCACAAGATAGCCATACGATGAACAATACTTAGCAATTAATTTAATCAAGTAACTTTATGTGTCTTAATAAAATGAACACATAATAAATTTCATAAAAACATTGTTTTCATGAGTCAAGATTCCAACATATACTGCATTACTCATATCTGTATGATGTATTAACTCCATCGAAATAGGAGAAAATGAATTCACAGACCATCTGATTGATCGGTATAATGGAGAGCAACCATCTGATCTACCCTCAAAGAAAAAGCAACCGTCTAATCTGTACCTATGAAAATATTTTATTGATTGTTACTACAACCCTAAAGTTGATTAGGCAACACTACTGTAAGTAAGTTCTCACTTGATACATCATGGACACGACAATGGAATACTGCATATATGGTAGAACTGTTGCCATTACCTCTTTCCCAAAATGAGAACTACATAACATCACTGTGGAAAATAAGGCCAGGTCCAACAGTTGCCAAGAATGGAACTTAAAAGAGTGCAATATGTGCATAATTACATACATTTCAAATTTGCGCAAATATATGAGAGCATCAACCAGAACATATGTGATGATTGGAGGAAACTTCACAGGAAGTGCCATTTGCAAAAGGATAGTACGTTTGGCCGTATAACACTCGTTGATAATGGAGCGCATAGCAAGGCTTCAAATAAGAAAAGAACAACTTGCAAACTCAGTTGTACAACCAATTCATATGGAAATTAAAACAAAATGTGTAAGTAAAATCTCCAAGTATCTGCAACATGGTTGGCAAAGTAGAAGTTGCTCCACAACCTTATCTCTAGATATGTGATTCGTCCTTCTTGGACAAATAAAAACTGACCGACTAAAAGCCATAAAATACTTAACATCAGTTTTAAGAACCCAAAAAAATAACTCCACAGGGTTGAGCCTAATTGGCCTAAAGTCATATCTTTCTTTAATTCCTCAATTGTTATTCAAATGCCTCATGATTTTCAGTTCCATTCCATAGATGACCTGGATTAGATCAAAAATAACCTGAACATATAGACATTTTAGTCGCATGATTCCTCATAATATCCAATTGTCTTATGGTTCTTAAGATTTGACCAACGCAATACATCAAATGTTGCAGAACGACAATCCAAATAAATTAGTAATATCAATTTCAATCGAAACCCTATTTTGTTGTACATAACCAGTGTTCTTATCTTCTTGGCAAGCTATAGAATATTTGCATTCATGTACATCTAAGATTGAAAAAGAGATGTTACATGCTCATCGCCTGAATATGCAAATTAAATAGCTATTTCTCAGAAGAACAAACAAACTTGTTTTACATCTGTCTTATACTATAAAACATACAGTAATAAAAAGTTAAAACAATCACTTGCAGGAAATATACACAAAGCCAGTCAAACAATGGATATGGAAACAGGGCGTCCGCCCCACTTTATTATATTATATATAAAGCAACATCATAGTACAATAAACGGTCGAACAATTCAAATCACTTACAAGAAAGTGTCAGCTAGGTGTATTTCAGACAGAATAACCATTGAAGATACATACTGCAAGTCTGCAACCTGTAAGAACATACTCGAGTTAATGGGATATAAGAATACCCATTATGAAGGTGAAGTGCATATCTTCAATCTCAACAAAAATTATTTCTCTGGAGGATAAGCTGAGGAAAGTACGGAGTATGGACAGAGGATTTATCCGTCAGCAACTTTTCATATGACTCTAGGAAAGAGAGAGAAAATCCTTCATTGCACTTTTGGACCTGCAATAACAAAAAAATACTAGTCCAACATTGTCCATTTTGATACTCGTGTTTGCCCAAAATGGCATTAAGTCGCTCCATGAGTAATCAGTAACATCTAAATCGCATATTCATTTGAATAGAGAAAGGTATTGTAGCCAAGAAAGATTAAGTTATCAAGTATGTCATAGAGTTTTATATAAGGCTAATTGATCATATGACATTGCATAGTCTTACTTCAAAGACAACTTAACTTGGCTCGGGACACATGAACATTTACACATAACAGCTCCTCTACATGAACTGCATGCTCCTAAAACAAAAGAACATGAACCATCACATCAACTCCATCAGGAGATGGAGACCTAGCGTGATGACATACTATTGCTGACTACTGAAGGGGCATACCGAGGCCACCAAAGACACAAAGGGCCTCCAACAAATGGACTAACAGCATCGAAACAATTTTGGATAAAAAACAACAGCATTAGATGGAATATGAACCATGTGGGGGAGGGTTGTGTAGTGATACGTCTCCAACGTATCTATAATTTTTTGATTGTTCCATGCTATTATATTATCTATTTTGGATGTTTTATATGGATTAATTTGCTATTTTATATTATTTTTGGGACTAACCTATTAACCTAGAACCCGGTGCCAGTTCTTGTTTTTTTCTTGTTTTTGAGCTTCGCAGAAAAGGAATACTAAATGGAGTCCAAACGGAATAAAACTTCACGATGATTTTTCTTGGACCAGAAGACACCTAGGGAACTTGGAGTGCAAGTCAGAAGAGCCACGAGGCAGCAGCAAGGATGGAGGGAGCGCCATAGGGGGGACGGCGCGCCCCCTACCTTGTGGGCCCCTCGGTGACTCCCTAACCTAGATCTTCCTCCTATATATTCACATATATTCCAAAACCACCAGAAGCATCCATGAAAACACTTTCCACCGCCGCAACCTTATGTTCCTGTGAGATCCCATCTTGGGGCCTTTTCCAGCATCCTTTCGGAGGGGGATTCGATCACGGAGGGCATCTACATCAACCCTATTGCCCTTCCGATGAAGCGTGAGCACTTAACCACAGACCTACGGGTCTCCTTTAAGTTGTTTCCGATGGATCTTTTGAATATCCGAAGTACGACCTTTGCTTGAAGACCATGTGAATGCTATCTCGAAGCATGTCTATGGTACTCCGTTTTTCAACAAGAACATTTGAAGCCCAATGCTAGATGTTTCTGGCTCAATTATCCAAACACCGTTGTATGGCTAATGTCATGAAATTTCTCTCCCCTTACCTAAAAGGTTTTCTTCATTGTATCCTGCCACGGATATCATGCCCTGCTTGTCCTTGGGAAGGATATATCATTGAAATATGTGTTTTAACACATTTTTCTTTCCATTGTTCTGTTTAATCTGATATCATATTTTCCTTTCCATTGTTTGGTTTAACGTTTCTTATGATCTATATGGTCTAAGCAGTAATATTCTCCTGCTTTTGTGAACCCCTCGATGTACAATTTTGTCAGCAAGACTCTTTTGCTTTTGTTGATAGCATTCCGGTAGCCACCGATGGACGAGAATTTTGCCTAATGGTCCGCCTCATTCAACGAGCAGAAAAATGGTTCTCTTCGTCCCTCGCCCTTGGTACCGACATTGTTGCCGACATAACCGACATTGCTACTCTCTGACATGCCTTGCCATCATGACCGTGCAAGAGGTTACTGCTCTTCCTACTTTTACCACATGGTGGGCCCATAACCCAAGGGTCCCAGGATCGAAACCTGACTCTCTTGTATACCCCCTGTTCCCAAAGTTATTCCTCCCGCGTGGACTCATATGTAATTCATGAGCCACTTTCTGATGAGATCATCAATTCTGGAAATAATAATAATAATAATAATAATAATAATAATAATAATAATAATAATAAAATAATAGCTGTTCCGTTGCTTGAAACCCCTTTCACCTTCTGACTAGGCATTGAACGATTGCCTGGCTGCATGAGACTTCTTGTTGGACCTTCCAACTTTACTCTCGATGTGTTCTATTTGTTCAACTCGAGAGGTACTCATATGCTCATTCATGGGTTAATCCCAGGTTATTACCCTTATAGCATTCTGTCGTTTCCGATCTACCCCATTACCTATTAAGAATCGATGAAGATCCCGAAGAAAGGATGCCGACTTCATCATAAGGACTGAAGCGAAAATGAAGACATCAATGTATTGGACCGGTTCTCTTGAGAAGAGCAAGCCGAATGAGAAGACCCGATAGATTCAGTAACAAACCTTCCCCTTTCACTACCTCTTAAATCTCGGGACGAGATTTCTTGTAGTGGAGGAGAATTGTGACGCCCGGGTAATTAAGCTACAGTGATCCTCTGCTAATGATGTCACGTCACCACGATTATCGTTGTTAATCTTGCGATGATTCAAAAACAGATTCAAATTCAAATTCAAAATCAAGTCAAACAGTAAAAGTTTTCAAAAACTAAAACTAAAATGTTCTAAATGTGACAAATAAATTCATGAGTAATAATGTTGGAGAAATCAACATTTCTTGTAATATTTAAATGCACTAAAACAACCAAAACAGAGGGAAAAACAATTAATTAAATGCCTTTTATAAAGTTATAATAATATAACTAATTTAGTAGTGTGCCAAAATAATTGTGGCAGCGGACTAATTAGTAATACTAATTTAGGTGCTCATTTGGTATTTTATAAAACTAACATAAAAGAAACTTCAAGTGAGCAGAAAGAAATAAAATAAATAAAAAAAGAAAAGGTCTAAGCATAAACAAAACAAAAGAAAAGAGAAAAGGAAGAAAGACACCCCCCCCCCAGCGGCTGGGCCTCACCCACTGGCCATCAACCGGCCGCCCACGCCTCCCCGGTCGCTCTCCTCCTCTGTTCCACCGACCAACAGCAGCCTTGCATCCGCGCTACAGTTGCCGTCACGCCGCCTCGGAGTCGCCGGCGAGGGGATAAGCCCCCGACGCCTCGGTCCTCTCCCCTACGCCCCACGCACTCCCCCGCTCTCCACTGACGCCCGCTCCGCCTCTCTCTCTCCCCTCCAGATCCACCTCGGCCGCGCCGCACCGAGCGCCGCCGTCGCCATGGCTGCACCATAGCCGCGGCCACCGGCCACCCCGCGCCTCGCCAGCACGTCCACGAGACGCGCCGGCGACCTCTACCTCGCCTACGCCTCTCCATCAAGCTCGAGGAGCACCGCCGGCCACGGATCGAGCCGCCCCCTTCCACCTCGGTCGCCGGCGATCTTCCTCCTCTCCGGCGCCGCCCTCTGCTGCTACTAATCCTTCCACGGGCCTCCTTGAGCCGCTGCGGTAAGCTCCGTCTCTCCTCCCCTCCTTTCTGCTCCTCTACGAGCTCGGGGCGGCTGGTTCCACCATTGCCGAGCCCAGCTCCGCCGGTGTGCTCGTCGCCCTTACGTGAGCCCCTGACATGGCCACCGAGTCCTTTTTCGCGCTTACGACCTCGAGAAGACGCCGTAGGAGTAGCGCGCCGCCCGTTTTGGCCTCCGTTCCATCACGCGCTAGTTTGTCGTGCTTCGGGTTTCCGCCGTCCCTGTCGCCGGCGGCGGCTCCGGCCATCGCAGCTCGCGCGGCCACCCGCGTTGGATGCGGCGTGGCTCACTCATTCGAACGCGCCAACGCACGGGCCAAAATGGCCCCCTGTACGAGGATTCCGGCGAGGTCCCGCCTTCGCCCAGTATTTTTGATGCATGGCGTTCACCACGGCCACCACCGACGTGGCACACAGGGCCACCACAGGTCCTTGCCACGGTCCCCGAGCCCTTTGACTGGGTTGACCAAGTCAATGTGCTGACTGGGCAGCCCAGTGCCACTGACATGTGGGTCCCGCGCTAATTAATAGGTTTTATAAATAAATAAATTGTTAATTAATTTGTTAAATAGTTTTAGTCAATAATTAGTCACTGACTAGTGGGGCCCACATCCCTAACTAACCCTGTTAGTAAGTTTAACCCATTGTTGAGCTAACAGAGGCTGACACGTGGGTCCCACTGGACCCATAGGTCAGGTTTGACCCCAGTCAACCGTCCTGTTGACTGCTGACATCACCTCTACATCATGCTGACGTCATATTCCATTTATGTTAATATTAATAATTCCAGAGAATGTTTAAATCTTTAGAAATTCATGTAAAATAAACCGTAACTCGGATGAAAATACTTTCTACATGAAAGTTGCTCAGAACAACGAGACGAATCCGGATACGCAACCTGTTCGTCCACCGCACATCCCTAGCCTAGCAAACACGCAACTTTCCCCCTCGCCGGGGATACTTTCCCGGATGTTTCCCCCCTTCACCAGTATCACCTACTACCGCGTTAGGGCACACCGAACACCGCGTATTGTCTTGTTACGCTTTGTGATACCTTGATTGCTCTGTTATTTATTGTGTTCCCTCTCCGTTACCGTTACGATAGACCCCGAGGCCTGCCGGCGCCCCAGTTCGACTACGGAGTTGACGATCCTCCTTCTTGCGAGCAACCAGGCAAGCCCCCTTGATCACCGATATCGCCTATTCTCCTCTATCTTGCTTGCATTAGAGTGGTGTAGCATATTCTTGCTTTCCGTTGATCCTATTCTCGATGCATAGCGACATTGTTGCTACATCTGCTGATACCTTACCGCAATCCTAAATGCTTAGTATAGGATGCTAGTTTATCATCATTGGCCCTACATTCTTGTCGATCGCCTTGCTATACTATCGGGCCGTGATCACTTGGGAGGTGATCACGGTATATACTATACATACATACATACTATCTGGATGGTGACTAAAGTCGGGTCACTCATTGAGTACCCGCAAGTGATTACGATGAGGGGCCGAAAGACGGTGGCTCCATCCGGTGAGAGGTGGGCCTGGGTTCCCGACGGCCCCGATCATTACTTTGTGGCGGAGGCGGCAGGCAGGTTGAGACCACCTAGGAGGCAGGTGGGCTGGCCTGTTCGGCGTTCATGGATACTTAACACGCTTAACGAGATCTGGGTATTTGATCTGAGTCTGGCCATTTGGTCTATACGCACTAACCATCTACGTGGGAGTAGTTATGGGTATCCCGGCGTCGTGGTATCAGCCGAAGCCTTCTTGACGTCAGAGACGGAGCGGCGCGCGCCGGATTGGACTGCGTTAACGCAACTTCCTTTGCAATGGAGGTTGCTAGGTCTATTTCCGGCCGCCCTCGCAACGTGCAGGTGTGCAATGGGCGATGGGCTCGGACCCCTGCGCGCATAGGATTTAGACCGGCGGGCTGACCTCTCTGTTGTGCCTAGGTGGGGCTGCGACGTGTTGATCTTCCGAGGCCGGGCATGACCCAGAAAGTGTGTCCGCCAAATGGGATCGGCGTGTTGGGTTATGTGGTGCACCCTGCAGGAAGTTAATCTATTGAATAGCCATGTCCCTCGGTAAAGGACGACCGGAGTTGTACCTTGACCTTATGACAACTAGAACCGGATACTTAATAAAACACACCCTTCCAAGTGCGGATACAACCCGGTGATCGCTCTCTAACAGGCGACGAGGGAGGATCGCCGGTAGGATTATATGCTATGCGATGCTCTTGGAGATGCTACTTGGAGATGCTACTTGGAGATGCTACTTGGCGATGCTACTTGGAGGACTTCACTACTCTCTTCTACATCTTTGCAACACGGAGGCTGCGAAGCGTAGTCTTGACGGGATTAGCTATCCCCTCTTATTACGGCATTCTGCAGCTCACCCACCGATATGGCCTCCTTACACATATACCCATGCATATGTAGTGTAGTTCCTTGCTTG
This sequence comes from Aegilops speltoides, assembly GCA_021437245.1. Classification (NCBI taxonomy): domain Eukaryota; kingdom Viridiplantae; phylum Streptophyta; class Magnoliopsida; order Poales; family Poaceae; genus Aegilops; species Aegilops speltoides. The sequence continues at coordinate 252,992,963 of CM038142.1, read as the reverse complement.
CGAGTACTTTGGATGAGTACTCACGGTTGCTTTCTCCCCTTTTTCCCCTTTCCCTTCTTTACGGTTGTCGCAACCAGATCTTTGGAGCCCAGAGCCGACGCCATCGTCGACGATGACTACTACACTTTGGAGGTGCCTACTACTACGTGCGGGCGGCGGCGACCGACTGGAGTAGTTTAGGAGGATCCTGTAGGAGGCTGCGCCTCTTCGATCTGTATCCCGGTTTGTGCTAGCCTTCTTAAGGCAAACTTGTTTAACTTATGTCTATACTCAGATATTGTTGCTTCCGCTGACTCGTCTATGATCGAGCACTTGTATTCGAGCCCTCGAGGCCCTTGGCTGGTATTATGATGCTTGTATGACTTATTTATGTTTTAGAGTTGTGTTGTGATATCTTCCCGTGAGTCCCTGATCTTGATCGTACACGTTTGCGTGCATGATTAGTGTACGATTGAATCGGGGGCGTCACACTTGGGCCTTTCCGACCACAGATGAGCCACGACGTCCTTCATGGCAAGTCCGGACAGCCTATTCAGCTCAGCCCACTCAGCCAACCGATCGGTCCACGGAAGTGGACGCTCCGGACTATGGAATTGAGACCAAAAAAGCTCTTCCATTTCGTGATCCTTCTGGCTTCGGAAGTGCACGACTGCGTCTGCCGCACTCGCCGCCAAATTCAGATAAGGGTCCTCCGCACCCCACAACTGGCCCAACTGAGCATACTTCGGATCCGTGAACTTCCTACGCAGCAGAAAAGACTTTCAAGCCGCAATGTCTCCGGCCTGACGCAGTTCCTCCTTTATAGCCCGCATTGCAGATCGGGCATCCTTGGCTTTGGCGGTGGCCTTCTTAAGGTCCTCTTGCTCCGCTTGGCATTCTCTTTCAAGAACCTCATAGCGGTCGGTAGCATCTTTTAGTTTCACGGCCATTCCGGCCATCTCCTCCTGCTTGGCGAGTGAGCAGCCTTTTCGCTTTTAGCTCCTCTCGCCTTGAGGCAGCCGCATCACTTTTTCTGGCTTGCTCCTTGGCTCGAGCAAGCTCTGCCTGAAGGTCTTCCGCAGCAGCGGCACCATCTGCATCAAGCATACATGTTGTAAGGAGTGGGCATCAGCTCCCTTACCAGGTGACCGCGGAGAAACCACCTACCTTGTGACTCGTCAAGTCGTTTATTGACCAGCGCGATGTCCGCATCCGCAACAATGAGTTGCCGCTTCAGCTCGGCAACTCTATTAGTCCGGCTGGCCACCAAACGTTCCGCCACCTGCATAGGAAAGGCGACATTTTGTAACTGAGATTATGATCCTCGGCACGCTGTCGCTTTCGACAACATACTGAGTCTCAGGGGCTACTATCTATAAAGGGCGCACTCTATGTGCAAAACTGTCAAAAGGTATGTCATTTTTTGCGTACCTCAAACCCCGTCAGTAAACTTCCGACGGCCTCATGCAACCCGCTCTCTGCGGATAAGATCCTTTCAATCACCATACTCATTAATGTGCGGTGATCTTCTGAGATAGACGCCCTCTCGAGCAGATCCTGCAGCTCCGCAGGCCGTACTCCAGTGGGTGCCGAACTCCCCGGCCCTGCCGGACTCGGGAGACCCTCCGTGACGACACCTCAGGGTTGTCCGCCCTGCCTGACAGGGCGGCAGATGGAGGCATTTCGCTCTCCATCTTCTCCGGACAAAGGTCCCCCGAGGACGAGCTCTGCTGAGAAGGGCTGAGATCCGAACTACAAGGTAAAAACTTCGGTTATCCTTAGAAATAAAATAGGGATGTCCCTTATTACAAAACTCCCCCTTTTTCTACTTACGGCTCATTGGAGGCTGATTCCTTTGGGAGATCAGGCGGCGGGACTCCTCCGACACAGGACCTTCCGCCGCAGATTTCTTTCCCGCTTTAAGGCCTTGGCCTCCGGGTCTTGAGCGGTCCTCTTCTCCCCCTGGAGGGAGGGATTCTTGATTCCCCCCTTGCTGAGAGCCTCCTTAGCAGAGGTGGTAGTTTCCCTGTTCCCCACTTCGCCCTCCTCCGAAGGCGCTACCTCCAACATTTTGATTTACACAGGATCCGGTGTGGTCTCATGGAGGGGGGCCAGACACCGTATCAGTTTTGCTTGCACTATCCACTCCTGTCAAGGGATAGCTGGTTAAAAGGCAAATGCATGATAAATAAATGGACGATATGTCCGGACACAGGGCTACTTACTTGAGTATACGGGCGATTGCAGGTTAAGCCAGCGTCCTCGGTCAAGCCTGGACACATCTCTTGTGATCCGAAGAACAGTTTGTACATCCCACAGGTGTCGTACCCATGAAATGTTGGAGAGCTCGTGGTCCCTCCGGATTGAATTCCCACAAACGGAGGGGGCGACGTTTGCAGGGCAGAAGACGCCGAATCAGCATAACCTGCGTCACTACGACCAGATTGATCTCCCTCTCTTAGAGGTCTCGAATCCGGCCCTGCAATAGGGGTACGTCCTCGGACGGCCCCCAGTCAAGCCCTTGGTTGACCCATGACGTCAGTCGTTGTGGAGGGCCCGAGCAAAAGGCGGGCGGCGGCCTCTTCCTGCTGCCCCTGGGAGCGGTGATATAGAACCACTCCTGTTGCCACAAGCCGAGCTCCTCTTGAAAAGAGCCCTCGGGCCATGGAGCATCGGCCCTCTTGCTTATAACCGCCCCGCCGCACTCTGCCTGACGCCCCTAAATCATCTTTGGCTCCACGTTGAAGGTTTTGATCCACAAACCGAAGTGAGGGGTAGTATGGAGGAAGGCTTCGTAGACGACAATAAATGATGAGATGTGGAGGATGGACTCCGGAGCCAGGTCGTGGAATTCCAGCCCATAGTAAAACATGAGCCCCCTCACGAAGGGATCCATCGGGAAGCCTAAACCCCGACGGAGGTGAGGCACGAATACGACACTCTCGCCAGGCTCGGGAGTGGGAATGACTTGCCCTTGGGCAGGCAACCTATGCGAAATCTCGTAGGTTAAGTACCTGGCGCCTCTCAGCTTTAGCACGTCCTCTTCCATGACGGAGGAGGGCATCCACCGGCCCTGTAGGTCGGAGTCGGACATTGTCGAAGGTCCGAAGTGCCCGAATCTGGAGCCCTAGGTGTTGGAACTCGGGGGCGAGGGGCGGATTCGATTGAGGATTGAAGAAAAGAAACGGGCCTTAGTCTCATTATAAAGAGGGAGAATACCAAGAGCCGTCCCCGTGACCGTTTGGAACTCACCTTCGATGGAGGGGGCGTGGCAACGGGCGCGGTTGGGTTACCCACGTTCGTATTGATGGGAATCCCGGAATAAGGGGAACACGATCTCTGCTTCGACAGGACATGCCAAGGAAACCGCTTCGCTAAACACGCTGAGGTGGTATAATAAAAACGATTTGAGTAAAGGCTTGGTTGTGGTGTGACGTCACGCCACAAAATACGTCAGCATATTGAACTTGTGTAAACGTTATTCTCTCTATGGTGGTATGTGGAATTTATTTTACAGAGCCGGACACTATCCTGGTGTTCACAATCTTCTATGAATTATTCGAAGGAGGAACCCGCCTTGCAATGCGAAGACAATATCGCGCGCCGGACTCGTCGTCATTGAAGCCTGGTTCGAGGCTCTTGAGGAGTCCGGACTAGGGGTGTCCGGATAGCGATCTATCATCATCGGCGGACTCCAAGACTAAGAAGATACAAGATTGAAGACTTCGTCCCGTGTCCGGATGGGACTTTCCTTGGCGTGGAAGGCAAGCTTGGCGATACAGATATGTAGATCTCTACCATTGTAACCGACTCTGTGTAACCCTAGCCCTCTCTGGTGTCTATATAAACCGAAGGGTTTTAGTCCATAGGACAGAAGAACAATCATACCATAGGCTAGCTTCTAGGGTTTAGCCTCCTTGATCTCGTGGTAGATCCACTCTTGTACTACCCATATCATCAATATCAATCAAGCAGGAGTAGGGTTTTATCTCCATCGAGAGGGCCCGAACCTGGGTAAAAACATCGTGTCCCTTGTCTCCTGTTACCATCCGCCTAGACGCACAGTTAGGGACCCCCTACCCGAGATCCACCGGTTTTGACAACGATAATTGTCTTCTGGAACATGCGCGGTTTGAACTCGCGAGCTAGGCACACGGCGGTTCGCTCTTTGATCTCTTCCGTGTCCCCTTCGATTGTCTGTTTGAGTGAGACCAAGCTCGCGGTAGTCAACTCTTCCATCGTCACGGATACCCTCGGGCCACTCTTTGATTCTTTCTTCTTCCTTCCCGCGTCCGGGACACGCGGCGGAATTCTCATGGCCTGGCGAAGCTGCGACATCACTCTCTCTCGGCCGGATGTTGGTGCCTACCACGTCTCCGCGCTTGCCACGCCTCTCGTCGATGGTCAGCAACACTGGTGGACTACTGCTGTCTATGGGCCGTGGGAGGATGACGCTAAGGTGGCATTTCTCGCAGAACTACAAGATTTTTGCGTCACCTACGCGGGCCCCTAGATTGTGAGAGGTGACTTCAACATGATCCTCTCCTCGGCCGACAAGAATAATGGGCGCCTTCACCATCGGGCTATGAGCCGCTTCCGCCGCTTTGTCGCCGATCTCGAGCTGCGTGATATTTACATGCACGGTCGCAAGTTTACATGGTCCAATGAGCAGGAAGACCCTACCCTCGTCCGTAATGATCATGTGCTCTGCACACCGAGCTGGGAGGATTGCCAGCCGAATTGCCTCCTATGTTGCCCCGCTTCGGCCACCTCTGACCATGCACCGCTGCTTCTTGGCTGCTCATCGCGCTCGAGCAACCCCAAGAGATTCCACTTCGAGCGTTTCTGGATCAAGCTTTGGGGCTTCCATGACGTGGTTGCTGCCGCTTGGGGTTATGAGCCACCGGACCTCGACGCCTTCCGTCGCCTTTTCCAGCGTCTCAAGTTTACTACTCGCCGGCTCCAGAGCTAGAGCGGTCGCTGCATTGGGCACGTCTCCCTCCAGTTGATGGTCGCCCGCGAGCTCATTGCTCACCTAGACGAGGCGCGGGATCGGCGCCCGCTCTCCCAGCTCGAAGCTTGGCTTCGTAAAAACCTGAAGTTGAAGTATTTGGGGCTCGCATCTCTCGAGCGCTCCATCGCTCGGCAGCGCGTGCACCTAGCTTGGATCCGCAACGGTGACATTAGCTCCACCTTCCTCAAGTTGCACGCCTCTCATCAACGTCAAAAGAACTGCATTCTCCAGTTGTGCGTTGGCAACACTCTGGTCACGGACAAGGAGGGGATGGCTGAAGCAGCCTTCAATCATTTCCCTAGCATCCTTGGCTCTGCAGACGTGCGGCAATCCACCTTGGTCCTTGAGGCTATCGACGAACACTCTTTTGATCTTTCTGAGCTTGAACTCCCTTTCTCCGAGGCTGAAATTTGGGAGGCGATCAAGAAGCTGCCCTCTGGGAAGGCGCCCGACCCGGATGGCTTCACTTCAGAGTTTCTAGCCGCCTGCTAGGACATTGTGAAGCAGGACAACTGTGATGCCTTCAACAAGCTCTACCATCTCAATAGCATGGGGTTCCAGAAGCTCAATGAGGCGCTCGTCACCCTCATCCCAAAGAAACCGGACACTTCCACGCTCGCGGACTACAGACCAATCAGCCTCATTCACCTTCTGGCCAAACTATTTGCCAAGGTTCTGTCCTTGCGGCTTGCCCCACGCCTTGGAGCTATGGTGTCATCCAACCGAAGTGCGTTCATTGCGGGACGAAGCATCCATGATAACTTCATCCTTGTCCAGCAAACTGCTCGTCAATTGCATAGCATGCGAGCCTCACGGGTGCTTCTCAAGCTCGACATCGCGCGCGCCTTTGACTCAGTTTCGTGGCCCTTCTTGCTCCAGCTCCTGCGGCATCTTGGCTTCGGCCCTAGGTGGTGCGAGTGGATCTCCATCCTCCTGTCCACAGCTAAAACCCACGTGCTCGTCAATGGCAACGCCGGGCCACCTACCTACGATGAGAAAGGCCTTCGGCAGGGCGATCCCATCTCCCCCATGTTATTCACTCTGGTGATTGACGCGCTCAACTCTCTGCTCCAGCATGCTGTCAGGACCGGTGTGTTGTGCCACCTCACTGGCCGCCGGTTGGTCTCGAGCATCTCTCTCTATGCCGACGACGTGGTCATCTTCTGCCACCTAGGCCCTCACGAGCTTGAGGCTATCCGTGAGCTGCTTCGGGCTTTCGGGTCCGCGTTTGGGCTGCACACCAACTTCAGCAAGTGCTCCGCCACGCCAATCCAATGCACGCATGTGCAGTCCACGGTTATTGAGCAGGCCTTTTCTTGCCCGATCACGCACTTCCCCATCACATATCTTGGCATCCCCCTCTCGGTTCGGAAGATCTCAGCAGCCAAGCTCATGCCACTCGTCGAGCGCATGGCCCGCAAATTGCCAACCTGGAGGGCCTCCCTCCTTTCTCGAGGGGAGCGGCTCACTTTCATCTGGCACGTGCTCGCGGCCATGCCCACTCACATCCTCATGGCCATGGCCCTGCGCCCAACCATCCTCAAGAAAATCAACCGGATCATGCGCGACTTCCTCTGGCATGGCAAGCGCGACGCCGTGGCAGGTGGCTGCCTGGTCAGCCGACGCAAGGTCTGCTAGCCGCTCGAGTTTGAGGGACTCGGCGTCCATGACCTGCGGTCGCAGCGCGTGCCCCGTGTTCGCTGGTTGTGGCTCAAAGCTACAGACAACTCCCGTCCTTGGCGACACATCGACCTCCCGGCTGACGCCGAGGCCCAGGCCATCTTCATTGCCTCGATGAGTTGGATCGTTGGGAATGGCACCTCTTGCCTATTCTGGACAGATTGCTGGGTTGCGGGTCAGTCGATCAGTGAGATCGCCCCGGCTGTGCTTGCTCTGGTATCAAAGCACCGGAAACGGGCGTGCTCCATGTCCCAGGGCTTGCCCAACAGAGCTTGGATCCAGGACATCCAGGGTGCGATGGGGCCTGCGGCACTGGTACAGTACGTCGAGCTTTGGCGCGTCCTCCAGCACATCACTCTTTCTTCGGACCCTGACATGCTGTGCTGGCGTTGGACTGATTCCGGTGTCTACTCCGTGAATTCCTGCTACAAGGCCATGTTCTCTTGCTCCACCATCGTGCCGCACTGGAGGCTCACCTGGCACACTCGGGCACCTCTCTGAATCCGAATCTTCGCTTGGCTTGCCGGACTGGATCGATGTTGGTCTGCCGCTCGCCTTGCGCGCCATGGCTTGCCTCATGATGCTACTTGCATCCTCTGCGACCAGGTGCTTGAAACCCTGGATCACCTCATTCTACACTGCCCGTTCTCCTAGGAGGTTTGGCACGAGATCTTCGCCTGGTGCCGCGCTCCCGTCCCCCTCCCCCGCGATGGTGACAGTTTCCTGGACTGGTGGGCGTTCATCACATCCCAGGCATCCGCCGGTATGCACAAGGGCCTAGCCTCCCTCACGCTCCTCACCGCCTGGTCTATTTGGCGCCACCGCAATGCTTGCATCTTCGACAACGTGCGGCCCTTTGTCATGAACCTATTGCAAATCATCAAGGACGACGCTAGATCCTGGGCTCTCGCTGGGGCAAGAGACATCGCAAACTTTCTACCCCCATGATGTAACTTAGCTATGGGCGGAGCACCCCTTTTGTTATGCTCTCGTAGCTCCTCTCTGTGCCTGCTGAGCGTATGCTAAGTTGTTGCTACCCTTGTACCCTTGTACCCAACTCTTGCTCCCTATCTATCAATTGAATGATACGCACCTTGCGTATTCGTGAAAAAAAGGACCTTGCTCAATCCTTAGGTAGGTATGGTGGACTCTTGAAAATAATATCTGGGTTTAAGGGTTTTTGGATGCACAAGTAGTATCTCTACTTGGTGCAGAATTTTTGGCTAGCAAAGATGGGTTGCAAGCACCACATGTTAAAGGATCTATGACAATATGACTTCTATGTGAATCTGAGCAAACATAAATCATTATGTTGTCTTCCTTGTCCAACATCAACGATTTTGGCATATAATATTTTGATGGGGGCTTACAATCACAAAAGATTTCCAAGATAGTGTATTTGCATGTGAAAGTTCTCTTCCTTATACTAATTATTCGTGAATTGCTTGTATGACCAATATTGTGATTGTCAAGCTTCAAAAGCTTTCACTTTCTAAACCCAATGTGAAGCCACTACTAGGCATGATATGAACATATAATTCCAACTTCATGATATTCAATTCATTCAACAATTTACTCATAGGATATAAGTGAAGCACTAGAGCAATTCCATAGAAAAGAGCTTCGTTGACGGGATGTGAATGCCGCTTACCTAGCCTCCTTTTGAGGACTCTGTTTTATTTAAAAACTTTCAGGTCTAAGTATTTTATTAAAACAGCAAGCAAAACAAAACAAAATGACATTTAAGAATAGCACACGTCATGTGAAGAACCAAAAAACTTAGGCTCAATCATACTAACCGATAATTGTTGAAGAAGAAAGGTGGGATGCCTACCGGGGCATCCCCAAGCTTAGATGCTTGAGACTTCTTGGAATATTAACTTGGGATGCCTTGGGCATCCCCAAGCTTGAGCTTTTGTGTCTCCTTAATTCCTCTCATATCACGGTTTCCCTAAATCTCAAACACTTCATCCACACAAAACTCAACAAGAACTCGTGAGATAAGTTAGTATAAACCAATGCAATAACCTTATCATTCTCTACTATAGCAAATTACTAAAATTATTATTCAACATTGCATACTAAATGCCTCTGCATATTTAATAGTCCTATCCTCAAATAGAATCATTAAACAAGCAAACATATGCAAACAAGGCAAACATAATAGCAATCTGCCAAAACAGTATAGTCTATAAAGAATGCAAGATTCATCATACTTCCTTAACTCCAAAAATTATGAAAAAAATATGACCACGTGATCAATTTGTATATTAATCTTCTGCAAAAAGAATCAACTCAAAAGCACTCTTCTGTTAAAAAATGAGAGCGATTTTCGTGAGCGCAAGAGTTTCTGTTTTTCAGCAAGATCAAATCAACTATCACCCAACATGATCCCAAAGGCTTTACTTGGCACTTTATTGAAACAAAGATAATAAAACATGATTACTATAGTAGACTAATCATGTGAACATACAAAAACAGTAGGTAAAAGTGTTGGGTTGTCTCCCAACAAGCGCTTTTCTTTAATGCCTTTTAGCTAGACATGATGAGTTCAATGATGCTCGCATAAAAGATAAAGATTGAAACATAACAAGAGCATCATGAATCATAAGTTCCTATCTCATAATAATTTTCAGTAGCATCATGAATAGATTCATCCATATAACCATCACATAAAAGCATTCTTTTCATGATCCAAAAGCATAGATAATTTATGACTCTTTATGGCATACATGTCATCATAATAATCATCATAAGTAGCAACTTTCTTCTCATCATAGTCAATTGAAACCTCTTCCAAAATAGTGGATGTATCACTAAATAAAGTCATAACCTCTCCAAATCCACTTTCATCAATATTGTAATAAGATTCAAGACCCTCCAAAATAGTGGGATCACTACTACCTAGAGTTGACACTCTTCCAAACCCACTTTCATCATTGTAATCATCATAAATAGGAGGCATGCTATCATCATAATAAATTTTCTTATCGAGAGTAGAAGGAATCAAAGGCTCATACTCATTATGCAAAGCATACCCAAGCTTAGAACAAGCATTATTTTCAGCAAATAAATCTTCAAACATTTCATACTCATCAAACATAGCATCCCCAAGCTTGTGGTTTTGCATATCATCATAATTATTCTTATCAATAGCATGAATGGCACCAATAGTATAGCAAATATTATTATCATATTTATTCCAAGCAAGTGCCAAAAAGATTTTTAATATCATAAGAGACATCATTATCTTCCCAATCATAATCATCACATCAAGTAGTAGGCATCACAAAATAATACTCAATATCATCATCCTCCATCAACATATTTGATTCACTTTCATGAGGCACAATGGTGATAGGAGCAATATTACTTGGGAGAGTTACCTTGTTACCTCTATTTTTTTCTTCTTCACCACCTCACATGTGGGTTTAATCATTTTTTCCGAGCATCTTCTTGAAGAGATTGATTGGATAGAAGCTCCTCCTCGTTATCTGATTCATCATAAACACTAGGAGGGTATTGGGAAATATTTTCCCTTTAATTAGTACTCTCTTCATGCTCTATTTGTTTTCTTGTCTTTAGATAATTGCCAATATAAGGATTCTTAATGCAATTTACCGCACAAAACATATAAATTTCCTCTAGATCAAAATCAAGAATTCTATTGAGATTAAATTTTGGAACATCCTTAGTTATACGTTTCATTTCTTCATACCCCAAAAGGATACTAAGCTCTTTATGATGCTCAAGGCTAATAAAGGTATCACAATTTTTGGACACAATTTTATCATGAAACAAATAGCATTGGAGCCTTAAATGACCATTTCATTGCAAAGTTCACAAGGATGGCGAAAGATATTGAATCTTTCAGCACAATCATCTAGCCTCTCTTGCAACTTTTTTGTTTCTAAATATTTATGCTTCTTACGAAATCTATCTTCCCTTTTTGGTGTGTGTGTGCACTCCCAACTTACTCCGCAAAAATTGACATTCTTATAGAAGACATCATTATCATGGCTAGTGCATTCATCATTAGCATTTTGGATATTCAAAGAATTCATACTAACAACATTGCAATCATGCTCATCATTCATGCCAATCATTTTATTAAATTCTTCTTCTATCAATTAAGCACAATTTTTCGAACCATCATTTTCAAGAAAGATATTATAAAGATGATCAATAATATGATGCAACCTTAATTCCATTTTTTGTAGTTTTCTTTTATAAACCAAACTAGTGATAAAACAAGAAACTAAAAGATTCAATTGCAAGATCTAAATATATACCTTCAAGCACTCACCTCCCCGACAACGGCGCTAGAAAAGAGCTTGATGTCTACTACGCAACTTTATTCTTGTAGACACGTGTTGGGCCTCCAAGCGCAGAGTTTTGTAGGACAGTAGCAATTTTCCCTCAAGTGGATGACCTAAGGTTTATCAATCCATGAGAGTTGTAGGATGAGGATGGTCTCTCTCAAACGACCCTGCAACCAAATACAAGAAATCTCTTGTGTCCCCAACACACCCAATACAATGGCAAATTGTATAGGTGCACTAGTTCGGCGAAGAGATGGTATAAAGTGTAATATGGATGGTAGAAATATATTTTTATAATCTGAATAAATAAAAACAGCAAGGTAGCAAATAGTAAATGGGCACAAAAATGGTGTTGCAATTCTTAAAAATGAGGCCTAGGGTCCGTACTTTCGCTAGTGCAACCTCTCAACAATGCTAACATAGTTGGATCATATGATTATCCCTCAAAGTGCAATAAAGAATCACTCCCGAATTCCTGTTAGTGGAGAACAAAAGATAGGAATTTTTTGTAGGTCATGAAACCACCTCAAAGCTATTCTTTCCATTCGATCTATTCAAGAGTTCGTACTAAAATAACACAAAGCTATTTTTTCTGTTCGATCTATCCTAGAGTTCATACTAGAATAACACCAAAGCAAATTCACATTCATAATACTCAATCCACACAAAGAACTATAAAGAGACCCCAAACTTTTCGTCGGAGAAAAACATGCATCAACCCCTATGCATAGATTACACCACTATCACCGCGGGAATCCGCGAGTTGAATGCCATAACACATATCAAGTAAATCAATAAGATACCTCATTGTCACCTCAAGTATTCATATTGCAAGACATATATCATGTGTTCTCGTCTCTTAATATTTAATCCGACAAGACAAAACTTTGAAGGGTAAAGATTCAATTCATCATAACAAGAGTATAGAGGGGAGAAACATCATATGATCCGACTATATTAACAAAGCCCATGATATAGATCACGAGAAAGAGAGATAAAACACATAGCTACTGGTACAAACCCTCAGCCCTGAGGGTGGACTACTCCCTCGTCATTGTAGTGGTCGCCGGGATGATGAAGATGGCCACCGGAGCTGATTCCCCCCTCCGGTAGGGTGCCAGAACGGGGTCTAGATTGGTTTTCACGGATACATAGACCTTGCGGCGGCGGAACTTCTGATCTAGGTTAACCCCGAAGGGTTTCGGAATATTTGAGAATTTATAGTGCAAAGAGGGGGTACGGGAGGCCAACGAGGTGGGCACCACCCACCTGGGTGCGCCAGGGGGGGCCCAAGGGCGCCCTGGTGGGTTGTGCCCCCCTCGGGGCACCCCCCAGGTGCAGCTCAAGCCCATTGGGTTCCTTTTGGTCCACAAAAAAATCTCCGTAAAGTTTCGTTGCATTTGGACTCCGTTTGATATTGATTTCCTACAATGTAAAAAACAAGCAAAAAACAGCAACTGGCACTGGGCATTGGGTTAATAGGTTAGTCCCAAAAAATGATATAAAGTTGCTATACTATGATTATAAAACACCCAAGAATAATAAAATAACAGCATGAATACTTCATAAATTATAGATACGTTGGAGACGTATCACTACATCAACTCTATTGCCCTTCCGATGAAGCGTGAGTAGTTTACCTCAGACCTACGGGTCCATAGCTAGTAGCTAGATGGCTTATTTTCTCTCTCTCTCTCTCTCTCTCTCTCTCTCTCTCTTTGATTCTCAATACCAAGTTATCCTTGATGTTCTTGGAGATCTATCAGATGTAATCTTCTTTTGTGGTGTGTTTGTCAAGATCCGATGAATTATTGATTTATGATCAGCTTATCTATGAATATTATTTGAATCTTCTCTGAATTCTTATATGCATGATTTGATATCTTTGTACTTCTTTTTGATGGCCAACTAGATTGGTTTTTCTTGCAATGGGAGAGGTGCTTAGCTTTGGGTTCAATCTTGCGTGATTTCACCCAGTGACAAAGCAGGGGTAGTGAGACACTTATTGAATTGTTGCCATCGTGGATAAAAAGATGGGGTTTTAATCATATTGCTTGAGTTTATTCCTCTACATCATGTCATCTTACCTAAGGTGTTACTCCGTTCTTTATGAACTTAATACTATGGATGCATGTTGGATAGCGGTCGATGTGTGGAGTGATAGTAGTAGATGCAGGCAGGAGTCTATCTACTTGACACGGACGTGATGCCTATATTGCATAATCATTGACTTGGATATCGTCATAAATTTGCGCTTTTCTACTAATTGCTCGACAGTAATTTGTTCACCCACCGTATTATTTGCCTTCATGAGAGAAGCCTCTAGTGAAAACTATGGCCTCGGGTCTATTTTTCATCATATTAGTTTCCGATCTACTATTTTGTAATCTTTTATTTTTAGATTTATAAACCAGAAAACTCAAAAAATATTTATCTTTTGTTTAGTTTTATCTATCTCTATCAGATCTCACCTTTGCAAGTGACCCTGAAGGGATTGACAACCCCTTTATCACGTTGGGTGCAAGTGTTTGATTGTTTGTGTAGGTACATCTATTGGGGACTTGCGCGTTTCTCCTACTGGATTAATACCTTGGTTCTTAACTGAGGGAAATACTTATCTCTACTGTGCTGCATCACCCTTTCCTCTTCAAGGGAAAACCAACGCAAGCTCAAGAAGTAGCATGTAGCCGTACAAGAGATCTGCAACAGGGAAGAAGACATAGCATCAACCTAGGCATGAACCAACGAGGAGGAGGCAGCAAGACCGTAACTCATATCCACCGCCAGCATTGGCGACTAACGCGCCTCCAGCTGCCGCAACATGACCCTTCACATCGGTCGCTGAATCCCCCATCGCCCGAGCCCCTTCGCGTCGTCCGCTGAATCCCTCATCACCTGGGTATGTGCTCACATCGCCAAGCACGACCTTTTGTTGTTTCCCAGTAGACCCATTTGAATGGCATATCGACGATTTTGTGACAAACCACTCGCCCTCGCCATTCTTGATGTTGGATATTTGCTGCCATCGGACTCGAACTCTAGAGCCAATACAGTATTGATCGAACAAGATGGACAGAACATGAGGCTTGCCGCGAGAAGATCCTGAAGCGAAGAAAAACAAGGAAGTTTGGATTTCATAGAGGATTCAGATTTCTAAACTTGGTAAAGGAGGGTTAGGATTTACCTTTGTTGATGTGAATCAATATGGTCTCCATCACCATGGTGGGCGCTGCTGTGGGCGGTGAAAGTAGAGGTGCGGACGAAGAGAAGGGGGTCCAGCGGTAACACAACTCGTAATATTAGTAGGATTCGCCGTCCTCGCCCACCACCATGTGCATTCCTTGTTGGGGAACGTGGTAATTTCAAAAAAAAATCCTACGATCATGCAAGATCTATCTAGGTGATGCATAGCGACGAGAAGGGAGAGTGTGTCCACGTACCCTCGTAGACCGCAAGCCTAAGCATTAAGTAACGCAGTTGATGTAGTCGAACGTCTTCGCGATCCAACCAATCAAGTACCGAACGCATGGCACCTCCGCGATCTGCACACATTCTGCTCGGTGACGTCCCTCGAACTCTAGATCCAACTAAGGCCGAGGGAGAGTTCCGTCAGCACGATGGCATGGTGACGGTGATGATGAAGTTACAGGTGTAGGGCTTCGCCTAAGCACTACGACGATATGACCGAGGTGGAAAACTTTGGAGGGGGCATCGCACACGGCTAAAGATCAACTTGTGTGTCCTTGGGGTGCTCCCCTCCCCCATATATAAAGGATGGAGGGAGGAGGCGGCCACCCTAGGGGGCGCACCAAGCATAGGGAGTCCTACTAGGACTCCCAAGTCCTAGTAGGATTCCTTTTCCTATTTGGAGTAGGCGAGAAGGAAAGAGAGGGAGAGGGAGAAGGAAAAGGGGGCTGCGCCCCCACCCCTTGTCCAATTCGGTTTGGGCAGGGGGAGGCATGCGCCACCTCTTGGCCCTTCTCCCCTCTCTCCATTAAAGCCCAATAAGGCCCATTACTTCTCCCGGTGAATTCCCGTAACTTCCCGGTACTCCGAAAAATACCCGAATCACTCGGAACCTTTCCGATGTCTGAATATAGCCTTCCAATATATCGATCTTTATATCTCGACCATTTCGAGACTCCTCGTCATGTCCGTGATCTCATCCGGGACTCCGAACAACCTTCGGTACATCAAATCACATAAACTCATAATACCAATCGTCATCGGACGTTAAGCGTGCGGATCCTACAGGTTCGAGAACTATGTAGACATGATCGAGACACATCTTAGGTCAATAACCAATAGCGGAACCTGGATGCTCATATTGGTCCTACATATTCTACGAAGATCTTTATCGGTCAAACCGCATAACAACATATGTTGTTCCCTTTGTCATCGGTATGTTACTTGCCCGAGATTCGATCGTCGGTATCATCATACCTAGTTCAATCTCGTTACTGGCAAGTCTCTTTACTCGTTCCGTAATGCATCATCCTGCAACTAACTCATTAGTCACATTGCTTGCAAGGCTTATATGTGCATTACCGAGAGGGCTCAGAGATACCTCTCCTATACACGGAATGACAAATCCTAATCTCGATCTATGCCAACCCAACAAACACCTTCGAAGACACCTGTAGAGCATCTTTATAATCACCCAGTTACGTTGTGACATTTGATAGCACACAAGGTGTTCCTCCGGTATTCGGGAGTTGCATAATCTCATAGTCTGAGGAACATGTATAAATCATGAAGAAAGCAGTAGCAATGAAACTGTAACGATCATAATGCTAAGCTAACGAGTCGGTCTTGTCCATCACATCATTCTCCTAATGTTGTGATCTCATTAATTAAATGACAACACATGTCTATGGTTAGGAAACATAACCATATTTGATAAACGAGCTAGTCAAGTAGAGGTATACTAGGGACACTATGTTTTGTCTATGTATTCACACATGTACTAAGTTTCCGGTTAATACAATTATAGCATGAATAATAAACATTTATCATGATATAAGGAAATAAATAATAACTTTATTGTTGCCTCTATGGCATATTTCCTTCAGTCTCCCACTTGCACTAGAGTCAATAATCTAGTTCACAACGCCATGTGATTTAACATCAATAGTTCACATCTATATGTGATTAACACCCATAGTTCACATCGCTATGTGACCAACAACTAAAGGGTTTAGTAGAGTCAATAATCTAGTTCACATTGCTATGTGATTAACACCCAAAGAGTACTAAGTGTGATCATGTTTTGCTTATGAGAGAAGTTTAGTCAATGGGTCTGTCACATTCAGAGTTGTATGTATCCAGATTGAGACTTAGAGTCATCTGTATTGGTGTAAAAGCTTGCATCGACGTATCTCTTTACGACAAACTCTTTATCACCCCCACAACCGAGAAACATTTCCTTAGTCCTCACTAAGGATAATTTTGACCGTTGTCCAGTGATCTACTCTTAGATCACTATTGTACCCCCTTGCCAAACTCATGGCAAGGTACACAATAGGTCTGGTTCATAGCGTAGCATACTTTATAGAACATATGACTGAGGCATAGGGAATGACTTTCATTCTCTTTCTATCTTCTGCCATGGTCGGGCTTTGAGTCTTACTCAACTTTACACCTTGTAATACAGGCAAGAACTTATTCTTTGACTGGTCCATTTTGAACTTTTTCAAAAACTTGTCAAGGTATGTATTCATTGAAAAAACGTATCAAGCATCTTGATCTATCTCTATAGATCTTGATGCCCAATATATAAGCAACTTCACTGAGGTCTTTCGTTGAAAAACTCCTTTCAAACTCTCCTTTATGATTTCCAGAAAATTCTACATCATTGTCGATCAACAATATATCATTCACATATACTTATCAGAAAGGTTGTAGTGCTCCCACTCACTTTCTTGTAAATACAGGCTTCACCACAAGTCTGTATAATACTATATGCTTTGATCAACTCATCAAAGCGTATATTCCAACTCCAAGATGCTTGCACCAGTCCATAGATGGATCGCTGAAGCTTGCACACCTTGTTAGTACCTTTAGGATTGACAACACCTTCTGGTTGCATCATATACAATTCCTCTTTAAGAAATATCCATTTAGGGAATGCAGTTTTGACATCCATTTGCTAGATTTCATAATATATGGCAACTGCTAACATGATTTGGACGGATTTAAGCATCGCTACAGTTGAGAAAATCTCATTGTAGTCAACACGTTGAACTTGTCGAAAAACCTTTTACGACAAGTCGAGCTTTGTAGATAGTATCACAACTATCAGCGTCCGTCTTCCTCTTGAAGATCCATTTATTCTTAATGGCTTGCCGATCATCGGGCAAGTCCACCAAAGTCCACACTTTGTCCTCATACATGGATCCCATCTCAGATTTCATGGCCTCAAGCCATTTCGTGGAATCTGGTATCATCATCGCTTCCTCATAGTTCGTAGGTTCATCATGGTATAGTAACATGACTTCCAGAATAGGATTACCGTACCACTCTGGTGCGGATCGTACTCTAGTTGACCTACGAGGTTCGGTAGTAACTTGATTTGAAGTTTCACAATCATCACCATTAACTTCCTCACTAATTGGTGTAGGCATCACTGGAACTAATTTCTATGATGAACTACTCTCCAACTCGAGAGAAGGTACAACTACCTCATCAAGTTCTACTTTCCTCCCACTCACTTCTTTCGAGAGAAACTCCTTCTCTAGAAAGTATCCATTCTAAGCAACGAATATCTTGCTTTCGGATCTGTGATAGAAGGTGTACCCAACAGTTTCTTTTGGGTATGCTATGAAGACGCACTTCTACGATTTGGGTTTGAGCTTATCAAGTTGAAATTTTTTTCACATAAGCACCGCAGCCCCAAACTTTAAGAAACGACAACTTTGGTTTCTTGCCAAACCACAGTTCATAAGGCGGCATCTCAACGGATTTCGATGGTGCTGAGGAAGTCCTGGATTAGGGGGTCCTCTGATAGCTGGACTATATGCTTATGCCAGACTGTTGGACTATGAAGATACAAGATTGAAGACTTCGTCCCGTGTCCGGGTGGGACTCTCCTTAGCGTGGAAGGCAAGCTTGGCAATTCGGATATGTAGATTTCCTTCTCCG